>JARGCU010000019.1:5508333-6884166 GCA_029227775.1 Morpho helenor | reverse complement strand
GGGCATGATTTGTATAGTCGAGTAAGTAATTTAAGATAGATATAACTTGTACATTTTTGATGTAAATAAAAAAAAATTGTTCTCGGTGAAATTCTTACTCGTAGGTCCTTCAAGGAATTTAAACGCAGGATGCAACATTTTCCTGAGTACGTTTTGCTGTCATTAGTCAACCTGGTATGGTACAGTACATGATTTACTATACGAAACAGTTAAAATTTTAAATCCATTCCACAAAACTAACATTACAGACAGGGTGACTTTAATTAAAGGCGCCATTTTAATGGAATGACCAAATAAATAGGCAGTATGGGCTGGGAACACTCCGTTGAATTCCGGGCTTAAACCGTGTGGGACTAATAGTAGGAACGAGCGCGCTCACCGCAAGCATTTAAAATTGCTCCCTGCTTTGACACGCCGTGTAATCGACGTTTGGTACGGAAATCGATGTTCACTTCGACAAACTGAATATTTTGGCTACATTGATTTTAAGACCATACACAAGTTTATTTTTACTATTATTATATTTATATTTATACGACAATTTTAAAGTTAATATTTTTGACATACCTATTTATTTTCAGAAAGGCATAATTTATGGAACCTAAGATTAAATTGTTGATATAATTAAATTAGAATAGTTAAGAACTTAATACTTTTATAGCAACGCCGTGTGGTATCCGGCTGAATAGAATAGTACCACCCTCATTTCTTACCGAGGTGTCGTAAAAGGCGACTAAGGTAAGTCGACCCGCCGTGTAGTATCCGGCTGAGTACAATAGACCAACCTCATTTCTTACCGAGGTGTCGTAAAAGGCGACTAAGGTAAGTTGACCCACCGTGTGGTATCCGGTTTAGTAGAATAGACCATC
The DNA here is from genome assembly GCA_029227775.1 of Morpho helenor. Taxonomy (NCBI): domain Eukaryota; kingdom Metazoa; phylum Arthropoda; class Insecta; order Lepidoptera; family Nymphalidae; genus Morpho; species Morpho helenor. Next base: position 6,883,297 of record JARGCU010000019.1, on the reverse strand, counting down.
CTCTTTCTTACCGAGGTGTCGTAAAATACGACAGAGGTAAGTTGACGTCAGGCAGGCGGCCGGTCGTGAAAACGCAGCCAAATCATGTGACAGCATGTTTATAACATGTTGTGCCGACCCCACTTAGAGTGGGATAAGGGCAGGAAGATTATGACACAAGTTTTTTTTTTACTATTACTTTATTTTTGCTATTATTATATTTATATTTTTTGACATATACGATCATTTCATTCGTCTTTATATTTCGCTTATATTGCGTTTAGCTGTATATCAAAAATCATATTAATCAGTTATAAATAAACACTTTCGCATTTATAAGATTAGTATGGGCGATAATATTATGTTCTCGGTATTTTGTAATGATAACATTTCCACGACATACCATCATTACGGATGATTAATGTTTGTCAAAATAGAAGTAGTGAACGCAAAAACATATTATTAGCAACAACCATTAAAATTTACTTTAAGACAAATTTCGAAGAATACCGTTTCGAATATGTATTATTTCAAAATAGTAATTTAAAAAAACGAGATATGTTAGAAACACTATTGAAAAGAAATTATTAGTGAAAAAATTAACTCGCTTATAACTCAAAAGTAATAATAAAATTATTTTGCTATAATCCGCGAAGAAGTAAAATAGAAAATATATATATTGCTTGCATATTTACTTCTTCGCGGATTATAGCAAAATAATTTTATTATTACTTTTGTATAATTGATCTCCGCAAAGTAACGCCTAATTCTATAAATCGCTTATAACTGTTTTATACAACTACTAAGCTATTTAAATTTACATAGACCATAACAAACCTCATAAAAAATACATACGAACGTTTTAAAGTTTACTAACAAGACTTTTGCACGAAAAATGTTACTTGTTAATGTCAATTTTATTTGGTGACTCAACAACTTGTTAGCACATGATGTGAATTGATAGGTTTTATTTGATCACCGATATATTTCATTTTTCAATATTTTGAGATACATCGTACGAGTGTGACAAAATGTGTCATAACGACGTGTGACATTTTAGTATCTAGTTAAGCCACTATGTTTATTTATGTTACTTAATATTATACAGAAATTATTAATTGTTTTTGAACGTAAAATGTCACTCAGTTTTAAACTGTGATGTTAAAAAAAGAGTTCTAGAAAGTACAAGTAGATTTGCCACTACATTATACTAAAACGTTTGTTTCACAGGAATATAGTTTTTGTTCTATATTTTAAGCCTGTATACGATGGGTCTGGGCTACATTTCTAGGGCTAATATTGTATGTATTTTTTATCTATGGTCATCAGATAAAACAACAAATAAGTCTAGGACTAAATTTAAGTGGGACTAAACTTAACAGTTTAGTCCCAAAAGTAATAATAAAATTATTTTGCTATAATCCGCGATGAATCAATCATTTCATCGCGGATTATAGCAAAATAATTTTATTATTACTTTTGTATTATGGATCTCCGCAAAGTAACGCCTAATTCTATAAATTATTTAGTTTAGTCCCACTTAAATTAGTATTGCAATCTTTTAAAAAAAGTCTTCTGAAATTATTTAAACTCATTTACATCATTTATTAATGAAAAATATGTATACTTATGTGTAATCCAACAAAACCCTAAAAAATATAAAGATTTCAAGATGCCAGATTGCTAGATTTCCATTGTAAATAAAAAATCGATCGGTGCAACGTATTGCAGTTACAAGAATGTCTTTGTAGCAAACAATTCCAATTTTGAATTTCCGATCTTCCAAAGGTGTAATGTCATTCTCAAAAACGGTTGCGCTCATTTTATAATTTGGTTTATGGTGTAGTGATCATATTCATGTAGTTAGATATCAGGTCCATCATTTCCCAAAAAAGAAAAACCCAACTGATGTCCGACATGGAGTTCCAGCATTTGTGGAAAACATTGGTTATCTCTTAAAGAAATCTTTTATGTTGAATTTACCTATTTTGAATATTAGATCTTAAATATTATGATATTATGTGTTTAACGTGACAATCTGTCATGACTTACTACATCCTATGATAAAAAGAGTTTTGTTAAATGTTTCTTTAGTGATAAAACCTTCCGCTATTCAGAGAGCGGAAGAGTGGAGAAGACAAAGAACTTAACTATTTCTATACGATATAACTAACAATCAATTAAATTTCAACTGTACTAAAAATATTTTTGATGACTATTTTTGATGATTCTAATAACGATTGTGACAGACTATAACGATTGTGTTATCGAATAGCGACGTCTCACAATTGTTAAACTTTTGCATACTGGATTTTTGTCGTAAATGAGATATTAGCAGTTTATTATGACAGAACTTCATTGTGACATTCATATGATATGGCAGAGCAGGATCTTATATTATTTTATTGATTCAATCCTCAATAAACAATCAAAAGAGTAAAATAAATTTATTCTATACAAGATAATATATATTTTTATTCACTGTAATTAAAATATTAATGTTTAATATTACAAGCAGTACCCAATTTAAAATAATTAAGGCCACATCATTAAACTGCTAGTAATACAGAATTTGAGCCAGAAAGTTTACAAAGCGCTACAAAAACCAACACGGACTTTTTCATTGCAAGAGTGCTTTTAACGACTACGAATTCATGTTGTGCAAGTTTTGCTCGAATTACAGGGTTGTATGCACAGTTTAGGCATGAATTTAGTGATAGAAAAATTGAGGCTTTTCACCGGATTTAAATTGCTGTGAATCGCAGAACCGCACTGCCGAGACTAAAACACATGTGAGTCGTCATCTTTTTATGTTGAATTTAACTGTTAGTTAACGATTTGTAATATGTGGTCTATTGCTTTTCATTTATTAAAGGTTTTATTTAACTTCTCGTGTATATATTTTCGTCCAAAATACCTCAGTGCCTAAAGACAAAAGTCTTCGAACAGTGCGTGTTGCCAGTGATGAGATACGGATCCAAAACTTGGTCACTGACAATGGGCTTCATAAGAAGGCTCAGAGTCGCTCAGCGAGCGATGGAACGTGCTATGCTCGGAGTGATCAAATCAGAAATGAGGAGATCGGTAGAAGAACTAGAGTCATCAACATAGCTCAGCGGGTCGCGAAGCTGAAGTGGCGATGGGCAGGCTACATAGTGCGGAGAACCGATGGGCGTTGGGGTCCCAAAGTGTTGGATGGGCGGCCCTGCACCGGAAAACGGAGTGTCGGAAGACCCCCTACTAGATGGACTGACGACCTTAAAAAGGTCGCGGGGAGCCGATGAATTCAAGCAGTTCAAAAAAGTGTGTTGTTGAGAACACATGAGGAGACCTATGAACTCATGAACATCTGTTGAACAAGAAGAAGAAGTATAGATAAGTGAAGGTGGAATCTTCCAAGTTAATTCTTACCCACTTCCCAGTGTCCGATAGAGCTGAAAATTTATACTGATCCACTCCAGATGACAATGCATCTTTATGATAAGTCAAACTGGATGTCGGCGCCAGGATTAGCTCTAGACAAAGAAACTCTTCGACGCTTAACAGTAGGAACATGAAAATTTATTAAAAGCTTTTTAACTTTACTTGTTATTATTTACTTCACAATTTTAATCCAGCGGATGTTTTGGAGTAATCTGTTCACAACAACTTAGCGATAAGTTTTATATATTATTCTTTGAAGGGAAAAAGGATCGTGGCTTTGTACGTCAACTCTGTTAATATTTTCCTTAAATGATAATCTCCAACAAAAAATAATATACAATAATATTTATTTATTTATATTATAACTTGTTAATAGTCGCAAGTACTTTAGCGCCAAATTAAGAGTAAAAATATCCTTAATTATGTATTCCGTGGGTTTTCAGTTCTCAAAAGAAAAACGGGAAAAAGCTTGTATTGGACTAAATTTCATCAATATTGCTCGAGGATAAATCACATTATAATATTCGTATGTATATCATAGAATAATATTACAACAAACACATAAATCCAGTATGTCAGTGATTCTACACTTGCACAATGCCAATGTAATCACTGTTCATCCCACAAAGGGGCGCACGGAGCACAAGTTTCTTTACAGAAAAATCCCTTTTTTTAGAACTCTTTCATATAAAATAGTACGAGACAGTTCTTAAGGCTTTGTTGGAATCGTCATCGTAATATTTTTACTTTGAGAACGTGCCACGTACTTTAGAATTCATAACAAATATTATTTCTTTGTCACTGTTATTCTATTCATAATCGTACAAACAAGTTTATTTAAAGATGTAATATTCTTTAAATCTTTATTTGTATATTTATTTTTCCCGCATAATCTTACATTCCTCTAGTTACTTTACCATCCTCCTGCCTTATCCCACTCTAAGTGGGGACACATCATGCCATAAACATGTTATCATATGACTTGGTTACGTATTTCACGCCCGCCTGACGTCAACTCACCTTATTCGTATTTTCGACACCTCGGTAAGAAAGATGGTGTTTTATTCAACTCAACCGGATACCACACGGTGGGTCACCTAACCTTAGTCGCCTTTTACGACACCGGATACGCCAGAAAAAATCAAAAATATATATAATTTTTTTTTATACAAATTATTGACGAGATATAAATTGACGTGGTATAACTTTTACTTTTACTATTAATCTTAAACATCCATTTTCCGTCCCGATCGAGACGGTCATTTGCCACTATTCCCCTGCAAAGGCGAATTTGTCTCATCTATCAAATCCTAAAAGCGGCATCAATCACACACATACGTATATCAGTGAAATTTTCCAATAAAATGTTTTTCTTTTTATATCAGCATACCTCAGTGAGTTGACTTTGACAAATTCGGTTACCTTACTCCAAAAACTGAGAGGGCATTTCAAATGATCCCAAAACTTTTGTTCTTTTAAAAGAGAAAATTTCTGCTTTAATTTTGAAGTTTTTGACTGGCCCGCAGTTGGCAGTGACCCAGCCATCAGGTCCGAAGGTCGTAGGTTCGATTACCGCCAACATTTTCTTACAACAATTTGTTGTTTATTCGAGTCGATTAAGTATATATTTACCAATTGTCTGTCACCCATAACATAAGTATTAAGGGGACTTATTTTTGGGACGGACAACCGTGTGTGTAAGTGTCCCATATCTTTATTATTTATTTTGAATGTATACGGTACATAGGAGGATAAAAGCTTTATTTGTTTTCTTTTATATTACGTTGCAGAGTTGTTCCTATATCGAATGACAGCTGTTGCAATTTGTTTTGCTGACTTAATACCAGCCGACATCAAAGTTAAAATAATTTTTGGTGAAAAGTACACGGGTCTCGCCACAATTTTTATTTATTTATTATTGTTTGTTAAATCCAGTGAAGCTTTACGAACGAAACTGGTCCGACAATGACGGGATTTTGTAGTTTTTATTCTATGCAAAAGCTTTTACGGGGAGCAACCAGTTTAAATGGAAGTCCTCTTTTTAGTCTGTGTTTCTTAATAAAGGAAATTGATTGTCCAATTTTCATATTTCGTTTTTAGAGTGCTTTTGGGCGGTAAAAGTACTTCTGACTCACTGCTTTAGCTTGCAAAATTATTATTGCTTTTAAGAATGATAATAATGTAGAGATATATTTAATTAATAGGTTTTACCCGCGACTTCGTTTGCGTTGACTGTTGTCGTGTGATAGGTCGATAATAGACGGCGCTTTTCAGTGTTCTCCTATTCCTGTAGAATTAACAGGATTTTTATAGCCTATATATTACTTATTTATTTATTTATTACCCCGGTGTATAAGGAATAATTGTGCCGAATTTCATCGATATTGGTTCAGCACATTCGCCGTTTAAGAGTAACAAACATACATCCATACTCACAAACTTTCGCATTCATAATATTAGTAGGATTTGAAGCCGTGATGGCCAAACGGTTAACGATTCGATCCTTCCAGATACAAATTCGGTGCAGGTCTTAGAGCTTCCCTTAAACTCTTATAAAAATAATCGATATGCAGAGTTGTGCCGACGATACAATATTATTTTTTATCTTGGTTTTTGAACAAGCACGCCGCGCCATGTTAGTCAGCCATTACTTGTTAGCCAGATTTCAGTTATTTTTATTTTGTTCGAATTTTTTTTTTGACAAACGATATTTAAGAAGATTGAATTATGTCAAAGTTATATTACACGTTTAAGTTTAAGTTATCAGTGGATTTATTGAAAGTTTTCAATAATACATTACCGTTTTATGTAATTGTTTTGAAAAGGTCGCGCGGTTGTAAAAAAACTCGCCTGCTGGGTGTTATACTCGCTTGCACCGCGGAAACAAGAATAGATACACTAAAGTAATGTACTAAAGAATTGTAGATCAATAAAAATACAAAAAAAAATTCGCGACAGCATGTCTCTATCTCTTATAGTTAACTCAAAATAACTACTTTTTTGTTTAAACTTTAAATTCGGGAATAAATTTGTGACGCACTGATTATTACGCGGGCGAAGTTGCTGACACAGTTTAGGCATATATTTATAGAGCAAACAGTCTATGTTTTATTCAATTTGAGTTCACTGTTTAACAACAATACGCTCTGTTATAATAGATGTTCTTAAACTTAATGAATTGTTATTAGACGCCGACGAATTTAATGATATGGCCATAAATTGTCTTTGATCCAACGACATGACAAAAGATGATAAATATTAAAAGGGACGCTTAATTATATATTGATTAATCCAGACCATTATTTTAAATTAATATAACAAAAAAGGTCTTCATTAATTTAAAACTGGAAACGTAATTTAATTAGTTGAAATTGAGCATGATATCCATTATACGTTGGACACTGTTCTCTGCAAATCAGCATATATTTCAATCAACTGGTTCATTAAACGCTTGTAAGACTTGTCTCTTTGTTCTATCCTTTATACCATTTGCAACAGTTTCCAAGCGACATGATTAAAGAAGCTTTTTACACACATCGCATTATATTGCCTCAATTTAACATTGATTAAGTGTGATTTATAGTATAAGGCGTTACTTTGAAGAATTACTTATTTGTACAGAATATTGTACAGAAGTTTATTTATTTATTTATTAATTTATTAATTTTTTGGCACGCCATCAGTTAATAGGCCAAGCATACACAAAATACAGGTCAATAAAAAATTTCAAAGCTAGCCTACTTACGAATAAAAGGAATGAAACAACATTCATAAACTTAATGACCAAAAATAAACACATTTGAGATCAAAATAAAAAAAAAATCTAAATAAGTCTAAATTAAATATAATGTTAACAATAAAAAAAAAAAATAATAATTGAGAAAAAAGAGTGAATATGAAAAAATTTTATGAAAAAATACTACTACTTTTATCTGAATTTGGTTGCAGTATTTGATGTTTCCATCGCAAGTTACAATAAAAAAAGAATTACGATTTGTCGTGGAGCTTATTCTCCTGATAAGGTTTGGGATCGTAGAGATTGAGGTAGTGACTGTGTGTAGTGCTTGAGTGGAGTGTTGGTGGTGGCGTTTTGTAATACGTGTGATGACTTGTTGTGCATGTATAAGGTATGTGAATGTTTCCTGCTTCATACCCTAAGTGTTACATATATTCTTTTGAGAAACGCGGATTACAGCAAAATAATTCTATTGTAACTTTTGATTGTGTTTTTAGGAAGTAGGCCCAGACCCTTCAAAGGTTCAAACCAAATTTATTGACGTTATAGTTTTAATAATTAAATACGGCATCACTCAGGCTTTTTTTATTGTGGACTTTCCCATATGTTTCTAAAAATATACTAATTAAGAAGTAAATCGTAAAATACGATATCGTTATGATATCATTTTATATTAAGTACGCCGTGTGGTATCCTACTGAGTAGAATAGACCGCCCTCATTTCTTACCCAAGTGTCTTAAAAGGCGACTAAGGTAAGTTGACCTGCCGCGTGGGATCCGGTTGAATAAAATAAATAAAACTCATTTGTTACCGAAGTGTCTCAAAAGGCTACTAAGGTAAGTTGACCCGCCGTATGGTATCCGGCTGAATAAAAGAGACAACTCTTATTTCTTACCGAGGTATCGTAAAAGGCGAATAAGTTAAGCCGACCTGCCATATGGTACAGGGCTGAATAGAATAGACTACCCTCATTTTTTAGGTGTCGTAGAAAACTACGAAAGTTAAGTCGACCCGCCGTGCGGTATCCGGTTGAGTAGAATAAAATTGTCTTTTCTACTCAGCCGGATACCACACGGCGTGATATTGGATAAATTTTAATTATATAGAGTCAAGAAGGAAAACCCATACCTTTGCTTACATTAAACGCAATACCCCCAAAGGTAAACATTTTGTGAGTAAGCGGTAATGTTTGTCTAATCAATCTAAGCATTTCCACAGATTACTTACGCTTAATGTAAGTTCCGATGAGCCACTTCAATAAATGAGTCCCATTTGCCCGTACGTAAATTCAGACGGCTACGGCTTAAGGTAAATTTATGAGATAAAACAAAAAATATGATAATTTTCTACTAGTAAGTAAGTACGGCCTGTTACTATCCCACTGCTGGGCATAGGCCTCTTCTCTCCGTTATTGGAGAGAAGGATTGGAGCTAAGACCTACCACGCTGCTCCAATGCGGATTGGTAGGTTTACACATATCTCCAGAATTCACTAGAGATATGCAGGTTTCCTCACGATGTTTTCCTTCACCGAAAAGCGTGTCATAAATTGCAATTATCAATTAGACACATAAGTTTTAATAGAAAAACTCATTGGTGTCTGCCCGGGTTTGAACCCATGATTCACACGGTCGCACCGCTAGGCCATCACAGCTTATTATTTTCTACTAATTAAATTGAAATTCAAAATATTCTTTATTCAAATAACCTGAAATACAGGGAATCCAAGTTCAGGCGTCATTTTCCTTCCATAGCAAGTTTAATGTAATAGGTAACTTAAGAATCATCAACAAAGAATATGTGTAATTGTTTAGTCTCTGCTGAATCATTAATTGTTCTTGTGTGTAATTGATACTTGATACTTTAATAAATAAATTAATAAGAAATTAATAAATAAACTTGTAAACAAGTGTTTTTGAATCGTTAACTCTACTGCTGGTTCGGAAAGCTGTTCCTACCGAGAAGAGCCAGCAAGAAACTCGGCGGTTGCTCTTTTATAAATATAATTCTTATTAATAGTTACTTTTAGTCATTACTGTCTTGTACAGGGTCTAGACGAGCTATATCAACACATTCTTATCTTTTAAGTTATTCTCAACAGTAAAGTAGGCTTTCTAAATCAGCCTCTTTTTAACAGTGTTTTTAAACTGATGTAATGGCAAAGCTAAAATTGCGGAATTTTATTAAAGAATCTTATACACAGACCCACAAAATATTTACGTACTTTTGCAAGCCGCAAAAGCAGGAGCCGCAAGCTTATGTCGGTTCTTACTTTGTCTATTATACACATCACCTATCGTATTATAATTCTTTATATTTTATATACCAAAAACATAGGCATACTCTCCAAAAAGGAGAGCTTCACCTAAATTAGAGCTCTCGTTTAGAAGTATATATTTATGTGGAAATGGAACGTTAGATGAATGCATGAAATGGAATGCAGATGAGTGTGTGAGCAAGATAGTATGACAGGAAGGAAGGAGAAAGGGAGGACCAAAGAAGGACGTCGGAAAGGAAAGTGTGCTCTTAGAATAAAAAAAATGTATAATGTTTTACTACCTTGGAAGCCCTAATACTATCATTATCAGTACTAGTACCAATTATTTTAATAATGTAAGTAACATTATAACAAATATAATAAGCGTTTCTTTTCTTAACATATCCTGTACTTAAAGATAATCAGCTTTATAATAAACAAGGAAAAAGTACATGAAATAACAAGAACACGTAGCTAATTTTGTTACATTTAATATACCATTATAGCAGCTATTACCCAGACGTTATTTAAAGAGTCTCGGCTTTAAAAGCCGTAAGTCTCGTGGTTAACTAATTAAGACAATAGTCCTTAGCTAACATTTGTACTGGTCTAAATACAGCAACTGGGTGAAGATCTTTTAATACCACCAAACCATTTACTGTCAGAAACTTTCACATTACTGATAGATAAAAAATTTCACATTATTAATATAAGTAAGGATGTGGAAATATAAATTGCACTATCATCAGTAGTATTCTTAGTTTATGTAGAGAAACCGGCTTTACATACATACATATAAGCATTTTCCGCCGCGATGCTTTATAATCTACTTAATAATTGTGTCCAAGTGTTGCTTAACGACGCCATCTACTGAAGATACAAAGATTACAGTGTACATAATGAAAAATGGTCGTAAAGCAGTTCGATGCTCAAAAATTAAAATAAAAATACTATTACCCGTCAACAGATGTCAAGACATGTGACAACATATTTATAACATGTTGTGTCGATCCTATTTAGCGTAGAATTAGGGCAAAATAATGATGTATATAGTACGAGCAAAACGAAAATTTAAGGCGTAATATACGAATATATAGGTCTAAAAAGTGCTTAAAGACGTAATTGAAGTAAATTGTGTAAATCTGGCTATTCTCAAACAACAAGCGATCCGAACTAAGAGATAAGCATTACTTCAAAAATTCCTTCCTTCATCATTTTTCTTGAAAGACCGCTCGATACAAGTGCTCTTCCCGTTGATCGCTTAAGATGCTGACCGACTGATGGGCAGAATAAGTACCGATGGTTATTAGACAGTGTAATTTTTTTTCACACATTTCGATTATCTTCTAGTACTCTTAAATTATGAATATCTGGGTGACCGAGCCATGCTCGGCAATTTACAAAAAAAAAGAAACTTTTAAAAAAAGAAAAAATTATAGGGTAGGTGGGGCTCGATCCTAGGATATTTTCATTTCTCGCGACCACCCGTTCCCCGAATAAGCTAATAATAATGCCTGAAAACAGGGATAAAACGACATTTTTAATTAAAAAAAACCTAGCTAGATTGATTTTTCTCCCCCAAAACCCCTACATGCTGAATTTCAGGAAAATCGTAAATATATATATATAATTCAAAATATTCTTTATTCAAATAAACTTGTAAACAAGTGCTTTTGAATCGTCAACTCTACTGCTGTTTCGGAAAGCTGTTCCTACCGAGAAGAGCCAGCAAGAAACTCGGCGGTTGCTCTTTTAAAAATATAATTATAATTATAATAATATATATACATATATAAACTCATTTAAATATTAAAAATAATGGAGGGAGTTGAACAAATTACTATATAACTTTAAAATATTTTAAGGCATCTTTTATTTTTTATTTATTTAAAATATAACAATAAAATAAGTGCCTATATTTTTTAAAATTTAAGGACGAGTATATTAGCGGTTATAGTTATGACAATCACAATAAATTCATTAACTCGTTAAAGTTCCCTGTTAGTTTTCTTTTCATTATATATATTGGAGTATTAATTTTACTACATGTAAATATATAACCTTATTAAGTTTTAAGAAAAAGAAATTGTTTTGTTGTTACTTTTAAGTATTTTAAATTATTAATTACCAGTTACGTTTAATATATATTGTAGAATTTCTTACTGTTTTATCAATAATTCGGTTTATAATTTTATAACTCTAACAATAAATATAACAAAAAGTAACTCAAAAGAACTTGGCATAATTATTTCTTTTTTACTTCAAAAAGCGTCGTCTTGATTACTCGAAAAGTTTGAATCTTTTTAATTTAAATTCGGGAGTCTCTGCTCTCTTGCTTAACCGGATGTTTGAATCGAGTTGATTAGTTGACTGAGATTCTTATACCTTACAGTTTTATTCTTAAGTATTACGACAAATTATTCCTCTTATATTTTAGACTATTATGGTAAAGATTTTTTTATTTCGACTGGCCCGTTGGGGGAATGGGTAGTGTACCCTGCCTTCTGCTCCAAGGGTCGCGGGTTCGATTCCCGCCGAGGGCGATCATTTTCTATTAATAAATTTGTTGGTCTTCGAGTCTGGGTGTATATTTGTATTTAAGTATGTATTTAAAAATTATATAAGCATATATTCACCAGTTTTCTGTCACCCATACCACAAGTATTAAGTTACTTACTTTGAGAACGGACGACCGTGTGTGTAAGTGTCAGCTAAAGGTTGTACCAATTGATTTAAGCTACGTCATTGTACGCGAATATCAAAAGAAAAACGTCAATTGTAATTAATTTTGTATGAGAAAATGTAGTGCCGACAACAAAGATTTGGAATATGCGTCGCAAAAGACTAACTTAATAAAGTGTATTAAGTAAGTCCTTTTATTAATTTTTGGCAATATCTTATCCTACATTTTAGAAATAAATGATTTTATTTGCAAGCTTTTTTTTTAATTTTAGGGCACGTTAATGATTCCAACTGATAAAATTAAATTTCTATCTTACACGAATGAGTTGTGATAAAAAACTTCGTATAAAATATCCTGTTTTAAAATCCTTTGTAAAACTGTTCCTGAAATAGAACACCGTTTAAAATAGCCCCTATATATTATCAAACTAATCCCAACATCAATTGTTTTCGAAGCCTATTGAGATAACAGCTATTCGAGACAAATATCGAAGGCAAAACTCAGCCTTCACAACAGATACGCTATCCTATCTGGCTAATTATCTTATTTACCCCTGTTTTCCCCGTAGAGATACATTTCAGAGGCTTTGTTTTGAAGTTGACGAAGAACGAGGGATATAGTGATATAAGATTGTAAATATGTAACTGAATCATCATCCTCCCTTATCCCACTCTAAGTGGGGTCGGCACAATATGTTACAAACATGTTGTCATATGATTTGTCTACGTATTTTACGACCGGCCGCCTGCCTGACTTCAACTTACCTTAGTCGTATTTTACTACTCCTCGGTAAAAAAGAGGGTGGTCTATTTTACTCAACCGGACACCACAAGGTGGGTCAACTTACATTAGTCGCCTTTTACGACACCTCGGTAAGAAATGAGGGTGGTCTATTCTACTCAGCTGGATACCACACGGCGGGTCGACTTACTTTAGTCGCCTTTGACGACACCTCGGTAAGAAATGAGGGTGGTCTATTCTACTTAACCGGATACCACACGGTGAGTCAACTTACATTAGTCGCCTTTTACGACACCTCGGTAAGAAATGAGGTTGGTCTATTCTACTCAGCCGGATACCACACGGCGGGTCGACTTACCTTAGTCGCCTTTTACGACACCTCGGTAAGAAATGAGAGTGGTACTATTCTATTCAGCCGGATACCACACGGCGTTAAATACGTAACTGAATAGTTTTTGACAAGTTTCAAAATGCGACCTAAATACTTTGAGTAACGGTAATAGAAAGAATTTAAATAAAATAAAAATAAAATAAAATTTATTGACAGTAACAATTTTTACATTTTGTATGACATATTGTTGAGGACTTCTTTTAAGCTTAATAAAGCCTGTTTCAGAAGTCCTCACTCTTCCGTAACACCTGAGCTACCACAATTAAGTATATTTTAATATATAATAATTAAATAAATATGTATAAATAAATACATATATATATAACCATTAATAAGATATATAGATATATATAATAAAATAAATAAATATGTGTTATAACAGGTAATTTAGTATGTAAGATTAATCATGAATGTGTGTGTATATATGTGTATTTAAATAAGCCTAATGTGTATGTTTCCTTATGAGAAATATAAATATACCTCTTGTTTAATTTTTTCTTAATAATGGGTAAACTTTTCTTCGTTGATCTCGCCACATTCTGCGAAAATACCGACTTTATACTTGAAATAACTGATCTTGATATAACAGATAGATTTTGTAAAGATATTTCATATTTGCGAGGAATAAATATGGTAATTATAAAGCTACCTTCACTGAGTCTTAAAGAATATTTATTCCAAATATTAGCTATTCATATTTATATTATAAACGAATCTTTAGAGTTTCGGATCCCTAAGCTGTAAATCTTGGTGTTCAGAGGTAAAAAGAAAAGAATATGTTTAGAAGAATAAATGTTTTCTTATACCAATGTATTATCGTATGTTACAATCTTATAATATGTATTAATTATCATCTTCCTGCCCTTATCCCACTCTAAGTGGGGTCGGCACGACATGTTATAAACATGTTGTCATATTATTTGACTACGTATTTTACGACCGGCCGCCTGCCTGGCATCAACCTATCATTGTCGTATTTTACGACACCTCGGTAACAAATGAGGGTGGTCTATTCTACTCAGCCGGAAACCACACGGCGGGTCGACTTACCTAAGTCGCCTATTACGACACCTCGGTAAGAAATGAGGGTGGTCTATTCTACTCAGCCGGAAACCACACGGCGGGTCGACTTACCTAAGTCGCCTATTACGACACCTCGGTAAGAAATGAGGGTGGTCTATTCTACTCAGCCGGAAACCACACGGCGGGTCGACTTACCTTAGTCGCCTTTGACGACACCTCAGTAAGAAAAGAGGGTGGTACTTTTCTTTTCAGCCGGATACCACACGGCGTTATAATATGTATTAATATAAAAAAAATATCTATTTGTAATTTACCGCGAACACTATATCGCTGTTATACATCGGGTAAACACGAGAATAAACTGAAAGAGCAATTTATTCAGTGTACTGAAAGGTAGATAAATATCCCAATCTCGGAAGAAAAATCTTTCGGAGTTTGTTAAAAGGGTTCAAAAAGGTGTTTTAAATTTATTAATTTTTATGAGTCTTTCTTCTGGCTAAAATACTTCAAAATTTATGATTTTGCTAAATAAATTGGCAACCATTATTTTCCTTACCATTCCACAATTCTTCCAAATTGAAAGTTTTAACATAAAAAAAATGTTATCGTGAGTTAATTATAAGCGATTCTTCAATAACTTCCACCATTTACTTAGTGGACGCAAGGAAAGCTTTAAATTTTGCCGTTTTCGAAATATTTTTTATTCCAGCTCCTCTCCTATTCATCTTAGCGCGATGTTATATAGTCTATAGCCTTCCTCGATAAATGGACTATCTTACACTGAAAGAATTTTTCAAATCGGTCAGTAGTACCTTAGGTTAGCGCGTTCAAACAAACAAACAAATTCTTCCGTTTTGTATATTAGTATAGATGAACACAAATAATTCATTCCACAGTCATTCCCATCTGTTATTGAACTCAAGTTTCCTAGCTATCACATATTACATAGTAGTTAGTGCAGAACTACTCGTAGATGTTTGTTTGAATATTCACAACAGGCAAGTCCCATTTGCTGTGTTGCACGCCAAATTGTATTTTGAACTTTGCCAGACGTAATATAAGAATGATTAAGGTTACGATATTGTTTTGCTGTCAACTTGTACAAATACGTATAATAAATAAAAGTTTTTTTGAACACATATATGTTTACAAGAGTTGGAATTTTGTTAATTAATTATGAGTAAATGAATACGTCGTGCGGTATCCAACTAAATAGAATAGACCACCCTCATTTCTTACTGAGGTGGAGGTTTGTGGATGAGTTTTTACGAATCCTTCATGTATCACACATGAAAACGGATATTCTATATTTTATATTTTACTTTATAGCAAAATAATTTTATTATTACCTTTGTAATTACTATACACTGAAAAATAGCCAAAACAAAAAGCAGACTATACCTGGAAATTAATTTTTTTAAAGATAAGGGTGATGAACATATGACATGGGTGATGTATATGTTGCAAGCTCAAACCACAAGAGCGTTAGAGGATGTGTAACTTCGAGTTGTAATAGTTACAATATAGTTAGTTAAGAGACCTATGCCCAAAAGTAGACGTCTAATTGTTGAAAAGAAAAAAAAAGCTAGTAGTTTACAATAAAATTATTTTTATTACAGCAAAATAAATTTACTGTAATTTCTGTACTATGGAGTTCCGCAAAGTAACGCCTGCTTCTATAAATCGTAAAAGAATATAGTAGTTTACCACCGATCTTAAAGTTTCAAAGCCGGCTAATGAAAACCGGTAAAAGTCGCTTTTACATCAACTATGTAAGTAAAGCGAGAAAACGCCTTTTACGCTGACCCCATCGATTCATACCCGATAGCACTTAATGCGCCCAGAAGCGCTGAATTTCTAGGTTATAAGGTCCCCAATGACCTGTTTTATAGCTCGGTGGGCAGCCAGAGATTAATGAAATCTTTGGGAACCATCTATCTTTGCTTTACATGTAAACACTGTTTTATTGAGATAAAGTAGTTATTTTACCACTTATGTGGTTAATTTGTTTTATTTCTGTAGTTTGTGTCAAAAAAAGTTGTTGCTGACAATATACCAAATTTTGAGTCAAATATAACACAACTTTATAATAATATAAATATAATATATAAGCCGAAAAAGTAAAATTAACTAAATATTTATCGGTTATCTCATAAGAAAGGTCTATTTCATATGAGATAACCGCCATGTGGAATGTTGACTCAACAATAATTGTTCCTATTGTTGTGTCGGTTAACGGTCTGATTGCGAAGAGCCTCGACCAACATCTTCAGAGGCTTTCGCTTAACAGTTGGATCAAGTGTCGGATGCAGAAGGCAGTATCGCTTGACACGGCGCGGCAGAGAGCGGAACTTCCTCACAGAAGTTCCGCTCTCTGGACCTCTAACCACCGGCAACTCGGGATATTTCCCCGTTCCCGGCGGACGTAAATTTTTTATATTTTTAAATGTATTTTTTAATTAAATTTTTTTTAATTATAAATATTTAAAAAAATGTAAAAGTTAGGATTAAGAAAAATAAATGAATAATATATTGCAAAACAGATAGAGTAATTTATAAGAAAGGTATCGGTGTTCGTGCCAAATGCGTTCCTTCGATAGCTTGCAGTTGGTGAGCATAGGTAGGATAGGCAGATAACCGACAATTTCTACACTCCGAATAATCAAGGATACTGACCTTTAACTTGGAGGCTTCTCGGTAGGTTACGGCGTCCACGCCGCTCCCACTGGAGTATAACCACTAAATAACTAAATCCACTTATATTCTTGGAATCACAATTTTGATTGTTTTTTTATATTGTTCATATACACAGCCACCGAATTATTCTTTATATTTCGTATATATTAACACGAACAACCACCGAAAAGTGACATTTTATTATAATTCACCACAAGCGCCGTGCGCCATCTTACGCGACAAACCGATCTTTTTTTTTTGTGTGACATTAATTAGTCACCTACCCGCACCGCCTCAGATAAAGCAAGCCCCGATTACCCTCAGTGGAAAAAATTGCCCGAATAATCGGTGTATAGTTTGTTAGAGTTTTACTTGAATTGGTTGAAATACTATGAACATAATTGTGAAAAATTTCCTAAAAAAATCAAGTTTCAATGAAAATGAAGAAATTGAATAAACAATAATGTTATGCATTATTGCTATAGCAAGATTATGTCTATTTATAGGTTCACACAAAATACTGCTATGATTTATTTTTATTCTTTTAGACTGGTACCATCACGCAGTATAAAAATATTAAGACTCGTTCATTATTAATAACAGCGGATTATATATATATATCCTCCTGCCCTTATCCCACTCTAAGTGGGGTTCGCACAACATGTTCATAACACACACATAAACATGTTGTAACATGATTTGGCTGCGTTTTTACGAGGCGCCTGCCTTGCTGACGTCAACTTACCTCAGTCGCCTTTTACGACACCTCGGTAAGAAATGAGGGTGGCACTATTCTACTTAGCCGGATACCACACGGCATTATAACAGCGGATTGGTCGTGAAAATGTAACAGATAAAAAGATTTCGCGTGTATAATATTTATGAGGAATATTTTTTAACCATTAAGGCATCAAAAACTAGCCTCGTAATCAATTTACCGAAGGGACTAACAGTCAGTAAATGGGACCCTCGTACGTGTTTCTACCCCAGTTTGAAGGTTTCCACATTTAGCCCGGAGCGGTTCGTGTAGTAAGTTAATTAATGAATTATTGCACGAATCTACGAAACACCTTTGCTGGTTAAGGTTCGAGAATTATGCATATTGATTACAACATTTAGGATAGAATTTAGTTGAAAACTGAAACAGATTTAGGATTGAATTTCAATAAAGTTGTATATTATTCAAATTTGTAGGATCTTAAGCTTACTACAGAAATTAAATATTAATTGTTCCGCGTTGAAACTATTATAGTATTTTAAGAAATAAAATCAAAACTTACAGTACCTTTATGATTAGATGTTATTTTATTTCTAGACAAGAGAAAACAAATTAAAATATGTAAAGGTAACTCTTTTTATTCTTTTTTTTAGTCGATTGCGGGACGGATAAGTGAGTGAGAGATTAGGCAATTTTTACATACATATTTTACATAAAAATTAACCGGCGAAATTAATGCATTCATTTGGTAATTTTATATTTTATGACCACAGATAAATACTATATAAATATATATTAAAATCAATTATCGTATTATTTTTTTCAATTTCATATCTTTAGTAAATGTAAAATAAATAAGTGATTACTTGCTCTTTTTATAAAAATATGCTAACTATGGGTTTCGTAAGTCTCAAAATCATCGACATATTGTATGCAAAAAAAAACTTAAATTTGTGTGTTTCTAGTACTGTTAAAAATTAACTCTCTAAGCATAACAATTAACTTGTATTTTTGTATGTTTTAATGTGTAAGTACAATAAAATTTTAAGTAAATAAATTTCATTTTGTCTGCCCCAAAATATTACATGACAGTTCTTAATCGTCGAACCAAATAACGAAACGAAACAAAAATCGATTTAAGACAAAGGCGGGAATCGATCTTTCATGAAAACAATAATTAGTACAATTATTGTTATTCTTTAAAAAAACTTTTTGTTATAGAAGACAGAAAATAATAAATTAATTATAATTATATTTTCTAGTAAGATATATTTGTCCATTTTGCAGAAATATTTTATAAAAACTTCAATGTTTATGCCGGGTCATATCGAAGATCGATAAAATATATTCACATCAATGTTTTAAATATAGGTTATATCGAAAATCGATTCAACGACGTAAAAGTCTATAGGAAAAAAGTTAGTAAAAAAATAGGCAACGAGGGTTATATTGCTCGATGGTAGCGAGAATGGATTTATGGCCATATATCGGCAACCGACGCGCAATCTTGGAACTAATCCCGAAGCCGGACCCCAGGCACATTTACGTGATCATTTTTAACTCTACGTATCGAACAGTTTCATGTAATTCAAGGAGTTTGATATAACATCGAATCTACACTTAGTGTAAAACAAAATCCCCAAAAGCTGTCTGTCTGTATGTGATCGATTTTCTCAAAATGTACTTAACGGATTTTTGTACTGTTTTTACTAAAAGATTCTTCCGGAAGGTTTAGGTTAGTAGCACATAACCGTTTTATGTAAATTGTGTTGATGAGATCACGGAGTTGTACAAAAACTCGCCTCCTGGGAGCTTTAGTCGTGTGCGCCGCGTAAACTAACAGAGATACACGAAAATAATGTACTAGAGAATTGTAGATCTACTAAAATACTACAAAAACGTGCAGGACAGCATGTTTCTATCTCTTAAGGATAACTCAAAATAACTACTTCTACAGACTAGTGACATGTGTCTATCTCTAATGGTTAACTCACAATAACTTCTTTTATATTCAAAATTTCAATAAAATACCTTGATTTCCACGCGGTCGAAGCCGCAAAGACACTAGTCATTGAATAATTTCATGTTTTCAGGTCGGAGGTCTTTATAGAAAATGTCTTACTTTCGTCTCCCAGACATCTTGTTTTGGTAATGAACTGCTCAAATGTGTCGAGATGCATTTTAAACTCTCTAAAGAGAATACTGCAGTACTGGGGCACAGTGTAACTATTAACAGTAATTCTGTAATCATAAATGTATTTGTAGGAAAAAGATAGAACCCGTAATGTAATTAGGAACATGTAATGGACGAGTAACGAACACCTGACCAACAATTACAATCACACATATATTACTAACATATGACTGGTGACAAAAACCTCGACGGGTCAAGAAATTTTTTTTAGACATTTTTTTCAATCACCGTATGAACTATTTAGTGTTTGAAACACATTTATATCAATCACCAAAACCGATATAGACAATAGGACATCTTATAAGACTTTGCGATCTGCTTCAGGTCCGATCTGCTTGGTGATCAGATTAAGATTTAACTCCAAGATACCAATCTTCATTACTTATAGTACATATTTTACTCACTCAAGAATACAATTTCCTTTATTACAACCCTGACCCAGACCCTGCATAAGGTAGTAATGACTATATGGAATTAGTTATATTTCAAAAAGAACAAACGCCCAGTTTCTTGCTGGCTTCTCGGTAGGAACAGCTTTCCGAACCAGCTGAAGAGTTGTCGATTCAAAAGAACTTGCCAACAAGTTTACTTGAATAAAGAATATTTTGAATTTTGGAAATTGAATTACAATTAACAACAAGAAAGGGCAACTAACATTTGTCTTATTTTGACATCAATTAATACATTGGACTGTAACTTTGAGAATTACATACCGACATTATATATTTAACTGTTCTATTTTTATTTCTTTCGTTTATTATTGCTTTGGTATTCGTAAGTATTTCGTTATTAGCCTATTTTATAGAACTTACTCATATAAAGACGTATTAAATAGTACACTATCTAATTTCACTACTGCTAGCATCCAACTACGCTGTGACATGATAAAGTGATCCGCCTCGCTTTATCACAACTGGAAAGACCGAGATCTTTGCGAGTTTTGCCCTGCAATTTGTGCAAAGTGAGCACTTTCTACCGCTTCTATTTATTTCTAAGTGAAATTCACGAATGCAACTATGCATACTTTATTTCGAGCGAGATTAAACGTCAACTTTCAAAGCGATGACTCGTTGATTACCATATCTGTTACATCATTTGTACAGATTACATTGTTTTACTTGTTAGCATCACACACTTTACTAGCTCAATACTTTACTTTTAAACGTATTAGTTCCTCGATGGTTGAATGGAATGAATAAAACTGTTGAATGTCGTTAGAAAACAAGACTCGTGTCACAATCTTTTACCTTCATTCTTTCGGTGTTTCCTTTTCCCACCAAATTACAGACAACATATAATTGTAGACAATATACTTCCTCATTATCATTTGTTCAAGCAATTCTGCTTCCTAAGATGAAACGGAACGTCGAACCGCCAGTTTAAAAATTTAAAATTCGAATTTGACAGATGCTCTAACTTTGCAAAAGACACTGTATATACGTCTCAAGCTACAATATTGTAAAACCGCAAATTATAGTTTTATACCACTCAAGTACGCCTTTTACTAGAAGATCATTCTATGCATAATAACGTATCTATTTATATTTTATAATTTATATCTGATTATTATAAGTATGTGTAACAATTATAATAATTATATCGAGTATTAGTACTCATATCTAACAATATCTAACATACTGTATGCATATTTATATTATAAATGCGAAAGTCTGTCTGACTGTTATGATTTCACAGCTTCTCCGCTAGACCAATATTGTTAAACTTTGGCACATCTAAAGTTTATTAATCGGATTAACATAATTATTTTTGATCCGGCTGAGCAAAATAGACCTCACTCTTTTCTTACCGAGGTGTCTTAAAAGGTGACTTAGGTAAGTTAACCAATCGTGTGGTATCCGGTTGAGTAGAATGGAGCACCCTCATCTCTTACCGAGTTGTTTTAAAAGACGACTAAGGTAATTTGAAGTCAGGCAGGCGGACGGTCGTAAAATAACTAGCCAAAACGTGGGATAGGTGCAAGAGAATGATGGACATCATTTTTTCTTAGTCCAAAATAGTTAATCAATAAAATGCACAACCTCTAAAGAAACCATAGATATTTTTTTTTATGGTATTTTAGAAATAAAAATGTTGCAAATTATTTGCTTATTTATTACTTATCTTGTAAGAAAATTGTGATTTATGTGTTTTAAGAAACATATAATTTTTTTTTGCCCTTTGGTTAAAAGTTTTACTAAAACATGTTTACGAACGTCAAATTTATAAGAATTTTCCTTCTTTGCATTGCCAAGTTTAACTAGTAATTCATTGAAACGTTAATATAAAATTTACATTAATGAAAAATTGGCAAATTGACATTAAAAAAACAGCTTGAACTATTCAAAATTAAATTTGTTTTTTGCGATTCCGAGCTGGAACCGCCTCAGTAAAGAACACGCCATTTTATTTTTTATTCTGACGCTTTAACGGAGTTGCGAGTTCAATTAAAACTTTGCTTTTTAATCTCTGTTTCTAATAAAGGGAGTCGATTGTTCAATTCCCTTTTTATATGAACAATGATACAACAGAAAAAAACAGATATAGAAGTTTCTGAGTTAGTACAGGTTACTTTTTTTATTGCAAAATAAAATTTAAAGGTATAAATTAAATGTAATGACAAATATAATTGTTTTCGGATAGACCTAATTTTGTCTCGGATTAATTCACGTAATATTTAGGGTTAGAAGATTAGTAAGTAAACTATACAAATATTTTAAATAGGAGGTCTTATTTTCCACATTGTCATTATACCACTCCAAGTAGGATCGGCAAAACATACTATACACATACTTTCGCATCATTTGGCGTATTTTACGACCGGCCGCCTGCCTGACGTCAACTTACCTTAGTCGTATTTTACGAAATCTTGGTAAGAAATGAGGGTGGTCTATTCTACTTACCTAGGTACCACACGGCGTGTCAACTTACCTTTGTCGCCTTTTTCGACACCTCGGTGAGTAATGACATATAAGGTCACAATATTGTTAACTTTTAAGGGAAATTTTCATAAGTGGCTTTTGGATAAGTGCTTTTATTCTGTTAGCGAATACTTTAATCAACCCAAACTATAAAATTATCATGGTTTAAAATCCTTACTTAATTATGAAGTTTCTATTGTATTAATTAAGATGTTATTGTTATATTTTTTTTATTTGTATGTTTTATGTAAATTATTATTATTTATTTTGACATATGTTTTTGTTTTTTTGATAACTTTTTAAAGAAGTGAAAATGTCCGAGTTATGCATTTGAACTGTAAAGTTATAACTATAAGCAATTTTTTTTTGTATAATGTTTAAAAATTTGTTTTTAAAAAAATGTTTTAAAATTTGTACACTATTTAATAGAATAATACACAAATAAATAAAAAAATAAATGAAGGTGTTCTATTCCACTCAGCCGCATACCACTCGGCGGATTTTCCACACTAAGTAAAAAAAGGAAATAATTTTACGGTGAAACTTAGCTTAAATTCTGCTTGCTAAAGAGACCGGAGGTTTTTTCCAGCCTCTGCCTAACACTATGAAGATAGTAACGCTCCGCTACTTCTGTTTAAAAATCTTGGTAGTAATGCTGTTAATGCCGTGACGGATAACAAAAATCATTTTTTGGTAAAAGCAAATATCGGCACAAACCTGCAATTCGTAGATCCCAAATTTCAGGAATACTGGAACCGGAAAATAGGTCTTGAAGCAACGTATATGTTACAACTCTCTTCTAGAAAACAAAAGAGCTTTGACTAAAAAAATTATATTGACAAACTGTTAATACTCTTTTTTTAAACGTAATCTATATAAATAAATATTTTTATCACATTAATAAATAATTATTTGTTTTCAGTTTATTTTTACAAGATTTCCACGGTTTCTTGTTATAATTAGTAACAATGAAGATAAAGCTCCTAGTTTTATTAAATCCACATATTAAAGCATTTTAACATTTTTGATTGAAATGAAAAAAATTGAAAGGAGTCAGGTTGGTAATAAGGTTTCAGTTAATATAAATACATGCATGAACGTCATTTTCAATTTAAAGTTACTCTGAAGTTTTTAGAAAAACATAAAAGAGCATCGGAAAATTTCTCTTCATACAAATTGCAGAGCAAAACTCTCGAAGATTTTGTTCTCTACTGTTGTGATGAAAGAGTAAGCTTCAGGCCACAGCATAACTTAGCCGTTGTTGCATTTTTTTAGCATTGTCAAATTGGTCTCCAATTTTTCTGTTATATCTCTGAAACGTACAATTACATATTTTCTATTTTATATGGATCATTATATAATATATATTATATTGATGGGAATTCAGATTTCTAATCTGTGCCTATATAAGGCAACAGCTGACGTCATTCTCTTTTTTTTGGCGTGCGGCATTCGTAGGAGGTAGACGTGTTTGGGTGACCAAGTGTTATTAGAATCTAACCTCAAATAATCGCTATTCGTGATAAGAGTGACCACTTAGTTTCTTGCCAGTTCTTCTCAAGTGGATAAGTGTTCCGAATTGGTGGTAGCATCATTCTGCCGTTGGATTTTGTAGTGAAATGTGTTGGTGCACAGTAAGGTGCCCGGCGTGATTACCTAAACGCATTCGTTTATTTTTCTATTATTCATTTTAAATTGAATTTAGACTTAATTTCTAACAATATAATGTATGTATAGTATATTATATAGGAACAGCTTTCCGAACCAGCAGTAGAGTTGACGATTCAAAAGCACTTGTTTACAAGTTTATTTGAATAAAGAATATTTTGAATTTGAATTTGGATATAATATATATTGTATATGAATATATAAATATATGGGACACTTACACACACGATCGTCTGTCTTCAAAGTAATTGACTTTATACTTGGTTTATGAGTGAGAGACAACTGGAGAATAGATACATTTATAATTTTTAAATACAAATATACATCCAGGCTCGAAGAATCAACAAATTGTTTATAGAAAATGTTGAAAATTAAAAACTTAGTCGTATTTAAATTCTCGCATGTAATGGAGACATAAATCAATCCAAACCAGGAATACATTTATTAAACCTGTATTACTGTAATATTTGCTAGGCTGTTGCGTTGCATTTTATTGTGCAGTATTCTTCTTGAACGGTTCAGAATGCATCCCAAGACAATTGTTTCGTTTACCTATTATGTAACAAAACAAAACTAGACAGAATAATAAAGAAAATTTTGCAAGAAAAATAGAGGGTGTTACGAAATTATCATAAGAAGAAAGTATGCATATTTTAATTATTACGTGAAGTAATTAAGATGTTCTAAATAAATTAAGAAACCCAGAAACAATTATTTCATGTTTTTTATTTACTTTTTTTAAATTTAAAGTTTAAGTACTAGATTAGATAGTGTTTAAAACTTTATATAATATTATTAACAGACTCATCATTCATTCTCCTGCCCTTATCCCACTCTAAGTGGGGTACCGGCACAATATGTTGTCACAAGGTTTGCCTAGGTATTTTACGATCGGCTACCTGCCTTACGTCAATTTACCTTAGTTGTCTTTTACGACACCTCGGTAAGAAAGAGGGTCGTCTATTTTACTCAGCCGGATACCACACAGCGGGCTAACGTACCTTAGTCGCCTTTTACGACACCTCGGTAAGAAAGTGGGTGGTCTATTCCACTCAGCCCGACACCACATGGAGGGTCAACTTTCCTTAGTCGCCTTTTACGACACCTTGGTAAGAATTGAGGGTGGTTTATTCTACTCAGCCGGATACCACATGGCTCAATTTTATTAACAAATAAATAATACTCAATCTCGTACACAACTTTTTATTTGAAATTCGGTACAATTAAAGCTTATAAAGGACAAAAAAAAACCGTTTATTCTCCGGATACAGGAAAAAAAATGTAGTAATTGAGGGTACTTTAACACTGAACAAAGTCACAATTAGCACCAGCATTGAATAGTTATAAAGTTTTGGAGTAAATTTAACCACTTGAATCTTGCCAATGTGCTCCGATGAAGGTAAATACTCAAATTGCAACCCGAGCTTTCTGATATCGCGCCATAAATTTATAGCTGCCGCATTCCTACTATTCTTCCGATAGGAACTAAACTGGCAAAAATTATTACGTGAATATTTGCGGCGTCCTATTCGCGTACTCGTAAATCAACTTTATATTTTCAGAATTTCAGGAATAAAAGTGTTTTGCTCAGTAAAGTTAGAATCGATATTGTTTTCGAGCTTCTCAATATATACACATAGCAAACAAAGTCCCGAAAATCCTTCTGTATGTGATCGATTTTCTTAAAATGGACTGAACGGATTTTTGTCGTATATTGTATATAGTCATAAAGTTATAAGAACTTTCAGATCATATACAATGTACGATTTTATTTTAAATTTCATTACTGTTTTCCTTGAACTACTATTGATTTACTAGGCTTTTTCATAAATAAAACGTAAGCCCGCTTTTATAAATATATAAAGTATTATTTATTATTAGATAAAAGTATTATTTTATATTAGTTTCGTATTATTTGTTTCAGTTAAGTTTAGATTATTTATAATAAGTTACAATATTTGAGTTTAAGACTCCGCCGTGTGGTATCCGGCTGAGTAGAATAGAACAACCTCATTTCTTACCGAGGTGTCATAAAAGGCGACTAAGGTAAGTTGACCCGCCGTGTGGTATCCGGTTTAGTAGAATAAACCACCCTCTTTCTTACCGAGGTGTCGTAAAATACGAATAAGGTAAGTTGGCGTCAGGCAGGCAGTCGGTCGTAAAAACGCAGCCAAATCATGTGACCGCATGTTTATAACATGTTGTGCCGACCCCACTTAGAGTGGAATAAGAGCAGGAAGATGATGATCTGAGTTTAAGACTGTGGTTAGGCTAGATATATCACTTAAAATATCCCTTAAGTATATAATGTAACCTTAAAATCAATTTAGTCGATTGTTAATTAAGAAAATACTTACAACGACATTTATTACGAGACTAACTTTAGAAAATTATCAGTATATACCATCTTTATACATTCATCCGTCGCTTTAATTCGAGACTACCCTGAGGGTAAAAATTATCACTGCAAAGTTTCGTGTCCGAACCAAAGTTCGTTCAAAGTCAACTTCCCTGATTTCGGATATCGTATTCCAATATAGTGGTAGCCGTTTTCGTCATAACTCCGATTTTGTGCTTATTTAAGCAATTAAATGTGCAAGCTTTGAAGCTGAACTGATATTCAAATCTAAAAATATATATGAAAAAATATTCTGGCACATAGATCCGCACTTCTCATATATGCATTAAATTATTGTCCATTAATAATTACTACAAGTGTTTGGAGGCAAAATCAATGGTGAGGGTTGAAATATTAATATATAATACTGCTGCTTGGTTGATGTGTTTTGCATTTTGCCATTAGCGTTTGCTATTTTGTCGTGGAGCCGATTTCCTGATAATGCTTCAATTGCTGAGCGAAACGATCGTTGAGATTGTCGTAGTGAATGTAATATATGCGGTAACTAACCCTGTATTAACCATGTATAATGTATGAAAACAGTTTTTGCTTCCTACTCTTAGTATTACATAGATTTTAACAACGCGAATTATAGCAAAATAATACTATCATTAATTTTATAGTATGGTGTTAATTAGTGACAGATGAAAGTTCAGATAAGTGAATGTATAAAAAAATTTTAGCTTACCGGAACATTTCGACTATAATCTACATATCACTTCTACTTAGTGTCTAATTACTAAATAATTTATAGAAGTAGGCGTTACTTGAGCTCCAAATCTGTTCACAACAAGAATGCTTTTGCACAGCATAACCAAGTCTGTACAATAGAACATTGTTCATCACTGATATGTGATAGAAAAAGAGCAATCTATCAGGATTACGTATTCATCCACATCGGAACATCACACGCGCGATTAACATCGTGCTCCATGCAATCCGTCAAATGTTGGATCAGAGAGACAATAACCATTGTATCCACTGAGCTCACATGAAGCTGTATAACATGATGAAGTGTGTGATTGAATCTATTGCGTGCATTCCACATCAATTATACTATATCATTGCTGTTTGCTTAATTGTATGAATTGTTTTTGATAAAAAGATATAGTCAGAATTTAATCTCTTCTAAAATATTCTTACATATGACAACAACTAAGTAAACCACCCTCACTTCTTACCGAGGTGTCGTAAAAGGCGACTAAGGTAAGACGACCCGCCGTGTGGTATCCGGCAGAGTAGAATAGACCAACCTCATTTCTTACCGAGGTGTCGTCAAAGGCGACTAAGGTAAGTCGACCCGCCGTGTGCTATCCGGTTAACTAGAATAGACTACCCTCTTTCTTACCGAGGTGTCGTAAAATACGTTTAATAACATGTGGTGGTTTAATAACATCAAATCATTTGATAACATGTGGTGCCGACCCCAATTAGAGCGGGATAAGGGCAGGAGAATGAGTACCAACATTATAATACAGAGTTTAACTTATAAAGAATCTTAAGAAATCCTAAAGAAAAATGAATACTTTCACATAAGAAACGTACAAAGCTGACCGAATGTGACACTCCGTTTAGAAATGTTTATGTATGAAGTTTGTTCCGGAGTTCCGAGAGGACATTACGCCATCTTTGAGCGCCGAGACCCAGACTCCTTTGGGAAATCTAACATTCTTGAATCCGCATTGAATGTCATCTGATGGACAATATTACAAACTTATTTGTACTGACATAATTATTATGAATGTACTGTGTCTTATATTTATTTATACGGATCTCCAACAGCATTACATATTATATAATTCAAAAAATATCTCAAATTAATTATATAGTACAAATTACAGGAGATCATTCTTATAGGCACAATTTTACAATTAAAAACCTAAAAATAAACAGAAACACAAGCGAATAATGAAAACATATGAAACAATATTTTGTAAATATTACAAATATTACAATAATATATAATACTAAAAGCAAAAAACGTAAGAAATTTTCGAAATGAGAATCTTTATACACTTACTACGCATATTTTCGGCGCTCAAAAGTTGTGTATTATTTGTTGTAATCCGCAATATTAGCTGCGATAGTCCGACAGTGAAGGGGTTCGAACCCCGGGTGAACACCAATAAGTTTTTTCTATTAAAAACTATGTGTATAATTGATAATTGCAAATTATCACACGCTGTTCGGTGAAGGAGACATCGTTATGGAAATATGTGTAACCTACCAATCCGTACTTAGCAGCGTGGTGGGTTTTAACTCCAACCCTTCTCTCCAAGAGAGGAGGCCCATGCCCAGCAGTGGGTTAGCAACAGAAATTTACTTTTTTTATAATCCGCAATTTTATTCAATTATATTGCAACAAACTTAGTGAATCAATGATAAAAAGCAGGCTTAGATTAGGCATTACAATCAAGCTAAAATATAATAACGTATGTAACAACTTACTGCAATTGACAGAGATTATTCCAATATATCAAATCCGGATACCGGAAAATGATAATCTTTCCCCGGTCTAATGCTGTATGTTTGCGAGTATAATATAAACGATTAATTGTTATTTTGTGTATGAAAATATCATCAAAGTCATAAGAGATTAATTTAATTATTCGCAAAAATTCAAAGTACCTATTTAATCCGAAATTATAGATATAAGCTTAGTCCGAGTCCTTACTTACTTACTGTTTTAACGTTGAGTAAATGGCTGACGGAGGCTTGCTCAGTAATTTAAAAAAAAAAGAAAGAATGGGCTGGTGATATCTGGAACTTGATTCCAAGAATTCTCACTTCCTTAGTCCGCCCGTTCGCAACTGAACTATTACAACTTTACAAATGGCAGCAAAATTAACCTTTGTATTCTATGTATATTTTAGCAGATTTTCAATGCCTTAAAACAGGCAACTTCTCTATAAAGTATGTATATAAGTAAATATTTCAGTCAAATGTTAATCATAAGTAAATAATCCTTGCGATATATATTACCGAACAAATCACGTAGTATTTTGTACATTTTTATATCGCAAGTGTAAAATAAAATCTTTAAATCTATTAGTATTAAAAAAAATCTTCCTTCTTTAAAAAAAAGTCCTTAAAAAGTGATTTAATAAGATAAGTAACACGGCAAAGATTTTTTTTTTTAATTTATTAGGTTTACCAACAGCTTTAACACTTAA
Organism: Morpho helenor; assembly: GCA_029227775.1. Lineage (NCBI taxonomy): Eukaryota > Metazoa > Arthropoda > Insecta > Lepidoptera > Nymphalidae > Morpho > Morpho helenor. The sequence goes on along the minus strand of JARGCU010000019.1, from coordinate 6,853,319 downwards.
TTCTAACACATATTCTATTATACTATTACACTAAGTCTAAATGTAAAACTTCTTAAAGGTAAACACCACATGCAAATGTAAAAAAAAAACAATACAATAATAATTATGAAACTGAAATTTAGAATTAAAACTAAGCTAAGTAAATACACTAAGATTTTTTTGGATTTTTTTTCTAAAATGATGGAGGGACACATGGAATATATCAGGGAAATTAATATGGTTATAAACTTTTGTTATTCTGGGGATTGGTGAGTTAGCGCCCAAAGCTGTAGAACGATGGGGAAAATATAAAAGGTTATTTAAGGGTGTTCTTGGGTATCGCATTGGCACTCGTAATTTAAAGTATTCGAGGAGTGCAGAGCAGTCAACTTTATTATTAAAATTTTTAAATAAAAATATCAAATCAAGTTCTATTCTTCGACTTTCTAAGGATTGCATGTTAAAGAAGTTTAATTTATCATTGTAACTACGTAAACTTTTAGATTTTCCTATCGTAAATGTAAGATTAAGTTGGGCAAAGATTTCAGCAAAGGATTATTTTACACTCTTAAAATAGAGTAGAAAAGGTTTTCAATGTAGAGTGGCTGGATAGTAGACTACATTAAGAAGTTCAAATTGAATTAGATCTCACGGAGTATCTTATAACTTTCCACTTGGCCCGGCAAACGTGATAGCTGACCTTTTAGTACATCATTGAGACTAGTATATTTATTGTCGGATAGCTCGTCTCTATATATAAGTTATCGTAGAATGTACACAATGCAACTTAAACTTTATAGTGGTCGTTAATTTTCGTCACCTTTTGCTTCTCAAATTCAAAGGAATTTTAATATCCTATATGTAAGGCCCATTCATTAACATTAATTGTGCTGAATTTCATCAATATTGCTCGAGCGGATTAATCTCGTAAGAATTAGAAATAGAGAGACAGACTTTCGTATGTAAAAATTATAATATATTAGTATATTATACGATTTTGTGGATCTATAGACTATAATGACTGGCTCGTTGGAGCAGTGGGTAGTGACCCTGCCTTCGGCTCCACGGGTCGCGGGTTCGATTCCCGCCGAGGACCAACATTTTCTTTAAAATGAATTTGTCGGTCTTTGAGCCTGGGTGTATATTTGTATTTGTATTTAAGTATGTATTTAAAAAATATATAAGTATATATTCACCAGTTGTCTGTCTACCATAACACAAGTATTAAGTTACTTACTATGGGGACGGATGACCGTGTGTGTAAGTGTCCCATATATTTATTTATTTATTTATTTTAATGCATATATTTATTTAAGTAGTCCTTTAACTTTTTTATATCAAAGATCACCTCGATATGGTTTTCTGTCCAGACGTAAGAAAAGGAAAGGATAAACAAACATACTTGCGCATTTACAATACTAATACAAAAACTCCATGTTATTAAAATTGATTCTATCATTCATTTTTATTGATATTTGAAATGCGGTTAGGGCCGTTGACTGAGTCATTTTTTTAAAAGAGGGATTGGAAGAATAACATAAGACCACGAGAATTTCTAAATTTTATTATTCAAAGGTAAAATATCAGTCAAAATTTTTAGAAATGTATAGTTTGAAATACTGGAAGCAATATAAATTTAAAACATAGAATGCTACAAATTTCTGGTTAACGTGGTTTTAATCGAGTAGCAAACTCAAATAAACTAGGCACTTTGTTCACGTTAAATCGAGTATAACGTAGTATTTAACAGTGTGATTACTCTGTGAAATGCAACAGAACCAACAAGGGTTAATTGAAAGGGTTTTTTCACTCAGGTGTTTCTAAAAATGCCTCAGCCTGGGCTAGTGGTTTTTTTCTCTCTAGAATTCTGTTAGCACATTTCAGTCCTAGCTATTATTATATAATTTACTTTTTCTTAAGATTAGATGCCAAATCAAATCAATTTAAAATAATGTTTATTCAAATAAGCAATCTTAAGCACTTTTGAATTGTCATCGATATGATTGTCAATTTTATGGTACATAAATAAATTAATAAAATCATTAATAATACAACTGGTTCGGAATTTTGCTCTTACCGAGAAGAACCAGTAAGAAATCTATTAAACATTTTCAATCTTACATTATTCAACTGAAGGTTTGTATGAAGCGAAAGGATTTTCAACTCCAGGCATATTCATCATACAAATAATTTTCAATTGTGTAATATGCTTTAATTATAAGCATATATCTTACTTATACTTCGTTGAAAGCTTTCTGTAGACAGGTCTAGTATAGATTGTGGAGTTTTACTATATTATAGAAGCAGAGAGAGGACCTACCTTTTACAAAAATATCAAAGTTGTAAATAAAGGTTATATTGTATATTTCATAGCTTTAAGAATGCTAAGAACAAATATAGCCTTTGTCACTTTTTTATCCCGTTAACAATTAACGTTTTTAACAGTTAACGCTTTTTTTTATAAATATCAGTACTGTATAGTAAGTACGTAATTAAACATTTAAAATTTGGAAATTAAATACACTTTATATAATAATTTATTAAAATTAAGTTTGCTAATATGTATTTAAAAGAACCTATTTATAATATTATCGGATAATGACGAATGTGCTACCTAAGTATCGTCGAAATCAATGTTCATCCCTTATTTATTTGTCAATTTTTTCTACCAGTTACATGCTTTTCAAAGCCAAAATGAAGTAAAAAGACCTAGTTATATTCTCTTTATGGCGATTTTGGTACAAATAATTACTAGAACACAAGTCCGGGCATAAGTTGGAAACAATACAAAGAGGGAAGCTTTTATATTTGTAAATACCTTGTTTATCTTCCCAACCTTTTTATAAGACCCAATTGTTGTATTTTTCGTTTGATATTGAAAGCTTTGTTTATATTTTAATAAATTATGTACTTGCTACCTTAAAAAGTGACTTACTATTTTTTCGAAAGTTACTTTAGTACTAATATTCATGCTTGGAAGAAGTTATAGAATAGTATCAGAACAAAGTCAAATAAAAACGGTTTCTTAAATAATGACAGAATAAACATTGGGTATCCTAGGCTTAAAACCTGGGCAAAACTTATGTCCTTAATTGACAAGAAAACAAAAAAGCTAGTAGGTAAGTATATATAGTTATATTTTTCTATCGCTTTAGCTGCCCACTGTTGGACTTAAGACTTCCCAAGGGATTTTTACAACCATTTTAACATTCTTCTTTTGTTTTGACCGATAGAAACCTAATGATGCAACTAGACCTCTATACAGAAATTCCTTCCCAAAATCCTTTTTGATGTTTTTCACAAGTTAGAGGTGTATGTAACGGTTTTAAATAAGAATAATTAAATATTCGAATAAGGTTGTTTCACAAATACACCACACAAAGCGGAGTTTATTTTTCATAGAAAATAGCACAATCATATTTCACAAAGAACTCTTAGTCGATCGAGAAACGCTTTGTAGCTCTTTTCTTTCTTTTTCTCGTTTGATTTGTGTTCCATGATTGTTCCGTTGTACTGGTTGGATGCCTCGGAGAATATTGGATTTCTGTCATAAGTTGGAAGATTCCCGTAGATGCATTGCATTCGCAAGGCCATATATTAAAGTCGGATTACAAATAAGTGGTTTGTGGTGAATTTAATGAATATGTGAAATTATTTATTAATAATATACACAATTGTGTCTATTAGTGTTTACGCCGTGTGGTATCCGACTGAATAGAATAGTACCACACTCATTTCTTACCGAGGTGTCGTAAAAGGTGACTAAGGTAAGTCGACCCGCCGTGTGGTATCCGGCTGAATAGAATAGACCAACCTCATTTCTTACCGAGGTGTCGTAAAAGGCGTCTAAGGTAAGTTGACCCACCGTGTGGTATCCGGTTGAGTAATTTTACTGCGAGACTACCCTCTTTCTTACCGAGGAGTTGTAAAATACGACTAAGGTAAGTTGACGTCAGGCAGGCGGCCGGTCGTAAAATACGTAATCAAGTCATAGACAACTTGTTTGCAACATGTTGTGCCGACCCCACTTAGAGTGGGATAAGGCAGGAGGATGATGATTGTGTCTATTAGTGTTTAAAAATGAAAAGGATTAAAGTGTTTTTTTTTAGAGAATGATACTTCTATACTTATTATAAAACAAAGTCCCTAAAAGATGTCTGTGTGTATGTAATCGATTTTCTCAAAATGTACTAAACGGCTTTTGTACGATTTTTACTAAAAGTTAGTTTATTTCTTCCGGAAGGCTTAGGTTAATAGTACATTACCGTTTTATGTAAATTGTGTTGAAGAGGTCGCGTGGTTGTAAGAAAAACTCGCCTTGATAAAGTTTGGTAAAATAATCTATACTAAAATATAAAGCTGAAGAGTTTGTTTGTTTGTTTGTTTAAACGCGCTAATCTCAGGAACTACTGGATCGATTTGAAAAAATCTTTCAGTGTAAGATAGTCTATTTATTGAGGAAAGCTATAGATTATATAACATCACGCCAAGATGAATAGGATAGGTGCAGCAATTAAAAATAGAACGAAAAAGGAAAAAAAATCCTTTCCTTGTGTTCGTAAATATTTAATTATTCTATTTATTTCGTATTATCTTTTTATCTCTGCGCATTTGTCATTTTTTTATTCACCGATATGTGGGTAGCAATGAAAACGCCACTCGTCGATCGGTTCGTCAGTCGCCGTGCGAGTGTCTACGTGAGCGCGGAAACTTCCCTAATGGCCGCTCGATCGCTATAAATAATTAGCATAAAATTCATTATAGAAGATTGAACAATTCGTCTTGGACTTGCAATATTAAGTGCAGTGCCGTGCAAAGTGCCGTGCGTGTCTAGTGCTGTACGAAATTTAAAGTGTCATGTCTAGTGTCGAGTGTTACTGATCGTTCGAGTAACAATCCCCTGGCCTCACAAGAAACGGCCGGCCGCCGGCGCATATCGAGGACTTCGAACCTTCCAGTGCATGGTGGCAGTACAACAGCATCGAAAAGTGGGTGGTGCTAAGTTGTTACTACGTATCGGTAATAAATTATGCATTGCCCAAAAAGATAGAAAATAGTCAAAGCCCTGAACAACCTATACAGTCCACTTAAACCACAACCAGTGATCTAAGGTCCATGGACCAGGTTCCTTTTAATTAGGGAACAGTTCCCTCCATCTTGCGTGCTCTGAGTAAACGGTAATAGTTATTCAAAAATTATGTATTACAAAATCGTTCCCCTCTAAAAATTCTAAATAAAAGTCCGCGACAGCATATGTTTTTAAGGTTGACCCACTTTAACCATGTTTATGGTTATCAAAAGATTATATTACGGTTTTAATCTTTCCACGCGGGTGGGGCCGCTAGCGATGCTAGCCACTCATATAGTATATGAATGAGGGTGTTTAAAAAAACTAAACCTGGAACAGCGGTCACTAGATGCCGCTGTTGCAGAGTCATACCAATTGGCGTTACGCTAACAAGATGGAGTAGGTTAAAAAAACTCGCACAAAGCACACTTCCGTATATAATGGACTTCTGTGGGCCACGTAGTAATAGTTGAAAAATTCTCAATTAAAATAAGTAGCATTTTAAACCTTAACCAAAAGTAATGAGAATATTATTTTGCTATAATCCTCGATAAAAGAAAATATATGTAATGCTAAATGTAGAGTGTACTATTTGTTGTCATACCTGATACATGCAGAATTTGTAAGAACTCATGCAATACACGACACCGATGACACACACAAGCACTGTACACATTCACCACCACAATCTCAACAATTGTTTCGCCCTCAACCAAAGTATCGTCATGAGATAGACTCCACGACAAAATCGCAAAGCTTTGCGATAATATTCTCATTACTTTTGTATTACGGACCTCCGCAAAGTAACGCCTATAAAACCTTAACCAACTTAATAAGAGCCTACGAGTATCTCAAATTCAATTAAACAGTATTAGAAATGTTCCATCAGGCCATTATGGATATTGCCAAGGTGTAGACCGGGCTCACCATCCATCTGCCGAAGGGACTAATAGTTTAGAGTAATGAGACCTTCGAAAGTGTCTCCCTAATTCCCTAGTATATGGTTCCGACACTTAAAGCCTATGGGAACATCGTGTATTTAATTAATTAACAGAATATGACGTAGAATATAGTTTTAATAGGATAGACTTAGGTATGTTACAGCTTGTTTATTTTACTTATTAAAGAAAGGTTACAGCTATTTCCAAAAAAATAAGTCTAAATTATATAATTAGACTTAAATTTAGCTTTGCCATTGCAGCACTTCAAAAAACTATTAAATGGAGGCTGATATAGAAAGCCTACTTTACTGTTGTTAATTACTTAGGTGATGTGTGGATATAGCCACTCTTAGATCCTGTGACAAGAAAGTAATGACTAAATGTAAATTGTTATAAGAATTATATTTTGAATACAACAACCGCCTATTTTCTTGCCGTCTCTTCTCGTTAAGAGTATTTTCTTAACTAGCAGTAGAAATTATAAAAGAATATTTTTAAATTGAAATTGTTGTTTGCAGTGACTGACTAAAATATAAATTGTATACAAAGGTTAATTTGTTAAGTTGTAATAGGTCATGAATGAGCGAACTAAAGAATTAAAAATACCCCAGATAAAGTCTCAAATATCACCTGACCTTTCTTTCTTTTTTATTACATTTTTTATATCCTAGAATAATACCGAGCAAGACTAGGTCACCTAGGTACTTTGTATATAATTAAACGATTTACAGTAGCACAAATAGAGTGGTAAATATTAGTCCTAAAACAAACTTTAGTTCAAATATTTCATTTACATCACAGAGAACAGCCTGTAAACTACAGTACTAACAGTCAATGCAAACAAACGAACCGAAGATAGAAAAGATAGACCACTAAAATACGTAGACTGCATCGGTATACAACATTCTCGACTAAACACATTTGCTTGCTCGCTCACGCAAATACAGCGAACCTCGTACGTGCTCACACCAAACAATGCTAATTGCTTTAGACCCGATGATTTACGTCTAGTCTAGGATAAAAGCCGAAAACAACGACGTAGTAGGATTCATAACATCGTTAGGAGGTTATTGTTTTAATAAGAAGTACCAAGTTGACCGAGCCTTGCTCGGTAATTTGTTACAAAATAAAAAAAGGAACTTAAAAAAAAATAGGGTAGGTGGATCCTAGGTATTTTCACCTCTCTAGACCGCCCGTTCACCAAATGAACCACTATGACTTTACGTTTGATAGCGAAAAATTGTGATTGTATTCAACGTCAATTTCAAAAAAAAAATTTAGCGCCCGAAAACAGGGATAAAACGTTTTTTTTTAAATAAAACGTATATAAATCGATTTTTCTCCCCCCCTTAAACCCCCTACATGCTGAATTTCAGGAAAATCGTTGGAGCCCTTTCGGAGATCCTGAAAATATATATACATACAAGATTAACTCATTTAAATATATAAAAGAACATATTTTGCTTAGGAAACGGGGACTTTTGAACCCAATTATAATCGTTCGAGATATAAAAGTTATGATAGAATTATTTTGCTATGATTCGCCGAAAAAATTGCTTTGTGATCTTGTCGTGGAGATTATCACCTGACGACGTTTGCTTTGTTAGTTCTTCGAGTCTGGTTATATATGAGTGCGGATGACCGTGTGACTAATTGTCCCATATATATAATAATTTATTTTATGATTACACGTTATTTACTTACCTCAATTATGAATAAAAAACAACGGAGCACTAGTACATTTTCAATTATTTCTACCGTTTTTAATACATTTATAATATGACACAAGTTAATAATATCCGGGTAACAGAGGTTGTTAGAAGCGCTGTGTTAAGGAAATATTATGGAAATTGAACAGTCAACTTCCTTTGTTAAGAAGCGTGGACTAAAAAGAGAAGTTTTAATTGAACTTGCTCTTGTATAAGAGCTTTTACGGCGAATAAGAGTAAAAATTGTAACGTTCGTTCCACTAGCACTTACATGAGAAAGTGAAATTTTAGTGACAGACAAAAATTTTATATCTAATCTTGTGACCAATTTTAATCATAGAACCAAAGTGATATTAGGATAAGGTTCCGTCTTAAAGGTTCAAAATTAAAGGTCATTCGTTCTGCAAATAACCTCTTACACATATCATTACAAAATAAGGTTGGACCTCCCCCCCCTATTTCACACAGCGTGTAATTCTTGTGTAACTAGTATGTATATATTATTATCTTCCAAATATTATAATGGTAACTTGACAATGAAGTTAAAAATGTAAAGGCTTAAGTTTAAATTAAAAGTAATTTATACAACTTATGTTGTAAAAACTACTTTAAACAAGTAATGTTGTAAGAAGTACTTTTACTTTACATCTCGTCAACAATCACTATAAACTAAACTAAAATTACATAATACACAATGTTAAGACTTATTTTAAATATAATTCTTGTGTCTCATATTATTTTTTGTCTATATAAATGCCTACTTAACAAGACATATATTATTAAAACTCTATTCTTTACCACTACAACCGTTTTATTGACTACATTGGTAACTTAACAAAGCATCAAAATATAAAAAAGTATATAACACAAGTTTATATAATTTTAATCTTTAATTTTAATTTGACATATTTTCGTCATTTTATATTTAACAAGCACTCACACAGTTTTAGGATGAAATTATGTCATAATTAAATACAGTATAAGAATGAAAAAAATATTGTATTTTATTACCTTATTTTAATAATTTTACTTTAGGCGTAAACCTTCTTCAATCAATCACTCAAATAAATGCCCAAAATATTTCATGTGAAACAAAGAAAATATAATTCACAAGAGAGAAAAGAGCGCAAAACTTAATGCTGGTTACTATAACTGGTATTTTTTTAGATAAGCAGGCACAACCGAGCATGAACTCAAAGCCCTGGGGCGTTTATATTGATGTTGTTAGTGTACCTCAGGTAGATAATTACCTCAGCCGTCTCTCACGTTCTCTAAAACAGCCCCGAGCCACAATTTGCTTATAATACCAAAACACGCCCTTTATTATCAGTATAGGTTATACAAATATTTGTATTATGTTATGCGAAACATAAAAAATGGAAAATTCATAACATTAGTTTTGCATTTAAAAATGAACCTAGAATTGAATAAAAGTCAATCTAGCTAGATTTCATTTAAAAATGACGTTTTTACACTGTTTTCGGGCACTGAAAAAATGCTAAAATATAGAATAGAATGCAAAGGTTAATATAGCTGTCACTTGTATATTTTAATAGCTCAGCGGAGAACGGGTGGATTAGATAAAACAAATTTTGGAGTCCCAGATATAACCGGCACTTTTTCCTTTTTTTAATTGAGTTTATTATATATTAAAAAAAATACCAATAAAGGCCTGGTCACCTAGGTACTAAGAACAAAGCATGATAATTATACGAATTAAATATCTTTTTAAATAATAGAAATGGACATGAATCTGAACTAAATCATATAAAAGAAGCGATTGTTAAACGGAAAGTTAAATCACGGCGTAAACTTTGTAATCGCCATTGAAGATTTCAGCCTTTGGCTGCAGCTTCAATCGCATCCTTTTTGTCTTCCACTTAGTTAGATCCACAAATATGAAGTACCATAGTAAGCTATGTAACTTAGTAGTAATAGTAACTACGACGGCCCCTTAGTATAAACTAAGGGGCCGTCGTAGATTTGGAAAATTAAAAATGAAGAGATTCAGTGAAGGACTATAATCGCAATAATAGCTAAGCATTAGTAAATTGAATTCGTGTAGTGGATACAAAGTGGATAGAGTCGACGGCTAAGGGCAATTGAGAACTTCCATAGACTAAAGTTGTAATAAAAATGAGGAAAATACAGGAAGCCACACCGAAACGTCATTAAATAAATTAAATTTATTTTCAGGGAAAACAAGATTTAAAAAATGACAAAACTACCATAATTGACGAAACTCGCAATACTAGTAAATAAAATTTTAATTTAATACTAACAGTGATAGACTACGAATTTAACTGGTAAAAGGGAGCAAAATCTTACTACCTAATAATATAAATGCTAAAGTTTTGTGATTATGAATGTATGTTTGTTACTCTTTCCCGGCGAATCCGCTGAACCAATATCGATGAAATTTGACACAATTATTCCTTATACATTGGAATATAGGCTATAAATATAGGCTATAAAAATCCTAATCTACAGGAATAGGATGACAATAAAAATCGCACTATCTATTATCACGCTACAACGAATCATGGGCACGAAGTGGTAAAAGCTAGTAAAATAATATTCTAGAATCATAGCGCTCACTAAGTGAACGAGTTGACAATGTCTAAAACAGGATTGCATATAAACAAAACACAAACATTTCTTATTTTTCTTACTCGACGTCGCTATAGACGTCCACAGTTCAAAAGTATGTATGACATAGGTCAAAAGTATGTATGCCGCCATTTCACAGCAAATCTCCTGAATGAATAATGTTGAAATTTGGCACCACTAAAGCTTATACACCGTGGAAAATATAAGTATAGAAAATACCATTTTTCTTTAAGGACCAATGGAACTAATACATAATGCTATCTTGAGGGTACTCAAGCACTTAAGTTGACGCGAACAAAGTTGTTGCTAGTATTAGTACGAATACATATAGTGTGTCCATATTGTGTAACAAAGTGAGGCAAAAACAAGTTTACGGAATAAATGACAATATCCTAAATATCTTATTTAGTTAGTAGTCAGATATCTTTCCAGCTCAATGGCTAAATTATTACTTTTTCCTAGCACTCTCTTGTAAAAGTGGGGGGTACACAACAATATTGTAAGAAATACGTAAATCACTACATAGTATAAAACAAAGTCACATTCTTTGTTTGTCCGTATATCCCTTATGCTTAAATCTTTAAAACTACGCAACTGATTTTCATGCGGGTTTTTTAATAGATAGAGTGATTTAAGAGGAAGGTTTATGTGTATAACAACATTCAATACTGAGTAGAGGAATTCTGTAATTTTTGAGGTTTCTAATGTGATGTCGTAAATATTTACAATTTTTTCCGCTTACATTGCAAATGCCGTGAGGAGGCCGCGCTTCGCTCTATAGCACTTCGAAATTAGGAGCTATATGTCGCTCTTTCAAGAGTTTGTTTAATGAAAAGAAAGCTGTGAATGTACATACAGACATTCTGTAATTAATTGTAAAAATATATAGGTAAATATGTAGTATATGAATTTAGATATCCCAAAGATAGCAGTAAATCTTCTTAGTATATGGAGAGGGGAATTGTTTTTTTCCAAATTTAACGTTTGCGGGCCACGGGCAATAATGAATAAATCAAAACTACAGGATCGATTTTAATCATTTTTTTTACACTGAGTGACATGGGATATATATTTTATACCCGTGCGAAGCAGGGGCAGGCCGCTAGTAAAAAATAAAATAAAATATATTTTGGTAATAAAACTAGTAAACACAAGTATAAAATTGCAAAATGTTGGCTAAACCTCTTTCCTGAAAAGAAAACAGTCCTTTGACGGCAGTACGTACGTAAAGTAATTTCCAGGGAACTGGGCGCGCACGCTTTCGTATGCACATAGAGTGCCACGCTCAATCAGTTCTCAAAGAAGGTAAAGGCGACGGATGCCGGCGAGATCAAAGGTGGCGCCGTGACTCGTTACCTCACATACTTACTCGTACCTGTCGCATATTGAGAGTGCTACAACTGGTTTGGGATTTCTTAAAATACCGCCAAAATGACTTAAATATTTTATGTAAAAAATGTATGGATGTAAAAAAAATTAAAATAAAAAAAATTTAAAAGAGAAATGAAAAAATAATATGGCTGGTGGGACTCGATCCTAGGTATTTTCACCTCTTAGACCGACCGTTCCCCAAATGAACTACCATTACTTTATGTTTGACAGCGAAAAATTGTGATTATATTCACCGTAAATGTTATTTAATTATAAAAAATTATAAAATTTTACATCCCGAAAACAGGGATAAAACGATATTTTTTTAAATAACACTTATCTAGATCGACTTTTCTCCCCCAATACCCCCTCTACATGCTGAATTTCAGGAAAATCGTTGGAGCCGTTTCCGAGATTCCGAACATATTATATATTAAAGATATAAAGTGTGACTGGTCCGTTGAAGCAGGTGTCAGGAACCTTACATTTATTACCAGGAGTAGCGGGTTCGATTCCCGCTGAGGGCCGATTTTCTAAATAAAAATTATTTGTGTCTTTGATTCTAGGTTGTATTAATGTATTTAAGTACATATTCTAAATTATATATGAACTATATTGACAGTCTGTCTAGCCGTGTGGTATCCGGCTGAGTAGAATAGACCACCCTCAATTCTTACCGAGGTGTCGTAAAAGGCGACTAAGGTAAGTTGACCCACTGTGTGGTATCCGGCAGAGTATAGTAGAGTACCCACATTTCTTACCGAGGTATCGTAAAAGGCGACTAAGGTAAGTCGACCCGCCTTGTAGTATCCGGCAGAGTACAATAGACCACCCACATTTCTTACCGAGGTGTCATAAAAGGTGACTAAGGTAAGTTAACCCACTGTGTGGTATCCGGTTGAGTAAAATAGGCCACCATCTTTCTCACCGATGTTTCGTATAATACGACTATGATAAGTTGACGTCAGGTAGGCGGCCAGTCTTAAAATACAAAGTCAAATCATTTGATAACATGTGGTGCCGACCCCACGTAGAGCGGGATAAGGGCAGGAGAATGAGTACCAACAACTACTACAGATGCTGTATTTTGTTTATGAGATGTATTGAATAAACATATTTGTTTTTATATTTTTAAGTTAGGTGCTATTTTATTTCTGTTTATTTACAGCGTTTACAGTTTAATGAGTATTCATAAATAAATTAATTAACTCCCGCGGGTAAATGCAACGCGAAATAATCTATGGAATATATTGAAAGTATCATAAAATATCATAACAATAAAGATCCAATATTTCATCACACAATATTAATTTTATTATTCGGAGCTCGGAAATGATATTAATTCCTCGGGAAGCTAAAGATAATATTTACACAATTTTCCGATTTCATATAATATCATATCATTATGAGCACGATCACGTATTATAATAGCTGCTCTATCGGCGATGATCGTTGATCGTGTGATCGTCTATAATCCGCACAATCATTGTGCGGGTGTTGACACAATCGTCCGTATTATCATACTAGTATAATGTGTACATCCGATCACTGATATCACCCAGCGACTCTACGTTTTAGGCGATCATAGGACCATAGACGATCATTGCCGAGTGCAGATGAGTATGCTTTTTACTCGATCGTTTTGGCGATTACAAATAATTAATCACTTGCAATCGATTACAGAGAAGAGCCGTATTTAAAGCATATTCGATGCGCCCATAATTTTCCACTGATATCATTACTGGGATATAAAACTAACATTTATTTTTAGATCAATTTTTTTAATTATAGGACTTTCAGACCGTTACTTGACTGATAAATTATAAATTGATATTTTAATTTTCAGAATTATTTCAAATAAATTTTAGCACCTATCTGGACTTTAGCTTGAGTGCATATAAACTGCTAAGTACTTGATATTTTTAATCTACACTGGTCTTTTATTATGTATGCAGGCTACAATATGTTCATTATTATAGTAGACAAAACTTAATAAATTTTTTGAAAATAATTGTTAGTAATAAAATTATGAAGATTATAGTACGGCTTCTAAATAACCTTCTTATTATCTCACTGCTGACCTCCTCCGTTTTTGTAGAGAATGGTTAGAGATGCTCCAACCACCACGATGCTCCAATGTAGATTGATAGGTTACACATGTTCCCAGAATTCTCTAGAGATTTCCTAAAAATGTTTTCCTTCATCGAAAAGCGTGTGATAAATTGTAAATATCAATTGGACACACTAGTTTTAATAGAAAAACTCATTGGTTTCTGCCCGCGTTTGAACTCTTGACCTTCTCGAAAGAGTCGCACGGGCACACCTCTGGGCTATCACAGTTTTTAATAAAAAATATTACAAAAAAACAATATTATTTAATTATGAAGATATAGAGATAATACATTTTATTGCACACCATAATAATAGATAGTCAAAAGAAGTATATCGGTATTATAAATATACTTCTTTTATGCTTGTTCGGAGATGTACTATTGATCTGGGAGGATACTATAAGCCATAGGGATATAATTAAAGCAAACATATGCACCTTGAACTTGAGTATCACCGTACTAAGATGTGGAACTGACACAAAATATTTTATTGTTGGACCTATATAAGTTACAAAGACAACTCAATAGCGCGAGACAAAACAGAACAGCGCCATCTAGTCTTGTTTTACGAACTATTAAATAAAATATAAGAAACATTATTGAACAATATTCGGTTTTGTCGCTAAGATCGCTAGCAATCTCTTCCAAGCAACCTTAAGGCAAAGGACTAAATAAAATATCAGCGGTGGGGTGTACAAAATTTAAAAGATTATTACTATTCAATACAAAAAATCACAATTAAGTTATTACATTTAAAAGCGCTTTATTAAAAACTGAAAATAGTACATTTCAGTACACTAGTTGCACCCTAACCGATTTATATCGAAACAAACATTCTAGTTTGTACTCCAATACGTAGACTGATTGCAGCTATACAATCTTGGACAAAAGTTAAACCGGAAACATGAAGCGAATAAAATAGACAAATCAAAAGTCAGATTCTCAATCAACAAGAGTTTTATTTTAAAGCGGCCTGTGTCCGTATTTTTTTCTGCATTTGATCAAAAAAAGTTTTCAATCTTTCAATTATAATCATAATAAGATAAAACAAACAAGCAGATATGCTTTTAATGAAGTCTGAGAATATGAGGCCCCGACCCTGAGGTGGCGCACTCTGGGGTTCAGAGTTGTTGCTGGCGGCGATGGGGGCAATGTGTACAACAGTACCCTGTCCCCAGCAGCGTGATGTAGCACTCAGGTCATTTTAGTCGATGCGAGTCCGACATACCGCCACTCGTCCCGTAGGTTCGTTCCTGATAAAAATGATATCATTTAGTTGTTGTGCCGTTGTAATATATAACTGTAAGAAATGGTCTTCTACCACCCCATTGCTGAGCAAAGACTTACTCTAGTCCTGGAGAGAAAAATAGAGTTGCCACCCACCAAGCTTTTTCATTTGGACTAGCACATACATACTAATTCTTTAAAGTCATCAAAGTTTCCTCGGCAAGTTTAAATTCAACTAAAAACACTTATGCGTTTTTAATATCAATTAAGCATAAAATAGCTTTTATATAATTATCTGAGGTGTCTAACCAGGGTTTGAACATCCGACCCCTAGAAATTTATTAAATAATTCCCAACGAAACCTTTAGCTTTCCAAAGCGAATTTTTACAATTACGGAGAAAGCTATAATACAACACAATAAATAGATGCAACAAAAGAGTAATGTAAGTTAAATACATATAAATAAACCTTCCTTTGAATATTGAGTTATATAATAAAAGTCTAACGAAATTCCGCGCATACTTGCCTGGAAAACTTTGAAAGAAAATATTTACTAGTAAGACAAAAAAGTCTTTATTTTCTACCATTTCTTCCTTCGTTATCTGAATAAAAACAGCTTTGCAACGTGCAGCTTTGTAAAAACTTACTATAAATAAGTATACAGTCAGTCATTTTTGATTTAGTATTCCAGAAAATTTTGAATATATGAACTAGGAAAATTTAATTTATTTAAATTATATAAATAAATTTATTTTAATTAAACATCTCTTATTTACAAATGATTAAAGTAAAACGAACCTTTCGTTTAAATAAATTTATCAAAACGTTATTTATTTATCATACACCAGAAGAAGAACACTTAGAAAAATGGATATTTATATTTATTGATGATAATACAGAATTAGATAAAGAAAATTGTAGAAAATAACTTCCAAATTTTCACCAAAATGCGTATGATGTTTTAATTTATTATCTTAAAAATACAAAGATTAAAACATAAAATAACTTTTTAAATTATTAACATTAAGCTTGTTCCATTATAAATTATCACATTAACACAGAAATACGTTAAATTAAGACGAGTGGAATGGTTGAATTATCTTAGTTATAATCATAAAAATTAACAAATAAGGAATTAGAACATTGTTAAACAGAACTTAGCTAAAATTTAATTTTTCATTCGACAATTAACAATTATAGCTTTGCCAATATTTTATATACGCGATCAGTTTAATTCAAACATTTTTGTCTAAGGCACCAAGCCTACCCGGGATTTGAACCAGTGACTCTTTGGTGATCCCCCCCCCCCCCTCCAAACCATCCCGCTGAAATTCATACGGTCGTAAGAAATATTTCATATAAATCATAGTAAAAAATTGTAATTAGTTCAAACTACGTCCACACTCCACATTATTAGGAAGTGGCTCCACACAGAGCTGTCAGCTACAGTTAATTAACTTGGAATCCACATCGCGATCTCAACTTTTGGAAAGTCACAACTTTGTAACACTTCAAAGGATTTATGTTATTTCAGTTCCAAGATAAATTATCTCTGGGTCATCTCTGAAATATGTCTTAGATACTGTGAGTACATAGGAAATAACTCAGAGTAGGAAAATAAAATCTCTACATCAGTTGCTTAGATAAAACACAGAACAGGGTAAATATGAGACCGCGCAAGTCTTGACGTGTCTCAAGTTAATATTACATATAATCTCTCTCTCCTTCTCTTATCTCTTATCAGATATATTTCCATAGAGGTAGCTTTTGTTATTATAAAACAATTTTGGTTTATATGGATTACCTAGGATAGGGTCCACGAACAAAATCGTAATGTTGCGTTACAATTTTGTTCGTGGACCCTATCTTCATGATGATGCTTCGGTTTCGGGGCGCAAAGATTGCAGAAGTTGTGATAGTGAGTGTGTGTAGTGCTTGTATGGAATGTTGGTGTTGGCGGCATCTTGTGATACGTGTGGCGGCTGTTCCTGCATGTATGTGGTATGTGATTGTTGCCTGCTTCATACACTTAGCAATTCATCTAATCTATTGACAATCGCGGATTACTACAAAATAATTTTATTGTAACTTCTTTACTGTAAAGCAGGCGTTACTATGCGGAACTCTACGGAGTTCCGCTAAGTAACGCCTGGTCTATAAATCATTACTGTAGCACTTGATTTAAATATTAATTTATATACGTTACATTTTAACGTATTTCTTAGCCACCTATTACTTGTACGATAATATAAGTTTTATCTTTCAATACTAAATGTATGTATCAAGTTCCTATTACTAAACTATTCAACATGTACATGGATACAGTAGGCATAACAAATCGATGCAAATCAAAATGTACTTACAGCATGGAGAGGCTCAAGCCAATTGCACGTTGTTTGTACATGAAGAGCAATTAATATGGTAGCTCTGCGGGCGTACACTGCGCCATTTAGTTAGCTCTTTACAGGGCTGTGAGTAGACCACTTTACATAAGTGACACTACACTACATTGAGACAGGTGGAGTGCACTCTATGTCATTACTATTAATAGCTCGTAGCTGCGTGGGCTTTACCAATATACATTGATCCTTAGATAAACTTTACAGTACATATATAAGATATGAAATTTTTAAATCTTATATATAAAAAATAAATATTTGTCTGTATGTTCTTTATAGACTTCCAAACGGTAGGAGCGATTTTAATAAAAAAAATCAGATAGTATTTAAATTGACCCAGCGGACTTTCCTATAAAGTTTAGTGGCGATCAAAGATTGGAGTTATACCAGACTGAGCCACAGCAACGCGTGGCTAGACAGCTAGCTAACTAGACAGCTATTTTGAAATAAAACTATATTCAATTGTAAATCATCAAGTAGTAAATATATGCCAACGCGAATTATATAAAAATAACTGTATCATCAATTTGTATAGAAAATTTTAACATGAAAATTCAGTTAAAGAGAGAAATTAAGATTAAAAAACTTTAAAAATGGAAACTCCATCAAGTCTTCGAAGTGTTCACCAAAAGTTATTCATTAAATTAAATTTCTGAGAAAATTAAACCGCGAACACTTAGAAGATCCTAACTTTATTCACAAATGCCAACTTTTTCGAGTAACTTGTTGACTTCGATGAGACTGACGGCTAGGTTGGATTTTGCAATTTAGAAATTTAATAGGTTAAAATAAAAGTTATATAATTATGTTATTGTGTTATGCACAATGATGAGTTTTTAATCAAATTCAATATTTCTTTAATCAAGTAAACTAGTATACAAGTGCTTTTGAATCGTCAACTCTACGCTGGTTCGGAAAGCTGTTCCTACCGAGAAGAGCGAGCAAGTAACTCTGCGGTTTCTTTAAAAAAATAATACTTATAAATAGTTACATTAAGTCATTACTACCTTGTACAGGGTCGAACAGTAGCTATATCCACGTATTCTTATCATTTAAATAATATTCAAGAGTATAGTAGGCTTCATATATGATATATAATCGTGTAATGTCATCTAATACATATTGCGAAACTAGAAAGTAAACTAAAAAAATTAACTCAAATGAAAAAAAATATATTTGGGGTTTTCTAATTTATTTTTCGACAGACATTGATGAATATACGCTTCTAGTAAAAAAAAGTAATTTTTTGTACAAAAGAACCCCTTCTCATCGTTTCAGCCTGGAACCCTTTTTCAGAATACACCCCAGTTATTGTTCCTTGTAACGGATTTATGTTTCTCTGAGAAAAAAGGCCGAACATTTCAGAATAAGTTAAAAAAATATTTTGAACGGATATGAAAAATATTCTTTTGTTGATGGAATATGTAACAACTACTAATTAACATATTTTTTTTACCCGCAAAGATTTATTATATTTTTTAATTACGATTTTTGGTACGAATCTTTTAAAAGGAAAAGTAATTTACTTACTAAATCTGCAAAGTAAATTATGTTAAATAAGTTTCAATACAAGCTTTTAACATACTTTCATATCTCTACTGTTATCCATTCAAGAGTTCCCTAGTCTGGAGCCAATCCTGCCGGCAGCATCAGGTCATGCTTATCAAATTCAAATTCAAATTCAAAATATTCTTTATTCAAAAAAACTTGTAAACAAGTGCTTTAGAATCGTGAACTCTACTGCTGATTCGGAAAGCTGTTCCTACCGAGAAGAGCTAGCGAGAAACTCGGCGGTTGCCTTTTTTAAAATACAATTCTTAATACTAGTTACATTTAATCGTTTCTGTCTTGTACAGGGTCGAACAATATCTATATCCACGCATTCTTAACGTCTAAATAATCCTCAACAGTTTTAGGCTTTCTATCAGAAACATGTATTGTTATCGAGACTAAACCAGTATGTACAATTTCAGCTCATTTGAACGACGGGAAATGGGTCAAATTTAACTTGCAAGATTCCACCTTCACACACAAAAATATCATAAATAAATGTTAAAAAAAAGCTTTTAAAAAGAATGATTAAAATGCTACTCTACATGCTGCATACAGATTATTTATGTATTCTAGAACGCTATTCTCAATATTATTGTTAGTTCATAATTGATTTACTACACAAAACTCTTATAAGAGAAAATGCCATTATGTTATTAAAGGAAACAATGATGGAATGAAATGACAGTGAAAAAGGGTTTTGACTGAATCGGAGAAACGAAATGAAATAAGATTATTTTCTTTGTTGCTTCGAAATCACTTTGATAATCTAAAAGCCTGAAGCAATCATTATTTATTTTTTTATAGCAACGATATTTGTGAATGTTTGTATGCTTGAAAAATGAAGTTCCCTAGCTTAGCTAACATGATAGCTCCGCCTCTTACGTTATGTAGGTGATTTTAGCTTCGCTTACCTTTTCGAGTTCAATTAAAAATAACTACCGCATAATTTCCTGGTATATTAATAATAATCTCTTAATTACATAGATAATGGGGTTTTGGGCAACCGCTGAATTAAATCATTATTCCTTTCTTCTAGGTACTTTGAATAAATCGCAATATAGACATATTACATGCGAGAATCTCTGCCTGTGAGAATGGAGTCAGTGAGGCATTAAAAACACATTTGGTAATATACCGCACAGTGCACTAAACCCTTGCCCCTCTCCCCCCCAGAATCGGCAATAAAGTGGTTTAATTAGAGAAACCAAGTAGCACAAATACACCAACAGAAATTAATCTTCATGGATCAGATATTTCTTTATGAAGTTTCGAGAAAATCATGTCATAACAGATTGATACCCACGGGTTGATATTGGAATTTTACATGTTTAATAACGATGAAAATAAAATTCCTCATATCATTTAAATAATAATTATTATCGAATTTGCAACATATTTTGGTAATTTTAGCAATTTTGTTGAATTATGCGAGTCCTGAACAGTGGGTAGCGGTGGTCGGACGGGTGCATAAATTCTAGGAATTCTTGTTCACAGTTAATTTACGGCTGCTGATGATATTAATATAAAACATAATTATCATTTTATATCGTCATACAAGATGAGTTAGAGTCATTATGTTAGAACTAATAGACACTAATGAATAGTTTGTTAATCCTTTGTTAATTCAAGGGTCTTTTGACTACTTCATACTTTCAAGAGCAAGCATTAAAGTTGATAAACAGTTAATCGCAGAAATTTAATAGCAATTTGCATTATTTGTATTTATTTATTTGCATTTATTTGTATTACAAAACTAATGAGAATATTATTTTGCTATATTCCGCGATAAAAGAAAATATATGTAATGCTAAATTTAGAGTATACTATTCGTTCTCATACCTGATACATGCAGAATCGCAAAGCCTTGCAAAATTGCTTTGCGATTTGTCGTGGAGTCTATCTCCTGACGATGCTTCGGTTACGAAACAATTGTGAAACAGTTGAGATTGTGGTGGTGAATGTGTGCAGTGCTTGTGTATTGTTGCTTTTATCGGTGTCGAGTAGTGCATGAGTGTTTACAAATTCTGCATGTATCAGGTATGAGAACCAATAGAACACTCTACATTTAGCATTATATATATTTTCTTTTATCGCGGATTATAGCATAATAATATTCTCATTAGTTTTGTATTATGGACCTCCGCCAAGTAACGCCGAATTCCATAAATTATTTATTTGTATTCTCAAAACCAGAGTTTTATAACTGCTTCAAATATAGTATAAAATCACCACTGCTTCGAGTTTTCTTGTTTTACGATGTTTTGAACACAATACAAATAAAGGGTTGAAAGATAATTGTATACACAAAAAAATATTGTTATATTTTCTTTAAATTTTGTAGTGAAAATGCCGTAAATTATTCACAAAATAACGCGCAAAATATCTAGAAGTTGAAAAGTTTAATTGGAAAAGCGAGAAAAGTAGTTTCTTGTCTCCCGATCTTACATAATGGAAAGCGACCGCTACTAAGGAAATTATTTTCGCCTGTATGATGTTTAGTCAATCTTATACTTGTTTATACTTATAGGTATTTTTTTATTCTGTAATTAAAGGGCTTTTACATTATGTGTATGTCACCCCTATTATACCCTAAAACTTAACTAATCAAACTATTCTAAGAAACTTATCTAGAAGAGTTTGATTTAAAGTTATTTAAACTTGTAACTTTTTCACGATTAAATACTAATGATGGAAAGGACAAGAAGAACATTAACCACCACGAGTGTGAAATTATAGAAGAAATAAAAAATAAGAATAGTGTAGGAGATTTGCTTATACGTAAAGCATATTACAAAATCGAAGATTATTTGAATGATAAAAATGACTAGATTTCAAAATCCTTTCAGCTTCATACAAGATTGCGGTTTAAAAATGTAAATTTGAAAATTTTTAAAAGATTGACCGTCGAGTTTGTTGCTGGTTCTTGTCGGTAAGAGCAACATTCCAAACCAGATGTAGCTTCATTAATCATATCGATCATAGACGATTCAAAAGTGCTTAAAAGAGTTTTTTTTAAAAATAGATTATTTTGATTTGATTTGAGACTAAAGCGCTCTAATATCATCAGGAAACGTCTTCCTACAGTGCTTTCACTACATAAGTAATGAATGTTAAAGATTAGAAATATTAGGAAACACAAACGAGGTAGTAAAATGTAAAGAAATATTGGAAGTTTTATTAGGTTATAAAGCGCTAAAATCCCACACCGGTAAACCAGGTCAAAAAGTTTGCACAATCTACCCAAGTATGTCTATACTTGTTTTATTTTTTGTATTATTTAATTCAACATCATACTCCTGCTTTATTCCACTCTAAGTGGGGTTGGTACAACATGATATAAACATGATGTCACATGATTTACCTACGTATTTTATGACCGGCCGCCCACCTGACGTCAACTTACGTAAGTTGCTTTTTACTTCACCTACTTTAAGAAATAAGGGTGGTCTATTCTACTCGACCAGATACAACACGTTGAGTTGAATTACCTTAGTCGCTTTTTACGACACCTCGGTAAGAAATGAGGATGGTCTTTTCTAAGCGGGATACCACACGGCGGATTGACTTACTTTACTTGCATTTTACGACACTTTGGTAACAAATGAAGGTGGTCAATTCTGTTAAGCCGGATACCAGACGACGTAATATCATTTAATACAATAGAGAAAATTTACAAAACAGTTAATTAACCATAAGCTGGGTACGAACTTGTTAGTTAGTTCGAGGAGACGGTAAGCCATCTCGGCCACACGCCGTCTAACTTGCGATCTCAGTAAGGTCGAATGTACTGAACTTTGCTTTCTTCGTAAGTGTATTTCAGAGTTCGCTTAGGAACGAGCTTTACGTAGATTTTATATGCGCTATAATGGAGCTCGAAACAAAGTCAATTTCAATTTCAACTTTGATTAAATCCTAGTTACATTTTTGCAGTAGTTCCTATTTATCAAGTGGTATTGACTTTTCTGTTACCGGTACCATATCAAATTTAAAATAGGGTTCAAAGATTGTGAATTCAATTTTAGTTTATTACTATACTTGTACCTCGGTAATCGAGCCTTGCTCCGTAATTTTATTGAAAGACTAGCTTTTACCGGCGACTTCGTTCGCGTATACTGTTGTCGTGTGATAGGTCGATAATAGACGTCGCTTTTCAATGTCATCCTATTCTTTTAGAATTAACAGGATTTCTATTGTCCATATGTTATTCCGGTGTATACGGAATAACTGTGGAAAATTTTATTGATATTGGTTTAGCGGATTCGCCGTGAAAGAGTAACAAAGATACTACCATACTCACAAACTTACATATTTATAAAATTAGTACGATAGGATAAGATATAAAAAAGGAAGAAAGAAAGAAAAAACTGGATATCTGGCACTCGATTACGAGTACATTTACTTCTTTATTTCGCCCTTTCTCCACTGAGCTTTGACAACTTTACAAGTGACAGCACAATCAACCTTTTATTCAATTTCTATTTTAGAAGTTGTTCAATGCCTGAAACAGAAGTTTTTTGATTTTTGAGTTTCTGAAATTCAGATGACATATATACAAGAGTATATACAAGATTATCTCATTTAAATATTAAAGATTAACACCATAATTATTTTGGTATTTGGAGATTTGTTGATCGTTTTATATTCCTTGATATTTATCAAAATGATATGTTATAATGCGCTATCAACATGATAGAAGTACCGATTAAACTAAACGTTCATAATATCATGGTTAATTTCTTTGTTGGTCCTATTTTTTATATTCCGCACTTCATTAATAATAACAGAATCTTAGTGAAAAGCCTCAAATGAACATCTCTGCAGGTAAATGGATGGCGTCGATTAACCTAATGGTCCATTATCTGAAACGTTGTTCTATTTACCTGTTCTAGTTTAAATATTGTCGCCAAGTATTAAAGTAAAACATTTAACATTTTTGTCTTCGTTGAAGAAAATTTGTCCCTTTTGAAAAGATATCAAAATTTTGTTTCCAAAATGTTATTCGCCTAAATTTAATTATACACCACAAGCTTCCTGTATCATCGACTTGTTCAAGGATAAAATACCTAACCAAATCATGTGACAACAGTTTATAACATGTTGTGCCGTCCCACTTAGGGGTACATAAGGGCAAGAGAAATCTTGTAAGTATACTAACACGCAAAAACGTCCACTACACACCATACAATTATTTTATGTAGCTGAGACTTTATTCGCGTCCAAATACCCTTCATTATGTAATGTACCTGTTTTTTCCCCGATCATGTGTATTTTTATTTGTCTAAGGAATTTTTTTTCAATTCTATGGCTAGCCCGCCACAAACTTTCACAAATATTGCTCCAGTAGAAGACTTAAAAGGCTCATATTTATAATATTAATATCTATGAGTTAGTTATTTCACAAGTCTAAAAATGCTGTCAATAACTCCACTCCACGCGCTTTTAAAATAGGGAAAATCTATACCAGTAATAGACGGATGAATTTCATTAAAAACGGCCTGAAATGGTTCGGAAGCGCGCAAAAAGCGCGGCGACAGTTAAACGGATTTTTAAATAACCTGAAAAATCGCTGAAATCGAAAATCCATTAGCTTCCAGCGGCAATAAAACGCCTGATTACACTGCAGTGACGGCAACTAACAGGTTGAATGTAGAGTTCAATGAAAACAACATTGAATGCGCCAGTTCATTCAATACATATTAGTACATGAAATAAAATGTAGAAATTATTGTTGTTCTTGTTTTGTTACTTATACGCGGCAAAGCTAATAAAATAATTTTTTTATCAGAACCATTTTTAAAATTATAAAATCATTGTAAATAAAGTTTTAAGTAGATATAATAAAATCGTACTACTACAGCATTATTTTTTTTTCTATTACTGGAAATTAGTATACAAAATTAAGTTTAGTTGTTTTTATTGCGTTGTTTTTAAAGCATTTGTTTACGGATTTCTCTTCCAAAAAGATGCCTTCTCAAAACTAATGATATTAACAAATATAATAATAAGTCAGTTCTAGAGGCAGGAGAATAATGAGAAATATGAATAAAAATCAGATATAAAAATAAAAAGTAGTATAGAGTATATTACATACAAAAAAAAAAAGATAGTTTATATATATAAAGTAAAACAGATTTCCTCATTGTGTATTCATAATTTATTTTCAAACATGACCTGCAGCAAACGAGATCGTAGCTATGAACATGGACAAATCGAAGTTGGGGACATAAATTTCAAAAATTCGTGTTCACAAATAATTTATTGATTAGAAGATGAATGTGAGATATCTATCGCCTAAAACAAAAAAGCGACGTTTATATTTCAAATACATCATCATCATCCTCTTGCCCTTATCCCACTCTTAGTGGGGTCGGCACAACATGTTATAAACATACTGTCACATGATTTGGCTGCGTTTTAACGACCGGCCGCCTGCCTGACGTCAGCTAACGTTAATCGTATTTTACGACACCTTAGTAAGAAAGCGGATTGTCTATTCTACTAAACCGGATACCACACGGTGGGTCACCTTACCTTAGTCGCCTTTTACAACACCTCGGTAAGAAATGACGTTGGTCTATTCTAAACAGCCGGATACCACACATCGGGTATCGACTTACCTTAGTCGCCTTTTACGACACCTCTTTAAGAAATGAGGGTGGTACTATTCTATTCAGCTGGATACCACACGGCGGTGGTATTATTATTCAATTGTATATCAATTTCTATTAAAAGTAGATTTACTGCATTTCAAATAGTACTATAATAATAGTTATCTATTTCATTAAATAGTTATTTATTTCATTAATTCATTTTATTTTAAATAAAAGGAGCAATATATATTTAAATATTCAGGGCTTTGTGTCCACTTATTTTAGTAAATTCACCCTCAGCTGTCATTTCAATTTTGTTTCAATCAATAACGCTTTTATTCAAGTTACAGTATCAAGTCCAGACATGTCATTCGAAGAATTAATATTTTAACATAAATCTATAAAAATATACAACATTATTAGTAGTAATATTTTTTGGCTTCTCTTATTTTAAATGATCAATTTTATATATTTTTAGTTTACATTGGTACATGTAAATTGGTAAATGTTATATACACTTCTTAAAGATATGCATATCAGTATGTTTTTAAAGTATGTGTATGTAATGGTTAATGTCATAATATGTATATTGTTTGTGTACTTATTAAATAAAATAAAATGATTTTCATCAACAATATATTAAAAATTGTATGCTAAGCAATCACTATTGAAAAAGCTTGTAAAGTTAAGTAAAGCGTAATCGATAATAAGAAAAGCTAAGCGATGCTATGCTTCTGTAGAAGAAGCTACGAGTATTTGATAACTTAGAAACGAAAAGCGCCATTAAACGGGACCCGATACACTACTTGTTTTCATTAAATAAGCGACGGGCGCATTAAAGCATAGAGCGAAGTGTTGTAAGCCATTACACCTCAGAGCGAGCATTACTCTCAGTTTCGCCTTCAGATACTGAATCCCCGTACTTTTGCTTAAGCCACATTAGACCCTCATTTGCAACGTAATTGTGATTTACGCATCCAACATTACTTATTTAGTCAAACGGATAGAATGAGATACAATTTTAAATTTTTTGATGACGCTTTCTTTAATGGTAAAGTAACGGTCTGTTACTATCCTACTGTTGAGCATATTTCTCCCTTTTGGAGCTTAGACCTACCTTTCTGCTCCAATACGGATGCCCATAGATATGAGGCAAGCAGATGGTTTAGGTTGTGGATATGACACTATTATCCAGATCTATTCGTTCAGAAATATATCCATAAAGTATAACTAGTTTTATATAAAAGTCAGGTGAAGCTCACGCTTTCTCATTCGCGCTCCATCGTGGCCTTTACTGTTTATAAATCCAGACGTTTTAACATACAAATGTTGTCTTTATTCGCATTTAAAGGACAAACCTATCGCTCGATGAGGATAGTTCAAGGGCACAAAAGTGACATACTTTTTATCTCAGTGCTGAAGTCTACACAAAAAAAGTCGCATCCATAAACAGGTATTACATCTATAAATAATATTGCCCTTTTTATGTTAAGCTATTTGAGTTCTTATTTTGTTTTTATGTTGATATCCTTTTGTATTCAAGAATCACGAGGCACTAAACCGGCGCCATTTTTACCCTGTTTCAATAAAGCGTAAGGTATTTTACTCCTGAATGGTTTCTCTATTGTCGGCATTTTGAATTTCATATTGCGAGTCCTGTTCAAAGCGTCCTGCAACTGTTCTATTGGTTCTAACGTACAAGCTATTCATTTGAAAATTCTTTTATGTTACATATTTTTGTGTTAACTTCGTACTCTGAATGCGTGACGTACAAAAATTGAAGAATTTTGATTACCTATTAATTGATTTATAAAACTGCCGTGTGGTATACAGCTGAGTAGAATAGACCAACTATTAATACTATGTAAATAATTTGAAACTATAAAGGATATTTTTTTGGATTATATAATATGTAATGCTGTTGGAGATTCGAATAAATAAATAAATTTCTAGGTATTATCTAGGTATCGTAAAAAGTGACTAAGGTAAGTTGACCCGCCGTGTGGTATCTGGCTTAGTACAATAGACTACCCTCATTTCCTAGCGAGGTGTCGTAAAAGTCGACTAATGTACCACGAAGCCAACACAACACGCCGCTCAAGCACGACATACACTAGCTACGACAATCTCTACGATATTACGCCCTGTAACCGAAGCATCGTCAGGAGGAAAGGCTCCATGACAAAATCTTAATCACGATTGTTTTTGCATTACCAAAGGTATGTGAACGTCGCCTGCTTCCTACACTTAGCATTACATAGATTCTCTTAACAAACGCGGATTATAGAAAAATAATTCTGTCATAACTTCTGTACTATAGAATTCCCAAAAAGTAATGCCTGCTTCTATAAAACTAAATAAAAGATACGAACTTAAATATTGTTGTATATCCTTATCGTTCATAGTTAATTCATAGTTAATTTTGACTTGAAAAAATAAAGAGTCTTATGCAATAAATCTAAAAACAATACATCATAAAATGATTATAAACAAAATTTCAAATAAAAAATAGAACATCACTGAATTATTGAATGATAATTTCTGTAAGAGTTGTTTGACTTAACGCGCTTAATCGAATTCATATAGTTCAAATTACATACTTGTCCACCCATTAATTATCATCGCTTAATTTTCAGTCGTGATGTACTGACCAGAATTAAATTATGGGCTTAAACATAAGTTTCCATAATTACTAGTAAAGTGGCTACTAATTTGAGCCGTTTAATTGAATTATGTGAATCTGAACACGGCGCTTTGGCGGTCGAAGCTGGCGCATAAATTCCTGAAATTCCTGTTCACCATAAATTTATTGGACTGTAAATCCATTCGAATCAACCATTATTGAGGGTGGAATCGAAATTTGAGGTCAATTTAACTGATTCCAAATTAATGTAATAATTATTTTGCGGAATGTACCTACTGGAGAAACTCGCTTGTTTGTTTCCTCAATCAACAATCACAACTTCGGACGATGCTTTACCAATCGACTCTATGATTCACATATGCTTAAGATATAATGTTGCTTGTGGCGTCACCCGCGTGGAAATCAATGTATTTAATAGAAATTTAGAATATGAAAGTAGTTATTGTAAGTTAACCATAAGAGATAGAGATATGCTCTCGTGGACATTTATATAGTATTTTTATAGAACTACAATTCTCTAGTACATTATTCACTGTATCTCTCTTGGTTTACGCGACCCACGCGAATTTTTATAACAACTGCGGAACGCCTTTAAACACTATCTACCTAAAACTGTAATGTACTATTTAACTAAACCCTCCGGAAGAATTACTACTTTTTAGTTAAAACCGTCCAAAAATGAGTTCAGTAGATTTTGAGAAAATCGATTACATACAGACAGTACATAAGTATACATAGATAAATATCAAAATTTATGATGGCATCTTTCGTTATGTTACTGCAAGTTCTTGCCACGGTTTCATATAAAATTACTAGATATAAACTGAGGGTGATCACATTCATAAAAAATCTATCAAATTTGTATTTTAATTTATGTTCTATTGAATTTTACATTCCCGAAGGAATTACGATTGGTTGGAGCGAGACACTAAATAAAGTAAAGGATTACTAAAATAATCTACTACGATCAGTTCAAAATAAAACAGCTAAGAAGATAGATAATAAAATGTTTGTTAACGCAGCAAAAAAAAAACATTTTCAATTAAAATAGTTTTATATGAAAACTAGAGAATCATATAGAGCTCCAATAGGCCATGTCGAAGCTATTCAGTAAGTTAGAGCTTGTTCTGGCAGACATCCTATTAATTGGAATCTCAGCTTCGAAGTCGTATGTAGCAAACTTAGCTTCTTCGTAAGTGTATTGCGAAGTTCACTTAGACCAAGTTACAAACATGTTCCACACGCATTGAAGGGTTCTCAAAATTATATAAAAAGTTGATATTGAGTCATGAATACACTAGCCGATATAAGGTAAGGACACTAGTAATTGACCATGTACCAGTAGATGGTATTGACCGTTTTGTATGAGATTTTAAATAATAAGCGTTTTGTTTGTTGTAGCTAATAAAAAATAAATTTGTAATTACCTATGGCCATCTATTAACAACTGTCCAAATAATCAGAACTGTAGCTCATTCTTTAATATTAAAAATTTAATAGTATTACTTTATTTTTTTATTTTAAGTTTCAATACATTAATAATCATATTAATGTATTAATTAATATTTTTTATTGGCTCCAATCTCAATCCAATCCAATCCCCAAGCTCTGGGGGGCCCCTTTGAGCTTGATCTCCACCCTCCCGTTAGATAGCGTCGAATCCGGAACACGAAGAATGCGTAACAAATAATTTTTAATAGTTTACATGGGGCTCTATTTTCTTTTTTGACCCAGGAACTTTCATTCGCTAGATATGCCACTGCTCTATAATATTATCTATACTATTCTATTAATTTATTTATGAGAATAAATTGTTAGTTTACTTGAATGTGATTTATAAGAATGGCTTTATCTTAATCGGTATGACAAAAAACAATCCAAAGCCGTAGTAAATAAGACTAACATATTAATTAAATGATAAAGCCGTGTAGTATCCGGCTGAATAAAATAGACCACCCTCATTTCTTACCGAGTTGACGTAAAAGGCGATAAGGGTAAATTGAAGTCGATGAGTCTTTTATAACGCACATGTATGCGAATATTGAAATAACTCTCTTAAACGTATACTGAACGTAAAAATATTGTTATACAATGTGTTTAAAACATGTTGTACCCCACTTTGAGTGGGATAAGGGCAGGATGATGATATTAAAGGGATTATTTAGAATTATCGGAATTATCAATTACCCACATAAGGATACTTAAACCTTTTTTAATATTGCCTACATGAAAAAATTTAGTTTTTCATGAAAACATTTGTGTGTAACCGACTTTATACGTAACACCATCAAATATAATGTTGACTGCTCCCACTCGTCGATGGCAATGTTTTTATTCGCTATTCAGAGAGAGTGGGCTTAATGTCGCGTGGCGTATGTGACGAGAGCTCTTTGCGAAAGTGTTGAAGTTATGATGGCCTTTTACAGCGATTCTATTCTTTATTTATAGACGTTATCACATTATGCGTCGCGACAATAGAAATGGGGCTAATGATAAATTGTGTATTCTTATACATTTCCAAAAAGTTTTAACGTCTTTTCTGCTTTTTTTATATTTGCTTAAGCACTCTAAATATGTTGATATTAGAATGAAATTTATTGATCGCTATGATTGGAACTGTGCTAAACCTATTCGTAAATTGTTGTTAGCGTTTACCCATTATCATTCTCCTGCCCTTATCACACTCTAAATGGAGTCGGCACAACATGTTAGTTATTTTAGACCTGCTTGCCTGACATCAACTTATCTTAGTCACCTTTTACGACACCAAGATAAGAAATTCAGGGTAGTCTATTTAACTCAGCCGGATACCACATGGCGTGTTGACTTACCTTAGTCGCGTTTTACCATACCTCGATAAGGGTGGTCTATTGTACTCAGCCGGACACCACATGGTGGTTATTCGCTTATACCTCTCATAATAAATTCTTATAATAAAACAATATTGTTTTTTTACAAAATTAACTACTGAAGAACTTATTTACTGAAATAATGTTATTTCAGTAGTTAAGTTCACGACTCTTTTCGAAAAAGTGCCAAAGTTATGATATGATCAAAATTTACTCAGTTATGTAGTAACCTATGAAGAATTGAGTACCAACATTTTCTTTTCTATAAATTATCTCACTTCGTAGGTTAGCTGGCAGAGATCTCTGTCTTAGAGATAAGTTAACCTTTGTACACTTTTCTTTTATTAATAATGCTTTTCCGACATTTTTTATGGTACATAAATAATGAAATAAAATTCTTCAATATACAGATATTTATATAAGCGAATGCATAATGCGAATAATATGCAAAGAAAATAAAAAATAAATATTACAAAAAAAGAGTGCAAAATGCATTTTATAACTAAGTTGCCGTGTTAATAGTGAACAAGCAATAAATATATGAAACATATATATTTGCAATTAAATTTATAACCTCTCTATTGAATCGGTAAGTAAGTAAGTTTTACTAATATACACATTAATTCTATTAGTAATATCTATTTAAGATAAAATAAATCTACAATTTATGGAAAACAAATAAAACAAACAAAATCGAAAAATGCTAGCCATCGGTTTATTTGACAATTTACAACGATAAATTCCAAGCCAAATCTCACTGCCACCAATTCCAATCACGATTTCCGTTTAAAATTTTTTGTGCAAATAAAATTCTACTTCATGTTTGAAATACAAAAGCGGGACAGATTTGGATATTTTTTGCAAACATCATGCGTCGAGTCACACCGCTACATAGATACGGTTAGATATCTATAGTATAGAAACTAGATTTGAATAGGCTGTGTTAGGGCCTGTTTCACAAATTACTAATAAAGTGTCGGATAGTTAACCGACAAATAAACTAAGTAGCAGATAAATGTCTCTAAAAAGAGAATCTAAAATATAAAAAAATCAAAAAAATAAAATCGCGGCCTCTTTGAAATAGGTATTTGCTATTCAGCAGATAAACAAAGTAACAGCCACATTATCTTCCTGTTAACTTATTAGGGACTTTAAGTGCTGATTAGCCTATCAGAAATCTGAAAATCGCTTAATTCCGCGATATGTTCTGAATAAGATAACTTTTGAAACAGGCCTTTAGTGTGAGTTAGCTGTTAGGTATTTATTCTTAGTTAATATAAAAAGTTCTTTGTGAATTATATTATTAACGAACGTTAGTTTAGATCACACAATACTTTTACGAAATTTAAAGAGAAAACGAAAGGGAGATATAAATAATTTAGCTTACTGTGGGGATAGTTTTTGGAGGATGTGACTTAGTAAAAAAAGGCGTGTGAGAATCCAGCTGAGTAAATTAGACCACCCTTATTTCTTACCGTGGTGTCGTAAAAGCGACTAAGTTAAGTCAACCCACCTTGTAGTATACGGCTAAGTAGAATAAACCTCCTTTTACCGTGGTGTCGTAAAATATGACTAAAGTATGTTGACGTCAAGCAGGCAGCTGGTACTAAATATGTAGTCAAATCATGTGACAACATGTTTATAAAATGTTCTGCCGACCCCACTTAGGGTGGGATAAGGGCAGGAGGATGATGATGTGACTTAAGTGAAAAAATGCAATAAAACAATTTTGTTTTTTTTTCTTTTTCTTTTGTATAGTCAAACAATATAAGCTCCTCATTGAATCACAGAAAAACAACAAATTTTGAAATGACCATGCAATTAAATTGTAAACTCTAGCTTTTAGCGACCACTTAGCTTTCCTAGTATAAAAAATCACAATCCTTAAAATTAAATAATATTTTATCTTTTATATCTTTACCTAATGCAATCAAGACATAAAATAAAAGCTTATTAAAAACACATTTACATTCATTAAATGGCAAATTGTTTCAGAATATAAAGTAATTATACAAATATTATCGCACCATGCTCTCCTTTAGGAAAATTACATTTCCCTTCTACCGCACACATTTTAGAAATTCGTTTAAGGACAAAGAAATTAATTGTGATAAAATATTAAATCTAGAGTTATAATTATAATAATGACAAAATATAAGAATATATTAATTTAGAGTGGTATATTTAAATTATGAACGTATTTATTCTTGCCCGACTAATATAATAATATATAATATAGTATGTATATTATTTTTACTGTTTGTCTGTTTTAATAATAAATAAATAGTGTTATCTATATTTGTTTATAAAAATGGCTTATTTATTACCGCTAAATAATAGACGAGGAATATTTTTTTATTCTATTTAACAATATTCTTAAAAAGTTAAAAAATGTGTATTGTTAGGTGTAATGTGTTTGTTGTTGCGTAACTTTTTATTTTTTTTATAAACGATTATAACTAGTACCTGTAATTTTTTTTAAAGATAAAAAAAAATTGAAAAAAATGAAAATTAAAAAAATTGTTGGGCAGGTGAGGCTCGGTCCTAAGTTTTTTCACCTCTCTAGAACGCCCGTCCCCCAAATGAGCTACCATGACTTTACATTTGACAACAAAAATTAGGATATTTTATACTTACATAATTTCAAGACAGTCTTCTCAGTCCCAAGTCTAATGAAGTTTAAGGAAAAATATGAAAGTATATATGACAGTGAAGGAATCTTTTTTCGTATCATTGCTAATCTAGGAAAGCGAAACCATTGACTTTCTTGCCAGTTCTCTTTGGGTGACTGCATTCTGATCTAGTAATTCCTTTCTTAATTGAGTACCAAAATGGCTCATTAGGTACACACATACTTTTTCTTTAATATTAATCATGATTCTCCTAACTTTACAAGTTTCTCCTACTTTAAAAGGGTTATCTTTCTACTCTGCTCAGCTGGATACAACATGGCAGATCAATTTACCTTAGTCGCCTCTAACGAAAGCTCGGTAAGAAATAAAGAAAGTATATTCTACTCAGCCGGATTCCACACGGCGTCTGTCAGAGATATGATATAAAAGTATAAATTTCATACATTGTTCACTGGCGTTTGGCCAGCCATTCTTTGAGCTTGACACCGCTATTCCATTATCGTAATCGAATTTTGTATTGGCCGGATGCACATATCACATCATGATTGGGATAATGAATATGCGTTACGGGCTAGTTAAACCGAAATTTCTATATCAAGCCATAAAAGAAGGGCTTTTCAAAATACATTCTTTAAAACTTTTAATGACGTACTCTCTAAAGAATTTGTTTCGTTCCTTAACATACTAGGCAACTTACATGCGCGCCGTGAGTTATGTTTCATTTTGGTTCTTTTGTGATAGCTAAAATATTCACAACTCAAGTCATTAAAATATATGATGCTGCGAGGTGGGTTGACTTTTTTCAACATTTTAACAGGGATGGTGAAGCTCTCTTCACCATAGTAGAGATAAAGCACTATTTACGTCAGTTGTGATTTGTAAACGGAGTTGCTAAGTGATTGTAAAGACAATTACTTATCGTTATAAATCACTCATCGTCGTACGATAAAATCGTCTATTGTATAATATCTTTAATATTTAAATGAGTTAATCTTGTATGTATATATATAAATATATTTTCTGTATCTCGGAAACGGCTCCAACGATTTTCCTGAAATTCAGCATGTAGGGGGTTTTGGGGGAGAAAAATCGATCTAGCTGGGTTTTATTTTATAAATATCTCGTCTTATCCCTGTTTTGGGTATTAAAAAGACTACAAAAAAGAAACAGGAATAGATATCAACTGATATTTGAGCTGTCAAATACAAAGCTGAGATAGCCTAATGGTAACGCGCGAACTAAAAAAATTCTAAGCCTAGGATCGATTCCCACATGTCTCTGGCGCTTTTTCTTTTTTATTTTTTTTATTGAATTTTATTATATCTTTTAAAAAATTACGGAGTAAGGCTCGGTCATCTAAATACTTAAATTAATTTGCGTGAAAAAAGTCGTTGTAATACAAATATTTATTCAAATCTGCTCTGCAAATAGATGACAATTTAAACGTGCGTTTGTAAAACAAATTAAGCTGTAAAATATTATCAAGTTTAGGATTTCCAATTATGCCACAGGTCCATAACGTAACTTTGTCGATATACATTTATCAAATTAACCTCTCCATCTAATTTAATATCTGACGTTAAAGGCAAACACAACGTCAAATACTTAAGCAAATATGACGACGTTTGTCTTCTCGAAATTCATCATACAAGGGTTTCTTTAAACATTTACGTTTCTCGAGGCATTCGAAGCGCAGAGTCAAGAATGAAAATGATTCAATTGTACAATTTTCTTTCACCATATTTAGAGAAACGCGTTTTATATTTGATTTTCAATTTTCTGCCAGTGAACTTTAAGACTGAGTTTTGAATTTAAAAATTTCAAAGCTATAACAAATTGCTAAACAGGTATCTTTCAACTTTATTAAATGTGAAATATTTTACTACTATTTTTTTAATATATGTATATAAATTCTAAATTCTAAGGTTACAGGTTGGGTAGAGAAGATAAAGAGAAAAAAAATATTTAGATGCACATTTTGTATCAAAACTTTTTAAACATTACAATTAAAGATGTACGTCGCGTTTATCGCGAATAATAGCAAAATTATATTCTCATTACTATTGTATTATGGACCTCCGCAAAGTAACGCCTAATTCTATAAATTAGATGTACGTCTAATCTAACACGTAATGTCTTCCATGGTGCAGAAATTTGTGTGCCAGTTTAACTGGCGACCTCTGGATTCGATTTCCGGTGTGGTGTGCAATATATATTTTGTTTTAATTATCGTCATTTGCTTAGTTTGATGGGGCATCGCTTCGACAATGGCCAGGTATCGCTTTAAAAATTAAGTTAACGATTAAGTTTTCATATAAGATGTAGTCTTAAAACCCTAAAAAGGTGTATTTCTTCCAAGTTTGCACCTTCTAGCGTAACAGTTACACAAATCTAAATTTGAAAATATATATATTAACATAGATTATTTCTTAGTTAAGGCTATCTACAATAAAGTCATGTTGTGTCATGTAAAATTAAACTATTCGCTACACATTGTCCACTTGTACTTGTATGCCAGCAATATGTTATAATAATAGATATACTTTTATTAAATAAATATTTCAGTATTTTGATATGATATGCGAAGCCCGTATAATCCAACTTAATAAATTCTATTACTATTAATGTTAAGTAATGACATAACCGCAAATACAATGTCAACAACGTTTGAATTTAACATAACACCAAAATAGACATCAATTGTATAACATTGTAATTAATTATTTGTCTACAGCTCAAATTAAAAGGATATTAACAATAGACACGAGAATTACATATATAAATAAATAAATATTTGCGACACTTACACACACGGTCGTCTGTCCCCAAAGTAAGTAACTTAATACTTGTGTTATGGGTGACAGACAACTGGTGAATATATACTTAAATATTTTAAATATATACTTAAATACAAATATATACCCAGACTTGAAGACCAACAAATTCATTTATTGAAAATGTTGGCACTCGGCGGGCATCGAAACCGTGACCCGTGAAGCTGAAGGCAGGGTCACTACCCACTGCACAACTATGAACTTAAATATAAAATTCTCGTGTCACCCAAGACACTAGAATTATCCAAAAATTTTTCACTTTCCTGGTCTCCCACCACGCATCCTCCAGTGTGTCCGAGTCATCGCTGACCAAAGGCGATCGGATGTTTAGAGGAAATAGAAGCCACCTTTCGAACTCGACCGCGACTTTTGATAATGTTGCAAAGCCTACCCATAACCTATAGCAGCATTGTAGTCTAATACTACATTACGTATACTTAAAAGATAACGTTTTATTAATCTTGATGAGGAAATCTTACGGAAACCTCTCAAATGAATGTTCAAAATATTTCTTGCACTTTTTGTGTTGAAATAAAATTAAACTTCCCGCAGTAACGCAGAAGTCAATATCAGAGAAATTATACATTCACTTTTCCATTGAACATTTTGCTAAACTCGATAGGAAATTTCAAAGGAAGTTAATTTTAGCGAACTTGTCAAAATTTCAAAAGAAATTAATTGTGATAAAATATTAAATCTAGAGTTATAATTATAATTATGACAAAATATAAGAATATATTAATTTAGAGTGGTATATTTAAATTATAAACGTATTTATTCTTGCCCGACTAATATAATAATATAATATAATATAGTATGTACTCGTATATTATTTTTACTGTTTGTCTGTTTTAATAATAAATAAATAGTGTTATCTATATTTGTTTATAAAAATGGCTTATTTATTACCGCTAAAGAAGACGAGGAATATTTTTTTATTCTATTAAACAATATTCTTAAAAAGTAAAAAAATGTGTATTGTTGCGTAACTTTTTTTTTTTTTTTTATAAACGATTATAATTAGTACCTGTAATTTTTTTTAAAGATATAAAAAAAAATTGAAAAAAATGAAAATTAAATAATTGTTGGGCAGGTGGGGCTCGATCCTAAGTTATTTCACCTCTCTAGAACGCCCGTCCCCCAAATGAGCTACCATGACTTTACATTTGACAACAAAAATTAGGATATTGTATACTTACATAATTTCAAGACAGTCTTCTCAGTCTCAAGTCTAAAGAAGTTTAAGGAAAAATATGAAAGCATATATGACAGTGAAGGAATCTTTTTTCGTATCATTGCTAATCTAGGTAAGCGGAATCATTGACATCCTTGTCAGTTCTTTTTGGGTGACTGCATATTGATCTAGTTATACCTTTCTTAATTAAGTGAGAAGCAAAATTGCTAATTAGGTACACATAAACTCCTGTTTTCTCTAATGTTAATCATGATTCTCCCTAACTTTTTCCTTCTTTAAAAGGGGTATCTCTTTTATCATTTATCAACTCTGACACTACTGCTTTTATATGAATATCATACTTCACACAACCCATCTACCTTTTTTAGTCTCCTTCTAGTTATAAATCCATCAACGAATGATGTTTGTAAATTGATCATAATTAAGAAGGAGTATAATATGTAGAAATCGATTTTGCATAGTGAAAAAAATTATCTGGGAAAGCTCCAGTCTTAAGCAATCTTCTGCTACACGTGCAAAGTAATAGAGCAATATAAAATATATCATCATCATTCTCATCATTCTCATGCCCTTAAGGATAAGATCATCA
Source organism: Morpho helenor (assembly GCA_029227775.1). Classification (NCBI taxonomy): domain Eukaryota; kingdom Metazoa; phylum Arthropoda; class Insecta; order Lepidoptera; family Nymphalidae; genus Morpho; species Morpho helenor. The sequence goes on along the minus strand of JARGCU010000019.1, from coordinate 6,815,015 downwards.
TCATTCTCATGCCCTTATCCCACTCTAAGTGGAGTCGGCACAATATGTTGTAATATGTTTTGGCTACGTGTTTTACGACCGCCCTCCTGTCTGACGTTAACTTACCTTAGACACCTCGGTAGGAAATGAGTGTCGTCTACTCTACTCAGCCCGATACAACACGGCAGGGCAACTTACCTTAGTCGCCTTTAACGACACCTCGGCAAGAAATGAAGGAAGTCTATTCTACTCAGCCGGATTCCACACGGCGTCTGTCAGAGATATGATATAAAATTATAAATTTCATACATTGTTCACTGGCATGTGGCCAGCCATTCTTTGAGCTTGACACCGCTATTCCATTATCGTAATAGAATTTTGTATTGGCCGGATGCACATATCACATCATGATTGGGATAATGAATATGCGTTACGGGCTAGTAAAACCAAAATGTCTCTATCAAGTCATAAAAGAAGGGCTTTTCAAAATACATTTTTTAAAACTTTTAATAAGGTACTCTCTAAAGAATTTGTTTCGTTCCTTAACATACTAGCCAACTTACTTGCGCGCCGTGAGTTATGTTTTATTTTGGTTCTTTTTGCGAAAGCTAAAATATTAATTAAAAATATATGATGCTACGAGGTGTGTTGACTTTTTTCAATATTTAACAGGGATGGTGAGACTCTCGTTACCGTAAGAGATGAAGCGCTATTTGTGGCAGTTTTGATTTGTGCATGGAGTTGATAAGTGCTTGTAAAGACTAATTACTTATCGTCATAAATCACTCATCGTCGTACGATGAAATCGTCTATTATGTATTAAATTAATTTAGGTGAAAAATATCGTTGTATAATAAAATATTATAATAAATTGAGTGACTGAGCCTTGCTAGGTAATTTTTTACAAAATAAAAAAAGAAACTTCAAAAAAATGAAAAATTGAGTAGGCGGGGCTCGACTTAACAATTTACGGCAAAAATAGTGTTTTATATTCAATGTAAATTTTAGTATTTTTTAATGGCCAATACCAGGGATAAAACGAGTTTTTTTTTAATACAATCTAGCTAGATCGATTTTTCATCCCCAAGCCCCCCAATGCATGCTGAATTTCAGGATACAGCTACAGGATAAACTTATTTAAATATTAAAGATATTTAGTTTATTCTAATCTGCTTTGCAAATAGATGACAATTTAAAGTTGTGCGTTTGTAAAACAAATTAAGCTGTAAAACATTATCAAGTTTAGGATTTCCAATTATGCCACAGGTCCATAACGTAACTTTGTCGATATACATTCATCAAATTAACCTCTCCATCTAATTGAATATCTGACGTTAAAGGCAAACACAACGTCAAATACTTAAGCAAATATGACGACGTTTGTCTTCTCGAAATTCATCATACTAGGGTTTCTTTAAACATTTACGTTTCTCGAGGCATTCGAAGCGCAGAGTCAAGAATGAAAATGATTCAATTGTACAATTTTCTTTCACCATATTTAGAGAAACGCGTTTTATATTTGATTTTCAATTTTCTGTCAGTGAACTTTAAGACTGAGTTTTGAATTTAAAAATTTCAAAGCTATAACAAATTGCTAAACAGGTATCTTTCAACTTTATTAAATGTGAAATATTTTACTACTATTTTTTTAATATATATAAATTCTAAATTCTAAGGTTACAGGTTGGGTAGAGAAGATAAAGAGAAAAAAAATATTTAGACGCACATTTTGTATCAAAACTTTTTAAACATTACAATTAAAGATGTACGTCGCGTTTATCGCGAATAATAGCAAAATTATATTCTCATTACTATTGTATTATGGACCTCCGCAAAGTAACGCCTATTCTATAAATTAGATGTACGTCTATCATTTTAACACGTAATGTCTTCCATGGTGCAGAAATTTGTGTGCCACTTTAACTGGCGACCTCTAGATTCGATTTCCGGTGTGGTGTGCAATATATATTTTGTTTTAATTATCGTCATTTGCTTAGTTTGATAAGGCATCGCTTCGACAATGGCCAGGTATCGCTTTAAAAATTAAGTTACCGATTAAGTTTTCATATAAGATGTAGTCTTAAAACTCTAAAAAGGTGTATTTCTTCCACGTTTGCACCTTCTAGCGTGACAGTTACACAAATCTAAATTTGAAAAAATATATATCAACATAGATTATTTCTTAGTTAAGGCTATCTACAATAAAGTCATGTTGTGTCATGTAAAATTAAACTATTCGCTACACATTGTCCACTTGTACTTGTATGCCAGCAATATGTTATAATAATAGATATACTTTTATTAAATAAATATTTCAGTATTTTGATATGATATGCGAAGCCCGTATAATCCAACTTAATAAATTCTATTACTATTAATGTTAAGTAATGACATAACCGCAAATACAATGTCAACAACGTTTGAATTTAACATAACACCAAAATAGACATCAATTGTATAACATTGTAATTAATTATTTGTCTACAGCTCAAATTAAAAGGATATTAACAATAGACACGAGAATTACATATATAAATAAATAAATATTTGCGACACTTACACACACGGTCGTCTGTCCCCAAAGTAAGTAACTTAATACTTGTGTTATGGGTGACAGACAACTGGTGAATATATACTTAAATATTTTAAATATATACTTAAATACAAATATATACCCAGACTTGAAGACCAACAAATTCATTTATTGAAAATGTTGGCACTCGGCGGGCATCGAAACCGTGACCCGTGAAGCTGAAGGCAGGGTCACTACCCACTGCACAACTATGAACTTAAATATAAAATTCTCGTGTCACCCAAGACACTAGAATTATCCAAAAATTTTTCACTTTCCTGGTCTCCCACCACGCATCCTCCAGTGTGTCCGAGTCATCGCTGACCAAAGGCGATCGGATGTTTAGAGGAAATAGAAGCCACCTTTCGAACTCGACCGCGACTTTTGATAATGTTGCAAAGCCTACCCATAACCTATAGCAGCATTGTAGTCTAATACTACATTACGTATACTTAAAAGATAACGTTTTATTAATCTTGATGAGGAAATCTTACGGAAACCTCTCAAATGAATGTTCAAAATATTTCTTGCACTTTTTGTGTTGAAATAAAATTAAACTTCCCGCAGTAACGCAGAAGTCAATATCAGAGAAATTATACATTCACTTTTCCATTGAACATTTTGCTAAACTCGATAGGAAATTTCAAAGGAAGTTAATTTTAGCGAACTTGTCAAAATCTTGTTAAAGTCAAAAAGACGGTTTCAAAAGTTTGCGTTTCGGAATCGTATAAAGAGCCGTTAACTATTCGCGGTTTAATTTTCTCAGAGATGAAGCTATAACTTCAAACAAAAAGCTAGCTTTATGACAAGTATATAAATTGTTTTCTAAATAAAAAAATGAATTCATTATAGTACTTTAAACTTCGTTTTATTTTCTATATTTAGGTATAGACTTTTTAACTTATAGAATTAGGCGTTACCTCGCGGATTTTACCATAATACAAAATTAATAATAATTTTTGATATATTGAACCTTACGACTTACTTACTTATTATTTATTTATTTGAGTAGTAGTTGAGTGTTTATTATTATTTAAAAGAAATTTCATGCAAGACCTCGCGGTTTTCAGATTATATATGATTTAGCATTATACTGCCTTCTTCTTTCTAACAGATCTCTTCATTCTCGCTTATTCTTTGAGAGTAATATAATAAACTATTATATAGATATAGATCCTAATATCTATTAGGATATATAGATATATAGGATTGACAAAGTTTAATGGCGAAAATAGCTTAAATTAATTGCATAGCTTCTCACAAAACATCCATTATAATCTAGTGTTCCTAAAACAAATAAGCGCATGAAAATACGGTCTACATAAAAAGCCATGTTCAGGGAAGGTATCATACAATGTAATTAATAATACATTCAATTCACTTACACCCAAAATCTGTGGGAAGCGAATGAAATACATATGAATATCGTGTTTGAGACGTGAGAAAACTGAGAATGTCTTTATAAGGATGTTTAAATTATTGGATTTCTCGCGAATGTCCTAGAAAATAACCGCCCAATTTTTACCATACTAATATTAAAAATGCGAAAAAAGCTGTAATTGCCTTAGAGAGATAGACATACAGGTCTATCTCTCTAAGGCTTTCACAGCTAATCGACTACATGAATATTGATGAAATTTGGGACAATGGAAACTTATACACCAGGGTAATATATAGAATAAAAAATTGCTTTTCTTTCGATACTCATATCATGCGTAATATTGCATTATTTACAAAGGTGTCGTAAAAGGTGACTAAGGTAAGTTGACCCGCCGTGTGGTATCCGGCTAAATAGAATAAAGACGAGTTCCCAGATTTCTGACATCGGTTGGTCGTGGCTTCTTGCCACCCTTCCGTCGTCGTATTGACTAATCAAAGTCATACTATTAACCCTTCACTACACGTCGCCTCAAGCCGTGGTCCGGCCTCACAGGAGGCACCCTTAGGACGACGTTCCCCGACGCTAGTAGAGCTTCTGCGCTCTACTCTCCGCATTTCGCAACTTCGGCGATGCTTCTGCACTCGCCCGTCCCGCCCGGTGACGTTGTAAAAGTTAGGGCTAACAGCATATAGTCAATTCGAAAAAAAAAACTAATGAATAAATAGAATAGATCACCTTCATTTCTTACCGAAGTTTCGAAAAGGCGACTCAGGAAAGTTGACTCACTGTGTGGTATACGGTTGAGTACAAAAGACAACCCTCTTTCTTACCGAGGTGTCGCAAAACACGAAAAATGTAAATCGTATTACAAACGTTGAGTTAATGTAATAGCGATTAAAAAGATTTTAAAATATACTTTACAAAGAAGTAAGAAAGAAACAACGTTGATTTCACTTTTCGTAATACACAGTTGTTAACTAAAACTAAACTTTAACACAACACAATAGAACAAAAACACACCAATAACATACAAAGCTGTTTTAAAACTACTTTCGGAGGGAATGAAACCGCAAATATGTAATGCTACCCTTCATTATAATAAGCCAATTGAATACGAGTGTACCGTTGAATAAAAATTTGATTCATGAGTCTACACTAGACTCATGAATCGAACTACTACTACTAGTTTGCTCACTATAAACTTTACATTGACTTATTACTTTGAAATTTATTTTAATAATGATGGTTTAGCTCCTACATGAATACACTACACGTGATTTACACAGCAAAATGACAATGTTATATAAAAAAATCAGTTGGCAGCGGTGGGATTCGAACCCACGCCTCCGAAGAGACTGGTGCCTTATACCAGCGCCTTTGACCGCTCGGCCACGCTACCCATGTTAAACGTATGAAAATACACCCTTATGTCCAAATAAAAAACGAAAAATATGGCAAAAGTAGTTAATCACATTCGTATCACTATTTGAATAATGTCACCTAAACACTTGGCCTCTTAAGAGGACCTAAGGACCTTTTGACAAGGGTTCCTTTATATATTCTACGCTATTTGGCACATTTTTGATGTTTCAAATTTGCAAGTCCCATTCGGTTTTATTGTACACTGTACACTTGATGTACACTTCTGGATATACTATCTTTTAATTGATATCCAGGCCACAACATCTTCAACAGTTACAGTTCTGTGCGACCTTTAGATAGTTTTTGGTGGAGAGTGGTCATCGTATATACAACCGCCTGCACACATTCATGTATCATCAATGTAAGTCACAATGATTTTCCCACGTATCTCTTCATCTTTGATTTGATATTTAAATTAAAAAAAAAGAAAAAAAAAATATTTCATATAATTTTATTTCATATCACAATATTTTAAAATACACACGAGTTTGAGATCTTATTATTATTTTTATATATATATTAATATCATCTGTTTAATATTTAATTTTTCTGTTTTATCTTTAATATTTACATCTATATTTTATTTTTTCATCTCGTTACAATACGTTCTAATTACTTCGTATTATAACGCGGTATTAGGCAAGGATAGTGGTAATTGTTCACTCATACAAATGTTGTACTAACATTTAAAGGTGTTTTACACAGTAAGTAACGGCCTGTTACTATCCCACTGCTGAGAATAGGCCTCTTCTCTCCATTTTTGGAGAGAAGGATTGGAGCTATGACCTACCACGCTGCTCCAATGCGGATTGGTAGGTTACACATACCTCCAGAATTCTCTACAGATATGCAGGTTTCCTCACGATGTTTTCCTTCACCGAAAAAGCGTGTGATAAATTGCAATTATCAATTAGACACATAAGTTTTTAAGAGAAAGCTGTGATGGCCCAGCGGTGCGACCGTGTGAATCTCTAGAGACGATCACGGGTTCAAACCCGGGCAGACACCAATGAGTTTTACACAGATTTAGAGTATATTATCAACAATGTTTTTGTTAAATTAAGTATTGTAAAATGCTATTAGTTGGTCTAATAAAAAAAATCTTCTTTTAAGTATAAAGATACTTGTGTTAGGAGTTCTCGCTCCTCCATAAATACATTAATATGTAGTAAAATGATTGTCAATTAGTATTGAAAATCGAACTCTGAATCTCGGAAACGGCTTCAACGATTTTCCTGAAATTCAGCATGCAAAAGGTTTTTCGGAGAGAATAAGAGTTTTTGGGCACTAAAAAACTATGAAAATAGGAATAGATAGCAACTCATAATTTGAGCAGTCAAATGCAATGCTGTGATAGCCTAATGGTAATACGCGAACCAAAAAATGTTCTAAACCTCGGATCGATTCCCTCATGTCATCCGGCGCTTTTTTCTTTTTTTTAAATATCTCTTAAAAAGGCCTCGGTGATCCAGGTACTAAACTATTATTAAAAACATTTTCATACTAAGCCTTGAAAGGGCTTGGTTAGAACTTGGTTGGTTAGGCTTAGAACTGGTGAATACATACTTATATTATATTAAATACATACTTAAATACTTATTTGGGTGGTCCATCCACTTTTACTAGGCTTTAATGAAAATTAGTGAAAAAATAATAGTTCATTCCGTCGTTCCAAAATATCGTTGTTAACTAATTAAAAAGTCATATAAAGAGTGAAAATTTCTTACCGAGGTGTCGTAATATACGACTAAGGTAAGTTGACGTCAGGCAGGCGGCCGGTCGTAAAAACGCAGCCAAATCATGTGACAGCATGTTTATAACATGTTGTGCCGACCCCACTTTGAGTGGGATAAGGACAGGAAGATGACTAAGCCTTGAAAAATAAAATTCTTACCCTAGTGTGTAACCAATTTTACGTACGATATCAAGTGGTCAGTTTTAGCATTAACAAAGGCAATAAAAGCACGTAACGGCAGCCAATAGCAATTACACTTCAATAGTAGTTCGAGCGATATATGTACGCATAACCGAGCAATTGCAATTAGTCGATAACATCGTTTGCAGGACTTGGGTACGGTTAGTTTGCAGATTACGTTTTCCTTTTATTATAATCTACAAAACTACTAACTGTTACACAATCGTTATTTATTATTAACACGTTAAATAGAAAATACGCTTATTTAATATTTGAAGTACTACGTAAGCAAATTTTGTTGCATTGTAAGAACTAACTACTTTGGGGGACGGACGGCCGTGTGTGTAAGTGTCCAAAAAAAATATTTAAAAAAAAAGATTTCCCCTTGTTCGTATTTCTCCACAAAAACCTCCACAAATACAATTCTCATCTTTATTACTTCTTCTATATAAGCAATTCCTAAATACCATAGCATAGCAATGCCTCAACCTTTCTTCCTAATAGTTTTTACGCTAGTGTGACGATCGGGCCAATAGTGTTCTTACTATTTTAAGAGTAAACATTTTGTCATCATTCTCCTGCCCTTATCCCACTCTAAGTGGGGTCGGCACAACATGTTATAAACATGTTGTCATATGATTTTGCTACGTATTTTACGACCGGCTGCCTGCCTGTTGTCCACTTATCTTAGTCGTATTTTACGACACCTCGATAAGAAAGTCAGTGGTCTATTCTTTTTAACCGGATATCACACGGTAAGTCAAGTTGATTTACCTTAGTCGCCTTTTACGACACCTCACCACAGTGTGGTATCCGGTTAAGTAGAATAGACCATCCTCTTTCTTAACGAGGTGTCCTAACATACGACTAAGCTAACTAAGTAGGCGTGAGATAGGTGGCTGGTCATAAAATACGTAGCCAAATCAAGTGACAACATGTTGTGCCCACCCTACTTATACTAGGATAAGGACAGGAGGACGATGTCGATGTTGGAAGTTTAATAATCATACATAAATGAACGTAGGTATAACTAATTTATTTTATCCATAAAACAATTTATAATTTAAATAAAATTTGTTTGCTATTAAATAACGAAATTGCTTAATATTCTATCTCGTTTAAGTAAATTCTATATCAAAGCGATCTGATATTTGGTTCACGTATTGTTTGATTCGAGGCATGATAATTGAAATTGGATTAACTGAAAAAATATATATTTGTCTCCATTTACCCTTGTCTGGTTAAGGCAGATTAAAATTAGTTACTTTTCCCTTGTATAAGCGTTCCAATTACTCACAAGTTGTTGACGGATCCATTATTTGTATAATGACTTCATCAGCTTCCTGCCTTTATTCGCTAAGTGGGGTCGGCACAACATGTTGTCACATAATTTGGCAACGTATTTTACGACCGGCCGCCTGCCTGACATCAACTTCGTCGTATTTTACGACACCTTGGTAAGAAAGAGAGTGGTCTATTCTACTTAGCCGAATACCACACGTGGCGTCACTCACCTTAGTCACCTTTTATGACTTCTCGGTAAGAAACGAGGGTGGTCTATTCGACTCAGCCGGATACCACACGGCGGGGCGACTTACCTTAGTTGCCTTTTACAACATCTCGGTGAGAAATGAGGGTGGTACTATACTATTCAGCCGGATACCACATGTCTATATTTGTATTATGACATCTTTTGAAAATACCAAAATAACCAAGACATAGTGTATACAAATGTAAGGTATATAACAGTCAACAGTCACTTAAAACATATAACGCATACACTATATCGGTCATGATATCGACATCTGTTACAGAGCTGTAGGAAGTGAATCAACGCTAGCCATCTAAATAATAGATGATTACGTCCGAAGCTTCTCTTGAAATAGCTGGCGTCAATTGTTAACAGTCACATCTGGTTAAGCGAATGATTAGAGGAATTAGGGCTGAAAATGTTAATTAACCTATTCTCAAACTTTAAATGTATGAGAGGTCCGGTTTATCCGAACGATTAGGTGAAACTGTGCCAAGTGGCTCAACTTGCAAGATTAGGTCATTTTTTTAACTGTATGCTGTTAACTTTAACGGCTTTTACAGCGTCACCGAGCGGGACGGACATGCGCAGAAGCATCGTCGAGATCACGAAATGTGGAGAGAAGAGCGCAGAAGCTAGTAGAGCTAGTAGAGCTTGAAGTGTCGAGGAACGTCGTTCCAAGGCTGCCTCGTAAAAAGGCTTAAGGCGACGTGTAGATGAGGGCTGGTGGTATAAAATTTGGGCACAACCATTCTCACGCTCATTAGATGTTTTCTAGTTCGTATTTCTCCACAAAAACCAATACAATTCTCATCTTTATTACCTCTATATAAGCAATACCTAAATAGCATAACATAGCAATGCCAATACCTTTCTTCCTAATAGTTTTTACGCTGGTGTGACAATCGGTCAATAGTTTTCGTACTATTTTAAGCGTAAACATTTTGTTATCATCCTCCTGCACTTATCCCACTCTAATTGGAGTCAACACAACATGTTATAAACATGTTGTCACATAATTTGGCTACGTATTTTACAACCGGCCGCCTGCCTGTCGTCAATTTACCTTAGTCGTAATTTACGACACCTCGGTAAGAATGAGGGTGGTCCTTTTTTCTCAACCGGATATCACTTGGTGGGTCAACTTACCTTAGTCACCTTTAACGACACCTAGGTAAGAAATGAGGTTGGTCTATTCTACTTAGCCGGATACCAAATGGCGGAAGGTATTTTGTATAATAAGAATATTTTTGTTGCCATTTTCTTTTAAGCATCTAACGTTCTAAAAGATAAAAAAATCAGATGGGGAAAACAAAATAGTAATCGGCCTTAATGTTTACGTAAAAAACAATTCAATTCTCGCCGTAAATTAAATACCAGAAACACTTCTTTGTAAAATTAAGTATAATGGGAAATAAAACATATTTCTCAGAAAATCATGCTTTCACAATCATTATTTATAATAACAGTTTATTATGTACGTTAGATGAAATAAATTATCTGATCTCATTTTGAATTACAAACAACATAAAAAGTTAATTAACAAAGAAATTAATAAAAAGACAACTTTGTGTCTTTTTTGGCCTCGCCGCAAATTTAATATTCTGAAGGATAAAAGCAATAAATGCTTTTATCCCTCAGATGTAATTGAAATTACTCTAAGTTAATCAAATTCCATAATTAGGAATTTTGGCTTATAAGGCCGCTTTTTTCACCAATGTAAACATAATTATTTTTCATTTTGTACGAAATTTTATGTTCAATTATACACCTTATATATATATATATATATATATATATATATATATATATATATATATATATATATATATATATATATATATATATATATATATATGGGACACACACGATCATCCCTCCCCAAAATAAGTAACTTCTGTGGGCGACAGACAACTGGCAAATACTTATATAATTTTAAATATATACTTAAATACATATATACATACAGACTCGAAGAACAAACAAATTGTAGTTAGAAAATATTGGCCCTCGTTGGGAACCGAATCCGCGAAACGCGGAGTTGAAGGCATGGTTACTGCTAACTGCGCCAGTAGCCAGTCAAATATACATATACAAGCCGAATGGTATCTGGTTGATTACAATAGACCACCCTCTCTCTTACCGAGGTATCGTAAAATACGACTAAGGTAGATTTACGTCAAACAAACGGGGTAAAATACGTAGCTAAATCATATTGCAACATGTTTAGAACATGTTGTGCCGACTTGTGTTGTGTGAACATCGTTGAGTTTTTAGACATGATTCTGTTATATGTAGTCTTAGATTTAAGCTATTTATATCTCTTACTTATGATATAATATTCATTTATAACTGTCGCAGTAAAATTGGTATACTTATAAGTTAAGAGTGTTAAAACAATGTCTCTTAACATAATAAATATAAAATATTAGTCAGTTAATACGTTGAGTACCTAGGAACTTCTAAACCAACGCGTTTAAACAAACCAAGTTTATAACGTTCCAGTTACAAAAGTAATAATAAAATTATTTTGCTATAATCCGCGATGAAGTAAAATAGGAAATATATATAATGCTAAATGTAGAGTGGACAATCGGTTATCATACCTGATACATGCAGGAGTCGTAAAAAACACATGCACAAACCTCCACCACCGCCACCGTGATACACAAGCACTATATACGTTCACTATCACAAACTCAACAATCGTTTCGCCCCGCAACCGAAGCATCGTCAGGAGATAGACTCCACGACCAAAATCGCAAAGCTTTGCGATTTTGGTCGGTTGCGGGGCGAAACGATTGTTGAGTTTGTGATAGTGAACGTATATAGTGCTTGTGTATCACGGTGGCGGTGGTGGAGGTTTGTGCATGTGTTTTTTACGACTCCTGCATGTATCAGGTATGATAACCGATTGTCCACTCTACATTTAGCATTATATATATTTCCTATTTTACTTCATCGCGAATTATAGCAAAATAATTTTATTATTACTTTTGTATTATGGATCTCCGCAAAGTAACGCCTAATTCTATAAAACGTTCCAGTTCTTGGTTGCCAGTCTTTATTACCATGAGAACATTAATTAACGCATTGCTTTATAGTTATGCTGAATTCCAAATCCAACATCATGTAATATAAACAAACTAGCCTTTACCCGTAATTTCATTCGCGTAGAGCGTCTTGAAATAAATAGTAGCTTCCGTCACTCTCCAACCCTGCAAATATCTTCATCACAAAAATCGGATCGATCCGGGAACACCGAGAGAGATTTAATGTTTTCTTGAGAGTATAGTTAAATTCATCCAATAACCAAAAACAGAAATATATAAAAACTTTATTAAAATAACCTTTTTGACGTAAAGCAAATAGCGTAGTATAGAACCTACTTTTTTAATTTACAAAGATGATATTGACACATAGTCAATAAAAAAAACTTGATATATTGATAACAGATTAAGCTTTTTTTGCAATATTTCAATAACATTAATACAATACGGAATTCATTAAATACGGGGCTAATGTAAAATTTTGAAAGCACAAAATCTAATGACTTTTGAGGTTATAATTTATTAAGTATAAATGCAATTCGCAATTACAACATGGGTGTATAATTGAATTGTTGATATATACAAAACCTTAGTGTCAAATTTAAACTTGAATTAATTTTAAAAATTTAGTATAAGTGTTATCTTTCAGCTTAACCTAGTTTTTATATGCTTGTCTTAATCTATTATTAAATAACTTTACATCTTGTAACTATTAAAAATTATCACTGTAAACCATAGAAGAATTAAATTTATGCATCTATATTTACGCATGTATAAAAATAACATTTATTTACACTGAGAAATTAATTTAGATTAATAAGGTGTAAATAGAGACGTAGAGAAAACTTTCCTTATAGATTTTATAATTATAAGGACTAGTCTATATAACTTAAAATTATGGATAACTTATAAACGAGTTCGATAAAATAATTCTTACAAACTGCTTTTACACAATTCATAAAATAAAAATATTGTCAAAGCCACCTCTAAACAATATCATATTCCTAGAGCTCGACTACTAAATTAAAATGTGAAAGCATGCGACATATAAATATAGAATTTATGATGAAATACCACAGTCAAGGAATGAGGTTAGAGGTTATATTATACTTAAGTTATTCACGGATATTAATACGAGTCTCTTTAAAAATATTTAAGTTACATACATTTTATTTATTTTATAGCCCAGTGGACTATATTTGGCTATAGCTAAATATAGTTACTTGTTGAACACATTAGATATTATAGAGTAGTAGATCTTTGGTTTATTCTTTTTTTTTCTTAGACAAACGACGTCAGTTTCGTCAATTTTACAGTGTTATAATATAATGGTAATAACAAACTGTAAACTTTGAGGAATTTCGTAATTAGAGTGCTGATAGGATTAATTTGGGTATAGTATATGTTATGCTAAATATAGACTGCACTATGTGCTGTCCGATTAAAAATAAAATAAAATTGGTACATAATTCGTACTAATTGTGTCAATAGGTATGACAAAATTTTCACTCTCTAGGTGACAAGGTAAACTGTTTGAATGACACATCTGATTAGTAGTAAAACATACTTCTTCAAAATCTCTTCAAAACCTAATCAAAAAATACGAAAACGTATCATATTATTTCAGTATTCAAATTACACATTTCTTTAACATAACTAAGATTATTGCTGATTACTTATTTAGGTTTACTAACAAATTGCTTACACTTATAATTTAAATTCTTACTTGCTTAGTACATAAGTTAAGTGCAAACATTTCACTTTAAAGTAAACTCCTTAAGCACAATACATTAATACGCAAGTATTGACAGCAGTTGCACGAAATAATACGATTTCGTGTAACTTCTAAGGTTCGCCGAGTACCAATAGCTCCACTCTATCAAGCTTTTAGAAGGACAGTTTTAGGAGCTACAGAACTGTTCGCAATAACTGCTTTTAGCTAATAACTTTTAACTTTTTATATATATAAATTTTATTGTTAACAATTTTGTTTTATTGTTCAACAAGGCATCTAATTTTATATAAGTATCCTGGGTTCGAAGCTGCTACTCGTTGTAAGAGTCATACGAGATCACAGTTCAGCTATCACAGCTAAAAACTAAAACGTGGCACACTTAAAAAATCGGGCAACCAATCTGAGTATATAAAGAGACCAAGTATGGCAACTATCTTGTCAATATGCAAAATCTCATATCCTTAGACAGATATCCAATATTCTCTAGAAGCGAAATTTAACGCAGCCGAACACTCATAGAACACAAATCAAGCGTGAAAAATGAAAGGAAAGAAGCTAGACAAAGCGACTGCCCGAACTAGAAGAATATTCTAAAATATGGATGATTTTGTTGAAAATTTATTTTCGCCCTCAAGCATGAAATATGTTTTTAGAATTTAAAAAAGCAATCAAAAATTCAATGATATAAGTTGAATTATTGCGTTTATATACAGATATAATAATATGTTTATATAATATAAATATTTAAAAACATTTAATACACAATCAATGTCTTAAACTCTTTCTTCAAATGCTAATTATATGCCCTAAAAAAAGTAGAAAGCGTACAACTTAAGTGACATTGACACAATAATCGTCCCTCCCTCTTAGTACCTCCGTCTCTATGTCTAATGAATATTGTCCCTATTTTTAGCTACTTATATGATATTACAGCAGAAAATATAATAAAGGTGAATAACATTAAATCGTCACGTACGAGAATAATTTATCAAAGTCACGTCACTGAAGCACGTTCTTGAGAAGAGAAACACCTTTTTCGGAAAGTTTCCCTGATCGATCCCCACGTATCCGTTATTGATGTTCTACCATTATGGTAAGTAAAATAAACATTTTATTACATTTCAAAATGTGTACTTATAACGACATATTTTTTATAGATTTATAATACAGTTGGTTCTTTACTTTTATACCTCAACGTATATAGCTTTACGTATTTCGTATGGAAAAACAATTTTTACGGAACGGAATATTGTAATTTATTTATTAAATCAATTAAAATATTCCTTTTATACAGACAGCAATAAGTGTAAAGTGCGAATTCTACACACCTATTCGAAAACATTATCGAGTATTTTTACCATCAGATATAATATATTGATATCCAAAACTTTCATAAAGCTGTGCTTGCGACTTCGCCCGCGTGGAAGTGTATTTAATTGAAATGGACATAAAAGTAGTTATCTTGAGTTAACCATAAGAGATAGAGACATGCTGTCGTGGACAGTTATGTAGTATTTTTGTAGATCTACAATTCTCTAGTACATTACTTTTATGTACCTCTTCTGGACTATGCGGCGCACGCGACTTAAGCTCTCAGCAGGCAAATGTTTTTATAACCGCGCGACCTCTTCAACATAATTTACATAAAACTGTAATGAACTATTAATTTAAACCTTTTAGTTAAAAACCGTAGAAATATCAAAAGAAATAATAATGAATCTCACACTGAGTTTAAGTATTCCGGATTTTGGAGTTGTTTTAAAAATTGTCTTACCTTGCATATAAAGTCTGAATGTGTAATAAACCAAAATTGATGACGGTAACAGAGAAAAGATTAACATAATCGTCTGCCTTTTAGTATCTCTTCTTTACAATAAACGGGCGGAACGACACAGACTTTACGGCTCTCCGAGACAATTGGATTGTTATTTGAAATTTACGTTTTTGTCGTAAATTCATCCTTTTGGACGAATACATTTGGATAAAGAAAAAAATCCCAAAAATACCTACAGTGAAAGTTTTCAGTTCCTTTGTTTTTATTATTTTTTTTTTATATCATTTTTCGCGTTAGCTAACAAGCATTATTCCTTGTTATCAGATTTCAAGTTAGTTATGCCAATGACATACATCATTGGTTGATGAAATGTTCCCAATTTGACTCGGCTAGGACGTTTATGTTAAATTCAGTGAGCTTGAACAAATTGTAAGTTGGTGCCTTTATATTGTCAAAACCTGACTCGGAGGAAGCGTGCAATTTGTTTAAACTCTTCTCGATACCAGTAAGCTCCATAGAATAGTGTTAAGTTTTAGGGAACAATAGGGCTGGCATACACATGTAGTGTAAAAGCCTTTTAACAACAGAATTTAAAAAAAAAAAAAAGTTAGTTATTTAAAATGGTTACCAGGTTATGGTTGACCGAGGCTTCCTCGGTAATATTTAAAAAAATATAAAAAAAATAATGCTAATAAAGAAACCGCCGGTGACATGTGGGACTCGATTCCACGCATTGAAATTTTTGGTCCGCCCATAAGCCATTGGGCTATCACAGCTTTACGATTGACAGCTAAAATATCATTTGCATTCAATTCTATATTTAAGCATTTTTTGAAAGCCGAAAACAGGAATAAAACTACTTTTAGTTTACTTGAAACCTAGCTAGATTATTATATATTGTCTCATTTAAATATTAAAGATTATACAAACAAATCTAAGCTTTAGGTATTTTATCACACGATAAAATTAGCTATAATATCCTGATTTAATGGCAGGTATTACAGACACGGTAGAGCCTTAAAATAAAAGGGATTTCTCCGTCAGTTATATAGGATTACAGCCAGTGTGCCAACAGCGTTCAGCATTATCCCGCCCTATCTTGTATCAGTGAAGAAATATCGCATTTCTGGTTTATTTTTCCAATATCTTATCGAGGCTCAATAAAAAGGTGCTAAAACTCTTTCCGATGTATAGTATATAAGGCTGCTAAGATGAATTTCTATGTTATATTTAAGGCTGACTTAACAATACTAATAGTCAAGCTGAGAATTTTAAATTATGTTAAAATCAATTACAGTGGTAAAAAACAGCCTAACTATTAAATGCTCATAAATATTGGTTAGAACCTAGCTGAAATCTATTACGAGTAAGTATATTAATTTTACGGACTATTTTACTACTATCCCTTTACTAGACTTTGCTTAAATGTGATATGTCATTTCTTACCGAAGTGTCGTAAAATATGACCAAAGTAAGTTGGCGTTGAAGTTGACAGCAGGCGGTTGGTCGTAAAAGTATAGTCAAATCATGTGACAACATGTTTATAACATGTTCCGACCTTATTTAGAGTGGGATAAGGGTAGGAAAACGGCTCCAATGATTTTCCTGAAATTCAGCATGAAGGTTAAATCCCACATGTCATCGGCTTCTTCTATTTTTTTAAAAATATACTTTTAATAATTAAAAACAAAATGATATTTATACAAGATTACTGACTCCTTTTTCGCACAAAGAATCAGCTTAGCGAATCAGCGCGGAAACGCTGCCCGCATTCTTGGGACCATTCCACGTGGTCATGATTTGTCCTAGCGTGTAAAGTAAGTAGCGGCCTGTTACTATCCCACTGCTGGGCATAGGCCTCTTCTCTCCGTTTTTTTTTTTTTGGAGAGAAGGATTGGAGCTAAGACCTACCACGCTGCTCCAATGCGGATTGGTAGGTTACACATATCCCCAGAATTCTCTAGAGATATGCAGGTTTCCTCACGATGTTTTCCTTCACCGAAAAGCGTGTTATAAATTTCAATTATCAATTAGACACATAAGTTTTTACTAGAAAACTCATTGGCCTGCCCGGGGTTTGAACCCTAGACCTCCTCGAAAGAGGCGCACGGTGTTACCGCTGGGCTACCACAGCTTCTTATATTCCTATATTTCTATATTCCTTATATTCTTATGTTCCTATATTCCTATATTCCTAGCGTGTAAGTATTTTGAAATAGATATAACTTGTACATTTTCGCTGTAAAAAAAATAACTCATTTAAATATTAAAGATTAAATTTTTTTGCACAAAGTAAAAAGTAACCCTAGTATCGGAACGAACACTTTTTGTATGCATACGTACTCAAATTCAATCAGTTTTCAAAGAGAGCAAAAACGATTGAAATCCCGGCTTGATCAAAAGCGGCGACACGACTCGTTACCCCCAACTCTACCTTCTAGTATACATACTACTTTCATAACTCAAATAGAGTGCGAGAAAAACTTTACCTACAAATGCAATTCCTAAATCATGGTATAGGGTAAGGAGAATTAACTCCAAATTTAACGCGTGCGGGCCACGGGCAGTAGGAATAGCAAGTAATGAATAAAACAAAACTACTGGATAGATAATTAATGTTAAGATTCCGGCTATACTCACGTCTTATTTTATCGGATGAGCCCGACTAGTTTCAAGCCCATACGGGGCTCTTATTCATGAGCTCTTTACGCGGCGTTATCGCGGCGGGAACTGTTCCCGCTCATGAATAAAAGCCCCGTATGGGCTTGAAACTAGTCGGGCTCATCCGATAAATAAGACGTGAGTATAGCCGGAATCTTAACATCAATTATGAATACCACTCACGATAGTTTAAATTCAAAAATTACTGGATAGATTTTAATGATTGTTTACTGAGTGACATAGGCTATATATTTTATACCCGTGCGAAGCCCGAGCGGGCCACTAGTTTAATATAAAATTATCAAAAACTAGATGTGCCATAGCGGCACGCCGTGTAATATCCAGCGGAATAGAATAGACCACTTTTTTCTTACCGAGGTGTCGTAAAAGGCGATCACATACACACAGACAGCTTTTGGGGACTTTGTTTTATAATAAGTAGTGGGTGACCGAGCCTTGCTTAAAAAATATTTCAAGAAAATAAATAAATAAAAAACAAAGAAGGCGCCCATGATATGTGGTATTCGAATCCGGGTTTAAAACATTTTCGGTCTACCCGTTGCCCTCAAAAAATCCTTTGCTTTAAATTCTACATTATACCATATTTTTAATGCCCAAAAACAGGGATATTACGATATTTTTATAAAATAGAACCTAGCAAGATCGATTTTTCTCCCTCAAAACCCCCAATATGCTGAATTTGATGAAAATAATTAATAAATAAATAAATAAATATATGGGACACTTACACACACGGTCATCCGTCCCCAAAGTAAGTAACTTAATACTTGTGTTATGGTAGACGGACAACTGGTGAATATATACTTATATATTTTTTAAATACATACTTAAATACAAATATACACCCAGGCTCAAAGGCCAACAAATTCATTTTATAGAAAATGTTGGCCCTCGGCGGGAATCGAACCCGCGACCTGCGGAGCTGAAGGCTCACTACCCACTGCGCCAATGGGCCAGTCGAACTGGAAAGTCGAATTGGAGCCGTGTCCGAGATTAAAAAAATATATTTATATATATACATACAAGATTAACTCATTTAAATATTAAAGATACATAGATAGACATAAATTAATTACGTATATTTTTGTCTGAAAGATTTAATATGGTTACGCGATATTGTTGTCTACGAATCATACCGACAATATATCATGTCCTTAATTAGAATACCGCTGAAGATATGACAAGAAAATTAATACCCCTGTGTTAAAGCGACAAAGTTAAGGCGTAATTATAAATGACTAGCTCACTCCTGCAATTTGGGTCGGATAGAATTAAAATTGATTATTTAACTCTTTATATGACCTTTTGAGTAGTTAACAACGATATTTTGGAATGAACTATTATTATTTTTTTTTACTAATTTTCATTAAAGCCTAGAAAAAGCAGTGGATGGACCACCCAAATATGTATATTTGTATTTAAGTGTGTATTCACCAGTTGTCTGTCTACCATAACACAAGTATTAAGTTACTTTGGGGACGGACGACCGTGTGTGTAAGTGTCCCATATATATATTTATTTATTATTATTATTTTATTAAATAAATAGTCCTATATAATAAAAACATTCGTTTTTAGCTCGAAAGTGTTGTTTCTAACCAACAACTTAGCTTATCTAAGTACGATTTTTCCCTAAGTACATTAAAAAAAATGTAATGAGAATTTTTTGGGTTTTAATATTATAATACGATTCACTTCCAGAACAAATTGCTATTTTATCAAGTTTACATGCCATTCTCTTCAATATATCAAAATTTTGATGATTGTTATAGTTTTTGAGGTAATTAATTTTAAAAAACTCAGAAGATACAATAGAATTATTTTCGCGTTTGTTAAGAGATTCTATGTAATGCGCCGTGACACATGATTTTCTCGTAGAGCCTATCCTCCTGATGCATTCGTTTCGGGGTGAAATGATCGTAGAGATTGTGGTAGTGAGTGTGTGTAGTGCTCGTGTAGACATGTGGTGACATGTCCTGCATTTATAAGGTAAATGAATGTTGCTTCATACACTTAGCATTACATAGATTTAAGATTCTCTTAACAAACGCGGATTACAGCAAAATAAATCTATTGTAACTCTGTCTATCTGTCTATTGTATCTATTGTAATCTATTGTACCTATGGCATTTTGAAAAGTAACGCCTGCTTATATAAATTATTTAGAAAACTTCTTTCCTAAAAGCTTCACTACATATTATAAAACAAAGTCCATATTTCCGTATGTAAGCATAAAACTTTAAAACTACGCAACCGATTTTGATGCGGTTTTTTTTCATAGATAGAGTGATTCCAGAGGAAGGTTTGTACGTATAATAACATTCAATACGAAGTACGATCAATCAATCGATCAACCAATCGACCAACCAATCGACCAATCAATCGACCAACCCGTCGACCAACCCGTCGACTAACCCGTCGACCAGCCCGGTTGGTCCCGGTGGCGACCGGTTGGTCGACCGGTTGGTCAACGGGCTGGTCGACGGGCTGGTCGACGGGCTGGTCGACGGGTTGGTCGACGGGTTGGTCGACGGGTTGGTCGACCGGTTGGTCGACCGGTTGGTCGACCGGTTGGTCGACCGGTTGGTCGACCGGTTGGTCGACCGGTTGGTCGACCGGTTGGTCGACGGGTCGGTCGACCGGTTGGTCGACGGGTCGGTCGACGGGCTGGTCGACGGGCTGGTCGACGGGCTGGTCGACGGGCTGGTCGACGGGCTGGTCGACGGGCTGGTCGACGGGCTGGTCGACGGGCTGGTCGACGGGTTGGTCGACGAACCCATCGACCAACCGGTCGACGAACCCATCGACCAACCGGTCGACCAACCGGTCGACCAACCGGTCGACCAACCGGTCGACCAACAGGTCGACCAACAGGTCGACCAACCGGTCGACCAACCGGTCGACCAACCGGTCGACCAACAGGTCGACCAACCGGTCGACCAACAGGTCGACCAACCGGTCGACCAACCGGTCGACCAACCGGTCGACCAACCGGTCGACCAACCGGTCGACCAACCGGTCGACAAACCCATCGACCAACCGGTCGACGAACCCATCGACCAACCGGTCGACCAAGCCATCGACCAACCCGTCGACCAACCCGTCGACCAACCCGTCGACCAACCGGTCGACCAACCGGTCGACCAACCGGTCGACGAACCCGTCGACCAAACGGTCGACGAACCCGTCGACCAACCGGTCGACGAACCCGTCGACCAACCCGTCGACGAACCCGTCGACCAACCCGTCGACGAACCCGTCGACCAACCCGTCGGCCAACCCGTCGACCAACCCGTCGGCCAACCCGTCGGCCAACCCGTCGGCAAACCCGTCGACCAACCCGTCGGCCAACCCGTCGCCCAAACCCGTCGGCCAACCCGTCGGCCAACCCGTCGGCCAACCCGTCGGCCAACCGGTCGGCCAACCCGTCGGCCAACCCGTCGGCCAACCGGTCGACCAACCCGTTGACCAACCGGTCGACCAACCCGTCGACCAACCGGTCGACCAACCGGACGACCAACCGGTCGACCAACCGGTCGACCAACCGGTCGACCAACCGGTCGACCAACCGGTCGACCAACCGGTCGACCAACCCATCGACCAACCGGTCGACGAACCCATCGACCAACCGGTCGACCAAGCCATCGACCAACCGGTCGACCAACAGGTCGACCTACCGGTCGACCAACAGGTCGACCAACCGGTCGACCAACAGGTCGACGAACCGGTCGACCAACCGGTCGACGAACCGGTCGACCAACCGGTCGACCAACCGGTCGACCAACAGGTCGACCAACCGGTCGACCAACAGGTCGACGAACCGGTCGACCAACCGGTCGACCAACCGGTCGACCAACCGGTCGACCAACCGGTCGACCAACCGGTCGACCAACCGGTCGACCAACCGGTCGACCAACCGGTCGACCAACCGGTCGACCAACCGGTCGATTAACCGGTCGACCAACCGGTCGACCAACCGGTCGACCAACCGGTCGACCAACCGGTCGACCAACCGGTCGACCAACCGGTCGACCAACCGGTCGACCAACCCGTCGACCAACCGGTCGACCAACCCGTCGACCAACCGGTCGACGAACCCGTCGACCAACCGGTCGACGAACCCATCGACCAACCGGTCGACCAAGCCATCGACCAACCCGTCGACCAACCCGTCGACCAACCGGTCGACCAACCCATCGACCAACCGGTCGACCAAGCCATCGACCAACCGGTCGACCAAGCCATCGACCAACCGGTCGACCAACAGGTCAACCAACCGGTCGACCAACAGGTCGACCAACCGGTCGACCAACAGGTCGACCAACCGGTCGACCAACCGGTCGACGAACCCATCGACCAACCGGTCGACCAACCGGTCGACCAACCGGACGACCAACCGGTCGACCAACCCGTCGACCAACCGGTCGACCAACCGGTCGGCCAACAGGTCGACCAACAGGTCGACCAACCGGTCGACCAACCGGTCGACCAACCGGTCGACCTACCGGTAGACCAACCGGTCGACCAACCGGTCGACCAACCGGTCGACCAACCGGACGACCAACCGGTCGACCAACCGGTCGACCAACAGGTCGACCAACCGGTCGACCAACCGGTCGACCAACCCGTCGACCAACCGGTCGACGAACCCGTCGACCAACCCGTCGACCAACCCGTCGACCAACCCGTCGACCAACCCGTCGACCAACCCGTCGACCAACCCGTCGACCAACCCGTCGGCCAACCCGTCGACCAACCCGTCGGCCAACCCGTCGGCCACCCCGTCGACCAACCCGTCTAAACCCTACGAGATTTATCAAAATGATGTACTAAGTATTTGTACACCATGAAAAGGTCTACAGAAAAGTCCGCGATAGTATATGTATATCTCTTATGGATAACCCACAATAGCAGTTTTTGTCATTTACTTTTTACGAAAAATGATGCCTTATGTTCAAAGCAATTTTTATACAATACAGCATTAATCCTTATTTAGTCCAATTAAGAACCTTAAATATATTGTTTATTTAATATTGATCAATATGACCCTTTACAGCATGTCATTTAAATAAACAGTTTCGAAGATATTACAGATTTAAAATGCAGGGGCCGCGCCGCGAGCCTATAAATAGCGCGTCGGAGGTCGCGGTTCGCCTCTCGGCGATGCTTCCGCGCTCGCCCGTCTTATCGGTGACGCTGTCAAAGCCAGTAGGGCTAACAGCATTAGTCAAATTCGAAAAAAAAAACGTGGTTCGCCCTTTAACCATTTGAATTTAGCAGCGATCGGACGCATTTATGATCGGAGCTCTCTAGCGAGGAAAATAACAATCACTACATATTATAAAACAAAGTCCATATTTCCCTATGTATGCATAAAATTTTAAAATTATGCAACAGATTTTGATGCGGTTTTTTTTAATAGATAGAGTGATTCCAGAGGAAGGTTTGTACGTATAATAACATTCAATACGGAGTAGAGAAATACTGTAATTTTTGAGGTTTCTGTAAATAATTAAACTGTTAACCCTACGAGATTTATCAAAATAATGTACTAAGTATTGGTACATCTTGAAAAGGTCTACAGAAAAGTCCGCGATGGTATATGTCTAATTTTTATGGATAACCCACTAAAGCATTTTTTGTCGTTCACTTTTTACGAAAAATAATGCCTTATTTTTGAAGCGATTCTTATACAATACAGCATTAATCCTTATCCAATTGAGTACCTTAAATAAATTGTTGATTTAATATAGATCAATATAGCCGTTTACAGCATGTAATTTAAGTGAACATTTTCGGAGATATTACAGATTTAAAATGCCGTGAGGAGGCCGCGCTTCGCCCTATAACACTTCGACTTTAGCAGCGATGTCGCTCTTTCAAGAGTTTGTTTAAAGACATTCTGTAATTAATTGTAAAAATAAAATACAAAGGTAAAATATAAAAGTAAATAAGTAATAATGTACTATATGAATTTAGATATTCCAAAGATAGCAGGAAATCTTCTTGGTATAGGAAAAGGAAATTGTTTTCCACCAAATTTAACGCTACGGCCACGGGCAGTAATAAATAAATCAAAACAACTGGATCGATTTTAATCATTTTTTTTACACTGACTGACATGGGATATATATTTTATACCCGTGCGAAGCAGGGGCAGGCCGCTAGTTAAAAATAATTTAATTTAATCGATTAACTCTCAAAGATGGCCAGTAACACAACAGCTTGCATAGCGTTCGTATAAAAAATTGTGAAATCGTAGGTCCGTCGGAAAGCTTTTTTCCGCCTCTCAAAGTAACCCTCAAAGTTAATTAACTGTTGCTGACAGTTTACCGACTCAGCCCTCTTCTTGTAATGTAAAATGGTTTTAATATAAATTAATTATACTCTTCAACAAAAAGTCATTTTGTTAATAATAAAAACTAATAATTATTATACTCAATCTGTGTTATTAATTTTCAATCGTTCTACAGTTTTTTGGGGCGTAAAAACGCTTACTATATCAATAATTTAATGAAATCGGCACTTCTATATATATAGTAATATATAAAGCTGAAATGTTTGTTTGTTCGATTGTTTAAACGCGCTAATCTTAGGAACTACTGGACTGATATGAAAAATTATTTCAGTGTAAGTTAGCACATTTATTGAGGAAGGCTATAGGCTATATCGCTAAGATAAATAGGAGAGGAGCAGCAATAACAAATAGTACCAAAACGGCAAAATTTAAAGCTACCCTTGCGTGCGCTGAGTAAACGGTAATAGTTATTCAAAAATCATGTTTTACGAAATTGTTCCCCTCTAAAAGTTCTAACTAAAAGTTCGCAACAGCATATGTCTAGCTTTAAAGGATGACCCACATTAGCCATTTTTATGGTTTTCAAAAGACTATAATAATATTACTGTTTTAATCTTTCCACGCGGGAGGAGCCGCTGGAGATTGCTAGTACTTTATAAAAGTTTACTTTATAAAAGTTTTACTTTTTTATTTTACTTTATAAAAGAGTAAAAATGTTTTTGTAATATTATGTATTTGTTTTATTTTTGATAGACTTTATTTCTTTTTGCTCTTTAGGCATATATGTATATCGGCTTTGTACAATATCTCTATCAAACATTGTGTATCAGTTTCCTGTATAGGCTCTTGATATTTTAATGAAAGAAACATGAAAAGAATTGTGGAATAACCAATGAAATAATTTCTTAATGAATTCTTAATTTTTTTGCTTTATATCACCTATTTTCCGACGTGGATTGAGCTTGACTTATTTTTTTAAATTTCACTAAATAACATCCATAAAACACATCTTATTTATCTGTAATAATTATTCTTATTAATCTTTATTATATTACTAGGACGCTATATTATTTTCACTGTCTCAAAGTATTTATTTTGAATCCACAATTCCTAAGTTAAACTAAATAAAAAAAAAGTTTCCATTTAAAAGAAGTTGTCAACAAAAAATAGGTATCTCAAAATATTTCTTTATTTCAAATTCTCACAAAAATATAGTTTTATATCTTCTATTCAAAATAAAAATTCCAAATTTCGTTCAAACTTCTAATGTCTCTGATTTTTGCGAGTTATAATTTTTTTGTAGTATTCAGACAGTTTTTTCTTCACCTCAAAGAATTTGAAAGATAATTAATGAATGTCTGAGTCCTTCTTTTCTTAGAATTCTATCGTTCTGAAATATATAATGGCAAATTAAGGTAAATAGATATTAAGTGTCTAAATTTATAGTATATATATTTATATTTTTTACTAGCAGCATCTGCGCCCGCGTGGAAATCAGTCGGTCACAAAATTATTACCGAATGGAAATGTTGAACATAAAAGTATTTATTGTGAATTAACCATATGAGATGGAGACATGTTTTCGAGGACTATTTTGTAGTATTTTTGTAGATCTACCAATCTCTAGTACATTACTTTAGTATATCCATGTTGATTTTGGCGGCGCACGTGACTAAAGCTTCCTCTAGGCGAGTTTTTTTACAAGTGCGCGACCTCTTAACACAATTTACATAAAACCATAATGTACTACTAACTCAAACTTTTCGGAAGAAATACACGTACTTTTAGTAAAAATCGTACAAAAATCCGTTCGGTAGATTTCAAGAATATCGATCACATACAGACAGCTTACGGGGACCTTGTTTTATAAAATGTATAGATTTTAACAATATGATGGAAATCAATGTCATTAACATTTTTAAATAATTTATAGTATTAGGCGTTCCTTTCCGGAAATCCATAATACAAAAGTATAATTTCATTATTGACATAAAAGTATAATAAATACGTTTATATATTTTATAATACATTGTAAGACAAAAGTAATAATGACATTTTAGCATAAAAGTAGTTATTGTCAGTTTACTATAAGAGATAGAGACATGCTATAGCGGACTTTTTTCTTCAAGCGATCTTCAATTATCTTGTTACTCTAGTCTAGTTTGTCTGTTGGCTTACACGGCGAATGCGACTAAAGCTCCCAACAGGCGAGTTTACATAAAACTGTAAAATTAACTTAAACCTTTCAGAAGATTTCTTCTATCATTTGGTGAAAACCATACAAAAATTTGTTTAGTAGATTTTGAGAAAATCGATCACATACAGACACACAGCTTTTGGCAATTTTTTTTATTTTAAAGATAGATAGATAATACAGTGAAGTACTGAAAATCACTGCATTTAATCTTCCCTGGTGCTACGAGTAAGAATTAATTAACTCGCGCATAGTGGTATGACGGGCAAACATAAATCGATCCGTTTAATATTTATAGTGAAATCTGATATTCATTTTGACGCATATTACATGATAAGCCAGTGAATTAATTTCACTTAACTGGCAGCACAATGCATTCATCAAAGGGAGATTATGATATTATGGAAGTGAAATTGAATTGTATATTGCTACTAGCTTATACTTTGATGTAATTGATGTAATTATAAAAAAGATTAATTAATATCTCAAAGATATTATGAACAACTTTGGTTGTCGTAACTGATAATTAGAACATATTGTGTGTTAATTAATGTATAGAAACCGGCTATACTCACGTGTTATTTTATCGGATGAGCCCGACTAGTTTCCGCCGCGATAACGCCGCGTAAAGAGCTCATGAATAAGAGCCCCGTATGGGCTTGAAACTAGTCGGGCTCATCCGATAAAATAACACGTGAGTATAGCCGGTTTCTATACATTAATTATGAATTCCACTCACGATAGTTTAAATTCAAATATTGTGTGTTCATTATTTCGAAATAAAGTTAATCTAATAATTACCTATTTTAGAAAAATGAGCCACTGGGAGTAAAAATCTTACCTGAAGCACTAATTGAGATGATATTGTTATCCCGATCGTCATCATCCGCTCTTATCCCATTCTAAGTTGGGTTAGAGTTGTTATAAACATGTTGTCACCTGATTTGGCTACGTATTTTACGAGCGACCACCTGCCTGACGTCAACTTACCGTAGTCACGTTTTACGATACCTCGGTAAGGAAGAGGGTAGTCTATTCTACTCAACCGGATACACACGGTGGATCAACTTACCTTAGTCGCCCTTTACGACACCTTGGTAATAAATAAGGGTGGTCTATTCTACTTAGCCGGATACCACACATTGTTATGCGTGGCTGTCGTCAGTTAACTATTCTGATACTGAAATGTTTAACTAAGAACTTCTCTCGATACACTTACATTGACAAACAATCACTAACACAAACATCTACACATACACACACACATCATCATCATCATCATCATCAACCTATCCTTGTCCACTGTTGGACATAGGCCTCTTCAATATCACGCCACTGAGCTCGGTCTTCAGCTCTTCGCTTCCAACCGACGCCAGCCACACTTCGGATATCGTCACTCCACCTAGCTGGAGGTCGTCCTACACTGCGTTTACCAAGGCGCGGTCTCCACTCCAGAACACGTCTGCCCCAGCGGTTATCGGTTCTGCGACAAATGTGACCAGCCCACTGCCACTTGAGCTTGCTAATCCTTTGGGCTATGTCGATTACTTTGGTTCTCTGTCGGATCACTTCGTTTCGAATTCTATCCTTCAGAGAAACTCCGAACATAGCCCTCTCCATAGCTCGCTGAGCGACCTTAAATTGGTGGACCAGTCGCATTGTCAACACACACACACAACCCTTCTATAATTACAAATATAATTAAAATATAGCATGTAAGTTTCACTTATAATGTCTAATTTTATAAGGAAAGCCGTTACCATTGTTTCAAGTTATGAGCTAAACCACTGACTTTCAAAACACAGGTTTATCCTATCCCGCTTATAATAAAAATCCGAAAATTTATTTGAAAATCATTTATTAATAATTTTCAAATAAGCTTATTAGCTTAGAAATCCATGTATTGGGCTTTTTGTCAAATAAAGTTATTATTATTATGACTTTTATTTATTGATATAAAAATTTACATTATGTTTTTAAATATTATATTTTTTATATTATTATTATGCCGATCGTATAAATAAATATACTAAGAAGTAACATTGAATAAAAAATGTAGACATTAATAAAATTCTCATGGCTAACGGAATATTTGGGGTCACGTGACGGAGCCAATAAACAGTCTGCCAACTCTTTGCCAAGACTTAGAACAAATGTCTGGAGACGATTCGATCTTAAATATCTTTGTGGTCGTCTTTCCCGTTCCCTTTGTTGGCAGCTTTATTGCATATTACTATGCCCGAGTGTTTGACGAGGACAGTCTCATTATATTGAACAGATGTGCACCAAAGGACTCCCGAAGGAAACTTATAAGCGATTTATAGATGTCGGATACTTTTTATGCAATCGTATTACATGTATTAAAATACTTGAAAAAAAGATTTCCAAAATATATCAAAACAATTCCTAAAAACTTTATTACTCTAAATTACTTTAATAACAATTATATTTCATCAGAACAGAATGCCGCCAAAATGAATCCCTCTTCCATTTTTAAAATCCTCTTAAGTTGCGATTACAATATTGAGACTAATGCCAATATTTATACTTCCTAATACACTAATAAACATAATACAATAATTATTATCTTAATATTCAAATATTAAAATTTCTAACACATGAGATACATTTTAATATTATAAATAAGCTTATGGTATCCGGCTGAGTAGACTAGACCACACTCATTTCTTACCGAGTTGTCGTAAGAGGCGACTAAGGTAAGTCGATCCGCTATGTGGTATCCGGCTGAGTAGAGTAGATCACTCTCATTTCTTACCGAGGTGTCGTAAGAGGCGAACAAGGTAAGTTGACCCGCAGTGTGCTATCCGGCTGAGTAGAATAGACCATCCTCATTCCTTACCGAGGTTGTCGTAAAAGGCGACTAAGGTAAGTTGACTCACCGTGTGGTATCCAGCTGAGTAGAAAAGACCACCCTCATTTCTTACCGATGTGTCGTAAAAGGCGACTAAGGTAAGTTGACCCGCCGTGTGCTATGCGTCTGAGTAGAATAGACCATCCTCATTTCTTATCGAGGTGTCGTTTTGCCGCCGTTTAGTATCAACATGTTTAAAAACATGCTTTGCCGACCCCACTTGGAGAGGGATAAGGCAGGAGGATGATGAATTAATAATGCGAAAGTAATGATAATATTATTTTGTTATAAGCCGCGATAAAAGGAAATGTATTTGGCGTCTATCTCCACATGGCTATAATTATTTATTTATAGTAATAAAAATAATTAAAGTCGACCAAATTATTGAGCCTTAGATTATAACAACGTAAGCAGCTTAACATTTGATTAAACTAACAACCTAAAATAAAATGGTTTTGAAGTCTTGCTGGGATCTTTTTATCATATAAATTAAGTTCGTCCGAAGCGAGCGGGCCCCTGGCAGAGGCAGTTGGCGTCAGAAACTACTTTAGAAAAGTTCGATTAACGAGTTCCAAAGATTTAGTAGCTCTGTAATCTTAAAGAATTACGACTTTTAAAATTTTATCACACATTTTTTGTTACTTTTTCTATAGTAGGCACAATTTATCTTCAACTTATCTGGGTGAGAAGAAATATAATGATTTGTATAGGATTTAGAGGGCTTCTTATATAAATGTAACGATATTCAACTATGCATATATGTATAGGTCATTAGTTACTTTTACAAAACTTGTTTTTAGTGATAACTTCTTGTTCTTTCTCCTGCCCCTATCCCACTCTAAGTGGGGTCGGCAAAACATGTTATCACATGATTTGATTACGTATTTTACGACCTGCCGCCTGTCTGATCTCAACTTACCTTAGTCGTATTTTTGCCAGATCGATAAGAAAGAGGGTGGTCTATTCTACTCAGCCGGATACCACACGGCGGGTCAACTTACTTTAGTCACCTTTTACGACACCTCAGTAAGAAATGAGGGTGTTCTATTCTGCTCAGCCGGATACCACACAGCCGGTCAACTTACCTTAGTCGCCTTTTGTGACACCTCAGTACGAAATGAGGGAGTTCAATTCTACTCAGCCGGATACCACACGGCCGGTCAACTTACCTTAGTCGCCTTTTGTGACACCTCAGTACGAAATGAGGGAGTTCAATTCTACTCAGTCGGATACCACACGGTGGGTCATTTTACCTTAGTCGCTTTTTACGACACCTCAGTAAGAAATGAGGGTGTTCTATTCCACTCAGTCGATACCACACGGCGGGTTAACTTACCTTAGTCGCCTTTTGCGACACCTCGGTAAAAAATGAGGTTGATCTTTTCTACTCAGTCAGATACCACACGGCGGGTCAGCTTACCTTAGTCGCTTTTACGACACCTCGGTACGAAATGAGGGTGTTCTATTCTACTAGCCGGATATCACACGGCAGTTCAACATACCTTGGTCGCTTTTAACGACACCTCGTTAAGAAATGAGGGTGGTCTATTCTACTCAGCCGGATACCACACGGCGGGTATTTATGATAACTTATCTGCTTTTTTATTTAATGTACATATTTAGTCAGTAACGGAAAACGTGTGACCAAGCTTCGCTTATATACCACGATAACCATGTACGTATTTTAAATAATGTATAGACTCAGGCGTTACTTTGCACAGATCCACAATAATAAAGTAATAATGAAATTATTTTACTAAGCCGTGTGGTATCCGGATAAGTAGAATAGTACCACCCTCATTTCTTACAAAGGTGTCGTAAAAGGCGACTAAGGTAAGTCGACCCGCCGTGTGGTATCCGGCTGAGTAGAATAGACCACCCTCATTTCTTACAAAGGTGTCGTAAAAGGCGAATAAGGTAAGTTGACCCACCGTGTGGTATCCAGTTTAGTAGAATAGACCACCCTCGTTTTTACCGAGGTGTTGTAAAATACGACTAAACTAAGTTGACGTCAGGCAGGCGGGCGGTCGTAAATACGCCGCCAAATCATGTTAAAGCATCTTTATAACATGTTGTGCCGACTCCACTTAGAGTGGGATAAGGGCAGGAGGATATATAATGAAATTCTTTTACTATAATGTGTAATGACGATTTAACGCAATAACGATAATTTCATCTCATATTATAGTAAAATAATTTATTATTACTTTTGCATGTACGTATTTATCGCACAATTACTAGAAGCAACTTCAAAGTATAGATTCTTCGTTACAGCCTTAGAAGTATTTATGGATCTATATTACCTAACTTATCAAATATATCTACTCTACCCAACCAGCGTTTTTATATAGGTACTTCTATCTGCATATGTCATTTTAATGTATTAAAGAATTCCACATTTCCTCTTCACAAAATTTCATTACAAACCTAACTTTGTCAGACGAACGGGACTCCAAGAAATCCAGTTGACTTTACAAACTACAGAAAGTTATATTAACGAATTGCGAAGATTTAGGAACGGCCTAATCCTTTGAGAATTATATTCTTTTGTTTAACTTTATCGTATTATTTTGAACTCAAAGTGAGAACAAGACATTTTTATCTCTTATTCTGTACTGACTTTCATGTCAAATAATATTTAATTATAAAGAAAGCTTGTAAAATATGATTTTATAACAAAATGTGTATGTAATAATATGCCTTTATGATTTTTTTTTAATTTAAAACCGCAGTAAATCTGTGATGAAGACTTCAATACACTTTTCAAATAAATTTATTCATATACTTGATTGTATGTTTGTAAGAATAGCAAAATAATTTGTTCTTGCTTCATCAAAAACAAAAATTCACTAGAGCGTTAATTGTTATACGTGGTAGCTTAATAATACCAAAAATCATTCTTTATTCACGCGATAAAAACCTTAGAGATAAAGTACAAGATATTTTCAATCTACCAACTCTGTCTTTGCCCAGTTTAATAATCTATTCATATTAGAACAAAAGATTTTTTGTTCTTTCAAAAAAATAGAGATCGAAACAAGAAAAATGTGTGGGTCAGGGAAGCTTATTTGAACATACTAACTGTTTTTTTTACGTAGAACAATTTCCTTCTTTTATATTATTTATAGGGGTGCTTAAGAATTCAAGTCATCCGCCATTTTGTAATGTAGCCAACGAATTGTAATTTTCCACCGACAAAACAAAACTATTGTAGTAAATTGATACAGACATAAATATATCTGAAGTAAGTAACCAAATTCTCTTTAGTACAGTTACACTAAAATTATAGACCAGAGAAATCCCATTTAATAAAACTCGACTCCAGAAATTGGCTGATCCCGTTTGGTTGTTATTATCCAAGTTTTAAGTGGATGGTCTCAAAATCGACTATATTTTATCCTTAATGTTTAATACGTCTCTATGTATAATTATAGAACACGATACGTTTTGAGACAATTGTATTATATATAACACTAGTAATACCTATTGT
This sequence comes from Morpho helenor, assembly GCA_029227775.1. NCBI lineage: Eukaryota > Metazoa > Arthropoda > Insecta > Lepidoptera > Nymphalidae > Morpho > Morpho helenor. Next base: position 6,782,121 of record JARGCU010000019.1, on the reverse strand, counting down.
ATTATATATAACACTAGTAATAGCATTATGTCTTATGGAATATTGCTATGGGGTAAATGCGCGGATAGTGAAAAAATTTTTGTTTTACAAAAAAGAGCTATACGTGGCATTTATAATTTAAGACCGCGTGATTCCCTGCGAGAGAAGTTTAAGGAAACAGGTATTCTTACATTTGCTTCACAGTATATTTTAAGCAATTTAATTTATGTACATAAAAATATAAAGAATTATAAAACGATAGGTGATGTATACAATAGACAAAGCAGGAACCGACATAAGCTTGCGGTTCCTGCTTTGCGCCTTGCAAAAGTGCGTAACTCGTTTGTGGGTTTTGGTATAAGATTCTATAATAAAATTCCGCAATCAATTTCAGCACTGCCATTACAGCAGTTTAAAAACACTGTTAAAAAGAGGCTGATACAGAAAGCCTACTATACTCTTGAGGATTATTTGGAAGATAAGAATGTGTGGATATAGCTCTCTTTGAACCTGTACAAGACAGTAACGACTTAATGTAAATAATATTAAGAATTATATTTTTTTAAAAAGAGCAACCGCCGAGTTTCTTGCTGGCTCTTCTCGGTAGGAACAGCTTTCCGAACCAGCAGTAGAGTTGACGATTCAAAAGCACTTGTTTACAAGTTTATTTGAATAAAGAATATTTTGAATTTGAATTTACCCGCGACTTCGTTCGCATCAACCTACGTGTTCACGTATTCTCAATACAATACGTGTTATTTCTGACCTATCACACGACAACACTCCACGAGAACGAAGTCGCGGGTAAAATATAGGAATGTGACTTGGAGTAGAAAACATGATTAATTAATAATCGATTTTTATTCCTTTAAAAACAATCGTTTTTATAAATCGATTATTTTGTTACGAAATTATCGATTTTTTTGAAAATCAATTTTTTTCAGACTATTTCAAACTTAATATTAATAATTAATTACAATAAAAGCTAATTAAAGTGGAGCACTACCAAGAAATAATATCAGATGTGCTGTTTGTGAAATTGGATTAAAATGTGTAGTTTTTCTAAATTTGTTTCATCCAACAATACATATCTAATCTTAAAAAAACAAGAAAAAGAGTAAAAAAGAAAAAGGGATACCTAAAATAATCGATTTTTCGTGAAAAATTGTTTCACATCGCTAGTAAAATCTAGTATTTCTATAATCTCAAACAAAAAAAAAGTACTTTCACAACAGACTGTGAAAACGTAACATGTAACCGTCAGAATATGTATGGCATCATGTAGCGCCAAATACCTTTGATATCAAAGCGCCCTTTATTCTTATGAAGAATTTGCATACAATAGAATTCAACACCTCTCTTCTAAAGTAAAACATATTTTAGAAAGAATACATTTACGTATTCTTCTCTCAGCGAATTTCAGGTTTCCGTAACAAGATAAAAAGTCTATTTCTAAAATAACTATTATAAATATCACACTAATTGATTCTTATGTTTAAGAAGAAGAAGAATAAAAATACACTCTCAAATTAATAACATTAATATAGATAAATTACTTACAAACTTATAGTCCATGCGGCTCTTTCCAGAGGTTACGGGTTCAAAGTACGGGCAGGCATAAATGAGTTTTTCTGTTAAAACTTATATGTCTAAAATAGTCGCAATTTATCACACGCATTTCGATTGGAGCGCCGTGGTAGGTCTTAGCTCCAATCCTTCTCTCCAAAAACGGCGACGGGAGGCCTATATCCGGCAGTGGAATTAAGTAACAGGTCGTTACTTTACTTTACTATTACTTACAAACTAGTACAATTTACGATAGAATAACAATAACGTGTAATGAGCCTCATTTCTCGAAGAGTTCGTTAACTTACCATCCTATCTTAGTAATATTTTAAATGCGAAAGTTTGTGAGTATGGATGTATGTTTGTTACTCTTTCACGGCGAATCCGCTGAACCAATATCGATGAAATTTGGCACAATTATTCCTTATACACCGGAATAACATATAGCTATAGAAATCTTGTTAATTCTACAGGAATATGATGACACTGAAAAGCGCCATCTATTATCGACCTATCACACGACAACAGTCGAGGGTAAAAGCTAGTAATAGATAAAACAAATGAGCTTATTGAAAAACAAAACAAACAATCAAAATATTAGCGTGGTTTGTTATTAAAGTATTAGCATTTAACATAATAATGTTTGTTTCTTATTTTCTAATTAACATCTCAAATGCCAAGCCAAGCTTGTATTTACTGAATCGGTCTATTAATGACTTTCAAGTTTTTCTAAGTGGCAACGTTCAATTACTTAGAGCCTGACCGAAGTCGTTCGACAGGCTCATTATTATCACGGACTCGAGCCGAAGCGGCCGCGACCTCATTTTGAAGTTAATTAAACGGCTCTCATCACAACGTCTCCATTATTGCTTCGACACTTCTCTCGCACTCGACTTTACTACCGAGATTTACTTTCAAACAACTTGACTCGGTCGTTTAAATCTAATCTATAGTACGGACATATGACATTTTAGTTCCTTATTTGATGTATAGAATCCTACTAATATTATAAATGCGAAAGTTTGTGAGTATCAATGTATGTTTGTTACTCTTTCACGGATCCGCCAACCATTATAGCTGAAATTTGACACAACTATTCCTTATACACTGGAATAACATATAAGCTATAGAAATACTGTTAATTTTACAGAAATAGAATGACATTGAAAAGCGCTATCTATTATCGACCTATCACACTCTAAAGATGTTGTCTCGTGATTTGGCTACGTATTTTACGACCGGCAGCCTGCCTGACGTTAACTTACCTTATTTGTATTTTACGACACCTCGGTAAGAATGATGGTGGTCCATTCTACTTAACTGAATACCACACGGTGAGTCAGCTCACCTTAGTTGCCTTTTACGACACCTCGGTAGGAAAGAGGGTGCTCTATCTTTCTCAACCGGATACGATACGGTGAGTCGATTTTCCTTAGTCGCCTTTCACGACACCTGGGAAAGAAATGAGGGTGCTCTATTTTACTCAGCCAGATAGCACACGAGATATTATGTTTTATATTGATATTGGATAATAAATAATTTTTCTAAAATTTTCACTTCATTAGACGTGAGACGTGTACAATTAAGTCCTAGATATTAAGCTTATAGTTAGTTAGAGAATATTCCACCATCCATAGAACTTACTTTAAAGTTAAACTTTAAAGATAAAGAACTTTAAAGTTACTTGGAAAGATATAAGGCGTGTTCTGCCACACATTATTTAAAGCACAAGCAGGAGATCAAATGTAGTAAAGCTTGGTTTTCCAAGAAGTAGTTCGCTTTTGCTAAGTTCACAAAGACCGAAAGTTTGAAGTAGGTGAATATATCTTAAAAACTTCCTTAAATATAATAACTTACAGGGGCTGACATACACATGTATTGTAGGAGCCCTTTAATTACAGAATAAAAAAATAAAAAAACTTACAGAATTATTATTAACTAAATAATTTATAGAATTAGGCGTTACTTTCCATAATTATAGAAAAATAAAACTTGTTATAACTATAGTATTATAAATCAATTATAACTATTTTTGTGATTTAATATAATACAATTTTAAAACACATTATATTTTCATGAGAAATAAAGCACTTTACTTACCTTTTTCATCATTTTCCATAACTTTTTATATCATGTACCTCCGCAAAGTAACGCCTAATTCTATAAATTACTTAATTTCGATATTAAAGTTAAAATGCTATAGAGTATGTTTGTGTTGTGTTGTGCTATAGATTTGATTTGATAAATTCAGCCAAAGTAATATTTATAAAGAGTTAAAAAAGTTAGAACAGCTTTGCGAATCAGCAGTAGAGTTGACGATTCAGAAGGACTTGTTTACAAGTTTACTTGAATAAAGAATATTTTGAATTCTGAATTTTCATTCGCAAGTGTAAAAATATTGATACGTCTGCTAAAAAGAGTGTATGGAGTAACTAGAACGAATGCTTTATGTACACTGAAAAAGTAAATTGAAAATTGAATTTGCAATAGTTTTTGACGAATTTTATATTCGTTTAACTTCCATTAGCACGGCCGTGTTGACGTGGACTATTTGGATTTTGATAAAATTTATCGCTTCCACCCGAATCTATGTCGCTAAAATTTAATTACCTTACAACGTGCCTAAATAAAGTTACTTTGTAGATTATTTTAACTAGTGAACGTGTAAATACAAATAGAACGTTAATACAGAATATTTAAAATATTTATAAAATAAAAAATATATTTCAGAATGAAATGGAATGTCGGTTACATTAAGGCTACGTAATATTATTATTACGGAAGTCATATTGTTTTTTCTTCCTCCGATCTGAGAATATTATTATAAGAATGAATAATATAAGAATATTTTATAACAAAAGACAGAATCTAAAAAGGTTTGTAATAAAATATTTTTTGTGTTTGATATCGACAGGATATGTTTCAGCAATTAATTTTATATTACTGCACTTATATGAACTTTAATTATGAAAAATTTCACACTTGTAAGTGAGCGTAATGACCTTGGAAAGGGTAAAAAGATTTTTCTTCATGTATTAATATAATCGTAACGGATAATAGTGGCTTGAAAAGATATGTTCCGGTAATAGAAATTAGAACTGTACTGAAATTAGGTATTTACTAAAGATACGAAGATTCCAATAATAACTGCTTTGATATGACTTTTTGGTAAGGATGATTATATTAAGCGATACCAGTTTCGAAATTAGTGAAATAACCTCGATATTTTCTAGGATTTTATTTTGGTTTCACGCATCATTGGCGCATTGTAGAAGCGATTGAGTCTAACTACATACCTAATCCTATACTGATCAGAGGCCTATCCTTACCGATGAGATATAATAATACTGTACCTAAAACTTTTTGTAATAGATTTAAAATATTTATAACTTACGCGCTCGTTGAGTTAATTATTTTCTTGACGCAAAGTGGGAAAACACTGCAGAGTCTATAAATATAAAATTTATAGAGAACCATCCTAGTTTTTACATAAACTTTGCACTACGACTTAAACTGTTAACAAGCGTGTCGATCGGTTAAAAGTGCCTACTGTTCATTAAACAACACAGTACTGGAGTTTGATTAATTTTATTACTGTTTGATTATCGCCAAGGCTACGTCTAAGTTAAGTTCCTTCAAGAGAATTGAAACCAAAAGGAAATTAAACTTTGGTAGATAGCTTTGGGTGACAAATAATTATCCTCAGACAGTATTGTTTGCTGATTGAAGAAAGTCAAAAAGTATAGAACAGAGATTAATGAATATGTTAAATCATTTATTAATAAATTGTAAAATACTACAAAAAGCTTTATTAAACCAATTCAAGATTGTAAAAAGAAACAACTATCTTAGACCATATATTACAAATAGTAACTATATAAAATGTATATACTATTTCTACTGAATTTTGACTTCGCAGGATCTTGGTAGTCATTATGCCTTCCTTAGAGAATGATAAAACTCTTATTAATAAGAGTCACGTGGTCTTATGGTTACATGGGTTAGTTTGAAATCCTGGGATAGCTTGGAGGATCTAAGCTTCAATGTTTCTCTTTTAGACAAGGGAAGCTTTGGTACAGTTACAAGCTGTAACTCAGATAAGCTATGAGCTCAAGCTTAACTTTAAAGTTAAAATCATAATCATCCTGCTCTTATCCCACTCTAAGTGGGGTAGGCACAACGTATTATAAACATGTTGTCACATGATTTAGCTACGTATTTTACAACCGGCCGCCCACCTGACATCAACTTACCTTAGTCGTATTTTACATCACCTTAGAAGAAAGGTAGTCTATTCTACTCAGCCGGATACTACACGGTGGGTCGACTTAATAATCGCCTTTTACGACTTCTCTGTAAGAAATGAGGGTGGTACTATTCTATTCAGCCGGATACCACACGACGTAAAATAATAAGTTTAAACTTGCACAGATTTACTCTATGCTACGATTTTATTCAATCGGGCTCCTTATTGCTGCTTTTCCTTTTAAAATGACAACGACGTTTGTTTTAATATTGCGGGTGGGTAGGAACAGGTGAATAATATTATGTTCTACGAGACGGTGGGTCGTTAGCTTAATCGTCGTCTCCATTACCTGCAGTGAGATGCTCGTTGAAGCAAAAATATTTGCCACCTTTTTATGAATATATTTTATAAACAGAAGACATTCATTGTTCTCAGAATGCGTTGAATTTTAAAATAGTATCATAAAAACTATCGCTTTAAATTTTTTCATGAGGCTTAAATAAAACTTAAGCATTGCGATATTGTCGTGTAGTATCTCCTAACGACGATTCGGTTACGGAGCGAAACGATTGTTGAGATTGTGGTGCTGAATGTGTGCAGTGTTTGTGTATTTTTGTGTTATTTGTGGCGGGTAGTGCATGAGTTTTTACAAATTCTGCATGTATCAGGTTTGAGAACATTATCATATTAGCCAAGCACTAGCCTTTGTTTATATAAAAAAACATACAGAGAGAAGGCCGGTGGTGGATTTTTGTATAATATATAGTGAGTGAGTAGTTGATTTGTTACTGTACTAATATCGTTTAAAATAATAGTAAACAGGTCCAATAAAAAGCCTTATTTTTTTCTTACAACACTACCATCCTCCTGCCCTTATCCCACTCTAAGTCGGCACAGCATGTTATAAACATGTTGTTACATGATTTGGCCTGCCTGTCTGCCTGACGTCAACTTACCTTACTCGTATTTTACGACACCTGGGTAAGAAAGAGGGTGGCCTATCCTACTAAACCGGATACCACACGGTGAGTCAACTTACCTTCGTCGCCTTTAAAGACACCTCGGTAAGAAATGAGGTTGGTCTATTCTACTCAGCCGGATACCACACGGCGGGTTGTCTTACCTTAGTCGCCTTTTACGACACCTCGGTAAGAAATGGGGGTGGTACTATTCTATTCAGCCGGTTACCACATGGCGGTTCTTATGCACGACCATAAAAAATATAACAATAAACAGTCATAGTCGATTACAGTACACGAATTTTACACATGTTTGAACTTCACAACGGCACTTTCCTGACAAGGATGTATATCCTAGATATTTCCTTTTAGTTTGAAAATACATTTCTCACCTGGAACAACTCCAAACCATTCCAGTTATAAATCTTATCCAGGAGACTGAGGCAAGGTTTTTATGCAACCACGTGTAACTGTGTATCTAGGAAAAATTAAAACAATGTTCTTACTCTTATTTATGGACTGGCCCGTTGGAGCAGAGTGTAGTTATCCTGCCTTCGGCTCCACGAGTCGCGGGTTCGATTCCCGCCGAGGGCCAACATTTTGGTTCCTCGAACCTATTTTTTTATTTATTTATTTGGCAAACACAACAGGTTACAATTGAACAATATAATGATTTATAACCTAATTAACACTTAATACCTAATTGCAACCCTTAAGGTGTAAGCAGAGCACTAAATTTAGTTTTTTAATACAAATTTGGTAATAAAAACTAAAAATTGAAATTTTTAAATCGTTACTTGTATTATTTATATTTAAGTATGTATTTAAAAATTATATATGTATATATTCAACAGTTGTCTCTCACCCATAACATAAGTATTAAGATATTTACATTGGAGACGGGCGACCTTGTGTGTGTGTCCCGTCCCATATATTCATTTATTATTATTTATATTTCAGTTTAACATAGAAACTATTGACTCATACCCAAACGAAAGATAAAACCGGCCCTTTTAAAAATGTATTTATTGAATATCTTCTTCAATATAATGTTAAATATACAAAGTTATAAAATTTGCTAAACATAATGTTAAAAACTACAAATTACAACTACAAAGCAATTTATTCTTCCATATAATATTACCCAGATCTTTTATTCCCAGATTGCAAGTTTATTGATAATCTCATTCACTAATAGTGACGTACATAAAACAGAATATGCGGATTGTATTCGAAATTCGAACATGTCACTACACGTCCACTCTCACCAAGGGCTCTCGTGTTAATGACGCGGTGCATTCTAAGACCATGTGTGTTCTTTTGTATTAGTGTGAGTTAATGTATGTTCATGTATATATTACATAAATGTGTCCTATATATAAATATACAAGGTAATATACACACATCTCCACCCGCATACACTAATTGTCTAATTAAAAGACAGTAGTTGTCTAATTGTCATATATATTTATTACAACAAAGAAAATTATAAACTTTTAAATTCTATTAAGCTATCGTTAATAAATCGCTTATAAGTTTTACACTTTGCAACAATTTTTCGCTTCAAACCGGTCTAGCGTAAACAAGGATATATTTCAGTTATAGTTTTTTTTTTCGAAAATAGATTCCGCACCTGGACCAGATCCAAACAGTACGGTTATAAATCTTATCCGGGAGACGGAGATCGAGTTTTTATACGACCACGTGTCTGCTGTGTATCAAGGGAAAATTGAAAATCATTTATGCACGAGTTTATACTGCACTCTACCATATCCAGAATATTTACTTTCCTGGATTAGGTAGTTTTTTAAAAGAAAAGGTTCATGAATTCTGTTGGAGAGTTTAATGTTTTTCATTTTACAATTTATGAGTATTATTGCAGTAATAAGAATATTATTTTGCTAAAATCCTCCTCCTAGATAGACTCCATGACAAAATCGCAAAGGGCTTTGCGATCTCAATCTCCTGACGATGCTTCGGTTACGGGGCGAAACAATTGTTGAGATTGTGGTGGTGAATGTATGCAGTGTTTGTGTATTGTTGTGTTATCGATGTCGGGTAGTGCATGAGTTCTTACAAGTTCTGCATGTATCAGGTATGAGAACGAATAGTACACTCTAGATTTAGCATTACATATATTTTCTTTTATCGCGGATTATAGCTAAATATTTTTCTCATTAGTTTTGTGTTGTGGACCTCAGCAAAGTAACGCCTAATTCTATAAAGGGGATTATTAGCGTCAAAATTTAATATAACTGACGAAAAAAATAATATTATAATAGAAGATAGTAGTTGAGTAAAGCCCGAATAAAAATCTCACGGAATAAATTTTGTATAACCGGGAACTAATCCAGATCTCTTGGGTGTGAAAAAAGTTGTTAAATTTCTGTACCATATGTCATGTTCTGTACCATCATCATCATTCTCCTGCCCTTATACTACTCTAAGTGGGATCAACACGATATGTTTTAAGCATGTTGCGTGTTTTAGCTAGTTATTTCACGACCAGCCGCCTGCCTGACATCAACTTACCTTAATCGCTTTTAGAGAAACCTCGGTAAGAAATGAGGGTGGTCTATTCTACCCATCCAGATACCACACGGTGGATCAATTTAGCAGCCTTTTACGATGCCTTGGTAAGATATGAGGTTGCTCCATTCTACTCATTCAGATACCACACGGCGGAGCAACTTGGAAGCCATTTACGATACCTCGGTAAGAAATGAGGGTGTTTTATTCTACTCAGCCAGATACCACACGGTGGATCAACTTAGTCGCCCTTTACGACACCTTGGTAAGAAATTACGGTGGTCTATTCTACTCAGCCGGACATCAATCACATTTCATTAAAAAATAAATTATGCTTCAATTTAGAGGGCGATGAACGGATGCAAGTTAATAGATCGTTGATCTCATGATTTATTCAACTCTCGCTCTCAGACCTTTAATCTTTGACCTACATGAAAAGATAAAAGTTGAGTTGATTGGAATGCATTGGAGGTTGATGCCCATAGTCGCCACGCTAGGCATGCGGGTTGGCGATCTCAGTTGCGTAACTTCTTGTAACAGTGACGCTGCTGCCCGTCACTGGCCTTAATTTAAGTTACGCCATTGTAGGACGTTTATGCCGCCACCAGTCGGTTTTTCCCCATTAGTGGACTCTTACCACAGGCAGGGGAAATCAGCCGATGCCGTATTCAATAGGCCCCGGTACCAGGGCAAACCCTGTGGATGGAAACAAAAAGCCCAGGATCGAACTTAATGGCAAATAATTGGAGAGGCCTATGTCCAGCAGTGGACTAAAGTGGGCTGTTAATGATGATGCTTGATCTTATTAATGCAATACATTTGCAAGTATCTTTATCTTTATTGAAGAAATAATATATAAATTGTTTAATTTGTTAAATAGTTTAATTTGTTAATCTTTTACTTATTTTTTTTTCTTTTAATTTATACTTTTAATTTTAATTTTCTACATTTATTTACCATCTTACTTTCATATTTATATTTATTGTATTGTTCACTTCCTTCTCTCATTTGTGAAAACTTTGTTGGCATGCGTATTAATTTTATGTTATAATTTTTTGTAATAATTTAAGTGCTGTTTGTTTTCCAATTTAAATAAATAAATAAATAAATAAATAAGTAAAAATCATGTAGAAGGAGAAAAATTAGAGCCAAAAATAATGTTTCTAAAACGAGAAAGAATTCTGAAGGAATAGTACTATCACATACTTTATGTTTACATGGGAAACTGCTTTGGTCATAACACAACGTATTTAATAGCTGCAATTTCGGTTTTAATATGTGTAAAAAGACATATATGTATGGCCGAATCCGGCACGCGGCGGAAATATACATCGAGAGTTATATATTTGTGCCACTTATAGGTGAGACCCTAGAGCTATGGAGAAAAAGTACAAAAAAATATCCGTTTTAACACATCAATTAATTATCCCTTCAGGTAACAAGAGGGCAGGCTCTTTTTTCGCACAAAGCCTCAGCTTAGTGATTTAGCGCGGAAACACTGTCAGCATTCTTGGGACATTCACCGTGGGCATGATTTGTATAGTCCTAGCGTGTAAGTAATTTAAGATAGATATAATAGATATAACTTTTAGACCACCGTGTGGTATCTGGCTGAGTAGAATAGACCAACCTCATTTCTTACCGACGTGTCGTAAAAGGCGACTAAGATAAGTTGACCCACCGTGTGATATCTGTTTTAGTGGAATAAACCACCCTCTTTCTTACCGAGGTGGCGCAAAATACGACTAAGGTAAGTTGACGTCAGGCAGTCGGCCGGTCGTAAAAACGCAGCGAAATCATGTGACAGCACGTTTATAACATGGAGAAGGATAACTTGAACAATTTAGTTGTAAACAAAAAAAAGACATATTCTTATAATATTTTTTTTTATTATTCAATCCATGTCAAAGATGATCTGTATTCACCAAGTATATTTTTAACCCAAGCACTATCCTTACACCGTATAAAACTTACTTCAAAGTTAAGTAGTTAGAAAGCACTACTTTGGCAATACTAACATCTCAAAGGCCAAAGAAACGTCGGTTTTATGCAACTTCTATGTATGTTAAAGTAGATTGAAACAAGAATAAATTCAAGTCTTAACATGGGTTTTATTTGAATTTACTTTACTCAACTTTCAAAAAATATATTACCGTCTCCTTTGTATCATCAAAGGCCTGTCTAAAGTTGATAGAAATGTTGACTCGTTGCAATTTTGCTTTTCAAACGCATATTCGATTTATATGGAAATTTTTTAATAGTCATATTTTATTAAACCAATTTTAAATATCGAGTTGTTTATTCTAAGGCTAAAGTCTGTACAACCTCGCAGTAAATTACTGATCTGGTACTCTCTCTCTCTCTCTCTTCAACCAATAGCCGTCTACTGTTGGACATAGGTCTCTGTCATGGACTTCCACGCCACACGATCTTGTGCCGCCTGAATCCAGCGGCTCCCCGCGATATCTGGTACAATGTCTTGTAAAACCTTAGGTCACAGGAATATTTAATTTATAATTTAATATTATAGGGTTTTTGTTGTTGTATTTTTAACTATTAAATGTTATATATAATACGTTTCTACTAGTTATCCAACCACCAAGGGATAAGTTATCTTTTGTACTTGTTCACTTTTAACTATATTTTTTGTATCCTTTCTTTTTTGGTACACAAATATTTTTCAGATCAGAATAACCAACATTTTTGATATTGGATTGATGATTTTGTCATTCAAAAGCAACGTATAATTTATTACTTTCAAACCACCCACCACATGACTTTTATTTTTTTATCTGTCTGCGATGAACTCAAAATATACAAAACAGATTTTCATTCGGTTTTCGCCCGTGGTATAAAGATAAATGAAGATACTTTAAAGAATAACTTATGTTTATTAGTAATAATATCTATTCAAATAAGCTTTTACAAGTACTTTTTATTCGTCAAGGGTCAATTAGATTTATTGAAGATACAACTGGTTCTTGCTTGTTCTTCTCGGTAAGAAAAACTCGGCGGACTTTCTTTTAAATTTTTTTTGTATAAATTTGATTTATAATCAAATCATTCTAAATCTAAATATAAATTTGATTTTTAATCAATCAAATTTGATTTATAATCAAAATTGATAATTGTTAAAAATGTTAAAAAAAAGTTCAATCGCTTAAAAAACTTTATCTAAATCCCTTTTAGATAAGCTAAACAATATTAGGCAGGACATTCCTCTTTTACAAAAAAATCTACGATATTTATCTTTAAGCGTTTCATTTATCATTCAATCCTTTACAACGTATAATTCAACGCCCGCGAAAAAATCATACGTGGGTTTCACTCAAGGGATAATATGCTCAACCCTTGCGAAATCAAAGTGGGTCGCTAGTCATACATAAATTTTATTATTTTGCACTTCTTCTCTACGGAAACTTTATGCAAAATGCCACCCTCATCGAGTCCGCAATTTCCCTACAAACGGAAATAAAATTTAATCTTCACTTATTATAGTTAGAGTTATAACAAAGTATACTCTAATTAGTCTAACCGTGAAACAAACACCAAAAATTAACAACAATTTATTTTGAAACAAAAAAAAATGTATACTATGGAAGTGTGCATCGTATTTTCGACCGACAATTTGGACAATTTTAATTAAATTTACCTGTCACGTGCTTTCAAAGTCAGCTACGCCAAGCTTTCAGTAAAATGTGGCATACTTTCGAATACATTAATTTGAATTTTATAAACTAAGAATCAGTATCAAAACATGCTCAATTTATATAAGACAGTAAACTTCTATTACGGTATAATTTTATTTCTGACGTTGTTAATGTTGCTTCTGTGGAAATGAATTAAATCGAATTACTCCTTTTTTGGTTAGCACTATCCCTTAGAGGGTGAGATAACATACATTGCATTATCAGAGTAATCGATAATATCTTTTCTTCGAAGAATCTACGTATAATAAAATCTGATCTCATAACATCGAGATAAGGAGCCTAATACCTAATACTAGAAAATATTTATCTTAAGTAATTATACATTAGTACCAAAATTAATTAATAGATTAAATAGTTAAATTAATAAAAACTTTTTCTTTTTCTCTATATCCGCTGCCATCGCCGTCCGCCTTTATACATGTGCTTTTTTACTTTTTTTTTCTCTTTTCTATTTATATGTGGAAAAAGAAATAAATAATACGTCACGTTAAGTTTATGATGTTAAAATTATATCGTGCTAACTAATGCTTATATACTCTATTTATTTTGTGTGCTTATTTGTAATATAGATAATATTATAGCAGATTTTCGGTGCCTGAAAACACTGATAAAATAACATTTTTTTTAACGAAACCTAGCTAGCTAGACAATTTATCCCACCCGTAATCTCTTACATGCTATTAATTAAACGCTCTCATCAACTAGTGTTATTTTAATTCTTTCAATATACACGAAGAATTTTTCGACCCTGACATTTTTATTACGTTGAACAACACCTTTTTGTTTCCAATTTGTGAAAACGTCTATCGTTATTGTTATTGTTTAATTTCCTTAACAGATCTGACGAAATTCACAAAAGGAAAACATAAATCCGTTAGAACAATAACTGAGGTATATTTTTCGGAGAAAAGGTTTTAGAAACCCGGTGTCGAGCCGACTAAGGGTTTTGCTTTGTTATCATAATTATATTTTTACACCACAAGCACAATCTGACTTGTTTCAGATGTGTTTATAAAGTCAATTTTATAGTCAGAATTATTACCAACTTTCTTTATAGGTTAAGACTGGAATAATTATTTAATATGAGCACAAAAGAAAGATTATAACGAAGCATGTTAAAGCATAAGCATATTTAGCATATAACGCATGTAAATTAGTTTCACTAATCTTTTCCCGAATTGAAAGAACATAAAAGTAGTTATTGTGAGTTAAACGTAGGAGATAGAGATATGCTATCGTGGACTTTTTCGTAGTATTTTTGATCTACTACTTTAGTGTATCTCTGTTGGTTTACGCGGCGCATGGGACTAAAGCTCTCAGTAGGCGAGTTTTTTTACAACTGCGCAACCCCTTCAACATAGTTTGCAAACACCGTAATGTATTAACCTAAACCATCCGGAAGTACAGTACTATCTTTAAGCAAAAATCGTACAAAAATACGTTCAGTAGATTTTGAGAAAATCGATCACGACAGACATCTTTTTTGGACTTTGTTTTATATAAGTATAAATAGATAGATTTAATATTAATAAAACGCATTATTGAATTTAAAAAAAAGGTTACAACGATAGTGTACTATTTTCGTATTATTTTCCAATATTTACTAGAATGTTAAAGTAATCCACGATAACCCGTAAAATGTAAATTCACACGATATTTGTGCTAACGCAATATCCCTATTTCCCTCATGTGGTTTTGAATACGGACGTAATAGTATCATCTCTTTTTGTTATGAATATATTGTGGAATTATAGCATAGCATACATATAAATAAAACTATTTCCGTTTGTCATTACATCACACGTTGACAAAGGCACGGATGGAACGATTTCGCTAATTCTTTTTTGTTGTGTTAGTATCGTCAGGAGAAGGTTCTTATGGAGAAAATAAATTTATTCGTTTAGTGGTACATTGGAAAATTAAAGAAAACTTTTATTATTAAATAGTTAAGACAGGTAAGGCTTGTCGGATCAGCTAGTAGAATATAAATAAATAAGCATATAGTGGGACCCTTACGCACACGATCGTCCGTCCACAAAGTAACTTAATACTTCTTTTATGGGTGACAAACAACTGGTAAATACATACGTATATTCTTTAAAATACATGTACACACCCACACTCGAAGAACCAACAAATTATTATCAGAATTTTTTGGCAGGAATCGCACCAAGGCAAGGTTTCTACCAACTGCGCCAAGACGAAAAAATAAAAGATTAAAAAAATTATTGAAAGAAAAAGTAAATAGGCATCTTCTAGGCAAGCGCGCTCCATCTTAGATCGTATCAGCAGTCAAGACATTATTGCAGTCAAGCGATCACCTAGTAAGCAATAAATATAAATATATTGAAATAACCTCTTAATTAGTACTAAGTAGTATAAAGTAGCGGCCTATGACTATCCCACTGCTGAGAATAGGCCTCTTCTCTCCGTTTTTGGAAAGAAGGTTTGGAGCTAAGACCTACCACGCTGCTCCAATGCGGATTGGTAGGTTACTCATATCTCCAGAATTCTCTAGATATATGCAGGTTTCCTCACGATGTTTTCCTTCACCGAAAAGCGTGTAAATTGTGCGTATAAATTGCTATTATCAATTAGACACATAAGTTTTAAACAGAAAAACTCATTGGTGTCTGCCCGGGTTCAAACCCGAGACCTCCTAGAAAGGTCGCACGGTGTTACCGCTGGGCTATCACAGCTTATTTTAGTTGTTATTTAGTAATAATACTTTAAAATTTAATATACAATATAAAAGCGAAAATAATACGAGTGCGGTCGGAAAGTTCCGGCAGAAACGTAGTTCCCTAATTAAACTCACGTGTGATGAACAAATGCAAACAACAAATAAGTTTTAATGACATTTCCACGTATTCAATAATATGTTAAACAATCAGCTGCGAGATATTTAAACACAAGTGCAGTCGCATACAACTGTGTATTAAGGAAAAACAGAAAAAAGGCGCATAGATTATCATATAATATCAAATTTACAGAAACTAAATAATCATAAACAGTTCTTGTATTTTTTCACTTCTTCTCGTACTGGCATTCATTCTGTTTTCTCCTTTTATCCTATTTTCTTCATTCATATCGTATTTGATTGTTTTCAATCTTTATATTATATTTATTTATTATTATGAAACCCAACAAGACAATAGGGCTACCTTAGTTTATATAATGCTATAGGTTTAACAATGCTAAGAAAATATTTTAAGGAATAGTGCATACTTCGATTCCTAGAGAATTACATAAAAATATTTGTCGTCTAACACATAGCTTAGTCTTATATTATAGTCTTAGCTTAAATTCTTCTCTGAAGCTTCTAGTATTGCGAAAGCATGATAGAAAACGTAAATCTTCTTCAATTATACTTTATTTCATTGTACTCGTCTATAAAAAAAAAACAAACGGATATGGAAACGTAAAACATTACGAAAAATTTGTCATTACATATTAAGTAAGAGATTAAAAGTAAATAGAATTACAATTCTTACGTAATCACATAAGTATATTAAGGCGCAGAAAATTTGGTAAAGTAGGTACGTTGTATCTCTTAACAAGATTTATTTGTAGAGAGAAAACACATTTATAAATGGAAATTCATAATAATATGCTTTCAAGTGAATTGAATTGCGTTTATTATGAGTCGTTTGCTTTCATGTTGTTTTCGGGCGATATTTGATTTGCTTTATGGTAAAATACAAAACCCTTTAGATCCTTATTGAAATTTAAGCATCAGGAAATCATGAAAATAAACGAAATTAATTTATGAAAATATTGACTTCTAACAGAAGTCTCATAAAATTATTTACGTTCTCATAAGATTATTTACAGTTTACTTAATCGATTAACTAATATAGATACACCGCTATATAGAAAAGTCGCCCTTTTATAACTGCAGTCGCAACTTTATTCCAGACTAAAGTGACCACATGTCCATTGAAACCGACCATACTTAAAGTGGGCATGACGATGACGATTTTCATTGAGACAAAGCGGGACTCTACAGGATATTTGCTGTTAGAGATCTGAATAAATAAATAAATGAGAATTACAATTTATTTATATCTATTTTATTCTACCTACTTGTAAATAAAATATTTGTAATATTATTTTAATTATTAGCTCTACTCTAGTATAATTACTCTATGACTTTAATAGCCAGCATATTGGCACATTCAGTACCTACGTCTATTTATCTCGTCAATGCCTTGGTTCACTACACGATTTCATCCCGTCTGTATCCAATCGCTTCCTGCGATTTTGTCGTAGCCATCTATCCTCTTATCATGAGTCTTCGAACAGTTACAAAATTTCGCGACTTTCAATTTCTAAAAAATATGTGGATTTGGTACCCCAACTCCATCTCAAAATGGAACCTACCTATTTAGTGGCCCTGTATCATCCCCAAAAAATATATTTTGTATTTATCCTATTAAGAAAAAAAAAATTGACATCAGAGATATCATTTCTACATCAGATATCACATCAGGCATAAAGCTTCCAATTATTGTAAAACGCTTGGTTGACAGCGATATATTCCGTAGAATGTTTATCGATATCATTTTAATACTTATTAATATCCCAATATATATATTTAAAATTATATTCAATATATCCTATAATTTGGCCAAAATTTGAATCGACACTATTTTTTATTTATTGATTTTTTTAACAAGACCATCAACGACAAATACATCATTTACATAGAAAAAGATTTTTTAAATGTATTTATGTATTTTAAATGTGTTAAAGTTTCAGTTAAATGTATTGTTCATTACAAATGGCGACGACGTGAACATTACAGTTGACAAAGCATAAATTAGTATCAAAAAATAGAATAAATAAAAGCGAAAAATTAACGTTAACGTCAGTTGATTCTTTAAAAATGGGTGTATTTATATATTAACTAAAAAAGGAATTAAAAAATTTAAAAAGTAATTTGTCTGTCTGG
Organism: Morpho helenor; assembly: GCA_029227775.1. Lineage (NCBI taxonomy): Eukaryota > Metazoa > Arthropoda > Insecta > Lepidoptera > Nymphalidae > Morpho > Morpho helenor. Next base: position 6,764,178 of record JARGCU010000019.1, on the reverse strand, counting down.
GTAACACCAGTATTAAGTTACTTTCAGGACGGAAGACCCCAAGTCTAGTTAGTGTCATATATATTTATTCCTTCCTTCCTCCTGCCCTTATGCCAATCTAAGTGGGGTCGGCACAACATGTTATAAACATATTGGCATGTTAATAATACATGATTTGGCTACGTATTTTACGACCAGCTGCCTGCCTAAAGTCAACTTATTTTAGTCGCCTTTTACGACACATAAAAGATATACATAGATTTATAAAGATATTCGATTTCCAAATCTAACCGTACAATGTACAATTTTATGAAATCAGACGCTCAAAAACGTTGGCGACACGCGGGCGACGGCATGAAATTTGCATGAATTTGTAGTTTTCTTGTTATTATACGGGTCTTATGAGATAGAAAATTGTTTATTTATAGCCAATTTTTGAACTGGAATTGACTGCCAAAATACCTACGTATATTGAGTATATAAAGAAATAAAATAAATGAATAAATTACGATGTGCGGCTGAGTAGAATAGACCCCCTCATTTCTTACTTAGGTGTCGTAAAAGGCAGCTAAGGTTAGTGCCATATGGTATCCGGCTGATTAGAATAGACCACCTGTAAGTTGAAGTCAGGCAGACGGCCGGTCGTAAAATACCTAGCCAGATCACGTATGTAACAACATCTTAAAAACATATTGTGCCAACCCCACTTAGAGTGGGATAAGGACAGGAGGAAGAAAGACATAAGTTTTAACAGAAAACATTCGTGCCTGCCTGAGGTTCGAACCCATGACCCCACCAAAAGAGTCACAGGATCATGTTAGCAAAACTCAACAATAATTGATAATATATAATCCACTCCCAATTCTTACAACCCAGTCTTAGAGTATTTTTAACAATAGTTAGAAATACCTTGTTAAATTGCACCGCCTTAAGTTACATTTCAAATATATTCAACTTCCAAAGCAGGCAATCTCAATTCAATAAAGAATATTTATGTCAGGCTTAGCTCACGCTTCGGTATTGGACGGATTATTGGCAGAAATCCAGCGCTTCTTGTCTCCGAGTACTAAAATTCGTTCAGACAAATAGGTAAAAATTCTCTCCGCACTTCTTTTATCCAAAATTGATGTCGTCTACGGTGTTCTTCAAGTGTACGTTTGGTGCCTCATTCAATATTTAACTATTCCTAACGCAGTTACGTCTTTTTACGTCAAGTGTTTTTTTTAATCGTGAGAATGCATATTTAAACATACGCCGCGTGGTATCCGGCTGAATAGAATAGTACCACCCTCATTTCTTACCGAGGTGTCGTAAAAGGCGACAAAGGTAAGTTGACCCACCGTGTGGTGTCCGGTTGAGTAAAATAGACCACCTTCTTTCTTACCGAGGAGTCGTAAAATACGACTAAGGTAATTTGACAGGCAGGCGGCCGGTCGTAAAATATGTAGCCAAATCAAATGACAACATGTTTGTAACGTGTTGTGCCGACCCCACTTAGAGTGGGATAAAGGCAGGAGGATGAATGCATATTTAAACATGTTTCCTTCATTTTAAAACTATTGTCTTGAAACCTGATTTTAATCGTCCGTAAACTTTATAAAAATTAATCACATAATTTATCTATAAATAAATATAGTTAGTTAAGAGTAGTTTTAGCATAATATACAAATTATTAGTATATACTTAACTTTTAATTTTATAACTAGATATCATGAGAACTTAAAATATGACACTATATTTTAAAGTTTATAAAAATTATAATTATAAAAAATAACAGGGTTCGCTTTTTAGTCTCTATTGTTAATACACGGCGTATTAAAATTACATTTTTTCCTACAAAATTAAGACATCCGTTTGTTGCCATTTTGCAATCGTTATCAACTTTTTAACGTTTTATAAACAGTTCTTTTTCTTCTGACATTACCTCTTCCCGAAATCAATTAATTAAATTTACAATAGTTTAAAAACAAATAATATTTATGAATCGAAAACGAAATAGTACATCTATCGAAAAGGTGAACCATTTAAAACTGTCACCGTAAAGTTCCGACAAATTAGCATATTAGAAGGTACGTGGCTAGAACCAGCATAAGATCGTAAGTGGTAATTTATTTCGCTGTCACTTGATTTCAATATTCTGCTTCGAGATTTAAACCCCTGTCGTGAACTTATACTCGAGTTGTGAAATTAAGTCTTATTATTTAAACATATTAAACAAACTATTGCACCCAACATTTATACAAATAAGTCTTTTATATTCTAAAGGATAACGTAGATTTGTGGTAGATTCACATTTAAAATTTCCGAATGAACGAACTTAAAATTAAAATCTTGAATGTTTGAATAAAAGAAAGATTTTCACTCTAAAGCGATTCAAGGCGCTCCTTCCTCGTAGCCTTTACTGACAAGACCTTCATAAAATTCATTTGTGGCCTTTTAAAGACGCTTTAAAAGACATCAAGTGAATTTTATTCCACGGAAATCTTTGCCTAATTATCGTATATTGCTAATGAAGATCACCTTTTTTTTCAATAACTGTTTAAGTAAGTGTGATTTGATAAAAACTATAACATCCAAATTGAATGTTATTCTACAATCTAATAGTATCTTATTATAGAAACAGATTTACTATTAATACTAATTATTATTATTATTTTTTAGATTACTTTGAAAGTGTTGTATTAAACTCAACATCATCACCTATCTAAAAGTAAAATGTACTATTCCATCGCATTACGCCGAATTAGTACGCCTTGTTGTATCCGGCTAAGTAGAATAGAACACCCTCATTTTTGACCGAGGTGTCGTAAAAGGCGAGTAAGATAAATTGACCCGCCGTGTAGAATAGATTACCGTCATTTCTTACTGAGATGTCGTAAAAGGCGACTAACGTAAGTTAACATCAGTAAATAACTAGCCAAAACATGTAACAAGATGTTTAAATCGAATTGTCGACCCCACTTAGAGTGGGATAAGGGTAGGAGAATAATAACTATTTGGAATTAGTAAACAGCACATACTATACACTTAGGTAAACTATAACCATCACGATATCATACACAGAAAATTTGTTAAGATGTTGTTATCGCTTGTGTCACACCTTAACTGAAAAATCAACAGTAAATTCCTATCCAACGAGTTTAGTTAATTTTGTCCTGAAATCTTATGCCAAATGACCGTTGAGTGTTTGAAAAAATGTGTGCGGGACTAGTGGAGTTTGGTGGTGATTTGTTCAACGTGCACTTTACTAAATCTGTATGTATAAATTTGCATCTGATACTAAAATTTACATTTAGCTTTACATAGATTCTCTTAAGTCGTAGAATAAAGCAAAACATGTTTATCACTTTGTGCGATGAAATGTCTCCAAGTAATTCTGGTTTCTATGAATGTTGTTGTGTCTATAATCATGGTCAAGTACGTGAGTCTTAGTAAATAAAAAAGGAATTAATAAATAAATTTTCAAATATTTAAACAAGTCTTTAGGCTGGCTCCATTTTCACACAAAAAATCAGCTTAGCGATTCAGCGCGGAAACGCTGTCAACATTCTTGGTACCATTCCACGTGGGCATGATTTGTATAGTCCTAGCGTGTAAGTTATTTAAGATAGATATAACATTTTTGATGTAAATAAATAATAAAAACAAGTCTTATAGAAGATTGAGATTTTCCAAGCGTCAAGTATAAATTTCCAACGGCATCCCTTGTCCGCATCAGCGATCGACAGATTCATTATTATTTACCCCCAGATTGAGCTAGAAGCGACCGCAACCTCATTTTGAAGTTAATTAAACAGCTCTCATCGCAACATCTTCGTTATTGCTTCGGTACGTTTACGATTTACTTTCAAACAACTCGTCTTAGGTGCTAGAGGCAGTTTGCATGAGCTCTAAATCTAGTTTATCTCCGAAATCAGAATTATGACAGAATTATTATGCTATAATCCGCGTCTGTTAATAAATGGAATGCTAAATGTAGGAAGCAAGACTGTTCTCATACCTTATACATTCATGTTTAGGGATCAAAGTAGATTTTTTTGTCGTGGAGCCCAGAGTGTATCTCCTAATTCTTGCCGAGGACCAACATTTTGTATAAAAAATTTGTTGGTGTATATATACTGAGTGTATATTTGTATTACATATGTATTTAAAATTACACACTATGTATATATTTACCAGTTGTCTCTTACCCATAACACAAGTATTAAGCTCCTTACTTTGGGGACCGACGATCGTGTGTGTAAGTGTCCCATATATTATTATTATTATAACAACGTATATTTGGAGTATATCTATATATAATTGAATAAATCGACACAAACAGTACGTATAAACATAATCGCTAAGGTTTAACAATTCGTTCAACGAAATACTAATTCAATGCTGTCGTCTTCATTAGTGGTTTTGATCCGGTACTGTAACAAAAAAAGACATGTTTTTATGCTTTTAAAAAGCTAAGATATAATGAATTTCTAAATAAGTTTTCTGTAGAACGTTTTAACACATCAAAGTACTCCAGGATTCATTATTTTAATCTGATACCTATTTTTTTAGATGAGTTGTAAAAATCAGAATTATCATTGTAAAGTTAATTGGATTGCAAAAGTAATTTGCTATAATTGCAAAATTATTTTGCTATAATCCGCGATGAAGTAAAATAGAAAATATATATAATGCTAAATGTAGAGTGGACCATCCGTTTCCATACCTGATACACGTAGGATTCGTTTGAACCATGCACAAACCTCCATCACCGTCACCACAATACACAAGCACTACGTTCACTATCACAAACACCACAATCGTTTCGCCTCGCAACCGCAGCATCATCAGGAGATAGGCTCCACGACAAAATCGCAAAGGCTTTGCAAATTTTATTATTACTTTTGTATTATGGATCTCCGCAAAGTAACGCCTAATTATTTAATTTGATTAATTTGATAGTGCGTTTGGATTCACACATTGGATCACAGTAACTTAGTATGCCAGAAATCATTTCCGTACCGTCAAAAATTACAGCACGAATCTATTTATCATTCTTTGACTGGCCCGTTGGCGTAGTGGGTAGTGATCCTACCTTCAGCTCCGCGGGTCGCGGGTTCGATTCCCGCCGAGGGCCAACATTTTCAATAAATCAATTTGTTGGCCTTTGAGCCTGGGTGTATATTTGTATTTAAGTATGTATTTAAAAAAAATATATAAGTATATATTCACCAGTTTTCTGTCTACCATAACACAAGTATTAAGTTACTTACTTTGGGGATGGACGACCGTGTGTGTAAGTGTCCCATATATTTATTTATTTATTTATATTTATTCTCCTGCCCTTATCCCACTCTAAGCGGTGTCGGCAAGGACAAAGGCAAAAAGAATGACATTTTCTTAATTTCAATCGTCTATCCTCTCAATAAAAAATGAAAATCCATAACGCAGACATGCACGTTATAAAAAATTGGTTGTGTTTATTGAATGCTCACCTCATCCGACCAAAATATTGTTTAGTCTCTTCCAGCGTAAAATCAGCCATGTTATTTACGTCGTACGTCAAAGAAGACTTATTTATAACCTCTAACGTTTTAAGAAACGCTTGATAATGGACCTGTCTGTCCGCATCGTCTTTATAATGTCTATCGTAATCTTTTATAAACTTCTCGAACAGTGCTGGACCATCGTTCAGGTCGTAATGTGGCTTACTGGCTTGCGTCAAAGCGATCACAACAAATAACACTACAAAACTAAGAACGCGCATCTTTTGTTCTTTAATCGGTTGACGTATAAAGTTACAATGCGAAAGTCACGGACTATCGCCCTTATATAAATGGCGCTTAGTATGAATATAAATATACAAAAACTCCATTTGTTTTCAACGACCTCAGTTTATTTTATCCATATGTAAAAGACCCTATAAAATATATAGGTTTTTGTGGGCCGTTCTTAGTCTGTTTTATCGATGTCTAACTTTTTTAACCTCTCCTTTTTAATACAATACGAACTTACAGTACCTAATTTAAAAAAAACTGTTACTATGTTCATTTATACTCACCCCGTGCACCGTACAAATATTTTCTCTGCTCCGCCGTAAAATCCGCTAAGTCATTAATGTCATACGTCGCAGTATCAGCTTCGTTAGCATTGGCCTTATTTATGACCTCTAACGTTTTAAGAAACGCTTCGTAATGGACCTGTTTGTCCGCATTATCTTTATAATGTCTATCGTAATCTTTTATAAACTTATCGAACAGTGCTGGACCGTCGTTAAGGTCATAATGCGGTTTTCCACCTTGCACTATAGCAATTACAACAAACAAAACAAGACAATTTAGAGCGCGCATAGTTTATTCATAGGTTAATAGACTGACGTTACTTTTTACAATGACAAGGCCACTAGCTCACGGTCTTATATAAATGGTACTTGGTAACGAGTAAATAATGAATAAAACACATAAAACAAACAAAAAAACATGTTTTCTACTTTATTTTATCCATATATTTATTTTAGCCTTTTAACATCTCCTACTTCAATATGGACATTGACGAGTAAATATAGCTGCGTTTTCCTTAAGATATGTGTTATTAGTAAATCCAAATATAGTGAACAAGTAATTTGAAGTATTTTCATTATCACATCATATACATAAACACTAAACCGCCGTTTAGTATCCGGATGAGTAGAATAGGCACTCTCATTTCTTACCTAGTGGTCTTAAAAGGCGACTAAGATAAGTTGAACCGCCGTGTGGTATCCGTCTGAGTAGAATAAACCACTTCCATTTCTTACCGATATGCCGTAAGAGGCGACTAAGGTAAGTTGACGTCAAGCAAGTGGCTGGGCGTAAAATAACTACCCAAAACATGTCAGAACATTTATTTATTTCTTTCTTTCTTTATTAGGTAATCCTACAGCGTAACAATGTCCTTATTTAATACAATATTAATATTAACAACTTAAACTAAGGCCATATAAGGATTACACAATTAGTTTTTTTTTACAAATAATCGTTCGTTGAGTAGACGTTATAAAATATTTAAATTAACCAAAAATTAAATAAAATAAAAAACAATTAACGTTGTTCTTTGTAATGAGTGTGTATATGTTTGTGTGTGTTCATGTGTTTGAGAGTATGCGCGTGTGAGTGTATATGTGCTTACATAAGCTGTGTGTTTTTAGATGAATTATTTACCATGCCTTGTTCATTCCTTTCAGTGCAAGACTCTTTTGAATTACTAAATAAATCAATATCATGGTACTTGCTATTCAAAATATTCTTTATTCAAATATTCAAAATAAACTTGTAAACAAGTGCTTTTGAATCGTCAACTCTACTGCTGGTTCGGAAAGCTGTTCCTACCGAGAAGAGCCAGCAAGAAACTCGGCGGTTGCTCTTTTAAAAAAATATAATTCTTAATATTATTTACATTAAGTCGTTAGTGTCTTGTACAGGTTCAAAGAGAGCTATATCCACACATTCTTATCTTCCAAATAATCCTCAAGAGTATAGTAGGCTTTCTGTATCAGCCTCTTTTTAACAGTGTTTTTAAACTGCTGTAATGGCAGTGCTGAAATTGATTGCGGAATTTTATTATAGAATCTTATACCAAAACCCACAAACGAGTTACGCACTTTTGCAAGGCGCAAAGCAGGAGCCGCAAGCTTATGTCGGTTCCTGCTTTGTCTATTGTATACATCACCTATCGTTTTATTGAAAGTGCTCATAATACGGCACATGTTATAAACATGTTGTAACATGATTTGGCTGCGTTTTTTCGACCGGCCGCCTGTCTGACGTCAACTTAGCTTAGTCGTATTTTACGACACCTCGGTAAGAAAGAGGGTGGTCTATTCTACTAAACTGGATACCACACGGTGGGTCAACTTACCTTAGTCGCCTTTTACGACCACTAGGTAAGAAATGAGAGTGGTCTATTCTACTCATCCGGATTCTAAACGACGGCTTAGTGTTTATGTATATGATGTGATAATGAAAATACTTCAAATTACTTGTTTACTATATTTGGATTTAGTAATAACACATATCTCAAGGAAAACGCAGCTATATTAACTCGCCAATGTCCATATTGAAGTAGGAGATGTTAAAAGTCTAAAATAAATATATGGATAAAATAAAGTAGAAAACATGTTTTATGTCTATTCTACTCAGCCGGATACCACACGGCGTTGATAAGGACAGGAGAATGATCGTTAATAATATTCGTGTGGATTGAAAGTAGAATTATAAATTTAGACGGCACCTATCTTATTTACGTTCGAACCCAGTGTTTCCCAACGTGGAGCCCACGTTCGACCGTGGGGCAATATTGATTGTTAAGGGGGACAATTCAAAAATGGACTCGACACGAGTTTAAGCCTTTTTCCTCGAGTAATTTAAAGGCAATGCTAGATTTCAGTGCCAAATTTAACGAATAAACCAAATTATTCTTTCTAAAAAATATAATTTAGGTTTCTTAAGTGAACATGTTCTTAAGTAATTTAGGTTTGCTTCACAGTATAATTTAAGTAATTTAATTTTTGTATATAAAAATATAAAGAATTATAAAACAATAGGCGATGTATATAATAGACAAAGTAGGAACCGACATAAGCTTGCGGCCCCTGCTTTGCGCCTTGAAAAAGTACGTAAGTCGTTTGTGGGTTTGGGTATAAGATTCTATAATAAAATTCCACAATCAATTTTAACTTTGCCATTACAGCAGTTTAAAAACACTATTAAGGAGAGGCTGATACAGAAAGCCTTCTATACTGTTGAGGATTATTTAGACGATGAAAATGCGTGGATATAGATATTGTTCGACCCTGTACGAGATAGAAACATTAAATGTAACTAGCATTAAGAATTTTATTTTTCAAAAAGAGCAACCGCCGAGTTTCTTGCTGGTTCTTCTCGGTAGGAACAGCAAAAACAAAAAAATTCAAATTCAAATTCAAAATAAAGAATATTTTGAATTTGAATTTGAACAATAAATTTTTAAATAGTAAATGTTGCCTATTTTATTTAACGGGGGATAAGAATTGAAAAAAAGCTAAGGTGGGCATGGAACAAAAAAGGTTGGGAAACAGTGCTCTAACCTCAAGTCTTTGCCGAGCGCAGCTGACTCGCTCGAGATCATGGCGTGCCGTCCTAAAGGGGACTTACCGGGCGTTCCGAACGGGGTTTATCGGATGCTTACCTTAAAATAAGGTCCCCGGCGCGGTCAATGCATCTGGTGCTCCCGATGCATCGTCTAGCGGAGGGAGGGGCCACTTTTAGAGAGGCCCCGACCCAGAGGTGGCGCACTCTGTGGTTCAGAGTTGCTGCTGGCGGGGACGGGGGGCAATGTGTACAACGGTACCCCGTCCCCGCCACCAGCAGCGTGGTGGAGCACTGTCAGGTTTTTACTCTGTGCTCCTTCCCGGCGGGCGGTGACGACCCATAATGGGTTTTCCTGAGTCTAAATTATATTTTTAAGGAAGAAAAATTTAGGATTTTTTAAGTGAACAATTAATTTTTTAAATAGTAAATGTTGTCTATGTTATGTCTATACTTAGAGGGGCATAAGAATTGAAATAAGCTAAGGTGGGCATGGAACAAAAAAGGTTGGGAAACGCTACTCTAACCTCAAGTCATGAAATATTGCGCAACTATAATCTAGTATTTTCATACATTGGTTCACACTATCAATGTGTAGCTATATAATTATCAGTATCTGAGTAGATACAAGCATATTGTAATATTAATATATTGTGGTGAGGTCATCGGATTTATCATCATTGTTTTTGCTCTGTTGTGTATGTACGTGATGGATGTTAAAACTGTAGTTATTTGTTCATTTCTTTGTTTGTAATTCCTAGAATCCATTTATGTATTGTTTTGGATAATGACAATGTGTTTTTAGTTTATATAATTTGTATAAACCAAATATATTTCTTATAATAATAATGATTTATTTAAATCAGAGATTACATCCCTTGTACACAAAATAAAAATAAATTATAGGAACTTATAAGTATGTTAGTGTTAGAATTAAAATTAAATTACTTATATATATGAATAAAAATGCATACGGCTGCTTCATTTAAGCAATTAGAGTTCAGTTAGAGCAATCTTAGGTTATGATGTTTTAAGGCAAATTAAGTTGTTTTTAGGTTTCATTAAGAAAAACAAAACGATAGAAACGTAACGTCATGGAACAGCTAATTTTTCTACGAAGCGACCGATATATGATAGCCATAGATATGTGATAGATATACATGTAATAGATAATTTAAGATTAATTTAATAAAAGAAGATTAATTTAATAGATAAATGTAATAAAAAAATTAATGACAAAAGCGAAATCATATTTATATCATGGTAATATATTTACCACTATCATTTATTATTCCTAAATTATAGAGTCAAAGTGTATTTAAAATAAAATGTGTAAAATAAATATTCATTCTTTCGTCCGAGCGAAAAAACTGATCAATATGAATTTTTCGTATAATGATACTTTAAGTACTAAAAACTGACATATCATTAAAACAACGTATAATAAAAAGTATATTATTTTATTTGACTTTATTTGATAGATCGACAAAATCTGAACCTACAATCATAATCATTAAGGTTTAACAATTCGTTCAACGAAATTCCATACCAGAGACATCGTCTTCATCTGTGATTTTGATCCGGTGCTGTAAAAAATAAATACATTTAAACAATTTGGTACTCAATTTATCATTATTTTTAACCTTGCCATTTCGTTAAGATTTCAAAAATACTGATTTTACGTAATGATTTTACATATTACAAGATGTCCGCAATTTTGGCAGAGTAACAATGTATTATCAATCTCAGAATTATATAAAATTATATTTTATTAAATTAAATTATAATTATATAAAATTATATAAACTATAATTAAATTTGGTTAACAGATTTATTGTTCAAATATATAACAAAGCTTAGGATGGTCAACGGAATTTAAATTTTCGACTAAAAGTTGGAACATGAGCTATAAACCCGTAACAAAACTAATAATTTTAAATTACTATACGAGGTCGTTAGTTAGTTATTAGGTTTTGAATATTTAGGGCCTGTTTCACAAGTTACTGATAAAGTGTCGAATAGTTAACCGACAAATAAACTAAGTAGCAGATATTTCTCAAAAGAGACTCTAAAGATAAAAATAAATAATAATAATAAAATCGCGGCCATTTTGAAATAGGCATTTGCTATCCAGCAGATAAATAAAATAATAGCCACGTGATCTACCTGTTAACTTATTAGGGACTTTAAGTGCTGAATAATTCTTACAGAAATCTGAAACGCAAAATTCCGAGATATATGTCAGATATGTTCCGAATAGGCTAACTGACAGTTTATTGGTAACTCGTGAAACAGGCCTTTATTCTAATGTATATACTATGAATCACACTTCATAAAAAATTGCAAAAAACAACACATTTTTGCAATTTTTTTTAAATTATTTAGGAATCAAGGAAAGAAAATAGAAATTAATAACACCCACATGCACATTAAAGGTTGGTTAATATATTGATATACTCACGCAGTCCACCGAACAAATATTTAGTCTCTTCCGGCGTAAAATCCGCCAAGTTATTTATACCGAACGTTGCTGACGACTGTTTAGCATTTGCCTTATTTATGACCTCTAACGATTTGAGAAAGGCTTGATAATGGACTTCTTTGTCCGCATCATCTTTATAATGTCTATCGTAATCTTTCATAAACTTTTCGAACAGTGCTGGACCATCGTTTAGGTCGTAATGCGGCTTTTCGCCCTGCGCCATAACGATCAGAAAAAACAATGTGAGACAAGTTAGAGCGCGCATCGTTGTTTCGTAATTGTTATCGTTTACTACGATAAGCCCATTTACTCACGCTTAGTGACGAGTCAATACTCATTAATAACTAGCAATCGCCAGCGGCTACGCCCGTGTCTAAAGATTAAAACCATAATATAGTCTTTTGATAACCATAAAAATAGTTATAGTGGATTAACCTTAAAAGCAAGACATATGCTGCCGCGGACTTTTATTTAGATATTTAATTGATTAATTAGAGATTTAATTGTATTTAGAGAGTAACAATTTTGTTAATAATGATTTTTGAATAACTATCACCGTTTACTCAGCGCATGCAAGGAAAACTTTAAATTTTGCCTTTTCGTACTATTTTTTATTGTTGCTCCTCTCCTACTCATGTTAGAGTGATGTTATATAGCCTATAGCCTTCCTTGATAAATGGACTATCTTACACTGAAAGATCGGTCCAGTAGTTCCTGAGATTAGCGCGTTCAAACAAACAATCTTTTCAGCTTTATATATTGGTATAGATAAAAAATAAATAAACATTGTCTACCAGTTTAAAGAGCTGTATATTACAGCTCTCACCGGTGACCAATAGGTCACCGTGCGACTGTCTCGAGTGGATGAAGAGTTCAAACCCCGACAGGCACCAATGAGTTTTGTTAAAAAAAAGATAATTGCAATTTATCACACGCTTTTTGGTGAAGGAAAACTAAATGCGGAAACCTGCGTATCCCTTTAAAATTCTGGGGGTAAGCGTAACATGCCAACGCGCATTGAAGCAGCGTTTTAGTTCCAACCTTTCTCTAAGAAGGCCTATGCCCAGCAGTGGGTTATTAACAGGCCGTCATACACACACTATTACACACCAGTGTCAATATAATTTATAGCATTAAGCGTTACTTGGCGGATGTGTATACTACAATCGGCGATAAAAGCAACTAGAAAATATATGTAATGCTAAATGTTCGTGTACGTTACGCTTCTTGATACATGCAGGATTTGTAAAAACGTATGCATTAAAAACCTCCATTACTACACTACGCAATTACTGCACACGTTCACTATCACAATCTCAATAATCGGTCACCCGTATCCATTATAAGGAGATAGACTCCATGACAAACATACATACATATCTTTTATCACGGATTGTAGCAAAATAATGTTTTCATTACTTTTGGTTATGTTTCGATACTACAGGAATAGGAACAATAAAACAATGTATACTGGGAATATATCAAAATATATTATTTAAAAAATCGCCAAAATTTATACCGATGAACTTATTTTTTCCAATGTAATAGCATAGCAATGACATCATACTCATTTGTCTTCATCGGGTTCTGTAACAAAAATATATTTAAAATGAGTATAACAAACGTTCTTAGAAATACTACACTACATTTTATAGACACTATTTTGACGTGCTTGCTCAATAACGCGTATTTAAATTTATTTAAGACTACCCGCCACTTCGGGTCAACTTTAGTGTTAAAGTACCCTTGATTATACGCTATATCGTTTTATATCATAGTCCTGAGGGAAATAGAGGATTTTTAAATCTATATTTTAAACCGATATTTTAAATATGTCCTATTTAAATAATTTCCAGACTTAAATTAAGTTTAAATACTATTTGATATACATGTTGATTAAAATATATATGCTAAAACCATTCGCTTCATTAAATTATTTAAAAATTCTGTAGTCTATTTTAAAATTCCAAGTTTTAAAAATCTTGAATTCGACTATCTCTATCTATATATATTCTATCTCAACATTATATTATTAGTAGATAAATATATAATTTATTGGACGCTATAATTTATGTCATTTTAAACAACACTTTAAAATCACGTTTTTTACGTAATATTTTGTAAGATATACATATCTTGCCATATTTCAAAACTGGTTATGGTGAAATGAATTGAAAGCGAACATTAAATCAAACAATATATTTAATACTCACTTCGTAAACCGAACAAATGTTTTCTTTGTTCCGATGTGTAATCCGCAAAGTTATTTATGTCAAAGGTTGCAGAAGACTGCTCTGCATTCGACTTATTGATGACCGCCAAAGTTTTGAGGAACGCTTGGTAATGGACCTCTCTGTCTGCATCATCCTTATAATGTCTATCGAAATCTTTTATAAACTTTTCGAAGAGCTGTGGGCCTTCTTCTAAGTTATAATGCGGTTTTCCGCCCTGCGCCATAGCGATCACAACAAACAACACTACACAACTAAGAGCGCGCATTGTTCGTTCGTGAGTCAACCGGTTGACGTACAACGTAGCAATGAGAAGGTCAGTCAATCACGGCCTTATATAAATGGCGCTTAGTAACGAATCAATACAAAGTATATACAGATAATATACAATTTTTCCATTTCTTAGTACCAGTTTGTTTTAACGATATGTTTATTTATTTAGCTCTTAACTATGTTAGACTATTCCAATACGTGCATTGTCAACTATATATAAATTTGTTTGCCTTATTTGCTCTCGTAATATAAATTTTGTAAACAAATAATTGATGTAGTGATTTGAATATAAAGCTAAGTAAAAGAAGATTATATTGACAATTGTATTTACACAATTTTTAGTTTTCATTATTTATAAGCTTTAATTATACTAAATGTCATTAAAATTGCTTAAGGTAAGTAGCTTCAAACCACTAATTCTGCATTCAGGGACAATGCTTTATAAAATTAGAAATAGTTTATGGCTTTACCTTGGTAAGAAATGAGAGTGGTCTATTCTATATACCACACAGCGGACTATACTTAATGAAAAAAGCGACCTGTTACTAACCTACTGCTGAGAATAGGTCTCTTCTCTCCGTTTTCAGAGAGAAGGATTGGAGCTAAGACCTATCACGCTGCTCCAATGCGGATTGGTAGGTTACACATATTTCCAGAATTCTCAAGTGATATGCAGGTTTCCTCACAATGATTTCCTTCACCGAAAAGCGTGTGATAAATTGCAATTATCAATTAGACACATAAGTTTTAACAGAAAGACTCTTTGGTGTCTACCCGGATTTGGACCCGACCTGTTTGACCGCCTCGAAAGAGTCGCGCGGTGTTACCGCTGGGCTACTATAGATACTTAATAATTTTAACTTAATTTTCAGTCGATTTAAACGGAAACGGGTGTTCATTTTCCGTCCTTTGTCTTGTTATATACGCAAGTGGAGTAACTAAGCAAGCGAACAAAAACCAATAAGCTGTAAAGTGTTCGGTCATCAATTACGTTTGTTCAAATCTACTTAGGTTACCATACATTGGAACAGTTCAATATAATTCTTTTAATCTACCGTTTTAAGTAGTATTAGCAGTAAGTACCAATTGAGATAGGTAGAATAGAATAGTAGATTAACATGAAACAGACAAATTGCTCAAATAATTATTTCATAGCGCCTTTATTTAAATGAATAGTGAATAATAATTCAATGCATTTTGGTATTAGCTTTACAAAAGGTGTTTATTAAGTTATTTTTTCATAAAGGTGAACTTATTATTTCGGTATTTTGTTAAGTATTAAAGCTATTATAGCAAATTTCTTCTTCTTGGTCGCTACGCTCTTGGCAGAGCGGTCGTGGTCGTCAGTTCAGGGTTGGTGGCACGCTTGACAATTCGACGCCATTCTTTTCGGATTATAGCAAATTTATAGGACCTTAAAAACGTTGTGGTTTAACTCACGTGACAAATGATCCGTGCTGGGTTTATATGGTTTAATACATGATTACTCAACAAGCAAGAGATCACAGGATTGAGTTTATTGGGTCAGTTAGAAAAATCATATATTAAGCATTCTAATATAACCAAACGTTTTAGGCTTATAGGAAATAAATAAAAATAGAAAATGCTTATAGCAAAGTTATGTAGCAAACTAATAATTTAAACGTATCAACAGTAATATTATGAGAAACTTTTACTATCGAAAAATTTTGTTTCTAAATCAAAAACCTCATTTACTCGTATATATCTATATCTCTTTTGGATGGTTTAAATTTAATACCGTGTGTTCCGGCTGAGTAGAATAGACCATCATCTTTTCTTACCAAGGTGTCGTAAAAGGCGACTAAGGTAATTCGACCCACCGTGTGGTATCCGTTGAGTAGAATAGACCAAACTCTTATCTGTTTATCTGGCTATGACTTTGCCAAATAATCTGATTGAGTCATCAAGATTTTTTCAGACTTTCTCTCTCTTCCTAGCTATGAATCCCACATGGTGGTGGGTTCAGTATTCCTTGACCTTCTCTTTCACTTCGCACTTCCGCCATAGGGTAGAGTAGAGAGTAGAGGGCCGGCTGAGTAGAATAGACCACCCTCGATGTGTGGCGATGGGCAGGGCACATAGTGCGGAGAACCGATGGGCGTTGGGGTCTTAGAGTGTTGGAAGATTGACCCCGCACCGGAATACAGTGTCGAATACAGTGTCGGTAGATACCCTACGAGATGGACTGACGACCTTAAAAAGGTCGCGGAGTGCCGCTGCAGATCCAAGCGGCACAAAATCGTGTAAATGAATCTGTTTAAAAATCCCGACAACCGCGTAATTAGACATTACCGACTGAACATTCGACATCATAAAGAATATCTAGACAAAATATAGAAAACATTATATCACACACTTTAAAAAAAAAAATATTATTTTAAAATATAAATAGTGAAAACAAACTCTTGACATTTTATATTTCATGAAAACATTAGATCGGACAAAAAGATAAAAAAATCTAACACACCAGGCACGTTTATCCCGAAAACTTTACGGCCAAGTTAAATTTCAATTACTTCCAAGTTCATAAAGAAGCTTATCTGGGATCGTATTTCGACGACAGCCCTTAAATGACACGATCTTTATTGTTTCTAGATGAAAACTCTACCGCAGATTCGAATTGAAGGTAATTAAGCGGTTTTCATCACGTCTTCATTATTGCTTCGAGTTCGCGTCGTGCATGAGTTCACTGCTAAGTTTTACTGCCAAACAACTTTCAAAGCGTTGACACTAGAATTTCAATTACTTCTCGTATAAAAATTAAAGGACATTGCGATTGTAAGTACACCAAAGGTAATTTTACAAAATAGAATTAATGCATTTTTGCAATATTAATTTTTTTTTATAAAATACTAGTCCTATCGTATTTTGCTGTGAATAGTTTGTTTCTTTCCGTATCTGTAAGTATACTTTTATATAGAAATGCATTATCCTTACGCCCTTATTTTATGCCAAGTAGACTCGGCACAACATTTCATAAACATGTTGTCACATGATTTGGCTACATATTTTACGACCGGCCGCCTGCCTGACGTCACCTTACTTGATATCGTATTTTACGACACCTCGGTAAGAAAGAGGGTGATCTATTCTACTCAACCGGATACCACTCGGTGGGTCAACTTACCTTAGTCGCATTTTACGACACTTCGGTAAGAAATGAGGGTGGTCTATTCTACTCAGCCGGATACCACACGGCGGGTCGACTTACCTTAGTCGCCTTTTACGACACCTCGGTAAGAAATGAGGATGGCCTATTCTACGTAGCCGGATACCACACGGCTTTTTTCCTTAATAAGAAATAATTATGAGAATAATATAATACAAAACTTTAAGAAATTATAAATAAATCGAAAATAAAAAACTATTGTAATATATATCTATTATTTGCATATGTCGCTTCAAAAGTCCCACTATCTTTCGATGTGTTGTCATCCAATTTAGAAAACTGGTCTATTCTCATAAATGACATCCCATTTGGGAATCCAAATAAGATAAACCTTTCAGTTTCCGTAGCATTTCCTGATGGTCGGACAAATCCCCGGAACGGTTTTGCTGGTGATCAAACTTGTCAATTCATGCCCGGGATCCAGTTTCAATTTCCGCGCACAGTTTGTATCACATGTAACTCCGATGGTTATCGGTAAGACATTTTCGAGGTCGCCTATTTTAATTCAGTACACGAAGTCGGGTTCCATCCTTCTTAGATAAAGTTTTAGATTGCTTTTGTTTTGAACTTAGTATAAAAAGCTTCATCACTTCAAATTTTAAAATTTAAAATTAAAATTAGTTTTTTTTTAATTTTACATATAATGACACAATGTTCCAAAATGTTAAATTTATGTTATAAATACTTTGTATAAAAATTGGTTAACTATCGTATGATTTGGAACAATTACGCTCGGAGCTTTATTAGAGAGAAATAACTAAATTAAAAGAAATAAGTTTGAATTTAAGTTTCAGCTCAATATGTACGTATGTCCGGTTAAAGTGTCAATAAACAAATATATCTAAACCTTGTAAAAAAGGAAGACTATCAATATACTACGGACTCAATAGACCGTTAAAGTATGGCAGCGTTAACGTACTACAAAATAACACAAGCACCCAACATTTGACTGGCCCGTTGGCGTAGTGGGTAGTGACCCTGCCTTCAGCTCCGCGGGTCGCGGGTTCGATTCCCGCCGAGGGCCAACATTTTCTATAAATGAATTTGTTGGTCCTTTAAGCCTGGGTGTATATTTGTATTTAAGTATGTGTTTAAAAATATATAAGTATATATTCACCAGTTGTCTGTCTACCATAACACAAATATTAAGTTACTTACTTTGGGGACAGACGACCGTGTGTGTAAGTGTATATTATTATATATTTATTTATTATTATTATTATTTATTTATTATTATTATTATTTATTTTCCTGTAATAATATTATCTATATCTTTGTTACAAATAAAACTATAGAGACCGTGTCGAGTCCATTTTACTGAGAAAGCGCTAACGTATTACAAAATGACACACACAAACTTCTTCTATACTATACTATAAACTACTTCTTCTTCTATTATATACAGGCCAAGTTTAGTCCCTTCAACTGTGTCAAAATTACAAACCACTTTTGCTTTTAAAATATTATCTCTATCTTTGGAACCATAAATATATGATACTGCATTGAATCCATCTAACTGTGGAAGTGTTAACGAACAAAATCACACACACAAACTTTCACCTGTATAATATTGTAGGATTAAATAGTACGTCACATACTACATCATGTTTTAATAAAGCCGGTGTTCACGTCCGTATTGTTTCGTAGGTATAGGCGAGCGGCGACCGCAAGCCGCAACGTCAAATCACATGCACGTTGATATTGGGACCGCAACGCCAACCGATTTAATGATTGCTTTAAAACTTTATATAATTTAAAACGTAGAATACGTTATTTTGCCTTACAAAATAGACTAATTATCGACAAAAGCTGATAACTAGTAGTTGGTGATAATTTGAAATCATTAATCTTTTATATTTGTGATTTCTTAGGCAAAATAAATTTACTTTCTTCCGAAATGAGACTTACATTACCGTGTTAAGTATCATAAGCTCTGCAATAACGTATTGATGTTACTAACTGACTGATATTTATATATCAGCCTGTTAGTAACGCATCTTAACAGATCTTAAATTCATTTTGATGGTCGCTAAAGTCCGTCCAAAACGATCTATCTGTCTATTATAGTGTTACTGCTAATCCACCGCGGATTAACATCATTATTGATGTTTTTTTCGTAATTTGCTTATATACCGAGTAAATATATAGGAAAAAGTTCCCGTGTTTCTTGGTGAAATAGTAAAACACATATTAGTGACTTGACAAACAAATTTAGACGACTATAGAGCGCCGAATCATAAATTAGTTGATGATGATGACATCATAGTTATGCAAAATAAGATGATACATAAAAAGTATAAAAATCACTATTCCTTAAACTTCAATCTTGATAGCGTAACGCCGATTTGTATGATACTACAACAGCGGATACTAGATGTCGCTCGAGTAGGTTAAAAAACTAAGCACTAAGAACACTGACCGTTTAAGGCGTGGGACCACTTAGTCCGAACGTTAAACAATAATCCAAAAAATATAAGATATATTTGTATCGATAATAATCAGTAATCTGACTCTGAATCGCAAAGAAAGAAAAAAGGTTGACTATGCTTTCGGCGAGTGACAGAACTATCTTATACATATATTTTTTTAAAAATCTCAGAAAATAATAAAATTCCTTCACTTCATTCCGTGATAGACATCATAAATCAAAACGTGAACACAGCCTCGGGTAACGAGTTAGTATCATATATACAGGGAACCTGAGAATATCTAATCACCCTATTGAGGTATTATATTCAAAGGACGTTGATATTCCTGAAAATTGTGCTGGGATCCAAAAAAATATTTGGATAAAGGAAATATCTATTTACATTTATTATCTAAGATTTTCGACATTTAGATATTAAATCCTAGTAATATTATCTATCTATACTTATAATAAATCTGTAGAGAGGTCAATTCTGTAACTGGAATATATTTCCAAAATAACTATCAGGGGGTGATTAGGGATCGATACTGATGCCAAAAATGCAATCAGTAAAAATTTTGTCTGTCTGTCTGTCTGTCTGTCTGTCTGTCTGTCTGTCTGTCTGTCTGTCTGTCTGTCTGTCTGTCTGTCTGTCTGTATAACCGTTATAGAAACAAAAACTACTCGACGGATTTTAACGAAACTCGGTACAATTATTTTTCATACTCCTGGGCTGGTTATAGTATACTTTTCATCACGCTACAATCAATAGGAGCAGAGCAGTGAAGGGAAATGTCGGGAAAACGGGAGAAGTTACTCCATTTTTTAAGCTTTCGTCGCGTGTGCAACCTTGATGGTTAAAGCTACACAGAAATCATGTATGACGGAAATGTTCTCCTTAAAATTATATAAAACATATCCCACGACAGCATATGTCTATCTTTTATGGTTGACTCACAATAACACGTGTAACTCCCGATAGCTTAGCAGTTCGAAGCTTTCTGGTTATATTTGTCTACTCCTACGTTTATATCACTCTCAGTCATCCCTAAATAAAAAAGTAAATAGTATTAACCATTGTATAAAAAAAGAATCATTGAAATCGGTATAGAAACACCAAAGTTATATATGAAATACGCTAATAATAAACCATCGCGCGTGAATATTGAATCATGCTATAGGGATTATCACTACATAGTATAAAACAAAGTCACATTCTTTGTTTGTCCCTATATCCCTATGACTGCTTAAATCTTTAAAACTACGCAACAGATTTTGATGCGGTTTTTTTAATAGATAGAGTGATTCAAGAGGAATGTATAATAATATTCAATATGGAGTAGAGAAATACTGTAATTTTTGACGTTTCTTATGTGATGTCGTAAATAATTACTTTTTTTTTCGCTTACATTGCAAACGCTAAACCCTACGAGATTTATCAAAATGATGTACTAAGTATTTGTACACATTGAAAAAGTCTACAGAAAAGTCCGCTATGGTATATGTCTATCTCTTATGGATAACCCACAATAGCATTTTTTGTCATTAACTTTTATACGAAAAATAATGCCTTATTTTCGAAGCAATTTTTATACAATATAGCATTAATTCTTATCCAATTAAGTACGTTAAATACATTGTTGATTTAATATAGATCAATATGGCCGTTTACAGCATGTAATTTAAATGAACATTTTCGAAGATATCACAGATTTAAAATCCCGCGAGGAGGCCGCGCTTCGCCCTATAGCACTTCGAATTTAGCAGCGATCGGACGCGCAACTAAATGTCGCTCTTTTAAGAGTAACCTCTAAAGAAAACATGTTTGTATTGTCTAATGATAACAAAGCTATGAATGTTGTATATAAAGACATTCTGTAATTAATTTTAAACATAAAATATATAGGGAAAAATGTAAAATGTAAATATGTAGTATATGAATTTAGACATTCCAAAGATAGCAGGAAATCTTCTTGGTATAGGGAGAGAGAATTGTTTTTATCCAAATTTAACGCTTGCGGGCCACGGGCAGTAATGAATAAATCAAAACTACTGGATTGATTTTAATTATTTTTTTCACTGAGTGACATAGGCTATATATTTTATACCCGTGCGAAGCAGGGTAGGCCGCTAGTAAAGGCATAATTGTGTGTGTGCGTGTGTGTGAGTATGTGTGTGTAAACGCTCAAAGGATTTGTACGAAATTTGCAATTTGAAGAGATTATTTTTAAAAATTATTTAGAAGCTTTGGGACAAGTATGAATATGCAATTAATAATCCTTTCTAGAGCTTTAAGTAACACAAAAACTACTTTTTACATCGAAAAATACTAATAACACATATAATCCTAACAAAGTAACACAAAAAATAACACTAGATAATTAGTTAAATAGCCATTGTGTCACAAGTAAAACCAGGGGTCACGGAAATTACATTTTAATTGTTCAAAACTTTACTTCATTAAAGTACCATACATTTACAATTTGAAAAAAAAATAACTTCGATCACGGTTTACATGTTATGTTTCCGGCAACATTCAAGTTCAATTAAACTTTCAGTACAGATACGCGGATTTGTTGTGATTTTTTTTTTACAAAAGTTTTCATAACTCCGCAATCCGTTGGGACATTTTCAATTTGGTCATAATAATTGAAATGAATATCAAATAACGACATATTTCACAGAATAAAGGTAAATATGTTGACGTAAATATTTAATATACGACTGGTTAAAGATCAAATTGCCAATCGCAATAACCGTATTTAAATTGGCGCTTTGGTGCTCCAACTCTTCTCTCCAAAGGTCCTACAACATTTTTTACTATACTACCTATATAGTAAAGGGAACAAAGGAACAGGATAAAAACTTGAGACAGATTTCAAAAGTTTGTATGCACTTAGACACCTTGTATATGCTGTTACAACAATATTTGATAAGGGTGCAAAATGTAGAAAAACGTTGATGTGGTTTACAGCGAAAATGGATATAAAACGACTATTAGATGCTTATGATGAAACTTATGTGTGGTGATTACGTGTATTATGCCGATCGAAAGAGATGCCGTTATTGGGTTTCATCTTTTTCTCACTCTTCGATCTTCATGAAACTTTGCAAGGTGCTTTATTATCTATTAGCAAATGTAGCTTTGGCCGGTGTTCAATTATGACTACAACGCCGATCAGTTATTTGCAGTAGGTGCCACATATTCCTAGTCAACATTACCGCTCTTTTAATTAATCATAAAAAAACAGCTTTACTCTTAATATTTTATTTATCACTATATTACAATATCACAAGTTATCTCTTAATAATACAATATTCAATAATCGACGTCTTATTAACATAGATTAAAATAATCTGAGGTACTCATCACGTTTACAAACACAAAAACAATAATTAATAACCAACATTTGGTATTTCAAACAACATTCCCGTTTAAATCTACCTTTAATTTTTATCCTAAAGTCTCGTATCACTGGAATTACCAATTTGTGTTGCCGTTGTTATTTCTGAAACAATTAAACACAAATGAACGGATATTATAAGGCCTATTAAGTTTAACGATAGTTATTAAAATAATAAATGGTAATTATGAAAGCCCTAAATGTTAATTTTCGAAGAATAACGAGTTTAAATATTACCGTAGTATTTATATCTTGAAATAGAACATTATAGCATGAAATAATTAATACAGGATTACATTTCAGAGATTACCATTAATTTGTACTTGTATCTAATTACATTTGGGAGCCGATGATAATATAATTATAGGCAGACTATTGCTCACCGTTTAAAACTAAACAAGACGGAGTGAAGACAAGGTTTTCTTCATTCTAATGACATGGAAATAAAACTTTTACTGGCTCAAACTTAAATTATTCTTAGTTAGATTTTTTCTTTATCTAGAGCTGTAAGATTTATTTCCGACTGAAATCTCTCCGTTTTGGTTTGGTAGGTTACACATATCTTCCTAATTCTCTAGAGATATGCAGGTTTCCTCACAATGTTCTCCTTCACCGTAAAGCGCGTGATGAATTACAATTAACAATTAGACACATAAGTTTTAACAGAAAAACTCATTGGTGTCTGGCCGGGTTCGAACCCGTGACGTCCTCGAAAAAGTCGCACGGTGCTACCGCTGGGCTATTAAAGCTTACTTACTTACAGCTTGCTTTACTGTTCCGGTTACTCTTTCATTTTTATATATCATCATGACTTACTTTTTGGTGATGTTGTCATCTCAAAACAAGACTAAATGATATAACTAGAGGCATTTATACGCAACAAATACATTCATATTTTTCTTCTTCTTTCTCAACAGATGGACGTCCATTGCCAGGATAAAGGTCTTTTCAAGAATTGCCCATTTTCCAAGATTAAAATGAGGCTGTATCTGAGCCTCATAGAATTTTTAGGGATGATTCCTGCAATTCTTTTAAGGCTATCAACTTCGCAGACGGTCCGTTGATACGTTTTCTGGTGTGTGATATCCATTTCCACACCTTAAGACCCAAACGCCCCTAGCTTGCCCATTCCCACTCCAGAATATTATAATATGATTAAGTTCTTATCATTGTCTTCCATATGCTGAAAATCCTAGAAAATATCTAAAGTACAGTTTCACCGATCCCCGTGGGGGACATTTCGAGGCGAAACGAGAGCATTGCGTCAGTTAGTTATTATATACGAACAGAACATGTACCGAAATAATCGGCCCACTGAGATAGCTTCAGAAACTTATATTTATTATCTTTAGAAATTTTTACGAAAATCTTGCTTTAATACACTCCAATAAAAATACCTGTCTTAACGTTTCTAGATTAAAAAATAAAAAAGTGAGTAGTATTCATAGTTATTGTATAGAACCGGCTATACTCACGTCTTATTCTATCGGGTTAGCCCCATCCGGGGCACTTATTCATGAGCTCTTTACACGACGTTATCGCGGCCGAAACTAGAGTTATATAAGTGTTAATAAGTGCCCCGGATGGGTTCGAAACTAGTCGGGCTAACCCGATAGAATAAGACGTGAGTATAGCCGGTTCTGTACAATAACAAATAAAAAAGTGGTTAATTTTTTAAAAGATTATTGGAATGTAAGTTTATCATGTAGTTCCTGGTTAACCGAGCCTTGCTCGGTAATTTTTACAAAATAAAAAAGAAACTTAAAAAAAAATATATTTTGGTTAGGTGGGGCTCGATCTTAGGTATTTTCATTTCTCGAGACCGCCCTTTCCCCGAATAAACTACGCTAACTTGACAATTTACGGCAAAAATAGTATTTTATATTAAATTTAAATGTTAATTATTTTTTTATACCCAAAAACAGGGATAAAACGATTTTTTTTATAAAACCTAGCTAGATCGATTTTTTGCCCCGAGATTCATAGATACAATATACGTACAAGATTAACTCATTTCAATATTAAAGATATAATTTATAATTTTGTTTACCTAGTGTTTTGTTGTTGAATTTTCAAAATTTTTAATGTACCTATACTACGTTTTTTTTAGTTATCCAACCACCAAGGGCGGAGATGTCTTATAAAGATAAGTTATCATTTGTACTTGTTTCCCTTTTAACTGTATTTTTTGTTTTTTTTTGGTACATAAATAAATATATAAAAATATTACCACAAACATCGTTATAAATTGAAATTTCTAAAAAGCACAAATGAATTATATTTTATTTTCTGTTTCGACAAAATGGAATGGTCGTTTTAAATAGCAGAGTTTTATGAATGGCAGCCGAGACCACAATGTGACGTGCTGAAAGTATGTAGACCGACTAACCATAGAGTTTATTTGTACTTTTTGGTTTGGTTTTTAGTTTTGGTATTCCGAATATTGTTAGCATTCCACACATGTTTTGTCTATTTTATACTAACTACCTGAAATTCGAATATAAAGTTTAGGACAAATCCACTTAATATAACCTGAAACGTGGTCTGGTATTTTTCTCCTGTTCTGTGTCATATCCAACATCAGAAGTGGGATTGTAATTTGCTGTTTTGTGTAATTAGAACATTATGTCTTTAATATTTAACTGAGCTAATCTTGTTTTTATTTAATCTGAAAAAATTGCAAACGGCGCCAACGATTTTTAAAAATGTCAAAAAAAACGTAAAATGTCGTTTTATCTCTGTTTTCAGGCATTGAAAAATTGTTTAAATATAAATGGAATACAAAGGTTAATTTTGCTGTCATTTGTACAGTTATAAAGTCCCAGATCACCTGTCCTTTTTTTTATTGCATTTTTTTAAATTACCGAGCAAAGGCCCTTTCACCCAGATATTAGATTATAATGCTATTGGTCGTTTTCTGTGCTAAATATCGTTAAACTAACATATTCTGACTTATAAAACTGATTGACTTATCCTTTTTACGGGTCATACTTTTATATTTCCTCTTTGGAAGTTATATAAATAATTCACTTACCTACTAGGAACACTGCTAAATCATCCGTATCACAAAAGAAAGGGTCTTGTATGATACTTTTCAGTTGCTCTTTTATCAAAGGATTAGCGTCACACCACACTACGCGACCACTTAGTGACCATTCTTGCACCAACATTTTTAGGCTCTGGAAAAAAACGTGCTTCAGATATATTCTTCACTACCTTTTATCCGTAACTTCGTTCGCGTTGACTGTTGTCGCATGATAGGTATATATGGCGCTTTTCAATGTCATTCTATTTCCATAGAATTGACAGAATTTTTATAGCATATATGTTATTCCGGTGTATAAAGAATAATTGTGCCAAAATTTTATCGATATTGGACCAGCGGATTCGCCGTGAAAAAGTAACGAACACACACCCATACTCAGAAATTTTCGCATTTATAATATAAATAGGATAAAAAGCAAAAATATAAGTAAGACTTTCTTATTAATTGACAGTTTATCATGTTGATTTTTTTAAATTAAAAACTATATACTTATGCTGACAAAAGATTTATTAAATTTCGATAAAAATAAAATATTTTTTTGAAATTCCTCTAGGAACTTTCTATAATTAGAATTAGGCCGGTAAAAATAAAATCAAAAATAAAAATATCCTTGAAGTGATGGGATAAAGTTTAGATAACGCTGTTCTAAGTTTCACGATTCGCTAAAATACTATAAGGAATTAATATACAGGATAAATAAAATTCATTATAAATGAATAAACGTACATATTTAAAATATTTTTTACCGATAATATCTTAGAATATCTTAAAAGTTTTAATAGAAAACTCATAGACGCGCGAACCGTTGGCTAAGAATAACGCGCTCTCCGCCCGCCCTCACGGCTAAGAAAACCGAAACCATATTGAATATTAACACTAAATTTAAATGGGGATATGACTTGAAAATAATTTAAAGAACTTATCTGTGTAGTTCTTGCGAGAAAAATGATTAAAAGTTTTAATTTACACCACAACTATTAATC
Source organism: Morpho helenor (assembly GCA_029227775.1). Lineage (NCBI taxonomy): Eukaryota > Metazoa > Arthropoda > Insecta > Lepidoptera > Nymphalidae > Morpho > Morpho helenor. The sequence continues at coordinate 6,737,097 of JARGCU010000019.1, read as the reverse complement.
TAACATTAAATACCCCAAGTGTGGTATCCGGCTGAGTAGAAAAGATCACCCTCTTTCTTACCGAGGTGTGGTAAAAGGTGACTAAGGTATGTTCACGTTAGGCAAGCGGCCGGTCGTAAAATACCCAGCCAAATCATGTGACAACATGTTTGTAAGATGTTGTGCCGACGTCACTTTGAGTGGGACCAGGGCAGGAGAATGATTATTAAATACATCAAATTACTGCTTATCTCTATCACCTCAGAATGTATCAAAGTAAAAAAATCACGGTTCTACGAAGCCATTATGCTCATACAAGTTATATTGTAGTCACAGGTCAAAGCAATATCTATTTTAAATTAAAACGTGATGACGGAAAACGTATTTTATTTTAATATCGAGATATGATCATAAAAATACAATATTCAGTTTCGATTACTGTATCGTAGCTGATTGTTAATTTTGTTTTAATAAAGTCAACGAATTAATGAAACATGAACCTCGGCTAAAAATAAAATGATATTCATTTAAAGGATACTAATTGTTCAATGCTTTAAATGTATTAATTGATCCTTAAAGTTTCGATATAAAATATATAAATATATTACAGATACCTTTTAAAAAACCATGCAGGAAAAGATATGACAGTATAATTAAGGCCTAGTCAATTTATGATGATTTTTTTTAAAGGTCACCTTGTAAAATACATCCTATTGTTTGTTTTATTACTAAGCCTTAACGAAACCTGATATATTAATGAATATAATGAACAAAGGATAGGAGAGGAATATACCCCATATTTTATAATACTTAGACCATTATAGCTATTGAAAAATTACGCCTTAAATTTAAACAAAAAAACCAAACAGTAAAAAGAAAAAAACAATAGAAGTATTATTGATTTTTTTTTCTTAAAACGATACAGTTTAGAAAACAAACATATGAATTAATGAAAAAACCAATTTAGCATTGTATTTGGTGATAAAAATGTAACCATTTTTTTCAGTTTTTGTCATTTTTATTAGCAAACACAAATACTCATTAGATAAACATTTATATTATAAATTGTTTGTTTGTAATCTCTTTATTGTTCAAAGGTATATTTAAAAAAATTCAAAAAATTCAATAAAGAAATGAACTATTTTGTCATTGTATGAAAGTTTCCTACAGTTTTAACGAGGTTTCTAGTTCCTTTTTTTTTAAATAATTACTAGAATATATTTTTAAAAATCATATCCGCTCAATAAATATGCAGATAGTAATTTAATCCCACATTTGCATCAATTAAATGCAGCCGGCCCGTTACAGCTGACCGCGAATTCATATCACTGATGATGATATATTAAAACTGCATTCGGGGCTTAAAAATTGTTTTTTTGATATAATATTCTTAGTAATCAATTGAAATAAAAACCTGTAGTAAAAAGTACCAAGTACAAAGTAAGTAACAAAATAAAAATTTGCTTTGCTATTTCGTCGAGGAATCTATCTTCTCATAATGCTTTACTTGGAGGGCGACTGAAAGTGTGCAGTATTGTTTTATGGTTGGAAATGCATCCGTTTATTCAAATCCTTTATGTATCAGGTATGAGAACGGATAGTAGTAGAGTACATTGCATTACATATATTTTATTTAAATCGCGGATTAGAGCAAAATAAAATTATAATTACATTTGTAATATGAACTTTCGCAAAACAAACAGAATTCTATTACTTATTTGATAAAATAATTTACATAAATAGGTTATTAATTACTACCTAAAATTATGAAAATACTTTTTTTATAAATCATATTGAAACCTGTCATAAAAGGTTAAAAAGGACTTTATTTATGCCCAGCAATTAATAAATAACCACCCAATATACGCCTTTTTTGATGGACGCAATTTCCGCTAAAGAAATCATTGTACTCGTAATCAAATACACCATCGAATTTATTCACTACCCGCAATATTAACAAAATTATATTGCTTTATTACGAACACATTAATTTATAGCGTAATATTAAATCCATGCCAGTCAATTGTCTGTAATGGAGTATATAATATTTTAGTGGATGTTCGCGGTAATAATAGTGGTATAAAACCGCATGGCTGACGTCAAATCACATGCAGATTAAAATGTAACCGCAACATGGGATTTAGAAGTTGATTTTATTTTTAATCATTGGATTATGCTACACAATATCCGTACCATACATATACTTTGGTGAAAGGGTAAGACCGTATGACCGTAACTAGAGGGATCGGATTCAAACCCGATAAAGTAAATTACCTGGCTCTAAATAGAACCACCCACTCGCTCACTACTTATTCATTCCCTCATGGATGTAAGTCATAGATGATTGTGATTGTGTCAATACACAATCACAATCATCTATATATATTTACATATTATATAACAAAGTCCCTAAACATTTATGTATGTATGTGATCGTTTTTCTCAAAATCTACAAAACGGATATTTATACGGTTTTAACTAAAAGATAAGTTTAAGTTAGTATTACATTACGGTTTTATATAAATTAAACAAAAAATAATGCGGGGAAAACATTGTGGGCAAAGCCGTGGCGACCAATTCCAAAATTATAGAACAATGACAAATTGAATTAAGAAACACTCATAATAAATATTTGAATATCAATGTATATCAAAATTTTAAGAATATACAGAACAGTTAGAAGAGATATTTTTTTTATTTTCCGTCATCTTTTTCTGCCATCTTAAACAAGGAGATGTGACATTTTTACTTACACAGTATATCAAGTCGTATATGCTTATTGGTGGCCAATGATTACCAATTAATCTGTTTTCATATCTTTTGGCAAATAGAGCATTTTTTACTCAGTTAATTTCCTATCAGTTATATATCTACAATTTATGGTTATCGTTTGTAATATATATTGCCATTAAACAGTATAAACCGCTTCGCATAATTACGACGTTATTACTTAATATGAACGTTTAATTAATAGCAGCGTATTACATTCGCGGCTGAAGAGCAAATTGTATAATAATGCAGAGAATAATTTCATTCTATGCTCGCATCAAATAAACAGAGACGCCGCGACCGCAACCTCCAACGTCAAATTGCATGCGTGTTGATAATAAAATTGCACACGGTCTTTCATTTTCCTTGATATTGATCATTGATAATGAAAACTAGAGGTGGAAAGTTTAAAAAACTATTGAGAACTATTGAGAAGACTGAAAAGGACAAAGCCTTTTGAGTTAGTGTAATATAGTGATAGTGTAGTGTAGTATTAGTGCTACTGAAAAAGAACACAAGAACGAAGTGTCTTCTATAGTAAGAAAGACTAAGATAAGTCATTGGACCCGTTAGAGATTCTTAGATATAAGTTAATTCATAAGTTTAGATTAAAATTAAGTTGCTTATGAGCCAATGAGCAATTTGCAGCAGATTGTGACTACAATAAAGTACATCCATTGTGATGTACTTTATAATAGGGAAAAAAAATCCGGTAGTTCAATCTAAAGATCAAAAAAAATCATTAAATGGGCCCACTCTTTCTTTTTTATATATATGTAGGTGAAAAATGTCTTAGTTTGTTATTGTATAAACAAGTTTTAAAAATAGGATGCAAATGTTATAGAACGAAACGTAGTGGTGAAACGTAGGGGATAGAAAAGATGTGTGGAAGAGAGACAAAAGATTTAAAAGGGTTGAGATTCAAGATAATAATTAGAAATAATTAGAGAAATTATAACAAGTATAAAAAAATTAAACAAGTTTAAAGAAGAACCCCAAACATCTTTCAATTAAATTCTTCAAACAAAACTCTTCCCCCTACATATATACATTAAATAAAAATGATTATTACCTGTAGAAAAGTGTAGTCTAATGTATATAATGCAGCACAATGCATGACTAGTATATTTGATGACTTCGCTATTCCTGGTTCAATTGAACCGTTCATTACGACTCCATCCAGTAATGGTGTATGATTTTCAAGTCTTGTATGCGCTTTATTCACTAAGTCTAAACTACATAAAATTAAAATGATTCTTACCTGTAGAAAAGTGTAGTCTAATCTATATAGTGCAGCACAATGCATGACTAGTATATTTGATGACTTCACTATTCGTGGTTCAATTGAACCGTTCATTACGACTCCATCCGGTATTGCTGTATGATTTTCATGTCTTGTATGCGCTCTGTTCACTAAGTCTAAACTATTTTTAGAACTCTTTAATGATACTAGTTTCGATCGAACTTTTTCAGCACTGGCGAAGTGAAATCCACCGATTGGATGTACAGAGTAATGTGGTAGAATATTTCCGTCCTGTAAATAAATTTACTTTGTTAGTGCACCAATTTTAATTATTTATAGAATTAGGCGTTACTTTGCGGAGGTCCATAATACAAAAGTAATGAAATTGTTTTTTTTGCTTTTATCCACAATAAATTAATTATTATTTCATTTATTTATTATTTCTATCGCGGATTATAGCAAAATAATATTTCATTACTTTGCAATTTAAATTTACATATAAAGACTATTATAGCATTTCAAATTTAATGGATGACAATGCGTGGATTTACTTATTCTCCAAATGTTCACAAGTTGTCAGTGAGGAAACGTAACTACGTACAAGAATTATTTTTTTAAATAACAAATCAAATCTATTTAAAAGTTCACAAGTTTATTTGAATAATGAATATTTTTGAATCAGAATTTAATAAAACATACCTACATTAAAAAAATATTAAAAATTCATTAAAAAATTACATACATATGTACTGATACATAGACAAATATGGCGTAAAATTATTTATCTAAAAGTCTTTAAAAATAAACATATTTAAAGAAAAATTTTATTCCACGTCGACACAAATGTTAGGGAATGAGTTTTATATTTATTAATTTATAAAATGCTATATTAAATAAAATCGTAAATAAATACAACAACACTGAGGGGCCTAGAATCAAACCTAGCTATATCCAAAAAAATTAAAATTGAGTTAAATGAAAATTTTGTTTAATTCTTGTCGTTTCGACAATTAAAAAATATTAAACACAGATTTAATCACTGTGATTTTAAGTAATATCAATGTTTACGTTTCATGCAAACTGTAATAAAAATATTTAAAATTAGCTAAATTTGATTGTGAGTTTAGGATTTAGCTATTTATGATTCTGATCCCCTCAATTTAGTAATACTTACATCGACAAATCTAACATCCAACGGTGGTCGGGAATGGTAATATAGAAGCAACAGGATGTCAATTGCCACTCCACACCCTAATCCAATCTCTATACCTAGTACTAGACAGCAAATAAATGTGCCAAGTAACGGAATCAAATCTAGCCCTGTTAAATAAGAAAAGGCATGTTAAATAATTTATAGAATTAGGCGTTACTTTGCGGAGGTCCATAATACAAAAGTAATGTGAATATTATTTGGCTTTAATCCGCGATAAAAGAAAATATATGTAATGCTAAATGTAGAGTGCACTATTCGTTTTCATACCTGATACATGCAGAATTTGTAAGAACTCAGGCACTACCCGACACCGATGACACAACAATACACATTCACCACCACAATTTCAACAATTGTTTCGCTTCGTAACCGAAGCATAGTCAGGAGATAGACTCCTAGACAAGGCTTTGCGATTTTGTCGTGGAGCATAACAAATAGGATATGAGCATTGCTGCTCCTCCTTTGCACCTGACAAAAGCACCTAAATTGTTTGGTGTTCCACAAATAAATTTTAACTTTACCATTAAATCTTTTTGAAGAGTTACTTAAATTATACAGCGAGCCTCGTGTACTGTTGTGTTATAAAAATGATCAAATGTTTAATTATGTTCCAAGCTAGAAGCTTGGTAAAATAGCAACAACAAATCCTCTATACAACTATAAATTTTCCTCTCGAGAGTGAAATTATTAACGAAGCATTTTGCAGTTTGCAAAATAACACCTCACTCGGTCAAAAACGCTTTAATACGTATAGAAACTCTGAAACTCAGATTGAATTCACCGAAAAGCTTGCGACGGGCTGTTTAGATTAAATTTTGTATTCATGCCTGATGCAGTGATTTACTCAAATACTCGGAAATAATATAGATTTTTGCTTGTTTCAAGTTCCATTATTCAACTTTAAAAAATAAACTTTTTAATAAGGCTTTGCTATCTGGAATTTCAATATTTTCAAAACATTTTAGACTATTTCAAATATTGTTTTTTATTTTCATATTATCAGATACTCAAATACGACCTATCTACAGAAAAATATAAATTAGGTGTAAGAAATATGCTTATACGTAAAGCATATTATACAATTAAAGATTATTTGGATGATAAAAATACTTGGATTCAAAAATCCTTTAAGCTTCATACAAGACTGCGGTTTAATAATGTTAATTGAAAATGTTTATAAGATTGACGATTGAAATGTGCTTGAAAGAGCTTATTTAAATAAAGATTATTTCAATTTGATTTAAAATAACTTTTAAAAGAGTCGTGGTAAATTTAAAACATATTCAACATAAAATGGTTTATTAATGACTATAGAAATACACACATTTTTTTTTCTTTGCCGACATATTATTATTGTGATAGATCTTTAAAAATATTATAAACTCTTTGTTTATCATTTTCAGAAAAAATCAAGAAATATCAGGTTAAACTATTAAGGAGAGTGCTCGAGACAACAATAATGAATTATTTATTGAAATACGAGCAGTTATTGCATACGTTTGCCAACAGCTTCAGTAACAATTTATGACAACATGACTTATTCGCCATACTACGCAAAGGTTTTAAAAAGAATATATTATTTCCATTGTATTCAGTTCATACGGATATGTTTTACCTTGTTTTCTGAATTTCCTTTTTTGTAGACTTTTAAAGTATTATTGAAAATAACAGATCTCGTAACGATTTATAACTATAAAACAAAGATTTTTTACCTTTGTTCAGTCGACATCAATGGTTAATGATAATTATTAAATATTGATTTCAGGCACCTAGAAACCGCAAGGTATTACAAAAAATAGTCCGGTAAAACTGATCAATAGCGATTATTTTTTAGTTAGTTGAATAGTTATAGAAATGCTATTAGTTCGTTGACATGCCTAAAGATGCTAAAAATAATAAAAAGCTGTCAACTTAACTATCGTTTAACAAGGAATAAAGAATCACACACATCACACACATTAAGGTTTACAAACATGGCTATCTCTAGCTAAAATTTAAAAATAATAGATTAAGTCACTAGTAAAAAAATATAATAATATCAAATAAAATTATGTATTACTGATATTAGCCATCTGCTTAACTTGTTATGTGAGGCATACAGAGAGTGTCCTAGTATTGTTATGATATAGACACCTCGAATAATCGGTCAACAATCCAGTAACCCAATGGTCATTGACCCACTGTAGCAAAAACGCAATCATGATAATATAATACGCTTTCGCAATCAGGCCATTCCACTCCATATCCAACATAATTATAAAGAATTTGCGGAAAGAAATTCCTGGTATCGTCTTTATTATCGTACCTTTTAACAATGGCAGTATCTAAATCTAAATCACATTTTATTAAACCATTCCGGGATTTTTAACCATTTTACTTTAAAGGCTTAATAAAAAATAATTATCTTAAAAGCTTTCTTAGTTGTACAAACACATCCATTTCATTCTAGGGGATTGTAAAGGAAAAACTATATTATAAATAAGCTAAGTTTCGCTTACAGCGATTGAGCCCTTGTAGTCAAACATAAGCTAAAGTTCCCTGAAAGACATTCCCATTTATTTTTGAAGATGCAAAATTGCAAAATAAGCCGCTCCTAAAGCACATGTAGTGACGTTATATATGGCTACATTAAAGGATTCGCTTGCTGCGGAAGTCAACCTCGACAAACTCTAATAGAGTCATACAACCAAAGTAATCGTCCCCTTCCTGCATGTCACGAATACACGTGAATATATTTCAACTAATCCCTCTAGTTATCAACCTTGCTATCGTTAAAAACATAAACATATGTTCAGATAATACATGATATTTTGATTTCATAAAAATATATGTAAAAAATGCCGTGTGGTATCCGGCTGAGTAGAAAAGGCTAATCACATTTCTTACTGAGGTGTCGTAAAAGGCGACTAAAGTAAGTTGACCCACTGTGAGATATATAGTTGAGTAGAATAGACCACCCTTTTTCTTACCGAGGTTTCGTAAAATACGACTAAGGTAAGTTGACATCAGGCAGGTCATAAAATACGTAGCCAAATCATGTGACAACGTGTTTATAACATGTTGTACCGACCCCACTTTATGGTGGGATAGGGCATGTGGCAGGCAGGTGGGGTGAGGCATCGGCTTGAAATTTTAAAATTATACGTTTTATGTTCCAGCTGATTCTGCCGTTAGTTACTTGGTTAAGTCTATTTATCACGAGACCACTGAAAATCAGCAGTGAGGCTTAGGCTTCCAGTCTGAGTGGTCATCCTTTTCGACACAGCTGTACTTGGTGTTTGTTATTTTAATTATTTAGTTGTATACTAATAATTACTTTTAAGTATAAATAATAATTTGTAATGCGTAATGTGAAAGTCTGATAAAGATATTCTTATTCTTATTCTTATTCTTATTCTAAAAAAAACGCAAAGAGTTTAGACGGCGATTTCTATCCCGTATGTTGCTATTAACAATCTAGAGGACCGCATAAGGCCTCAGGGGATTTATCCACAATGACAGGCGTCACGCATACAGCACACTGATGCAAAATCGCGGCTCCCTCGTCTCGCTTAATGTGCAATTATTTTTACGGAACCGCCATGATGCGGAAATCATCACATCTGTGTAGAACGATTTACAACGTCGACAGTAACTTTAATTTAATTTTATTGACTTTGCTATAAATTCAGTTAACCGATATACTTAAAGTACCTAAGTAAATAGCGGCCTGCTGAGTATAGGCCTCTTCTCTCCGTTTTTTTTTTGGAAAGAAGGATTGGAGTTAAGACCTACCACGCTTCTCCAATGCAGATTGCTGGTTTCACATATCTCCAGAATTCTCTAGAGATATGCAGGTTTCCTCACGATGTTTTACTTAACCGAAAAGTGTGTGATAAATTGCAATTATCAATTAGGCACGTAAGTTTTAACAGAGAAACTCATTGGTGTCTGCCCGGGTTTGAACCCGTGACCTCCTCGAAACAGTCGCACGGTGTTACCGCTGGGCTACCACAGCTTACCGTTTTTAGCGTTGCTAGTTAGCTTTAAGCTGTGGTAGCCCAGCGGTAACACCGATATAATGTTCTAGTAAAACTTCTCATTTTTCTTGACAATTCTTATAATTAATTAATGGCTGGCTCGCTGCGCGGGTTGCGGCTTCGTTTCCGGTCGATCGTCATTTCTTTATAACAATTTCATAATTCTTCCAGTCTGGATGTATGTAAGTATTTAAATATTTATTTTAAATTATATTTGTACTAGCAATCGCCAGCGTCTCCGCCCGCGTGGAAATATTAAAACCGTAATATCATATTTTGATAAGCATAAAAATGGTTAAAGTGGGTTAACCTTAAAAGCTAGAGATATGCCGTTGTGGACTTTTATTTAGGACTTTTAGAGGGGAACAATTTTGTAATACGTGATTTTATTAACTCTCAACTTTTACTTAGCGCACGCAAGAAAAGCTTGAAATTTTTTCGTTTTCATAATAAAAAAATATTGTTGCTCCTCTCCTATTCATCTTAGCGTGATGGTCGGTCAAATCGGTTCTTCCTATACCTTCACTCACCACTATGTTCCGTTCCTATACAATATCATTTTATACTTGTAACTTTCATTAATAATAAATTAAATATTTTTCACCTATTTACCTATATACATATGTATTTACCCATTCAGTAATTTATTTATTAATGTCACATAAAACCTTAACGAAATGCAAGTTGTTAATTAAGATACGAAAATAACGTACTTACTATTTGTGTTCCATAGCCTCTTTATAATTGCAATGTCGACCATGTGAAGAACAGCGCAAAGTATTACCGCTGCAAGTGCCGCTCTTGGTATGAAGTAAAAATACGGCGTCAGCAAACTTAATGTCAACAGAACAATGATACCTGTGTCAAATGATAAATAACATTAGTTAATATATAAACAAAATTCCTGGGTCACCGAGCTTTGCTCGGTAATTTTTAAAGTAATGTAAAAAAAAAATTAAAAAAAGAAAAGAAAAATTAATAGGGCAGCTGGGGCTCGATCCTAGGTATTTTCACCTCTCTCGACCGCTCGTTCCCCAAATGAACCACTATGACTTCACGTTTGACAGCGAAAAATTGTGATTATATTCAACGTAAATTTCTAAAAAATGTTAGAGTCCGAAAACAGGGATTATACGACATTTTTTTTAATAAAACTTAGCTAGATCGATTTTTCTCTCCCAAAACCCTCTACATGCTGAATTTCAGGAAAATCGTTTCGGGATTTCGATTCGGGATTCCGAATATATATACAAGACCAACTTACTTAAATATTAAAGAAAGATATGACAAAATTATTATTATTTTGCTATAATCCGTGTATTAAGTGTAGAAAGCAAAAACCGTTCTCATTCGTTACACAAGTAGGATTTGTTTCCGAACTTATCGTAAAACATCGCCACTGACAATACAGGCTGTACACACATTCACTACCACAATCTCTACGATAGTTTCGCCCCGTAACGAAAGCATCATCAGGAGATAGGGTCCACAAAATCGCAATGTTTGCAAATACATAATAATTATATCACACCTCACAAATGCAATAAATGTGTTTCAAAGTTGATTAGAATTTTTAGATTACTCATTATTTGATGTGAATTTATCACATCAGATACAAGATTTATCTATGGTATATCTGATATGATATATCTATTCTAACTTTAGTGTTTCATATTAGCCCTTTGCGTTCTAGTAGTGTGGTAAAACTCAAATGCTTTAACAGCATTATCAGCATAGGTTGTCGTGTTAATGTTTTAGATATAGAGAATATCAGAATATCAGAAGACAGTAAAGGGATTAGACCTAGTTAATAACCTTGTAACCTCAACTTTGGTCAGCTTATGTTCGTTATATTTTAAACGTAACAAATTCAGCAAACCCATTTCTAAGCTTATCTTCAGAATATCTGTCAACATGTCTAACTCTAACTTTGAATTTCAAATATGTCTAAATAATTTATGCAGCAATAATTTGAGTTTATGCAATGCAAACTTTGTCAAAGGGTTTGTGTCGAATTATCCAACATTTTCAACATTACAACATTTTCAACATATATGGAACATTTTCGTGATAAATATTTATAGTTATAAATATTGCATTTTGTTTTATTAGTGTTTTTTGTTTTATAAGCTAATCGCCAGAAATGCCCTAAATTTGAAACCCGTGAAACAAATTTACGATTAATATATTAAGATACCTGAGTTTAAGAATTTATTCTATTTCTCTTGTGATCGCGCTCTTCCTAACCCATTCTTACCAATTTCATATGTATTTCGTGACTAACTAAAAAATATATTTAAGAATAAAAGTATACTTTTCTCTTATGAGCCAATAATCATTCTTCTGCCCTTATCCCAGTCTAAGCGATTTGGTTAGTTATCTTAGGACCGGCTGCCTGTTTGACGTCAACTTACCTTAGTCGCCTTTTACGACACCCCATTAAGAAATTAGGGTGGTATATTTGACTAAGCCGGATACAACACGGCACTTAATTTAGTCGCCTCTTAAGACTCTTCGGTAAGAAATAAGGGTGGTCTATTCTACTCAGCCAGTTACCACACAACACTTATTTCTCATGTTAGTAAAAGTTCAGATAATCTATACTTTAAAATATGAAAACGTAAGTTATAAGTTAATTGGTTGCATAGTTAGTTACGGTTGGGGATATTTCAACAATTTTATAACTTGGGAATAATTTATCGTCGGAGCAACTTCCTTCCAATAATACGGTTCTTGAAAATAACTATAGCAGTTGTTAATTTAATAGTTGGAGTGAAAAAAATTTTAAGAAGTATAACAGAAATTCATAAGTCAAAAGTACTGTAAGCTTCGTGGAAACTTCTTACGCTTTATACATTAACCCCACAAACCTTTCCTTATTTCACCTAAATACAAGATTAAGTGTGCGATAAAGACATAAACAATATTCTCGGATTTAATGAGACTTATTTTTAATTAGAATTTAGAATAAATTTTAGTGAAAACTCAAATGCTTGTGAGTAAATTAAGTTTGATAAAATGGAGGAATGGATTTATGCATATAAAAATTAACTCACAGGTATTGGATGTGATATCTAAAGTAATTAATGATTCAAAGTATTAAATAATTAAGATATAATATAGTATATTAAAAGATATAAAAAATCACTGCCTAAGCTAAGCTGTAATTAATCGTTGTTATTTACTCAATACCAGCCGCAATGCTTATCTCAATAAATTAAAAAAAGTTTTTATTTAGTGTGCTTAAATAACAATCTACAATTAATTCTCACTACATTAGAATGAGAGAACTAAACTTACGTTTCTTAAAAAGACTATTATATTTGCTGCAAAATTATAAATACCCGTATAAAATCCCGCCGCAGGAGTTTTGACACCCGAAGCGTCGCTTACAGCACTTCTTGTAAATGATCCGTTCACAGGGAACGAATGGAAGAAAGCGCCAATAATGTTGCAAGCTCCTAATGCCACAATTTCTTGAGTAGCGTCCAATGTTTTGCCTCTTGCTGAAATATAATAAATTCCGTTAAATGATCTATAGTAACGCACGTAGATTGAACTTCTGTCCTTAATCTTTTATTATTTTTCCTATAATTATATCCTTTGAGTGTAAATTTTAGTATTAAATATGCTAAAATGCGATGATCCATGTGTATATTTATTTGTACTTACTTGTACTTAGATGTAATATGTTGAGCATTGTCATAATTACCTATTCTTTAATTAAATTCATTTCCTTTCCTTAATTAATTGTGTCTAAATAAAACGGCACTTTTAATATTAAGTATTCAATAGCATTCAGGACAAAAGAAAGTTTATACAGAATACCGAAGGTATCGTCTTTTCGCTTAGATTTTTCAACAACAATTTTAATTAAAAAAGACCGTAAAATTTGAAATGTTTTGAAACATCAAAACAATGCTAGCAAATGACGTCCATTTCCATTAACCCTACTTGAAAAACATGTAATGCATTTTAACCAAATTATACAGTACTCGATTTATTTCTCTGGCAGCGTACATGGATAATGACAGTTGCCATAAAAAGTAACACAGCATCTCATAACGACTCTGAAAATCCCTTTAGATATATAAGCCGGAAACGATACGATTACGACAAATCGGACAATATTGCAAACAATACAATACTGCAATAACTTTTATAAGCGTTTCCTAGGTTTTACTCGAAAATTTCAATTTACAAGCAATCCTGTTACATTTACCAAAGAAGAGTAGATTGTATGCGATATTAAAATCGTTTCATTCATTTGCAAATTTATTTAAGTTTAGAAATGTGAAGCCTCTGATGCAATAAATACATGATAATATTATTTTTTATTTATACAATATAATTAATGATGATTCTCTTAAGATTTTTCAAATTATAGACCTTTTCCTTGCTAACTTTAGTATCAATGTATGTGACTGGCCCGTTTGCCTTGGCGCAGTTTGTAGTATTCCTGCTTTCACGGGTTCCTTTATATATGTATATATTTACCAGTTGTCTGTCACTCATAACACAATTATTAAGTTATTTACTTTGAGGACGGACGACCGTGTCTGTCAGTGTCCGATATATATTTAATATCGGAACCGACTTAGTAGAATCCGTCTTTATAAATGTCATTTTTTTGTTTTCGTTGAATTACTTAACACGGCAAAATATGACGTGCACTTAATAGATATTGCTATCTATATTTTGGACGGCAATTTTACAACGGAATTTATTTTGATGTCTTTAAGCAACTTATTTTGAAAAACAAAAAGGACAATGATAAAACTGGTTAAATGATGTAAAACTTCGTAGTTACAATGTTCCCTCCTTTACAAGAGAAATATGACGGTCGTCGTTAGTGGAATATAATTAAATGTACAACTCGTGAACAAATACATTACTCTACCCATTACAACGGTCATTATAATTTGTTTTATTCACTACTAGTGATATCCCGCGGTTTCACCCGCGTAAATATCGATCTCATGGTAGTGGATAGTCTTCTAAGTTGGACTATAGATTTATTTCTGTTAAATATATCATCAATAGTTTCCGCAGCACGTGCGATGACAGATTTTTATGACTAATTTTTTACACCTTATTACATTTTTAGTACTGATCCCTATGTTCCTAAATGTTATATAGCCTGTGTTACTCAGTAAAGATGCAGCTTTCCAATGGTGAAATAATTTACAGTTCAACTAAGCGTGCAATATTTGGTTAAGAAATGATATACCTTTATGACCGTTAAAACGCAAAAAATATGATTGTACAAAGATGGTAAAATGTATTTCTATACTAATTTCGAATTAGTTCAGTCTAATTACATCTTTATTTACAATACAAATATGAACTTAGTCACGGTGCGGGTGCTTTCATCGAAAAAGTTGCCTTAATTATCGCCTTGAGCAGGGGTCCGCAACCTTTTGAGTCAAGAAAGTAAACAATTACCATTTACTTGATTTCAAAGGTTTAAAACCTTTGCAGATGAAAGAAAAACTCAGATTTTAAAAAAAAGCACCACTTTTTTTGAAAGAATAAAACCTACACAGAATGATTCGACAACGGCGCAATTTGAAAACGACATTGGGATGGGTGCGGTGAAGTAAAGTTAATGACAAGTAGCTGAAATATAAAAATGTTGCTTAATACTTATTAATCGATTCAGAACGATTGTTTTGAAATATTGTTTATTTATAGAACTAAATAGCCGCAACATCACGTCCTAAGAGGCAGATGAGCTTCAAAAGCTGTATGTTGCTTACCCCTGCCCTAGAGACATCACAACACAATGTATGCAAAGATTAGGGCTATAATAATATCTACTGTAGTCTGTAACCTATATTCTGAACTTAAACCGATTTTAATTAAATTTCTTCATATTTTTATTCCCAACATACATTTTTGTAAAATCAGAACATAATTTCGGCCTCATTAATTCAGACATCATTTATTTTAATTAATAACGATAGACGCAATATGAACCTTATAAAGTTATGAAATAAAGTATTTTTTCATATCTCAATTTAATTTTCTCCTGAACTAAGTCTCATTACGGATGTTAACTAGTAAGCATAACCAAAGACCACTTAAGTCGTTCCAGTCGTTTTTAGCTTTTACTCCGCGTTACTCTTTCAACTTAAGACGACTTTATGTTAAAAGTGTTTTGTATTCAAATGAAATTGAGGGCTTCATAAGTTTATTTTGTAGGGCAAATTTAATAGAGAGGAATCGTGATTAGAAATATGCTATCTGCTTAGCGAGTGGTTATTTACGCATAATTATATAAACATGAGAGTAAATTTTGATCGGAATTTACGTTTTTTAAAACCAATGATTTTTATTGATTGAATTGATTATTGAGTAACACAAAATACATTACTATCAGTTACTTCGGTAACGGTACTTGCTATCGGTTAGCTTTTAAACAATTTTAAATCAATATGCACTTTTATTATTTGGCCATAATAACTTAAATTTGTGTCTTATATACATACATAAATTTTACCTAATATAACTTATTAGCTAAATACTCATTTAAATAAATAAAATATATGGGACATACACACGGTTGTCTGTTTCCAAAGTAAGTATCTTAATACTTGAGTCGCGGGTTATAGATAATTAGTAAACTTATATGATTTTAAATACATACTTAAATACAAATATACACCGAGACTCGAAGAACTAAAAAAATGTTTATAGAAAATGTGGGATTCGAAGCCGCGACCCACGAAGCTGAACTGTGCCAACGGACCAGTCGAATTTCATGTAATGTTGATTTTTTTAATGTACTCAACATGTTTAAACATGTTGTGCCGATCCCACTTAGAGTGAGATAAGGGCAGGAAGATGATGTTGATTTTTTTAATTTACTCAGATTCACATCGCTGTTAGCTGCTAGCTGTTGTAACATTATTCTCCTGCCCTTATCCCACTTTAAGTAGGGTCGGCACAACACGTATTTCTCCGCCATTCTCTCCATTGTAACTCTAGAGCTAATATTTTTATATGCATGTGATACTTCACACAAACCAGCGATCTCTTTTTCCCTAGTGTAATATCCATCTACATTCATATTTAACACTCGTTAGACTCAAGGAAGTATTTTCCTTCAAATAATTTATAGAATTAGGCGTTACTTTGCGGAGATCCATAATACAAAAGTAATAATAAAATTATTTTGCTATAATCCGCGAAGAAGTAAAATAGAAAATATATATAATGCTAAATGTAAGTGGACAATCGGTTATCATACCTGATACATGCAGGATTCGTAAAAACACATGCACAAACCTCCACCACCGCCACCACAATACACAAGCACTATATACGTTCACTATCACAAACTCAACAATCGTTTCGCCCCGCAACCGAAGCATCATCAGGAGATAGACTCCACGACCAAAATCGCAAAGCGAAGCAATACCCAAATAAGTTTAGTTGTATTCTAATCGGTTCAACCCCACCCTTTATTTTATTTTTACCTGCGAACAAGTGTAACAAGCTTGAAGCTATTTTTCCTTCATTCTCTCCATTGTAACTCTAGCACTAAAATTTTTATATGCATGTGATACTTCACAAATACCACCTATCTCTTATTCAGTTTATTCTAGTGACATATCCGTCCACATTCATAAAAAACACGCGTTTGGTCACATTTTTATCCCTCCTTATAGCAATGAATTAAAATGGCAGTTATTATATTTTTAGTACTCACAAAAAGCTTTGGCTATAGCGACGTTTGAGATAACACCAACGAGTGGTACAACAAGCAAACCCGACCCCAGATGTCCCAACATATCAGCAGCGTAGAACGTTGTATTGCCAACCATCGATCGAAACGGTGGTACTTCTGGTTGCGGCAGACCAGGAGTTATGTTACCTGAAATGTAAGAAAAAGTTAAAACGATCTAATCATCATCAGGAGGATAGGCTCCACGAACATTAGCATAACTATGTACTGTTTGTTTCCCTTTAAAAAAAAAATTACGATTTTTTTCATGGAGCCTCGGGGCGGATTACTTGGAGCGAACAATCTCTACGATCCATTCGCCCCGAGTTGCTTTTTGCTTGTGCTTTTGATTTGATTGAACAAGATTTTGCTTGTGTGGAGTGTTTGGTGGTTGCGGCGTTTTGTGATACGTGTGGAAACATGTTATCATAAGATTTGGCTACGTATTTTACGATCAGCCGCCTGCCTGACGTCAACTTACTTTACTGTATTTTACGAAACCTCGGTAAGAAAGAGGGTGGTCTAGTCTACTTAACCGGATACCACACGGTGGGTCATCTTACCTTAGTCGCCTTTTAGGACACCTCAGTAAGAAATGTGGGTTGTCTATTCTTCTCAGCCTGATACCGCACGGTGGGTCAACTTCCCTTAGTCGCCTTTTACGACACCTCGGTAAGAAAAGAGGGTGGTACTATTTTATGCAGCCGGATACCACATAATCAAAGTATGACAATGAGATTTATTATAAAGTACTCTCAGTTCATGTAGTTCAGTTTATATTTTTGTCGCGTAGAGAGCAGCATACGTGACGTGCACCGACCGTACGGCGTATTATTTACGGTGTTGCGCTGCACCGAGTTGTCTCTTTAGGATGATATGCTGTTTGTGTTTCACAGACTGTAAATGGTTGTACAAAGTAATATGAATAGAAAGTTATACTTGCAGTACCTTCTTTATTAGTAGTTCTACGAACATCTTGTCCCTATATCCCTATGTCCTTACATTGCAAACGCAGGCTGAATCCTACGAGATTTATCAAAATAATGTACTAAATATTTGTACACCTTGAAAAGGTCTACAGATAACTCCGCGATGGTATATGTCTATCTCTTATGAATAAGCCACAATAGCACTTTTTGTTTTTTTCATTTCACGAAAAATTTTAAACAAAACAGCATTAATCCTTATCCAATTAAGTATAGTATTTGAATTTAGATATTCCAAAGATATCAGAAGAAGGAGAAGAAAAGCAGTAAATCTTCATGGTATAGGGAAAGGGGAATTGTTTTACTCCAAATTGACGCGTGCGGGCATCGGTCAGTAATGAATAAATCAAAAGTACTGGAAAGATTTTAATCATTTTTTTCACTGAGTGACATAGGATATATATTTTATACCCGTGCGAAGCCGGAGCGGGCCGCTAGTTTATTATAAAAGGCAAAATACCTTTGTTAAAAGAATATATATTATGCTAAGTGTATGAAACAAGCAACAATCACATACCTTATATATAAGGGCAGGAAGATGATGTCATTGTTTGACTTACTACAGATGATCTAGGTAATTTTTTAGAAAATTTAAAAAATGTAAAAAAAATAAAAGGGCAAAAATTATCACTTTTATAGAGCGCCCGTTTCCAACAAAGCTATTATAAACTTTGCAAGAGACAGAGTAATTAACATTTGTTTTCTAATAAAATTAAAGCAGTTTTACAGTGACTGAAAACAAGGATAAAACGACGATGTTTGTTTAGATGAAATCTGGCTAGACCGAATGTTTGTCCCCGAAACCCTCTCTCTACACACTAAGTTTCATGAAAATCGTTGGAGCCCTTTCCGAAATCAGATTATATCTTTAATATTTAAATGAGTCAAATATAGAGTTGAGAATAAGTCTCCACTCTATATTGAACTCCTAAACGCCTAACTCTAAAAACTATTCACGGCTTATATTTTATATGGTTACCAAACATAATAACATCCATTGACTGATAATAAAAAAATAAACTTTATACATTGTCCGGTCACCACTCAGGCCGACAAAGACACGGGCTATCGGCTATCGATAGATACCTATTTAGTTTTATTACAGTGTAGGTTATATCGTCAATATAACATAATATTTGCAAACGTGAAAAAATCAAAAACAAAATAATCTTTATTCACATAAGCTTATTATTTTACAAAGTACTCTTGCGTCAAAATAATAGACTATACGCAATAGCAATCGAATAAGAATTGTTTTTTATGTAATTACTAACACTAGTCTGAAATAAACTTTTTTTTCTAATACAGATTTTTCTTATCTCCATTTAACGACAACTCTCTATAACGTCAAAACATGCACAGTCCCTTGAGGGTAGTTATATAGAATTTGCACTGTATGTAAATTTAATGAAGCTACAACTGATTCGAAATGTTGCCCTTACTGAAACCAGCCAGAAACTCGGCGGTCAATCTTTTAAACATTTTTAATTCACTTAAAATTGTATTACTCGTATCGTAAAATTAGTCATTATATTTTATAGTACAATAATTAATTCTATAATTACTAGTTATTATGTACTTCACACAGATTCCGGTGTAAATATAGACTTACCAGTAAGTATCAACGGATTCTCCTTATCTTCATGTACAAAGAAAGCTATAATAGAAGCAATGACGACGACGACAGCATTTCTGGACACACCCGCAAACCATAAACTTCTTTGTAATATTACTTTGTTACGGTGATCCTTTTTATCTGGTTGTTCTTTGAGATGAATGTCCTTCAAAGCCTGAAATAAAAAAAAACATATAGTCTAATCATTGATTAAAAATTATTTTTTCTTAAATTCACAAATTAGTTGCGTTAAAACTACAAACTATAATATCAATTCCCTTTAGGCCAAAAAGCTATAAACAACCTGGGAGAATATTTCAGAAGAAACGAATTTAAGCTAAATGCATTGCATGCATGCATTTTCTTCGCTATATAATTATATGTAAATATTAACTTACTAGTAGAAGCAACAATTAACTTTCTAACCATAAACAGCTAAGCATAGAGAAAAACATACAACTAAGTTTACAGTTTTATACGAATATTTCAAAACATCCCGAAAGAAGAATTATAAGGATAAGGTTAAAAATCTTGATTTCGAAAATTTTACAAATTCAAGAACATAAATTTATACAGTTTCTAGGAATTCATAACTCCGGAGAAACTTTGAAGTTTTCTTGATAATAATATAAATGTTGAAAAAAATAGCCGTGTGGTATCCGGCTGAATACAATAGATCACCCTCAGTTTTCACCGAGGTATCGTATAAGGCGACTAAGGTAAGTCAACCCGCCGTGTCGTATCCGGCTGAGTAGAATAGACAAACCTCATTTCTTACAGAGTTGTCGTAAAAGGCGACTAAGGTAAGTTGACCCATCGTTTGGTATTCGGTTTAGTAGAATAGACTACCCTTTTTCTGACCGAGGTGTCGTAAAATACGACTAGGGTAAGTTGATATCAGGCAGGCGGCTGGTCGTAAAAACGCAGCCAAATCATGTGACAGCATATTTATAACTTGTGGTGTCGACCCCACTTAGAGTGGGATAAGGGCAGGAGGATGTGGATATGAACGTTGAAAAACACATAAAGTAAGTGAAATATAGGTAATGTTAGGTTAATACATTTAATTACGCGGAAGTATTATATAATTTTTTTAATAAAAAAATCTAGGTAATACTCAAGTATTTCCTAGATAAGATAAACCTAATTAAAATAGTTCGCACGTTAAAGTGGTTATATAGCTTAAATTGCAGTTGGTACGAGCGAACGCTGCTCTGGGTTTAATTTGCGATTCCGTTCTTGTTATACGTGGCTCTAATTAGGATATTCCATTGCACGGCTTTAATTTTTAAGAAGAACTTGATTTTACCCGCGTGGTTTGTTTTATTCTTTTTATATTCCAAGAAGTGGATTTAAAAAAACCTGTATGACTACACTTTTGTAACAAGAACACTAACATTGCATCAAAAAATTAACGCTAGGCTTTCTCAATAATAACATTATTTTACTACTGAAGGCCTTATGATCTTCACGTTATGTTTACAATTAGATTTTTGTTATAAAAAGCTACGGTTGATTCGCCGTTCGTAGTCAATCGCAATCAATTCAATAATAATTTCGATAATGGTTTCAAAACATATCTTTATTATAGAAATAATTTAATGTTATTAATAATGTTGTTATGTATTAAATAGTATAATTTGTTAATCTTTTATTTATATTTTTTCTAAATTTTACTTTCAATTTTAACTTTTTATATTTTTTTTCCATCATATTAGTTTCATATTTATATTCATCACAGCTTTATTTATTGTATTGTGTTCACTTCCTTCACTCATTTCATATTGGCGCTTCTCATCACGTTGATCACTGACTATCTAATGTGCGATGTAAATCCATTACAAAAATCTATTGTTTGATAAAATTAAAACGCTTTTATTGAATTGGCTAGTGTCGCCACGATGTACATCATCATTCTCCTGCCCTTATCCTACTCTAAGTGGGGTCGGCACGATGATGCACATGATTTGGCTAAGGTTTTTACGACCGGCCGCCTGCCTGACGTCAACTTACCTTAATCGTATTTAACGTCACCTCGGTAAGAAAAATGGTGGTCTATTTTACTCAACCGGATACCACACGGCTGGTCAACTTACCTTAGTCGCCTATTACGAGACCTCGATAAGAAATGAGGGTGATCAATTCTACTCAGCCGGATACTACACGGCGGTTCGACTTACCTTAGCCGCCTTTTATGACACCTCGGTAAGAAATGACGATGTTACTATTCTATTCAACCACATACCACACGACGTGTCGCCATTATGTACATAGATAATAAAATATATATACATTTCTGAAAGTGTTGGGAATATTCCAATGGCAGAAATTCCAGAAGATATAATGACGCTTTTAAAATATAATGGTTAATAATATCAAAACTTTACTCAAAGAATATGGGCTAAACATTTGCGAAACGATACTTAGTAAGCACCACCCTGCAGGTAATGGAGGTGCCGATTAAGCTAACGACGTACTATCTCAAAGGTTATTTTATTCAGCTTTTCCGGTTTAAATATTGTTTATTTCCACATTATTCAACTGAAATTTAACTTTTGTCTCGTTATAATCAATCTTATTTTTATTGAATTATAGATACACAGAAAGATAAGTTAAACACAGGGAGTATAATGTTTCTTTTTTGTACTTGTCAGAACGGTAAAAAGTCATATGACAGTAGGACCTTTTGTTCTTGGGAGAGTGCAGACGAAATAGCGTTGAAAACTGAGCAGGAAGTAATCAATTTGCTAGAAACTTTACTAAGTAACTGTCAGTAATGAAGTCACAAAGGGCACGTAACTTGTAATATAAAATATTTTTAACATAATAATTGGATATATTGCAAGTATTTAATATCCTATTCAAATTTTCTAATTTTTCCTTAATTCCTAATCAAATTGTACAACATATCAACAACCTGACGCCATATACAAAATTTATAATAAATAGTAACTACCTAGGTCACCGAGCCTTGCTTGGTAATTTTTTCAAACATATAAAAAAAATTATTAAAAAACAACCGATACACATATGCACAACCTGAAAAATTTCGTTTCGCGCGTTACCCATCAGCTATCGCAACATTACATTTGATAGCTATACAATCCTTGGCTTTCAATTCTATTTTTAAAAAGTTTTATAGTCCAAAAACAGGAATAAAAAGATTGAAAAAAAAATGAAACCTAGGCTAGATCCATTTTTTTCCCCCAAAACCCCTACATGCTGAATTTCAGGAAAATCGTTGGAGTCGTTTCCGTGATTCAGAAAATATTCATACATACACGAATAACTCATTTAAATATTAAAGACATGTTAGAATAGGTGTAGTATTTTTATTTTTACAATTATCAAATCGCAATGCAAGGGGAACTAAATAATAAAGGGGAATAGAGTAGAATATATTTTACCCATTCTTTTAAAAAGTTCAATCTCAAATTAACACAGCGAGTTTCAAATATTTAACACAAATGGACATAATTCAAGCCTTCCTAAATACCCATAATATTTGTATCCGAAATATTTCAACGAGGCCGATAATAATTGTAATTTGAAATATTTCAACAAGCTATTTGGAATTGTTAAATGTCAGTTATTTTTTTATCACTTTAGAATATGTCTGAAATGTAAATGGAAACTGAACCTGGGAATAAAAATAAACAACAAACATTCTTCGAAGTTCCCATTGAGATAAAGGTTACTAGTAGTAGGTTAGTGAGAATATATCGTTAAGAACTATGCTGAAATGCAGTGTGTCAATAGAATAATATTTTAATGATAGGTAATTAAACTAAGAATGATCGGAAGCAAACAAACGCTGGACACATCTACTCGTAATTAATTCATAAATAGCTCATATCTATTGTGGTATAAATAACAAAAGGTATTGCATAGGTTATTATCAACGTCTTATATGAATTTAGAATCGTAAGTCTATTCGATATAGAAACCGGCTATACTCACTCACTATCGGGTGAACCCTACTAGTTTCATAATGTAGGCATTTAAATTCGTTTAATTCGATAACGCCGCATAAACAGAATATGAATAAGGGCGTATGGGTTTGAAACTAATCGGGCTCACCAGTTAATATAAGACCTGATTATATCCGGTTTCTATACATTAATTGTTTTTATACTAAATATAATGTTATTGTGGTTGTTATATTTTCTCAATATACATTCAATAACGATTGACTGGTTACGGAGTTATCCTTTAGGCCACATTGGAATAGACGAAAATAGACGTATTTATACATCTATGTAACCTGTGTTTAGTTAATATATTATATGTGTCATATTAACATCATATACCTATATTGTCCTTTTCTTTTACTAGGCTTGTTGCTTGTTCGCTATATAGAGATAAGAGCGCCAAAGTGTATAATATTGCTGTAGCGTTATAATAGATAAGTATGATGCATTTTTGGGGCGTACAATAAAAGTATAAACAATACCTCGCCAGTTCTAGGTATCTTTAATATTTAAATGAGTTGATCTTGTATTTATATAGTATATAGTGTAGTATATAGTATATATATGTATATATATAGTATATATATATATATATATATATATATATATATATATATATATATATATATATATATATATATATATATCAGAAACATTTTTTTGTTTTTCTTTATCCTTGATTTTGGACATCGGTCAACCTTTTAAACAACATTTAAAAGTTAAAATTATATCATTTCGATTCAATCATTTCATGTTTTTTCTAATGCTTGTATTTGTAAAATAGTTTAGTTTAGTAAATAGTATATATTATATATTATATAGTGTAAGTCGACCCGCCGTGTGGTATCCGGCTGAGTAGAATAGACCACCCTCATTTCTTACCGAGGTGTCGTAAAAAGCGACTAAGGTAAGTTGACCCACCGTGTGGTATCCGGTTTAGTAGAATAGACCACCCTCTTTCTTACCGAGGTGTCGTAAAATACGACAGAGGTAAGTTGACGTCAGGCAGGCGGCCGGTCATAAAAACGCAGCCAAATCATGTGACACCATGTTTATAACATGTTGTGCCGACCCCACTTAGAGTGGGATAAGGGCAGGAAGATGATGATATAGTATTAAGTGATTTACTATAAGTTATTCAAATTTCAAAAATGACGACAAACTAATTTGACTAAAATTATACAAAGCATAAGCGAAGGCCTCGCTAGCATATACAAATTCGATAAATATATTGTTGACACCTGTTATAATCTTATGAACACGCTTGTATGAGATAAGCTGAATTAAAAATTCTCTTTTATCATTTCCGCTTAATATTATTAGAACATATTTAACAAATACGTTTTAAACAATTGTTAATTAGATATAACATTATGTTTTTTTCACGATACTTGTTCGACTTCCTTGCCTTGATTAGAACAATTTTGCCCTCCATTAACTAGCTTCTAATTAATATTAATTCGCTTTTCTTTAATGGTTACATCACCCATTCAAATGTCTCATAGTTTTATTCCGGAAATGGTGATTTTCAATACCTTTTTTATTTCTAATCATTTTTTTAAAGCGTTCCATTATATGTCGTCCTAGAGCGTGGTCCGGCCTCGCAGGATAGCGTTGGGAAACTTCGTAGCACGACGTTTCCCAACGCTTCTGCGCTTCTGCGCTCTACTCTCAGTATTTAGCAACCTTGACGTTTAGTGTCGCTGTAAAAGCCGTTAGGGCTAAGTAGCAGCCTTTTACTATCCCACTGCTGAGAATAGGCCTCTTCTCTCCGTTTTTGGAGAGAAGGATTGGAGCTAAGCCCTACCACGCTGCTCCAATGTGGATTGATAGGTTACACATATCTCCAGAATTCTCTACAGATATGCAGGTTTCCTCACGATGTTTTCCTTCACCGAAAAGCGTGTGATAAATTGTAATAATTAATTAGCTCAATTGTAATAATTAAAACTCATTGGCGTCTGCCCGGGTTTGAACCCGTGACCACCTCGAAAGAGTCGCACGGTGATACCGCTGGGCTACCACAGCTTATCAATTCAAAATTCAAATTCAAATTCAAATATCAAAATTCGCCACCCTTTAATAAAGATTCGGAATATCATTTCCAATTAAGAATTCTAGTCGTATGTGCACGCTACTTAAGAGTTATCTCAAGTTGTATTGCTTAATTGATGATTGAAATAGGAACATGCGCTCTAAGCTCTAACTAGAATATTAAATTTACTGCAAGATGTCTTACACACATAACTAAGCACGCAACGAACGCTGCTAATTTCTCGTCAAATTAGATATGCTAATGATAATTACATTAATTATCAAATAGATCATATCATTTACATAAAGTTATAGCATAATTATAATCTAAGTATTATATTTTTATTCATAATATATTTATTTAATACTTTTTGTACAAAAAAAATATAACTGGTTAAAGGTAAATTTACATTCTACAAAGGCGTTCTTATTGCTGTATCTGTAATGTGATTTTTATGTGGTAAATACTACAAATGGAAAGAATCAATTTGAGATGTTCATTTTCAATACCTAATATGTACAGTTTATATATTTTTTTTCGTAATTCTTTTACTTTTGACGTTAGATTTAAAGAAGAAAGGGCTGACGTTGGTTGAGGGAGAAAAAAATTGTATAATTCATGTGTTAGGGATTTCATTAAAAATCAGATTAACGAAAATTTTTGAAGTGGGGTCGGCACAACATGTTATAAACATGTTGTCACATGATTTGGCTACGTATTTTACGACCAGCCGCCTACCTGGTGTCAACTTACCTTAGTCGCCTTTTACGACACCTCGGTAAAAAAGGAGGGTGTCTATTCTACTCAGCCAGATACCACACGGCGGATCGACTTACGTTTGTCACCTTTTACGACACCTCAGTAAGAAAGGAGGGTGATCTATTCTATTCAGCCAGATACCACATGGCGTAAGGAACATTATTGAAGTCAAAGCTAGTAATATTTTAATAATCATTTAACAACTACCTATTTCTACGAAAAGTCGTCCGCTGGTTCGAATAATTACATAAAAGTTGTATATAATATTCAATATCTAAGAGTCTTACAAATTGTAATAACATTATAGAATAATTTGTGGCGAGTCTGCTGAACACAGAAGTTTCAGAAAAGTCGTTAACAGGCGTAATTCACTTAAACTTCAAATTTACACGAAATATTATAACGGCTTTATTTTAAAGTAAATTATCATAGGATCGTTAAAAATTATAAATAAAAATGTAATCAAAATTTATATAAAATTTAATTATAGAAATAAAAATTTAATCAAAACTTATAAAATCCATTTATCCTAAATTAGTATATTGTGACGATATTCACCTAATGGAATCGAATGTATATAGTGAGCATAAGCAAAAACTCGTCATACAAAAGTCATGATTGAAATCGATCTAGCTAGGTTTTATTAAGAAAATGTTATATTAGCTCCGTATTACGGCCATTACAAAAAACTGCTTACAAAAAATAGATTGTAAACCTTAAATTTGCTGTCATTTGTGAAGTTGTAATAGCGCAATGGTAAACGGGCGGATTAAATAGGTATGTGAAAATAACTGGATTCAAGTCCCACTACGCCGTGTGGTATCCGGCTGAATAGAATAGTACCACCCTCTTTTCGTACCGAGGTGTCATAAAAGGCGACTAAGGTAAGTCGACCAGCCGTGTGGTATCCGGCTGAGTAGAATAGACCACCCTCATTTCTTACCGAGGTGTCGTAAAAGGTGACTAAGGTAAGTTGACCCACCGTGTGGTATCCGGTTAAGTAGAATAGACCACCCTCTTTCTTGCCGAGGTGTCGTAAAATACGACTAAGGTAAGTTGACGTCTGGCAGGCGGCCGGTCTGAAATACGTAGCCAAATCATGTGACGACATGTTTGTAACATGTTGTGCCGACCTTACTTAAAGTGGGATAAGGGCAGGAAGATGATGATCTGGATTCAAGTCCCACATATCACCGACCTTTCCTTTTTAAAAATTTTTTTAATTGCATTTTTGTATATCTTTTAATAAAATTACCAAGTAAGACTCTGTCTCCCTTGTACTAAATTATTAAATAAAATCTTTGATGATATATTGATACGATGTATGTTTTACTTTTATGGATTCAAAGATTTTCCAGTGTACCTGAAATAAATAATCAAACCTTCACAAAGATAATTGAAGGAACTAAGAGCAAGGTTTCACTTTTTTGCTACGTAATTTAAACGTTCTCTTGTTACGATAATGTTAACTGCAACAAAAGATTTTACAACTTTCGGCATTGACAAGAGAAAAAGTCGTCTATGATCAAGCCGCGTGGAAATATCGTTATTATATTTAAGAGAAATATGATTCTTGATGAAATAGTTGTTGCTATATAACTAGCAATTGCTAGCGGCTCCGCCCGCGAGGAAAGATTGAAATCAAATCAAATCAAAATATTTTTATTCAAATAAGCCCTTTCAAGCACTTTTGAATCGTCAAGGATCAATATGATTAATGAAGCTACAACTGTTTCGGAATGTTGCTCTTACCGAGAAGAACCAGAAAGAAACTCGGCGGTCAATCTTTTAAACATTTTTAATTTCACATTATTAAACCGTTCTTGTACGAAGCTGAAATGATTTTCAAATCCAGGCTTTTTATTTCCAAATAATCTTCAATTTTGTAATATGCTTTACGTATAAGCATATCTCTTGTACTTAATTTAAACCTTTCTGTAGACTGATCTAGTATTGATTGCGGAATTTTAATATAAAAGCGAATACCGAGACCATCGAATGAGTTGCCAACACTGCTGTGTCGCGACACAGGTATCACAAGCTTTTTGTGACCTCTCGTATGTCTCGTGAGTGATTAAAACTTTGATATAGTATTTTGATAACCATAAAAATGGTTAAAGTGACCTTCAAAAGTTCAAAAGGTCAAAAGTTTACCTTCAAAGCTAGACATATGCTGTCGCGGAATTTTATTTAGAACTTTTAGAGGGGAACAACTTTGTAATACATGGTTTTTTAATAACTTTCACTATTTCATATTTCATATTTATGATTACTGCTCCTCTCCTATTCAACTTAGCGTGATGGTATGTAGCCTAGAGCCTTCCTCGATAAATGGACTGTATTAAGCCCATATTTTTTTAATCTGTCCAGCAGTTTCTGAGATTAGCGGGTTCAAACAAACAAACAACTTTCAGCTTTATATATTAGTATAGATGACCTATTGCGATGTGTTCAAATTTTCGTTTATACAAGTAGAGAAGACAAAAAAATAACAATATAAGCCAGCCGTCATAACACCAAAGCAAAACCTTTTTAAAAACAATCGTACAGCAAGACATAATGAGTTTTACCATCATCATTAAGCTTGATATACAAGTATAATGTACAAAAGATGTAAAATCGATTTCATACTCATTGTTATAAAGGCAAATCAGGAATAATTAATATAAGTTAATGCTTATATAAAAGAATAATACTCGAGATCATTTAGCTTTCAAGGTGTTAAGCTGGGGAATGATTTACCAGTATCAATCCGCAAATCTCTTTCCCTTTCAGTATTTAAGTTACAGATTAGAAAATATTTATCTTAAGTAATTATATATTAGTAGCATCCTTTTATCTATTTTTTTTAACAAAATTATTTAATAGATTAAATAGTTCAATTTATATAAACTTTTTTTTTCTCTATATGACCCGCACTCTCTTTCTTCTTCAATTCTAGCCCTTTTCCTTCTATTACTCAAAGGTTGACTGGAAGAGATCCCTTTTAGGGATAAGTCCGCCTTTATACATGTGTTTTTTTTTTAATTTTTATTTTTTTCTTTCTCTTTTCTAAATATATGTGTAAAAAGAACAATAAATAAAAATAAAGAAGGTCGTTATAGACAAGACTTTAATAACAGACATTCTAAAAACAAAGCTATTACGTATTCAACCAGAGATGTGAACAGCAGTACAAGTTTGCAGAGTTCTTCTCATAACAATAATTCGAAAGGACTAAAACAGTTACTTTTTATTCACACTGCAGTACAGATACAGAATTATCTGCTTATTAAAGCCAACAGTGTTGGAACAAGTTGTAAAACGAAACTGTCTAACAACAATTACTCACTTCCATAGAATGTGAGTGCACTGGCATTTGTCGACATACGTTTCTTATACTTTAATACAATATGATTATTATTTCGAGCCCCTTTTTCAAATAAATATAAATTTCAATTCGCTTTATAAAAACTTTGTACACTACTTTATAAGTAGTACCTGGGTGACGACTTTGGTCGGCATTTTTAGAAGATATAACAAAGATGAAACGTGGAAAGAAAGGAAAAAATTGAGGCCTTATAAGTAAAGTAAAAAGTATTAAAAAATCATGTATTACAAAATTGTTTCCCTCTAAAAGTTCTAAATAAAAGTCCACGACAGCATACGAGTATGTCTAGCTTTTAAGGTTAACTCACTTTAACCATTGTTATGGTTTATCAATATACCTACTTTATTACGGTTTTAATCATTCTACGCGGGCGGAGCCGCTGACGATTTCTAGTATTCTTATAAATTTAGGACATTTAGGACATTTATGTTAATGTTGAACATAATATGTACAAGGTACGACTGTTTCAATTAACCTATATTAGTGATATAATTATAACGTTCCTTTGTTATTGTAATTCCAGCTTTCATTCTTTTTTTTATATCTATTGCAGGCAACTTATTAGCGAAAATAACAATTTCATTCTTCTCCATAAAACTGTTTAAGAGTTCAGGCAAAGTTGTGAACGACGGCAATACAAGTTTACAAAGTTGTTATCATAATAATGTAGAAAGAACAGAAACAGTTACTTTTTATTTGTATTGTGTTTAAGATCAAATAGGTAGAAGGAAATAGTTTTGTGATTTAATTATGCAAAATGCATTGGCATTAAATGTTCTGGAGAGATTTTAGAAGTTAAAGGGTTGAACGTAAAATCTCGAAGCTGTTTCGATATATTTACGTGGTATGGTATAAGTCCGACATAACGTCTTGAAATTTGAACCAATATGTTTCAATTAAACGTAAATAATATAATAAATTATTTATCGTAATATAAGTAGCTTTTTTTTAAATTGCGCTATATATGGAAAATATTTTCATATATTTATAAGACGAAAGATGTCTCTAAGTATATATAACATAATTTGTAATTCGAATTGTTAATTTACTGTAATCTTTTACTGCATTTACACAATCACAGAGCGGGATGAACGAGTATTTACAACGATGCTTCGGAATTGCGTACATTGCGAAATACGCAGAAGCTTTACTAGTGTCAGTGTTAACCGAAACTATCGACAAAAGTGAATGAGCTGGTGTATGACTAGGGTAAGTTAGGCCATTAGAAGTATAATGCAAAACTAAGAGCAAGCAGCGTTAGAAAAATAGGAACTTGATTGATGTTATAATCATAGACTTTTAAATATAAAAACGTTTTCAGAGGACTTACTTCAACGATGTAAAAATCTAGTACTCGTTATTCCCTAAGTCTACACAAAAAACATCTAACATCAACTAGAAAACATTAGTAATTTATTAATAAATTAAAGTTTTTGGCAAACTTGCATATACTCGTATATCCGCCGTGTGGTATCCGTCTGAATAGTATAATACCACCCTCATTTCTTACCGAGGTGTCGTAAAAGGCGACTAAGGTAAGTCAATTCGCCGTGTGGTATTCGGTTGAGTAATATAGACCACCCTCTTTCCTACTAAAGAGTCGTACTAAGGTACGTCGTCGTGCAGGCCGCCGGTCGCAAATTACATAGCCAAATCATGTGACAACATGCTTGTAACATGTTGTGCCGACCCCACTAAGAGTGGGATAAATGCAGGAGAATGATAATGGTAAACTTGCATATATATGTTGTTGGCAGTGTCGTCAAGAACTCCAAAACAAAATCATAACGGTGTTCATATAACAATATACATCCGGGACGACCGGGAACTGTTACTTTTTATTCGTATTGCAACACAGATACTTTTACAAGATTATCCACTCGGTAAAGTTGGAACAACTTATGAAACTAGTATCCACTGACTATAAAGCGGGCAATTGTTTGCTCAGAATTTAATATACACTGGAATTAATCATGCGGTACTCCAATAGTTGTAAATGTTTGACAAATTGAATGCTTATTGAATGAGTATTTATGTATTACAAATAAATGTCCTTTTTAACTACAACGCGAAATTTGACGCGAACGTGATAATCAAACTGACAAAATTTTCCATCACAAAGCTATGTTTGATTAGCTCTACTAAAATCAAACCCAGTTTCCACTTTGTTATGAAAAGGTATGTTTATATTTTATGATCATCATCCTCCTACCCTTATCCCACTCTAAGTGGGGTCGGGACAACGTGTTATAAACATGCTGTCACATGATTTGGCTGCGTTTTTACGACCGGCCGCCTGCCTGACGTCAACTTACCGTAATCGTATTTTACGACACCTCGGTAAGAAATGAGGTTGGTCTATTCTACTCAGCCGGATACCGCACGGCGGATGTTTATATTTTATGATGTTTTCGATATTATAGCAAAGTCAAATGACCAGTCAATAGCATCGCCAGTGAGTGCAGAGGTGGGGTTTAGCAAAAGCTTTACAGCGACTAGAAATGTCACCCTAAGCTAATCTAAGCATAGGATGACTAGGGATTTAAAGAGTTTAAATAAGGCCGAGTCTAGTTTTCACGTCAACTAGTAAGCGATGTTAGAAAGTAGATGATTTTGTCTACCCCAGTGAAAACGCTGTGTGTATATTATTGCGTTTTGTAGTAGCAGTAGTGATTGATGAATACTAGGTGACCGCCCTGTGGGCGCAGTTAGCAATGACTCTGCCTTCAGCTCCGTGGGTCGTGGGTTCAATTTCAGCCGAGGACAACATTTTCTGTGAACAATTTGTTGATTCTTCGAGCCTGAGTGTATTAAGTATTTAAGTATGTATTTAAAAATGTATATGTAGACCACCATCATTCCTTACCTTCATCATAACTTACCTTAATAAGGTAAGTTAGCCCGCCATGTGATATTCGGCTGAGTAGAATTTACACCCTCTTTCTTACTGAGGTGTCCTAAAAGGCGACTAAAGTAAGTTAACCCGGCGTGTGGTATTCGGCTGAGTAAAATAGACCGGTTATGTAAGTGTCCCATATATATATTTTTTTATTATTATATAGTCAGCACCTATATTTTTGGGTCACTTTGATCAGGTTGTTGGGAAAATAGTAGGTAGGATATTTTTATATATTAAAATTTTTTAGCTAATTCAAGATCTTGGCCGTTTGTACAATTTTATTATAGTAAGTAAGTAATATCCCGCGGTTTCACCCGCGTACATAGCGATCTCATGGCCGTGAAAAGTCCGCCAAGTCGGACTATTGATTTATTTTTGTTAAATATATCATCAATACTTTCTGCAGTGCATGGGATGACAGATTTTTGTGACTAATTTTTTACACTTTATTACATTTTTTATAACGGATTCCTATTTTTTAATGTAATGTATGTAGCCTTTATTGCTCAGTAAAGATGCAGCTTTCCAATGGTGAAATAATTTTTTTAATCAGTCCGATAGTTTTTGTGTGAAAACATTACGAACATACATACAAATTTATCCCCTTTATAACATTAGTATAGAAAATTAAGAAACATAAAAGTTGGAAACTACCGTGCGGCAACGACACAGCGGGCTATTATATTTCTCAAGTGTTTAATTTGAACTGGATTACAAGTGTTCTAAACCTTATAAGCTTTGTTTAAGAAATGTTAACTGTCTTCATTACCAGAAAGTTCTTAAGATATCCATACGCTATGTTTTTAAGAAAACATCCCCTATTCCATGATTTTAATATTTTTTATAATCAAAAGTCGAACTTTTAGGGCGTTTATCTCACTACACAAATTGTACTAAAATATTATAAACTATCTTATTTTCACGTTTTCATACCTAAAGCACTGGATAAATTTTAATGAGTTATAGTTGAGAGATAGATTGAACTTTGGAGAAGAACAAAACACTGCTCAAAATAATTGTATACAAGGAAAAGCTGCTATTTAACAGAATAGATAATGGGCTCTGGCTCATTATATTATGAACTACCAATATCGGTGATTGCATATAGATAATTAATATATTACAATAATAAGTTTGATAATAGTCGATACACGGCGTATATGTATGACACAGTAATTTTATTCATGAGAGAATGAATTAATAGGAATTTACAATGTTGCTGCAATAGTTAAATCAGCGCTGACGAAGCTTTCCAGGTTGTTAAAATAAAGTTTGATATTTATGCGAAAATAGAATTGAGGATATCTCAAAATCTAAATCGCCCCAAAACTTTTAATAGTCTTAATATGTATTAGCAAGTATAATTACATCATACTCGTATAATTGATAGTTCAAGAAATTGGAATAGAACTTTCCACAAGTTCTTGTAAAGTCCAAACCTCTGCTTGATAAATAAATAATGTGTTGGAGCAAAACTGTTAGCGCGAATTTACTTAAACAGTAATTGGTTATAAAAAGTGACTTATCAACATAAATACTAAATACTTGTGTGACCGAAACCTGTTCGTTAATTTGTTTAAATATATAAAAAATATATAAAAATTGCTATTAAAAAAGATAATGTTACCTAGATTCGATCTTGATATTCTTAATTTGAGACCGCCTGTTACCCAAATATGCTTTCAAGGCTTTAAAATTGAGACAGCGCAGTTATCCTTTGCTTTCTCACACAATTGTAGCACTTTTTTTTAGTGCCCAAAAACAGGGATAAAACATTATTTTTTTTATAAAACCTAGCTAAATCGTTTTCCCAAAAAAAACCCTCTACATGCTGAATTTCATGAAAATCATTGAAGCGGTTTGTAAAATTCAGAAATGTATATATATAATTCATTTAAGATTAACACATTTAAATGTTAAAGATACATATATCACATGTTATAAATTTTAAGCAAGAGAGTCAGTAACGCGTATAGACGCTGTACCAACTGATATCAACTTCGACGTCTCGGGGCGTTGAATTACTGCTATTTGTAAGATTAGTAACCACTTTAGTACTAACCCTAGTTTGATATTAAATATCGGTGTGAGGAGTAACGATGAAAATGAATATATTTCTTCTGTGGATAACCAAGCTGTGATAGCCCAGCGGTAACACCGTGTGACTCTTTCGAGGAGGTCACGGGTTCACACCCGGACATTCAATTAGTTTCTATTAAAACTTGTATCTAATTGATAATTGCAATTCATTACATGCTTTTCGGTGAAGGAAAACATCCTGAGGAAACCTACATATCTCTAGAGAATTCAAGAGATATGTGTAAGATACCAAAAAAACGGAGAGAGAAGGCCTATGCCCAGCAGTGGGATAGTGACGGCCGTTAATATGTACTATGTAGATAACCTAGAGAAAAATTATCGACCTGTTACTTTCCCTGTTAAACAAGGCAAAGGAGGTGTAGACCACTCTAATGCGAATTGGCAGGACAAACATGAGTTCTCTAGATATATAATTTAATTTTTTTCTTTTTTAATTTACATTCCTATATCAATTGAGTTTTATAAGCGACCACATACAGGATTTGCGTTGCATTGTTCTACTGCCCAATTCAGTATGCGCGAACTTTTATTGCTTTAAAAATGCAAATACGACAATGTTACTTAACTTGGGGGACGATGTTACAAGTTGTGAAATTATCGTCCACAAACAATAAAGCCAGGCAATTATACAGCTCGACAGAGTTTAATGTGTACTGGAATTATTCAAGACAAAATTGGAATTGTGAACTTGCAACCGACAGTACTAGAGAGTTAGGAGTACATCATAGTAATTCAATTTGTGTGATAAATTATCGTCTATTTTCAATGGTTTCTTTTTAAATAATCTACTATAATTATATAGATTTTTTTTGCGTCCAAACAAATCAAAGTATACTTATGTGATACTACAATATACGTCAATATTAATGTATTAAAATAAATATTTATTTGTTTATAGAATACTAGCTTTTACCTGCAACTTCGATCGCGTGGACTGTTGTCGCGTAAAAGGTTATAGATGCCGCTTTTCAATGTGATCTTATTCTTGTAGTATTAACAGGATTTCTATAGCCTATATGTTATTCCGGTGTATAAGGAATAATTGTGCCAAATTTCATCGTTATTTGTTTAGAGGATTCGCCGTGAAAGAGTAAAAAACATATATAACAAAATATAAATCTAAACTATTACTATTTTGGTGTTAGTGTAATAAATATCTATGACATATAAGTTATATTATATATGAGTGCATATAGTTTTGTATTGTAATGCGATAGAAGATTTTTTCTGTGGTAATACGTGTTTTTAGTTAAATTTAACACCTGTAACATGTTGTACCGATCCCACTTAGTGTGGGATAATGCCATGAGAGTGGTGATAGTATATTCTGTAATTTGCTACCATATCGCTATGTAAAATTCGCTATGTATAAATAATGATTTGAAATGCGGTAATCGAAGTGAATATCTCTTACACTCTATTGGTTGTCACAATCACAAACGTCTCCGAGATTTACCTCGATATTGCGACGTAAATCATTGGCACGTTGAAACGTTATAAACGTTATTAGGGAATAATCATAAACATATAACTTAAATTTACTTTTTAATAAATCTAAAATTCATTGTATTTTAATGGCTAAATTGTAATTAATAAAGGATAAATGAATTATTTTGATTACACACACTAATTAGGTAATATCACACTTATCGGTATACGATAGTACGTAATTATAATAAAAATTAAAGAAAGTCGATATTGAATTACTGTTATTAATGGTGGAACGGTGATTTGATATTTTATTTAAATGATTAGATTATTTTAAATACAAATGAAATTACTATTATAACAACCGCAGCATACGCAAAAAGCCACATTTTTTTCGTACAGTGGTTTCTGAGATTAGCGCGTTCAAACAATCAAACAAACAATCAACACTGATTTGTCCTTGGGTATTCTGTATTAATTCTGTAGTAAGGTTTTCTGTTTTGATAGGATTGGCGCTCTATTGTGTTATAGTTTTACTATATTTATCCTGTATTAATATCTTTGAAAAATATTCACTAAGAAATTAATGTTACGCTGACGTCCATTTGTTGTTGAACATTGACATTGAATTTCAATCAGTCAAGCTACAGTAACTTTTGTGAGATAAAAGATATTATAATAACCATAGATAAACGACAGACAAAGAATTATAATAACAAAAAATGCATTATCTTTGAAGTGAAACAAGTTTTGGGTACAAATACAGTAAAAACATAATTTTGGCTGAGAAAATGTATATTTAGTAACAATGCACCGGTAGTGCGTAGTTGGAGACACTTAGAGGCTGCAATAACGTGACAATAGGAGATTTACTCGTCACAGTCAATGGCAATGATCGTTGTTACGTCATTTTATTATATCACTTCAACAATGGTCGAATTAAATCTAAACTTACAAATACTTTGTGTTCTAGAAATTTAATACTTGAAATCATTTATTCTGTGTCTCGTTTATAATACCATTTTGGTGCTCTCAAAATAATTTCAACATAGTAATATTTGCTATTATGTAAATAAAAGAATATTTTCTTTTATCATAGCTATAATACTTTAGATATAAAAAAATATATACTAAAAGCAGGAAATTTACATGGTGCTATTTATAAATTCAAATTCAAATTCAAAATATTCTTTATTCAAGTGGACTGTTTACAGTACTTTTGAATCGTCAAATGTTTTAAAGAAGCTACCACTGATTCGGAAGTTTGCTCCTACCGAGAAGAATCAGCAAGAAACTCGGCGGCTAATCTTTTAAAAATTATTACAATTTGATGGTTACAGATAATCGTTGCAGCTGGATGCGTAGCTGACTGCAGTTAAGATAAGCTATCACTCAAATAATCCTCAATAGTATAGTAAGCTTTATGTAGCAACATGGTTTTGAGATAATTTCTAAACTTGTGTAAAGGCAAGTCCAGATAATGTTGAGGAATTTTGTTATAAAAACGTGTACCGAGACCGACAAATGATTTCCGGACCTTTTGGAGGCGTAATCTAGGCGTCATTAGTTTATGTCTGTTTCTTGTATGTCTGTCATACCTATCACTATTTTTACTATACAAGTGAATATTTTTACGTACAAATAGTATATTACTGTAGATGTATTGTGAAGCTACAGTCATAACGCCAATTTCTTTGAACTTTTCCCTAAGAGAATCACGAGGTTTCATATTATAAATACCACGTATAGCTCTTTTTTGCAAAACAAAGACCCTGTGAATATCAGCCGCTGTACCCCATAGCATGATTCCATATGACATAATGCTATGAAAATAGGAAAAATAAACAAGTTTTGCTGTGTCAACATCAGTTAATTGTCTAATTTTCCTAACAGCGTAGGCAGCGGTACTTAATTTTCCACAAAGGTTTGTTATATGGGGTCCCCATTGGATCTTTGTATCTAAGGTCATTCCTAAAAACACAGTTGTATTTTCTTTCACTAATATTTCATTATTTAATATAACATTTTCTGTTGGTCTGGTTCCATTAAGCAGTGAAAACTCTACGCATTTTGTCTTTTTTGTGTTTAAAAGTAGGTTATTTATGGTAAACCAGTGAGATATTTGAGACAAAGCATTATTCACATCGTCAAGATTTTCCTTATATCTGTCAACCTTAAAAATTAATGATGTATCATCTGCGAATAGTACAATGTCGCAAATACTGGGCACAAAATATGGCAAATCATTAATATATACTAAAAACAAGAAAGGACCTAAGATTGAACCTTGAGGCACGCCCATAACTGTTACTGATCCGGATGACTTGACGTCATTTATACATACTCTTTGTAATCTATTGCAAAGAAAAGATGTAATAAGACTAAGCGCATTATCTTTGATCCCATAATGACGCAGCTTATACACGAGAGTTGTATGTTGGACACAATCGAACGCTTTAGACAAATCGCAGAAAATACCAATAGCGTTCTGCGAATTCTCCCAGGCATCGAAAATGTGTATACAGCCGTAGATATAGCGGTTGAGTAGAATAGACCATCCTCAGTTATTACATAGGTGTCGTAAATTACGACTACGGTAAGTTGACGTCAGGCAGGGGGTCGGTCGAAATATTAGGAATATTTATACCAAATCACATCACAACATGTTTATAACATGTTGTGCCGACCCCACTTAGAGCGGAATAGCGGCGGGAAAATGATTATGAGTAATATAAAAATGCGAAAGTCTATTTGTCTTTCTGTCTGTCTGTAATGTTTTAAAGGTTAATCTATTAGATTAATATTTATAAAGTTTGATACAATTGATACTTATATGCCTAACATATTTAATAATAAATGCCCTTTAACTTCGGGAACAAACACAACATATAGTACATAATTAACGGTATTTTAAAATGAAATTCGACGCAAACGAAGTCACGGTTACAATTAGTATGTCATACATTGCAATTATGACATCACTAGATTGTCGTGTTCGTCTGAACGATGAACACCATTTTCCTCACATAGGTCTCAAGGATTTTCCAAACTACAAAGCCAACTTCAAACTATATTTGAAGTCATTGTCCTACATAACATATATTAAAATAATACTGACGTATGATTTTTATACATTTTAGTACTAGTAGGTACTAGTGGTACCAGCAACTCCCCCTTACCCTTTTCAGCGTTTAAGTATCCTCAATAATACAATATGTTTTTCCCTATTCCTGGAAGAAAATCGGGATTTTTACATCGATATTAGTCCAGCGGTTTCGGCGTGAATGCGTATCAGAAAGACAGACTTCCGCTCCTAGTAAGTATGGATTTAAATAGTAAATATGGTTATTAGTAAATATGGATGAGACGTATGCATGAAGACATATTTGTTATTTTTTTTTGCCTTATAAACACTTTGGATGTGAGAGGTACACTTATATCAATCGGACATTATATGATAAACCGGGCATTACTAGTATGAATTTAATATATTGAAACTCACCTTCATTCCCATTAGAACGATACAGCAAGACAATCCCAGTAACGTGTCTTGAAGCCTTGTCTGCCCAATATGACTAAAGACACCCTTCCAAGTTGATATGAAAGTCTCCGCGTTAAACTTCAACCCAAAAAGACCTTTGATCTGGGAGGACGCTATGGTAATCGCTGCAGCGGATGTGAAACCGGACACTACTGGCA
The DNA here is from genome assembly GCA_029227775.1 of Morpho helenor. Lineage (NCBI taxonomy): Eukaryota > Metazoa > Arthropoda > Insecta > Lepidoptera > Nymphalidae > Morpho > Morpho helenor. The sequence goes on along the minus strand of JARGCU010000019.1, from coordinate 6,697,283 downwards.
ATGACACGAACTCGACTAGAAAACCTGAAAATAAATATATTTTTAAGAATCGCAAATCAGATTTGTATGCGTAACTTATCCTTATCCTCCTGCCCTAATCCCACTCTAAGTGAGGTCGGCACAACATGTTATAAACATGCTGTCACATGATTTGGCTGCGTTTTTACGACCAGCCGCCTGCCTGACGTCAACTTATCTTAGTCGTATTTTACGACACCTCGATAAGAAAGAGGGTGGTCTATTCTACTTAACCGGATACTACACGGTGAGTCAACTTATCTTAGTCGCCTTTTACGACACCTCGGTAATAAATGAGGTTGGTCTATTCTACTCAGCCGGATACCACACGGCGGGTCGACTTACCTTAGTCGCCTTTTACGACATCTCGGTAAGAAATAAGGGTGGTACTATTCTATTCATCCGGATACCACACGGCGTTATATGCGTTACTTATATATACTTTTATTGTTAACCACGTTAAATACAGAAAAGACAATAAAACAGACTTTGTCGCGTTAGTATAAAGCCAATGGCCCTAGAAGAGCGGCCAATAGATGTCGCTGTTGCAGCATCATACAAATTGGCTTAACTTACGGCTTGGTTTAAATTAAGCTAACGCAATCGAGTAGGTTAAAAAAACTTGCACTAAGTACATTGGTAATAATACAATCAAGCATCGTTTTACCTTATCATTACGTAAAAATGTATGGTCCTAACCGATTTTTCTTTTATATTAGTAATAATAAAATTATTTTGCTATAATCTGCGATTGATTTTCTTATCAAATAAAGTTTATTGTAAACAAAATAAGATAAAGATTAATTAAAATAAAGGTACCGGAAATAAAAGTCTAAGGTAAACAGACATTATCCTACAGTAAACTAAATGGCGCTTTAGGAATTAAAACTAAGAACTATGAAAATGTAATAGCATTAATCATCATCCTACTGGCCTTATCCCACTCTAAGTGGGGTCGGCACAACATGTTGTAAACATGTTGTCACATGATTTGGCTGCGTTTTTACGACTGACTGACGTCAACTTACGTTAGTAGTATTTTACGACACCTCGGTAAGAAAGAGGGTGGTCTATTCTACTAAACCAGATACCACACGGTGAGTCAACTTACCTTACATGCCTTTTACGACATCTCGGTAAGACATTAGGGTGGTCTATTCTAAGCCGGATACCACACGGCTCAAAAATGTAACAGTATTAAAATAAGAAAAAATACTTACCAAGTTGGACGATTCCCGCTATTAATTGGATGATGCCGCCAATAAAACAGAGCAATATCGCAAAATCAGGATTCGTGCCATTTGTGTATGTGAATGTAAGGAGCGAGAGTAAAGCTGTAGGACCAATGTTGATTTGTGGGCAGGTTCCCATTATTGCGTACACGAATCCGCCAATAAGAGACGCGTAAAGGCCATACTACAAGAAAAAAATAAGATCATCCTCCTGCCCTTATCCCTCTCTAAGTGGGGTGTTAGCATTATAAACATGTTACACGATTTGGCCACGTATTTTACAAACGGCCGCCTGCCTGACGTCAATTTACCTTAGTCGTATTTTACGACACCTCAGTAATAAAGAGGATGGTCTATTCTACTCAACCGAATACCACACGGTAGGCCAACTTACCTTATTCGCCTTTAGCGACACCTCGGTAAGAATTGAGGGTGGTCTAGTCTACTCAGTCGGATACTCAAAAAAACGCGAAAATATTTTTATCATATATGTATGTTACCCCTGTGTAAAAGCTTTAATTAAGCCCAATATTTATATTTATACAGACTTTCACATTTTTATTTTTAGTAAAACTAATACCAAAAAAAATCGCAATTTAATTATATTTTATACGAAATAAATTAGGTACATATAGGAAGGCTTGATCTGTGTATTACGTACTATAATCTTAAGCAAAACCGCATTGTGTTTTATTATGATTGTACCGCATTATTTCTAAAATTATATAAAAGTATAACTGATATTATTTTTAATATGCACTAGTTTTCTTTTAAAATACAGTACCTGGATGACAGAGCCTTGCTTTTTTATTTTATACAAAATTAAAAAAAAAACTTAAAAAAAAGAAAAAAAAAAATGTATTTGGGATCGATCCTAGGTTTTTACATTTCTCGAAACCGTCCATTCCCCGAATTAGCTGACTTGACAATTTGTGTCAAAAATTCAAATTATAGTATTTTTTAATGCCCAAAAACATAGATGAAACGATTTTTTTTTTACATAAAATCTAGCTAGATCGATTTTTCTCCCCCAAAACATGCTGAATTTCAGGAAAATCGAGATTCCGAAAATACATATATACACATACAACATTAACTCATTTAAATATTAAAGATTTCACTGTATTCTACGTACTTAAGGATAAATGCGAACAGCATCTCATTTAAAACTTTGTTTATGTATCGACTAAAATTTCAAAGTCAATAGAGATGTAATCAAGATTAACTGTTATATAAAAAAATTAAATAAATATATATATACTCATACATATCAATCAATCATAAAGTCATAACATTGTTGTCTTTACTATAAATAGAAAAAACATATTTCCAATTATTACTCGTAATAAAATAGATATAGAATAGCTAAAAAGAATTTCAAATGACGTCAACCGTACATTACTTGCACGACTAAAAATATACAACGATAAATTTATTTTAGCTATTAGCACAATTACTGCATACCTCGGAAATGTGTCATTTGTAGTTAGTACGCAAATATTTGAAAATTAACAGTTTGTAAGTATGTTATAAGTAATCACACCACGGAATTTACGCGTTATCAAATCTCGATACCAAGATCGTTAAATACGAATATTACTGCAAGCGCTATAATAGTTCTCATATTTATCACTTGACCGTTAAAATTTTATTACATTTTCGTTCATATTCTTATCTACGCCGTTTAAAACTTTCCGTCGGCTACAAATATTAGTAGTTAATAATATAAAGGACCATCATATAAACGATTTATCAGCTTTAACGTACCTTTCACATACTTGATCAGTATATCTTACAACAACTTAATACAACTAGTTTTTAAGATTCCCAATGTAGGCACGTTTAACGCACTAAAATCATCACTGCTTCTATCTGCGCCTAAATACAATTCTCAGAAAAAATTATTAACCTAAACTTTGATATTCTTAATAAGAAAATTGAATGACGTAACATACATATATTCACACGTACTACTACACTACACGAGAAAGATATAGCTTTCTCTATCTCTCAAACACACACATACAAGATTATTGCACAGTATATACTTCGATGTGAGATAAACTTTATAAATAAATGAAACAATGAAATCATTAAATTTATACTTAAAAAGGCGATATCACATAATAACAAAACAAACGCTCGCAAAAATGAAAATTCAGTGTACTCAAGGTCAATAAAAAACGAGCGAGAGTCTGACTTCTCAGACGCTATGTAATAATAGACATTATAAGTATAACGTTTAATTGTTACCTACAACAAATAAAGGCGCCAGGAAAGACCTCTATATTTTCAAATCTAGATGTGACCCTGACGAATCAAATGACGAACGCATACAAACACATGGCGTCTTCGCCAGTAATGTAATGTTCTCGATATTGTGACATCAGTCAGGCTTTTTTCTACCCCTATCAACGGTGTGATAACTAGTTACAGTCATAAACACCGGCACCTAACCCATGGTCTGACTTTTTGGGAGGCAAAAAACGACGTTTTCCAAAGCTTATAGAACTTCTCCTGCCTTCTATTCTTTACACTCCGCATCCGCGACGAAGCTCCTAAGCTTAAGTGACACTTTAAAAGCTATGTCTAACATTACAACACCAAAAAAAACAAAAAGAATCAAATACAGCTGATTCTAATTAAGAGATTAAATGCCTACGTTGAATTTATTACAATAGTAAGGTAGTAGGGTAGTAGAATATTAACCTGAGGTTCAAATCCAGCGAGTGAGGCGTACGCAATGGATTGTGGTATCAAAGTGAGGGCCACAGTGATCCCTGCTATTAAATCACCAATGCCTGTCTTCGTGTCGTAACTCCTTGACCACCGAAGTATGGGAAACACTTTGCCCACTATTAATAGGGGGTCCAACTTAAGCATCTTTCTGTAAAATAAAATCAATTTCAACAACCATTTCTTGTAGCCTAATTTTAATTTTAAATACATTTTTTCATCTGGTACCTCACAAAATATAACCGAAAAATTTAAAAGTATGCAGTTTACATTAAATTCGGTATTTAAGTTACAGACTAGAAATTATTTATCTTAAGTAATTATATATTAGTAGCATCTTTTCATCTATTTATTTTACCAAAATTATTGAATTGATTCAATAGTTAAATTGATATAAACTTTTTCTATTTTTCTCTTTATGACCCGTACTCTCTTTTTTTCCATTCTTGTCCTTTTCCTTCTATTTCAAAGGTTGACTGGAAGAGATCCATTTTAGGGATAAGTCCGCTTTTGTGCTTTTTTTTTCTCTTTTCTAAATAGATGTATAAAAAAAAATAAGATGACGATTCAAAAGCACTTGTTTGGAAGTTAACTTCAATAAGAAAAGATGTTTTGAATTTAATCGAAAAGCGTGCTAATGAATTTCGTAATTCTTCTCGCCCGTATATCGTAATATAAATAGTAAATATAAACACACAATTTTTAAAATACAAAGTTGCCTTCGCAAGATAAAATAATTTTATTACCTGTTGTTATATTTACTAGCTTGGTTATAGTTTATCTTTCTTAATGCCGTCATTGAGAATTCATACAAATATCAGCTCATTTATTCTCAAATTTTTATTATGAACAAACGCTCAAAAGTTCATTGTTTCATTGCGTGTTATAAAGCGCTGATTTAGTCACGTTATATTTTATACCTTACATATTAATAAGCTTATTATTTTATAAATAAAGAGGCTATAATATCACGATCAAATCTCGGTAAACTACTTAATCATTTTTCGTATAAAATATCTAGTAAGCAAAACTGACATAACTTGGTTACTTAGAAAATAATAAAACAAAACTGGTATAAAATAAAAAACTAAACATGTAGGACAATAATAATCGGCTTAAAAATTTCAGAAGAGATTTTGGGATATATGAAAAGTCTAATTTTCAAATACTTTATTTGACGATATATCTTAAAAATTTTACATTTCATTATAGTCTCAAATGAACTCTCGAGCGGGCTTAGAAGACACTATAGGATGATAGCTTTACGTTTAACGTACCTTAATTGTAGAAGTTAAGAAGAGATGAAATTATAATATTCCAGGCTATAGCATAATTAGGTGCTTTCAACAAAATAGTTTGCGGGATTCTAATTGCATTATTTATTAAGTTAACCAAAATTTATAAAGCAATAATAGTTATGTGAGATTTAGGTAGTTAGTTTTTATTATAGTGTGACATTTTAATTTAATGCATACATACCATTTAAAATAACTAATATCAATAATCAAACAAAAAATATGATAAAAAACACATTTAAATTTTATTACGAGAACGATTTAAAAAAAAACAAAGAACATTGACTGAATTAAAATACAGAAACAAAAAATGGTATAAGAAGTTATAAGCAAAACTTATAAGGAAGAACAACAAAGCGAATTGTGAAAGTCAGAAAACAGGGCCCATAAGAAGTTAAAACATCTAAGTAATGGATATAAAAATAAATTGTTTGTTTGTACAATCCTAAATTACCTATTACAAGGAACAATATAACACAACTCCATTAATTCACGCTTAAACACGAAATACTGTACTCATGTGTAAAGCTAATATTTGTAATAAAAACTTTTCGCGGAAGAAATACAAATTTGCATATTTCGGCAGAACAAATCTTTGCGGAGGACCACTCATGTATTTCAAACAAACCGCAACAGATAAAACCCAGTAACTTTAAAAATTATAAATTGCATATTATTTTACAGAAAAAATTGGTCTGCTTCATGAAGTAACCATACACAATGCAATAATACACGTAATAATGCTATTCATCTGACTATGTTGAGTATATTCTATTTACATGAAAACTTGTCCTTTGACAAGCTTTAAAAAAAGCATAGAAAGTCATCATATCATTGACGATTTATCTGACTTATTTCACCTCAGCTTCAGGGTTAAAAACATCACAGTTTACTGCACAAGTATACTATATAAAGATTAAGTATTTTTATGGTCTACCGAATTCAATAATAAATACAATCTACTACTATAACCTCAATACAATACTATAAACTCAATTTTGTAACATATTGATATGCAATTTTACCTACTAACATTTTGCAATCGTCAACTGACCCGTTGGGGCAGACGTGGTGACTTGCCTTCAGCCCCGGGAGTCACGGGTTAGAGTCCCGTCAAGGCCAACATTTTTTATTAACAATTTGTTGGTTCTTCGAATCTTGATGTAAACATATATTTAAAAAATTATCTCAAATTTTATTTGTATATATTTATTAGTCTGTCACCCATAACACAAGTATTATAATACTTACCTTGGGACGGTTGATCGTATGTGTATTTGTCCTATATATTTCTTTATCTATTTAGGTATTATAAAAAAATACTCGAAAACCCAATAAATAGTATAAAAAAATGTTGATCCTTAGCGTTAATCAAACCTAGGACACTTGAAGATAAAGGCCGCAGCTCACTGCACCAACGCGCCGGGCATTTAATTACTAGCTAACAGATAACTATAGCGAACTTATATACACGGTAAGAAAAGTTCTTTTACCGTACCGTACCGTTCTTAAAAGTTATTTATTTCAAGCTAAAATCAGCATTATTAATTTTCGCTTGAAAGTAAATAACAATACAAAATCAATTTATTATTTACCAATCAAATTATTTTCTTTATAAATGTATTTTAATAATAAACCTCCTTGTAATAACGATGTTTTTATTCTAAAAATACCACACAAATTCAGTAATATTTTATATTTATTACCTGTAGGCTTAAAAGGACTAGAAGCCTGAGCAGTTTAAAAACATTATTTACCTCTTTTTATTCTAATTAAAATAAATACAACACAAATTAAGTATTTTAATATTTTTTATTTCTTACCTGTAGGTTTAAAAGGGCTAGAAATCTGAGCCGTATTCAGTTTAAAAACATTATTTACCTCTTCAATATTTCACCATAAATAATATATGATCACAAACAATATTCAACAAGGACCACTAAAGTTGATGGGGTTACTGTATTTAAATAATTTATTCACATGTATGACCAAAATATTTCACACGCTTAACTTTTCAGTTTTGTTATCTGTCATTTTGTTTGGCGCGAAAACTTTTTAGCCTCCGCATTAAGCAGCGGTTAAACGTAAACTGCCTTACTGTTAAGTAGGTACCAATCATCTCGTTATCATTTTCCTGTCACAATACATTTCGAAATATAAAAACTCGCAAAAATGTTACGCTCTATAAAAATAAGAAGTCCAATACAATATATTCTTTGACTTCTACTAGATAGATTCAATCATGTAACAAAATTATATATATCCTCCTGCCCTTATCCCACTTCGGCACAACATGTTTAAACATGATTTGGCTGCGTTTTTACGACCGGCGGCCTGCCTGACGTCAACTTACCTTAGTCGTTTTTTACGACACCTTGGTAAGAAGAGTGGTCTATTCTACTAAACCGGATACCACACGGTGGGTCAACTTACCTTAGTCGCCTTTTACGACACCTCGGTAAGAAATGAGGGTGGTCTATTCTACTCAGCCGGATACCATACGGCAGGTCAACTTACCTTAGTCGCCTTTTACGACACCTCGGTAAGAAATGAGGGTGGTACTATTCTATTCAGCCGGATACCACACGACGTAAAATTATGTGTGGTACTTAAATTTAATTTGATAAGTAAAATATATTAAAATTATTCTAATCTGCAAATAAATCTACAAAGTAATGATAATCTATACTAATATAAAAAGCTGAAGAGTATGTTGGTTTGTTTGTTTGTTTGTTCGTTCGTTTGTTTCTTTATTTGTTTGATTGCTTACTTGAACGCGCTAATCTCAGGAATTACTGGATCGATTTGATAAAATCTTTGAGTGAAGGATAGTCCATTTATCGAGGAAGGCTTTAGATCACACATCACAATATGATGAATAGGAGAGGAACAGTAATAAAATTTATAGCAATCCTTGCGCGCGCGTAGTAAACGATGAAAGTTATTGAAAAATCATGCACAAAATCATTAATAAATAAAAGGGCTTCAAATCAATTCAAAATGGTAGCGAGTAGTTAATGACTTTTATGCAAATTCTGCATGTATTAGGTATGAGAACGAGTAGTACACTCTACATTTAGCATTACATATATGTATATACTTTTATCGCGGATTATAGCAAAATAATATTTTCATTACTTTTGTATTATGGACCTCCGCAAAGTAACGCCTAATTCTATAAATTATTATTTCTATTTATTATGTGCTTTATGGTTAAATTTGGTATATAATCTTCTTATATTCATCATATAAGCTTCAGACGTTTTCTACACAGAAGGAAAAAGTTCTTTAGTAGCAGGAATGTAATATTAATATTCCTGTTTATATTAAAAATCAATCTGTTATAAATTGATAGGATTTTAAAAAGTATATATATTGGTTTTCCTTATAATTCGTCTTGCTCACTGGTTTATAAGTTTATTGAACTTAACAGTTGTTGCTCATTCGATTTTTTTTAAAGGATAGCAGTATTTTTTTTATTTAGATCTGCAACCAACGTTCAAGAAGGATTTAGATATTTATACGATTATAATCCATTTTTGACTTTAACTGTAAGGCATTTCAGAAAAAAAAATTACAGAATGTGCTCATTCGATCCCGTGTTTTTGTAAAAATGATATTTATAATTTTTACCAAAATTCTTGGTATTTTTGTTTAATAAAATAGTAAATAATTAAATAAATTACGAGCTAGATGCATGTAGATTTATATCGTTGATAGTACGTTGATATCAGATATCGACGAAGAGCAACATGAACTTGGCTAACCAGTGTCTATTTAATAAAATTATATCTTCGGAAATCCCGTTCTGCTTTATATTTTTACCTTCATAAAATGTCGTTCATATTTTATATTGTCCGATAGTTTAATATAGCCTATTGAGAACAAATTGCATTTCGCATATTGTCGATGGATAACTATACGATATAGTTCAGCGTTATAGCAACCTACACTGTGCTCACGGAAAAATCCTTCACTTTATAAATATACGTAAGGCTCTGCTCGATGCTCGCTCAAGCAAGCGTTAAGGTAAACAACACTATAGATTTGATTTTAGTGATAGAGGAAAATCGTAGAATAACAATTAACTGCCAATTTCTTTGTAGTTTCGAATTTGTCGTGAACATTTTTATTATCATTATTAGAAAGGCAAGGGGAAATGGCAGAATTTAAAACTTCGTACGTTTAGACTGATAAAAAAATTCAAACAGTTTCCATTATTTACCTTAACATCCATTATTTTAGGCTGTCTGGTTCAATAAAGAAGTTTTCATATTATTTGCGACTAACAGAGACATAAAATTATATTCAAGGCTACTTGGCGAGTTAGCGATTTTAATCTTAAAAGTACTAAAACGTAAAAAACCAGGTAATAAAATAAATCTCTTTCACATAAAAGTGATATTTGAAATGCGGAGAATACCTTTATAAGCAATAGGTTATGCCTAAGTTTACGCATTCTAATAACTACGAGTAAAAAATATATTGAGCCTAAAATTAACGAAAAATTCATATCAGTCAACCATCTCTCTAGTACAGTGTTTCCCAACGTGGGTTCCACGACCCACAGGGGGGAAATTTGATGATTACGGGGGGGGGACAATTCGACACGAGTTTAAGCCTTTTGCTCTGGGCCATTTAATTGCAATGCTAGATTTCGGTGCCAATTTTAACAAAAAAAAAGTAATTTTTCTTCCTAAAACTCCATTACCCTTAATAAAAAAAATTATGTTCTTTACGTGGACAATTCAATTTTTAATATTAAAATTTATGTTTGTTACTTAGGGGGCAAAATAATTTTTAACGTGGGGCGTGGACCAAAAAAGGTCGGGAAACACTTGGAAGGAGATTTTTTGTTTCCCTAATCTTCGGTTCAAGGAGATTAAAATTCTGAAGTTGGGCTTTTGAAGCAATATAGAAAGTCAATGAAAGGTTTAAGAAATCCCAACGCAAAGTAAAGGAATAGAATGTGACCTCTACATTATCATTATATAACCAATTTATCAGTCTATACCGAAATTATGTATCCACTCGATTTAAAACGAAACATTTATTACAGTGCTACAAAGTTACCACTTCATTCTCCGAATTAATAACTTTAAAGAGGTATTTAGAAAAATTACCAGACTATTCACGTTTCTAATCAACAAAACCTATTGTGTTGCAATCGATTTGTTATACGGATGAATAGCTATGAATCAAATGTTATAATTTGCTTCTATGGTCTATTAAGATTGAAAAACGCAAATAAAGGGAACGAATTTCATTAACAGTCACAGTAAATAGACTGAAACTTAAGCAAACTATGTTTAAAGTTGCCGAACGCAAAATACGGATATGAGGTAAATTTCTGAGTGGGATAATTGCTATAGGAGGTAGTCCTGATCTGAACTCGTGACTCAACACAACATTAAGAGTCTAGAATTTGACTTTCTGTTGTTAAATGCGATACGTTATGGCTGGTGTCCATTTTTTAAAATCCCTTTTCAAGTATACTTTCGTTAGTTAAAAAATCTACATGCAATATTTTAAGTACTTAGACTTTTTATGTTATTTAGCCGTGTGATATCTGGCTGAGTAGAATAGACCACCCTCATTTCTTACCTAGGTGTCGTAAAAGGCGACTAACCTAAGGCAACGTCAGGCAGGCGGCCAGACGTAAAATAACTAGTTAAAAACATGCTGTGACGATCCCACTTATAGTGGGATAAGGGTAGGGCCAATGATGATTGTGACTTTTTATATTATTGAAACATAATTACAATTAATTTATTTATATGCAGTCGAGACCTTAGGGCCATGGAGTCAAATGCAAAAAAAAATTTATCCGTTTTAACACCGTTGATTGCCTCTTCAGGTGACAAGAGGGCTGGCTCCTTTTTCGCATGAAGAATCAGCTAAGCGATTCAGCGCGGAAACGCTGCCAGCATTCTTGGGACCATTCCACGTGGACATGATTTGTATAGTCCTAGCGTGTAAGTAATTTAAGATAGATATAACTTGTACATTTTTGCTGTAAATAAATGTGTAACTTTGTAGAGAAATTTATTTATTAAAATCCTTATAAAATTTAAGGCAAAATATCTGTAAATAAGTAACATATTAACGGAGTTATGATACAACAGAATCAATAATTAATATCAGATTTCCGATTCACGCTTAGTTGAGAACAGGAAAATTTTAATTAAGTCTAAATTATGCCTAATAATCTGAATGTGGACACTCGCGTAGAACGGAATGACGGAGCAGAAAATTGTTTTTAATTAACTAAAGTCCGTTTCACAAGAACTGACAGTGATGTGACTTAAATAAAACGCGGAAACGTCACAAAGTAAATTGTACTAAATTGCGTTTAAAATAAACAGTTTCAATATTACCTTAAGTTAGATCGCAATGTGACCGGAACACGTATGAAAAAAAACCCAACCTATGTCTACGAAAGTCATATTAACAAGATGTATATTTATACTGGTATATCTAGAGTGCGCCGTTTGCAGTTGAGACCCAGTTGAGGGCAATGAAGTCAAAGTTCAAAAAAATATATCTGTTTTAACACCTCGGTTAATTGCCTCTTCAGACAAGAGGGCTGGCTCCTTTTTCGCACAAAGAATCAGCTTAGCGATTCAGCGCGAAAACGCTGCCAGCATTCTTGGGACCATTCCACATGGGCATGATTTGTATAGTCCTAGCTTGTAAGTAATTTAAGATAGATATAACTTGTAAATTTTTGCTGTAAAAAAAAAAACAGGAATTCCATATGTACATGCCGTCTTTAAATCCAAAAGTAAATTATGTACCTTATCCAGAATAAAACGTTTCTTTCTTTATCATGACGAGCGAGTGACCAACGTACATTTTGTATACACTTTTTATAAATATATTTATACACAAAGCAGTCGTTAAAAAGCCTTTTTCTTTATAGACATATTCGAATTGTAATAAAAACGTTCTTTCCGCAGGGAATGTCCCCCAGTGGGAATACCATATTTAAATCTTTGCACGCGCCTCAAATAATAATCATGTACAAAAAATATTATGTAAGTAATTTACAAGTCCTGTTAGGCTATATAAAGTCAATTCACGTAAGTTATATTATTTTTTGTAAACATTTGTTTAAGCAATGTTTAAATTTGGAAAATCGTGATGTGTTTAATTTAACTAAGTTGACTGTGTGTAAAATGGTCATATGTCTTTCTGTAAGCATTTATCCTCATACAATGCATCTCGCAATTAATAAACGATCAGTAAACCAATGTAAATATTTATATTTCAAATATAATTTTCAATAAATTGGTCCAAAGGAGAAAAAGGTATTTTGCGAGTAGTAAGATAGTAACAGAAAGCTAATTAGTTTAGGAAACACAATCCGTTCTCATACCTCATACACGCAGGATTAGTAGCAGCACCGATAACCAACACCACCATCACATTATACATTCACTAAGACAATCTCAAGGATCGTTCCCCGTAACCAAAGCATTATTAAGGGATAGGCTCCACGACATAATCGCAATTTTGCTGTATGTCTTAGCCATTGCGCATAGATTTTCTTTAAATAATGCGGCTTATAATAATTACATATATAATTGCTTTTGTTAAACAACTTACCTTAATAGTGACAGCGATGAAATCATGTATTCTATTGCACTAACTAATCACATAATAAATATCCGTCCAAAAACAAAATAATTTAAATTGTAAACTAACGGAAATAAAATAATTGATTTACACATTAAATGCGATAATTAATTTCACATTAGAAGTCGATTGCTTGGCTATAAGCTATAGCAGATGTGTTAAAAGTATTAGAAGGCCTGATACAGAAAGCCTACTGTAATATCCAGCAGGAGTCGTCAATCATTTATAGTTCCAGGAACCCTTCAAACCCATGGTTTTTGTAAAGGAACCTCAAGTATCTTCTCCTGAACCATACCTTACAATTAGTATTAATTATCATTAGTAACTAATTATAAGCATTATATTTTGAAACGAGTAAGCGCCCAAGTTTCTTGCTGTCATCTCTCGGTGGGAGCAGTTTTCCGAACCAGCAGTAAAAAAGAAGTTAAGTAACGGCCTGTCCCAGTGCTGGGCATAGGTATCCTCTCTACGTTTTTTTTTAAGTAATAATATATAAATAAATGGGACACTTACACACACGGTCGTACGTCCCCAAAGTAAGTAACTTAATACTTGTGTTATGGTGGACAGACAATTGGTGAATATATACTTATATATATTTTTAAATACATACTTAAATACAAATATACACCCAGACTCGAAGACCAACAAATTCATTCATAGAAAATGTTGGCCCTCGGCGGGAATCGAACCCGCGACCCGCTGAGCTGTAGGCAGAGTCACTACCCAACTGCGCCAACGGGCCAGTTTTGGAGAGAAGGATTGGAGCTAAGAACGCTGCTCCAATGTGGATTGGTAGGAACCAGCAGTAGTATTGAAGACTCAAATGCCCTTGTTTACATGTTTACTTGAATAGAGAATATATTTTGAATTTGATGAAGTTAAATTCGTTCATTCATTTCAGAAATGCATTTGTTATCGGTGTATTAATTTCCCACTGTTGGGCCAAGGCCGCCCTGTTCTGGCAAGGTGATGTAAATCGATAGGAGAGAAACATAATCGTTAACGGCGAAAGCCGTTAAGTGAAGTGCTGCTGTTTGTTTCCTTTATGCTACACCTGGCTTTATACCTAAAATATATAATGACTTTATATCAATCCATATCCATCTATCTATACTAATATAAAAAGCTGAAAAGTTTGTTTGTTTGATTGATTGATTCTTTGAACGCGCTAATCTCAGGAACTACTGGACCGATTTGAATAATTCTTTCAGTGTAAGATAGTCCATTTATTGAGAAAGGCTATAGACTATAATATCACGCTAAGATAAGTAGGAGAGAAGCAGCAATAAAAAGTAGTACGGAAACATTTTACGAAAATTTAAAGCTTTCCTTGCGCGCGCTGAGTAAACGGTAATAGTTATTCAAAAATCATGTATTACAAAATTATTCCAAATAAAGAACTCCATCCAAATCTAAAGCAACGGGCAATAAGGTTAGCACAGTGGTGGAAACTAATTTTTAAAGGCGATAAAAAAATTTTGGGATCGTGGTGTGCAACTCAATTACATTCAAATTAAAATTAAAAATATTATTTATTTAGTAAACTTGTAAACAAGTGCTTTTGAATCGTCAACTCTATTGCTGGTTCGGAAAACTGTTCCTACTGAGAAGAGGAAGTAACTCGGCGGTTAATACATTATTCTTAATACTATTTACATTTAATCCTAGGTTTCTACAGGTTCGAAGAGAGCTATCCACACATTCATATCATCTAAGTAATCCTCAACAGTAAAGTAGGCTTTCTTTATCAGCCTCATTAGAACAGTCTTTTTAAAATGCTGTACAGTAATCGCAATATCTTTCTTGTCTCGACAATAGAAAAAATATAATCAGCAAAGCTTTAATTTGTATAATCTAGCAAAATTTACCGTGAAACTAACAATTTCACCAGAAGATAGATCCCTCCAATTATTTAATACCATCGTGATATCAAATTTAAAACGTCCTCCAACCGCCATTGGCTTTTAGTACCCTTGAAGACAACCTGATAAGCATTTTGTACAAGTATTAAATTTCAGCCCGCCGCGACCGTTCCTGACCTTAAATTTGATGCTTATTTTACCTGATTCTATAAACTATCTTACTAAAGTACTCGAATTTACTTAATAAAGGTTAAAATTTACTAATTTTTATAGCTGCTCATTTTTTACATCAACTTATTTAAAGTCAATTAATTTACTAACATTTGTTATACACGATTTCTGTTTTTAATCAATTAGGTAATACATTACATGCGAGATTTTTTCTTAAAGTGAGCTATCAAAAGGTCCTCTGCGATGGGACCTACACCATTTGAGGCCTCGAGAAGTCAAGACATATCCACTCATCTTTCTCCTGCCCTTATCCCACTCTAAATGGGCTCGGCACAACATGTTGTTACTTAATTTGGCTAGGTATATTATGAGCCTGCCTGACGTCAACTCACCTTAGTCGCCTTTTGCGACACCTTGGTAACAAAGAGGGTGGTCTATTCAACTCAGCTCGGATACCACACAGATGCGAGACATATCCACTATATTAGTTATTATTAAAATTATCTTTATTAAAAAACTGCTACTAATATTGTAAATTTATTTCTATATATTTTCTAAGAAATACTTTTGTTACTAGGCGTCATAAGTTTTTGCGAAGACCTTATCAGATCAAAATAAAAGCAACAAATACTATACAAACTATTCATGTTTTGAGAAATATGAATAATAACTATATCAAAAATGTACAAGTTATATCTATCTTAAATTACTTACATGCTAGGACTATACAAATCATGCCCACGCGGAATGGTCCCAAGAATGCTGGCAGCGTTTCCGCGGTGAATCGCTAAACTGATTCTTTGTGCAAAAAAGGAGCCAGCCCTCTTGTCTCCTGACGAGGCAATTAACCGAGGTGTAAAAACGGATAAAAAAGTTTGCGCTTTGACTCCATGGCCCTACGGTCTCAACTGCAAACGGCACAAATATATAACTCTCGTGTATAACTATATTATTTAAAAATTGACAATTTAAGGTAACTCTACCTATTATTTCACCCTTCCACTACTAATACTAAATTATACCTGTGTATATGTGTTATACATATTTATGTTAGTCTAAAACTTTTAACATACAAAATATATTTAACTTTCCCAAAGTCTTCAAATATTCAAAGATAGGACAGGTAGGGGAAAATAGCGAAAGGTCGTGATGACTTTGAAATGTCTGTAATTAAATTGCGAAGCATATCGCACTGAATTCAAAAACTTTTTCATTAGTACTTTCTAATCTTGATTCAGGGAACGTTTATTACTATTTACAGAGCCTTTCATGTTTTTGGTTTTCCTGGGGATTTAACTTATTTAATTATAAGATCATGTTTCTAAGAAAAGGAGTCAAAAGCGCCGGTACTGGCTTTTTTTTCTGATTATAAATATGCAATTAGCTTCAACTGCTTACAACGTCACCGGATGGGCAGGTGGGCGCAGAAAAGTTCTTATGTATGTAAGAATAGAGGCAAAAGCATGACAAGAGGTAAAACTATAAAGTCCGACGTATAGTTTGGCCGTATTAACCTGATCTGAAGTAAAACTCAATAATTATAATAGTTAACAGTCGTGGAGTCTATCTCCTTCGGTTACGATGCGAAACGATTGTTGAGATTGTGATGGTGAATACGTGCAGTGCTTGGGTATTTTTGTGTTATTGGTGGCGAGTAGTGCATTATTTTTTACAAATTCTACTTGTATCAGAAGAGCGGATTTACTACACACACTTACACTACATTTAGAATTACATATATTTTCTTTTATCACGGATTATAGCAAAATAATATTTAATTACTTTTGAAAGTAAATTTGCATTTAATTCATAGTACATAATTAAATAAAGATAAAACTTTATCTCATTTTCTAACGTATTAACTTTAATATTGAATAGGTTTTCTCCAGAGACCCTTAAACTTTAAACAGACTATACGACATTCCCATTAATATAAGCCACTCATCTCATTTCAGGTCACAATGACGTAAAAAAGGAGGAAGAATAAGGGAGAATGTCGGTGCTCAGAATTAACAATGAAATGAACAATGGATTACACGGATATTGTCTGTCAACTACGTGGCCGGGCAACTTGACGAAAGGAATGAAATTGAGTACGCTCTCAGATACTAATGAGATTTATTTATTATTCGATTTATAAGCTTAAATTATACCAAATTTCGAAAATATTACTCTAGTGGAGTAGCCCTGAAAACATATTAGGCAGATACATAAACGACAGATGCATGCAGACAGACAGACAACCCCATTATATTTATTTATATGTATTAAAATATTATTCGGCACTATAAAATGCACTTACAAAATGGCAATGAAGATGGCACTGCAAAAGTAAAAACAGCGATGCAGATGTCAACGTTCACCTCCTTAAAATTCAACAATAAACAGTGTTCCAATGATAAGTAAACTAAATTATGTTAATGTTAAAGAATATTTATAAAACAAAAGTAATGAGAATATTATTTTGCTATAATCCGCGATAAAAGAAAATATATGTAATGCTAAATGTAGAGTGTACTATTCGTTCTCACACCTGATACATGCAAAATTTGTAAGAACTCATGCACTACCCGACACCGATGGCACAACAATACACAAGCACTGCACACATTCACCACCACAATCTCAACAATTGTTTCGCCCCGTAACCGAAGCATCGTCAGGAGATAGACTCCACGACAAAATCGCAAAGCTTTGCGATTTTGTCGTGGAGCTTGTGTATTGTTGTGCCATCGATGTCGGGTAGTGTATGAGTTCTTACAAATTTTGCATGTATCAGGTATGAGAACGAATAGTACACTCTACATTTAGCATTACATAAATTTTCTTTTATCGCGGATTATAGCAAAATAATATTCTCATTACTTTTGTATTATGGACCTCCGCAAAGTAACGCCTAATTCTATAAATTAATATTTATAAATTAAATAAACTTTATAAGTAAGTTTATATTATAAGTATTATAATTAAGTTTATATGATTATATTTATTAAACTGTGTGAGTGTGCGTGTGTGTGTGTTTATTTAGGTGTATGTATTATTTATATGTTTGCTCTTGTTCTTCTTTTTTAATTAGAAACGATAAAAACAATAAGTGGTATCCGGCTGAGTAGAATAAACCTCCCTCATATCTTACCGAGATGTAAAAGGCGACTAAGGTAATTTGACATCAGGCAGGCAGCCGGTCGTAAAGTAACAAGCCAAAATATGTTTAAGACATGTCGTGCCCGCCCAATTTAGAGTGAAATAAGGGCAGGAGAATGATGATGATGACAATCGATAAAACGAAATACTGTATATATTAAAATCCTACTAATATTATAAACGCGGAAGTTTGTAAGTATGGATGTATGTTTGTTACCTTTTCACGGCGAATCCGCTGAACTAATATCGATGAAATTTGGCACAATTATTTCTTATACACAAAGAATAGTATATAGGCTATTGAAATTCAATTAAATCTACAGCAATAACATGACATTCAAAAGCGCCATCTATTATCAACCTATCACGCGGCTACAGTCCACAAAAATGAAGTTCGCGGTTAAAAGCTAGTAATACATAAATCTGTCCATGTTATAACTATTACAATTATTTCATTCTAATGTCGACATTAATGTAAGCAAAGTAACTCTTAATGAATCCTGATGTTAATTAGGAACGCCTTATATGTTGTGAGTTCGTAGTACTTTTGTCTGTAAATGTTATATTGGCTACATTTTTTATAACCTCTCTCCTTCTTGTCATCTTTGTAAAACACCATAGTCGAATTATAATTTATCCGCGTCTAAACAGTTTGTTTTATTATAAATCACGCAAATATCAACATGGTAGCAGAGCGTGGTTGATTAAAGTAAAAACGCAGTTAGAAGAAATAAAAAATCTGACCGGCGTATTGAGATTCCTGCTTAACAGAAAAATTGCGGACGTGGTTAGTCAAAAAGGTTCTTGTACAAAATGGCCACCACAAGCCACATGATATATTTGATATATTGATATTTATATTTTTTAGATGTCTCGTAATATACAGTTTGCGTTTACCCTATTTCAAAACATAATGAAAGTTTGAAACTTGAGGAGAGAAGCAGCGCTCTGAATCCGGAATGAAGTGAACAATGAATCCGGATATTGCCTGTCAACCGCGCGGGCGGTTATTAGATCACGATGCACCGACAACATATATGGCGGACTATACTGTCTGAATAATATTAAACTGTTTCTTACACAAACATAACCCTGGATATAATGTAACGAAAATTTAAGATAAATTAGCATCATCCTCCTGCCCTTATCCCACTCTAAGTGGGGTCGGCACAACATGTTATAAACATGCTGTCACATGATTTGGCTGCGTTTTTACTACCGGCCGCCTGCCTGACGTCAACTTACCTTCGTCGTATTTTAAGACAGAGGGTGGTCTATTCTACTAAACCGGTTACCACATGGTGAGTCAATTTACCTTAGTCGCCTTTTACGACACCTCGGTAAGAAATGAGGTTTGTCTATTCTACTCTGCCGGATACCACACGGCGGGTCGATTTACCTTAGTCGCCTTTTACGACACCTCGGTAATAAAAGAGGGTGGTCTATTCTATTCAGCCGGATACCACACGGCGGAAACTATTATTATTGCAATGAACAATAATAATAACTGCATGGAATAAAAAATAATAATCCAAAGGGTAGTTGAAAAGAAAAGCAGCGCTGAATCCGAAATGACGCGAACAATAAATCCGGATATTATCTGACATTCCTACCGGATCACAATACATGGATAACATATTAAATACAGACTTAGTTCTTTTTCACGGTAAATATCATTAATTATTTTCTAACCCGGAATCATATACAACGAAGCATTGCTCAATAATTATTAAGTATGCAAGTATCTTTAATCAAATTTATAGAATTAGGCGTTGCTTTGCGGAGATCCATATTACAAAAGTAATATAATTATTTTGCTAAAATCCGTGCTAAAGTAAATTAGAAAATATACATATATAATGCTAAATGTAGAGTGGAAACTGATAGTCTTGTTTCCATACCTGGTACAAGCAGAAGCAATGTATGGAAACGCATAGGAATGTATGGAAATCCACTTTTTATCTTTAAATGAGCTACTCCTATATTTTACAATTTTAGAAACGGCTAAAACGATTTTCATGAAACTTATTATGAAAGGGGTTTGGTGGGCGATAAATTAATCTACCTAGGTTTTATTTAAAAAAATGACGCCTACTCTCTGTTTTATGGCACTGAAAAACTGCTACAACATTATAAGAAAACAAAGTTCAATTACGCTGTCCAAACAGTGCAATAGCTGTTTGGAACGAGCGGTCTAAAGAAGTGAAAATACCACGGTTCCGGAGTTCAGATATAACCAGTACTTTTTTTATGGTGCATCTTTTTATACCTTCAAAAAATTCCCAACAAAGTTCGGTTACCCTGGTACTGTTTATGTTTATTAACAGAATTAAGTTTAAGTACCTGTGTGGCCGGGCGTTGTTCAGTAAATTTTAAAGTGATGTAAAAAAAAATAAAAAAAATTGAAAAGAAAAATGAAAAAATAATAGGGCAGGTGGGGCTCGTTCGATATTTTCACCTCTCTAGACCGCCCGTTCCAAAAATTAAACTACCAAGACATTTACGTTTGACAATGAAAGATTGTGATTGTATTCAACGTAAATTTAAAAAAAAAATTTAGAGCCCGAAAACAAAGATAAAACGACATTTTTTTTAAATAACACTTATCTAGGTCGATTTTTCTCCCCCAAAACCCCTACATGCTGTATTTCAGGAAAATCGTTGGAGCCGTTTCCGAGATTCCAAATATATATATATAGGTATATATATATTATAATAAACGATGATATTTCTCCTTTATACTTATTCATTAAATAAAAAGCAGTTTTCCCAGAGTCAACCCATTTACTCTTTCGCTACAACTCAATGAATGACACATAAAAAATATGACAGCCACAATGCTTTTTCATATTAATCGCCAACTCTATGAAGGAGGTTGTATTAAAAACATGTTGTAACAGTCGACCATCCTGACAACATTTGCGACCCCGCAAATCTCATAAGCTGACTTCTGGGAATGAATCTACCACCGATTCGGAATGCTGATTGTACTGAGAAGAATCGGCAAGAAACTCAATACTTGCTCTTTTAATCTGTAAAAGAAAACCGCACATGCCATGACATGACAGGACTACGCTCACGCTTTATGCTCAACTCTAAGCTCACGCTTTATGCTCAACTCTTTAAGCTCAACTCCTCAACTCCTTAAGCTTTTCGCACCATAAGCATTTCGCACCTCAAGCTCACCCTCAATCACTGTCATGGCATAACACAGCTCAATTAGTGGCAACCAACTCAGCAGATACACACGTAAACAGACTCGCAAATGTTAACGCTCAAAGAACAATCACCACTTCTAGGCAGAGCCTAGCTGACAGTCGTTGCAGATGTCCACAGTCTAGAAAACAATCGTTACAACTGGAAAGATCCAGAGAACAATCGTCATTCTAGCTGACAGCTCCATCGAACAAAAGTCACGGGCGCGTCTAAGGCCTCACATAGCACATCGTCACGTTGATCTCACAGAATTAATTAACCGAATACCAATTACCATCATTAATCTCCAATAAAAACTCGCATTTTTTATTCCATAGCATCGCATATCGCAATTATCTCTCAAATTATACGAAATTCGCACTCTCCGTGTTGTCTCAAGATATTGATCGTCATTTGTCTTTTCTTTAAACTCTTTAAATTTCCAGATATTCCTTATGTCCACTCTATTTGTGAGTTTAGGTTACATCCCACTTCTGAATATAATAAAGCGATAATATTTCTCCTTTATACTTATTCAATAAATAAAAAGCAGTTTTCCCAGAGTCAACCCATTTACTCTTTCGCTACAACTCAACGAATGACACATAAAAATATGACAGCCACAATGCTTTTTCATATTAATCGCCAACTCTATGAAGGAGGTTGTATTACAAACATGTTGTAACAATATATTTGGAATCTCGGAAACGGCTATATATATTTACACATACAAGATTAACTCATTTAAATATTAAAGATACATACTCGTAACCTAGTTAGTAAAGGTTAAATATATTCACGAACACTAGATATCCATGGTCTTAATATAAGTTTAGTTTATTACGAATTACATAACAGTTCGAAGTGAGGAGTTAACAATGGCCTGAATCCGCAACGAGTTGAACAGACGATAAGCCGGATATTACTTATCAACTACCAAAGAATATTGGACTGCGGACTATATTGTTTTTCTGACAAAAATAATTCTCAATCAAACCATAGAAGTATAGGTTGGTCTATATGAATATTCTAAAAATAGACCACGTAAATGAAATGACCTGGATTTAAAAATCCTTTCAGCTTCATACAAGACTGCGGTTTAATAATGTAAAATTGAAAATGTTTAAAAGATTGACCGCCGAGTTTCTATCTGGTTCTTCTCGGTAAGAGCAACATTCCGAACCAGTTCTAGCTTCAAAAGTGCTAGAAAGAGCTTATTTGAATAAAAATATTTTGATTTGATTTGATTTAAACCTTACCACCGATTCGTATAATTTATAGAATTAGACGGTATTTTGCGGAGGTCCATAATATAAAAGTAATTAAAATATTATTTTGGTATAACCCACGATAAAAGAATATTATCATCACTCTCCTGGCCTTATCGCACTCTAAGTGGGGTCTCCACACATGTTTAAGAAATTTTTATATATTTTAGCTAGTTATTTTACGACCGCCCCCTGCCTGACGTCAACTTACCTTAGTCGCCTTTTACGACACGTCGGTAAGGAATGAGGGTGGTCTATTCTACTCAGCCATATACCACACGGCGGGCCACGATAAAAGAATATGTATTACTAAATAATGCTAAATGTAGAGTTTACTATCTATTCTCATATGATACATACAGGATTCGAAAATACGCATGCAGTACCAACCAAGAACAATACAACAATACACAGGCACTGCACACATTCACTACTACAATCTCAATGTTCATAGTTTCAGAGTCCACGAAAAAATCGCCTAGCTTTGTTATTTGCTAGTATACATTTAGCATTACTTATTTCCTTTATCCCGGATCATTAATATTTTCATTACTTTTGAGTTCGTAAAAGTCCGTAATTTATATGAATATCGTAGTTATATACGATCGTCTTAATAATTATAGATCACGTTTATCATTGAATCAAATAAATCAATACGCGTATGGTCGATAAATGTGCTAAAAGATGCCGTAATACCATATAAGTAACCTCATTTGTTTTCTTTAAACATTATACTATTCTTTCCTCTAATATGGCGTCAAGTCGTAAAAGACACGTCATGGAATATACGACGTATACTGTTAAAAAGGACTCTGAAGTAATGTTATAATTATTTACCAAGATGAAGTAACAAAATATATTTTCCTTGTAGTATGGTTAACAAAAGAATAAGAAGAAGAAGAATAAGCTGTGGTAGCCCAGCGGTAACACCGTGCGACTCTTTCGAGGAGGTCACGGGTTCAAACCCGGGCAGACACCAATCAGTTTTTCTGTTAAAATTTATGTGTCTAATTGATAATTGCAATTTATCACACGCTTTTCGGTGAAGGAAAACATCGTGAGGAAACCTTCATATCTCTAGAGAATTCTGGAGAAATGTGTAACCTACCAATCCGTATTGGAGCAGCGTGGTAGGTCTTAGCTTCAAACCTTCTCTCCAATAACGGAGAGAAGAGGCCTATTCTCAGCAGTGGGATAGTAACAGGCCGCTACTTACTTACTTTTATGGTTAACAAAAACTAAGTCTTATTATAATTCGTCATTTATTTGCAAATTTAATGTTATCATCATTAAAATTTATATTGAAACATTTTACTTTTTTCCTTGTACTATCTATATTTTGATATTTATCTCCTATTTTTTTTAAATAATGTGTCCGCCTATAAATTGGGTAGCTTGCACACTTAAAGTGGGTTAAATTAATTAAGTTAAGATAGTCAATGTATTGGTTGGCTTATTAATCAATAAATAAATATGTAGTAAAATCGAATATTACCCTGGCTAATATGCAACGCTTTTCTTAACCTTATAAATCATCCTTCTGCCCTTATCCCACTCTAAGTGGGGTCGGCACATCATGTTACAAATATATTGTCATATGATTTGGCTACGTATTCTACGACCCGCCGCCTGCCTGTTGTCAACTTAGTCGTATTTTACGACTCCTCGGTAAGAAAGAGGGTGGTCTATTTTACTCAACTGGATACCACACGGTGGGTCAACTTACCTTAATCGCCTTTTACGACACCTCGGTAAGAAATTAAGTTGATCTATTCTACTCAGCCGAATACCACACGGCGGGTTTACTTACCTTAGTCGCCTTTTACGACACCTCGGTAATAAAACAGGGTGGTACTATTCTATTCAGCCGGATATCACACGGCGGGTTTACTTACCTTAGTCGCCTTTTACGATACCTCGGTAATAAAACAGGGTGGTACTATTCTATTCAGCCGGATATCACACGGCGTTTTTCTTAACCTTATGAATATTACAAATGAATGTATACAAAAAACATTCAACTCACCTAAATAAGATATCAAAACTTAAATTGTCCTGTCCTAAATGCAAATAAAGAAAAAAGTAATTCAAACATCCAACTAAACAAATTTACGAAGCTCTTATAAAATTTCCTCTTGCGATATTTAATTTTCACAGCCCCGATAAATAATCATTTTCACACAGCTTCCACGGAACCCGCTAAGAACCGCAAAATACTGTTTTAAAAATGTGTTTTAATTTATCTGAACAATTAAAAAGTTGCTCTTTCTAGCATTTATTTAAAGCGTGTTAAAGTAATCTTTATTCCTTGTTCTTAGTTTTGTATTCCAGCTAATTCGTCGGTGAAAATAATTTTACAAGTCTCATTAGAACTAAGAGGAAATTTATATGGCAGTTATTATGTAATTGGAGGAACTTTATGTTGGATAAATTGTTTAAAAATAAATTTGCACTAACTTTGGGATAAAATATGGACGTAAAAGGTTATGAGGAACTCAAATGCAAAACGGCATCTGTACTAATATATAAAGCTGAACAATTTGTTTCTTTGTTGTCGGTGGCGATTGCTAAGTTAGTAATAAAAACTAGCCGCCTAAAATCACGATATCACATCTCCGTTCAGATGTGAGAGACGTAACAAATGACAATGCTACGCGACGCTGTAAATACAACCTAATGCAGTTTTCTTAAATGTAAACCTTATAGTGGAATAAGGTAAGGTAAGGTATTACCTTACCTTATTCCACTATAAGTCGGATCGGCACAACATATTAAAAACATGTTGTCACCTGTGTGCGTAGTGCGAGTTTTTATAACCTACTCGATCGCGTTAGCGTAACGCAATTTGTAATATGTATAGCAATCACTAGATGTCGCTATTGCAGCGTCATACAAATTGGGGTTACGCTAACGCGATCGAGTAGGTTGAAAAAACTCGCACTACGCACACTGATTTGGCTTCGTATTTTACAACCGGCCGCCTGCCTGACGTCAACTTACCTTAGTCGCCTTTACACCTCAGTAAGAAATGAGGGTGGTCTGTTCTACTGAGCCGGATACCACAGCGCCGGCCGCCTTACCTAATTTGCCGTTTACGACACCCCCAAAAGAAATATGGGTGGTCTATATATGTATGTATATTTATGTGGTATATACACAGCCGTATACCACAAGGCATAATAGAAAATAAGGCATCATATAGTGGAAAAGTAGAAGCATTGGAATTGGAGACGACGAAGGGAAATAGATTCTTGGGAAAAGAGTGTCGTGTGGGTAATAAGAGTAGGAACAGGACAGGAACAGTCTAATTCAGACAAATTTTAAATGTGGATGAGATGTAAAAGAGAATCACTCTCCTGACCTTATCCCAATTTACGTGGAGTTAGCACAACATTTTTGAACCGTGTTGTGATGTAATTTGACTAAATATTTTATTTCCAGCCGTCTGCCTGAGTCAACTTACCTTATTCGCCTTTTACGATACCTCGGTAAGAAACGAAGATGGTCTATTCCAGGGCTTCTTAAACTTTTTTATATAGCGACCCCCTTCAAGCTTAGGAAATTTTAAACGACCCATTTTTTACCATATAATGAAATATATATTAACCGTAGATGTAGATGTAATATCGCACTATTTTACAATGTAAATAACAGTTTTGCATTGCCACTTTTTTCAAAAAATAGTTATAATAAAACTACAATAGTATTTTGTATGATTTTTATTAGTATTTATGTACGTAGTGTGTATACTAATTTTAAAATTTTATTTATAATTGTTGTAAACTAACCAATCATAAATTTAATAAGATCTATTTAATTAAATTTAATGAAAAAGGGTAATGAAGGAACTTAGGAGGAGAAATATCAATAAATCTTTGTTAGAAAAGTTCTTTAAAGGACAGCTGCAGCCATGTAGTTGTATCAATAATGATTGAAAAGTATCAGATCTTTGCGACACCTTTTGCTTTCAGTGGTCTCGCGATCCCCCTGGGGGTCGCAACCCACAGTTTAAGAAGCCCTGGTCTATTCAACTCAGCCGTGCATTTGATTTAGTCGCCTTTTACACCTCGGTAAGAAATGAGAGCGGAATAATCTACTCAGGCCGATACTACAGTACTTACCTTAGTCGCATTTTACGACGCCTCAGTAAGAAGTGATGGTGATTTAATTTACTCAGCCAGATACCACAAACCGGTAGATGCAAAAGAGAATATTGAAATTAAAGGAAACTACAAACGGTAGTGTAAATTGTGAGTTTCATTTACATATCGAGGTCGCATGCTACAGTTCCTTATAGATAGTTGTTATAATCATTTGCTAACAAAACCTTACGAGCCCCGTGGATTTAACAAGTTCGACACTGAATGAGTAAATTTGCTCGCGAACTCAACATCAGGTTTTCATTATATATGCACTTGTGTACCGCTGTTTACCTGAATACGTGATGTCGGAAAACACCGAACACATTTCATGGCGCTGTTTCAAAATTGCCAATTGAAATAGACAAGATACTTTATTCGAGATGTTTGTTAAATTTAATATTCCCATTTTCAGACTTTAAACAAGGAACAACAATGATTATTCGTGATGTCCCGTAATTAATGGATTTTAACACTTAATATCTGGATGACCAAGCTTCGCTCGGTAAATTTTTACAAAAAAAATAATTAAAAAACGAAAAAACAATTATTTAGTTGAGGATCGATCCTTGGCATTCACATTTCTCGAGGCTGCCCGTTACCCGAATAAGCTACGTCGACTTGACAGTTAATGGCGACGATTCAATTCAATATAAATGTTAGTGTTTTTTTAATGCCCAAAAATAGGGATAAAACAATATTTTTTTTACATAAAACCTAGCTAGATCAATTTGTCTTCCCCAAAACCTCCTACATGCTGAATTTCAGGAAAATCGTTGGAGCCGTTTCCGAGATTCGGAAAATATATATATATACAAGATTAACTCATTTAAATATTAAAGATTAGTAAATTTGACCGCTCAAACTATATTACAAAAATACATTTTCGAGTTAGCACCTAAGTTATGAAGCTGTTATAGCTCAGTGGTGTCACCATGCAACTCTTCAGAGAAGATCACCAGCTTTCAAACAGGCAGGCACAAATGAGTTTTTGTATTAATAACTTATATGTCTTATTGATAATTGCACTTTATCACACGGTTTCCGGTGAAGGAAAACGTCGTGAAGAAACCTGCATGTATCTAGATTTTTCTGAGCATATGTATAACTTACTAATCCTCATTGCAACAGCATGGTAGGTTTTAGCTCCAATCCTTCCCTCCAAAAACAGAAAGAGGAGGCCTATGCCAAAAAGTAGTATAATAAAAGACCATTACTTACTTTTACTATTACATTAGTATTAAAATGGACAAATATAAAGTTAGTAATGATAATAATAATTAAATCTTAAAGAAATATACAAAAAAATTGACTTCTAAACAAATTTCTTAGAAAATTTCTTCAAAATTGCTTAAAAGTAATCTAGTTAAATTTCAGTCGGTTAATGTGATTGTTTTAATATGTTTAAATATGACAAAGTATTTTTAATTTTATACCTGAAATAACGTTTCTCTTATTCTTAAACATACATAAAACGATTACAATATAAAGGACAATTTTTATCTAAATGATCGCATTCATCTAAGAGAATATTTGTTTTGAAAAACCTTTAATATTGTATTAGTATAATTCTCCGGAGATTTATCCCACGGTCATGTCTGTATTAAGAATATTTGTAAACTTAACGCTATCTTAACTCCCAGGCACTCGTTATTTATAATTATTATAAACACTCGTATTTGAAACAGATAAGGAAATACAACTCATACTTACTTTAAATTATTATTTGTATTTCCTTTTGCTTACAATTTTTTTTTTTAATTTCCTCCTTATTTATTGAAATCTTTCCGAATTTGCTGCTATCTTAACTGTCCTTCCATAGAATTTTAATGTCCAAATTGGATTCCACTATTATTATCCCTAATCATCTATTATCATCATAACGTCTTATCAATCTTTGGTGTTTTATTTATTTTTTATATCAAACCTAACGTAATATCAATTATTTTCTGGGTCATATCGATATACAATATTGTTTAAGAGGTGTGAGCAAAAAATTTGTGGTTTGTTTGTACTTGTCGGTACTTGTCGGCACACATTGTTATAAATATGTTGTCACACGATTTGGCGCTTTATTTTATGACCGGCCGACTGCCTGACGTCAACTTAACTTAGTCGTTTTTTACATCTCGGTAAGAAAGAAGGTGGTCTATGCTATACACAACTGGATACCACACGACGGATCGACTTATCTTAGTCGCCTTTTACGACAACTCGGTAAGGAATGAGAGTGGTCTATTGATATCCGACTCATCTGAATACCACACGGTAGATCAACTTACCTTAATCGCCATTTACGACACCTCGGTAAAAAATGAGGGTGGTCAATGTAAATAAGTGGGTAGAAATTAGAGTGATGTTACAAGACATATAATGTGATTTATTAAATTTTCATATGATTTTAACCATGTTTTAACACTTACCAACCACCACTTACTAACCTTATATAAGGCAAAACTTGGAAAATTTTAAAACAGGAAACATATCACATTAAAATTTGTGTTTTATGAGAAGTAACACGAGCCGCAAGCTATTTTTGTTCCTTACTTACATCTATATGCTTAATTTTCTCTCAGATAGAATCACGAAAACTTTTGTAATAATATCAATACCCTCACATTTTCCTCATTGCATTATTATGCTATGGAAGTAGGCAAAATAAACGAGTTCTGCCATATCCACATCAGTTCACTAATAGGTAATCCAACATCCTGAGATCTAAGTTTAGTAGATTTAAGTTTTCCTACTTGTTGTACTACACATTTATGTGCGCTATTTTAAATGATTCATAAATTGTTAGAATTCTTCTGTAGAATTTCTTTGTTGTTTTCATGTTCAAATGTAAATTACTAAACTGAGATACCTGCGACGAGACACTGTTTACATCGTCATATTTCAGACTTAGAGACTGAGCGTGACTAATATTGTCTTTGTTTTATTTGATTACATTATCCCCGAAGGTTGCCAAAAAGAGTCACTGACAAGGTCTACTGACAAGGTCGCTTTTGTCATATTATTCAGATACAATACTATTTTGACTTTACTTTTTATTTAAAGGATTATCCTATCCTCTTCCTACTAATATTATAAATGCGAATGTTTGTGAGTATGGATGTATGTTTGTTAGTCTGTCACGGCGATGAAATATGGCACAATTATCCCTCATACACCGGGGTAATCCTGTTAATTCTACAGGAATAGGATAACATTGAAAAGCGACATCAAACGATAGAGATATTTGCAGGGTTGGAGATTAACAGAAGCTACTGGTTAACTCCAAGTCTCCAGTCCACGCGAACGAAGTTGCGGGTAAAAGTTAGTTTTTATTTAAAATGAAATTCAAATTCAAAATATTCTTTATTCAAATAAACTTGTAAACAAGTGCTTTTGAATCGTCAACTCTACTGCTGGTTCGGAAAGACGTTCCTACCGAGAAGAGCCAGCAAGAAACTCGGCGGTTGCTCTTTTAAAAATATAATTCTTATGACTAGTTACATTTAGTCATTACTGTCTTGTACAGGGTCTAAGCGAGCTATATCCACACATTCTTATCTTCCAAGTAATCCTCAACAGTATAGTAGGCTTTCTGGATCAGCCTCTTTTTAACAGTGTTTTTAAACTGATGTAATGGCAAAGCTAAAATTGATTGCGGAATTTTATTATAGAATCTTATACCCAGACCCACAAATGATTTACGTACTTTTGCAAGGCGCAAAGCAGGAGCCGCAAGGTTATGTCGGTTCCTACTTTGTCTATTATACACATCACCTATAGTTTTATAATTCTTTATATTTTTATGTACGAAAACTAAATTGCTTAAAATATACTGTGAAGCATATGTAAGAATACCTATTTCCTTAAACTTCTCTCGCAGGGAATCACGCGGGTTTAACCTGTAAAATACAGTAAATATATAATTAAAATTAAATTTTCTATCTTATTATTAAAATTTAGTAAATAAAAATTTCATTTTATTAAAATTACATAGAAAGTAATGGTATTACTAAGGTTACGCTATTTTCAGTAAATGAGTCCCTGATGCACACGAGCGAAATTGGATTTTGTAACATACAATACATATGCATGCTTTTGTATAAGGCAAGTTATTTCTCAAAATACTATTTGTTAATAATAACTTGGGTTAAAGCTACATTAGACTATAAGTGAAGGTATCATGATATAATTTCATCATGATAATATTACCCTTATCCCACTCTAAGTGAGATCGGCAAAACATGTGTTAAATACATTGTTGCATGATTTAGCTAGTATATAAGATTAGCATGGCTAGTCATTATACAACCGGCCGCCTACCTGACGTCCACTTACTTACCTTAGTCGCCTTTTACGATACCTCGGTAAGAAATGAGGATAGTCTACTCCGCCAGATACCACAATCACGATATACCTAAGTAATTTCTGATTTAAATTAATAATTAAATACGCGATATACACAATATAAGTAATATGTTTAAAAAAAGTTTTATATGTTATTCGTCATCATATAACCAATCTCTGCACACACTGACAGTTTATTTATTCTATAACACGAAGTTATCATTAATATTTCAAATATTGAGTTTATATTAATAAAATTTGAGAGTCTTTTTTCCGATTTTAAGTGGGTTTCTACTGAATTTTACGACGACGACGACGCACTGCTGAGGTAAATGCCCCATTTGGTCAAACTCATCCAGATCAAGGGAGGTGGCTTCCGCGATTGGATACGTCCACCGCCACCTTGCCTGTTCGCTTAACTTAGTACACAGTCTTTGTAACTTAGTTTGCGATAGTCTATAATAGTTGTAGAGTATACAAAAGTAAAAGACTCCCTTGTCCAATTAAAAAGAAAAAATATGCAGTCGCTCTCTTAAAAGCTGACGCCGAATGTGACTTTACGGAGTAGTAAGAGTAGATCTGCGTATATCCTCTTACATATTCAGCAGGTTTTCGTATGAACACATCCATATTAATGCTCCAAAAATCAATAACGATGCATTTCAAGTCCTCATCAAAATCGGACTCGAAAGAGTCAAAGAAAAAGTTGAAATTTTTTTTATTCACAAATTATCTGTCAGAAATATTCAAAATATTTGGCTGCATACTCGATTTATCACATAATTGTTATTTTTTAAATTCCTATTAAAAATACCATATTCAGTAACGATGCCTAAAAATCTTGAAACTGAGTATACAGATACCAAAATTTTTACTACCAAATGAGTGTTAAATCTTTAAATGCTATAATTAATAACTGAAAGTTTCTAATTTTTTAGTGCGTTTGTTTATATACTTTTTTTTACGTTTTAATTCAATATGTATTTTACATACGTATTTTTTACTTGTTACTCGCTTTAGTGCGTTGTTTTTTTTTACGTTTAAATTCAATATTTATATTATATAGATATTTTTACTTGTTACTTATTGTTACGCTTACACTTGTTTTCTAACCTTACAGTAAGAGAAGATAGAATCAAAGATAAAAGAAAGACAAGGTAAAGAAAAGGAAGAGTAAAAAAGTGAGAAAAAAGAAAAGTTATGTATGTCTTTTCAGTTTCTACACTCCATGACGCTAAATCGTTAGGTCGTATGACTTTGCCTGTAGCTACAGCCGAATCGGCCTACCATCAGACCAAACTACATACAAGAATTGGTAAAATATAAATTGGCCCCTTACCGATAATCAAACAAAATGGAACCTTTAATATTATAGCAGCACGCTATCCCATATACCTTGGGTTATTTGTGACAAAAGCCGATAACTGTGTATAAAAGAATCCTTAGTTTACCTAGTATAAATTGTTTATCCCGAACAATAACATATTTAGACCTCAATATCGCAGCAACTTTATATCCAGCCGTTTTCTTACTTAAAGTACTAGCTATTGTTGTGTGAATAGCTTTTTAGTTGTCCGCCTGGAAGATAAAAGGATCTCAAATAGAACTCCACTCACGCAAGTATAGCTAGATTGAATTTACACTTTTCCCTCTATTTATAATTTTCGTTTTTGTCTTCAGGATTATTTTTTTTTGTGATTATTATAAAAAAAAGTTCCCAAGACCATTCTCCTGCCCTTATACCCCTCTAAGTGGGGTACACAACATGTTATAAACATGTTGTCACGTGATTCGGCTTCGTATTTGACGACCGGCCGCCTGAAGACAGTGCCTGAAGACTAAAGTCTTCAAACGGCGCACGATGCCAGTAATGGCAACATCCGAAACAGCGTAGCGTGACTATAGGCCTCATAAAAACACAGTTGATGGGCGTTCGGGTACTAAGATACAACAAGGACGACCCCGCACAGACAAACGCAGAATTAGGAATCCCCTGGCCCCTATGAGGTGAACTGACGACCTTAAGCAAGCAGCCTCTGTTTCCAAGTGGCACAAGATCATGTAGAGATCCCTTCAGGTCACCTATGTCTAACAAAGGAAGTCTATCCTTTATATAATAAAAAAGCAGTGTACTATATATTAGAACCATCTACGACAACTTACCACCCTGGTCCAGCGCAGATTAATATGTTGCATATACATCAGAAATTCTTAGGAAATGTGATCGCTTTGCGGTGTTAAAAAGGATATCGGAAAAGTTACTGTCAAGGAATAATAAATTATTATTTATAATAAAGAATAATAAATATTTAATTAAGTAGTTTTTATAGAACTTACGCATGCTTGTTTGGATTTTGAACCCTCGACTCCTTGGTAATTCTAACGCCTTACCTTTAGGCCTCCACGGCCACTATGCGGAATATGGAAATGCTAAAATTAATGCTTTTCAACGAATGATATTTCGATAGCCACTAAGTGGAATTGAAAGAACAGAATAGATTTTTTGTTAGTAGAATATAGATTGCGGTTCGGAAATTAATATTCATTATTCATAAATTATTAGTTAATCAATAATTAATCATTGAAAGCTAATGTTAGATAATGCAAAACATAAGGCCTCACAAAACAAATGCTTCGAATAACTAAAAAATCATTTATTTTGAAGTATGCTTGGCACTTTTCACACCTAACGAAGCTCTTATAATTAGCACAACAAATTACCATTCAACAAACATATGTGTAAGATAAATTGTATACGTCTTGAAAGTTCACACTTTGTGACCTATATTACTTAATCTAAGGAACAAATAAACAAATACCTGAAATATTATTGGTTTAAAAAAGCTCAGTCTTCTTAAAAACCGCTATATACATTCATACCATCTTATCATAAATCATCGTGTAATTACGAGGGAAATATTTTGTTTCTAAATTACTAAACTTCGCAGACTGCGTTCTAGACACAACATGAACATTAAATTATCTTCTCGCTTTTATTAGGAAAGTGGTTTACTTTCAAATATAAAACACGTTTTGTGAGACGCAACAGACAATTTCACCATACTTTTAATATCATTCATTGGGATTCCCCTGTCAAGTAATAAGAACAGCTATTCTCGGAAATGTATTTGGCAACTTTTAAAAATACCAAATTAATTTTTAATATTGATTTACTATTTTCTTTTCCTGGAATAAATCAAGCGCTTTTTGGCGAAGGAAAATATTATGAGAGAATCTACATATATCAGGAGAATTCTTGGGTCATGTGGAACCTAAGCTCCCAATTATTATTTACAAACGAAGAGAAGGCTTATATCCAACAGCAGGATAGTAACAGATCATAACCTTACATTTCATTAATTTCCCTGCCATTCAGTTATGTATGTGAATATAAGTTAATGGTAATAGAAGATAAAAGGTTGAAAGTCACGTCACTGGCATAAAACGGAAACCTCATAGTTACCTATATAATTTTAATGACGATCATCATCTTCCTGCCCTTGTTTATATCATGTTGTCACATGATTTGGCTAGGTATTTTACGCCCGGCCGCCTGCCTGACGGCAACTTATCTTAACCGTATTTTACGACACCTCGATAAGAAAGAGGGTGGTCTATTCTACTTAACCGGTTACCACACGGCGGGTCGACTTACTTTAGTCGCCTTTTACGACACCTCGGTAAGAAAAGAGGGTGGTACTATTCTATTCCGCTGGATACCACACGGGAGATAATTTTATTGATGATATTATTCGAATTGTTTTTAGTAGTGTAAACTTCTAATAAAGGCTTTATTTTTTATGAAGACGATATTTAAAAAAAAATATTGTTATAATATAAATTTTCTTTATTATCATATGAATCTTATTTCTAAATACACGTACCATTTATTTTATTAACTATTAATTTAAATCACAGAAACGGGCCCCAACCGATGTACATTTGACACAGATTGTGTATACTGGTGGCTTCAACTATAAGATGTTCTACTTGACCTTCTGGAGACAGGGATAGCGAAAGTTGCTTGTTTTTCGTTTTCACCTACCAAAATATAATAACAATTATATTCATGCTTCTAATTGCGTTGATTTTTCTTTTTATGTTCAATGCAATTCATCATTCTCCCCATTAATCCCACTATAAGTGGGATCGGCACAACATGTTTTCTGCTTCCATTCTCTCTTATCATTCATCAACTATAACGATACTCTTTTTACATACATTACACAATTCAACAGTCTCTTTTTCGGCCTCCCTTTAGTCATGTATATTCATATTTACCACTTGTTTATTTACATGATTATCATCCCTCATTACAAGTCCATACCATCATACCATGGGTTATTTATATGCAATACAATTATAAGTAATAATTTATAATAATAATTAATCTTATTTTCTTTCAGATCTAAATCTTAATATATCCAATATATAAAACAAAATTAAGAAAACAAACATGAAAAGAAAGTTTTGAAAACTATGGATATTCTTAGATCTGTTCTAAGATGATATTAAATCTAGTGGTCATTTCGAAAATTTACTTGGAGATTCCGGTAAACTTGTAAACCGGTAAACTGTGTCGCGACTTAGCAGAGTTAGCAACTCATTCTACAATAAAATTCCGCAATCCATACTAGACCAGTCTACAGAAAGGTTTAAGTTAAGTATAAGAGATGTACTTGTGCGTAAAGCATATTACAAAATTGAAAATTATTTGGATGATAAAAAAGCCTGGAATTGAAAATCTTTTCAGCTTCATACAGGACTGCGGTTACATGATGTAAAATTGAAAATGTTTAAAAGATTGACCGCCGATTTTGTTTCTGGTTCTTCTCGGTAAGAGCAACATTCCGAACCAGATGTAGCTTCATTAATCATATTGATCCTTGACGATTCAAAAGTGCTTGTAAGAGCTTATTTGAATAAAGATTATTTTGATTGATTTGATTGATTGATTGTTTTAATGACTATAAATAAATATAATAAATATTGTTTATATATGCTGGTTACTAATTTCTTACCATTCCGTTGAGCCTCTGGCGAATATGCGACAGGTGTTGCAAAGCTTGCTCGTTGGTTCGCTCGCCGCAGTCCAATGGGACGGTGCGTCCGCGGCCCCACGACACGAGCGGGTCGTACACGAACGGCCCGATCACGGACATCAATGCCGCGGTCTGAGCGCGCAGTGCGTGCATCACGGCCTCACAACTTTTTCTAGTAACATTGTTAAATGTGTAGAACTTTAGTATTTTATGTAGCCTGCGTGTATATTTGTATTTAAGTATATATATCGTCCTGCCCTCCTGCCATCAAATGCAAATTCAAAATATTCTTTATTCAAATAAACTTGTAAACAAATGCTTTTGAATCGTCAACTCTACTGCTGGTTCGGAAAGCTGTTCCTACCGAGAAGAGCCAGCAAGAAACTCGGCGGTTGCTCTTTTAAAAATATAATTCTTAATACTATTTACATTATGTCGTTACTGTCTTGTACAGGTTCAAAGAGAGCTATATCCACACATTCTTATCTTCCAAATAATCTTCAAGAGTATAGTAGGCTTTCTGTATCAGCCTCTTTTTAACAGTGTTTTTAAAATCCCCCCACCATCCATCCCACTCTAAGTGGGTCGGCACATGTTATAAGCATGCTGTCACATGATTTGGCTGCGTTTTTACGACCGGCCGCCTGCCTGACATCAACTTACCTTAGTCGTATTTTACGACACCTCGATAAAGAGGGTGGTATATTCTACTAAACCGGATACCACACAGTGGGTCAACTTACCTTAGTCGCCTTTTACGACACCTCGGTAAGTAATGAGGATGGTCTATTCTACTCAGCTGGATACCATACTTCGGGGGTTGACTTACCTTAGTCGCCTTTTACGACACCTCGGTAAGAAATGATGGTGGTCTATTCTACTCAGCTGGATACCACACGGCGGGTCGACTTACCTTAGTCGCCTTTTACGACACCTCGGTAAAAAATGAGAGTGGTACTATTCTACTTAGCCGGATACCACACGGCTATGTATATTTGTATTTAAGTATGTATTTAAAATTATATAAGTTTAAATTTACCAGTTGTCTGTCACCCATAACACAAGTATTAAGTTACTTACTTTGGAAACAGACGACCGTGTGAGTAAGTGCCCATATATTTATTATTTTTATTTATTTATTTTATTATGTTAGGTTTGATATAAAAAGAAGGAAAATATGTCAATAACACGGGTTATTTAAAAACGGAAAAAACGGGATAATTAATTTGGGATGAGGAAAAGAATGTAATGTTTGGAAAATAAGAGTTGCATGGTTAAAAAGAGCACAAGCATCAACTTGGATAAATTCTAGTTGAGATGTAAATTTTTTTTTTTGAAATCTAAAGAATAATGTACAATAATTTTGAGTGTGAGATTCATTTTGCTATCGGATTCGAATGCTTGAGTGTATTACATTTGTAAATCACTGTAGTTAAAATGCAATTGTTCAATATTTTAGGCATTTGATGCTGCAAAAGATAGGCTGTTCTATAAGCTAATAAAAAAATACTTACAACTAATAGTGTATTAATGGACAGTGGAAATTTTTTGTTGAAAATACCCAATACCTATACATGCCCTCGTGCTTTAGAGGGCCCATAGCAGCCTCCATGTTATGTGTAAGTCTAAACGGCACTCGTTCCGGCCATTCGAAAGACTCCCCTTTGTTGAAGAGGCAATTGAAATCCACATGGACTGTGTCGCCGTTTGTGGAATCAAACGATATATTCTCGCCGTGTCGGTCACCTAGGCCTATAACAAGTTTTCTTAAAGATAAACACTGGGGCTATTTCTTCTATCGTAGCACCAGTGACACGACAGAAGGAATGTTCAATTGGGTTTATCCCGAAGTAAGATGATGTTAGAATAGCTACCCCGCGTCAAAAGATGCAGGGATGGCTAGTGTTTGCAATGGATGCAGTAAAGCTTCATTCAGATTAATAATACTAATCCGAATGCCTGTCTGTTTGTTGAGGTTTCGTAGTAAAACCGCTGAAGCAAGATTACCGAAATTTGGTACAATTGATGCTTACATACTGGATAACATTATAAATTAAAACAATGCTATTGCTTTGGAAATACTTGGTATATTACTGAGAGTATTGCCACCTGTTGTTATTATCATATTTATTTTTAAAAAACTCAGCTTAACATGTTTATACATCGAACAAACATAATATTAATAAAAAATAATGAAATTAATTATTTATATTGAACTTATAATTAAACAAAAATCTATTTTCAGACATGGCGAACAATTTTAAGTTAATATTTTGATGTGAGTGTTTGTGGCCGAAAGTATTTTTATGGCGCAGTGACCGGAATATACTAAAACACCCCTTCTAGGTCACAAAAAATAGGAAAAAATTTCTTAATTCAACATCAGTTAATGGACACTAAGTCGCAGGTACTGCTAGATACGTGTACTTACCCAATATGTAACCGACCATTGACATCACAGCTGTTGTCCTTATATAAGCAGACCTAGCTTGGTACCTGTTTGTATGAATTATATTTTATTAGTGTAACTTTTTTTACTGTAACTGTGGAAAATATATTTACATCGTTGATTAACTCCACACCAATCAAATAAAACTGCACTATAAACGTATAAATATATTTTATATAAGTAAGTAAAGTAAGTAACTGCCTGTTACTATCCCACTGCTGGGCATAGGCCTCTTCTCTCCGTTTTTGGAGAGAAGGATTGGAGCTGAGACCTACCACGCTGCTCCAATGCGGATTGGTAGGTTACACATATCCCCAGAATTCTCTAGAGATATGCAGGTTTCCTCACGATGTTTTCCTTCACCGAAAAGCGTGTGATAAATTGCAATAATCAATTAGATACATAACTTTTTAACAGAAAAACTCATTGGTGTCTGTCCGGGTTTGAACCCGTGACCTCCTCGAAAGAGTCGCACGGTGTTACCGCTGGGCTACCACAGCTTTTTATTTTTTTTATATATTTTTTATATATATTTAATTATATAAATTTAAAATATAAATATATTTACAAATTAAAAAACAAAGATATTATTTTGTCAGAATAGGACTTATATATTTTCCTAACTCTGATTCGGAATAAATGATGGTTTTCAACATAATGAACAACGATATATTATAGTATGGCTGATATTTTATTTATTAAATAACACTATTGTTAGCTGAAATAAATAAAAAATGTAAGTGGCTAATTTTTTTGGATTGCCGACCCTAGGAATTATTGAGCTTTAATTATTAATAAAATAAGATTATTTGCCTTCCGCCTACAAAGCCTTGAAAGTGAACCTTGACTGCATAGTCTGGCACTACTAATTGCTGCATTGGACGAAATCACGCTATGGCCATAATCTACTATTATAATACCGTTACAGATTGAGATTATGGAAATTTAATTCATTGACTACGTTTATAAAATTTATAAAAGAATAAAGTTACGTTAGTATTCTATATAAGGAAGCTGTGGTAGCCCAGCGGTATCACCGTGCGCCTCTTTCGAGAAGGTCTAGGTTTCAAACCCTGGGCAGGCACCAATGAGTTTTCTAGTAAAACTTATGTGTCTAATTGATAATTGCAATTTATCACACGCTTTTCGGTGAAGGAAAACATCGCGAGGAAACCTGCATATCTCTAGAGAATTCTGGGGATATGTGTATCCTACCAATCCGCATTGGAGCAGCGTGGTAGGTCTTAGCTCCAATTCTTCTCTCCAAAAAAAAAAAAACGGAGAGAAGAAGCCTATGCCCAGCAGTGGGATAGTAACAGGCCGTTACTTACTTACTTACTAGTATTCTGTAAGACCTCTTCCCACGCTCTGCTTTTTAACCCCACCTACGTTTTATCATTTTTAACTCAGAATTATTTTTTTTAAAGATAAGATAGATGTAGGTCATTGGGACTTTCATCCAGACCTATAAAATACGAGTAGTCAGTCTTTTCGATTAAAGTTTTCAGGGGTCATAACTTTTCAACATTTTCAATAACTTAATAATAAAAATATAACATTTATAGCCCATGAACTGGTTATATAGCCCATGAACTGGTTATATAGCCCATGAACTGGTTATATAGCCCATGAACTGGTTATATAGCCCATGAACTGGTTATATAGCCCATGAACTGGTTATATAGCCCATGAACTGGTTATATAGCCCATGAACATGTATAGGCCAACCTTGGTTAGATAAGATCGATCTCAGGCAAATGTGTTTGAGAAGTTCACGGCAGAAACAATAGCAGCTAATTAATATTGTTATTAACGTTGCTTTGGTCTGATTATCAGGGAGTATAATAAAGCAATTTAAAGACAAACATAACGTAATTGAAAAAAAATTTAAGCCATAATATCCTTCAAATAGTAGCTTAATAGAATAGTACCACTTCATTTTTTACCGAGGTGTCGTAAAAGGCGACTAAAGTAAGTCGACCCGCCGTGTGGTATCCGGCTGAGTAGAATAGACCAAACTCATTTCTTACCGAGGTGTCGTAAAAGGCAACTAAGGTAAGTTGACCCATTTTGTGGTATCCGGTTTAGTAGAATAAACCACCCTCTTTCTTACCGAGGTGTCGTAAAATACGACTGAGGTAAGTTGATGTCAGACAGGCGGCCGGTCGTAAAATACGTAGCTAAATCATGTGACATGTTTATAACATGTTGGGCCGACCCCACTTAGAGTGGGTTAAGAAGGGCAGGAAAATGATGAATATTCTTCAAATAGCACGACCTTATGACAGTTATCTTTTGCTAGTAGAGATTTTAATCATTATTTTCCGTATTCGTTGATGCTTTGCGTTTTGCATCTGTCTCGGTTGCAAAGTCTGTTAGGTTAAGAATCATCATCATCATCATCTTCCTGCCCTTATCCCACTCTAAGTGGGGTCGGCACAACATGTTATAAACATGCTGTCACATGATTTGGCTGCGCTTTTACGGCCGCCTGCCTGACGTCAACTTACCTTAGTCGTGTTTTACGACACCCCAGTAAGAAAGAGGGTGGTCTATTCTACTAAACCGGATACCACACGGTGGGTCAACTTACCTTAGTCGCCTTTTACGACACCTCGGTAAGAAATGAGGTTGGTCTATTCTACTCAGCCGGATACCACACGGTGGATCGACTTACCTTAGTCGTATTTTACGACACCTCAGTAAGAAAGAGGGTGGTCTATTCTACTTTACCGGATACCACACGATGGGTCAACTTACCTTAATCGCCTTTTACGACACCTCGGTAAGAAATGAGGTTGGTCTATTCTACCCAGCCGGATACCACACGGCGGGTCGACTTACCTTAGTCGCCTTTTACGACACCTCGGTAAGAAATGAGGGTGGTACTATTCTATTCAGCCGGATACCACACGGCTGTGTTAGGTTAAGAATATATATTGAAAAAAAAAACTAAATACCTACCATCCATAAGGATCAGAAAATACTCTCCGGAACCACTCTTGAAAGACCGGCGGATGTCGTGGTAGAAGTTGTTCCTCATAAATACGACGCTTCTTGTCAACGGGGTCTCTATTTGAGCACATCATTTCCTTAAGCTCACGATTGCTTGTATGGATACCTGGGAACATTTTGAAATATTTATTTTTATACATTTTCTTGATTTTTTTGAACCTATTTAATGTTCACAAAAAACAAAATCCAGACATGTCAGAGGGCGATGGAAAGGAGTATACTGAACATAAATAAGAAAGATAAAAAAAGAAATTACGATATAAGAAAATTGACCAATGTTATTGACGCTTTGCAACACTGTAAGAAACTCAAATTGAAATGGGCCGGCCATGTAGCGTGCATGAGTTGTTCATGACCAATAGAACAATTACTAATTAAAGTTGTACTCGGTTAAACATAGGTGGCGC
Organism: Morpho helenor; assembly: GCA_029227775.1. Taxonomy (NCBI): domain Eukaryota; kingdom Metazoa; phylum Arthropoda; class Insecta; order Lepidoptera; family Nymphalidae; genus Morpho; species Morpho helenor. Next base: position 6,655,331 of record JARGCU010000019.1, on the reverse strand, counting down.
TGTTCAAGATTAGCCCACGCTATTGAGTGTGCAATGTAATTAATATAAGTCCGGAGAACAATTATGCATATACGAGAACAGGTCAGATCAGATCAAGTACCAATAAATACCACCAACTAGTTCAGGTATCCCAGATCTTTTATTTTAAGCCTAGTGATATTGCCCGGTCTTACAAACCGGGAGGGGTCGGTATTTTCCATGAGTGACGAGAGATGGACAAAAAGAGTAATAAATCGGAACGGGCCATCAGGCCAAAGAAAAAGGGGAAGACCAGTCGAAAGATGGGAGAATGAGATAGCAAAACGGGCAGGAATCCAGTGGGTATCTACAGCCTCAAATAGAGATACTTGGAGTCATATGGAGGAGGCCTTTACTCGAGAGAGGTCCTAAATATAATAATAACAAAAATGACATATAAATTTATTTCAAAAATTGTATTAATAATTAAAAAAATTATAGAATTGTTTGACATGATATGTAAAAAATGTATGTATATATTTACGGAAATAATAAAGACTATAATAATAATGTTTTATTTTCTAATTTTTATTTCTTTACATATTGAGTAGGTGAGAATTTGATATCGCGCCAGTCTTAAATAACTTACGTTCTAACAATGGAAATTGGTTACGAGATCAAAATTGAGTTTTAATTTTAATAATAATAAGGAAAAAATGCCGAAATGTCATTATTTAATTTCATTCTAGTTACGACAAATATATTGTAGCCTATATATTTTATGAAGCCTGAGATAGAGTCTGCCTGCCCTTATCCCACTCTTAAGTGGGGTCGGCACAACATGTTATAAACATGCTGTCACATGACTTGGCTACGTATTTTACGACCGGCCATCTACCTAAAGTCAACTTACCTCAGACGTATTTTACGACACCTCGGTAAGGAATGAGGGTGGTACTATTCTATTCAGCCGGATACCACACGGCGTATGTGGCCTCATATACGCTATGGTTTAAAGTGGATAATGATGAAAAATTATGTTAAAACCAGTGATTCTCAACCTTTTTTTTGTTGCGGCACATATTTAACGATTTCAAAATTTGAAAAAGAAAAAGATAAAAATTATTTACTTACTACAACACACTGCATAAATAGTTTATGACCAAAATTTTAAATATACGAAATAAACTAATATATACTACAATAATAGCTAAACGTTTATTAAGGAATTAATTACAAGCTAATAATAAAAATATTTTTCTTTTTAAATGATATAATTTGATAATATTAGCATTATTATATATTTGCAAAATTTGGCGGCACACAAAAGTGCCGCGGCACAGTGGTTGAGAATCACTGGTTAGGATAAAACTTACCATCCTAGAAGATATCTTTTAATTTTCAATATATATAATTTTTTTAACTCACCCTTTTGTTTATAAATATGTGTAAGGATAGGCCTCAAGCCCACGAGGTTCGGTACCCATTCAATGAGACCACACTCTTCGTTCAACGGCAGCACACTGTATGTCCGAATGTAGAGTCGTCTACAACGGGTTTCCGGTGCATCCTGAAGGAACCTATTTACGACCCCGTTGAATTCCATCAAACGATAGTCTTTCCGCAAATCGTCCCTTGGCTTTAGCATAATTATATAGGACTTTCCATCAGAACCTGTAAAAAATATATATCATAAATAATCTGATATTTTTTTAAGTATCTAATAGCCTTAACTTATATTTAAATTAATTTGTTAAATTAGCAAATTATTAGTAGGTAATTCTAATTCATAATGTTTGATATTTGCGTACCAACTTTTTCTTTAATATAAATTGTCTCACTTCGTAGGTTAGCTGGCATAAATCTCTGTCATAGAGATAAGTTGACCTTTGTACACTTTTTTTACCAACAATGTTTTTTTTTTCCAAAATTTTTATGGTACATAAATAAATAAATAAAGTTAAGCCAATGTAATACCATTCATTCATGCATACGTTACATTTAAAATTAATCGTCAATTTGTATATTTCTATCTACTTATTTAAGTAATATTGTTTTACTCGTTCATACTCAAAGTATCGGTGTAATGTTTAATATTTAAATGAGTTAATCTTGTATGTATATGTAAATGGCTGCAACGATTTTCCTGAAATTCAGCATGTAGGGGTTTTGGGGGAGAAAAATTGATCTAGGTAGGTTTTAATATAAAAAAATCGTTTAATCCCTGTTTTTGGGCATTAAAAAATACTAAAATTTACATTGAATATTATTTTTGCCCTAAATTGTCAAGCCAGCGTAGCTTATTCGGGGGACGGGCAGATTCGATAAATGTAAATACCTAAGTTCGATCCCAACTAATCACATTTTTTCCTTTTTTTTAAGTTATTTTTTTTATTTTATAAAAAATTACCGAGCAAGGTTCGGTCAAGCAGGTACTATTTCATTATGAACGACGCAATCGTAAAAATTTCCTGAAGTCATAAAATAATATCTAATCATCTATCTCATAATCCAGAGTAGTACATAACGCAACTTGCTAAGGAAAAATTACTTTGCAATTTTAAAAGTACTAGAACAAATCCTGCAATAGTACTTCCTGGGTTAAAAATCCTAGCTTCTTTTTGTTTCCAACAAATTTATTGCCAGGAAACAATGCACACAAGCACGCAAACGTATCATAATAACTTTGAAACAATAATATTTATACTTAGACATTTATATATTCTTTTATACACTTTAACTGATATTTTTGCATGACAATATCGTAGTTTTGTCAGTGTATAAACTGAGGTTCTGTTTTACTGTTACATCATAGATGATTTCATCTAGTAATATATTAATGATATTCTCTTATAACATATTGGTTTGAGTATTATGCCACTGCAAGTACTCAAAGTAACTGTTACTGACAATGAGCCTTTAGTCGTTAAAAAAATTATTAATTTTTGTACAAACAAAAGCGTTTACGAATGTGCTTTACATATTTATTAAAAACTGAATCTTATTAACATTTGATCAAGGAAATTATCAATAACAAAAAATGCCGTTAAACCAATTTCCTATTCAAAGATTGCAAAATCAAAAAAATGTATGGCCTTGAATTGGTCACAGATTAATTGTATGCATTGTTAGATACGGAATTGAATAATTTAGTATAACACACTCTACAGTCCTATTACGTACGGCTTTATAATATATCGAACACAGGTGTGTATATACATGTTGTTTTGTAGCAAATTGCAATAATATGTAGCAAAGCCTATGCAATAAAGTGCTATAAAATGAAGCGAAACTCGTGAGTTAAAGAGATCCATTTCTTGGAAGAGCAAAAAAACACTAGTTTTTTTATTAGTTCGTAGCTTGATGTCATAAATGGCATTGAAATAAGAATTACAATGTATCTAACACAATTAAACCTAATTTTAAATTCAGTCAGTTAAATACTAATCGTGCTATATATATACGTCCATGGCGTGTGTAAAGATTGAATTATATAAATACTAGCTTTTATCCGCAACTTCGTTTGCGTTGACTGTTGTCGCGTGATAGTTTGATAATAGATGGCGCTATTCAATATCATCCTATTCCTGTAGAATTAACAGGATTTCTATAGTCTATATGTTATCCCGGTGCATAAGGAATAATCGTTCCAATTTGCATCGATATTGGTTCAGCGGATTCTACGTGTAAGAGTAACAAACATCTATACTCACAAACTTTCGCATTTATAGTATTAGTAAGATAGAATAGGACTTTTCTTAATTTAGTCCATTATTTTATAAGAGTTATATGAGGGCGTTAGAAATAAACCTAGCTATATCCAAAATAATTATAATTGAGTGATATAATTGAGTAAAATGAAAATTTTGTTTTGTGTTTAATTCTTTAATTTAAAAAATATTAATACAAATTTAATCACTGTGAATTTAAGTAATATAAATCTTTACGTTTCCTGCAAACTGTAATAAAAATATTTAAAATTAGCTGAATTTGATTGTTTTTTTAGGTTGTGAAAATACCTTTTAATGTCACTTTCCTTGGTTTTTGCAAAGACGGTATTATATTAATCTGCTCTTCAATGCCGGCGATATACACAGTCGGTTCTGTTGGTATATTAATATCTATTCTTTCTTGCCGAGCAGCTTTGGACGGAAGGACTACTTTACAGAACTCCTGCGGCATAATATGAAATACATACTAATATTATAAATGCATAAAATCCAAAACGCCGTGTATTATCCGGCTGAATAGAATAGACCACCCTCAATTATTACACAGGTGTCATAAAAGGCGACTAAGTAAGTTGACTCGTCGTGTGATATCCGGCTGATTAGATAGACCACACTCATTTCTTACCAAGGTGTCGTAAAAGGAGACTAATTAAGTTGACCCGCCGTGTAGTATCCGGATGAGTAGAATAGACCAGCCTCATTTTTTACCGAGGTGTCATAAAAGGCGACTAAGGTAAGTTAACCCGCTTTGTGATATCCAGCTGAGTAGAACAGACCACCCTAATTACTTACCGAGGTATCGTAAAAGGGAACTAAGGTAAGTTGACGTCAGACAAGCGGCCGATCGTAAAATACGTAGTCGAATTATGTGACAACATGTTTATAATATGTTGTGCCAACCCCACCTAGAGTCAGATAGGGGCAAGAGGATGATGTTATAAATGCAAAAGTTTGTCTATCCAACATATAGGAAAACAAAGTTCCCGTGTACCGTTCCGAAATAGAAAATTATAATATATTACTTTTAAGAGTGATTTAGCTTTAATGCCGATGCGGACGAAGTCGAAAACTATATGAAAGTCCAAAAAATCATTCCTTACTTGAAAAGGCATCATGATGTGACTAAAGTTATCTCCAGCGAGAAGACGCGGCAAACTACGTACAAGAGACGTCACCGTAGTTGTCTGTCAACAAATAAATAATTCACTTTAAATCGTTAATATTTAAATGAGTTAACCTTGTATGTATATATATTCGGAATCTCGGAAACGGCTCCAACGATTTTCCTGAAATTCAGCATGTATTTTGGGGGTGAAAAATCGATCTACATAAATTTTATTAAAAAAAAAATGTTTTATCCCTGTTTTCGGACTCTAAATTTTTTTTTAAATTTACGTTTTATAATCACAATTTTTCACTGTAAAACGTAAAGTCGTTTGGGGAACGGGCGGTCTAGAGAGGTGAAAATACTTTGGGATCGAGCCCCACCTGCCCAATTATTTTTTCAGTTTTCTTTTAAATTTTTTTTACATCATTTTAAAAATAACCGAGCAAGGCTCGGTCACCCAGTTAGTTTATTATAAAGATAAAACTTAACAATATATATAATTGTATTGCAACCGGCTACGCCAGTAGTCGGCAAACGCCAAAGAGCCAAATATGAACATAACAACAATTAAAAAAAAATGGGAGCCAATACTGCTTGTTTAGTAAACGTTTATTACACTAAATAAGTAGTGCACTAAATAAAACTAAATTTCATACTTAATGAATATTTATTAATGCGAACAATGTGCTTGTATCTCTTTGGAAAGCTTGAGTAAGGTTTTTTTATTTGAAAATATTATTGGGCCTTCCGTATATGTAAATGTGTGCCAGAGCCAGTGGCGTAGCTAGGGGGTGGCGAGAGGGGCGGTCGCCCCAGGGCACCACAGGCAAGGGGGGCACCAAACTTGAAATTTTTTTTTGATGAATAATGAAATCATTTCAGAAAAAGTTGAATAAGACTCTTTTTCAACTTTTTGCACATTGATTTTGTATGATTATATTGTCCACAATAAACACAAAAAAGTTTCTTAGCTGTAGAGCTCGATGAAGAAACAACGGACTTTGCCACTCAAAAAGCGAGGAAAGTTTGTTTTTAAATTTTCTAAATAAATTTTATCATAATCTAACGTTATTTTAAATATAGTTATTATCATTTTGAAGCAATTTAAATTTATATATTAAAGTCATTGCGTTATGAAATCTAAAATTATTTAGTCTCTTTAGAAGGGGGGGGGGGCACCAGGTGACAATTGGCCCCGGGCCCCAAATATACTAGCTACGCCACTAGCCAGAGCCGCACTTAAGGATCCAAAAAGCCACATGCGGCTCTGGAGCCGCACTTTGCCGACCACTGAACTACGCAATGGGTTTGCATTTGACCCAGCTACGTACTGAATTTGCATTGCAACCGGCTACATACTGGATGTGCATTGCAACATCGTTCGTACTTCGTACAAATCTTTAATATTTAAATGAGTTAATCTTGTATATATATATATTTTCCGAATCTCGGAAACGGCTCCAACGATTTTCCTGAAATTCAGCATGTAGGAGGTTTTGGGGGAGAAAAATTAATCTAGCTAGGTTTTATGTAAAAAAAAATATTGTTTTATCCCTGTTTTTGGGCATTAAAAAACACTAACAACTTATATTGAATTGAATTTTCGCCATTAACTGTCAAGTCGGTGTAGCTATTCGGGGAACGGGCAGCAACGAAAAATGTGAATGCCAAGGATCAATCCCAACTAAATAATTGATTTTTTTTAAGTTTTTTATTTTTTTCGCAAAAAAATTTCCGAGCGAAGCTCGGTCACCCAGATATTTATGCTTATACGTGAATCATATTATACAATTGAAGAGTATTTAAATGATAAAATTTATTGGATTTGAAAATCATTTCAGCTTCAAACAAGATTACGGTTAAATAATATTAATTTAAAATGTTTAAAAGATTGACCGCCGAGTTTCTTACTTGTTCTTCTGGTTAACAGCAACATTCCGAACGAGTTGTAGATTCATTACATTTAATAAAAAGCTCATTTGAATATACATTATTTTTATTTAAGATATGCTTACCGAAACACTTCCCGCTATAGGTTTGTTACAAAGCTCAATTAACTTTTCAGATAATTGCGTGAAATCAGCTACAAGTTTCAGCATACGTGGCTCCTTAAGCCTTGGGTCTGAGAAGACATCGGCACAACGCTTCATGCGCTGCGGGTAGCTAGATTTGATGACACACATGATCATCCATAACGTGTGCTGTGGATATGCCAGGATAAGCTTCACTATTATCTCTTTCAATTGCAGATAAACCTGGTGAACAGAAAATATATTATGTTAAGATTATAATATTTAAAAAAGTAAAAAAAAAAAGTTGCTTTTTCTTTTATAAATTATATAGGTACCATAGATATTGTGACAATTATGACTTTGACATATAAATATAATTTAATTTAGAGTTAATGCAATTTTTATAAAAATATATATTTTTTTATACGAGTATGTATCGACTAAATAAAGCTGTATTATTATTATTACATTTGAAGAAGCCTCAGGGAACACTTCTCAAGGAACATTTAGTTTTATCAAGATGATCACGGCTTTAGAAGACGTATAGTGAAGGTAAGTGTGCTTAGTGCGAGTTTTTTTAACCTACTCGATCGGCTTAACGTAACGTATGGCGCTGGAACAGCGGTCACTAGATGTCACTGTTGCAGCGTCATACAAATGGTTGTTACGTTTACGCGAACGAGTAGGTTAATAAAACTCGCACTAAGCACACTGAAGTCTAAAGTTTAAGTCCTACTTCTTCAATCAGTTTCCTACAATCAAGATCATCTCTCTAACTAGGTTATCTACCGTTATCTCTTCCGGTGCTTAATTACTATTTCAGTACTCTACAAACTTTGCAAATATTCACTTTTACATGTTCCGTTCTTCGTTGATTCCTCGTTTTTTATTCAAATTCGTTTTTCACAGGTTTCATTAGAATCTCGTTATTTTAGCCTAATAAAACACCAAAAATTGTTAGAATTGATGAAAGATTTTCCGTCCTATAACATACCTCCATAGCAGGATGACAGATTCTTGACACAATTTGCGAGAAGGCAGTCAAATAGAGATAAATAGGCAGCCTTTCTGAATATGTCTTTATTATGTCAGTCATTTGGGCAAGTACTGAGTGGATGCTTGTATCTGCTGAAGTTACCTCTACATCGAGCCTGAAATAACAGTTTTGTAGAATAATTCTGATATTGCGGTTAAAAAAGGCCGAGACTAATAGAACTAATAACCAAATTGCCTTGATTTTCAATTTCTGTAGTAGGTAAATGTAGGTCGATAAAACAAATAAGATTAACATGTTTATAAATATGCAATTAGTGATAATTAGTGATATTAGTGAAGCAGGTGATTTTATTAATTGAGACTATTTATTGTAAAGTCTGTCCTTTTCTCCGGAGAGAAGGGTTGGAGCTAAGACATACCACGCTGCTCCAATGCGAATTGATATGATACACATATCTCTAGAATTGTATAGAGAATTACAGGTTCCCTCACGATGTTTTCTATTTATTTATTTATTTTATTTATATACTTTATTGTACACCACAAAGTTATCGTAAATACAATCACTTAACGTAAATATTTTAAAGTACAAGAGGCGGTCTTATCGCTACATAGCGATTTCTTCCAAACAACCTTTGGATTAGGAAAGTTCTAATATAAATGTAGGTAGGTGGTGTATTATAACAAACATACATACAAATAAGTACACGCTAATACACAGACATATTACACACACTATAATATTCAAAATACATAATGATTCTACACAGACTAATAAATATTATAATATATGTAAATATACTAATACAAATTAAAATAAACTAGTTAAAATTAGACGTCACAAATTAAGATAGTAAGCTTTCAGACGATTTTTAAAAATGCCCAGTGAAGCGGAGTTACGAATTTCTAGAGGGAGTGCATTCCATAATTTAATGGCACCAACTTCAAAAGGCTGGCCGAAAAATTTGGTTTTGTGGGTTCAATTGATGTTTATCAATTGTGAAATCAAAGTTCAAGTTCCAATACATATACTATACTTGCCTACTATGCGAATATTATATTTTTAATTAAAACACAACTCATTTACTAGATTACAAAACTTTTTTTAGTGGATAATATAGATCACTTACCATATCGAAAGCATTCTAGGCATGCTCTGGTACAAATACTTATGTCCATACTGCAATGCCTTTCCGTAACTATTAAGTGCGTAAAGTCGCCGCGACCACATAGTGCCTGCATTACCCGACGCTTCGCTTGTACTTACTTTTTCGTAGTAGGACCCTAAGCATACCTATACAAATTTAATATCTTTTAATTTATAGAATTAGGCGTTACTTTGCGGAGGTCCATAATACAAAAGTAATGAGAATATTATTCGTGTTCATACCTGATACATGCAGAATTTGTATAGAATTGAACAGAATTTGTATTGCAGAATAGTACACTCTACATTTAGCATTGCATATATTTTCTTTTATCGCGGATTATAGCAAAATAATATTCTCATTACTTTTGTTTTACATTTAATATTAATGAAATGTTATAATAATCTAAGTAATCTCTTTTGCTATTATATTTATGTATAAGTTGTTAAACCTTGTGGTATCCGGTTGAACAGAATAAACCACCCTATTTCTTATTGAGGTATTGTAAAAGGCAATTAAGGTAAGTTGACCCATCATGTGTTATACGGCTGAGTAGAATAGATCATCCTCCATAACTTACTGAGGTGTCGTCGTTGCAAAATAACTAGACAAACCGCATCACAGCATGGTTAAAACATGTTGTGCCGACCCCACTTAGAGTGGAACAAGGGCAGAAGAACGAAGATATTATATATATGTTGTTATTATAGATGGTTATGATCATTAAAAGTACAACTAACTTGTAGTTGGTAACTAATTTTTTGTATACATTTTGATAACTTATAGCAGTATTAAGTGGAAAAATCTATGTTTTAATTAATTCGTATTAGGACGACATATATATTTTTTGACTAAAACTGACTCCAAGATATAAAAAAATCAAACTTACCAAACTTTTCTCCCATTGTTTGAACACCTCAACTGATTCTTTGTAATAACCAATATTGACATCGACATCTACTTTTGTTGTCTCATCGTTATACTTCGCGATTAAAAGTCTTGCTTTTGCACAAATTTTTCTGAAAAAAAGTTACAATTCAATAGAAAAAGAAACTACTAGAAGTAGTACTGCTAGAAGTATCTATGGTATTGATTATGATTATCTCGAAAGGTATTTTCAGCACAAACTATCCTACTAATATTATAAATGCGAAAGTTTGTGAGTATGGATGTATGTTTTTTACTCTTTCATGACGAATCCGCTGAACCAATATCGATGAAATTTGGCACAATTATTTTTTATACACTGGAATAAAATATAGGCTATAGAAATCCTGTTAATTTAACAGGAACAGGATGACATTGAAAAGCGCCATCTATTATCGACCTATCACAAGTCATCTATTATCAACAGTCCACGCGAACGAATTCGCAGGTTGTTATTTTAAACCAAAGTTTTACCGCTCGGTAAAAAACATTTTTTGGATTATCCTTTGAATGACAACTAGTAACATTAACTTTTAAAAAAGTTTTGCTTTTAAGTTAGGTGCATTTGATGGTAAGAAATACGAATTATATCGCACGCTTAGTATTAAATTGACCTATATTTGTCTTGAATTATAGATACCTTGTTATTCTTTTTTCAATGAAATCACGCTCTAAACTATTAAAAAAGCTAATGTTTTCTTGCTCTTTCAAAGTTATGGGTCTCCTTAAAAGTCGCGATATTCGAAAACGCTTTCAAAACTCGCTACGCATTATAGCAAAGCGTGCGATATGGTATTTACATTATTATAAATTATCATTTATCTAAAATCAAAGCTTATCCAATCAATCATCATTATCTTCCTACCCTTATTCCACTCTAAGTGGGGTCGGCACGACATGTTACAAACATGTTGTTATATGATTTGGCTACTTATTTTACGACCGGCCGCCTACCTGACGTCAACTTATCTTAGTCGTATTTTACGACACCTCGATAAGAAAGAGGGTGGTCTATTCTACTTAACCGGATACCACACGGTGAGTCAACTTACCTTAGTCGCCTTTTACGACACCTCGGTAAGAAAAGAGGGTGGTATTATTCTATTCAGCCGGATAACACACGGCGTAAAAGCTTATCAAATCAATTTTCCTCTTATAATAAATTTGTATGGGAATCGACCAATGAATTAAATAAATCATACCTTTGTTCTTGAGTCAATTTGTCTATCTGAGGATAAGCTTCATCGAGGCCACGTCTTAACGTCGTAAATGAGTGTTCTTGCTGTCCACGGGCCCAGTATATTTTTGCCTTCTCAATAAAAAGCTCCTCAGGTTTATATTCTTCAGCGTTTAAAATGTACATATAGGACTAAAAATAATTATTATTTCGTCAAAAACGTAATGGCTACCACATTATCAAAAGAAAGTATATCCATGATTGTGTACTCTAGTGCAGGGCTTCTTAAACTGTGGGTCGCGAACCCCAGGGGGGTCGCGAGACTACTGAAAGCAAAAGGCGTCGTAAAGATCTGATACTTTTCAATCATTATTGATACAACTACATGGCTGCAGCTGACCTTTAAAGAACTTTTCTAACAAAGATTTATTGATATTTCTCCTCCTAAGTTCCTTCATTACCCCTTTTCATTAAATTTAATTAAACAGATTTTATTAAATTTATGATTGGTTAGTTTACAACAATTATAAATAAAATTTTAAAATTAGTATACACACTACGTACAAATATAAATACAAATAAAAATCATACAAAATACTATTGTAGTTTTATTATAACTATTTTTTGAAAAAAAGGGGCAATGCAAAACTGTTATTTACATTGTAAAATAGTGCGATATTACATCTACATCTACGGTTAATATATATTTCATTATATGGAGGAGGGGGTCGTTTTAAATTTTTTAAGCTTGAAGGGGGTCGCTATGTAAAAAAGTTTAAGAAGCCCTGCTCTAGTGGAGAAATTTATTTTGTTGTAAAAATGCTAGGAAAATACTTTTTGTGACTTTTTAGTTGAAGGCATCGTCGAGTGGCATCGAGGACCCAAAACTCAATATCCACCTTGTTTGATCTTGATAGCACCTTGAATCCCTTTAGTATAAAAAGGGTAAATCAAAGAGAACCATTCACTGCCCGATTTACTATTAAAAATGTAATTTGTGTATCCATTAATAACCCAAATAAAATGTAAGATTTTTTAAAGAATCTAAAGTGATATATCATTATTTATTATTTATTTCATTTTATTCTCCCTCGATTTGACAATTAGATATAAAAACCTCATACGAAGTACGTTAACAGTACAAGACCATTCGCTGGCAAAGTGGGAGAAGGTCAAATGAATTATTAGATCCTGCCCGAAATGGACCCAAAAGTCATATAATCGAGGGTTCGATGCAAGAAATTGAATTGGATCTAATCATTAAAAAAATATTTATGCAACCTTCTGTATCATTTTTTTTATTATTCAAAAAAGTAAACAGAATTTAGTAAATAAAAGTCAACATTCCATGTTATCGATATCATGTTACTTACCTGTTGAAAGATACCTGCTTTTCTAGCGTGTTTTGCGCTTTGCAGCCATAAGTCTCCAATACATGATTTGAGTTTGTTTGCTGTTATTGGATGACTTGGTTCTAGAAGCTCCTAAATAAATTGTAATTAAAAATATAGTACATAGTTTACTATAAATATATAATGTACTAATACAAATGTACTAATTTTTTAAACATAACCTTCTACAAAACGAATGAGAATATTATTTTGCTATAATCCGTGATAAAAGAAAATATATGTAATGCTAAATGTTAAGTGTACTATTCGTTCTCATACCCGACACATGCAGAATTTGTAAAAACTCATGCACTACCCGACACCGTTAACACAACAATACACAAGCTCTGCACACACTCACCACCACGATTTCAACAATTGTTTCACCCCGTAACCAAAGCATCGTCAGGATATAGACTCTCTCTTTGACATTTAGAGTTACATACATTTTCTTTTATCGCGGATTATAGCAAAATAATATTCTCATTCGTTTTGTAATATGGATCTCCGCAAAGTAACGCCTAATTCTATAAATTACATAACCTTCTAATAAGAAACAATCCCTTAGAATATGAATGTATTTGTTTCGGGACCAAATTCAAATCGAGAAACAATCCTACATGAAATCTAATCATCGATATAAAAATATATAAGAATAAATGATGAATAAATAGTGAAATTATCTGGGCAGGTAAGTTTTGCTTTAGAATATATAACCTACACAGTCAAAGAAAATATCCTGATGAAATCTATATAACCCAGCCAGAGCCAGAGTAAAAAAAAGGCCTAATTGTCTAATATAAAAGTTTTTTAATAGTGAGGCTTAATATAAGGCCTAATATAAAAGTTTTTTAATACTGATTTTTATTTAATTAATGAATCAGATACTTAGGGTGTACTAAAATCAAATAAAGAAAGTATATTATATAATACGAGAGTAAGACAGCTAATATTAATGAAAGATATGAATTTGCTAAAGTTGTTTATTTTGAATCAGGGCTAATTGTTTTTCCTTAATACTGTTTGTTTAAGAAGTTAGGCCATTCTGGCTCTCACGGTCTTACATATAATGTAACCAGCCAAAGTAATAACATGGTCGGTTAACGTAGCAATATTACTCTGTAAGGAGAGGCCAGTATTTTTATAAACAACACTGATATGAAGCCTAAGAGAAAAGTAATAATAAAATTATTTTGCTATAATCCGCGATGAAGTAAAATAGAAAATATATATAATGCTAAATGTAGCGTGGACAATCCGTTTTCATACCTGATACATGCAGGATTCGTAAAAACACATGCACAAACCTCCACCACCGCCACCACAATACACAAGCTCTACATACGTTCATTATCACAAACTCAACAATCGTTTCGCCCCGCAATCGAAGCATCATCAAGAGATAGACTCCACGACCAAAATCGCAAAGCAAGCAATCGCAAGTGCTTTGCGATTGCTTGCTGCATGTATCAGATAAGAAAACGGATTGTCTACTCTACATTTAGCATTATATTTATTTTCTATTTTACTTCATCGCATTATAGCAAAATAATTTTATTATTACTCTTGTATTATGGATCTCTGCAAAGTAACGCCTAATTTTATAAATTATCTAAGCCTAAGAGACTTTAATTCACCTGTGTCTGTTGCAACAATATCCTTCGAATCCTCAATAACGGCTCTACAGTTCTAACATCAGTCTGAACGAGAGACAACCGTTGCCGCCATTCGCTAAGTAGCCGATTTAAAATATCTGTACTTTGTCTATTGCCGTCTTCTAAATCTTTTAACCTGTAAGGAATATTTAAAGACAAAAGTAATAATAAAATTATTTTGCTATAATCCGCGAAGAGGATTCTTCGCGGATTATAGCAAAATAATTTTATTATTACTTTTGTATTATGGATCTCCGCAAAGTAACGCCTAATTCTATAAATGAATATTTAAAGGCTAAATCTGAACTTTAGATTCTTTTAAAAATATTTCGAAACTGGAAAGGGTTATGATATTTTTGAGTTTTACTTTTTTAATAGCGATATTGTTTGAAGCTTTTAAATATAGCCATCCATATATTTATATTTGTAAATATCAAAACATTAAGAATTAAACGACGTCTTAGGGATAGAATCCGCTTCTTTTTAGCAACGAACACAGTTAAGTTGGCTACAATGGGTAATTCAATGCCATAGATACGACTCAGTTCGGTAAGAAAAGTTCAAGTGTAGGGAGAATTCTAAACATATGAAAAGCAATATCAGTAACAACATTATTACTTTAGTATTAAATAATTTTGTGTACATACATGTCATTATATAATACTATTTGGGTGAGTACCTAAAATAAAATAACACGATGATTAATTAATGCGGATTTTGTTTATTATTTTTTGTTTTTTACTTCAAAACCCCGAACAATTTTATATAATTTTCAAATATAGATATGATGAAATGTGATATGTCAAAATGCCGTCTGGTATCCGGCTGAATAGAATAGTACCAACCTCAGTTCTTAGCGAGGTGACTAAGGTAAGTCGACCCGCCGTGTGGTTTCCGGCTGAGTAGAATAAACCACTCTCATTCTTACCGAGGTGTCGTAAAAGACGACTAAGGTAAGTTGACCCACCGTGTGGTATCCGGCTGAGTAGAATAGACCACTCTCATTCTTACCGAGGTGTCGTAAAATACGATTAAGGTAACTTGGTTTCAGGCAGGCGGCCGGTCGTAAAAACGTAGCAAAATCATGAGAGAACATGTTTATTACATGTTATATTACATATTGTGCCGACCCTACTTAGAGTGGGATAAACGCAGGATGACGATGATGTGATATGTACTCAGAATTAAAAAAAAACTAAGTCGCAATACCTTTGCAACGCGTCCTCGGCATGTGTAGCTTCAGTAATTATATGCAGACCTAGTATACTCTGGTATCCACTTCGTAAAGCACTTTCACCGCGACCCTCGCCATCCATTTGGAGTAATAGATGATTAATTGCATTATTACAGGAGATTTTAAACACTTCGTGATCCTGTTTACGATAGCCAAGAAGTACTCTGCCCATTAATAAACCCCAATTTTCTCGAGATGGTGGCTAAAAGTAAATTGTATAACGTATAAATATTTTATAACTTTAAACTTGATTTAAATTCGATTTCTTTGATTGATTGAAAACAAAGATTTTTAATTCGATAATTTTTCTAACCTTTTTATCGCAGGTATCAATTTAATTTAACAAGTTATCAATGCAATCTGATGTTTACTTACTCGTAGATGGTCTAAGAATCACAAATATAGAAAACATATTCGAGCAATTAACAGTGAAATGCTAAATCTTGGCTTATAATTTATAGAATTAGGCGTTACTTTGCGGAGGTCTATAATACAAAAGTAATAAGAATATTATTTTGCTATAATCCGCGATAAAAGGAAATATATGTAATGCTAAATGTAGAGTGTACTCACGCTTGTAATGCTAAATGTAGAGTGTACTATTCGTTCTCATACCTGATACATGCAGAATTTGTAAGAACTCATGCACTACCCGACACCGATGGCACAACAATACACAAGCACTGCACACATTCACCACCACAATCTCAACAATTGTTTCGCCCCATAACCGGAGCATCGTTAGGAGATAGACTCCACGACAAAATCGTAAAGCTTTTGTAAAGCTTTATAGCAAAATAATATTCTCATTACTTTTGTCTTGGCTTATATATTATAAATATTATAATGATTGCGTCCAAATGTCTACATCCCAAACATCCCCTAAAAACATTTTTTAATCAAAAGTAATAATAAAATTATTTTGCTATAATCCGCGAAGATTAGGAAGATTTGATCTCTTCGCGGATTATAGCAAAATAATTTTATTATTACTTTTGTATTATGGATCTCCGCAAAGTAACGACTAATTCTATAAATTATTTTTTAAACCATCAAACTTAAGGAAAGGGACCTAAAGTCTTCGTAATTTGAAGAAAAAACTGACATTTGACATAAGAAAAATAGATATAGTCGCTTTTATGATCAATGTGTATTTTCATTATCACTTATTATTTGTTAATTGGTTGGAAATGAGTCTAAATAAGCAGAAATTAAGAAAAATGACCTCAATATCCCTAGTAGGAGGAGAATGGGGAATTATTTTCCAGTCAGACCAAGCTTAAACTAAAGGTGTAAATATAATCTTAAGAACTGTTATCATCAGAAAAGTTAGTTAATTCAAGAAATTATTTATCAAGAAATTCACTTATCAAGAAATTCAAGAAATCCACTTATCACATACCACAGGTTTCTTGGCTAATTCATCTAACTCTTCAAATCTTCCTAATCTCCATAAAGGTTCGGCAGTTAATTCCAACATATCTTGAGATTCGTGTTCATTGAGCAACCGATACGCCGTAAAAGGTTGATCTAGACCTAGATAGCAATCTATCATGCCCTGGAAATTAATAAATAAAAATTTAAATAAGAGAAAATAATGGATGGTCATAATTTTTTTTATGAATCAATTTTAATTTTTTTTTAATTTATTTAACAATTTAAACAATTTATTAACTAATGTTACTATACACTATAAAAAACCACATAATATATACTACAGTATTAACCGGTTGTATGTATAATTTATTTATTTTTTAAAGGAAATAGGCAAGTATTGTTGCCTATTTATATAGTCATCTTGCTCTAGCTATTTAGCCCTAATGTATTTTATAGCATCACCAGATATTATTTATATATGAATAGGAAATCTGTAAAAGGTCGAAGCCAATGATCAATATATTCAAGTTATTTATTTTATTTTACTGCCACCAGCTTCTAATAAGTTATTTATGTTATATTCTATTGTCACAAGTTCTTGGTAAAATACATAATGTGAATTAAATCTCAAAATGCGTCAAAATTGAATTCAAAGAAGTCTGTTATATACAGATATACAGGTGAAATATAAGGTTAATAAAAATACCTGCAAACTATATCGATCTAGTTGACTCTCTTGCGCCAATCTTTCGTAACATAAGGCAGCGTCTTGTAAACGGCCCGTCGATACTTGAGTTAAAATTAACTCTTTAAGAGACGGTTCCGATCTTCTTAACGACAGAATACCTAAGGCAAAATTTTAGTCAATTTGTATCTACTTCTTTAGTATTCATATCTAATTTTTTTTAAAAAGATAATTTTAGATTTACTATAGCAATGGAACGTTAGTTTAATGCCTGGAACGGAATGGAGGTGAGTGTGTGAGCGAGACAGTATGACAGGAAGGGAAAGGAAGAATGTATGATTGAGAACGGATAGGAAAGTGTTTTAAAGTGTGTGTTCTAAGGAGTTTTACTAAGCCCGAATAATACATTAATATATTTTCAATGTCAGTTTTTCAATAATCAATGATACAACATAATTTACTCTATGCGTCTCTTAGTATCAAGTAAAGTATCTTGTGTTAGGTAATTTAGTAGGTATATTACTATTTAAGAGTAGAATCAATATCTGGGTGACCGAGCCTTGCTCGGTAATTTTTTACAAAATAAAAAAAGAAACATCAAAATAAAAATAAACTTCAAAAAAAAGAAAAAATAATAGGGTAGGTGGGGCTCGATCCTAAGTATTTTCATTTCTCGCGACCACCCGTTCCCCGAATAAGCAACGCTGACTTGACATTTTATGACAAAAATTCAATTCAATATAAATTTTAGTATTTTTTAATGCCCAAAAACAAGGAATAAAATGTTGTTTTGTTTTTAAATAAAACCTAGCTACATCGATTTTTCTCCCCCAAAACCCCCTACATGCTGAATTTCAGGAAAATCGTCGCAGCCGTTTCCGAGATTCCGAAAAAATATATATATATGTATATACATACAAGAATAAATCATTTAAATATTAAAGATATTATATGTCATGCTAAGGGCGTAGGAGTGCGTGCGGTTACTAATCCTAATATATTTTTTTAACAAACGCGGATAGAAAACAATTATACCATTACTTGAACTATGGAATCCCGACAAGAGAAAACTAATAAAATGTAAAAATCCTACCAGCAACAGAATCCGGTTCATCCAACAGAGCGTAGATTTCAGCCAGTAATGGTAACTGCTCTTGCATTCTTCCCTTTTGCTCGTCCATATATAGCTCCAAGTATTGCAGGGCTCTTTCGAGTTCCCCACATGCAAAGTTACCTCGAGCAATAGTCAGCTTGTCGAATTTTTCCATGAATTTTTTTATCGACCTAATAATAAATATATCTATACTAATATTATAAAGAGGAAAAATTGGTATGTATGTTTGTAAAGTTCTAACAAAAACACTACTGGACCGATTTCAAAAATTCTTTCACTATTTGAAAGCTGCATCTTTACTGAGCAACATAGGCTATATTACATTTAAAAAAAACAGGGATCCGTAATGAAAATGTAATAAAGTGTAAAAATTTGCCATAAAAATCTATCATGCGCTGCGGAAACTATTGATGATATATTTAACAAAAATAAATCTATAGTCCGACTTAGTAGACTTTCCACTGCTATGGGATCGGTATGTACGCGGTTGAAACCGCGGGATATTACTAGTGTCTATAAGTATACTCCTATTTATATTATTTATTTATGTAATTACATATTATATCATAGTTACGTAAACTTTAGTAAACAAACAATACTTTTATGGAGCCCTCATCAATGTCGACTCAAAAAATCGTCCACATTTTGGGAGACTAAGAGATTAAATTGCCAGTCTTTTAAAAATAAAACTTAAAAAGCAAAGGCTCTACTACCTCTAAAGCCTATTTGTAAACCTCAGATTAATAAAATATTATATTTCTTTACTTAATCCATAGTAAAGATATCTTACTTATAATTTTCATTTTCTAATGGTTTCTGCTTAACGTGACACCATTCTAGTAACCAACGATTCAAGAAATCCAACATCGTGTATATCGTCTTGCTACATTTACCCTGAAATAAGTTTATATCGTGAATTTAATAAGTAGGAAAATTTGTGAAAATATTTGAATAAATAGCAGTATAGATACCTGGTTTCCCTCCTCAGTTTGAACTGAACTTATATTTGGTGTCATTCGAATATGACGCAACATTTTATATTTAGATGTTTCCAGTAATTGTGGGCTATTGTTTTCTAAATTTTCCAAACCTGAAAAAAAATTATTATTAGTATGTATTTAACTATAGAATAGTGCCACCCACACCGTTGTTACAGTTCTCCTTAACCCAAGGGTCGCCTGGAAGAGATCGCTACTAAGCGATAAGGCCGTCTTTTGTACGTTACAATTTATGTTTTTATTGCTGTTTTTCTCTTTCCAATTTATTCGTTGTGGTGTACAATAAAGTGTATAAATACGAAATAAAAATAATAAAAATAATATAATAACGCTGAGAGAACCAGCGTCAAAAGTCATCAATCAAACTTTTTCAAACAAACTTACCTATCACAGCCATAATTTCTTCCTGTATATATTGCATATTGTTTTTAGACATGATCGCGTGAAGCAATACATATGGCAGAAATAAGAACAGCGTTCTTACGTCGCGACGCATACTTGGATGTACCGTACGCAGTAACTCGCGAATACTTTCGGATTCTATTAGAGGTATAAGTTGACTCGTCCAACTAAAATAGTTTAAAGTTAAAATTACTGGTCTTAGATGAGATCAGCAAGTTGAAATTAAGCATTTTAATACGAGGTACCTACACACCTTCCATTTGAATTAAGAAAATTCAGTTATTTCGAAGTGTTTAAGGCAGAGGACATTATTTTCCGTTTTGGCAATTATCTATAAGATATTTAAAGCTAATAGCTCGCTCCAAAACAGTCCAATTACCAAACGCAGCCGATGGCAGAATGCCATTCCAAAATAAACCTTATTTTCAAATGATAGAATTCATAGTCTTACATTATAAATTCGATAATGCGAAAAATACACTGATTTAGGGACTAAGTGCGAATGAGACAAAACAAGGAACGCACGCATGCTTGTCGCGCGGCCTACCACGTTTTGAAAAATTATTATGAAAACGTATTCTAGTGAATATCTAAGTTTTTCAAAAAATCGAATTATTCCAAAGTTAGCAACACTTTCAAAGGAATAGTGGAGTCATTAAATATACCATAGTACCACTATAGAATGGTACTCAGGTAAATCAGGATTTTTTTAGGTAGTTAATAATTATGAGCACCAAACTTACTTGTGAGCCCATTCCAAAAATGTTGTAGCATGGACAGAGCCGAACAAAGGATGAACTTTCTTCGGCTGAGAAGGATAGGCCAAAGTATACCTGAAATATTAATTATTAAATAAAAATATTTCATTTTCTTATACCATCGCTGGATATTGGTATCTTGTGGGACTTATACTCGATCTTATGCTTTAAGAGAAAGGGACTAAACTCCATCTTCCTATTCAACTTCACCACAAAATAAACTGTGTTCGTCATTCTGAATTCATTCATGTACAAAATTCATGTACAAAAGACCTCATTACTAGCTTGATGACGTCAAGACACTCAATAGATCGCTTCCGTCATCTCTTCCCTGTGAGTCTTGTCATGAGGCCCATCGAATTTATAGTATTTAAAGTATCGAATTTATATAACACCATAAAACAAGTAAAAGCTGTGGTAGCCCAGCGGTAACACCGTGCGCCTCTTTCGAGGAGGCCTAGGGTTCAAACCCCGGGCAACCAATGAGTTTTCTAGTAAAACTTATGTGTCTAATTGATAATTGCAATTTATCACACGATTTTCGGTGAAGGAAAACATCGTGAGGAAACCTCACAGGCATATCTCTAGAGAATTCTGAGGATATGTGTAACCTACCAATCCGCATTGGAGCAGCGTGGTAGGTCTCAGCTCCAATCCTTCTCTCCAAAAACGGAGAAAAGAGGCCTATGCCTAGCAGTGGGATAGTAACAGGCCGTTACTTACATAAAACAAGTATGATTGCATACCAATTAAAGCAATAAAATGATTTTTTACCTTGAACTTAGAAGCGGATGCATGATTTGGTGCATGCTTTCGGGAAAACTATCCCAGACTTCCTTTTTAGTACCAGTTGGCGATATATCGTAAATCTTCAGGATTTCCTGTATTGTTAGGGCATAACAATCCATATTCTGTAACAATGTTTATAGCAGATTTAAGAATCAAATTTGATAATGTTATCAAAATGCAACAAAAAAAACTAAAAGAAACATACAGAAAACTTCAAGAAGTAGGTTAAGACTAGAAAGGCAATATCGCAATAACTAGATATGAACATCAAGGTGGGCGCTAGAATAAATTTTTGATGTTGATTTTTCATAGAATAGGTTTATTTTAACTCAAAGATTTGCAATAAAAAGTTAAACTATTAGATAAAGATAGAAATTCAAAAACCTCAAGAAGTAGGTTAAGACTAGAAAGGCAATATCGCAATAACTAGATATGAATATCAAGGCAGGCGCTAGAATACATTTTTTAATGTTGATTTCTCATAGGTTTATTGTTGATCAAAGGTTTGCAATAGAAAGTTAAACTATTAGATAAAGATACAAATTTAACGAGAAAATTTCTGGAGGCTATCTTGCATACGTTACAACAAACTTATATAAAAAAATCTCACCATAGTATCCTTCTCGTACTGAAAAGCTCTTGTCAGCTCAACAAGGGCAGTTGCCGCAAAGCAATTATCATTGATCGAAAAAGCGAAAGGGGATTTATCAGATTGTACGTATTGCCGAGGTAGGTGGCCTGCTTCTATGGCTCCCAGCTGTCCAAAGCATGATCCACTTGCAAGAGATACTTGGGGATCTAAATCTTTGCAACCTTGAACAGTAAAAGATTACTGACTTATTCATATTTATTTATTACAAATCAAAAAACAATATACTATAATAGTATTCATGCCATAAAAAACCATGTTAACGCTGAGAGAGATCGCTTAAATAATAACAACAACCTTATATGAATTTGTAAATAAGAGAAAGTAATGAGAGAAATTAACTGAGTAAGAGAAAGGGACAGCATAATATCTATTTGTACATACAAACAATATAACTTAATCAATAACTTGTATTACCCTAAAAGTTAGAAAATAAGTCCTTTTTAAGTTTAGACTGGGATTCAGAGACACAAATATCAGATTTTTCAATTCTAAATGGTCCAATGTTAGTCTCAACTGTATTTACTGTTTTTTTTATTTTATAAAAAGTAATATTAATTAAATTGTTTTTGGAAATAGGAAATAACATTGTTCTGCATTTTTGCGTTGGTACTTATATCGAAATATCCACTAATTGTAAAAACACTTATGATTTTAAAATGAATAATTTAAATGTTCGTTCACATATACATATGCTACAATACTTCGCTAATTGGTTTTATATATATCTAAGAAACTATAGTACTTACCAATGAGCAAATGATCTATAAGGTCTATAATAAATGGCTCTATATTTTTACCACCAAATATTGCCTTATGTATTTCCGACCTATTCGCCTTCAACAATCTGTCCAAATGTAAGAAAGCATACGCTTTAATGTTGCAAATATCATGATTTAAATGCTGTAAGTACCATTTAATCTTTTCCTGAAAACTATCTGGTTGTGTTCTCTTTACATGTTTTTTAATGACCATTTTAACTCTTTCAGAAATATTCGAATCTTCCATAAAAAACAAATCGGAAATGTATGAACTCAGTAAATTTTCGTTATTCAAGATTAAATATTGAAATATTTTATTTATTTCTTGCGGAGCATATTCAAACTGTTGAAGTAATGAAATAGCTAAATTTGAGAGAAGTGGACCCAAAGAAATACTGTCAATATTGTGTATGAAAGCGGCCCATGCTTCTGCTAGGATTTTCGGAAACTCCTTTGCAAGAGGTAATGCCGACTTCAGTGTAGCAAGAACTTTAAATCTTAAAGGAGTGAGATACTTGGCGCCCATCAATTGCATTATGTCTGGAAAACTTTTCAATGCTTTCCGTTTCACTGAGAGTGCAACTTTAGCATTTACCAGTTTGTGATCAAAATATGCCAGAACACCTAGAAGTTTCGGATTCAGGAAATCTGCTATCTGCCTGGTGCTCATGCTCATACTGCCTTGAGGAGTCGAAGTATCCGGATCATGACATGCTAAATATCTGCATGCATTCAAAACTCTCTCAGGATTAATGCAGTATTGTAATAAAAATTCTGTTAATATCACCCTAAAATGCTTCTTAATCAAATTTAAAGTGGAGCTTTTTGTTAGCTTTTCTATGATTGCATAGCATTTCTTAGCTGAATCCTTTGATTCAGTTAAATAAATATGTACATATATATATGGAAACCTCTCTATTAGAAAGTCCGTCACTGAACATTGAACAAGCGCCGCTATTTCTTCTATCATAGTAGGAACTTCTTTTACAATTACTGCGTAAGGTATTAAATACGGTAAGAAATGGTGAATATCCTTCGAAATGAAATCTCTGTATCCAACAAAACCAAATGACCTTACAACTTTTAACAAAAATATTGCAAAGTCTTTGCCATTGTAAAGGCTGCATTCAACAAAAAGCTTACAATAATCTCTTTTATATCGTTGATAAACTTGGTTGGGAGTAAGCTTGTGAAATTCACAAATGTCTCGTAAATAGACCATCGCTTTGGATGCGAGAGAACATTGTGGATGCATAATAAAGTAAACTAAAAGTTTTGTACTTGGTAAAATCAATTTATCATTGTGACAAGTTCCAAGATCTTTAATGCAATTTAATATATGTGTTTGTTGATTGAAATCATTGTTTTCTAAGCTCAATTGCGTACCCTTTACTAATATATTTATAAACATATTCGCTATAGTTTCACAATTTGAGCTCCATTCTGTGTCTTTAACAATCTGAAATTAACAAGTTTTAACTGACTTTTCTAAATGACATGGTACTTATAAATTTTAAATGAAATAAAAAGATACCTTAGAATTTTCAATGAAAGGCTTCAGAATCTGCAGAATCTCTTTTAAATGATTCTCATTAATAATTTCTATAGGCGCACCATAATCAAAAATATAAAAGTGATTGCATAAAACTTGAACTAAATTCCAATATTCTATATCACACACATAGTCCACACATAAATTCATATATAAAAATTTGGTTAACAGTTTTTTTACACCAATATTTAAAGAAGTATTACTAGGTGTAACAACATCTTCTGTAGCTAATATTTTGTATTTTTTACTCAACTCAGCTTTATTAGTTTTACAACATATTTTTCTAATTTTATAGCACTCTGTACAATAAAGACAAACAGTTGTATTTTTACTAATAAATATTTGTGTACCAAAAGGATTTTTGTTATCATTTAAAATTACAGTGTAAGAACCTAAAGACAAGCAAGCAATCACTGATAAAGATTTGAACACTGTTTTTTGGACATCCACTTCTTTCTTCGTAAAAGCTGGCATTAGTATGTCTCCTACAATTGTACTGGCAGATAGTACTTTGGTGATGAGCAGAAGTGGACACAATTCAAGGAACTAAAATGAAAGAAGTTAATTTTTTTTAAATGTTTTTGAGCTTAAATTTTAAAGTATATTATGAAACTTAATTACCCAGTAACTGAAGCTATGATAGCTAAATGTTAAGAATGTATTCAGGGGTCATAATTTTAATACTCGAATGGCACCAAGAGTTTCTGAATTAATACTTAATTAAAGCATAATTGATATCTTAATCGGCGGTCACATGTTCTTCGGTTTTTTTTCAGTTTTAAGTTATGAATAAATCTAGCATGAGGAAACCAATTTTCCTGGGGTGTTTACACATACCCCTATACCAATCCACATTGGAACTATGTTGGGCGGTTCTAAGCTCCAACCTGTTTTCGGAAGGAGGCAGTTACTCAGCAGTAGAATAGTGTCAGACTTGTTACTTGTAACATAAAAGAGACTCAGACATTTCAACATCTAGATTTTGCATCCTGTTCAAGACAAACAACGATGCAACATCTAAACATACCAGAAATCAGACATCCATACATTACAGACTTACAATTCAGTCAGTCAATTTTATGGGTGAAATAGTCCAGAATAGGAGCTGATCACCCGTTCTGCACAGACAGACATCCCAAAAATTGGATAGATACAATTCAGTCATTCTTTGATATGTCAATACTCTTGCACAACCTTAAGATAATATATTAATATTAAAGAGCTATGAACAATCTTATCAACTATATTCTTATGTTGATTGATCTTTATTTGAATATAGAAAATGATATAACAAATCAAGTCAATTTATTTAGGGAACAAGATACTCTTATTTAATCTATTATCATCGTACTTAAAGTAAAAAGTAAGTAGCGGCCTGTTACTATCCCACTGCTGGGAATAGGCCTCTTCTCTCCGGTTTTTTGGAGAAAAGGATTGGAGCTAAGACCTACCACGCTGCTCCAATGTGGACTGGTAGGGTACACATATCTCCAGAATTCTCTAGAGATATGCAGGTTTCCTCACGATGTTTTCCTTCACCGAAAAGCGTGTGATAAATTGCAATTATCAATTAGACACATAAGTTTTAACAGAAAACTCATTGGTGTCTGCCCGGGTTTGAACCCGTGACCTCCTCGAAAGAGTCGCACGGTGTTACCGCTGGGCTACCACAGCTTATTATACATCGTACTTACTTACAAGCAATCTTAAATATTATATTATAAAACTAATGAGAATATTATTTTACTATAATCCAAATTATATCCGAATAAATAAAGATAAAAGAAAATATATGTAATGCTAAATGTAGAGTGTACTATTCGTTCTCATACCTGATACATGTAGAATTTGTAAGAACTCATGCACTACTCGACACTGATAACACAACAATACACAAGCACTGCACACATTCACCACCACAATCTTAACAATAGTTTCGCCCTGTAACCGAAGTATCGTCAGGAGATAGACTCCACGACAAAATCGGAAAGCAACGCCTAATTCTATAAATTATTATATTATAAATTAAAAGTTACAACTTACCTCCTTTGATGCTTTGGTATCTTTGTTTCTGATACATGAGTTATATAAGGAAGTAAAAATTTTATTCCAAGTATCATTTACTTTGTTGTTAAAATAAAGTTTCACAACCAATATATGCTTCAATATTTTAAGTTTTATGTCATCAGTAAAAGAGTCAAAATTAGGCTCTGATAAATTTGAAATGTTTTGAAAACATAATATTTGTAATGTTGAATTGATCTCATTATTGGTGACATTATTACTCAGATTTACAGTAGTAAGGACCAATTTCATAATCAAATCAAGTGTATCATCATTTTTAATTAGTATATTTCTGTGATCCTTTACCAGTTTCACCAAAATGGACCAGATATCAACAATATGTTTCTGTGTCAACAATTTGTTTGTTTTGCTTTTTAAAGTCAGTCTTTTCATTTCAATAGCAACATTCTCAATTATACCTAAAGCTGCATTAACTCTTCCCAAATGGTAATTTGTTAAAAAGATATCATCACTGCAATCACAACTTGATTCAAACGATTCAATAACAGAAATAACTTTTTTGTAATACCAGTTTTCATCTGGATCAATTGCCTTATCTGTAGATGCATTATTTTTAATGTATTGAACAATGTGAGTACAGTAACAATCAGATACTTGTTCAATTTCACAAAAATCCATATCTGTAACGTTTATTGCATTTTCTGGTAATTCAAGTTTACTACTTACTGATAAACAATACAATTTTATTTCTTTATTGAAAGTTTTAGTTTTATCATTCAGTATTGTAGAGCATATTGTTACCATAATATTCCTGTTTTCTGTTTCAAGATCACAGACTGCTATTTTTATTAACTCTAAAAGAATCTTATTAAAATGATTAAGCAATTTGTTATTTATCTCCATCTTTTCGTAGAGTATGTTTAAGCTTTTAACTATTGCTTCCATACAAAACAACAGTTTTCTGTAGATGTTTGGAAATGAAAGACAAAACTTTATGACTAGTATCTTTTTCATGTTCTTTATCAAATGAACGAAAAACTTGAGACTATAATATTTCAAATCTATACAAAAGTTTTCAATAGCATAGAGCACTTGTGTAAAAACTTCATCTAGTTCATTTAAATTATTATTGTCTAAGAGACTAGCTGGAATGCTTTCTGATAACAGAAGAAGGACTTTATCAATTAAATTCTTGCACATGTTGATATCCCTTATATTAACATATATCGGTTCTAAAGATATATCAACGTTTGTTATTTTTACATTCTCAGGTGTGAAATGTTCCAGAGTTAAAACAGCAACATGGCCACTTTGAATATCTTTATAATATTGTAAAAGCTGAATCAGAATTATGAAATATTCAGAGTGTATTTTTTTATAAAATGATGCTTCATTAGTGCACAAAATGTTTAAAATTTTCAGCTGGGCATTTATGCTTGTTATATGGATTCTGAAAAATAATTTTTAGTAATCAAATAAAACACCATCCAATATATAATTTTGTGTGTTAAACAAAGATATAAAATAAAATTATGTAATTACTTTTTTGGCAATTTTATATGCTTGTTTTCATAATCTTAATATATATTTATCATAATATATGAGCTCAATATATTATCATCATAATTTATTAGATCAATATATTATACTTAATTTTCCAATGCAAAATTTGGAATTTACATTAAGATTGCCGGTGCAATATGACTTACATTTAAGTTAGATTATATTATACTGTTATTGTTTTGTTAAATTACTGTACTGTATTAATTTCAATTGAAATAAAATTCTTACTGGTTTAATTCTTTCACAGAACAGACATAAAATAATCTTCCAAGTAGCCATGAATTGAAGGAATAGTAATATGAATCAGGGCATTTATGGGCTCCAGGACGTGGCACTAGTACTTCAGAAAAATCTCTAAAAAAAATTATATTAGATTATAATATGCTACACTGAAAAATTTAGTATAACATTTAAAATACATTATAAAATAATTTATAGAATTAGGCATTAATTTGCGGAGATTCATAATACAAAAGTAATAATAAAATTATTTTGTAGTAATAATAATATTATTTTAAAATAGAAAATATATATAATGCTAAATGTAGATTCGATAATCTGTTTTCATACCTGATACATGCAGGATTCGTAAAAACACATGCACAAACACAACAATGTGGAGTCTATCTTCTGATGATGCTTCGGTTACAGAGCGAAACAATAGTTGAGTTTGTAATAGTGAACATATGTAGTGCTTGTGTATTATGGTGGCGGTGGTGGAAGTTTGTGCATATGTTTTAAGAATCCTGCATGTATCAGGTATGAAAACTAATGGTCCACTCTATATTTAGCAATATATATATATTTTTATTATACTTCATCGCGGATTATAGCAAAATAGTTTTATTATTACATTTGTACATTATAAAATGTTCAAAGGTAAAAGTTTTTTGGAGAGCCATAGTATTGCCAAAGGGTGTAAAGTAAGTTTTCCTAGACATCTTAAAAAGGCCTAATAGTACTTATATATAAATAAATAATATCCTTTTATTACATACACGCGATCAGTTTTATTTTTAGTAGAAATATTTTTTATTATACTTTATCTTTACTTGAAAATTACATTCTTAGAATCGACTAACTGAACTAGGGCTAGGAAACAACAACTGCTTGAAAATGAGTAAATACATATTACTGTATAATAGAGGAAGTCATACCCTGATAATTTTAAGATAGACGTGAGCAGTCTATCAAGACCATCAGCAGCATCTTCCAAGTTGTTGAACAGAACTAAAGTAGGAGCGTTAAACATCTGCCACACAGTAAATGGGCCATCGTTATTGTCCTCTTCCATAATCCCAACAATAAATAAACATTGACAAAAATATGATTTACTAGATATCACGAATTTTTAGTAATAAAAAGCACAGATTATTTAAAAATAAACTTCCCGCCAACTTTAATAAACAAAATCGGAATTGCCACAGATAACAAAAACACCAATAACAAGTTCAACAAACTAGCGTAACACACTTTATGAAGATACCTTTATAAAGGAAAAATAAATGAGCAACTTGATGTCCTAGTTAATAGTTATCAGATGAACAGAAACGTATACAATATACATATTTATTCTTAGTCTCACTCTTTCAACATATTCAATGCTGGTTGTATCAGAGCTATTATACTTGAGTAGCGGTGCCATAGGCAGGCCTGTCTGTATCGCGACCATAGAGTTATTATACTAGAGTGTGGGAGCCATAGTTAGGCCTTTAAGTGAGTAAAGTGTGAAAAAATACGTTAACCTATGACTCTCTCGATATAATTATACACCAGGGCGGTTTTACTACAGGCGCCAACACATGTTATCTCGCATCCCTCTTGCACATGTACGTATTTATGAATGAATCGTATGAAAATAGTCTCAGCTGCATCTCGCTCCACTCCTACATACATATTTTTACGCACTCATTCTCATTTTTACTGTCTATCATATAACAAGACAACAAGTTGATTTTAGTAATGAATGGGCGGTGTATTAAATTTTTAAATTTCCCGTTGTAAAGTTCTAGTACTTTAATTTTTACTAAAATGTATAATTTTGTTTTAATTTAGTTAGCAAAATTCTTGAAACAAATATCACTAGAAGCAAATTAAATGTATCAAGTCTTATTTCACCAGTAGCTGTTGAGATATTTCTTAAAATGAGAAATATACCAACGAAGAAACGTGCAGTTATAAAACAATAAGAAGAGGATTTACTTAATCATTATATAAATGTAAGTGTTGAGTTTTAATGAATTTTGTGCATCTCAATAATAGTAAGAGCTTTCTTAAAATTTACATTCTCACATCTAAATATAATAACCTAACCTTGCATGGATAGCCTAAAACCTTTAACATGCAGTATAATTTTTATTTCATATTTGACTTAGTTATCGTTATATAAAAATTATGATATATAAGTCTTGCGATTTTATATAGCTTCTAGTGTCTTGTAGTGCAATAAATGATTAATAATGGAACATTAAAGTGAAAGTTTTTTAGAAGTTGTTCTAATTGATCATAAGTGTGTATCTATCTTAGTTGTTGAATAATTTGGACATAACTTAAATGGTCTACTTAATATTTTTTTTTAGAAGTATTTTTTAATTGAAGTTGTATACTTCATTGTATTATATTAGAACTTTAAAAATGATTGTCAAGTTTTTTATAATGAGACTCCGATGAAAAGGGAGTAAATAGCAAAAGAGAGCAAGTTTATTCTGTATAAAGCAAT
Organism: Morpho helenor; assembly: GCA_029227775.1. Lineage (NCBI taxonomy): Eukaryota > Metazoa > Arthropoda > Insecta > Lepidoptera > Nymphalidae > Morpho > Morpho helenor. The sequence goes on along the minus strand of JARGCU010000019.1, from coordinate 6,624,602 downwards.
ATAGGGTATATTGCTTTATATAACACTATTGTTGATTTTTAATTAAAAAGCAAAAGCAAAATTTAAATTTACGATTGATTAAACGATTGATTGATTAATTGCAGATTCAAGAATCCTCAGATCCAAGATTAAGAGTAATTTTTTATTTTAATATGATTGTCACATGATGTTATTTATAGTTATGATTTGAGATATCTTTACATTTACAGTGCTAATAAAAGATATAATAGTATGTGTAAGGAATGAAAGAATAACAGCAATATTAAAAGACTGTTCTATAAAACTGAAAGTAAATATTTATGTAATTTATAAATGACTTAAAATGTGCAACTGTTTATATCTAACAGAAATTAAATAACAAACAATATTTCTCCTTCATACTTATGCAATAATAAAAAGCAATTTTTCTAAAAGTGAACCCATTTACTCTTTCTTAACAAATCAATGCAACAACATTTTTTTTATATTATAGAACAAATATTCATATAGATTCAAATACAACCTTGTTCATAAGAGGTTCTATTTGAATAGTAACAATTTTTAATTTTTTTAATTTTTTAAAATTATTTTCAGAGATGGAATAGCACTAGACTAAGTGCAACTACAGGAAGGTAACTAATACTCAAGTGAAGTCTGAATTTATGAAGCTAAGTTAGATTCCCGTAATTTCAGCCACAGATGTAAGCGTGCACTCAAACATCAGTAGCCAAAAGCGACTGGGAAAAGAATTAAGGTTTTACATGTATTGCAGGTGCCAAATACCGGCTCTTTGCCAACCGCAACACATTACCATTACAAAAAAAAATGTAAAAATTAATGGATTGAATGAAATTAATGGATTAATTTTACAGGAGGGCAGTCCGACAGCTGGCCTCGTGACTCCACGAGCTACGCTGGTCTGGCCTCGCTGCTGCCAATGGAGACGTGCCGCCGCCCCTCACCCCAGGCCGGCCCGTCCGGCTATGCCGCAGCTGCTGTCGCTCCGCCGTCGCCTCGAGCGCTCGAACAGCGCCAGGCCGAACAGTAGCGTCAACCACCAGGACCTCTGTAATTTGAGAAAATGCATTTGAGGTAACTAATACTCAAGTGAAGTCTGAATTTATGAAGCTAAGTTAGATTCCCGTAATTTCAGCCACAGATGTAAGCGTGCACTCAAACATCAGGAGCCAAAAGCTACTGGGAAAAGAATTAAGGTTTTACATGTATTGCAGGTGCCAAATACCGGCTCTTTGCCAACCGCAACACATTACCATTACAAAAAAAAAATGTAAAAATTAATGGATTGAATGAAATTAATGGATTAATTTTACAGGAGGGCAGTCCGACAGCTGGCCTCGTGACTCCACGAGCTACGCTGGTCTGGCCTCGCTGCTGCCAATGGAGACGTGCCGCCGCCCCTCACCCCAGGCCGGCCCGTCCGGCTATGCCGCAGCTGCTGTCGCTCCGCCGTCGCCTCGAGCGCTCGAACAGCGCCAGGCCGAACAGTAGCGTCAACCACCAGGACCTCTGTAATTTGAGAAAATGCATTTGAGGTAACTAATACTCAAGTGAAGTCTGAATTTATGAAGCTAAGTTAGATTCCCGTAATTTCAGCCACAGATGTAAGCGTGCACTCAAACATCAGTAGCCAAAAGCGACTGGGAAAAGAATTAAGGTTTTACATGTATTGCAGGTGCCAAATACCGGCTCTTTGCCAACCGCAACACATTACCATTACAAAAAAAAAATGTAAAAATTAATGGATTGAATGAAATTAATGGATTAATTTTACAGGAGGGCAGTCCGACAGCTGGCCTCGTGACTCCACGAGCTACGCTGGTCTGGCCTCGCTGCTGCCAATGGAGACGTGCCGCCGCCCCTCACCCCAGGCCGGCCCGTCCGGCTATGCCGCAGCTGCTGTCGCTCCGCCGTCGCCTCGAGCGCTCGAACAGCGCCAGGCCGAACAGTAGCGTCAACCACCAGGACCTCTGTAATTTGAGAAAATGCATTTGAGGTAACTAATACTCAAGTGAAGTCTGAATTTATGAAGCTAAGTTAGATTCCCGTAATTTCAGCCACAGATGTAAGCGTGCACTCAAACATCAGTAGCCAAAAGCGACTGGGAAAAGAATTAAGGTTTTACATGTATTGCAGGTGCCAAATACCGGCTCTTTGCCAACCGCAACACATTACCATTACAAAAAAAAAATGTAAAAATTAATGGATTGAATGAAATTAATGGATTAATTTTACAGGAGGGCAGTCCGACAGCTGGCCTCGTGACTCCACGAGCTACGCTGGTCTGGCCTCGCTGCTGCCAATGGAGACGTGCCGCCGCCCCTCACCCCAGGCCGGCCCGTCCGGCTATGCCGCAGCTGCTGTCGCTCCGCCGTCGCCTCGAGCGCTCGAACAGCGCCAGGCCGAACAGTAGCGTCAACCACCAGGACCTCTGTAATTTGAGAAAATGCATTTGAGGTAACTAATACTCAAGTGAAGTCTGAATTTATGAAGCTAAGTTAGATTCCCGTAATTTCAACCACAGATGTAAGCGTGCACTCAAACATCAGTAGCCAAAAGCGACTGGGAAAAGAATTAAGGTTTTACATGCATTGCAGGTGCCAAATACCGGCTCTTTGCCAACCGCAACACATTACCATTACAAAAAAAAAATGTAAAAATTAATGGATTGAATGAAATTAATGGATTAATTTTACAGGAGGGCAGTCCGACAGCTGGCCTCGTGACTCCACGAGCTACGCTGGTCTGGCCTCGCTGCTGCCAATGGAGACGTGCCGCCGCCCCTCACCCCAGGCCGGCCCGTCCGGCTATGCCGCAGCTGCTGTCGCTCCGCCGTCGCCTCGAGCGCTCGAACAGCGCCAGGCCGAACAGTAGCGTCAACCACCAGGACCTCTGTAATTTGAGAAAATGCATTTGAGGTAACTAATACTCAAGTGAAGTCTGAATTTATGAAGCTAAGTTAGATTCCCGTAATTTCAGCCACAGATGTAAGCGTGCACTCAAACATCAGTAGCCAAAAGCGACTGGGAAAAGAATTAAGGTTTTACATGTATTGCAGGTGCCAAATACCGGCTCTTTGCCAACCGCAACACATTACCATTACAAAAAAAAAATGTAAAAATTAATGGATTGAATGAAATTAATGGATTAATTTTACAGGAGGGCAGTCCGACAGCTTTCCTCGTGACTCCACGAGCTACGCTGGTCTGGCCTCGCTGCTGCCAATGGAGACGTGCCGCCGCCCCTCACCCAGGCCGGCCCGTCCGGCTATGCCGCAGCTGCTGTCGCACCGCCGTCGCCTCGAGCGCTCGAACAGCGCCAGGCCGAACAGTAGCGTCAACCACCAGGACCTCTGTAATTTGAGAAAATGCATTTGAGGTAACTAATACTCAAGTGAAGTCTGAATTTATGAAGCTAAGTTAGATTCCCGTAATTTCAACCACAGATGTAAGCGTGCACTCAAACATCAGTAGCCAAAAGCGACTGGGAAAAGAATTAAGGTTTTACATGTATTGCAGGTGCCAAATACCGGCTCTTTGCCAACCGCAACACATAACCATTACAAAAAAAAATGTAAATGTAATAATATAAATTAATGTGGAATTAATGGGATAAATTAATGTTTAAATGTAAATTAATGTGGACAATCGGTTATCATACCTGATACATGCAGGATTCGTAAAAAACACATGCACAAACCTCTACCATACACAAGCACTATATACATACATTCACTATCACAAACTCAAGAACTCAAATGTTTGAATTTCAACAAACATTCTCGGATAAAATGTGAGTAGTTATCTAAAACTTAATAAATAAATAAATAAATATATGGGACACTTACACACACTCAATACTTGTGTTATGGGTGACAGACAACTGGTGAATATATACTTATATATTTTTAAATACATACTTAAATAGAAATATACACCCAGGCTCAAAGACCAACAAATTAATTAATAGAAAATGTTGGCCCTCGGCGGGGATCGAACCCGCGACCCGCGGAGCTGAAGGCAGGGTCACTACCGACTGCTCCAACGGGCCAGTCAAACAGTCAAAGTTAATAACAAATAAACTATACTTTTGCACTATTTAATACGAAGAAAATTGAAAAGTATTGACTCACCAGACAATTCCCGTTTCGAGATGCACTTCTCTTGAATGACGAACAAGGACTGAATGTCACTGAAACGTTTTATCGGTATATATAGTAAGACTCCACCGGAAACAATAACGGCACAGTGTTGCCCCTATTTAATCAAAAAGGGCGCGATTAGGGTTGCCACCTTTTTTTTGAAGAAAAATACTATTTTTCTTTTTAAATCAAAAAAATATAGTACTTTTAGGAAATTCAGGAAAAAAAATAGGACACATCTATTTTCAATCATTATTTATTTTTCCATGATTATTTTTTATTACTTTTCGCTGGATAATGACACGGAGTTAGAGCTACTAACTAACTAAGCCCCGTAAACACATGAATGAGTTTCGTTCCTACATTCCCTATGCAGGGCTGCGGGTGCGTTCCATTCACAGTTAATTAAAAAAAGCACGACAATTGCAATTAGCGATAAAAATATAGTATTTTTCGTGCTATATTCTTTTTCTATAATATATAGAACAATTTAAGCTAGTGTTTTTCAATTTATATATACATTTATTAAAGCAGGGACCTCGAAGCATATAGCATTATAGTATATCCTTAGTGTTTTTATTGAACTGTAATAATATTGGGAAGTTTTATTTTTTAATTTTAAAATATAAGTAAAAATAAAACTAAAATAATAAAAATAAAACTTTTCCTTCTATAGTAATATTTATTGAAGTGTTGTATATCATATGTCATACCCAATATCAGTTATATTCTATGTTTTAGGTGGTTATTTCTGAATAGTTTTTATTCTTTCTGCGACAGACAATATGGATTACAGACATACTTTAATTATTTAACAGAAAGTTATTTGTTCAAGATACTTTAACATACTATCCCATTTAGTTATGCACATTTCAACTAGATTTTTTGTCTGAGTAACTGTGTCTGGTCAAGGCACTGCTACTGTTGTTGCAATGAATTCATTAATATCTGATACAATGGCTGATATTCTTCAAATGAGTTAAAATGTTTCAAATATAAATCATTTTTGTTTGTAAACACAAAAATTGGCATGTGTATGTTTAAAGTAACGGCCTGTTATCCACCCCAGCAGTGGGAACCATAAGCTTCCTCTATCCGTTTTTTGGAGAGAAGTATTGTAGCAAAGACCTACCATCGCGTTGCTCCAATGCGGATTGGTAGGTTACGCATATCCCTAGAATTCGCTAGAAGTATGCGGATTTCCTTACCATATTTTCCTTCACCGAAAAGCGTGTCATAAATTGCAATTGTCAATTAGACATGTGCCTGCGCGGGGTATAAACCCATGATCGTCTTTACAGAGTCGAACGGCCTCACCGCTGAGCTATCCATAGCTTGTTCCATATTTATTAAAATGTATTTGCAATAATTTTCAGATGAACCTGGTCATAGCCAAAGAGAGTACTCATTGGGATGACGTCTAAGGGCTATATGCTGTTGATGCTTTATGGGATGAAGCACATGATTAGGTCAATTGATTTGACTAGATGAAGGCAAGTAAATATTTGATGTAAAGTATGTCAGTCTGTCCATTTCACTTTCTATTAAAACTGAAGCTTATATGTCTAATGGGCTAAGGGCCTAATCCGTTTGAGATATAACAAAAAATGTTTGGTACAATTTTCCCTCTATTATAGTGATGCAAAAAAGTGTGTGATATAAGAATAGCTTAAAAGACATATTAGTGATGATCATTGGAACTTTGTCACATACAATACAGTATTTGGAAAGCATAATATTTTTAGCCTGGTACTGCTAACAGTACAAAATCAAAGATATTTAACATAACACAAAGATTGTCACAGATACCCCTTATATTTTATTATTAAAAAAACAAAATTTATAATTATAGTCTCTATTCTATACTGTAGACATATAGCTGTAGACAAAGTTATAGACACGAAAAAAATATTTTCCAGACACTATTTAAGACCAGTAGAAGCTAAAAATATATTTTTAAAATTTAAAATCTCTGTTATTTGTCAATGCATCATTCTCCTACCCTTATCCCACTCTAAATGGGGTAGGCACAACATGTTTTAAACATGTTATCACATGATTTGTTATCTTACGACCGGTCGCCTGCCCGACGTCAACTTACCTTAATCGGTTTTCGCGACACCTCGGTAAGAAATGAGGGTGGTCTATTCTACACAGGGGATATCAATGCCAAGATTGTCTGTAAGACTACCTTTGCAAACTAATGTTCTATCTATACATTATTAAAGAATAACTTATTTATTACAGGTTAAATATGCTGCGAACTCTTCCGCCGGGAAGTGTCCACGAGCCCGATGATGCAGATGAACATATATGAAGAGCTTCAGTCGAATCATAATTATTTAGCCTCATTTATTGACATTAGTAATAACATTTTCACAGCGCGAATGCTTTTATTCACTAACAATTTATTTTGCCGCCTGAACCATTCGGAATTTTGGAATAAGGCTGTAAAAGTCCGCTTCAATGCTAGAGGACTCAAGAGAAGGTTGTGTCTTCAAAATAGTATTCATATTAGTATAATTGACAAACATTATGAAGTTTGAAACTTCTTAACTAGGACCCAATGGATTTTTTCTCAAATCCGTGGATAAGGGGGCTCTAGCACACTAGAACGGATCATAATTTGGTTTCATTGTTTAAAACATGATTGGTTAATATTATTGTTTGATAGTTATAGTACCTTGTATTCCATCAGAAATATTTTCCAGACCCAAGCCATATCATATTACCGGTTCAGTATATTGATATATCGGTCATGTGCAGCAATAGCGGTACAACTCAAAAACTTATATTTTGAGATGAATGGGTTTAAAATTTTCATTACTCAGGAAAATGAATAACAATTGCTTAGTTGCTAGTTTAATTGTTAGTTTGCTTAAACGACGGGCTTATAATGAATTATGAGTTCTGCCTGTATTGCTGCTAAAAATTGTGTATTTTAACATTAACACCATTTATTCCTATTCAAAACACGTGTTTTTACTTGTGTAGCAAAACTAAAAACCTGCGCAATCCTGGGAGTAATATATTTTCAAAACAGGATTATTTAAATTGTGAAATTTTTATAATTACGCTATTGTCTAATAAAACTGAAAGATTTGATCTAGTTAAAATTATATTATCCATCACAAAAACTTCTATCTTTGTTATGGCATTATATGGCATGTAAAGTGTTAATTAGTCAAAAATGTATATAACTTAAAAAACTATAATTCCTGGTTAACTTGCATTAATCATAAATATGATTTGTTAAAAGTTTTTTGCATAATCGTAATCATAATGCGAGTTAGACAACGGTGTATCAATTAAGGAGAATTCACAGTACTGCAGATACTTGGAAAACGATAATGGAAATGGAAAATTTTATCGCAAGTAAAGTTATAGAACTATGATACATGAGGCAAAAGTAACTAACTAATATTACTATTATTAACATTTAAAAATTGATTAAAAAATTTTATTATTTTACTATATATACTCCATAAGCTGTGATGGCCTAGCGGTGCGACCGTGTGAATCTCTAGAGACGATCATGGGTTCAAACCCGGGCAGACACCAATGAGTTTTTCTATTAAAACTTATGTGTCTAATTGATAATTGCAATTTATCACACGCTTTTCGGTGAAGGAAAACATCGTGAGGAAACCTGCATATCTCTAGAGAATTCTGGAGATATGTGTAACCTACCAATCCGCATTGGAGCAGCGTGGTAGGTCTTAGCTCCAATCCTTCTCTCCAATAACGGAGTGAAGAGGCCTATGCCCAGCAGTGGGATAGTAACAGGCCGCTACTTACTTACTTTACTCCATAAGTATAGAAACATAACAAGATGTAAACAAACAAAACCATGTGATTCAGGAGTGACAAATATGTCATAACAATAATATTATTAACAAATGAAAAAATTGGGATTCAACTGCAGTTGTCAAAAGAATATCTCTAATATTTATAAATGTAATTTTCATAAATTGATTGGTATTTTCTAAAATTAAATATTTATACATTTTTATTATAGCAAAACAGCAATATATAATTTAATAAAATTCAGCAGATACAAATTAGCCAAGTAAACTACCTAAAATGGTAATTGGATTAACCAACGCAACATAATATCAATATTCTACGAGCTTCACTCTGTGATACTTAAATGTGTAGTAATTTAGTGTATTTAATATTATCCATCGTTTTCTTTAAAATTTTTATAATTCTTATTTATTGTTTCAAAGTATGTAAAAATTATTGATAGCAATCACGCCATAATAAAGTGGTGCGAATACTATCAATAATTTTAAATTCTTTAAAAGAATTAAAAATTATATTAAATGTTAGTAAAATGTGTTGTAATAAAAAAGGTACTTTATAGTAGGCAGATAATGCCTACTATAAACTACCTGTTTTGACATGTTTACATTTAGTTAAATACTTAACCCATGGAGTATTGTTCCTCATAGTTCCTCATGATGTTTTCTTTCATCGAAAAGCTTGGTATCAATTGGCACATTAATTATGGCAAAATTTCACAATTTAATTCTTACTTTATATGTATAAATCCGAAGTGTTAACTGGTTTGATGGAAAATATTATACTTAGAGATAAAAACCACTAATATTCTATAAAACTACTACCAATATATCTAAAAAAGACTAATATTTATAATTTACCATCAAGTATACTCCTTTTAAGTATAATGTTTTTTCCTAAATACTAAAACGGTAAAAACGAAAGCATCTATTGTTTCAAATACTAATCTTGTAAATTTGTTTTCGAGTGAATACTTATAATTAATTATATGTAATAATAATATATAATAATTTAAATTACAATTCAAGATACATGATCTCCGATTCTGTTTCCTATTTAAAAATAGTAATCATTTTTGAAGTTGCACTTTTATCGTGTTTAGGAAAAAACTTTTTTTTTTAAGAAGCATGCACATAGAAATGTAAAACGGCTCTTGAATATAAATTTTTTTATTACAGTAAAAGTCTATTAAAGAATTTCCTTAAATATTTTGTTTTATTAATATCTAAAAATCATTATTAATATGTTACGGGAAAACCGGTTATCCAAATAATCGGTAAGAGTAAAATGCGAATCGATAAAACTTTGACATCACTAGTTACGGTTTTAGCGCACCAAGTACATCACTAATTTTACTACGATTTTACGTCATACGTTATATATATTACTACTCCATATGCGAGAAAGAGTCAGAGCTGAGACTAAATCCGTTTTTATGAATGAAACGGGTGAGAGGCAGATAGTTTTTTATGAATGAGAATGTAAGTAGCTATAGTGCTACTCTGCACCCCCCATACCACCGAAAATAGGCTCGCGCCAATGTATGAATCTCAACCATCTATTTTATAGTTAATAATCTATGATTATACACTGTCCATTATATTAACCATCTTTTGACAGATTGACGATTTACATATTTAGTGATGTCCTAAAGATTCTCGTATGCGATACCATTCCGATTATAGTACCTACTATCATTAATCGAATTACGTACCTAAGTAATTCGATTAATGATAACCTACGTAAACTAATAACAGATATAGAAATCAACATTTTGATTTAATATTGCCTTAGTTTTTTGAAAATAAATGTTAATCCGTGTGTATTTATTATAATCATAAAAAATATATTATACATCAACTGGCAACATCAACAGACCTTCCGCTCGGCCGCCATTTTGACGTGATCTGTCACTCTCAACGAAACGCCCGTGATAGTCACACACATTTACGTTCGCTGAGTGTTCTCTCGCATCTGTTACACCTTGAGTTAAGTAGCTTTATTCCTCGGAAAAACTTTTGTGAAACTTATATTAATTGATCGTGAAAATGCCGAAAGGACGTGTGTTGAAAGCACAATCGAGACAGTTAGTGTTAAAACTTCATGAGTATTTTGAGCAAGAAAATCAAAATGGCGGACCTCTTATACCTATCACGCAAGTCCGAAACCGTGTTGCAGCCGCGTTGGAGATCAGTCTATCAACTGTGACTAAAATCACTACTGATGCCTACGGCAGGAGCGGCTTGGAGCAAAACAAACCATCTACACCAAAAAGAAAGCGCCGGGCTCATAAGGTGACAGCTGTTGATGACTTTGACGCTGACGCTATTCGTCGTCATGTATATGATTACTACTTGAGAAAAGAAATTCCAACTTTGAGAAAACTTATTGTTTCTTTGAAAAGAAGTGGTCTATTTCATGGTGAAAAATCTTCTTTGGTCAAAGTTTTGAACACAATTGGCTTTTCATATAAAAAGTTAAATAAAAGAAAATTATTAATGGAACGCACAGATATAGCTATAGCACGTTGTGATTTTTTAAGAGAGGCAAAGAAAATACAAGATTGGGCAAATATTGTTTTCACGGATGAAACATGGCTCAACGCTAACCACACACTATCTCGTTTCTGGACTGATGATACTGCTGATTCCACTTCCTCAGTACCAATGGGAAAAGGTGAGCGCCTAATCATTTGCCATGCAGGTACAGCAAAAGGATTTGTACAAGACGCACTGTTGGCATTTAAATCGAAGAAATCAAATGACTACCACGAAGAGATGAATGCAAATGTGTATGAAGAGTGGTTCAAAAAAATGCTCATTTCATTGGAAGAACCATCAATAATTTTTATTGATAATGCGCCCTACCACTCCCGTCAAATTGACAAAATGCCAACACAGGCTAATAAAAAGCATGAAATAATTAATTGGCTTCGGGACAATGGAGAAAATGTGGACGACTCAATGTTAAAAGTTGAATTAATAAAAATATTAAAAACCAAAAAGAGAGCAAAACGCTATGTAATCAATGAAATGGCAGCAGAATATGGCCATACTGTTCTTCGGATTCCTCCATACCACTGCCAGTACAACGCAATAGAACTTATATGGGCACAAGTAAAAGGGCATGCTGCGAGATGCAATACAAGCCCCCCATTCACAGCGAATAAAATGTTGCAATTGCTAAAAAATGCTTGCACCCACGTAACGGCCGAGAACTGGGCAAGTGTGGTGGAAAGAACTAAAAGAGTAATATTCTCTGATTGGGAACGTGATATTGCGTTTGATAATATATTATCTACACAAGAGCTAATAATAACTGCTACTGAAGACTCCTCATCGGAGGAGTCTAGTGTTGATTATCATTCCGACGACTCGTGCTAATAAAATAAATTAAAATATCCTGATTGTTTTATTTGTATTCATGTATTAACTAAGAAGAAAGTAAAACTTTATATAATGTTATTAAATGTCTTTTAATACTCGTAACATCGATTTCTACCGATTATTTTTAATCTGTGGCATAATCGTAGTAACCATTATGTGTGACATCACTAAGTGGGCGGTACCCATCCATAAAGTACAAATATTATTTGTATGATATTTGTACGTAAGCAATACAAAACTTAATGAGCGTGAGCTGTCAAAAGACTGATAATATGATGGACGCAGTATATAATTTTTTTTTGCGTTCAATGAATACTGAGTGTACAGCGCGCAGTATGAGCAGCATAGATTATTAACTATAAAATAGATGGTTGAGATTCATACATTGGCGCGAGCCTATTTTCGGTGGTATGGGGGGGTGCAGAGTAGCACTATAGCTACTTACATTCTCATTCATAAAAAACTATCTGCCTCTCACCCGTTTCATTCGTAAAAACGGGTTTAGTCTCAGCTCTGACTCTTTCTCACATATGGAGTAGTAATATATATAACGTATGACGTAAAATCGTAGTAAAATTAGTGATGTACTTGGTGCGCTAAAACCGTAACTTGTGATGTCAAAGTTTTATCGATTCGCATTTTACTCTTACCGATTATTTGGATAACCGGTTTTCCTGTAACATATTAATGATTTTTAGATTTTAATAAAACAAAATATTTAAGGAAATTCTTTAATAGACTTTTACTGTAATTAAAAAATTTATATTCAACAGCCGTTTTACATTTCTATGTGCATGCTTCTTAAAAAAAAAGTTTTTTCCTAAACACGATAAAAGTGCAACTTCAAAAATGATTACTATTTTTAAATAGGAAACAGAATCGGAGATCATGTATCTTGAATTGTAATTTAAATTATTATATATTATTATTACATATAATTAATTATAAGTATTCACTCGAAAACAAATTTACAAGATTAGTATTTGAAACAATAGATGCTTTCGTTTTTACCGTTTTAGTATTTAGGAAAAAACATTATACTTAAAAGGAGTATACTTGATGGTAAATTATAAATATTAGTCTTTTTTAGATATATTGGTAGTAGTTTTATAGAATATTAGTGGTTTTTATCTCTAAGTATAATATTTTCCATCAAACCAGTTAACACTTCGGATTTATACATATAAAGTAAGAATTAAATTGTGAAATTTTGCCATAATTAATGTGCCAATTGATACCAAGCTTTTCGATGAAAGAAAACATCATGAGGAACTATGAGGAACAATACTCCATGGGTTAAGTATTTAACTAAATGTAAACATGTCAAAACAGGTAGTTTATAGTAGGCATTATCTGCCTACTATAAAGTACCTTTTTTATTACAACACATTTTACTAACATTTAATATAATTTTTAATTCTTTTAAAGAATTTAAAATTATTGATAGTATTCGCACCACTTTATTATGGCGTGATTGCTATCAATAATTTTTACATACTTTGAAACAATAAATAAGAATTATAAAAATTTTAAAGAAAACGATGGATAATATTAAATACACTAAATTACTACACATTTAAGTATCACAGAGTGAAGCTCGTAGAATATTGATATTATGTTGCGTTGGTTAATCCAATTACCATTTTAGGTAGTTTACTTGGCTAATTTGTATCTGCTGAATTTTATTAAATTATATATTGCTGTTTTGCTATAATAAAAATGTATAAATATTTAATTTTAGAAAATACCAATCAATTTATGAAAATTACATTTATAAATATTAGAGATATTCTTTTGACAACTGCAGTTGAATCCCAATTTTTTCATTTGTTAATAATATTATTGTTATGACATATTTGTCACTCCTGAATCACATGGTTTTGTTTGTTTACATCTTGTTATGTTTCTATACTTATGGAGTATATATAGTAAAATAATAAAAATTTTGAATCAATTTTTAAATGTTAATAATAGTAATATTAGTTAGTTACTTTTGCCTCATGTATCATAGTTCTATAACTTTACTTGCGATAAAATTTTCCATTTCCATTATCGTTTTCCAAGTATCTGCAGTACTGTGAATTCTCCTTAATTGATACACCGTTGTCTAACTCGCATTATGATTACGATTATGCAAAAAACTTTTAACAAATCATATTTATGATTAATGCAAGTTAACCAGGAATTATAGTTTTTTAAGTTATATACATTTTTGACTAATTAACACTTTACATGCCATATAATGCCATTCCAAAGATATAAGTTTTTGTGATGGATAATATAATTTGAACTAGATCAAATCTTTCAGTTTTATTAGACAATAGCGTAATTATAAAAATTTCACAATTTAAATAATCCTGTTTTGAAAATATATTACTCCCAGGATTGCTCAGGTTTTTAGTTTTGCTACACAAGTAAAAACACGTGTTTTGAATAGGAATAAATGGTGTTAATGTTAAAATACACAATTTTTAGCAGCAATACAGGCAGAACTCATAATTCATTATAAGCCCGTCGTTTAAGCAAACTAACAATTAAACTAGCAACTAAGCAATTGTTATTCATTTTCCTGAGTAATGAAAATTTTAAACCCATTCATCTCAAAATATAAGTTTTTGAGTTGTACCGCTATTGCTGCACATGACCGATATATCAATATACTGAACCGGTAATATGATAGGGCTTGGGTCTGTAAAATATTTCTGATGGAATACAAGGTACTATAACTGTCAAACAATAATATTAACCAATCATGTTTTAAACAATGAAACCAAATTATGATCCGTTCTAGTGTGCTAGAGCCCCCTTATCCACGGATTTGAGAAAAAATCCATTGGGTCCTAGTTAAGAAGTTTCAAACTTCATAATGTTTGTCAATTATACTAATATGAATACTATTTTGAAGACACAACCTTCTCTTGAGTCCTCTAGCATTGAAGCGGACTTTTACAGCCTTATTCCAAAATTCCGAATGGTTCAGGCGGCAAAATAAATTGTTAGTGAATAAAAGCATTCGCGCTGTGAAAATGTTATTACTAATGTCAATAAATGAGGCTAAATAATTATGATTCGACTGAAGCTCTTCATATATGTTCATCTGCATCATCGGGCTCGTGGACACTTCCCGGCGGAAGAGTTCGCAGCATATTTAACCTGTAATAAATAAGTTATTCTTTAATAATGTATAGATAGAACATTAGTTTGCAAAGGTAGTCTTACAGACAATCTTGGCATTGATATCCCCTGAGTAGAATAGACCACCCTCATTTCTTACCGAGGTGTCGCGAAAACCGATTAAGGTAAGTTGACGTCGGGCAGGCGACCGGTCGTAAGATAACAAATCATGTGATAACATGTTTAAAACATGTTGTGCCTACCCCATTTAGAGTGGGATAAGGGTAGGAGAATGATGCATTGACAAATAACAGAGATTTTAAATTTTAAAAATATATTTTTAGCTTCTACTGGTCTTAAATAGTGTCTGGAAAATATTTTTTTCGTGTCTATAACTTTGTCTACAGTTATATTTTAAGTATAGAATAGAGACTATAATTATAAATTTTGTTTTTTTAATAATAAAATATAAGGGGTATCTGTGACAATCTTTGTGTTATGTTAAATATCTTTGATTTTGTACTGTTAGCAGTACCAGGCTAAAAATATTATGCTTTCCAAATACTGTATTGTATGTGACAAAGTTCCAATGATCATCACTAATATGTCTTTTAAGCTATTCTTATATCACACACTTTTTTGCATCACTATAATAGAGGAAAAATTGTACCAAACATTTTTTGTTATATCTCAAACGGATTAGGCAGTTAGCCCATTAGACATATAAGCTTCAGTTTTAATAGAAAGTGAAATGGACAGACTGACATACTTTACATCAAATATTTACTTGCCTTCATCTAGTCAAATCAATTGACCTAATCATGTGCTTCATCCCATAAAGCATCAACAGCATATAGCCCTTAGACGTCATCCCAATGAGTACTCTCTTTGGCTATGACCAGGTTCATCTGAAAATTATTGCAAATACATTTTAATAAATATGGAACAAGCTATGGATAGCTCAGCGGTGAGGCCGTTCGACTCTGTAAAGACGATCATGGGTTTATACCCCGCGCAGGCACATGTCTAATTGACAATTGCAATTTATGACACGCTTTTCGGTGAAGGAAAATATGGTAAGGAAATCCGCATACTTCTAGCGAATTCTAGGGATATGCGTAACCTACCAATCCGCATTGGAGCAACGCGATGGTAGGTCTTTGCTACAATACTTCTCTCCAAAAAACGGATAGAGGAAGCTTATGGTTCCCACTGCTGGGGTGGATAACAGGCCGTTACTTTAAACATACACATGCCAATTTTTGTGTTTACAAACAAAAATGATTTATATTTGAAACATTTTAACTCACTTGAAGAATATCAGCCATTGTATCAGATATTAATGAATTCATTGCAACAACAGTAGCAGTGCCTTGACCAGACACAGTTACTCAGACAAAAAATCTAGTTGAAATATGCATAACTAAATGGGATAGTATGTTAAAGTATCTTGAACAAATAACTTTCTGTTAAATAATTAAAGTATGTCTATAATCCATATTGCCTGTCGCAGAAAGAATAAAAACTATTCAGAAATAACCACCTAAAACATAGAATATAACTGATATTGGGTATGACATATGATATACAACACTTCAATAAAGCATACACAATAAATATTACTATAAAAGGAAAAGTTTTTCATGTATTTACGGGGCTTAGTTAGTTAGTAGCTCTAACTCCGTGTCATTATCCAGCGAAAAGTAATAAAAAATAATCATGGAAAAATAAATAATGATTGAAAATAGATGTGTCCTATTTTTTTTCCTGAATTTCCTAAAAGTACTATATTTTTTTGATTTAAAAAGAAAAATAGTATTTTTCTTCAAAAAAAAGGTGGCAACCCTAATCGCGCCCTTTTTGATTAAATAGGGGCAACACTGTGCCGTTATTGTTTCCGGTGGAGTCTTACTATATATACCGATAAAACGTTTCAGTGACATTCAGTCCTTGTTCGTCATTCAAGAGAAGTGCATCTCGGAACGGGAATTGTGGTATTCCTATTATATCGTGTTATTGTATATAGTGTGCGTTAACAAGAAGTTTATGGAATTGGCTAATTTTAATTAAAAATCATTTGTTGGTTTATATATTTTTGCATAAGTAAAAAGTGATTACAGTTATATATTACGTATAACGAACGTTTCAGGTGAGTCAGTACGTTTCAATTTTCTTCGTATTAAATAGTGCAAAAGTATAGTTTATTTGTTATTAAGTTTTGGATAACTACTCACATTTTATCCGAGAATGTTTGTTGAAATTCAAACCTTTGAGTTGTAGAGTTTGTGATAGTGAATGTATATAGTGCTTGTGTATGGTGGTGGTGGAGGTTTGTGCATGTGTTTTTTACGAATCCTGCATGTATCAGGTATGATAACCAATTGTCCACTCTACATTTAGCATTATATACATTTTCTATTTTACTTCATCGCCGATTATAGCAAAATAATGTTATTATTACTTTTGCATAATTACTCTGTTTTAATCATAGCTTAGGTAAATATAGACATTGTAATCTTTAATATTTAATGACAAGCAGCGTCTGACTGCCCTCCTGTAAAAGCTGCAGGGCTTTTTCTTCTCATTTAACAGTATGGTTGAGGTGGACACTGCAGTGTTCTTTCTTCCCATACTGTGTAGGCGTTTTGTTGGTAATGTTCGTTTTCTGTATCGTCGAACATTAGCTTCAAAAGCGCGCTACTTTGTAAGACGTTTTATTAACGGGCTAGCCATTATAAAGGTGTCGTACTGATTTCTGAAATTGCGCATTTTTGGTAATTCGCACGTCATTAATTTTTACATTTTTTTTTGTAATGGTTATGTGTTGCGGTTGGCAAAGAGCCGGTATTTGGCACCTGCAATACATGTAAAACCTTAATTCTTTTCCCAGTCGCTTTTGGCTACTGATGTTTGAGTGCACGCTTACATCTGTGGCTGAAATTACGGGAATCTAACTTAGCTTCATAAATTCAGACTTCACTTGAGTATAAGTTACCTCAAATGCATTTTCTCAAATTACAGAGGTCCTGGTGGTTGACGCTACTGTTCGGCCTGGCGCTGTTCGAGCGCTCGAGGCGACGGCGGAGCGACAGCAGCTGCGGCATAGCCGGACGGGCCGGCCTGGGGTGAGGGGCGGCGGGCACGTCTCCATTGGCGGCAGCGAGGCCAGACCAGCGTAGCTCGTGTTGGTAATGTACGTTTTCTGTATCGTCGAACATTAGCTTCAAAAGCGCGCTACTTTGTTAGACGTTTTATTAACGGGCTAGCCATTATAAAGGTGTCGTACTGATTTCTGAAATTGCGCAGTTTTGGTAATTCGTACGTCATTTACTTTTACATTTTTTTTGTAATGGTTATGTGTTGCGGTTGGCAAAGAGCCGGTTTTTGGCACCTGCAATACATGTAAAACCTTAATTCTTTTCCCAGTCGCTTTTGGCTACTGATGTTTGAGTGCACGCTTACATCTGTGGCTGAAATTACGGGAATCTAACTTAGCTTCATAAATTCAGACTTCACTTGAGTATTAGTTACCTCAAATGCATTTTCTCAAATTACAGAGGTCCTGGTGGTTGACGCTACTGTTCGGCCTGGCGCTGTTCGAGCGCTCGAGGCGATGGCGGAGCGACAGCAGCTGCGGCATAGCCGGACGGGCCGGCCTGGGATGAGGGGCGGCGGCACGTCTCCATTGGCAGCAGCGAGGCCAGACCAGCGTAGCTCGTGGAGTCACGAGGCCAGCTGTCGGACTGCCCTCCTGTAAAATTAATCCATTAATTTCATTCAATCCATTAATTTTTACATTTTTTTTTGTAATGGTTATGTGTTGCGGTTGGCAAAGAGCCGGTATTTGGCACCTGCAATACATGTAAAACCTTAATTCTTTTCCCAGTCGCTTTTGGCTACTGATGTTTGAGTGCACGCTTACATCTGTGGCTGAAATTACGGGAATCTAACTTAGCTTCATAAATTCAGACTTCACTTGAGTATTAGTTACCTCAAATGCATTTTCTCAAATTACAGAGGTCCTGGTGGTTGACGCTACTGTTCGGCCTGGCGCTGTTCGAGCGCTCGAGGCGACGGCGGAGCGACAGCAGCTGCGGCATAGCCGGACGGGCCGGCCTGGGGTAGGAGGGGCGGCGGCACGTCTCCATTGGCAGCAGCGAGGCCAGACCAGCGTAGCTCGTGGAGTCACGAGGCCAGCTGTCGGACTGCCCTCCTGTAAAATTAATCCATTAATTTCATTCAATCCATTAATTTTTACATTTTTTTGTTGTTATGGTTATGTGTTGCGGTTGGCAAAGAGCCGGTATTTGGCACCTGCAATACATGTAAAACCTTAATTCTTTTCCCAGTCGCTTTTGGCTACTGATGTTTGAGTGCACGCTTACATCTGTGGCTGAAATTACGGGAATCTAACTTAGCTTCATAAATTCAGACTTCACTTGAGTATTAGTTACCTCAAATGCATTTTCTCAAATTACAGAGGTCCTGGTGGTTGACGCTACTGTTCGGCCTGGCGCTGTTCGAGCGCTCGAGGCGACGGCGGAGCGACAGCAGCTGCGGCATAGCCGGACGGGCCGGCCTGGGGTGAGGGGCGGCGGCACGTCTCCATTGGCGGCAGCGAGGCCAGACCAGCGTAGCTCGTGGAGTCACGAGGCCAGCTGTCGGACTGCCCTCCTGTAAAATTAATCCATTAATTTCATTCAACCCATTAATTTTTACATTTTTTTTGTAATGGTTATGTGTTGCGGTTGGCAAAGAGCCGGTATTTGGCACCTGCAATACATGTAAAACCTTAAATCTTTTCCCAGTCGCTTTTGGCTACTGATGTTTGAGTGCACGCTTACATCTGTGGCTGAAATTACGGGAATCTAACTTAGCTTCATAAATTCAGACTTCACTTGAGTATTAGTTACCTCAAATGCATTTTCTCAAATTACAGAGGTCCTGGTGGTTGACGCTACTGTTCGGCCTGGCGCTGTTCGAGCGCTCGAGGCGACGGCGGAGCGACAGCAGCTGCGGCATAGCCGGACGGGCCGGCCTGGGGTGAGGGGCGGCGGCACGTCTCCATTGGCGGCAGCGAGGCCAGACCAGCGTAGCTCGTGGAGACACGAGGCCAGCTGTCGGACTGCCCTCCTGTAAAATTAATCCATTAATTTCATTCAACCCATTAATTTTTACATTTTTTTTGTAATGGTTATGTGTTGCGGTTGGCAAAGAGCCGGTATTTGGCACCTGCAATACATGTAAAACCTTAAATCTTTTCCCAGTCGCTTTTGGCTACTGATGTTTGAGTGCACGCTTACATCTGTGGCTGAAATTACGGGAATCTAACTTAGCTTCATAAATTCAGGCTTCACTTGAGTATTAGTTACCTTTCTTTAGTTGCACTTAGTCTAGTGCTATTCCATCTCTGAAAATAATTTTAAAAAATTAAAAAAATTAAAAATTGTTACTATTCAAATAGAACCTCTTATGAACGAGGTTGTATTTGAATATATATGAATAGTTGTTCTATAATAAAAAAAATGTTTTTTGTGTCATTATGCATTGATTTGTTAAGAAAGAGTAAATGGGTTCACTTTTAGAAAAATTGCTTTTTGTTATTGCATAAGTATGAAGGAGAAATATTGTTTGGTTATTTAATTTCTGTTAGATATAAACAGTTGCACATTTTAAGTGATTTATAAATTACATAAATATTTACTTTCAGTTTTATAGAACAGTCTTTTAATATTGCTGTTATTCTTTCATTCATTACACATACTATTATATCTTTTATTAGCACTGTAAATGTAAAGATATCTCAAATCATAACTATAAAATAACATCATGTGACAATCATATTAAAATAAAAAATTACTCTTAATCTTGGATCTGAGGATTCTTGAATTTGCAATTAATCAATCAATCGTTTAATCAATCGTAAATTTAAATTTTGCTTTTGCTTTTTAATTAAAAATCAATAATAGTGTTATATAAAGCAATATACCCTATATTGCTTTATACAGAATAAACTTGCTCTCTTTTGCTATTTACTCCCTTTTCATCCAAGTCTCATTATAAAAAACTTGACAATCATTTTTAAAGTTCTAATATAATACAATGAAGTATACAACTTCAATTGAAAATACTTTTAAAAAAAAATATTAAGTAGACCATTTAAGTTATGTCCAAATTATTCATAACTAAGATAGATACACACTTATGATCAATTAGAACAACTTCTAAAAAACTTTAACTTTAATGTTCCATTATTAATCATTTATTGCACTACAAGACACTAGAAGCTATATAAAATCGCAAGACATATCCTTAATATAATAATGAATATAGCTAATTCATCAATCGAAATTAATGTACATATCATAATTTTTATATAACGATAACTAAGTCAAATAGGAAATAAAAATTATACTGCATGTTAAAGGTTTTAGGCATGCAAGGTTAGGTTATTATATTTAGATGTGAGAATGTAAATTTTAAAAAGCTCTTACTATTATTGAGATGCACAAAATTCATTAAAACTCAACACTTACATTTATATAATGATTAAGTAAATCCTCTTCTTATTGTTTTATAACTGCAAGTTTCTTCGTTGTTATATTTCTCATTTTAAGAAATATCTCAACAGCTACTGGTGAAATAAGACTTGATACATTTAATTTGCTTCTAGTGATATTTGTTTCAAGAATTTTGCTAACTAAATTAAAACAAAATTATACATTTCAGTAAAAATTAAAGTACTAGAACTTTACAACGGGAAATTTAAAAATTTAATACACCGCCCATTCATTACTAAAATCAACTTGTTGTCTTGTTATATGATAGACAGTAAAAATGAGAATGAGTGCGTAAAAATATGTATGTAGGAGTGGAGCGAGATGCAGCTGAGACTATTTTCATACGATTCATTCATAAATACGTACATGTGCAAGAGGGATGCGAGATAACATGTGTTGGCGCCTGTAGTAAAACCGCCCTGATGAGCAGTGTCGCATACGTGTTCTATTTCTTTCATTCTAACGAATATTACTGTAAAAGTGATAAAAAATACAACGCGCTTCTTTTTTTTATGTAATTGAAGTGAGACGCCTACATAGAATTTTGGAATAGGTGTCATAAATACTAGCCTAGTATTTCTCTACGCGTCCCTGCGAGGCGTACTTTATACTCGTCCGCGCCTGTTACAAAATACTAGATGAATATTTTGTAACAGGGAGTATAAAATACTCGATGAGTATTTTGTCACTGGGAGTATAAAATACTCTAGTATTTGCGTACCTGTTCCAGGCTATTTAATTTTAGTACTTAGTATTTATACCTGTTAAAAATATGCCTCACCTAGTCATAGAGTTGGAAGAGATTTATGGGTTGACTTTTGAAGAAATTGCTTTTTATTTATTAATAAGTGTAAAGGAGAAATATACGTTTTTTTATATTTATTTGAAGAAAAAGATACTAAGCCTTTTTGCTTTCCTTATATTGTAGATGGACACATTTTAGGATGGCTCTCATACTGTTGCATAATAACTCTTATGCCCAAACACACTTTTCATCAAAAATACCTGTGTGAACTACATAGGTATTTACATAAATAAAACGAATTAATATTACTATAAGATTTTATTTTTAGCACATAATTGATAACTTACTTGTAAATATAAAAAAAATTTGCAAAGAAAAATAAAAATATTTTGGAATTTCTATAACTTTTTATTTTTATATTATATTATATTATTATTTAAATAAACTACATAAGACATATATTTTTACATTTTAGCACATTTACATACATTACAAGGCCTTTTTTCTAAAACCTAAATTGACTACTGCCTGTGTATTAATAATTATTCTGTATGATACAGGCTGTGATGTCTTAATATTATATTCCCAGGGTTAGGGATGGACAATATTCTAATTTTAACAATATTTCAACATCAAAAAGATTAAAAGCTGAATATGAGTACATGCTTAAATTCAAAATTAACACCATATCACATTTCTAAGTGAATTATTGCAAACTTGTCAAAAATTCTCTTCAAAATTACAATTAAAAAGTCTAATAAATACATCTCTTCTCAGTTAAGATTTATTAATTTTTAGTCAAAACTTATTAATTCTGCAGTATTGTTATTATGCTCAGACTTTACTGGTGTCTGGATTTGTTGGGGTTGCTGACTTTGTACAACTGGTTGTTGGTTGGGAGGTCCATTTCCGAAGTTCTGTTGCACTTTCATAGGTTGGCCTTGCATATTTTGTGGCATTCCTTGCTGCTGTTGGTTCTGGCTTGACATCTGATTAGGCATCTGCTGTTGCGGCTGACCCTGTAATTGCGGAGCCTGTTGAGGCATAGCACCTGCCATCATTGGATGTGTCAACTGTTGTCCCTGTGTATTATTTTGTATATTTTGAGGCATCTGTGGAGCCTGGTGCATTCCTTGCGGATTCTGTTGCTGTAAGTTAGAAATTTGATGTTGCATGTGTTGTCCTTGCATCATAGCTTGTTGAGCTTGTGACTGAGTTGGATGACCTTGCATTGGCAATGTTTGACCTTGTGTCATTTGGGATTGTTGGTGTATTTGTTGCGCTTGTTGCTGAGGTTGGGCTTGAGTTAGCTGTTGATTTTGACCCTGCATCATTTGTTGTCCGGGCATTTGCATAGGTTGTCCAGGAAGTGGCATCTGCTGCATATTTGGCATCTGTGCAGCTGGTTGTTGATTATTTTGTGGATTCTGAACGTTCATGGGATATCCTGAGATTGGAATTTGGTTATTATTGGGGTGGTTGCCCTGCATTAGGGGCATTCTCATATTTGGCATTTGCATAGTGAACATTGCATTGTTTGGATTAGTTTGTTGGTTCATTGGTTGACTGATTGTCATTGGGGGCATCATTGGAGATTGTTGAGGTTGATTTGGTACATTTTGTTTTGGTAACTGATTAGGCTGTTGATTTTGGTGAGGAATGTTTTGACCAGTGAGTCCATTTGGCATATTTGGTTGTACAATTTGATGGACACCAGGTTGGTTCGGCATACGTATCTGTTGCATTTGTTGCATCATCATTTGCTGATTGAGTGGTAGCTGTTGGCTCATAACAGGTCGGATATTTGGTTGGTTAATTGGCGCTTGAATGCCAGGGGGTGGCTGGCTTAACACCATGCCAGATGTTGACATCGCAAATGTGTTAGTCATTTGTGGCATAGATTGAGATACACTACCCATCTGTGTAACATTCATTGGAATATTGGCTTGAGACATTTGAGGTTGCCCGGGCATAGAAATAGTTGCGTCGGTTGTCGCTTGTTGCATCATTTGTGGGTGAAACTGAGGATTTGCAAAAGGAGGTTGATTGGGATAGCCGCCTGTGGTTGGTTGATAATGAAGCATCGAAACACCAGGCATATAGAAACCACTGTTCGCAGACATCATATATTGGTGTTTTTGTTGTTCTTGTCTCATTTGCATTTCTCTTTCTTGCTCCTGTAAATTAATAAGTTAAAGAACTTCTTAAGTGAACTAAAGTAAAGTAGCGGCCTGTTACTAAACCACTGCTGGGCATAGGCCTCCTCTCTTCTGTTTTTGGAGAATGATTGGAGCTAAGAACTACCACGCTGCTCCAATGTGGATTGGTAGGTTACACAAATCTCTAAATTTTTTTAGAGATATGCAGGTTTGCTCGCGATGTTTTCCTTCACATAAGTTTTAATAGAAAAACTCATTGGCGTCTAGCCGGGGTTTTTACCTGCGACCTCTTTGAAAGAGTCCCACGGTGGCACCGCTGGACTATCACAGCTTGTATAACTTCTTAACTACAATTATTTGTGTAGACATTAATCTTCGACATTCCACTATTTTCAAAACCTTGGTTTTTATCATTATAATTATAATTAAGAATACAACAAAATAGTTATTTCTGTATTAATAAAGAGCTGTAAGATAACTTTTCTTTTTTAATTTCGTACTAGGAATTTATATTGCATAGAAAATATACAAATGCCCTATTTTGTGGATTTTTTTAAGTTATGAAATTAAATGAAATTATTTTGTGTGAATTTTGATTTTTTTTTTCTATACCTGGACTCGTTGTAGGGCCAGTTGTCTTTGATATTGTAGGTATTCATGTTTTTTCTTTCGCATGGCTTGAAGTTTGGCAGCCATTTGCATTTGCCGTTGTCGTTCGGCCGCTTCAGCCGCTTGCGCGAGCCTAGCTGTATGTTCTGCTCGGAGTGTATCAAGCGCTGCGCGACTATCACGTACTTGGGTTATCTTATCCTGTTAAATTATTATTAAGTATAATCTCCATATAACATGACTCGATTTCACGACAAAATCCCTAAAGCGTTGATATCACTTAGCTTTGGTTGGTATAGCTTGTTTCCCATACAATGATATACTCTATACAGTATTACACCCACTCACAATAACGACAGCAATCGCAAGAGCATCAATATCGCACGGTATGAATTTTTTTTAAATACAACGAAATGACTGGTGCAGCAAAAGACGTCAGACAAAAATAAACTATACACAATAGCGATCAAATAAAAATTGTTTTTTATGTAATTACTAACACTAGACTGAAAAAAAAAATTTCTTTTTCTAATACAGATTTTTCATCTCTCCATTTAACGACAACTCTCTGTAACGTCAAAATATTGAGGGTCGTTAGTTAGAGTTTGCACTGTACTTTGTTTTACCTAACACCTTACTGAATATAGTAAATAAAGGAAAGTAAATGCTAAATTACACAGACTATGTTTCATTATGAAAAAGGGATATACCTTATTACCATATTACTCTATATCAACGAGTCCTTTAGTCATGCTTATCGCTTGTAAACTGTAGAAGTCTGGGACGTTCTAACTAGGTTTGTTGAATTTAAATAAAGAATTCAAAATTATACTTCAATATTTGATAAATTACGTGAATTTTCCATTGAGTTTCCTTTAGTAACTATTGTGAAGTGTCGTATAGAAACCTTGTTATAACTGGCTTTAGTCCCAACCACAGTTACTCAATGGATGATTGAAATAACTATGCATAAATTGTCTTTATATAGGAAAATCTGAAATTAGAAACTTTAGAAACATTACTGAGCCACTTCAAAACTCGAAACTGCACTACTACAATTACCACATAATACTAGGGACTTGTATTACCTGCAAGCTCTCCAAATAGACGCGTTTATCGTCCTGTTGCTGGATGTATCTCAACAGTTTGGAGTGCATAGCTGTTATGTTCATGAACAGAGTTTGGACTGATGTGTCGTTGGCGATCGAGCGTCCGCTATTAAACAATATTTACAATCTATATTAATATTAGAAATAGGAAAAATTTGTATTACATGTTTGTTTGAAAACATTACAAACATACTGTAATGTTTTCAATATTATAAAGAGGTAAAATTTGTATGTATGTTTGTAATGTTTCCAAACAAAAACTACTGGACCGATTTCAAACATTCTTTCACCATTGGAAACCTGCATCTTTACTGAGCAACATAGACTATATTACATTCTCAAAAAAATAGTGATCCGTTATAAAAATTTAATAAATGTAAAAAAAAAATTCCTTTGACGAAAAGTGTGTGATAAATTGCAATTATCAATTAGACACACAAGCTTTTAACAAAAAAAACTCATTGTTGCCAGCCCGGAGTTTGAACCCGTGACTCAAGTCGTGAAAGAGTCGCATGGTCGCATTTACAATATACTAAATCTATAATAATATTTAAAACTGAAGAGTTTTTTTGTTTGAACGCGTTAATCCCAGGAAGTACTGGACCGATTTGAAAAATTCTTTCAGTGAACCATAAATCATTTACTGAGGAAGGCTACAGTCTATATAACATCACACTAAGTTGAATAGGAGAGGAGCAGCAATAAAATATATTATTAAAACGGCAAAATTAAAAATCTTTCCTCGCGTGCGCAGAGTAAACGGTAATAGTAATTAAAAAATCATGTATAACAAAATTATTCCCCACTAAAAGTTCTAAATAAAAGTCCGCAATAGCATGTCTTTTTAAGGTTAACCCACTGTAACCATTTTTATGGTTATCAAAAGACTATATTACGATTTTAATCTTTCCACGCGGGCAGAGCCACTGGCGATTGCTAGTTAAAAATAATGATAGAATTATTTTGTTAAAAAATGCGTTTGCTAAGTGTAGAAAGCAAAAACCGTTCTCATACCTTATACCTGCAGGATTAGTTACCGCACGTATACACATACACTACACATTCACTATGACAATCTCAATGATCGTTACACTCGATTGATTAGTACTGCGACGTAGTACATATAAAAATAATTGTTTTAAATTACATACCGCGATGAATTACTTTTCATTCTATTAACAAATATTTCGACTTGAGACTTCAATGTTTCTACGAACTCGTCGATTTCTTTGTCTTCCGCTTCCTCTTCTTGGTCTTTGGTAGTCGAAGGTTTGGCGAAATCTTGCTGCAATTAAAAAGTAATAGATTAGTTTATAGTACATTAAATTGTTTTTCAATGATATAGTTCAATAATATACAACTTTATTCTTTTCATAACAGTTTTATTCTTTTGTATACGCCGTGTAGTATCCGGCGGAATAGAATAGTACCACCCTCATTTCTTACAGAGGTGTCGTAAAATACGACTGAGGTAAGTTGACGTCAGGCAGGCGGCCGGTCGTTAAATACGTAGCCAAATCACGTGACAACATGTTTGTAACATATTGCGCCGACCCCACTTAGAGTGGGATAAGGGCAGGAGGATGATGATGATAAGTATATATTTACCAGTTGTCTGTCACCCATAACACAAGTATTAAGTTACTTACTTTGGGGACAATTTTTTACTATTCTATCCAGCCGGATACCACACGGCGTTGGTGAATATATACTTACATATTTTTTAAATACATACTTAAATACATACACCCAGATTCAAAGCCCAGCAAATTCATAGAAAAAGTTGGCACTCGGCGAGAATCGAACCCGCAACCCGTGGAGCTGAAGGCAGAGTCACTACCCACTGCGCCAACGGGCCAGTCAAAAAGAAGATTTTATAATAAGATTAATTTTTGTTTAACCTCAACAGTATCGTTAGTGGTGTGCGACGAGGGCGCGGTCGGCGCAGCGGCCGCATCTCTAGATAGCCGTTGCTCCCAATAATTCCTGTCCAAATACCGGGACAGCTCGGAGTTGGTCGTGGTGCTGTGTTCTGGAGACGCGCTCACTGATGATGGCGTTGGTGATACTGAAACCAGAGTAAACTTATTTTATTACCGTTGAATAAGGATTAAAGTTGGTTATTAGTTTCAGCCAAAGCCATTACTAGTAACTTCTTTACCTTCAATGACACTGTAATCTACGAAGTACAAAGTCATATGTATCAGAGAGCGGTCCGGCCACGCATTGCTGTGGCTGGTTTCAACTTACCCTTTTATGTAATCTTGGCCGTAATATTATAACGATACATGCGAATTAGCCGAAACCTACCACAGCTAGAAAGCTGTTGTACCTGTACTATCTAAGCTGTGGTACTGTGGGCTACCACAGCTAGAAAGCTGTGACAGCCCAGCGGTAACACCGTGCGACTCTTTCGTGGAGGTCACGGGTTCAAATCCTAGCAGGCACCAATGAGTTTTTCTGTTAAAACTTATGTGTCTAATTGATAATTGCAATTTATCACACGCTTTTCGGTGAAGGAAAACATCGTGAAGAAAGCTGCATATCTCTAGAGAATTCTGGCGATATGTGTAACCTACCAATCCGCATTTGAGCAGCGTGGTAGGTCTTAGCTTCAAACCTTCTCTCCAAAAACGGAGAGAAGAGGCCTATTCTCAGCAGTGGGATAGTAACAGGCCGCTACTTTACTTACTTTAACTTGCGAATTAGGTTGAAAAATAATCTGGTCTCAGGTGCTTATTTGGTGGCACACTTAATTCACGCCAGCGAAGTATTAATAAATTAGGACATTTAATAGTGAATGGCAACATCTGAGGAGAATTGTGTCTCGTTTCAACCACAGTATATGTAAATTGTATATTAAATCATCCTCCTGCCCTTATTCCACTCTAAGTAGGGTCGGCACAACATGTTATAAACATGTTGTCATATGATTTGGCTACGTATTTCACGACCGGCCGCCTGCCTGACGTCAACTTACCTTACACGTATTTTACGACTCTTCGGTAAGAAAGAGGGTGGTCTATGTTACTCAACCGGATACCACGCGGTGGGTCAACTTACCTTAGTCGCCTTTTACGAAACCTCGGTAAGAAATGAGGGTGGTACTATTCTACTCAGCCGGATACCACACGGCGGGTCGACTTACTTTAGTCGCCGTTTACGACACCTCGGTAAGAAATGAGGGTGGTACTATTCTATTCAGCCGGACACCACACGACGTAATCTTATTTAAAGAATAAATTGCATATTAAATATTGTGTATTTATTATATTGAGGAAAAAATACATTACTTGTAGGATGTAGACTAGTTTCCGGTGCAATGTACGAACGAGTTTTCCGTTCTTTCTCCTTATGTTCGGCTTCAGATTGACTGAGAGCCAGAGCTAACTGCAGTTCTTCCTCTTCTTGAAGCTCCTCTGCAGATTTTCCTGGCCGTTTCTGAAATAATTTTTATTGCTAAGTTACTACAAATTTTATTACATGTACTAAATCGCTTATAGTTTTAAAAATAACCAAAAATAATTGAATAAAATCAATCAATATTTATTAGGAAATTAAAAATGATTTTTTTTATTGATCACGACTCCCAGCATTGGGGAAATCGACTTGAGGAGGAGGTAGAAAAATGATTTTACATAATGTGAAAGACAATGCAAATATAAAAAGCATGTTCACAAATGCGTGTTAAAATTACATTTTTTATATGTAGTTCCAAATAAAATAATAATCGCTACTTTCTATTTCATAACTTTTTATGATGTAAAAGCCCTCTGTATTCTAGCAAAAACGTAGATGGAGCGTACATTTAACAAACTGCATAGAGGCGATTGTACAATCTTGTTTGTAAGCATGATGTCTCGCCCGAGACGTGTTAGCTTAGATGTACACTCGTAGATTCGAGAGTGAACAGCTACGCGCTTGCCGATTGTGCGAGAACATTTGCACTCTGGCACTCAAAGCATTTATAGAATTAGGCGTTACTTTGCGGAGATCCATAATACAAAAGTAACAATAAAATTATTTTGCTATAATCTGCGACGAAGTAATATATATATAATGCTAAATGTAGAGTGGACAATCGGTTATCATACCTGATACATGCAAGATTCGTAAAAAACACATGCACAAACCTCCACCACAATACACAAGCTATATACGTTCACTACCACAAACTCAACAATCATTTCGCCCCGCAACCGAAGCATCATCAGGAGATAGATTCCACGACCAAAATCGCAAAGCGAATTTTTGCGAATGCTTTGCGATTTTGGTCGTTACTCTGGCACTCGTTGTCTCGGGGTATGTAGCAGAGAGTGTAGTATAAATAAAATATAGTTTTACAACTAAGAAGAGATTGGCGAAGAACAGTTCAAAATAATACATCTGAAACCTAAAAGAAACTTGATGGCAAATTGCAAATTCTTCGATTGTCCACATACTTCGTAAAAGTAATAAAACTACTGAATATCCAATAAACCAAAATATTGAATTTATAAAACCATTTTCAAATCTTTAGTTCAAATTTTCATTTGTTTATGGGCAAACATTATAAAAAAAGCTAGAGCGTTAAGGGTTCATCGTATTTTACGAAAATTAATACATATTAAAACTACAGTGGTATCTTAAGCATAAGAAAAATCTTTAATTAAGGCAAAAACAAAAAATTTAATATTTAATTCCTTTAATAATGGAAAATTACAAACAATATTACATTCATAAATTTAATGAGAAATTAGTATTAAATTATTATTGTATCATAATGAAAATTGTCAAATGTTTATATCAAAAGATTCGCTAATTAGAAAATTTCTTCAATACTTTCATAATAGAATATAGATCATTATATAAATGTAAAAAAAATAGTAAATTTAATGTTTCTTCAGTCTTTTGAGAAGTTTTGGCGTTTCAGGTATTGTCATAGGTATTTCAGACTTTTCCGGAAGGACTGGTATCAATGAAGGAACAGGCTTAGCATGATGCACAAGTTTGGTTCGCAATTCGATTAGAGCTCTTTCTTCCAATTCTTGCTGCTCTCTTTCTTTCTGCTTTCTAAGTCTTTCATTCTCTTCTTCTTTTTCTTTTAAATGCTTCTCAAACTGTTCTCGCTTAGCAGCTCTTTGTTCAGTAGTTAACTCAAATGGTTTAACTTTTATTGTTTGTATTGATTTCAGAACTGGCTTGAATGGTTTCTTATACAAAACAGTTGGTGGTCTCGCTTCAAATTTTATATTCTCTTTGTTCTCAGATGAAGCAGATGATGCATTACTTGCATGATTTACACCATGCATAATCTTTTTGACAGCTGTAGGTAAAGGTTTAGCCTTAAACTGAGAGGCAAGCTTTCTTTCCTCATCTAAAAGGCATTTTATCTTTTCATCTTTCTTACGCTTTAACTCTTCATCACGTTTTTGAAATGAAAATGGCTCTGGTTTCATAGGGCCATGATACTGCACTGTTTGTTTACATTTGTCTAAATTATTTTGTTTGTCATGTTTCTTCAAGTCATTTTTAATATCTCCAGCAGAATTAGTTCCTTTATAATGAAACTTAGGACTTTTAGCTTTTGTTGTTGGTGCAGATGTCTTTGTTGGTATGTTGCTTGGTTTATCAAGAATGTGTTTTGGTACCGGTCGGGCTTTAAAATTAATAATTTGGTCAGGCGACTGAGGCGTCCTTTTAGGGATTTCAGTTAACTTAAATGGCTCGGGTACAGTTCTAGGTTTTCTTGGAACTTCAGGCAAATTTTTAGATCCTTCAATGACAGACTTTGGAATTGGATTTGCTTTAATTTTATATTTTCTGATTTCTTCTAATTCCATTTCTTCTTTATCTTTTTGAGAAAGAATGTGATGAGGACGGGCTCTAGCTTTACACCTTAACATAGGCGATTGAGGCCGAGTGAGGCTACAAGGTCCTGGATTAGTTTGTCTTAGTAATTTTTTTGATTTATTCGAGTGAAATCGGTCAGGAGTGTCTCTCTGAAAATGATAAATCGCTTCAGCCATAGAAACGAATTTATTTTTCGATAGCTCCATCACAGAAGATTGTTTTCTACGTATATTGTAAACATCTTTATTATCAGACAATTTTAAACTTACGAGTTCTTCTGTAATTGTAGCTATGTCGTTCAGAGACAGAGATTTTCTCATTTGTCCGTAATCGTCTTCCAAAGAAAAATTTAAGTGGTCTCCGAAGTCCTCCGCAACTGGTGAGATCGGTTCATTTTTTATTTTATACAATTTACAATCTGGAGTTAAAGTCATTTCACCACGAAAATCAGTAATATACTTTTTATCCATTATTTATTTATGATTTATAAATAAAACCTATTTAAACTAAACTAATTAAATTATTTCTCGTGTCTTTAAGTCCGTATCACCGTTATTTCAAACGATTTTTGAAATCAAACTCTCGAGTCCTGTCAAAAGATAGTCTTTTCTAAATTTCAACAGTCTGGAGTAGAGGCTTTTTATACTACTACGTTTACGTAATTCAATAACGTATAACTATTTATTTTAATATAGTAAGTACGATGAATAAATATTTTTACTTTAAAAACGAAAATTAAAGAAAGTTCAGGTTGCAAAATTAACCATAAATTTAATGAAATACCAAATTATATTTCCGCTACATAACCTAAAATGCCATTGACTTTGACATTTAGCGCGTCAAAACTTGATTGAAATCGACGCTGCTATTTCATTGTTTCAGTCTCAATAATACGCAAAAATTTAACTATATTTGTGAAAATCAATGCTATGGCGCAAGCATTACCTAACCCTAATACTTTGCTACCACTTGAGCTTGTAGATAAATGTATAGGATCGCGGATACACATAATCATGAAGAATGACAAAGAAATGGTAGGAACTCTACAAGGATTCGATGATTTTGTAAATATGTTGTTAGATGATGTCACAGAATATGAATCAACGCCCGAAGGAAGAAAAATCACTAAGTTAGACCAGATTTTACTAAACGGCAACAATATAGCTATGTTGGTACCTGGTGGTGAAATGCCGGGTGATTCGTATGATGGACATTGATACGTTCAATAAAGTTATTTGTAATCTAATTAAATTTTTTGTTTTGAGTTCATTCAATTAATACTTTCATTCTCATTACAAGAATATTATTTTTGTGTTTATATTTTTTACTTATGCTAAATACTATTCACTCATACCATTGTATGGAAGAAAGAAAGTTTTACAATAACAAAACACTAAATAATGATAAGTAAGTAGTAAGTATTATACAGATCTCCAGAATTCTCTAGAGATATGCAGGTTTCCTCACAATGTTTTCTTTCACCGAAAAGCATGTGATAAATAACAATTATCAATTAAACACAGAAGTTTTAACAGAAAAACTCATTGGTGTCTGCCCGGGTTTGAATTACCTCCTCGAAAGAGTCCCACAGTGTTACCGCTGGACTACCACAGCTTTTAGTCACAGTGTCACCGCTGGGCTACCACAGCTTTCAATGATAAGTAATAATACTAAATAGTGTGTTTCATTAACAAAATTACAGCATATATATGCATTTGATTTGGGTGCTCTAGAAGAAAATATTGTGTAATAAATTACTGAAAAAGATATATAGATAAAAGTTATGAGTAATATGCAATTTGTGTGTAGATTTTATAATTAGAATGTGAATATATGTAATTCATTTCATATTTATTAATTAATTCATTTTGACTTATTTGACAAGTCTTCCTATCTGAAGAATAATGTTACAACTCCCATGTATAAACATAGACAATGTGCCTTTATTCCTCGGATAGGGCAAAGTTTTCATTTAAACTGTTTATTTGTCTAGATTTCATGTATCCAATATTTTTTTTATACCTTATTCCTAATGATATTATATGATTCAGAGGAATGAGAAAAGAAAGGTCGAAAATAAATTAATAACACAAAATATAATTGTTTATTCACATATTTGTGAGTGATGAAAGTAAAAAAATCATCATCAGTTATTAAACATTGCTGGTAATTGCTAAAAAGACCTGAAGTTTCATCATTGAAGGGTTATTAATACTTGTCGCCTTTATTTAAAATATCTGATACATGTAGCAAATTAATATTTTTCAACTGATCCAATCTTTAGACTAGTTGTGTGGTAGGTATCCGGCTGAGTAGAATAGACCACCCTCATTTCTTACCGAGGTGTCGTAAGAGGCGACTAAGGTAAGTTAACCCAACGTGTGGTATCCAGTTTAGTAGAATAGGCCACTCTCATTTCTTACCAATGTGTCGTAAAAGGCGACTAAGGTAAGTTGACCCACGGTGTGGTAACCGGTTTGGTAGAATAGAGCACCCTCTTTCTTACCGAGGTATTGTAAAAAACGACTAAAGTAAGTTGACGTCGGTCAGGTGGCTGGTCGTAAAAACGCAGACAAATCATGTGACAGCATGATTATAACATGTGCAGACTCCACTTAGAGTGGGATAAGGATAGGAGGATGATGATGTTCCGATCTTAGACATAACGCTCTTAGATAAATCTCTATGCATCAATCTTAAGTTAAGTTAATTTAGGATTAGTTTTGGACTGTATGAACAAGGAGCTATGCTGCACAAATGTAGATTTGCAGGTCATACATACTGCCGAAATTATTTAAGTATATGACGTAAGTCTATGTTTTTCTACACTGTAATATCAATTTGATAAAGGTTTTTTTTAATGCTGAAAAACCTGAATATTTAAATCTATGACCTATCTGTTTGATTACAAACTTATAATTTGGCCATCACAGCTATGTTATGTGGAGATTTTTTTTTACTTCTGTCGTGTCGTCTGGAAATATATAAAAAATAAAATAATGTAAATGCTTACCTGAGGTTGAGGCGGCCCATAGTCGTTGGAAGTGTCAGCGATTTCGAGTTTTGCAGTAGACGATGGTGGACGGCTGACTTTATCAAAACAGGCATCACAGACTCGAACCTAAACATATCATATGTCCCAAACTAAGATTCATAATGTTTACAAATTTGTAATACCTATATATACAGAGTGGTACCGACGATACGACATTAAATAACTTCACTGCTCACTTGGAAGTATTACATTACTTTGGTATATATAATTCAAGTATTTAAATATGGAATTTAAGAAAAATATATATTCTAACAAACTAAATACGTTTAAATTGCGAAACACGCTCATTCATTAGGGTTCACGCACCATGTAGTGCGCGCGTACGG
This sequence comes from Morpho helenor, assembly GCA_029227775.1. Classification (NCBI taxonomy): domain Eukaryota; kingdom Metazoa; phylum Arthropoda; class Insecta; order Lepidoptera; family Nymphalidae; genus Morpho; species Morpho helenor. The sequence goes on along the minus strand of JARGCU010000019.1, from coordinate 6,589,765 downwards.
AGCTAGGTGTAGATATGACGATCGCCGCGAAGTTCAAATGGAGCGGTGAAATACAAAGGTGACGGCAAAGGGCGCGATACAAAGGTCGTTGTTTATAGGGTTTATTTTTGTATGGCATGCTGCCATCGGTCATTGATCCATATACATCATGATGTTTAATTTCAAAATGAAAAATAATATTCTGTGGCTAAAGTACTTCATTGACTTAACTGAATTTTTTTATGTAGGCTACTAAGGTGCGTAGCTATCTAGGATTAAAATTAATGTCGTATCGTCGGTACCACTCTGTATAAAGTGGGAGAGTGGGATAAGGGCAGAAGGAGGATCATGATATAGAAAAGGAAAGATCAGGGCTATTTTAATATATGCTTACTTCTTTTTCAATGCCAAACTTAGGTAATGTGGATGTCTTAGAACTACATTGCTGGCAGAAGACCTGACCGCAAGCACGACAGTGGTGTCGACGCACCATCAGTGAGAAGGCGACGCGGCATCTACAAACGATATAAGAATTAGCAACATAATTTTAAGGACAAAAAGCTTATCTATCTAGCCACAAAATGCTGGAATAAGATCCCTCCACCTTTTCGTCAAACACATTCTTCAAGCACAAAAGAGCGAATAGACTTTTAAATGCATCTTGTGCGTTTACACTCTGGTAGTATCTTAACTCAAGGGATATTTTTTTACTTACTTTTACCTGACCTGATTTATTTATACTGATACTTACTATAATTTAAATATAATATAATAATTAGGCGAATAGGAGCATACAATATCGATTTGTATAGGATATACATATATGGAGAACACAATCATAACACTACTTAATTAATATACGGGCTTCCCTCGACAGAGATCCGGCAGAATATCAGCGATACTGGTATTTTTTACCTCGAACACTAAGCTGAGCCAGAACCTTTTCATTGGCACGACACACTCTAAATTCACCTTTTATATAATTTTTGTTGTTATTCCTTTTCTCTGTGTGTAAATTGTTTATTTTGTGTTGTGTGAATGATCTCGATTCTACTCTAATGAATGTGTGAATGAACTCTACTCTACTCTAAAACTCTAACTCTGACTCTAACTACTCTATTCTATTCTAAAAACACATAATATACCAAATAGTAGGTATAATATTAAATCTTTACTTCGATACAGCATTCAGAGCAAAGCAACTGCTTTGAGCTTCAGTGTAGAGAGAAAGGCAGGAATTTTCATCAAAACTTATCGCTAAACCATAGAGAACATTATTTTAATTTTGATAATATTATAATATTATCATCTGTGTAATTTGTTTATATATTAGTTTGTACTTATTAGTATAAGTTATATACCGCCTACCTGCTCTGTGCTTTACAGTTTTCCTAATCTAAAGGTTGTCTGGAAGAAATCGCTTATAAGCGATAAGGCCGCGTTTTGTGCAGTACAAAATTTTTATTTTTATGTTTAGTACTAGCGGCCTACCCTGCTTCGCACGAGTATAAAATATATAGCCTATGTCACTCAGTGAAAAAAATGATTAAAATTGATCCAGTAGTTTTGATTTATTCATTACTGCCCGTGGCCCGCAAGCGTTAAATTTGGATAAAAACAATTCTCTCTCCCTATACCAAGAAGATTTCCTGCTATCTTTGGAATGTCTAAATTCATATACTACATATTTACATTTTACATTTTTCCCTATATATTTTATGTTTAAAATTAATTACAGAATGTCTTTATATACAACATTCATAGCTTTGTTTTCATTAGACAATACAAACATGTTTTCTTTAGAGTTTTAAAAGAAATTCGATAATAAGGCATTATTTTTCGTATAAAAGTAAATGACAAAAAATGCTATTGTGGGTTATCCATAAGAGATAGACATATACCATCGCAGACTTTTCTGTAGACTTTTTCAATATGTACAAATACTTAGTACATCATTTTGATAAATCTCGTACGGCCTTACAAATAAAACCACGCATAAGCGAGAGTTATTCTAGGAATAGTTATGCTTAGAATATCCTAAGTTTAAGGAGACAAATATATTCTTACAAATTAATTCGGTATAACCTCGTAATAACTATTCCTTCGTTATACTATGCATACGTAAGAAAAAGTAAAATTTTGTTTATGGCTGCCGTTTTAGCCTGCGTTTTCAATGTAAGCGAAAAGAAAAGTAATTATTTACGACATCACATAAGGAACCTCAAAAATTACAGTATTTCTCTACTCAATATTGAATATTATTATACATTCCTCTTAAATCACTCTATCTATTAAAAAAACCGCATCAAAATCTGTTGCGTAGTTTAAAAGATTTAAGCAGTCATAGGGATATAGGGACAAACAAAGAATGTGACTTTGTTTTATACTATGTAGTGATAATCCCTATAGCATGATTCAGTATTCACGCGCGATGGCTTCATATATAACTTTGGTGTTTCTATACCGATTTCAATGATTCTTTTTTTATACAATGGTTAATACTATTCACTTTTTTATTTAGGGATGACTGAGAGTGATATAAACGTAGGAGTAGACAAATATAACCAGAAAGCTTCGAACTGCTAAGCTATCGGGAGTTATTGTGATGTATTACACGTGTTATTGTGAGTCAACCATAAAAGATAGACATATGCTGTCGTGGGATATTTTTTATATAATTTTAAGGAGAACATTTCCGTCATACATGATTTCTGTGTAGCTTTAACCATCAAGGTTGCACACGCGACGAAAGCTTAAAAAATGGAGTAACTTCTCCCGTTTTCCCGACATTTCCCTCCACTGCTCTGCTCCTATTGATTGTAGTGTGATGAAAAGTATACTATAACCAGCTCAGGAGTATGAAAAAAAATTGTACCGAGTTTCGTTAAAATCCGTCGAGTAGTTTTTGTTTCTATAACGGTTATACAGACAGACAGACAGACAATATTTTTACTGATTGCATTTTTGGCATCAGTATCGATCCCTAATCACCCCCTGATAGTTATTTTGGAAATATATTCCAGTTACAGAATTGACCTCTCTACAGATTTATTATAAGTATAGATTAATCAAATGTTTGTATTTATAAAATGTGGTGTAGAATAAAGTATAAATAAATAAATATTTTTTTTTTTCAATACATAATTTTAGATGAAAAATCCATATATTAAGGATTTTTAATGACATTGTAAAAGCATCTCTCTGTAATATAAATAATTTCATCAAAGACCTACATGATTGTTCTGTAAAGCTTGTATAATTTGTAATGGCGCGCCCCACCACTTATATAGTGGATATAAATGTGTGTGCTAATGTTTATGACATTTTGTCTTTGTGAGAGCTATGAACTTTCGTGATTAACGATCTGTTTGCGAACATCGTGGTCGACTAGTCGCGTTATAAATCTAGCAACGCTGTCTATATGTAGTAGCGCTAGCATATTGTATGAAACAAGACGCCCGTCTTTTCGTGTATTCCGAGAAAATTAAAATAGTTAAACAACAATTTCAAAAACAACCGTTCCTTAGCAAGTACCTTGTTCTTACCAACTAATTGACCAATACAATTGTATGTTTATGTGTTTTTAAATAAATAAATAAATATATGGGACACTTAACACACACGGTCGCCAGTCCCCAAAGTAAGTAACTTAATACTTGTGTTATTGTAGACAGACATCTGGTAAATATATACCCATATTATTTTTAAATACAAATATACACCCACATATTAATTTTTCGTACATATTTAAAATTTGCTTGAGTAGGTAAATACGAGGGTGAAGCGCGTCATTTTAGCTTAGACGAGCTCTATCAAGTTTTTTAATCACAGTTAGTAATCGAACTAGCTCATACAGAAAGTAGTCACACCACTGATCTATAAGGATCGTCAGGTGTGTATCAGGCTTAATGAGCACACTGATAAGGATATTGAACAGCGATAATTTTTAAGTAAACAGACGATTTTCCGATTAAGTTTCTTAGAATAAACAAATAAATCGATAATGGTAAACCTTACTAACATAATATTTATTGCATTATTTACACAGTGGATATCATAAAGGATTCAGTCCAAATCTTTCATGCATTAGAAGATATGCATATACACTGTACCAAAGCAGCTTTGCTGAAACTTAAAATGTCGATTTCTTTTCAAATTCTTCTATATCCTAATATTATAAACGAGCTGCCTACCCACGCGTTGCTGTAGCTCAATCTGTTTTCCAATTCCATTCGAAACAGAACTCAAAAGTTTAAAAAATGCTCCTATCGCCACCACGCCAAAGACTACGGAAACATTCGCTCGGCTTTTCTAAAGATTGTCTGAAAATTTTATTAAAATCGGTCCAGCCGTTTCGGACTCTATAAAGGATACAGACAAACATTATTTTTTAAATACAACAAGACGTGAAGTGTCTTGTTATGCTCTCACAGCTAATCCGGTGGATTAATGAAATTTGGCACAGTTAATATTTATACAGGATAATTTTTCTTTAGGTGACAGAAAAATACATATTGAATTGTGGGTACTTAAACGCTTATGTTCGCGCAAAGAATCTCGCAAGTATCAATATTAATAAATTAATAATCAATTAAAAAATTAGAAAAAATGTGACAAACCTGTGACAAACTTCTCCGTCCGCCCATTCAGGAGCGGTGTCTGCGGAAAACATCGCGTCTGATTCTTTTAACGGTGGAAATTTGTTGCCTTCAGCTTTCAGAATATTAACTGTATCCTGTTGAGAACATTAAATAAATTTATTATTATTGTAAATAACATGTATTAATATACACTATAATCGTAATTTCAGGTATCAATATGACATATCGCATTTCACTGTTTCTTTCACCTTTGACATTTCGCGATACGACCCGGCAATTAGCTTCATTATTAATTCAGTCTTAAGTAGGGTTGCCACCTTTTTTTGCAAATAAACTACATTACAGGGAACATAAAAAAGTACATAGTATCAAAGTAAGGTTTCCTTTGATTATACATATTGGATTCGTATTAGCGAGTGGCGACATCTATTCAGCACCAATCGATAAATTTCGTCTAACGAAAAAATAGGACTAAAGTTTTACAAAATCACAACAGAAATCAAATCATGCGTAATACAATAGTTTCTTGTACTTTACCGTCCTCATAAAGTATAGAGTACAATTACCTGAATAACGTATAATACTTTATTATAAAGTACATGTGGCAACCCTAAACTTGAATTCCTTTTCTTTCCCAAACGCACAACCAATATAAATTTTATTGAATATAGAACATTAAATAAAACTAAATTATACTTTATATTATCAATGATACATAGATTTTACGATAGTATTAATCAAGACCACTAATAACTTTTATAAAAAATCATTAAGACAGACCTAAAGACAATTTTCTATGTACACCGTATTAAAAAATACTGAGGTAGTAGCTTTGTTATGCATCAGACGTGACTCATATGATGACTGATAACGTGATAATTTCGATACACTGTCAACGTCATATTTGCTAACGAAAAGTCGCAAATATACAGTTATAAAAATGTTACCCATAGATATCGTTATTAGCACTATAAAAAGGCCTTTACATATAAGACTCTAGTCCGGAATCGGTTTATGTCTATTTTATTTTTAATATACATATATAAAAGATAAAATATGTATGTTCCGTATAGAGTAAGACATGACTGGAGCGATTTTAATGAAATTTTCAAATCTACAGAGAGATTTTTCATTTGACCTAGCGGATAATCCTGTAAAGTTTGATGGCGATCAGAATTTTTTTGCACTGGCAATGAGTTTTAACTAAACTAAGCCACAGCAACGTTAATAGTTTAGTAAAGTAACAGTCTATGAATAGCGGCTCGACAATAATGTTTTCAATTGAACCAGGGTAGCGTATTATGTAGTACAAAGTCCAGATAACCTTAAGATATATAGTATTTCATAAATAACAGTAGCCAATTTAAGTAATATCATACTGCAGAGATATATCCATTTAATTGCTTTACTTTAGTAGGTTGACGTTGAAAAGTATAACTTATGTAATTAATTAACGAAATACATTTTTTACAATGGTCTACCGAGTGGTATCCGGCTGTATAAAATCTACCATCCTCATTTCTTAGCGAGGTGTCGTAAAAGGCGACTAAGGTAAGTTGACCACCGTGTGGTATTCGGCTGAGTAGTATAGGCCACCCTCTTTCTTAGGTCGTAAAAGCGACTAAACTACTTGACGTCAGACAGGCGGCCGGTCGTAAAATACTTAACGGAATCATGTGACAACATTTGTATATAACATGTTGTGCCGACCCCACCTAAAGTGGGATAAGGACAGGAGAATGATGATTGTTTGTAATGGTAACTGTGGGATCACGGCAATTTAAAAGAAATCCTTAGTCTTGAGTTTCCTACCCACTATACACTGAGTCGTCACAGCTTATATAAACACAATTAAATCACTTGTAAGCAGTTTTTGTTATAAAACCAATACATATATCCTAATATACATCCATCTATAATTGGTTTACAAGACAAGCGTACATTGACACCACGATCACTCATATCAGCACATAAATAAACAGTATTATAGACACATATTATCAGCGTTCTTACATTTCTCAAGAACATCGCTTCTCAAAAATCAAGTAGCTACAGACTAAATTGTCATACGTTATGTTGTTGTAAGTTTAATTAGATTATAACTTAAATCAATAACATTTCAACTAGCTGCTATACACGATTATCTGCCCGTGTATTACTACATACACGACTGTATCAATGTAATTTTATTGTATATAACGTAATTTTAGTTTTACTATTACTTATTTATCTTTATATATACAACATAATTAAAATTGAGCAAAATGAAAATTTTGTTTTATTGTGTTTAATTCTTGGAGTTTTGACAAATAAAAAATATTAAACACAGATTTGATCACTGTGAATTTAAGTAATATCAATCTTTACGTTTCCTGCAAACTGTAATACAAATATTTAAAATTAGCTGAATTTAATTGTGAATTTAGGAATTCACAATTGTGAATTTAGGAATTCACAATTCTGAATTTCGGAAATTGCTCCAACGATTCTCATCAAACTTAGTGTGTAGGTTATGGGGGCGATAATTCGTAGTAACCAAGGTTACAATGCCTTACAAGCCGTTAGAGATCTCAAAACAATCGCGATCGCGAAAAAGTGATCCGTTGAAGACGTCATGGAAGGAAATCGATCTAGGTAGGTTTGTAAAAAAATTAACTTAAAAAAAAGGCGTTTTACCCTATTTTCAGGCACTGAAAATCTCCTACAATATAATTAGAAAACAAAGGTTAATTAAATAATTTATAGAGTTAGGCGTTACTTTGCGGAGATCCATAATACAAAAGTGATAATAAAATTATTTAGCTATAATCCGCGAGAGTGGACAATCGGTTATCATACCTGATACATGCAGGATTCGTAAAAAACACATGCACAAACCTCCACCATCGCCACCACGACACACAAGCACTGTATACGTTCACTATCACAAACTCAACAATCGTTTCGCCCCGCAACCAAAGCATCATCAGGAGATAGACTCCACGACAAAAATCGCAAAGCAAAGCAATACCCAAATAAGCTTAGTTATATACTAATCGGTTCAACCCCACCATCAAAGGTTAATTATGCTGTCACTTGTAAAGTAATAATTGGGTAATAGTAATAATTCAGTTGGGAACGGAAGTACACAAAAAATGAAAAGACCCCGGATCAAGTCTGTCCGAATCAAGTGTTTGTTAGATCTTCTAAAAAAATACTGAGCATCGCTCAGTCACCCAGCTACTCCAATTTATTACTGTTACAGGGAGGCTGATACTGAAAGCCTACTACATATGCTGTTGAGGATATGCTATAGATGATAAGAATATGTGGATAAAACTACTATTCGATCCTGCACAATATATATTTTTGAGAAAAAAAAAATCTGTTACAATAGAGAACACGAACCTGAACAGATCTATATTTTGGTGTGTTTCTGAAGGCAAATGCCCAAGCCTGTATCAATTCTAAAATTTTAGTGCGCAGATTCTCATGCTGTGTAGTCTTCACCAAATCGCGTAGCATTTCACAGAATGCCTTTGATGCAACTTCATCATGTATTCCAGAACCTAAAAAAAATATAAAGAAGTCAAGATAACTTATATGTTCAATACCACCATACCATCAAATAAGTAAATTGGAAATTTTAACTTTAAAGTTGAAAAAAAATAAAGGATTATTTATGTGCAAGTCTGATGGAAGTAACCTTTCTTTCACCCCCCAAAATGGAAAAACATCTACAATTTTTTGTCAAAATTTGAAAGGGCAGATATCTATCTATCTACCTACCTAGTCCATACTACAAAACAAGCTGTACACATAAGCTTGTGGGAATAATATTTCCTAATATCCAATAAATAAATAAATATAATAAATATATGGGACACTTACAAACACGGACATCTGTCCCCAATGTAAGTAACTTAATACTTGTGTTATGGTAGACAGACAACTGGTAAATATATACTTACATACATTTAAATACATACTTAAATACATATATACACCCAGAATACATATATATACACCCAGGCTCGAAGAAGCAACAATTTTTAAATAAACAATTATGACCAATAATATATACTATTTTATATATATTACTGCTGTAAGTTGACATACTATATAATTTAGACTAATTTAAATATTGAGGTTAATTATTTATTAAATTTAAAAGTTCTTATCATATTACATTTGTGTTATTAAAGATAGAATTATTTTTTTACATTTAATATGTTTTACACATTAAAATCCATCAACATATCATTAAATAAGTGACATAAGTTTTCTAAAAACTATTCTGAAAGTTAGAATTATTGTATCAGAGATGATGATATACATACACTATTTAAATTACAATGACCTCCAATAGATCAATAATATGTAATTAATGCAGACACTCAATCTTGGAATTGCTTTTTACAAATATACTTTTACGTTCTTCAAGGCCAGTAATATCTATATTGAATAATATTTAATAATATAATTTATATATTTAAATTACACAAACTTTACAAGACAGAATAACCACAGGTACTAATTATTATAGAGTATTTATTAACTGATAGTGTAATTCTGCTAAGGTTGTTGTTTTCTAATTCACTTCTTTTAAGCATAGGAATTATAAGTTATAGACCATAAAACCTACTTAGTCATAAAAATATATTACTGGCTGGCTGGCTTTGAATAGTGCTACTAATGTTTTATAGTTAAACACTTACCACAATTTTTTACAATGCTCTCTAATACAAGGAGAGCAAACATAGCTTGGTGTGGGTTTTGTGAATAAAGCTTCTTTTTTACAGCTGCCACTGCATACTTGGGTCTATAAATAACAATAAAATGAATATAACATTGAAACTATCAATATCATAAAGTCAAGGAAAAAACATTGAAAAGACAGCATAAAATTATACTCACGAACAATCATTTTGTCTAATTAAATCACAAATTTGTAAGATAGAGGGCCAATCAGGATCTAGGCGTAGATTACTAGTCGCTTTATCTAGAAGAAATTAGAAAATATTTCATCATATCAAATAGGATTACTAATATTAAAAAACGGCATGAAACAATACTAAATGTATTTAACCGAAATTTTGTTCTTAATTCACTGCTTAATAAAAAAGAAAGTAATGCAAATTAGATAATATAATCATTAAAAAAAACTTTACAAATGATTGCAGATGATGAACAACTTCAGCAGTTATCGTAGATATCAGAGATATTTACCCAGTAATTTGTCAAAATTATTAGCTCGAAACATCTTTGATAATATTGAGGTTCACAGCAAACAAACTTTTGTTTTAGAAATTCAAGATGATTCTTCGATGTAAAAATGACAGCTCACTTTGTCAATTTTGTTAATTTTTTTCTGAATATTGGTGGAATTGGTTGTCATAGAAAACCGAGAGAATGATTTACCATTTCTTTTTACGCTTGTGCTTATTGTTGGAACAATTTATTTACACATATACATTTCGAACACAGTAAATTCAACTTTTTTAAGAATGACGATATGGATTTTCCGTAATTTTCTTATATATTATTCGATTTACATTTGAAAAATCTCAATGAATAAATAATTGTAACCTCGGCTATCAGAGACTTTGCAAGTCGAAGAGAATAATTTGAAAATGTTTGAGAGAAAGATTTTCCCGATATAAGATGTCCCATTTTTATTGAATAATACATGTATACCATTGAATGTTTTGAAATAAATATATCAACTACATTTTAATGTCCCTCCTTGCATCGTTTCCCCAATAATGGGGGTCGTGACCCCACCATTCAAGTCTTCGTATTAACGATGGTCTTCCAACTTTTCCTGCTTTCAGCCACGTGGATGGCCTCGGAGACTGTCGTATTGAGTGTGGTGCTGATCTGGTCTGACCAGCGCATAGGGCTACGTCCTCTGGATTTCTTGCCATCGACCTCGCCTGTGACAATAAGTTTCTGGAGGTCGTCTCCCGGCTTGTGCCCAAAGAACTCAAAAATCCTCCGTAGGCATATGCTGGAAAGCCTAGGTTTCTTGTCTATTTTGAGTTCTTCGAGCACGGACTGATTGGTCCTAAGCGCCGTCCATTGGATGCGTAACAATTTCCTCCACCACATCTCAAATGCATTAATACGTTTGCGATTTGCCAGTTTAAGTGTCCATGTCTCTGCACCGTATAAGAAAATGGAGAACACTAGGCTATTCACGAGTCCAACTTTCGTCTTATGCCTGATGTCGCGATCCTTCCATATTCTTTCCATCTGTAACATGTCACTCTTTGACATTCCGATATGCCTACGGATTTTGTTTTCGCATGAACCGGTATTACTAACTTCGGAGCCCAGGTATATAAAGTTGTTATCTATTTCCAAGTCATGACTCCCACTGAGTTCTAACTTAGATGCCTGGTCCACAACCATAACTTTGGTTTTTGAGCGATTTATAGTAAGTCCTAAATCCGCACTACTACGTTATATTCTGTCGAGAAGAACGCACAATTCCGCTTCATCGGCTGCAAAAAGAATAGTATCATCGGCATAGCGAAGGTTTGGTATCTTTGTGCCATTGATATTTATACCGCCCTCCCAGTTTTCGCAGGTTTGTCTCATAATGTATTCCCCATAGATGTTGAATAAAATAGGAGACAAGATACACCCTTGGCGGACTCCCTTTGAAAAGGAGAACATTTTTAATGTAGTTGATATTAATACATAATTTTTTCTTAAGATCGATTCGGTCGATTTGCTATTTTCATTCTGGTTTGGCTGGTAGTACTGAACTCATAATATAAAAAATATTTTTGGAAATCGCCAAAAATCATAATAATATCTATTTAGAATAAACGTTATTATTATAAAAGCTGCTGTTATCATATGTACTTACATGTGATAACAACGCATCATCATCGAGTATTAATCAAATGTTATCTTTTAAAATTATTATAGTAGAGCAATCGCTTAATGGTAAAAAATTATCAGTGTAAATACAGTTATTGTTCCTCAGTTGTCTACAGCAAAGTGTTTTGAAATAAAAATACCAAAAAATTTAATGAAGTTTAGTAAATTTAACATGTTCTTTTAAGTGCTTGTCAATTTAAAATAGCCATTGATTAATATATAAAAGTTTACTCGTGATATGTCATTAAATAAGATTCTCAGGCAGCATTTGAATGAGTGCAATAAACTATTAACGAAATTTATTAAGGATTTAGAAATGTGCAATAGGCAGTTGACAAGCATAAAATTGATTTTGACCACCCTTGAGATACAAATGTTTGCCATGAAGACAATATATAAGGACATCATGGATTTAAGAAAATTGCTGATGATATTACACCCTCATCTGAAACCCATAACAATTACTTGTTGAATTGCTTGTTTGAATTTTTATATAAACATTGTGTAAACATATATTTCTTTTATTTTAGATTTTACTATTTTTATTTTCATAACAGTAATGATTTTAAATGTATTAATTATAAAATATTAAATTATAATAGCATTCCAATTGAAATTGCTTTATATAATTTTATTTCATGAGTTTATAAGAAAATGTTTAAAATAAATCGTGATGTCTTTACCATTTTACTTCATCTATTAATATCTCTACAGTTCATATTAATCTGTATTTTGCAAAATAAGGACAGGATTTCAGGTCTTAAATAAAATTATTTATAAAACTGATTTGTTTTTATTCTCGGTTATTTGAGTTTTAAATCAATAACGGGTACTTCAATAATCATTTATAAGGGTATTTATTAAATAATTATAACGATTCTACTACATAACGCCGTGTGGTATCCGGCTGATTAGAATAGTACCACCCTTATTTCGTACGGAGGTGTGAAGTGAAGGTGACTAAGGTAAGTCGACCCGCCGTGTAGTAGCCGGCTGAGTAGAATAGACCTTCCTCATTTCTTACCAAGGTATGTCGCTAAAGGCGACTAAGGTAAGTTGACCCACCGTGTGGCATCCGGCTGAGTAGAATAGACCACCCTCTTTCTTACCGAGGTGGTCTTAATACGACTAAGGTAAGTTGACGTCAGACGGGCGGCCGGTCGTAAAATGCGTAGTCAAATCATGTGACAACATGTTTATAACATGTTTTGCCGACCCCATTTAGAGTGGCATAAGGGCAGCAGGATAATGGATGGATGATGGATGAAGAATTCTAATACATGTATTGTTATAGTATCATAATGTATTGCTTTTTGTAGTATGAATATTATTTAGTTGTACAGAAGTAGGAGTTTGCGTAACACGATAACTAGGAAAGATAACTTTCATATAATCAGAGGGCACTTAATAAATGAATGGATAAACAAAGTTTAATATCGGTTACAGCGATAGTGGTTAATTCGATTTGTCACCCGTAATATTTAAAATGAGATTCATTTTTTCTTTATTTTTTTTATAACTCGAGCTATAAAGTGTTTCTTGCGTTAATAGGAACGTAACACCAGTCATTTGTTATGGTGGACATAGATTACTATACACTGTCCATTATATTAACCATCTTTTGACAGATTGACGATAGTGATGTCCTAAAGATTCTCGTATGCGATACCATTCCGATTATAGTACCTACTATCATTAATCGAATTACGTACCTAAGTAATTCGATTAATGATAACCTACGTAAACTAGATTACTACTTAAGAAAAGAAATTCCAACTTTGAGAAAACTTATTGTTTCTTTGAAAAGAAGTGGTCTATTTCATGGTGAAAAATCTTCTTTAGTCAAAGTTTTGAACACAATTGGCTTTTCATATAAAAAGTTAAATAAAAGAAAATTACTAATGGAACGCACAGATATAGCTATAGCACGTTGTGATTTTTTAAGAGAGGCAAAGAAAATACAAGATTGGGCAAATATTGTTTTCACGGATGAAACATGGCTCAACGCTAACCACACACTATCTCGTTTCTGGACTGATGATACTGCTGATTCCACTTCCTCAGTACCAATGGGAAAAGGTGAGCGCCTAATCATTTGCCATGCAGGTACAGCAAAAGGATTTGTACAAGACGCACTGTTGGCATTTAAATCGAAGAAATCAAATGACTACCACGAAGAGATGAATGCAAATGTGTATGAAGAGTGGTTCAAAAAAATGCTCATTTCATTGGAAGAACCATCAATAATTTTTATTGATAATGCGCCCTACCACTCCCGTCAAATTGACAAAATGCCAACACAGGCTAATAAAAAGCATGAAATAATTAATTGGCTTCGGGACAATGGAGAAAATGTGGACGACTCAATGTTAAAAGTTGAATTAATAAAAATATTAAAAACCAAAAAGAGAGCAAAACGCTATGTAATCAATGAAATGGCAGCAGAATATGGCCATACTGTTCTTCGGATTCCTCCATACCACTGCCAGTACAACGCAATAGAACTTATATGGGCACAAGTAAAAGGGCATGCTGCGAGATGCAATACAAGCCCCCCATTCACAGCGAATAAAATGTTGCAATTGCTAAAAAATGCTTGCACCCACGTAACGGCCGAGAACTGGGCAAGTGTGGTGGAAAGAACTAAAAGAGTAATATTCTCTGATTGGGAACGTGATATTGCGTTTGATAATATATTATCTACACAAGAGCTAATAATAACTGCTACTGAAGACTCCTCATCGGAGGAGTCTAGTGTTGATTATCATTCCGACGACTCGTGCTAATAAAATAAATTAAAATATCCTGATTGTTTTATTTGTATTCATGTATTAACTAAGAAGAAAGTAAAACTTTATATAATGTTATTAAATGTCTTTTAATACTCGTAACATCGATTTCTACCGATTATTTTTAATCTGTGGCATAATCGTAGTAACCCATTATGTGTGACATCACTAAGTGGGCGGTACCCATCCATAAAGTACAAATATTATTTGTATGATATTTGTACGTAAGCAATACAAAACTTAATGAGCGTGAGCTGTCAAAAGACTGATAATATGATGGACGCAGTATAACTATAAAATAGATGGTTGTGATTCATACATTGGCGCGAGCCTATTTTCGGTGGTATGGGGGGGTGCAGAGTAGCACTATAGCTACTTACATTTTCATTCAATAAAAACTATCTGCCTCTCACCCGTTTCATTCATAAAAACGGATTCAGTCTCAGCTCTGACTCTTTCTTACATATGGAGTAGTAATATATATAACATATGACGTAAAATCGTAGTAAAATTAGTGATGTACTTGGTACGCTAAAACCGTAATTAGTGATGTCAAAGTTTTATCGATTCGCACACCGCTCTTACCGATTTTTTGGATAACCGGTTTTCCTGTTACGTATTAATAATGATTTTTAAATTTTAATAAAACAAAATATTTAAAGAACTTCTTTATTAAGACTTCTACTATAATAAAAAAATATATATATAACAACCGTTTTACATTTCTAAGTGCATGCTTCTTTAAAAAAAAAGTTTTTTCCTAAACACGCTAAAAGTACAACTTCAAAAATTATTACTATTTTTAAATAGGAAACAGGAACAGCACGCTGACTAAAAGTTATCCAAACAGAGCTTTCATAGGCCTCAAACTATCTTGAAAATGTAGGAATTGTAATTTAAATTATTATATATTATTATTAAACAAAATTAATTTTAAATATTCACTCGAAAACAAACGTACAAGATTAGTATTTGAAACAATAGATGCTTTCGTTTTTACCGTTTAAGTATTTAGGAAAAAACATTATACTTAAAAGGAGTGTACTTGATGGTTAATTATAATTATTATAATTTAAGTCTTTTTTAGATATATTAGTAGTAGTTTTATAGAATATTAGTGGTTTTTATCTCTAAGTATAATATTTTCCATCATATCAGTTAACACTTCGGATTTATACATATAAAGTAAGAATTAAATTGTGAAAGTTTGCCATATTTAATGTGCCCATTGATATCAAGCTTTTCAATGAAAGTAAACATCACATGAGGAACTATACTCCATGGGTTAAATATTTAACTAAATGTAAACATGTCAAAACAGGTACTTTATAGTAGGCATTATCTGCCTACTATAAAGTATCTTTTTTATTACAACACATTGTACTAATATTAAATTTTATTTGTATTTCTTTCAAAGAATTTAAAATTATTGATAGTATTCGCACCACTTAATAAGGTTAAATATGGCATGATTGCTATCAATAATTTTACAAACTTTGAAAGAAATAAATAAGAATATTATTTAATATCCACTTTTAAGAACCCAAACATGAAGGTATTATAAATTTTTTTTAAGAAAACGATGGACAATATTAAATACACATTTAAGTATCACAGAGTGAAACTCATAGAATATTGATATTATGTAACGTCGGTTAATCTAATGCAATTACTATTTTAGGTAAGTAAACTACTTGGCTAATTTGCATCTGCTATATTTCATTAAATTGTATATTGCTGTTTCGCTGTACTAAAGATATAAATATTTAATTTTAGAAAATAACAATCAATTTAAGAAAATTACTTTTATAAATATTGGAGATATTCTTTGGACAACTGCAGTTGAATTCCAATTTCTTCAATTGTTAATAATATTATTGTAATGACATATTTGTCACTCCTGAATCACATGGTTTTGTTTGTTTACATCTTGTTACGTTTCTATACTTATGGAGTATGTATAGTAAAATAATAAAATTGTTAAATATGGAAACTGTATCACTTTTTAAATGTTAATAATAGTAATATTAGGTACTTTTACCTCATGTATCATAGTTCTATAACTTTACTTGCGATAAAATTTTCCATTTCCATTCATCGTTTTTCAAGTATCTGTAGTTCTGTGAATTCTCCTTAACATTAATACACCATTGTCTAACTCCCATTATGATAACGAATATGCAAAAAACTTTTAAGAAATCATATTTATGATTAACGGAAGTGAACCAAGAATTATAGATCTAAGTTGACTATATACATTATTGACTTATTAACACTTTACATGCCATATCATGCCATTCCAAAGATATAAGTTTTTTGATGGATATTATAATTTTTCATCTGCATCATATTGACTATGTTGTATTAAAGAACTTTAATCAAATCTTTCAGTTTTATTAGACAATAGCGTACTTATAAAAATTTCACAATTTAAAAAATCCTTTTTTGAAAATTTATCACTCACGGGATTGCACAGGATTATAGTTTTGCTACACTAGTAAAAACACGTGTTTTGGATAGGAATAAAGGTGTTGTGTGTTAACGTTAAAATACACAATTTTTAGCAGCAATACAGGCAGAACTCATAATTTATTATAAGCCCGTCGTTTAAACAAACTAGCAATTAAACTAGCAACTAAGCAATTGTAAGTCATTTTCCTTAGTAATGAAAATTTTAAACCCATTCATCTCAAAATATGAGTCTTTGAGTTGTACCGCTATTGCTGCACGTGACCGATATATCGATATACTGCACCGATAATATGATATAGCTTGGGTCTGAAAAATATTTCTGATGGAATACAAGGTACTATAACTATCAAACAATAATATTAACCGATAATGTTTTAAACAATGAAACCAAATTATGATCCGTTCTAGTGTGCTAGAGCCCCCTTATCCACGGATTTGAGAAAAAATCCATTGGGTCCTAGTTAAGAAGTTTGAAACTTCATAATGTTTGTCAATTATACTAATATGAATCCATTTTGAAAACACAACCTTCTCTTGAGTCTCTAGCATTGAAGCGGACTTTTACAGCCTTGTTCCAAAATTCCGAATGGTTCAGGCGGCAAAATAAATTGTTAGTGAATAAAAGCATTCGCGCTGTGAAAATGTTAACTACTAATGTCAATAAATGAGGCTAAATAATTATGATTCGACTGAAGCTCTTCATATATGTTCATCTGCATCATCGGGCTCGTGGACACTTCCCGGCGAAAGAGTTCGCAGCATATTTAACCTGTAATAAATAAGTAATTCTTAAATAATGTATAGACAGAACATTATTCAGTATAAGTAACAGTAGTCTTACAGACAATCTTGGCATTGATATCCCCTGAGTAGAATAGACCACCCTCATTTCTTACCGAAGTGTCGCGAAAACCGATTAAGGTAAGTTGACGTCGGGCAGGCGGTCGGTCGTAAGATACCAAATCATGTGATAGCATGTTTAAAACATGTTGTGCCTCCCCCACTTAGAGTGGGATAAGGGTAGGAGAATGATGCATTGACAAATAACAGAGATTTTAAAAATACATTTTTAGCTTCCACTGGTCTTAAATAGTGTCTGGAAAATATTTTTTACATGTGTCTATAACTTTGTCTACAGTTATATTTTAAGTATAGAATAGAGACTTTAACTATAAATAATATTTTTTTTTAGTAATAAAATATAAGGGGTATCTGTGACAATCTTTGTGTTATGTTAAATATCTTTAATTTTGTACTGTTAGCAGTACCAGGCTAAAAATATTATGCTTTCCAAATACTGTATTGTACTGTGTGACAATTAAGAAGCGTATGTGATAAAGTTCCAATGATCATCACTAATATGACTTTTAAGCTATTCTTACATTACACACTTTTTTTCATCACTATAATAGAGGAACCGTTGTACCAAACTTTTGTTGTTATATCTCAAACGGATTAGGCAGTTAGCCCACTATACATATAAGCTTCAGTTTTAATTGAAAGTGAAATGGACAGACTGACATACTTTACATCAAATATTTACTTGCCTTCATCTAGTCAAATCAATTGACCTAATCATGTGCTTATCCCATAAAGCATCAACAGCATATAGCCCTTAGACGTCATCCCAATGAGTACTCTCTTTGGCAATGACCAGGTTCATCTGAAAATTATTGCAAAAACATTTTAATAAATATGTAACAAGCTGTGTGCACAACAAGAGGCCGTGCGACTATGTAAAGACGATCATGGGTTTAAACCCCGCGCAGGCACATGGCTAATTGACAATTGCAATTTATGACACGCTTTTCGGTGAAGGAAAATATCGTGAGGAAATGCGCATACTTCTAACGAAGTCTAGGGATATGCGTAACCTACCAATCCGCATTGGAGCAACGCGATGGTAGGTCTTTGCTACAATACTTCCTTCCAAAAAACGGATAGAGGAAGCTTATGGTTCCTACTGCTGGGGTGGGTAACAGGCTGTTACTTTAAACATACACATGCAGTGTGTTTACAAACAAAAATGATTTATATTTGAAACATTTTAACTGATTTATTTTTTTATTTAAAGTATCTTGAAGAAATAACTTTCTGTTAAATATAATTAACTATAATCTATAATCCATATTGTCTGTCGCAGAAAGAATAAAAAACTATTCAGTAATAACCACTTAAAACTTAGAATATAACTGATATTGGGTATAACATATGATATACAACACTTCAATAAAGCATACACAATAAATATTACTATAGAAGGAAAAGTTTTACTTTTTATTATATTTTGAAATTAAAAAATAAAACTTTCCAATATTATTACAGTTCAATAACTAAGGATATCTATACTTATAATAAATCTGAAGAAAGGTCAATTCTGTAACTGGAATATATTTCCAAAATAACTATCAGGGGGTGATTAGGGATCGATACTGATGCCAAAAATGCAATCAGTAAAATTTTTGTCTGTCTGTCTGTCTGTCTGTCTGTCTGTCTGTCTGTCTGTCTGTATAACCGTTATAGAAACAAAAACTACTCGACGGATTTTAACGAAACTCGGTACAATTGTTTTTCATACTCCTGGGCTGGTTATAGTATACTTTTCATCACGCTGCAATCAATAGGAGCAGAGCAGTGAAGGGAAATGTTGGGAAAACGGGAGAAGTTACTCCATTTTTTAAGCTTCCGTCGCGTGTGCAACCTTGATGGTTAAAGCTACACAGTAATCATGTATGACGGAAATGTTCTCCTTAAAATTATATAAAAACTATCCCACGACAGCATATGTCTATCTTTTATTGTTGACACACAATTACACGTGTAACTCCCGATAGCTTAGCAGTTCGAAGCTTTCTGGTTATATTTGTCTACTCCTACATTTATATCACTCTCAGTCATCCCTAAATAAAGAAGTGAATAGTATTAACCATTGTATAAAAAAAGAATCATTGAAATCGGTATAGAAACACCAAAGTTATACATGAAATACGCTAATAATAAGCCATCGCGCGTGAATACTGAATCATGCTATAAGGATTATCACTACATAGTATAAAACAAAGTCACATTCTTTGTTTGTCCCTTATATCCCAGATTTTGATGCGGTTTTTTTAATAGATAGAGTGATTCAAGGGGAAGGTTTATATGTATAATAACATTCAATATGGAGTAGAAAAATACTGTAATTTTTGAGGTTTCTAATGTGATGTCGTAAATAATTACTTTTTTGCCGCTTACATTGCAAACACAGGCTACCTAAAACCCTACGAGATTTATCAAAATGATGTACTAAGTATTTGTACACATTGAAAAGGTCTACAGAAAAGTCCGCGATGGTATATGTCTATCTCTTATGGATAACCAACAATAGCATTTTTTGTCATTAACTTTTTACGAAAAATAATGCCTTATTTTCGAAGCAATTTTTATACAATATAGCCATTAATCCTTATCCAATTAAGTACCTTAAATACATTGTTGATTTAATATAGATCAATATGACCGTTTACAGCATGTAATTTAAATGAACATTTTCGAAGATATCACTGATTTAAAATCCCGCGAGGAGGCCGCGCTTCGCCCTATAGCACTTCGGATTTAGCAGCGATCGGACGCGCAACTAAATGTCGCTCTTTTAAGAGTAACCTCTAAAGAAAACATTTTTGTATTGTCTAATGATAACAATGCTATGAATGTTGTATATAAAGACATTCTGTAATTAATGTTAAACATAAAATATACAGGGAAAAATGTAAAATGTAAATATGTAGTATATGAAATTAGATATAGCAGAAAATCTTCTTGGTATAGGGGAGAGGGGAATTGATTTTCTTCAAATTTAACGCGTGCGGGCCACGGGCAGTAATGAATACCTAAATTAAAACTGCTGGATCGATTTTAATCATTTTTTTTCACTGGGTGACATAGGCTATATATTTTATACCCGTGCGAAGCAGGGTAGGCCGCTAGTACATAATAAACAAATAAGAGCCCAGATTATGCTTCGAGGTCCCTGCTTTATACCTTGTAAACATATTAAATAGACAATAGGTTGAGATATACAAACGTAATGTAATAAATATGTATATAAATTGAGAAACACTAGCTTAAATTTAACTACAGAAACAATGCTTATAAGAAGTCCATTTATACTATTAATATTATTAATGCGAAAGTTTGTGAGTATGGATGTGTTTGTTACTCTTTCACTGTGAATCCCCCGAATCAATAAAGATGACATTTTTCACAATTCGCCCTTATACACCGGAATAACATATAGGCTATCATAACATATAGGATAGAAATCCTATTAACTCTACAGGAATAGGATGACATTGAATAGCGCAATCTATTATCGACCTGTCACACGACAACAGTTTACGCGAACGAAATCGCGAGTAAAGGCTAGTACTATATAAATGGTACAAAAAGTTGGTCTTAAATGTAGGCTGCCATTGCACAGATAACTATGATGAGAAAAAAATAATTTATAGAAGTAGGCTTTACGTTGCTGAATTCCAGAGTACAAAAGATATGATAGAATTATTTTGCTATAATCAACATTTGTTAAATGAACCTATGTAATTCTAAGTGTAGGAAGTAGTTTGATCACAATAGATCAGTAATGGCCAAAGTGATACTGGGCCCTCAGGCCCTGCAGAGCCACTACTCCCAGAAGAAGAGGAGAAAGCAAAACAGATCTCATATCTTATACATGCAGGATTAGTTACCACACATATCATAAAACCCCCAAAAAGTCACTAAATCCCATTATTTAGCTATTTTCTTATCTTTTTATCCCAAAGAGGCATACACATAATCAAAGAATAATAATTAATTCACATTGTAATCTGTCAAAGAAAGGTCTAGTATCGATTCGTGTAGGGGTCTTAGGGTGTTGGAATCTCAACTCCACACCAGAAAACGTAGGGTCAATAGTCCCCCTATGAGGTGAACTGAGGACCTAAAAAGGTTGCGTGGCTTTGCTGGACCCAAGCGGCACAAGATAGTGTGCTTTGGAGATCCCATGAAGACACCTATGTCCTTCTGTGGACATCCATCGTTTACTTATGAAGATATTACTCTTTCCTTTAAAAAAAAATCAGTAATGGCATATATCAATCTTTTAAGAATAACTTACTAATCTCATTCTAACTTTTTTTAAATGGTCACAAAGTGGCAAAATCAAAATTAACTGTTTGCACTCTGTTATTGTCACTGTGGCGAAACAGCACGCCAGTATCTCTAGAGCTGGCACATCATAAACACTTTTAGGTAGCTGATACTCATGATTAAAATCATGCAGAATTTGCAACATTGTAAATACTTGGGGGCCGGCTAGATAGTATCAACAAAATGTCCCAAAAATGCTGAAACCTAGTGTTAAAAAGTGCTAAGATTGCTAGATCTGTGAGAAATATCTAGAATCTAGAAATAATAATATAAGTCTGCTTAGACCCCAGAGCACAAATTAACTTAAAATTATATAGTTACTTTTATTATATTACTTTATGATAAAAACACACTTACATACTTTAATCTAGTTGTCACAGGTATGTGTGGAAATGTTTTAACATCCTTATCAGTTAAGTTGGTAGCTTGAGTGACCTATCTCTTGCACAAATGCTGCTTTATATATTATAGCTTTCCTTTAGTTGCACTTAGTCTAGTGTTATTCAATCTCTGAAAATAATTTTAAAAAATTAAAAAAATTAAAAATAATTGTTACTATTCAAATACAACCTCTTATGAAAGAGGTTGTATTTGAATCTATAACATAAAAAAAATGCTGTCTGTGTCATTATGCATTGATTTGTTAAGAAAGAGTAAATGGGTTCACTTTTAGAAAAATTGCTTTTTATTATTGCATAAGTATGAAGGAGAAATATTGTTTGTTATTTAATTTCTGTTAGATATAAACAGGTGCACATTTTAAGTGATTTATAAATTACATAAATATTTACTTTCAGTTTTATAGAACAGTCTTTTAATATTGCTGTTATTCTTTCATTCATAACACATACTATTATATCTTTTATTAGCACTGTAAATGTAAAGATATCTCAAATCATAACTATAAATAACATCATGTGACAATCATATTAAAATAAAAAATTATTCTTAATCTTGGATCTGAGGATTCTTGAATCTGCAATTAATCAATCAATTGTTTAATCAATCGTAAATTTGAATTTTGCTTTTGCTTTTTAATTAAAAATCAACAAGTGTTATATAAAGCAATATACCCTATATTGCTTTATACAGAATAAACTTGCTCTCTTTTGCTATTTACTCCCTTTTCATCTGAGTCTCATTATAAAAAACTTGACAATCATTTTTAAAGTTCTAATATAATACAATGAAGTATACAACTTCAATTGAAAATACTTCTTTATTCATAACTAAGATACACAATTATGATCAATTAGAACAACTTCTAAAAAACTTTAACTAATGATTGATAATGGAACATTAAGTTCCATTATTAATCATTTATTGCACTACAAGACCACTATAAGCTATATAAAATCGCAAGACATATAAAATAATGAATATAGCTAATTCATCAATCGAAATTAATGTACATATCATAATTTTTATATTACGATAACTAAGTCAAATAGGAAATAAAAATTATACTGCATGTTAAAGGTTTTAGGTTATCCATGCAAGGTTAGATTATATTTAGAATGTGAGAATGTAAATTTTAAGAAAGCTCTTACTATTATTGAGATGTACAAAATTCATTAAAACTCAACACTTACATTAATATAATGATTAAGTAAATCCTCTTCTTATTGTTTTATGACTCCACGTTTCATTGTTGTTATATTTCTCATTTTAAGAAATATCTCAACAGCTACTGGTGAAATAAGACTTTATACATTTAATTTGCTTCTAGTGATATTTGTTTCAAGAATTTTGCTAACTAAATTAAAACAAAATTATACATTTTAGTAAAAATTAAAGTACTAGAATTTTACAACGGGAAATTTAAAAATTTAATACACCGCCCATTCATTAATAAAATCAACTTGTTGTCTTGTTATATGATAGACAGGTGGTGGATATCAGGGCGGTTTTACTACAGGCGCCAACACATGTTATCTCGCATCCCTCTTGCACATGTACGTATTAATGAATGAATCGTATGAAAATAGTCTCAGCTGCATCTCGCTCCACTCCTACATACATATTTTTACGCACTCATTCTCATTTTGACTGTCTATCATATAACAAGTTGATTTTATCAATGAATAGGCGGTGTATTAAATTTTTAAATTTCCCGTTGTAAAGTTCTAGTACTTTTAATTTTGTTAATTTTGTTAATTTTGTTTTAATTTAGTTAGCAAAATTCTTGAAACAAATATCACTAGAAGCAAATTAAATGTATCAAGTCTTATTTCACCAGTAGCTGTTGAGATATTTCTTAAAATGAGAAATATAACAACGAAGTTATAAAACAATAAGAAGAGGATTTACTTAATCATTATATAAATGTAAGTGTTGAGTTTTAATGAATTTTGTGCATCTCAATAATAGTAAGAGCTTTCTTAAAATTTACATTCTCACATTCTAAATATAATCTAACCTTGCATGGATAACCTAAAACCTTTAACATGCAGTATAATTTTTATTTCCTATTTGACTTAGTTATCGTAATATAAAAATTATGATATGTACATTAATTTCGATTGATGAATTAGCTATATTCATTATTTTATATGTCTTGCGATTTTATATAGCTTATAGTGGTCTTGTAGTGCAATAAATGATTAATAATGGAACTTAATGTTCCATTATCAATCATTAGTTAAAGTTTTTTAGAAGTTGTTCTAATTGATCATAATTGTGTATCTTAGTTATGAATAAAGAAGTATTTTCAATTGAAGTTGTATACTTCATTGTATTATATTAGAACTTTAAAAATGATTGTCAAGTTTTTTATAATGAGACTCAGATGAAAAGGGAGTAAATAGCAAAAGAGAGCAAGTTTATTCTGTATAAAGCAATATAGGGTATATTGCTTTATATAACACTATTGTTGATTTTTAATTAAAAAGCAAAAGCAAAATTTAAATTTACGATTGATTAAACGATTGATTGATTAATTGCAGATTCAAGAATCCTCAGATCCAAGATTAAGAGTAATTTTTTATTTTAATATGATTGTCACATGATGTTATTTATAGTTATGATTTGAGATATCTTTACATTTACAGTGCTAATAAAAGATATAATAGTATGTGTAATGAATGAAAGAATAACAGCAATATTAAAAGACTGTTCTATAAAACTGAAAGTAAATATTTATGTAATTTATAAATCACTTAAAATGTGCAACTGTTTATATCTAACAGAAATTAAATAACAAACAATATTTCTCCTTCATACTAAATAATAAAAAGCAATAATAAAAAGCAATTTTTCTAAAAGTGAACCCATTTACTCTTTCTTAACAAATCAATGCATAATGACACAGACAACATTTTTTTTATATTATAGAACAACTATTCATATAGATTCAAATACAACCTTGTTCATAAGAGTTTCTATTTGAATAGTAACAATTTTTAATTTTTTTAATTTTTTAAAATTATTTTCAGAGATGGAATAGCACTAGACTAAGTGCAACTAAAGGTAGGTAACTAATACTCAAGTGAAGCCTGAATTTATGAAGCTAAGTTAGATTCCCGTAATTTCAGCCACAGATGTAAGCGTGCACTCAAACATCAGTAGCCAAAAGCGACTGGGAAAAGAATTAAGGTTTTACATGTATTGCAGGTGCCAAATACCGGCTCTTTGCCAACCGCAACACATAACCATTACAACAAAAAAATTTAAAAATTAATGGATTGAATGAAATTAATGGATTAATTTTACAGGAGGGCAGTCCGACAGCTGGCCTCGTGACTCCACGAGCTACGCTGGTCTGGCCTCGCTGCTGTCAATGGAGACGTGCCGCCGCCCCTCACCCCAGGCCGGCCCGTCCGGCTATGCCGCAGCTGCTGTCGCTCCGCCGTCGCCTCGAGCGCTCGAACAGCGCCAGGCCGAACAGTAGCGTCAACCACCAGGACCTCTGTAATTTGAGAAAATGCATTTGAGGTAACTAATACTCAAGTGAAGTCTGAATTTATGAAGCTAAGTTAGATTCCCGTAATTTCAGCCACAGATGTAAGCGTGCACTCAAACATCAGTAGCCAAAAGCGACTGGGAAAAGAATTAAGGTTTTACATGTATTGCAGGTGCCAAATACCGGCTCTTTGCCAACCGCAACACATAACCATTACAAAAAAAAAATGTAAAAATTAATGGATTATATGAAATTAATGGATTAATTTTACAGGAGGGCAGTCCGACAGCTGGCCTCGTGACTCCACGAGCTACGCTGGTCTGGCCTCGCTGCCGCCAATGGAGACGTGCCGCCGCCCCTCACCCCAGGCCGGCCCGTCCGGCTATGCCGCAGCTGCTGTCGCTCCGCCGTCGCCTCGAGCGCTCGAACAGCGCCAGGCCGAACAGTAGCGTCAACCACCAGGACCTCTGTAATTTGAGAAAATGCATTTGAGGTAACTAATACTCAAGTGAAATCTGAATTTATGAAGCTAAGTTAGATTCCCGTTATTTCAGCCACAGATGTAAGCGTGCACTCAAACATCAGTAGCCAAAAGCGACTGGGAAAAGAATTAAGGTTTTACATGTATTGCAGGTGCCAAATACCGGCTCTTTGCCAACCGCAACACATAACCATTACAAAAAAAAAATGTAAAAATTAATGGATTGAATGAAATTAATGGATTAATTTTACAGGAGGGCAGTCCGACAGCTGGCCTCGTGACTCCACGAGCTACGCTGGTCTGGCCTCGCTGCCGCCAATGGAGACGTGCCGCCGCCCCTCACCCCAGGCCGGCCCGTCCGGCTATGCCGCAGCTGCTGTCGCTCCGCCGTCGCCTCGAGCGCTCGAACAGCGCCAGGCCGAACAGTAGCGTCAACCACCAGGACCTCTGTAATTTGAGAAAATGCATTTGAGGTAACTAATACTCAAGTGAAGTCTGAATTTATGAAGCTAAGTTAGATTCCCGTAATTTCAGCTACAGATGTAAGCGTGCACTCAAACATCAGTAGCCAAAAGCGACTGGGAAAAGAATTAAGGTTTTACATGTATTGCAGGTGCCAAATACCGGCTCTTTGCCAACCGCAACACATAACCATTACAACAAAAAAATTTAAAAATTAATGGATTGAATGAAATTAATGGATTAATTTTACAGGAGGGCAGTCCGACAGCTGGCCTCGTGACTCCACGAGCTACGCTGGTCTGGCCTCGCTGCTGCCAATGGAGACGTGCCGCCGCCCCTCACCCCAGGCCGGCCCGTCCGGCTATGCCGCAGCTGCTGTCGCTCCGCCGTCGCCTCGAGCGCTCGAACAGCGCCAGGCCGAACAGTAGCGTCAACCACCAGGACCTCTGTAATTTGAGAAAATGCATTTGAGGTAACTAATACTCAAGTGAAGTCTGAATTTATGAAGCTAAGTTAGATTCCCGTAATTTCAGCCACAGATGTAAGCGTGCACTCAAACATCAGTAGCCAAAAGCGACTGGGAAAAGAATTAAGGTTTTACATGTATTGCAGGTGCCAAATACCGGCTCTTTGCCAACCGCAACACATAACCATTACAAAAAAAAAATGTAAAAATTAATGGATTATATGAAATTAATGGATTAATTTTACAGGAGGGCAGTCCGACAGCTGGCCTCGTGACTCCACGAGCTACGCTGGTCTGGCCTCGCTGCCGCCAATGGAGACGTGCCGCCGCCCCTCACCCCAGGCCGGCCCGTCCGGCTATGCCGCAGCTGCTGTCGCTCCGCCGTCGCCTCGAGCGCTCGAACAGCGCCAGGCCGAACAGTAGCGTCAACCACCAGGACCTCTGTAATTTGAGAAAATGCATTTGAGGTAACTAATACTCAAGTGAAGTCTGAATTTATGAAGCTAAGTTAGATTCCCGTAATTTCAGCCACAGATGTAAGCGTGCACTCAAACATCAGTAGTCAAAAGCGACTGGGAAAAGAATTAAGGTTTTACATGTATTGCAGGTGCCAAATACCGGCTCTTTGCCAACCGCAACACATAACCATTACAAAAAAAAAATGTAAAAATTAATGGATTGAATGAAATTAATGGATTAATTTTACAGGAGGGCAGTCCGACAGCTGGCCTCGTGACTCTACGAGCTACGCTGGTCTGGCCTCGCTGCTGCCAATGGAGACGTGCCGCCGCCCCTCACCCCAGGCCGGCCCGTCCGGCTATGCCGCAGCTGCTGTCGCTCCGCCGTCGCCTCGAGCGCTCGAACAGCGCCAGGCCGAACAGTAGCGTCAACCACTAGGACCTCTGTAATTTGAGAAAATGCATTTGAGGTAACTAATACTCAAGTGAAGTCTGAATTTATGAAGCTAAGTTAGATTCCCGTAATTTTAGCCACAGATGTAAGCGTGCACTCAAACATCAGTAGCCAAAAGCGACTGGGAAAAGAATTAAGGTTTTACATGTATTGCAGGTGCCAAATACCGGCTCTTTGCCAACCGCAACACATAACCATTACAAAAAAAAAATGTAAAAATTAATGGATTGAATGAAATAAATGGATTAATTTTACAGGAGGGCAGTCCGACAGCTGGCCTCGTGACTCCACGAGCTACGCTGGTCTGGCCTCGCTGCCGCCAATGGAGACGTGCCGCCGCCCCTCACCCCAGGCCGGCCCGTCCGGCTATGCCGCAGCTGCTGTCGCTCCGCCGTCGCCTCGAGCGCTCGAACAGCGCCAGGCCGAACAGTAGCGTAAACCACCAGGACCTCTGTAATTTGAGAAAATGCATTTGAGGTAACTAATACTCAAGTGAAGTCTGAATTTATGAAGCTAAGTTAGATTCCCGTAATTTCAGCCACAGATGTAAGCGTGCACTCAAACATCAGTAGCCAAAAGCGACTGGGAAAAGAATTAAGGTTTTACATGTATTGCAGGTGCCAAATACCGGCTCTTTGCCAACCGCAACACATAACCATTACAAAAAAAAAAGTAAAAATTAATGACGTACGAATTACCAAAACTGCGCAATTTCAGAAATCAGTACGACACCTTTATAATGGCTAGCCCGTTAATAAAACGTCTTACAAAGTAGCGCGCTTTTGAAGCTAATGTTCGACGATACAGAAAACGAACATTACCAACAAAACGCCTACACAGTATGGGAAGAAAGAACACTGCAGTGTCCACCTCAACCATACTGTTAAATGAGAAGAAAAAGCCCTGCAGATTTTACAGGAGGGCAGTCAGACGCTGCTAGTCATTAAATATTAAAGATTACAATGTCTATATTTACCTAAGCTATGATTAAAACAGAGAAAAGAAACTCAAAACTATGAGAATATAGAAAACCTATTCAATACTTTAAATTAAAAAGATTCTGCATAAATTAAATAATATATAATAAAATAAAAATATAAAATCACTGCGTATATACATATAATAAATAAAAATTCTTTTAATATTTTAAGTTCACAATCTAGTGGTGTAACCATTTTTATAACGTGGAGGTGGGTATATATTACTTAGTATGACCGTAACTGTAAATGTTATTGAAAGTACCCACTTTTATAAATTTTTCGAGCTAATTAAGTTAGTGTTATTGGAAGAGACTAGTGTCTAAGATACAGGCTCCGCCTAGTTTAGACGCTAGTGCTCAAGTAATTTAAGTTTAGTTATAAGTTCGATTTAAATTGTATAGTTTAAAGTTGGAATGTTACATTTTGGAGTCAATAAACATTTATTTATTTATTTATTATTATAATTATGCAAAAGTAATAATAAAATTATTTTGCTATAATCGGCGATGAAGTAAAATAGAAAATGTATATAATGCTAAATGTAGAGTGGACAATTGGTTATCATACCTGATACATGCAGGATTCGTAAAAAACACATGCACAAACCTCCACCACCGCCACCACCATACACAAGCACTATATACATTCACTATCACAAACTCAACAACTCAATGTTTGAATTTCAACAAACATTCTCGGATAAAATGTGAGTAGTTATCCAAAACTTAATAACAAATAAACTATACTTTTGCACTATTTAATACGAAGAAAATTGAAACGTACTGACTCACCTGAAATGTTCGTTATACGTAATATATAACTGTAATCACTTTTTACTTACGCAAAAATATATAAACCAACAAATGATTTTTAATTAAAATTAGACAATTCCATAAACTTCTTGTTAACGCACACTATGTACAATAACACGATATAATAGGAATACCACAATTCCCGTTCCGAGATGCACTTCTCTTGAATGACGAACAAGGACTGAATGTCACTGAAACGTTTTATCAAATGGAAGACTCCCCACTCCAGTCCCCACCGAAAACAATAACGGCACAGTGTTGCCCCTATTTAATCAAAAAGGGCGCGATTAGGGTTGCCACCTTTTTTTTGAAGAAAAATACTATTTTTCTTTTTAAATCAAAAAAATATAGTACTTTTAGGAAATTCAGGAAAAAAAATAGGACACATCTATTTTCAATCATTATTTATTTTTCCATGATTATTTTTTATTACTTTTCGCTGGATAATGACACGGAGTTAGAGCTACTAACTAACTAAGCCCCGTAAATACATGAATGAGTTTCGTTCCTACATTCCCTATGCAGGGCTGCGGGTGCGTTCCATTCACAGTTAATTAAAAAAAGCACGACAATTGCAATTAGCGATAAAAATATAGTATTTTTCGTGCTATATTCTTTTTCTATAATATATAGTACAATTTAAGCTAGTGTTTTTCAATTTATATGTACATTTATTAAAGCAGGGACCTCGAAGCATATAGCATTATAGTATATCCTTAGTGTTTTTATTGAACTGTGATAATATAGGGAAGTTTTATTTTTTAATTTTAAAATATAAGTAAAAATAAAACTAAAATAATAAAAATAAAACTTTTCCTTCTATAGTAATATTTATTGTGTATGCTTTATTGAAGTGTTGTATATCATATGTCATACCCAATATCAGTTATATTCTATGTTTTAGGTGGTTATTTCTGAATAGTTTTTATTCTTTCTGCGACAGGCAATATGGATTATAGACATACTTTAATTATTTAACAGAAAGTTATTTGTTCAAGATACTTTAACATACTATCCCATTTAGTTATGCATATTTCAACTAGATTTTTTGTCTGAGTAACTGTGTCTGGTCAAGGCACTGCTACTG
Source organism: Morpho helenor (assembly GCA_029227775.1). Classification (NCBI taxonomy): domain Eukaryota; kingdom Metazoa; phylum Arthropoda; class Insecta; order Lepidoptera; family Nymphalidae; genus Morpho; species Morpho helenor. Next base: position 6,558,781 of record JARGCU010000019.1, on the reverse strand, counting down.
TTGTTGCAATGAATTCATTAATATCTGATACAATGGCTGATATTCTTCAAGTGAGTTAAAATGTTTCAAATATAAATCATTTTTGTTTGTAAACACAAAAATTGGCATGTGTATGTTTAAAGTAACGGCCTGTTATCCACCCCAGCAGTGGGAACCATAAGCTTCCTCTATCCGTTTTTTGGAGAGAAGTATTGTAGCAAAGACCTACCATCGCGTTGCTCCAATGCGGATTGGTAGGTTACGCATATCCCTAGAATTCGCTAGAAGTATGCGGATTTCCTTACCATATTTTCCTTCACCGAAAAGCGTGTCATAAATTGCAATTGTCAATTAGACATGTGCCTGCGCGGGGTATAAACCCATGATCGTCTTTACAGAGTCGAACGGCCTCACCGCTGAGCTATCCATAGCTTGTTCCATATTTATTAAAATGTATTTGCAATAATTTTCAGATGAACCTGGTCATAGCCAAAGAGAGTACTCATTGGGATGACGTCTAAGGGCTATATGCTGTTGATGCTTTATGGGATGAAGCACATGATTAGGTCAATTGATTTGACTAGATGAAGGCAAGTAAATATTTGATGTAAAGTATGTCAGTCTGTCCATTTCACTTTCTATTAAAACTGAAGCTTATATGTCTAATAGGCTAACTGCCTAATCCGTTTGAGATATAACAAAAAATGTTTGGTACAATTTTTCCTCTATTATAGTGATGCAAAAAAGTGTGTGATATAAGAATAGCTTAAAAGACATATTAGTGATGATCATTGGAACTTTGTCACATACAATACAGTATTTGGAAAGCATAATATTTTTAGCCTGGTACTGCTAACAGTACAAAATCAAAGATATTTAACATAACACAAAGATTGTCACAGATACCCCTTATATTTTATTATTAAAAAAACAAAATTTATAATTATAGTCTCTATTCTATACTTAAAATATAACTGTAGACAAAGTTATAGACACGAAAAAAATATTTTCCAGACACTATTTAAGACCAGTAGAAGCTAAAAATATATTTTTAAAATTTAAAATCTCTGTTATTTGTCAATGCATCATTCTCCTACCCTTATCCCACTCTAAATGGGGTAGGCACAACATGTTTTAAACATGTTATCACATGATTTGTTATCTTACGACCGGTCGCCTGCCCGACGTCAACTTACCTTAATCGGTTTTCGCGACACCTCGGTAAGAAATGAGGGTGGTCTATTCTACTCAGGGGATATCAATGCCAAGATTGTCTGTAAGACTACCTTTGCAAACTAATGTTCTATCTATACATTATTAAAGAATAACTTATTTATTACAGGTTAAATATGCTGCGAACTCTTCCGCCGGGAAGTGTCCACGAGCCCGATGATGCAGATGAACATATATGAAGAGCTTCAGTCGAATCATAATTATTTAGCCTCATTTATTGACATTAGTAATAACATTTTCACAGCGCGAATGCTTTTATTCACTAACAATTTATTTTGCCGCCTGAACCATTCGGAATTTTGGAATAAGGCTGTAAAAGTCCGCTTCAATGCTAGAGGACTCAAGAGAAGGTTGTGTCTTCAAAATAGTATTCATATTAGTATAATTGACAAACATTATGAAGTTTGAAACTTCTTAACTAGGACCCAATGGATTTTTTCTCAAATCCGTGGATAAGGGGGCTCTAGCACACTAGAACGGATCATAATTTGGTTTCATTGTTTAAAACATGATTGGTTAATATTATTGTTTGATAGTTATAGTACCTTGTATTCCATCAGAAATATTTTCCAGACCCAAGCCATATCATATTACCGGTTCAGTATATTGATATATCGGTCATGTGCAGCAATAGCGGTACAACTCAAAAACTTATATTTTGAGATGAATGGGTTTAAAATTTTCATTACTCAGGAAAATGAATAACAATTGCTTAGTTGCTAGTTTAACTGTTAGTTTGCTTAAACGACGGGCTTATAATGAATTATGAGTTCTGCCTGTATTGCTGCTAAAAATTGTGTATTTTAACATTAACACCATTTATTCCTATTCAAAACACGTGTTTTTACTTGTGTAGCAAAACTAAAAACCTGCGCAATCCTGGGAGTAATATATTTTCAAAACAGGATTATTTAAATTGTGAAATTTTTATAATTACGCTATTGTCTAATAAAACTGAAAGATTTGATCTAGTTAAAATTATATTATCCATCACAAAAACTTATATCTTTGGAATGGCATTATATGACATGTAAAGTGTTAATTAGTCAAAAATGTATATAACTTAAAAAACTATAATTCCTGGTTAACTTGCATTAATCATAAATATGATTTGTTAAAAGTTTTTTGCATAATCGTAATCATAATGCGAGTTAGACAACGGTGTATCAATTAAGGAGAATTCACAGTACTGCAGATACTTGGAAAACGATAATGGAAATGGAAAATTTTATCGCAAGTAAAGTTATAGAACTATGATACATGAGGCAAAAGTAACTAACTAATATTACTATTATTAACATTTAAAAATTGATTAAATTTTTTTATTATTTTACTATATATACTCCATAAGTATAGAAACATAACAAGATGTAAACAAACAAAACCATGTGATTCAGGAGTGACAAATATGTCATAACAATAATATTATTAACAAATGAAAAAATTGGGATTCAACTGCAGTTGTTAAAAGAATATCTCTAATATTTATAAATGTAATTTTCATAAATTGATTGGTATTTTCTAAAATTAAATATTTATACCTTTAGTATAGCAAAACAGCAATATATAATTTAATAAAATTCAGCAGATACAAATTAGCCAAGTAAACTACCTAAAATGGTAATTGGATTAACCAACGCAACATAATATCAATATTCTACGAGCTTCACTCTGTGATACTTAAACTCTGTGATGTAGTAATTTAGTGTATTTAATATTATCCATCGTTTTCTTTAAAAATTTTATAATTCTTATTTATTGTTTCAAAGTTTGTAAAAATTATTGATAGCAATCACGCCATAATAAAGTGGTGCGAATACTATCAATAATTTTAAATTCTTTAAAAGAATTAAAAATTATATTAAATGTTAGTATAATGTGTTGTAATAAAAAAGGTACTTTATAGTAGGCAGATAATGCCTACTATAAACTACCTGTTTTGACATGTTTACATTTAGTTAAATACTTAACCCATGGAGTATAGTTCCTCATGATGTTTTCTTTCATCGAAAAGCTTGGTATCAATTGGCACATTAATTATGGCAAAATTTCACAATTTAATTCTTATTTTATATGTATAAATCCGAAGTGTTAACTGGTTTGATGGAAAATATTATACTTAGAGATAAAAACCACTAATATTCTATAAAAATACTACCAATATATCTAAAAAAGACTAATATTTATAATTTACCATCAAGTATACTCCTTTTAAGTATAATGTTTTTTCCTAAATACTAAAACGGTAAAAACGAAAGCATCTATTGTTTCAAATACTAATCTTGTAAATTTGTTTTCGAGTGAATACTTATAATTAATTATATTTAATAATAATAATATATAATAATTTAAATTACAATTCCTATATTTTCAAGATACATGATCGCCGATTCTGTTTCCTATTTAAAAATAGTAATCATTTTTGAAGTTGCACTTTTAGCGTGTTTAGGAAAAAACTTTTTTTTTTAAGAAGCATGCACATAGAAATGTAAAACGGCTGTTGAATATAAATTTTTTTATTACAGTAAAAGTCTATTAAAGAATTTCCTTAAATATTTTGTTTTATTAAAATCTAAAAATCATTATTAATATGTTACAGGAAAACCGGTTATCCAAATAATCGGTAAGAGTAAAATGCGAATCGATAAAACTTTGACATCACTAGTTACGGTTTTAGCGCACCAAGTACATCACTAATTTTACTACGATTTTACGTCATACGTTATATATATTACTACTCCATATGTGAGAAAGAGTCAGAGCTGAGACTAAACCCGTTTTTATGAATGAAACGGGTGAGAGGCAGATAGTTTTTATGAATGAGAATGTAAGTAGCTATAGTGCTACTCTGCACCCCCCCATACCACCGAAAATAGGCTCGCGCCAATGTATGAATCTCAACCATCTATTTTATAGTTAATAATCTATGGTGGATATATTATCATAAATTATAACTAAAAAAGTAGTCTATGATGTTTATTAATTTACAAGTTACTCAAAAGTATATAGGGGTGCTTAGAGTGGAAAAAATCGATTATTAAATAATCAATTTTTCTTTCTTCAAATCAATCCATTTGTAAAAAATACAAAATTTGTATCAATAAAATATAGATTATTAATAATCGATATTTTTTCTACTTCAAAAGTTGCTTTTTCAATATTAATTTTTTTAGAATAAAGCCTTATGTGGAGTACACGAATAAAAATGGCTATTTTTAAGTGATTTGTTGCGCTGTTTGGGAAATTCTATTAAAATTTGTAGTTTAGCTACATTGGTATCAAATAGCAACGCATATATATTATCTTAATAAACAAGAAAAAAAGAAGAAAATAGTGTTAAATAACACTATTTTCTTCTTTTTTTCTTTATAAAATAAAATCTATAAAATCGATTTATAATGTTAAGAAAATCGATTATAATAATAAAATAATCGATTAATATAAAAATCGATTATATTTCACATCCTTACTCAAAAGTAATAATAAAACTTGTTTTGCTATAAATCGTGATATATAAAGCGAATGAAAAATATATATAATGCTAAATGTAAAGTGGACTATCCGTTTTTATACCTAATACATGCGGAATTTGTAAAAACACGCATCTATTATAGTGCATGATCTATGATAATATCATGGCAAATATTGATATTTTCACTACTAGTTCAGTATCTCTGCTTGAACTTAGACTTAAATTTGTTGATTTGCAGCTGAAAAACAATTCTTCTATAAAAGGTTTTGTGTATGCTATTGATCCCGATCAATACAGGTAAACATGGTATTATATTCCTTTTAGGTAATTTATGTTATTAGTAACATGTTTTATGGACATTTTAACATCGAGTGACATCGAGTCTTAAAATTTTGAACATACAAATAAAAATGTAGTTGCACAATATAAAATGACTATATAAAATATAAATATATGAGACACTTACACACACGGACATCCATCCCCAAAGTAAGTAACTTAATTCTTGTTATGGTAGACAGACAACTGGTGAATATATATATTCACCAGTTGTCTGTCTACCATAACTTATATATTTTTTAAATATGTACTTAAATACAAATATACACCCAGGCTGAAAGACATTCATTTATAAAAAATGTTGGCCCTCAGCGGGAATCGAACCCACAAACCGGTGAGCCGAAGGCAGGGTCACTACCTACTGCGCCAATGGGCCAGTAGGAAGCAGACAATATTCACATACCTTATTTAGGCAGGAACAGTCACCACACCTATAATTTTTAAATGTTACACTCAATTGTAATAATCCATAACCAACTTAAGTAAAGTTGTATGCATGTTGATTTACAAAATTTAAAATTAACATTATATTGTTAACAAAAATCTTTTAATTTCAGCATCATTTTGTTGGACCCAAGTGGAGAAAATTTTCAAACTATGTTAATACCAGGCCATGCAATTCTTAATGTATCAGTAATATCAAATGAAAAGATTTCTTTACATAAAACTGAAGCTGCTGCGAAGAATGTGATTGAAAAGAAAGAAAAATTAATATCATGGTTGCAATTAAATCTATTACCAGTGACTGAAACAGAAGAAAATATAACATTTGGGGGTGTCACAATTTTACCCCCATACAATGTTACTAATATATATTCAACAAGTCCAATTATTGCCAAGCAAGTTAAAGATCTAATGGAAAGGATGCCACATGATTTTTAAAATATCATCATCCTCCTGCCCTTATCCCACCCTCAGTGGGATTGGCACAGCATGTTGTAAACATGTCGTTACATGATTTGGCTACGTATTTTACGACCTGCTGTCAACTGATGTCAACTTACCTTAGTCGCTTTTTGTGACACCTCAGTAAGAAATTAGGGTGGTCTATTCTACTCAGCCTGATACCACACGGTGGGTCGACTCAACTTATTCTCCTTTTACGACACCTCGATAAGAAATGAGGTGGTACTAATCTATTCAGCTGGATACCACACTAGATGATTTAAAAAATATTTTGTGAAATTTTTTGAGCTAATGCTAACTCAAATAAGAACAATGATCTATTATGAAATTTGTGCTGCTGTGATATTAGTACTTGCACTGTGTTAAAGTGTGCAAAATATGGATCTAAGTTGTTATTTTATAATAAAGTGTGATTTTTTGCAACTTCCGTCAGAATATTATTAAAGATCAACATCATTCATTGCCAGCCACTTAACAAAGTGGCAATCTAATGTGTATGAAATTATAATCGTTACCTCATAGTATAAAAGCTGATTTATTTATCTAATATAAATAAATTAGCTTTTAAATTAGTTGTCTCTAAGTTTTTCTATGCTATGCAATGAGTGACTATAAGTAGATATTTTCATATAAATGTGGGTTTTTTCTTAGCTGTTTTTAGCATTAATTTCTGTTATCCTAGGGCTTTTTTAAAGTACATTTAGTTGCTTACAAAGTATCATTTAACATCTTTCCTGCATAATTCAATATGTAGATTTACACTTAATTTTTTTTAAATCTTAAATATTCTATTCAAAAAGTAAAGATTATTATCAACAAAAACATACGCATTTCACATATTTATTAATACACTAGCTATTCTGGCTTGCATTGCGATGGCTCAGTCTAGTTTCGATTTCCCATCGAAAGAACACAACAGTTTAATAAAACCTCCGATCGCCACCGCACTTTACAGGATCATCCGCTGGTCATTCTAAAATTTCATTAAAATCGGGCCGGTTTGGAGCTTATAAAGGTCGTACAGACAACATTCATTTTAATATATTAGAAGATTATATTAGATTAGATTTATAGAAGAGAGGATCTATACGAATACTAGAAGAAAATTAAGTAACAGGTTTTACTTTTCTATTTACTGCTAGAGGGTGGTGGCAAACATTTTTGGAGAATAGATCAAATATTCAGAATACAAATTATATATTGGATCTTCGAAAATCTACAAAAAATAACCTTTTTTGAACTCTTAAAACTCCAAATATATGTCAAGAAATCGATCTATATTGTTGAATAGAAAATAGTCCATCTGTTGTCGAGTAGCGTATCTTCGTAGCTTCTCATAAAATTTGCTATAAAATCATGAAAGGCGATATATATGATTATGATATTAGAGATGAACCACGATAATATGGCGCGCCCATCCAAATCACTGCTTCAATAAGTATCTTTACAAAAGATTCTGTAGTAGTCAGTTATTGTCCAAACAGTTTTCATAATATCTAGTATAACTTATTACCAAATTTGTTGGTCAACTAATCATAACTAGCCACATCTCGAAAGACAATGCAAGTGTATTTTTCATAGAGTATATCAGTGCAACGCCATACTATGAGCATGTCGACGCTAGTCGTGCAACGAGTCCAGCAACAAATTCATGGATTTGTTTTCGTTTGACAGCCGTCTCAGCACGCACACATGCGTTAGTTGGTAATGCTAAGTGAACTAAGCAGGCAACGTTCACATACTTTATACATGCAAGACCAGACACCACACGTATCACAACACGCCACATAAGCACTACACACATACACTACGACAATCTCTACGATCGTTTCACTCTGCAACCGAAGCATCATCAAAAGGATAGGCTCCACTACAAAATCGTAATGCAATTACGAGATTGTGTGGTGTTTTGTTGGTGGCGGCGTTTTGTGATACGTCTGGTGACTTGTCTTGCATGTATAAAGTATGTGAACGTTGCCTGCTTACTGCTACGTAATGTAACGTAACGTAATGCTAAATGTAGCATTACATAGATAATCTTAACAAACGCGGATTATAGCAGAATAATTCTATCTTAACTTCTGTGACATACATATAGTTTCAGCTGATTGGCTTTGGAATAAAAACAAAAAAAAAATGTCTCATTCTTATTATTTGTGTAGATAGGGTACGTTCAAGAATTACGTAAGCAGATTTATTATAATTATTTACGACCCCACTTAGAGTGGGATAAGGTCAGGAAGATGATGATTTCTTTTTAAAAAGTAAGCAAAAGTAAGCAAAGACAATATGAGGGTTGCCATTCGTGTAAAATAGTAAATAACTATCGATGACGTAATCATCATCTAGACTCTCCTACACCCCATGTCATCCAAATTAAGCAAAGACGCCCCGGTCCTCCCATAGTGCTCACGTAATACTTAAACGGTCCCATATCATAAATCTAACAATTTAGTAGTGTCAAATAGACATTTCCATTATCAACGTCGACCCACGGGATGCACCTGAGGCCGTCCGGAAAGAGCATCGGCCGTGACACTCACAGCCGTGGCAGTCGAAAGAGCAATGGCGGGGGACGTAATTTGATAATCGCGTCGCTCTTGATCGAGTCACGGCGATCCATCGCTGACAACTGACACTAGAGGACGTAATAGGTTTGAGATTTGTTAGGATCTGTTCAGACCTGGCGACATTACGATTTCATACAAAAAACAACTTTATTTAAGAACCATACTTCTCCTACCCTTATCCCAAACTATGTCGGCATAATATGTTTTTAGCATTCGTCAACTCTGTCACTGTACTGTAGAAAAAATCAAATTTAATTAAAATGTGTTTAAATTTAGAACAAATTTAAAGAAGTTGTGTGTAGTGACGGAGCCTTGTTCGGATATTTTTTAAAAAGGTATAAAAAAGATGAAAATTGAAAAAAAATTTGGGAAGGTAGGGCTCCGGTGCATTTTCAGTTCTTTAGTCCGCCCGTTATCCGGTGAGCTATGACAATTTTATAAATGACAACTAAAATATCGTTTGAATTCTATTCTTTATTTTAGCATTTTTTCAGTGCCCAAAAACGGGGATAAAAATACTTTTTTTTAAATGCCACCTAGGTAAACCGATTCTGTATTACAAAATAGTCACTATAATTCGTTATTATTTTGATCAGTTTACCTTATTCAGTATAAAAATCTCAGATAAAACATTTTAGCAATCCTTACAATTTTATGTCACTATCTTAAATCTTCTAGTTCATTTTACAAACCTTAAATTATTGCATGTAAATAGCCACATATTAACTGAGGTAACAAGTACTTGTAAGTGCAATTACACAAATGTTAACCTTATCAGATTTCGCTTGGTTACTTCAACGTATTTACCATTGGAATCGGTTCAAAGTCTCGTCCATGATTTTACATGTGAATTTTTTTGATCTTTCCTCTTGAGAGAAACAATGGCTCGCTCGCCTTGACAGCTAAAGTCGAATACCTTGTTCCAAAATTATCTTTTCCGTATAACGATCGGATGCTTGAGGTAAGATTTAAGAAAATTCCGAAATAAGCTTACGGCTCCTGCTTTAGGTCTTACCACCTTTATATTATTATTAAAATTACATTCACAAAAGTTGATTAAGACGATACATTTGTAAAAGCTGATCAAAAAATTATATTTGTTGTAAAAATGTCGCTAGTGTGACTAGTATCTAATAATGTTCTTCGCTCTTGACTGTTGATAACCAAACAAAGGTTTTGCTACGTGTCGCCTTGGCCGCCAACATCCCGTCCATTTAGTTTCGTAATTTCCACTTAAGATTCTCGTAACAGTGGTAATTGCGATTTGGGCTTAAATACAGATTTCGCTTAATACGTTGATATCTAAAGGAATTGGAAGAAAAGAAATGTTGGAAAATATCTAATCTATCCGTAAATAAATTCAGCAGTAATACGGGTAAAATGCAGGTTGGTCGTCATAATAATATAATTCCAAATTCGTTAGTTCAAAGTTAGTGGGCATAATGGATCATGAGCAACATACCACTTACAACTTACATCACTTGACACTAATTGGTGTATGTTAGTAATTTCTTCTAGAGTATTTGTATGGGAGAACAGCCCATAATGTTCCAAGTAATTTATTACTTAGAATTTTTCATTTTTGACAAGTAAATGAGACTATTTTTTACATAACGTTTGATAAATTAACGGCTCTTTTCAATTCACGTATGGCTGATTGTATTCAGGCTATGCAAGTTAGATGGCAGTATAGTCAATAAAGACTCGCTTACTTCGTTGGATAGCTTGAAATATTTGAGTGGTTTTTCGGGACAATTACATCGGAACTTAAAACTAGCTAATATTATACTAGCTAATTATAACTAGTTATAATTGACATCATTGAATAACGTTCTAACGTTACGTTAGGATAAAAGCAGTCACTAATGTAACATAAGAAATATTCGAACTCAAAACTACTTTAATAAAAACCTTGCTTTAGTGAAATAGTAGAACTGTTAATCACGTATATAAATTGTATTTTTGAAAATCTTGAATAAATAGATTTCTTGCGTAAACTATATTTCCTAAACTACCCTTCAGAGTGCCGTTTACAGTAGATACTATTATTTTATTTGAAATTTTTAATTCCCCAAATAAGGATTTAAGAGGTTCTAAGGAATTAAATGTATGCTAGTTTTTAAACTCCTAAGACGATACTTAGTTTGACAAGATGTTTATCTTGTAGAAAACATATATTTTCTTAAACCCTGTCACGAATGAACATCTTTTTAATTTTCCGAATCGAATTTAAGCATCAATAATTTTTCATTGTAAACGCTTCGCCTATTTTGTTCATTTGAAATTATCACGTTCAACATAATGTTTGAATTATCACTAGTATATTCGCCCTATCCGAAGAACAAAGTTACATCTCAAATGTATAAGCATAGGAAATGTGAATTTATTCTTCGGATAGGGCGTATTCTTCTCTAAAACGACAAAGAGTTCAATCCCAAAGATTTAAAATCTTTTATAGTTTTAAGCGTTATTTTTCGGAGGTCCATTATACAAAAGTAATAATAAATTTTATTTAGCGATTAGAAATAATCTATGTCATGCTATAAGTATTGGTGTTCATACCTGATGCATATAGGATTTGTATCATAAACTTAAAACTACCACAACCATAGTTTACGACTAGCACTGCATACATTCACTACCACAACAATCTTTACACCCTTGTAACCGAAGCATCATAAGGAGATGCTGGTGGTAAATTATGAATTAGGTATGAACAGGGATAGTATAGTATACTTTAGGATTATATCATTATCATCATCTTCAGCTTATTTTTTGGGTAGAGTTTTGGACGTAGGCCTCTTCTATGTCCATCCACACCATGCAGACTTGTGCCCTCAGCATTCAGTATTGACCTGCGTGTCGTCTACCCATCTCTTGTGAGGAAGGCCACACGATCTGCTGTTACACCTGGTGCTCATTCCAGAAGCCGTTTGGTCCACTGAGAACTGTCTATGCGTTCCACATGTCCTGCCAATCTCCACCTACTTTTAACAATTTCGGAGACCACATCTCTCAGACCTTTCCATTACACAGATTCTCTCTCTCTTCAGATGCAAAGTAATATTATCCTAACTTTTTTGTCCTAACTGTTTTGAAATTTACTAAGATATGTGCGGTAGAAATGGAAGTTTATTTTAACCTAAATATTATATTAGTCAGCTATGCACCAAGCTACAACGATTAACTTGTAACCATCAAATTGTAATTATTTTTGTTGAGGAGATTATCCGCCGAGTTTCTTGCTAGTTCTTTTCGGTAGGATCACACGTCCGAATCAGGTAGATTCTTCAAAAAAATTGACGATTCAATAGTAAACAGTCCACTTGAATAAAGAATATTTTGTATATAGAGTTACCTATGTTTAGCGTTGGATTTTAGGGCTTATTGTTAACATGTACCTAAAACGGACATTTAAATCTTATCTGCAGAGGCTAACAGTGAAACACCGTCAATTGTTTCCGAGCGCGTGGCTCGTTAACAAATAAAGTCAGTTCACAATTGGCGTAGGTACCACTGCCTGCCAGTCATAGCTATCCTGGCGTTCCGATCGCACGCAAGGGATTTATACATTCCTGGATCAAAAGGACGTTTATCTGTGATGTGATAGTTTAGCAAACCCAAAACATAACCTCACATCTTTTTTTGTTCGACCAGCATGGCATAGATCTACGTAGATAACGAATTTATGCAATGAAAGTGTCTATTGTTTGTTTTGATATTCCACATATAATTTTTAAGTTATCTACTTGGAAAGGAGATATGGTAAGTATGAAATCCGTGATTTATTTATTTAATTTGGACCCTACAAAATTTTAGTTTTTGTTTGAATCAGCTGTATATACAAGATCACGTGGGTGAATTCTATGTAAATTAGATCATCGTGTGTGCGAAGAATAAAGAAATGTGAACACGATTTAGTGTTTGAATGACATGTTCTCTAACGCCTCTTCATTTGAATTGTAAATACATTATGTTGTGAATATACATTAAGAGATTCTCACGTCCAGTACATTTGTGTTTTATTGCTAGTTCAATATAATTTTCTTTTAACAAGATGGGTTTTACAATATTTGGGAACATATGGTTAACGATAACTAAAAAAATATAGGACACTGGGAAAGACTGTGTAAAATACATATATCCTCAGTTCTGGAGTGGAATTGTATTTATTTGCTTAGTAGTAATAAGTTTAAAACAGGTCACGAATACCATAGATTTTATGTCAATATGTTTGATACAAATTTGTAAACAACGTTTGATACAACTGGAGAACTTTCGAATTCAGTGTATATGTAACGTCAAAATTCAAGTTGCTTTGTTCTAAAGTTTTCATTATAGTAATATCAGTACCGGTATTTTTTAAGGATTTTTATGTCTTTCCTTTACCAAATTATTTGTATTATAATTGCCCCAGCTTTGACAGCCAAACAGACAGACAGATAGACTTATGATTTAAATAACTTACGAATATTAGTATGAATATGAATTTATTAAGCAGCTATTTTTTATATAGGATATTATATAAAAAAACAATTCGTTTATTTTATATAACTTGTACACATGTATATATACCATTCTATTTCAGCTTATATAAATATATAATACCTTAAATATTATATTAATACAGGTAAAATATATTGCTTAATAATGCTTTTCCATTTCCGTCTTTAAAACTGAACTAGACTAAGAAATTGATTATAAGACTGATTAATATAAAAAAACGTATATTTATCTGTTTATTACTTGTAAATCTGTAATGCAATGTAGTTATTCTAATATATATAAATACAAATTCAAATTTCTTTATTTTCAAAAACAATTTACATGTTATTTAAACTTAACAAGTGATTGGAAGCACCATTTAAGCAAGTAATGCCTGTGATTGTAGCCTCCATCCTTCCATAACTCTATATATACATATATGTAATGTTTTAACAAAATCAAGTTAATAATTAAGATGTGTTAACGCCTGTAAGCGTATTGTATATATTGTGTGCGTGAGTGTGCGTGTATCCGTATATGTGTGTGTGGTGTTGTGTGTGTGTGTGTGTGTGTGTGTGTGTGTGTGTATATATATCCTATAAATATAAAGTTGTTTCAAATTTAAAATAAAAATAGTGAAATTATTAAAATTTTAATAAACAGGGTTTAAATTAATTGGTCGTCATTCATAGAAGTTACAGATAGATCATTTTAGTTCATTTATAAAAAAAAAGATAACGTAAATAAAAACTCAGTATAATAGATATTATTTTGTAACACTAATAACACACAGTGAAATAAAATCCAAACCAAATAATTAGAAAAAGTATAATAACCAATTAAATAAGGGATACATACAAAATACTCAATACTATCGATACCCAGGACTTCGTTCGCGCCAACTAAAAAGTTAAAATACCCCTCTTATGCACTGTATTGATTGTTTTTTTCCAAAGGCAAAGCCGGAATTTTTTATACTATATGTTAGCCTATAGGCTTTTTTTTATCTTTATTTTTTAGAGACTTTAGTATCTGTAGATACATGTCAGCCCCATCATGACCTAATAACATTAAACTAAAATTTTATATTAATACATATAATAAAATAACTAATTATTATGCTTCATTTTTGAGAGAAGCACTAATAAACTCATATACTTTAATGGCCGAATTACACAAAGGAGAAGCTAAAATTGAATTAAAATAACCGACATTCCATTTAAATTTAAACTACAAATTAGTGATTCTCTCAAAATTCGATTTCTGTCACATGCCAAAAGTAAGTGATGAATATCTTCTGTAACACCGCAAGACTCACAATTCGGCGAATCAGTTTTTTTCATCAGATATTTAAAACTCCCTAATGGCATATAGCCTATAGGCTTAAATTGCACGAAATTTCGCGTATTAGTCTCGAACGGACAGACTTTCGCATTTATTATATTATTAAGAAATCCTCCTTTTATAATAATGATTAGGCAAATGGATATTTTATGCTAATCATATTAAATCAGAGGCTTAACAAGTCCTAGGCCTCTCGCAATCAATTGCTTCCCCAAATAGATATTTCCTGTTTCAATAGTTTTAAGTAGTGGGTTAGATTACTAGTAAAAATAGGAAGCAAAACGGGATTTAAACGTTTCGTTATATCTGATTATACTATAATTTTAATTTTCAGACTTTAAAGAAGTTACAATAAAATTATTTTGCTGTAATCCGCGTTTGTTAAAAGACTGTATATAATGCTAAGTATATGAAATTTGAATAACACAAAACGCCGCTAACACCAACATCCCACACACACACTACAACAATTTTTACGATCGTTTCTCCCCGAAACCGAAGCATCATCAGGAGGATAAGCTTCACGAACAATTGTTCTTGATCTTGTTCGCGGATTACGGCAAAATAATTTTATAGTCACTTCTGTACTATGGAATTCCGCAAAGTAACGCCTGCTTCTATAAATCATTTTTAGACTTTATTGATCGGCTCGTTGGCGCAGCTGCCAATGACCTTGCCTTCAGCTCCGCGGGTCCCGTGTTCGATTTCCGCTGAGGGCCAACATTTTCTATAAAATAATTTGTTGGTTCTTCGAATGTATGTGGTGACCCAATTTATTATTACAGAATAATTGGGACCACGTGTAGTCGATATTCTTTATAATCATAAATAAACGAAAGTTAAATATTACATTTATAAAATTCATGCGTCTAAGTGGACTACAAGCTATACATTTTGGAATACAAGCTGTTAATATTACTATTCTGTTGTTTTTTTATTTAAAAATTGCAACATACGGTAATGTTCATATTCATATATAAGCGTACTATATGAAAATAAAAATAAAACGTTTCATATCACTAGGATTATATGAGTTGTGTATATGACAATAGTAATAAACCATAAATCACGTTTTCCGTTCCAAATGTCATAATTTCCTGTTACGGGAAACATAATCGTGTGTCAAATCAGAAATTTTTAGGAAATTGTTAATGTAATTATTTACGTGAGTGTAATATTGAACTTTAAAAAAGTAATAAAAATTAACAGCTGCATTACACTGGTAGCAAGGAATCCTGCGTTACGCGTAGGTGTAGACTAGTATCTCCCATCCTGTTTTTTGGCATGTCCCACCATAGTCTTTATAAAAATTTTATGTCCTCTATATATATATGACGTACAAAACCTTTAATATAAAAATTTAAATTGTTTTCTTAAGAAACTTGATTAAGAATTTTAATAATAATCTTAAATAAGAAACTTTAATAATAAAGCTTGTAGGAATAACAATTTGCAGTTTTCATTAAATTTGGCATCGAAATCTAGCATGCCCTAAATTGCCCGGAGTCAAGGGGTAAAGTGATTTCGACTCCATTTTCGAATAGCCCTTAACAATTAAATTGCCTCCCTGTGACGGGGTGTAGAACTGTATTTCCTAGATGCGCCGCTTAATTTTTACGATTCATTTTTTTTTAATTTAATCCATGTGGATTAGTGTGTGTGTGTATGTGTGTGGGTGCGTGCACGAGCGTGCGTGCGAGTGTGTCTATGCGAGCGTGTGTTCGCGCGCGTGTGCGTGCGTGTGTGAACACTGAGAGTGTTACAATAAGTAATGAGGATTAATGCTTCCTTACTCTACTATTATAACTGTATGAAATTTAAAATTTAGGCGGTGGTTTAAATATTTTTAAAGTGTAATATAGTCTATGGCTGACTAACACTTTCGTTTTATTAAAGAGCACTTTAGGCATATAAGAGTACCTTGCATATATCTGCATGAAATAAAGCGCATACTACAATATATCCTTTTTATTTATGAATCTATTGTCGTTGGTTTGTATTGATCTTTACCTCGTGCCGTGAGTTTGTGCGTCTTTTGCAATTAGCTCAATGAAACGTGTGACTATGACGTATCATAGATCATTACGTCTGTCAAACGTATACCTGGCCTGTTGCGAAGGCCAGTCTCAATTGCCGTGTCTGAGTTGCAATTAATAATGAGTTTAAGACTAAGAACTGGTCACGCTTATTTTAATAACCAAATCCCCTAAGGAGCTAGTATGCTATTCGAAGAAAAATAAATGCATTTTGTTTTGTGTTATATTCTGGTCTGCTCTTATGGTGACCTGGACATATTTTATAGTACAGCTGCAGATTTAAAAAAAACCGCCTGAAAATTTATAACGCCAGCCTAATTTCTTCGACTGATCTTACTTAATTTTTATCTTTTCTTTTAAGTAGATTATAGATTTTTGTTCATTGTATTCTTTATAATACATAATACAAATGCGTATTTATATGAAATGGCAAAATAATTGTTGTCAAATTGCGCATGCCGTTTCCATCTATAATTAATATAGCACTTAGTTTAAAATAATGTGACCGTTTGCATTTGTAGCTCTACACGTTGTGTATATTGTTGATGACCTTTTAAAATAAATAAAATGACTAGAGTGTGTAGTGTGTAGTAAGACATGCACGTAAAAAAAGTAGCGCCAAAATTGACGAATAATAAGAGAGTATAGAAGAAAAATATTGTGCCGCCCAATGGAGGGCCAATTAGAGAGCAGGACAATGATGTGTTTCTTATGTGTCCAAGAAGTGTCAAATTGAGTTAATATTATTTGTATTACAAACATTTCTGCAATCCTATTTTTTCCAATAAAATAGATACTTAAAACCGCCGTGTGGTATCCGGCTGAGTAGAATAGACCACCCTCATTTCTTACCGAGATGTCGTAAAAGACGACTAAGATAAGTAAACCCGCCGCGTCGTGTGGAATCGTGTGATAACATTTTTTTATTATTTCTAATTCTTTATTAAAAATTTATTATTTCTAATTCTTTGTTACGAATACAACATGTTATAAAAATACAACATGTTATAAACATGTTGTATTTTGCGACCCCACTTTGAGTGAGATAAGGGCAGGAGGATGATGAGATAATGTTATTAAAAACAAGAGTTCTAGAAAATACTCAAAAAAATATTTTTAATAAAATTTTTTTTAGTTTGTCATATGAAAACAAATTTCCGCATCGGTTGAACCAAAACGGTCAACAGTGGAAATTTATTGAATCATGCAGTTTAATGAGCACGTTTATATTATATCATCTTTTTTCAACCCTCATCGCACTCCAAGTGGGGTCGGCACAACATGTTTTAACCATGTTTACCAACATGGTTGGTGTGATTTGCTTGAAGTGAACTTATTTTATGAGACCTCGGTAAGAAATGAGTAAGGAATGAGAATACCACACGGCAATTACCTTAGTCGCCATTTACGATACTCCGGTAAAAAATGAGGGTGGTCTATTCTATTCAGCTGGATACCACATATACCACATCACTACATATTATAAAACAAAGTCCATATTTCCGTATGTACGCATAAAACTTTAAAACTACGCAACCGATTTTGATGCGGTTTTTTTTTAATAGATAGAGTGATTCCAGAGGAAGGTTTGTACGGATAATAACATTCAATACGAAGTAGAGAAATAATGTAATTTTTGAGGTTTCTGTAAATAATTACATTTTTTTCCGCTTACATTGCAAACGCAGGCTAAACCCTACGAGATTTATCAAAATGATGTACTAAGTATTTGTACACCTTAAAAAGGTCTACAGAAAAGTCCGCGATGGTATATATCTATCTCTTATGGATAACCCACAATAGCAGTTTTTTTCATTTACTTTTTACGAAAAATGATGCCTTATGTTCAAAGCAATTTTTATACAATACAGCATTAATCCTTATCCAATTGAGTACCTTAAATAAATTGTTGATTTAATGTAGATCAATATTGCCGTTTACAGCATGTAATTTAAGTGAACATTTTCGGAGATATTACAGATTTAAAATCTCGCGAGGAGGCCGCGCTTAGACCTATAAGCACTTCGAATTTAGCAGCGACTGGAGGCGCAATTAAATGTCCTTCTTTCAAGTTTATATTGTCTAATGAAAGCTATGAATGTTGTATGTAAAGACATTGTCTAATCAATTGTAAAAATAAATAATATCACTACATAGTATAAAACAAAGTCGCATTCTCTGTCTGTCCCTATGTCCGTATATCCCTATGTATGCTTCAATCTTTAAAACTATGCAACTGATTTTGATGCGGTTTTTTTTTAATAGATAGAGTGATTTTAGAGGAAGGTTTACATGTCTAATAACATTCAATATGGAGTAGAGAAATACTGTAATTTTTGAGGTTTCTAATGTGATGTAAATAATTACATTTTTTTTCCGCTTACATTGCAAACGCAGGCTAAACCCTACGAGATTTATCAAAATGATGTACTTAGTATTTGTACACCATGAAAAGGTCTACAGAAAAGTCCGCGATAGTATATGTCTATCTCTTATGGATAACCCACAATAGCAGTTTTTGTCATTTACTTTTTACGAAAAATGATGCCTTATGTTCAAAGCAATTTTTAGACAATACAGCATTAATCCTTATCCAATTAAGAACCTTAAATATATATATTTTTTATTTAATATTGATCAATATGACCCTTTACAGCATGTAATTTAAATATACAGTTTCGAAGAGATTACAGATTTAAAATGCAGGGGCCGCGCCGCGAGCCTATAAATAGCGCGACGGAGGTCGCGGTTAGCCTCTCGGCGATGCTTCCGCGCTCGCCCGTCTTATCGGTGACGCTGTCAAAGCCATTAGGGCTAAAAGCATAAGTCAAATTCGAAAAAAAAAACGCGGTTCGCCCTTTAACCATTTGAATTTAGCAGCGATCGGACGCATTTATGATCGGAGCTCTCTAGCGAGGAAAATAACAATCACTACATATTATAAAACAAAGTCCATATTTCCCTATGTATGCATAAAACTTTAAAACTACGCAACCGATTTTGATGCGGTTTTTTTAATAGATAGAGTGATTCCAGAGGAAGGTTTGTACGTATAATAACATTCAATACGGAGTAGAGAAATACTGTAATTTTTGAGGTTTCTGTAAATAATTACATTTTTTTCCGCTCACATTGCAAACGCAGGCTAAACCCTACGAGATTTATCAAAATAATGTACTAAGTATTTGTACACATTGAAAAGGTCTACAGAAAAGTCCGCGATGGTATATGTCTATCGCTTATGGATAACCCCCTAAAGCATTTTTTGTCGTTTACTTTTTACGAAAAATAGTGCCTTATTTTAAGCAATTCTTATACAATACAGCATTAATCCTTATCCAATTAAGTGCCTTAAATAAATAGTTGATTTAATATAGATCAATATGGCCGTTTACAGCATGTAATTTAAGTGAACATTTTCGGAGATATTACAGATTTAAAATGCCGTGAGGAGGCCGCGCTTCGCCCTATAACACTTCGACTTTAGCAGCGATGTCGCTCTTTCAAGAGTTTGTTTAAAGACATTCTGTAATTAATTGTAAAAATAAAATATATAGGGAAAATATAAAAGTAAATAAGTAATAATGTACTATATGAATTTAGATATTCCAAAGATAGCAGGAAATCTTCTTGGTATAGGGAAAGGAAATTGTTTTTCTTCAAATTTAACGCTACGGCCACGGGCAGTTATGAATAAATCAAAACAACTGGATCAATTTTAATCATTTTTTTTACACTGACTGACATGGGATATATATTTTATACCCGTGCGAAGCAGGGGCAGGCCGCTAGTATACCATATTTACCACATATAAAAATGCATATAATTTTTTATAAATATCTTGTATGTACGTAGATTAGACTACCGATTCGTTCGAGGGGGCGCGGTTCATACTTCAAGAGGCCTACTATAAGTTTTTCTATTAAAATGTATGTGTCTAAAAATATGTAATTTAGCACACGCTATTCGTGAAAACATTGTAAGGAAACCTTCATATAGAATTCTGGGGATATGTGTAACCTTAAAGGCTCAGAGTCGCTCAGCGAGCGATGGAGCGAGCTATGCTCGGAGTATCTCTACGTGATCAAATCAGAAATGAGGAGATCCGTAGAAGAACCAGAGTCACTGACATAGCTCAGCGGGTCGCGAAGCTGAAGTGGCGATGGGTGGGGCACATAGCGCGGAGAACCGATGGACGTTGGGGTCTCAAAGTGTTGGAATGGCGACCCCGCACCGGAAAGGGCAGTGTCGGAAGACCCCCTACTAGATGGAATGTCGACCTCAAAAAGGTCGCGGGGAGCCGCTGGATACAAGCGGCACAAAATCGTGTGTTCTGGAGATCCCATGAAGAGACCTATGTCCAGCAGTGGACGTCCATCGGTTGAAGAAGAAGAAGTGTAACCTACCAATCAGCATTGAAGCAGCTTAGTAAGTCTTAGCTCCAACCCTTCTCTCTTTAAAAACGGAAAGAGGAGGCTTATGCCCAGTGATGGGATAAAAATGGTTAAGTATGTAACGACCTGTTACTATCACACTGCTGGGCATACGCCTCCTCTCTCCTTTTTGGAGAGAAGGATTGGAGCTATGACCTACCACGCTGCTCCAATGCGGATTGATAGGTTACACATATCCCCAGAACTCTCTAGAGATATGGAGGTTTCCTCACGATGTTTTCCTTCAACGAAAATGGTTACGTAAAAATGGTTACTTTTTACTAAATTTTGTAGCACTTATTAGTAACGCGGACGGCACCCTTCAGGAATTGAGAGTCAAACCGTCGCATACCTAAAGGTATAAAGTAGGGTATGAAGTTAACTATATCACGAGGTTTTCCGCGGTATGACAGAATAATCTTTCTGAGAGGAAATAAAGTCATCCGTATTTGTCATAGAGATCGAGCACATCCTAATGATTGCAAGGACGTGGCGTGTCAAAACGCCGGAACTAACGGGATGATAACAATTTTCAAGAAAAATTGCTAACGATAAGTGTTCGGTATGAATGCCGTTCGTTCTGCGTTCTTTACAGTCGATAAAACATCTAGAAACATGATGAAAATACTTAATTGTTTAATTGATTCGTGGTCATTATTGTGTAATGAAAACGCCGTGTGGTATCCCGCTGAATAGAATAGTACCACTCTCATTTCTTACCGAGGTGTCGTAAAAGGCGACTTAGGTAAGTTGACCCACCGTGTGGTATCCTGTTGAGTTAAATAGAGCACCCTCTTTCTTACCGAGGATTCGTAAAATACGACTAAGGTAAGTTGACGTCAGACAGGCGGCCGGTCGTAAACTACGTAGCCAAATCATATGACAACATGTTTGTAACATGTTGTGCCGACCCCACTTAGAGTGGGATAAGGGCAGGAGGATGATGATATGGTGTAATGAAAAACTTTACGCATCTACTTCCTTTTTTTTCCTACCCTAATCTCACTCTAAGTGGTGTTGGCACAAAAAGTTTTAAACATATTACATTTTTTGGTTAGTTATTTTATGACCGGCCGTCTGCCTGACACCAATTTACCTTAGTCGCCTATTACGACACCTCAGTAAGAAATAATGGGTGGTCTATTCTACTCAGCCAGATACCACACGGCGAATTAACTTACCTTAGTCGCCTTTTACGACACATCGGTTAGAAATAGGGGTGGTACTACTCTATGCCGGATACCACACGAATTAATACTAAGCGTGCGATATATTCTTAAAATTATAATATAGGACACATAAAAGAAATCTCGTTGCAATTTTAAACTTTAACAAACACAGTTTGTTAAAAAAAACACAGTTTGTTGTTGAGGTATATAGAGAACCCTTTAATATACAAACATAACCCATACAATAGAAGTAAACAAACAATTTCTAGAATTAAGCGTTACTTTGCGGAGAAAAATAAAAAATACAGTAGAACGTCGATAAGTTAAAAACCTCTGTAACTTCAAAAAATAATCTGCTCCCTTCTGAAGTGTAACATTTTTGAAGCTAAAATCGAATCGATATAGAAACTGTAAGCTCTTTAAAAAAAATACTTTTTGTTGACTAAACTTTAAAAAAATTCCATTTTTTACATTAAATATGTATTATTTTTAACTCCGGACGTATTCGAGTATTTATAGTTTAAACTTAAGTTCTCTCTAACACAAGCCCTTGATAAGTTTAAAACTCTATAACTTAAAATATTTTCTGCTTCCCTTGGATTTTAATCTATCGAGGCTCTAATGTATAAGTGTGCTAGATGTCGTGTATATGTCATAACATGATACGATTTTTTATACGGATTTTTTAATTACTTATGCTATTCGACAACAGGTGTCACTACTTCTATAATTTCTTTTCATATCGCTTCTTCCCAGTACGAATTGGAACGATTTTTTGAGCAATTTTTTAAAATATCTCTAGTACGTCAAATTGGGTAACTTAGAATTTACGGGTAACATTGAATAAAACGACTAAAATAATTATTAATTTTTTTTCAATATCTGTAACCTGATTTAAAACTGACAACTGAGTGAAATGAAAATACTAAATGTTCTAGTTGTCAAATGTCATTTAAAATTTATAGTTTTGAAACAAATTTTGACACTTTTTCAAAATTTTCTGTTCGCTGTCTTTTAGCAGTGAAAAGTATGTGAGTTACATTTCCGATTTAATTACAGAAAAGGTGTGTAAAACACATGATTTTCGGTTTCTAATGATCAATTGTACGTTGAAATTATACTTTTTCACATAATTTCATGATTTTGCATCGTTTTATATCCATTGACAGGGAAATTTGTGGACCACCCCTATTTTTAATTAAATATGGGTAACTTTGAACGGTTCAAAGATACACAATTGCATTATCTTAGTTTATGGGTAACATTGACAAAGAGTTATTGATTTCTAATAATATTTTCAAGTACATATTTTAGTACATACAGTAATTACAATAGAATTATTTTGCTATAATCCGCGTTTATTAAAAGAATCTATGTATTGCTAAACGTATAAAGCAGGCAACATTCACATACCTTATACCTACATGCAGGACGAGTTACCACACGTATCGTAATAAAATCCAATCCGGTGCTTTAACAAGGATGAAAGCTTAGCTGTATAGCTGTGATAGCCCAGCGGTAACAACGTCGGACTCTTTCGAAGAGGTCGCAGGTTCAAACCCAGCGCAGGCATCAATGAGTTTCTATTAAAACTTATGTGTCTAATTGTGAATTACAATTTATCACACGTTTTTCGGTGAAGGAAAACATTGCGAGGAAACCTACGTATCTCTAGAGAATTATGGGGATATGTGTAACCTACTAATCCGCATTGGAGCAGCGAGGTAGGTCTTAGCTCCAATCTTTCTCTCCAAAGACGGAGAGAGGAGGCCTATGGTCAGAAGTGGGATAGTAACAGATCGTTACTCGCGGTCATGGTTTCCAAAAAAGGAATTTACTATTATTAAAAAAGAAAACATCGTTTTCATCTTAAAAGAGCATCAAATAACAAAAAATAAAGATAAAATGTACATTGAAGATGACATCTCATTCATGGAATGGGGTGAATTATTTTTCAAATTCTCTTGACAACCATTAATGTTTTGATCTCATTTGAATGGTAATTGATTATAGAATTTCTTATTTAGGTTTGATTTTTAATAAATATTTACAATTACAAATAAATATGTATTCGTTACAAAAAAAAAATCTACCCATATGTTGCTAATATTTAGTAAATGGCAATTTTAAGTAAACGGTTGGCTGTTAAGTAGGACAAGTTGACTTTATTTGACAGATCTATCTTTCATTCATTCAGAACATAAGTATAATTTTACCCCTGATACGAAAATTCTGTGAATTCAAGGATTTTTAGTTTTCGAAAGAATTCGGTTCAAAGTTACCCAAAACTCAAGGTAACTTTGAACACGCACAAAAGCATATTTTTTTTCCATTTCCTTTCTAGTTACTTAGTAATACAGTTAGTTATTCTAAAACTCGGTATAAAAGAACACTCATTATTCATCAAAACCTTAAATAAGGTCATCCTATTTTTTTATATTTTGAAAAATCTGAAAAAGTCATTCAAAGTTACCCAATTTGACTGTAAATATTTAGATATTTAAGCAGAGATGAAGTTCTAGTATCGGGTTATAATACGCTAAATAAAATAAAAAGGTCGTCAATTTGTTAGGGGTTTGTGATATCTTTTAGAAACACTATATTTTTATTCTACAATACTTATTTATATATTTTCAGAAATATTTTATTCAGTGTAATTAATAATAATCTTCTTTTATTTCGTGTATAACTATACAACTAAAATAGATTGTTTCTAAATCCTTCTTTCTATATGAGATTGAAAAGTGTTGAATCAAAATAATAATAATCGAGACGTCGAAATACACTAGTATTTTTTAATATAAATAAATACGCTTTTGTCTTTAAATTATAAAGAATAAACCGATGACTAAATTGGGTTAAAGAAAATCCTGTCCCGTCAATTTAAAATAAACTGCCCCCAAAATAATAAGCGATACTACTTTTGTATTGTTGAACATTTTTTCATATGTTATCTTATTTTTAGGTCCAATGACTTCTAATAAATTGAACAAGCAATACATAACAATGAATACTGACTATGAAATACAAAATCACCAACACGTAACCTGACTATAGGTTTAATAGATACCATAGCATAAGTGATATGGCAAGAAATATGAGTGAAGAACCTCCATATGAAATGCAATTGAGGAAAGATGACAGCCAAAAAGAAACGAAATCAAAAACTGATCTCTCTTCAGGCAAGATATTCTATAAGCCAGGTGTCGTCGAAGAAGAAACTGATGAGACGAGTGTTCTAGATAGTTCTGTGGTGGAGTCTCCAATGCTGGGTATAGGTTTTGGTGGCAGCGGGTTCCTTCGTCCACCTCTACACCAGACGAGTCTTCATAGAATTCCGACTTATAGCAGTTCCATTGGGCAAAGCACTTCATACAAACATGATTGCAGGTATGTGAATGCATAAACAAAATGACACATTTTTTAAATTAGTTAACTGTTTTGATCTTGTGGTATTTTATATGGTAAATTTAATTCAATAAATGAGGATTCGCGGATCAAATCGGAGGATTCAAGTCCGCAGCAAGAGTGATTCTGATATCCAAATCTTGACAAAACTTTATATGGTAGTTAACTGATATTTAAAATTTATCAAATCAAGCCTCGGTAGCGGAATGGTTAGGGAAATGGACTTGCGATCGAGAGGTTGTGGGTTCGAATACCGGCCATTATTCTACCGATATGAATCCACTTTTAACACAAGTATTTAGCTTAGCTGGACGGGTTAACAAGTTTAATAGTAATTTCAAGCCCAAATCGCTAGTAACCTTTTTTTTTAATATCTAAATATTTTCATTGAAATACCTAAGCTCTTTCAAGCATTTTTGAATCGTCAAGTATCAATATGATTAATGAAGCTACAACTAGTCCGGAATGTTGCTTTTACCGCTAATCTCAAACATTTTCAATTTATATTATTCAACCGCAGTCTTGTTTGAAGCTGAAAGGATTTTCAAATCCATAACAACTAATCTTCAATTTTGTAATATGCTTTACGTATATGCATATGCATATCTCTTACACTTTATACAATGCAACGTCGTTAAAATTCTTATATTTGATCAGATAATTATGTGATTGAACATAGAATTTATTCAATACCAACTAGTATTTAGGGTTGTCTGGAAGAGATCACTGCTTAGTGATAAGACCGCCCTTTGCACGCTTTACATTATTATTAGACTTAAATTTTTCTGTTATTTGTTTTATGTTTTTATTTATAGTGTAATTTTGTGCAATAAAGATGTTTATTTATCTATCTATCTAGTATTGAATAAATTATATATTTCTCTTTATTATTAAATCTTTATTTGGCTTTTTATTATTAACTTTAACTTTACGAAGTGGTGAATAAAATTTACATTACTTGCTGTAATATATAGAAGAAGCAAATATATAGTTAATTGTATTATACATGAAAATTTTATCAACACCTTATTGTTATATAATAAAATAGTTTTATTAAAGGCTTATACAATTTATATAAATGTAAACAATACACTTCATATAAAACTTTACTCTTATCTTAATCGTACTTGTTTTCTCAATTACGCGTCACGTTATCAAGATTAAAATGTTAATGAATTATTTACTAATTCCGTATTTGTCACAATTTTGCTCATATACAAGATAATTTAACGATAAACGCATAGTTCTAGAAATGAGAATTTGTAAGAAATTTATTCATAATTCTTAGAAATAAGAAGAAACGATTAAATATTCGTAAAATTTTCTTTTAGGGAATTATGTATTTATAAAACAAAATATTTCAATTTATTTTTGAAAAACATAGTTAATAAGCTTAACGGCAAATTTACATTTATGTATCTTTATCTTTTTTGCTTTATTTTATAATTCTATTGCTATGTCTTATTTGTGATTTAGTCTTTGCCTTGTAAATTGTATTTTATAGTCTGGATTTCATACAGTTATTATACTACAGTAAGGAAACCAGTGTAACCAGTGTATTGTAATATGGCACGCCATATTATAATACAGAGAAATAAAGGCAAAGTAAATAAGATTGTATCTATGTCTCTCTTTTTTATATGCGATTAGACAAAGATGAGTACTATACGAGTTCATCTTCCCTTATTTATTGTGACACTTTCACTTACAGTCCCGTTAATGACTTCCCTACTCTAGTATAATAACTCTAAATTTTCATCTTCAATCTAATAAAAAATGTCTATGGAAATCGCTTTAAACATTCGGATTTCGTATTTCGAATGCCACAGAATGAGGACATCTGACGTCACATATCCGTAGTAACAAACAATCCGATTAGTGGGTATTTTATCGTGCCCGAACAAATATCTGTATCAGGTATATATCTTTATAGACACGAACATCAAAACAAAAATGTAGAGGCCGTGTTGAACAGAACTGCGATAAAAAAATTAGAGTACAGAGATAAATTGCAATAAAATCTCGTATCATTGAAGGTGAGACGATGAAGAGTTTGGAGATCCCAAAAAATTGTGTCTTGATATGATTCGTTATAAACTTATTTTCACTCGATTATTACGAAAATTAGCCTCGTAATGTGGTCCGTAGATGTACAGCTTTTCTTAGTAAGCTATAATTTAGCAGGCATTAATTTCCAAATTTCTAATGATGTAACGTTAAAAGTACGAAATAAATGTATGGTTAGAGATCATTTCCGCCTTGTGTATCCGCCCGAGTAGAATAGACCACCCTCTTTCATACCGAGGTGTCGTAAAAGTCGACTAAGTAAGTTGACGTCAGGCAGGCGGCTGATCGTAAAATATCTAGCGAAATCATGTACCGACCACACTAAGAGTAGATAAGGGCAGCAAAATGATGAATGATATTATAGACTATAAGACATTTTCCAGAACTAGTATGGACGTATACACACAACGTACACACACATATTACAATGAAAAGCATTTATTAGCCTCCTATTGTGTTCGACCGAAGCAACGGATAACTGAAATTTAAAATAAAATGCCTAGCTAAATCATGTGACAACATGCTTACAACATGTTGTGCCGACCCAAATTAGAGTGGGATAAGTTCAGGAGAATAATGAAGAATAGTATGTAATAAGGAAATTATAAGTATTATTAATAGAGCCGTTTAGTTAAACTCTACATGTTGTAAAAACATCTTTAAAAAAAACTTGCAGTTTTTTAACATTCATTTGTAATTCAAAAGTTTGTTTTAGTGATTTTTTATAATAAATAGGTCAGAAAAGTCCTACATTGTTCCTATTGTATGTAATTACGTCTTATCACTTCCCTCCACAAAGTGAATAAGGTACCTTGACAGCCCAATATCTAATCAGGGCAAAGATAAATTCTTTACTTATCGAAATAGTTTTTTAAAATATTCGCGGAAGACACCACATGTATAGAATCCTTTTAAATAAAAAAGTGTGTGTAATTTTTATTCTTCCCGTATTTTGTTTGTATAATGGAAATCCAAAACAGGTGAAGTGTTCAGTATGAGACGCAGACGTAAATAGTAAAATGATAAGGTGACATTATCATTGTTGATCAAGTGTGTGCTACTTTCGGTGTAACAAGGTGCTATCGTGATGGGTAATTTACTAAACAAAAGTTAGTATCATTTTATTGTCATATGACTGTTTAATTTGTACCTCTAACGTTGACCAGATAAGTAACTGAAACATACTTTACTGTTTATATTTTGTTCTGATTTCAATATTCTCTTTTAAATCTCTACTCTATCCACCTACAAAATTCTAGTTAATGTATAGAACCGGCTATACTCACGTCTGTCAAACCCATCAGTTTCCGCCGCGATAACGTCGTATAAAGAGCTCATGAATAAGTGCCCCGGATGGGTTCGAAACTAGTCGGGCTAACCCGATAAAAAAAGACGTAAGTATAGCCGGTTCTATACATTAACTATGAATACTACTCACGATAGTTTAAATTTTAAAATTACAAAATTCTATTTAGCCGACTATTATATCTCGTCTCAAATTCCAATTACCCCCTTTTTTCTGATATCATCCCTTGTTTTTTTCTGTTTTCACACTACTTTTAAAAACCAATGTCAATGCTTATCACCTTGTTTTCCTTCGTTTAATACTTACAATATAAATGAAAACAATTAATGTAAGTCGATATATAAATAATATGCTTCAATTTAAAATGTGCTGTTTATTGAACTAAAGAAACTGTTATCCCTCATTTACACCTATAAATAATTGAGAACGCAACAAACAACTCATATACATAAATAACATATTTATCATTTTTATTTGTTTACTCAATGACCCTTTTTTTAACAGTAAACAAGTACATAAAGTTTGTAAAGTAAATCTAATTAATCTTTTTTTTTAATTCGAATGCAGTGTCACTTGTAGGCAGTTCGCCTTAAAAAAGGTGGAAATCTTTTAGAGTCCTATGTTTAACAGAGGAAAAGGTTGCTTACAGTATTTTGGAGCAAAATTGGTCATTTCATGTACGCCGTAGGGCTTATTTTATTGCAAAAGGGATTTAGGAAATTTTAGAGTAATTTGAACTTCAGGTACCTCTATATATTCTTTGCTCTATAGTTCAATTGCTTGGGTAATACCCAAATTTGATTCCTATTATAATCCGTCAAATTTAAATATCTTTTAAATAGAACTGATTACAGTATATTCCAACTAATATTGAAAAACTTATAAAAGTAATGCTTCGGCTTCTTGCAGATAATTTTTTGGACATGTCAGTATCATTTAATGATTACATTTTTTTTATTGTTAATAAAATATGTGGGAAAATATGTTTATAGTTTTTTCTTATTATGCGCCCTAAATTAAGGATTTTTGACAACACTATTATTCCCGTATTCTCTTTCTTCTTCAATTTTTGCCCTTTTCCTACTGTTACCCAAAGGTTGACAGGAAGAGATCCCTTTTAGGGATAAGTCCGCCTTTATACATGTGCTTTTTTACTTTTTCTTTCTCTTTTCTAACTATATGTATAAAAAGAAATAAATAAACACTGGTTGCTAAAACGAATCATTTCTGTTACTGCGACTAGCAATGGACAATTCTAAATACGCCTTTTTATTCTTCAAGCGTTTGTGTAAATCTTGTAATTATAATCAGCAATATTATAATCAAAAGTTTATATTTACGTTTTACTTACCTTTAAAGTTTATTTGTATATACTTTAAGAATGCTTGTATATTTTTGACACGAAATGTAGCTTTTATGATTTTTATATATTTTATGTGGTATACATAAATGTAAATCATTTCTATTTTTATTCATTTGCTCCATTAAAATTTTTGTATCTAAGTTTTTTTACAGAAACTAATTCTTATTCAATCTAGACTGTTTTCTGCAGTGAAGTGTGTAAATGAGTTCAATTAAGCTATAGTAGGTTCAATGTCGATTTCATCTTGATCAGTTCGTTATATTTTTAAAAACAAATCAAAAATTATCAGTGCTATACGATATTAATTAGATATTTTAATTTACTGTAGGTTAAATTAACGATCAAATCCAGATTTGATTGAACTATTAAAGTTTAAAGTAAACTATTAATTTTAATTACGAATCAAATTATTATAGCATTGTTATTAGAATTTATGATATAATATAAATTATATTATTTAGGGCTCAACTTCAATTATTTAAATAATTTATAGAATGAGGCGTTACTTTGCGGACATCCATAATACAAAAGTAATAATAAAATAATTTTGCATTGATTATAGCAAAATAATTTTATTATTACCTTCGTTCAATTATTTACACTGAAAATATCGAATATAGTAACGTAACAACATATCATCCTCCTGCCCTTACCCCACTCTAAGCGGGGTCGGTACAACATGTTTTAAAGATGTTGTCACATGGTTTGGCTACGTATTTTACGACCGGCCGCCTGCCTGACGCCAACTTACCTTAGTCGTATTTTACGATACCTCGGTTAGAAAGAGGGTGGTTTATTGTACTCAACCGGATGCCACACGTTGGGTCGATTAAACTTTGTCGCCTTTTACTACACCTCGGTAAGAAATGAGGGTGTTCTATTCTACTCAGTCAGATACCTCACGGCGAATCAATTTACCAGAAAAAAATGAGGGTGGTCTAATCTACTTAGCCGGATACCACATTATTATTAGCGTTATCGTAACAACATTTATGTCTTTAAATAAACTTTAGAAGCAGTAGATGCATTAAAATATTTAAGTAGCGAAAGTCGATGCAATCGTTGTTAAAAATATTGGTTTGTTGTATCGTGTCATCCGTGTTTGTTATATATTAAAGTCTATCTACGTTAAGTTATTACATTACTGTCATTTGAAATGATCATTATTTGCCTGATTGATGTTATGTTAAAGGAGTATTACTAGTATATATAATCCGCCATTGTCCAGGTTAATCTCACCTTAATTTCACGTTAAAAACGTCACTTATCAAGGTTTGTAAATAGATCCATAGACGGCTGAAAGTGGAGGATAAACTTAATCTGCCAAATCCACCAAAATCGGTAAACACGTCTAGATAACGTAGTGATTAATAACGTCATGAGATCTTTCCACTGAAAATACTTTGTTTAAATGACTGAAACAAAATGAAAGTATTATGTCTCAAACAATTTATAGAATTAGGCGTTACTTTGCAGAAATCCATAATACAAAAGTCATAAAATTATTTGACTGTAAAATAATAGTAGTAGTAGTAAGTAACGGCCTGTTACTATCCTACTGCTGGGCATAGGCCTCCTCTCTCCATTTTTGGAGAGAAGGGTTGGAGCTAAGACCTACCACGCTGCTCCAATGCGGATTGGTAGGTTACACATATCCCCGGAATTCTCTAGAGATATGCAGGTTTCCTCACGATGTTTTCCTTCACCGAAAAGCGTGTGATAAATTGCAATTATCAATTAGACACATAAGTTTTAATAGAAAAACTCATTGATGTCTGGCCGGGTTTGAACCCATGATCGTCTCTAGAGATTCACACGGTCGCACCGCTAGGCCATCACAGTAAAATAATAATAATACCTAAAATTAAATAATAAAAATAAAAATTATAAATTTATTTGGCTATAATCCGCCATAAAATATTATTTTTATTTATCGCAAATTATAGCAAAATAATTTTATTATTACATTTGTATTATGTCTGAAACACCATATCTATTTATTATCTGAGGTTCATATAAAATAAAATTTATGTACGTATGTACATAGAAGAAGCTGGCATTTTTACATTCAATATTAGATTCTTTGTTTAGCTTAGCAAAATATATCGTTTTAAACATGGAAATGCAGATAAAGTTTTTATCTGCATACCGATAACACAATAATACACAAGCACTGCACACAATCACCACAACAATCACAACAATTGTTTCGCGCCGTAACCGAAGCAGGAGATAGTCAAAATCGCAAGCTTTGCGATGTTGGGGTTGTTGTTGTGTTATCGGTGGCGGGTAGTGCATGAATTTTTACAAATTCTTCATGTATCAGGTATGAGAACGAATAGTATACTCTACATATAGCATTACCTACATATATTTTCTTTTATCGCGGATTATAGCAAAATAATATTTTCATTAGTTTTCTATTATGGACCTCCGCAAAGTAACTCTTCAAAGTAAAGTAAGTTCTATAAATTAAAGGCAAAGCACAAAATAAGTGCATTTAGTAGATTACATCGATATTAATATCACAAATGCATAAGTCTGTCTGTCTAGACAATCTAGATGTCAAGACAAGACGCTAGAACAATATTTGGCACAATTGAAACTATACTATGGCATTATAATAACATAAACACTTTAGTTGAAATCACGGGAACCACTAGTATGTAATACATACGGAAATTTCGAATACCTATATACTTGTTACCCGACACGTGCTATGCACAAGTCTATGATTATATGACAGGAATCAGGGACAAATTGCGAGGTGTCGCGGCTTGATTCATTTTGATTTATATGTCTTTGATCGGGATGTGCTCTCTGGTATTTGTCTATTTTAAGACCAAGTATTTGATTTTATTTATCACTAATAATATCCCGCGGTTTCACCCGCTTATATACCGATCTCATGGCAGTCTTAGTAGACTGCCATGAGATCGGTATATCCTATAGTATATCCTATATCGGTATAATCTATAGTCCGACTTAGTAGTCGGACTATAGATTTATTTTTGTTACATAAAAGTTTTATTTCTTATTTAATTACACTATTATTCATAATCTAATGAATATAAGGTTTTAGTATTACTAATTTTTTACACCTTATTACATTTTTATTACGGGTCCCTATAGTTTTTATCATAATATAATAGATATAGCCTATATTGCTTTCTAATGGTAAAAGAATTTTTGGAATCGATCTAGTAGTTTTTGTGTGAAAACATTACAAACATACATACAAATTTTTCCTCTTTATAATATTAGTATACAAAAGTAGATATATATATATATATATATATATATACATATATATATACATATATATATACATATATATATACATATATATATACATACATATATATATATATATATATATATATATATATATATATATATATATATATATATATATATATATATATATATATACGCGTTGTGGTATTCGGCTGAATATAATAGTACCACCCTCTTTTCTCTTACCGAGGTGTCGTAAAAGGCGACTAAGGTAAGTCGACCCGCCGTGTGGTATCAGGCCGAGTAGAATTGACCACACTCTTTGTCTAAGTAAGAATTGACTAGGGTAAGTTGACGTCAGGCAGGCGGCTGGTCGTAAAAACGCAGTCAAATCATGTGACAACATGTTTATAACATGTTGTGCCGACGCCACTTAGAGTGATATAAGGGCAGGAGGATGATGATTAATTTGCTTAAATCCGCGTTTGTTAAGAAAATCTATGTAATGCTACTACAAAATCACGACGCGATTTTGTCGTAGAGCCTATCTCCTGATGATACTCCTGTTCCGGGACGAAACGCTCGTTGAGATTGCCGTAGTGAATGTGTCTAGTGTATTATATATTTTAGAGAATGATTTGTATCAAGGTAAACGTATAGTTTAACATGCGTATAAGTGCGTTTATTGATTGTTAAGATTGTGATAAAAGATTTTACTGATTAAACACTTGAAGGCACATGATAATGATACTCGTAACACGATAGTAGCTAAAATGCAATTTGTTATTTTAATACCTCTGTATCGTCTTTTTTTCTGCACAGTAGCGACTTCATTTCTTCATCTTTAACATTGAAATGAGTTAATCATAACATATACTGCGTCCATCATATTATCAGTCTTTTGACAGCTCACGCTCATTAAATTTTGTATTGCTTACGTACAAATATCATACAAATAATATTTGTACTTTATGGATGGGTACCGCCCACTTAGTGATGTCACACATAATGGGTTACTACGATTATGCCACAGATTAAAAATAATCGGTAGAAATCGATGTTACGAGTATTAAAAGACATTTAATAAAATTATATAAAGTTTTACTTTCTTCTTAGTTAATACATGAATACAAATAAAACAATCAGGATATTTTAATTTATTTTATTAGCACGAGTCGTCGGAATGATAATCAACACTAGACTCCTCCGATGAGGAGTCTTCAGTAGCAGTTATTATTAGCTCTTGTGTAGATAATATATTATCAAACGCAATATCACGTTCTCAATCAGAGAATATTACTCTTTTAGTTCTTTCCACCACACTTGCCCAGTTCTCGGCCGTTACGTGGGTGCAAGCATTTTTTAGCAATTGCAACATTTTATTCGCTGTGAATGGGGGGCTTGTATTGCATCTCGCAGCATGCCCTTTTACTTGTGCCCATATAAGTTCTATTGCGTTGTACTGGCAGTGGTATGGAGGAATCCGAAGAACAGTATGGCCATATTCTGCTGCCATTTCATTGATTACATAGCGTTTTGCTCTCTTTTTGGTTTTTAATATTTTTATTAATTCAACTTTTAACATTGAGTCGTCCACATTTTCTCCATTGTCCCGAAGCCAATTAATTATTTCATGCTTTTTATTAGCCTGTGTTGGCATTTTGTCAATTTGACGGGAGTGGTAGGGCGCATTATCAATAAAAATTATTGATGGTTCTTCCAATGAAATGAGCATTTTTTTGAACCACTCTTCATACACATTTGCATTCATCTCTTCGTGGTAGTCATTTGATTTCTTCGATTTAAATGCCAACAGTGCGTCTTGTACAAATCCTTTTGCTGTACCTGCATGGCAAATGATTAGGCGCTCACCTTTTCCCATTGGTACTGAGGAAGTGGAATCAGCAGTATCATCAGTCCAGAAACGAGATAGTGTGTGGTTAGCGTTGAGCCATGTTTCATCCGTGAAAACAATATTTGCCCAATCTTGTATTTTCTTTGCCTCTCTTAAAAAATCACAACGTGCTATAGCTATATCTGTGCGTTCCATTAACAATTTTCTTTTATTTAACTTTTTATATGAAAAGCCAATTGTGTTCAAAACTTTGACCAAAGAAGATTTTTCACCATGAAATAGACCACTTCTTTTCAAAGAAACAATAAGTTTTCTCAAAGTTGGTATTTCTTTTCTCAAGTAGTAATCTAGTTTACGTAGGTTATCATTAATCGAATTACTTAGGTACGTAATTCGATTAATGATAGTAGGTACTATAATCGGAATGGTATCGCATACGAGAATCTTTAGGACATCACTATCGTCAATCTGTCAAAAGATGGTTAATATAATGGACAGTGTATAGGTTATTTATAAAGACTCGTAAAAGGCTATGATTTCGCTTAACGGGAAAAGGTCGATGCAGCTTTAAGAAGACCGCGCTTACGTATTTAGTTTTATGCATTATCTAATCACCCTTTTCTTAAAATTCTTGTATGTTCTAAACATCCGGAATAATAAATGTCGATAGGAAATGCCATAATTTGGAAATGCCATAATTTTTTGCCTACATATGATGAAAGGTGAGCCAAACGGCAGTACATTAATTACTTTGTTTTTTATTTTATTAAAGAATAATAATATCTTTATCACATAAATATATTACTGTTATAAGCGTTTTCCGATTAATTATACGTCTTTGCCCTTTATAATAAACTACTGGTGATTAATTTTAGATCTCGTAAATATATCGGCAATATTGAAGACAATATAATTATATTTTAAACTATTCGAAAATGGAAGACATTCAAACGATATATATTTCATAGAATTAGGCGTTACTTTGCGGAGATCCATAATACAAAAGCAATAATAAAATTATTTTGCTATAATCCGCGAAGAATAGACAGTGTACATAATGGTGTTCATCTTCAAAACGTTGCTCACCATAGATTATAAATACACTATAATAAGAGAATAGATATTGCTCACTACGCACGGGCAAAATAGCAATAAATAATTTTTCTTTATTGTTATATGGCACATTTTGGGCTGCCTTCCCAACTCCATTCTGATAACTCTATGGCGTGTACACATTACACAAGTAAATCGAATTATATTACACCAATATTGACATGTCTCCGTCGTTTATAATTTGTTTTCCACCACGCCTCTTTACATATAGCGATGCGTGATTTGCTATAATTGCTGGAATATATAGGTAAATAATGAATCGATCGTGATAAGGGAATCAGCAATGATTTGCGGTGTTTGATTGTTTGATTGCAATTTTTTCCGAAATTACAAAAATACTGTCATACCTATTAGTATTTTAATACATTTTTTTTTATTATAATACATAATAAAGTTTATTTAAAATTAAAAGTATTGTGGTATTTAGTTTTTAATATTTAGAAGCTTTTTTCATACAATAAATTTTTCTTTATATTTAATTCTAAAATACCGCCGTGTGGTATCCGGCAGAATAGAATAGTACCACCCTCATTTCTTACCGAGGCGTCGTAAAAGGCGACTAAGGTAAGTCGACCCGCCGTGTGGTATCCGGCTGAGTAGAATAGACCAACCTCATTTCTTACCGAGGTGTCGTAAAAGGCGACTAAGGTAAGTTGACCCACCGTGTGGTATCCGGTTTAGTAGAATAGACCACCCTCTTTCTTACCGAGGTGTCGTAAAATACGACAGAGGTAAGTTGACGTCAGGCAGGCGGCCGGTCGTAAAAACGCAGCCAAATCATATGACAGCATGTTTATAGCATGTTGTGCCGACCCCACTTAGAGTGGGATAAGGGCAGGAAGATCATGATTTAATTCTAAAATATGAGTACAAATTTTATTGCTTCTTTTTCAAATGATTTTATTTTGATATATACAACTCGGTATAGAAATAGTTATCGTAAGTTAATCATAAAAGATTTTTGAATAACTTTCACCGTTTACTTAGCGCACGCAAGGAAAGCTTTAAATATTGCTGTTTTCACAATATTTTTTATTGCTGCTCCTCTCCTGTTCATATTAGCGTGATGTAAGTCTATAGCCTTCCTCAATAAATGGACTATCTTACACTCAAAGAAGTTTTCAAATCGGCCCAGTAGTTCCTGAGATTATCGCGTTCAAACAATCAAACAAACAAACTCTTCAGTTTTATATATAAGTATATATATAGATATCAGAAAAAAAACAAGTCTACTTACGATACTTAAATACCATTGTACGTAATTTCAGACAATAATATTTAAATGTACAAACATCGTAAATACAATTTTCACGAATTGTGTTGCTAATTTGCGTGACGTGTAAAATTTTCAAAATAACCTTCCGCTGTAAATAGTTCGCGAGTAACAAATTAGTGCTTAATCGATGTGTATTAGCATATGATTTGCACTGACAAACACATAAATGCCCGCCCAGGAAACACATATAATAATACTGTTTCGCTTTGACAAAAACAAGTACTCCATCAAAACTTTTATCAACGTGCTGAAATGTTAGACCTTAAACCATTAATTTCAATGTATGTACTTATTATTATATTTTCTTCTATATTCTCCTTATCCCACTCTAAGTGGGGTTGGAACAACATATTATGAACATGTTGTCACATGACGTATTTTACGATTGGCCGCCTGTCTCACGTCAATTTACCTTAGTCGCCTTTAGCGAAATCTCTCGCCTTTTACGACACCGCGGTAAGATAACGTGGATGGTCTAGTTCTTTTCAGCCGGATACCACACGGCGGCTCAACTTACCTTATTCGCATTTTACGACACTTCGTTAAGAAATGAGGGTGGTCTATTCTACTCAGCCGGATATCACACGGCTAACTTATTATTATATTTGTTAGTCGCTAAATATTTACTATTAAATTCAAATGTAAAAACTTCAAAGCAGTCTTCAAATCTCAAAGTTGAGTACAAATGATGTTTGATGATACTTCGATACCTTATCTTTCAATTATTATAAGAAGGCTAACATTTAAGGCAAGGTTAGGCATTGCTAACATAAATACTATATAAGATGTGTATGTATTTAATTTAATGACTCATTTTCTTAAACGATTTTAAACGTTATAGGAATCACATTTTCAATTGATAGAAAGTTAAGAGCGAAATCATAATAAATACGCAGTTGATTTAACTATTGACAAGTTTTTTTGAAGAAGTTTAAAATATTTTTTTTACAATCAAACTAATGTTTTTAAAAATGACCATGATTCTTAAGTTTTGCAAAACATTTTAAAATAAGAAATCAAAAATACTCATTATCATAAAGAGTCATATTGCTTAAGAAACAATTCATACCCTGTTAACGTTGTAGAGCTGTAATAGACACTTAAGATTGTTATTCGTAGACGAGCTGATAATTTTTGATATAGAATTTCGCGTTACAATTACAAAGCGTTTAACGCGTCGTAAGAGCAAGATACAGGCAGTCGTGATCGAGGCATTATCGCGTGCGATGCTTCAGGAGGCAAGAGAGCATCGGGGGATGGTGGCGCAGACGATCGGCTACGAGTGAGCCGTGCGGACGACGACATGCACGCCGACCCGGAGTCACCCGCGAGTCGCGAGGAGGCCCATCTCTTACCCGATGAGTGGCTCAAAGTCAAGACAGTTCCAGGAAATGGGAACCTGTCGCCTGGCATCTACTACCCTACCGGAAATGGCAGCAAGAGGTTCGATCCGCGTCAACCTGTGCCGTCTTCGCCCACCAAGATCCTGTACTGTTTCGCTTTTTGTTTGTTTATTTTTTGTTTATTGTGGTTTCGGTGATTTGTTAAATCATTCAAAATGTGAGATATTGTTCGAGTTACATATATGTTTTAATAATGCACATTAAGAATATTAACATTGACGAAGGCCGTAGCGTCGTCGTAGCGAGCGTGATCTACGCGTTCACACTTATATTGTGCATCTAGATATGTTTAACCTGATCTATTGAATCGGAACGATGTAATCAATATATTGTATACTTGTTTACAGGAGTCGCTCGCATAGACATGGTGCTTCAAGAAGAACAAGGCGGCGAGCAATTCTCAAAAATGGTGAATGTAATATTCTCAAGTCAAAGATCTCACAGCGGCGTTTACGGTTCCTGCAGGATATGTTCACAACACTTGTGGATGCCCAGTGGCGATGGACTCTTCTCATTTTCACGCTCTCCTTCATTTTGTCCTGGCTTGGATTCGCTCTTATTTGGTGGCTAATAGCGTTCACACATACAGACCTTGAGCCAGATCATCTACCGCCAATGCAAGAAAGTAGCGGGTGGAAACCCTGTGTATTTAATATTTATGATTTTACCTCGTGTTTCTTATTCAGTATTGAAACACAGCATACCATCGGCTATGGCTCACGTACAACAACAGAAGAGTGTCCTGAAGCGATATTCATAATGTGCCTACAGAGTATAGTAGGAGTAATGATCCAAGCGTTTATGGTGGGAATTGTATTTGCTAAAATGACAAGACCAAAACATAGAACGCAAACTCTATTATTCTCTAAGCATGCCGTGATTTGCCAGAGAGACGGCGAATTGAGCCTTATGTTTAGAGTCGGTGACCTGAGGAAGTCTCATATTATCGGAGCGAGTGTAAGGGCTCAATTGATACGATCTAGGACAACGAAGGAAGGCGAGGTGTTGTCGCATTATCAAACAGAATTAGAATTGAACGCAGACGGTTGTGATAGTAATCTTTTCTTCATCTGGCCTATAACAATGGTTCATCGAATAAACGCGAACAGTCCATTTTTCGGAGTTTCCGCAGCTGATGTACTTCAAGAAAAGTTTGAAATCGTAGTTATTTTAGAAGGAACAATCGAATCAACGGGACAAACAACGCAGGCTCGCTCTAGTTATACGACAAGTGAAATAATGTGGGGACATAGATTTGTGCCATTAGTGTCATACAATCGCGAACGTCAGGGATATGAAGTAGATTATTCTAAATTTGATGAGACCGCGCAGGTCGACACTCCACTATGTTCCGCTAAAGAGCTAGAAGAATTTTACGGGAATCAAGCCGATCGCAGATCAATTGGTGAGTTTTTGTTTAGATTTAAATCAAGTGCTAAATGTCGCGGTGGCTGGATAGTTGTGGAGAACTGAAAATTAGTCACATTTATGTTTGCTTTTTATGTCAGCTTATCATAGTATACGCGTTATCTTGATAGATTGAGTAGGACATTTGGAGTTCCAAATTTCTGTTTTACTAGAGTACAAATTCGCATGTAAACTGACAAATACATATGTTTGTGTCGCAGATTTGCATTTCCGCAATGAGTTGCTTAGAATTTATCTGCATTGTTTATCTAAGGTCAACAAACGAACTATCTCGAGTAACTTCAAATGATAATACCCTATTTATTACCTAAGACTTGATTGCATGGCAGTATAATAAAGTACTTATTAATATGCTTTTTAACCTATATTAGCACAATCACTGTTATTTACTACTCATTTGTAAACACTTTATTTTATTATATTTTTATCTGTTATCTTCTTATTTTTATTTGATTAATCCTGTTTTTAATGTAGTATTTGGTATTGCCTTAATCTGTATATGATATTAAACTAATTTTTATATAAATTTCTAAGAAATAAGAATAAACATAGGATATTATTAGTTATCGACCATTATTATTCATAACTTGTTAGTGTATTCACGTGATCTCTTGTCAAGCGTATCACAAACGTCTAGGTGATATGTACTTTTTATGAACTAAGTATTATTCTTATAAAATAATCAGCTGAGCTGAATTCTTTTACAAAGTTTTCCCGCGTAAATTCCGATTTTGCAGGAATTAAATTGTTATCTATTATTAACTAAAACCATCCTCGAAAACTCTACAGTCTTTTAGTAAAAACCGTACAAAAATCTGTTCAGTAGATTTTAAGAAAATCGATCACATACAGACGAACAGTTTTTAGGGACACTGTTTTATTATATATACAGAATACAGTATATCACAGTTAAATAAACAAAATTGAATGAAAATAAAATGCGTAACTTGCAGCAGAATAAATTTCACATACACGTATATCGTCATAAATTGTATTCATTTGTTGTTCTTAAGATCTAAAGTAGAATAACAAAATTAAATATTTAAATAAAAATTAATTAACAGGATAAAATTAATATGGCTTTCTAAATTAATTTACTATTCTAATCTCTTTTCATTTTAATAAATACAAGATTCTAGTAACCAAAATCATATTTGAAGATACGTTTCTACATATATTCTGAAAAGATTTACATATAATATCATACCAAATTAAAAAGAAAAAATAAAGAAGTGTAAATTTAATTGTTTGTAGATTTGACCAAAATCCAAAATAAACAGGAGATCGTTTGATCTAATTCAGTAATAAAATAAATGACTTCATTTATTATCTTAATTATACATAGTTAAACTGACGTGTTAATATTAAATATTTACATATGATATGTGACAAAATATACTTTAAGAACATCTTGGAATTCTAAAAAAGGCAAATCTTGTTTTTGTAAAATCTTTTTAGCCTTATATAAAGCAATTAAATCTGCGCAAACGGTTGAAACCGATTCCTAGTTGCTTATACAATTATTTTTTATAAAAAGTATGACATTGCTTAGAGTATTGATTGAGACAAGTTTCTATTTAAATTTATTAAATACAATGTTTTCCGTTAAAACTTAGAGTCTACTAATGTTAAGAGTTCAAAAAAATAAAATCAGAGAACAAAGACATGGTTTGATGGGTAAAGAAACGTGTATAATTAAACATTTTAATAGGCACTACAATGAAATTTGCGTTTAAAAAATTTAAATTTTTCAAATATATCTTTCTTTTCCTTTTTTTTGTTGTGGCCATCTGTATACTTCAAAAGTTTTGTATTCATTGGTAATAAAAATACCTAACCCCTAAACTAAACCCCTATAATT
The DNA here is from genome assembly GCA_029227775.1 of Morpho helenor. Classification (NCBI taxonomy): domain Eukaryota; kingdom Metazoa; phylum Arthropoda; class Insecta; order Lepidoptera; family Nymphalidae; genus Morpho; species Morpho helenor. The sequence continues at coordinate 6,516,497 of JARGCU010000019.1, read as the reverse complement.
ATGGTTTATGTGATGAACTGATACATGGGTTCAAAACTAATCAGAGAAACTTCAAAATTATACTACATGTTTTTGGATTTATTCTTCAATAATATAAAATTATAAAATTTATAATCTTAAAAAAAGCTTTTAAAACGTAGTGCTAGAATATTCTGGCCGAAATAATGAGCGGCTTTCAGGTCTAAATTCATAGGAAGCTATTGTTTTTGATTTAATTCGGTGTCGAAACATCATCGTTATAAAATTCGTGTATAGTTTTATTTGGCTAAATTTTTGGATAACGATTCACTAGCGTGCGAAAGGTTTCTAGACAATTTTTCCCACTCGCATCTTAGCAGGATATACCACTACATCAAATTATTTATCACTCCCCTTTTTGATACAGGATACATATAATATTTCGCTCACGTTTTAAGAACAATTGCCAGTGTAAACGGCCAATTTAGTTTCATACGTCTGTAGATTAACACAAACAATTGCTATGGAATTATTTAAATCATCACACGGGTGATTGAAATAAAGACTATTTATTATTTACTAATCGGCCAATTGTAAACTACATTTCTACATTTAAAGTAATAGACATGTTAAATTTATTGTGTTGCTAAAATAAATATTTCACAGCACAAAAAAATCATGTAAACAAATAAAAAGATGGTGGTATGAATATATATAGGATAAAGATTTCCGCAAGAAAAAAAGACGTAGTATAATATACACCATATACCATAGTTTAATGTATACAATATAGATGTAGTATAATAGACAGACGACAGACAGAGTATAAGATTCATAAAAGAATTATAGATAGTTTTTTTAAATATATTGTTTTGCTCATAATATTTTTTTATATAAATTGCAAAAGATTGTTTTGAAGAATTTGAACAATGTACGATTTTATCTTAAAGATACCAGATTGAAAAAACTAACTTACTCGTAAGACTTTATGATATAGCAAATATTAGGAATATATTTACTGGCGAGATTACTTGCGCAAAAAACCTTTTCGATAAGCTTATTTTTAACAATATCACCAACAATAATAATCACTTGAATGCGGTATAGGGAAAAGAAACTCTTTTTAAAAGAGATTCGATGTAATCAATTAGGGATGAGGCTTTGTTTCAGTAGCGGTTATAAGAGTTATACTAAGTTGGTTCAAATATGACAATAGTCATCAAATTGTAAAATATATAGCATCCTAGTAAATATATATAATAGATTAAAAAATACACATTTATTTTTAACTAACACATGAAAATGAAGATTCTAGATGCATGCGTACTTCTTTTGATTTGGTATCTATTTTAAAAAGGGCACTTTAACGTGAGTATAAATTTTAATTGAAATAATAATTATTGTTTATGCACTTCTGTTGTGACTTATTGACTATATCATGACCATTAAAATTGTATCGCACTAAACGCATCACATGCACATTTTGTTCTAAATGTTCGTATTGCATGTAGTCTTTTAATTAAATAACATGATAATGTATATTATATATGTCTATGTAAATAAATGCAGTGTCTTTTTTGATAAGATATGGATGAGAAACTTTATAGAGATAAAACAAATAATAAAAGATTACATTTATCTTAATCTTAGTTTTAATTTTTTACGAAGTTCTGAGTGATTTAGTTGCTATATGACAAATTAATATTATCAAAATAGTAATGTAGTAATAGTAATGTAATAATGTAAATACCTATATTTTTAAAATTACATTCTTTTGCGTCGACTGTTGTCGCGTGATAAGTTGATAAAAGATGTTTTTTTATTATGACGTTAAGTACTGAATATTCCGTATCCTCTTTATAAATGACTTATTAATGGTATCCGGCTGAGAAGAATAGACCACCCACATTTGTTCCCGGGGTGTCGTAAAAGGCGAGTAAGGTAAGTTGACGTCACACAGGCGTCAGTTCGTAAAATATGTAGCCAAATCATTTGACAACATATATATTTATAACATGTTGTGCCGACCCCACTTAGAGTGGGATAAGGGCAGGAGGCATGATGATAGGAGTATTTTTTTTTAATCTATACAACTTTATATCGTACATATTCAATTTTTGTATATAAGTTGATGTTATCAACTTTCGTGATATAAATTTTACTTAGATGTATCATTAAATTAAGAAAAGATAATAAAGAATATAAATAGTCATAAAAGAGTAATCATATAAGAATAATCTGTTTACTATCATGTTTTTATACTATATAAATATTATTTTTCTTAATTCGCTTAAATATCCTTTCTATACGAGTGTAAATACGTACGTAAATGAGTGGGACTCACGTTCTTTCGTCCCCAAAGTAAATAATCTAATACTTGTCCTATGGGTGACAGACAATTTGTAAAGATATACATATAAAATTTTAAATAGTTTAGTTTTTACTACACTTCGATAAAAAGAGGGTGGTCTATTCTACTCAACCGGATACCACACGGCGGGTCAACTTAAATTAGTTGCCTTTTACGACACCGCGATAAGAAATGAGGATTGTCTATTCTACTCAGCCGAATACCACACGGTAGAGGTCGACTTACCTTAGTCGCATTTTACGACACCTCGGTAAGAAATGAGTGTGGTCTATACTACTCGGTCGGACACCACAAGGCTTTAAAATTCATGAATAGTTTATTTTAATTGATAATTGTGTTAATTTTAATAAATGTGGTGTTAATTAATTCCTTATGCTGATAAAGAGATTCTTTGAAATTTAAATATAAATTGTTAGTTAGCGAAATCTATACCTCAACGTAGATTCAATTAGTCATTTGTAACTAATCGCTCATCCGCATAAACAGAACAAAGTAAAACACACTAAATTACTCACAACTTCGTCAAGTTATCTCATAAAATAATCAGAATTATGACAAAAATGTACGTGAACAAATATTAACAAGTCTTTTCAAGAAGTGTTAAGTCAAAAAAATATATAGCCGCTTTGAATTTGAAAAAACATGATCTTTTAAGTAAAGGATATCGGAAACAACCGTCTTAGTGACTGTTGTTTTCCGTCATCCTTCGAATTAATTTGCCAATGCATAGCATGTTATATTATAGCACCCGCACTCTACTTTTTATATCGCTCATAGGCTGCAATGCATAACTCAAAAAACTCGTATTTTGGACTAGAAATAGGTGTAAATGTCACACAAACATTATTTTCATTAGCTGCCAACTTATATATCAATATTGGACCGTTCGTCTAAGAAAACTAAAGCATTTTTATGCATTTTCCGTTGCAATTAAAACTTTGGGACCATTTATGTCAAATCATGATTTTTTTTGAGTTGTGCCACTATTGCACGCCATGAGCGATAAATATAAAATGTGATAATAACAAAAACCACCATGGTATTTTAAAATCTTTGTTTATTTTGTCCTAAAATGTATTTTCTGACGGTATGACAGAGTAAAAGTAAGTGAAGTGAAGTGGTTTGAGTAATTCAATCAATCTATCTCGTAGAGGCAGTAATTTTTTATTTACTTTGCATAAATGAAACGAAGTATATTACTGCAATTTGTTCCTATACCATACAAAACAAATCGCGTATAGGCAAAACCAATTTTCGCCTGTGTGTATTGTGTGCGTAATTTTACTATTAAAAAAAAATTGACGCTATTTATAAGATTTAAAATTAAAAGCTATCTTCTCACAAAGAGATGCTAAAGTCACGAGATATTTATTTTTTAGCAGACCCGCCAACAGAGTTTTTATTATCTTAATTAATCTCACATTGTTTGAATGTATTGCTATCCTACCTATTAATATTAGACATGCATAAAAAAAAACTTAAATTGAGTCATAATTATTGAAATAATGACAAAATATACATAAAAAAGACAAATTTGTTAATATAAATTGTAATGTATAGACTTAATAACTGCAAATAACTGTCACAGTATAAATAATAGACATTAAATAAGGTGTCATTATTACATAAACAATTGTAAGTTTGAATAGAATTATAACGTGGAGATATATTAAGGATTTTTTAGAATGTTTTCTAGTGTCTTTCAAAAGTAATGAAAATACAACTCATGCACTATCCACCACAAATTTACGTTACAAATTCTGTATTTATCAGGCATGAGGACGAATAGTACACTCTACATTTAGCATTACATATATTTTCTTTTATCGCGGTTTAGAGCAAAATAATATTTTCATTACTTTCGTATTATGGACCTCCGCAAAATAATGCCTAATTTTATACAATATAGTGTCTTTAATAGGATCAAGTCATGTGCCTATTACGTATTAGTATAAATGTGTTTGTGATGTGTCGCAGAGAGTACGGAACACTTGGTCCTCAAGTTGCCTGAACGACCAGCTCGTCAAGAAACTCCAGCGCCAACCCCAAAAGCCGAACAGAAGAACGACGATTTCACTGTTACACTTTAATAAGAAATATAAGGATTCAACGACAAAAACGAGCAATGACAAACAAGTCTACAGTTGTGACCGATTGTCAAACACGAATAACTTCATTTCAATAGCCATTTATAAGTGATGTAAAATCATAAATGTGAGTTTTATAAAATAATACTTTTACTTTTAAATTCTACTTTATTACGTGAGAAAATGTAATTAAAAAATATATTAAACAATTTATCTGGCATATATCGCTCATTCCAAATATTAATGTTACATTTCCTATGTTTATACATGGAACATGTAACTTACGCGATATGCTTTTTTTTATTAAATGTTATACTAGAAAATACATATCGCATACTTAGTATTAAAATGACCTTAGTCGAAAACGACCTTAGTCGAAAACTTTGTTTGGTGTCAAATTGCAATAAAGCGTAAAATAACGCCTACAAAACTTAAGACTCTTAAAGAGACCGATAACTTGAAAGCTTGCTCTGCCAAGAAATAAAGAAAGAATAGCTTTTTAAAAGTTTGTAGCGTTATATCATAGACATTCAAATAAATATATTGTAATACTTATTTCAATTGTAACTGAAATAAGCCTAATTTTTAAAATAAGCCTGATATAAATTTGTTATCCTTTCAATTGCTACCTATGAATTCTTTATAAAATTTAATGAAAAAATTTACACAATATAAATTAAATGATTATTATAGCAGAAATATCACCAGCTTCTGTTATTTGGAGGGCCCTAAATCAAACTTAATAAAATGTTATGACTAGTCACACTATATTCAATACATGTCATCAAAATATGAGAATCTCGCATAAAGTGAAAATTTGTCGAATAAGTATGTACCTCTTAAAGTTTAAGCGAATACATTCCATTATTTACAGAATAAACTATATTAATGTAATTAATATATAATATTCTAAGAATATATTAGAATTTATTAATTATTTTAGCTGATAAATGTATGTTTAAAATTATCTAAATAAATTTACAAAAATCTCTTCCTAAAAGGTTGTGCGAAAATAGAAAATACATTCCATTATATTTTTACAACAAAATATATTGAAACTTTGTATGTAAGTCGATGTGTAAAACAAATATGTAATATTAGTGATAGGTTAATTTTTTAAAATTGTATTTACAACAAAGATGTACAAGTTATATCTATCTTAAATTACTTACACCCTAGGACTATACAAATCATGCCCATGTGGAATGGTCCCAAGAATGCTGGCAGCGTTCCCGCGCTGATTCGCTAAGCTGATTCTTTGTGCGAAAAAGAAGCCAGCCCTCTTGTCATCTGAAGAGGCAATTAAACGAGGTGTTAAAATGGATAATTTTATTTGTACTTTGACTCCATGGCCCTAGGGTCTCAACTGTAAACGGCACAAATATATAACTCTTGATGAGAGTTGCATACTTACGTCGATTCGGCCATTTTCGCCGCAGCTCCAGATCTTGACGCTGTTTCCCTGATATGGGACGAGGCTAACGTATCAACGCATATTGCGTCCCACATTAGGGCTCGTCCCTAAGGTGTGTTAAGGTTAAATTGACGTTTTTGATGTATAAGTTACCATAAAAATTTGAACGAAAATTATAAAAATCTCATAATTGTAACAATTTATATTAAATTTGTTTTATTTATGTTATCGTGTTATCAATATTTATTTTATTGTAACAATATAAGTGTCGTAAAACATTAGATAGCGATCACAATTGTATGAATAAATCTCTTTCGATGTAAATATTGAATGAATAATTTATAATGTTACGTTCATTCGTGTTTAATTTATAATACCTTTATAAGCGTCGTAGTAAGTTTGAAGAAGGTAATGTAGCTATTATTCTGATTATTTAATTTACTTTATATAAAAAACATACTGACCGAACATATTAAATGGACTAAATTTTTATTAATAATTAAATCTTGGATAATAGTTACATATTTTGAGCGTACGTGATCTAAAAATTCAAAATCAAAGATCCTCCCAATATGGCCCTGGCGTGATGTACTGTCATTATTCCGATTATTTAATTTGTTTTAAATTAATGAAAAACAAATTGGGCAAAACATTAATTACAGTAAATTGGTAATAAAAATATTTTCTGGATGTACCTAATGTATTGTAAATAAAAGGCTTCACAATATCCCCTTAGAGTGAAGTTCCCAGAAAGTTAGTTAAGCTTTAGTTATCTCTTCATTTTCAAATTCAAAAGTAATAATCAAATTATTTTGATAAAATCCGCGATTAAGTAAATACATAATGCTAAATAATCGCAAAACGGCGTTTCGATTTTTTCGTGGAGTCTCTCGATGATTCTTCGGTGGCTCGGCGAAACGATTGTTGAGTTTGGGATAGTGAACGTGTGTAGTTCTTGTGTATTGGTGGTGGAGGTTTGTGGAGGGATGTATTTTTACGAATCCTGCATGTATCGGGTATGAAAACGGATAGTCCACTCTACATTTAGCATTACCTATATATAGGTATTTTCTATTAATTTTATCGCGGATTATAGCAAAACAATTTTAAGCTTACTAAATAAAGACTAGATAAAAGCCTCAAAGGTGTTCCTTCATCGGTGATAAGATTTTTACATTTGGTTCCAAATGCAACATTGTGATAGTCTTACAGACTTTAATATTTTCTTCAAGTAAATAACTTTTGTATGACACTGTAAAACATGGAAAATTTTGAATTATCAACAAGGTAAAACCAAATAAGCAGTTTCTCACTTTAGTATAACTGTTTGAAATGATTTATTCTCATAAGCACATAATAATATTAGTATACTTTGTTTTATTGCCATTGTATTTAGTGAATTCCGTATCTCTAGCCAAATAACACAAAATATAATACAATAATTCCTAAAGATGATTATAAACACATTATTTGGATGATAAAAATACCTGGATTTGAAAATCCTTTCAGCTTCATACAAGTAAATTGAAAATGTTCAAAAGATTAACCGCCGAGTGTCTTGCTAGTTCTCGGTAAGAGCAACATTCCGAACCAGTTGTAGCTTAATTAATCATATTGATCCTTGAAGATTCAAAAGTGCTTCAAAGAGCTTTAGATTATTTTGATTTAATTTGATGAGTCTAAGTGTATATACAGGAATATGAAAAATATCCTTCTGTTCTATTCTTAAATGAACTTTTTATCCTGCTGCTGCTAATAAAGTAGCAACCTGCAGGTTTCTGTCTGTCTTTTATTTTTTACGCTTTCAAGGATAATCCGCTGGATTAAAATAGATAAATTTTTTTGAAAGTGATGCCTTTTTCCGCCATTTTGTGTAAGGAAAATACATAACAACCCAACATTATATGGTATTTAAAAGCTTTTTTCTGCATTGCTTTATGTACCGTAAGTATTGTGTAAGCTTATTATTTATTAGGAAACAAGTGGCTGATTTGTTTTGTTTACGATTTTTGTGGATTGGTATCCTGGTGTGGGCTGGTAAGTTAATAAATATATAAACAAATATTTGGGACTTTACACACGGTCGTCCGTCCCCAAAGTAATTAATTAATACTTGTGTTATGGGTGACAGACAACTGGTGAATATCACTACATATTATAAAACAAAGTCCATATTTCCGTATGTACGCATAAAACTTTAAAACTACGCAACCGATTTTGATGCGGTTTTTTTTCATAGATAGAGTGATTCCAGAGGAAGGTTTGTACGTATAATAACATTCAATACGAAGTACGATCAATCAATCGATCAACCAATCGACCAATCAATCGACCAACCCATCGACCAACCCGTCGACCAACCCGTCGACCAACCCGTCGACCAGCCCGTCGACCAACCCGTCGACCAGCCCGTCGGCCAACCCGTCGACCAACCGGTCGACCAACCGGTCGGCCAACCCGTCGACCAACCAGTCGACCAACCCGTCGACCAACCCGTCGGCCAACCCGTCGGCCAACCCGTCGGCCAACCCGTCCGCCAACCCGTCGGCCAACCCGTCGGCCAACCCGTCGGCCAACCCGTCGGCCAACCCGTCGGCCAACCCGTCGGCCAACCCGTCGGCCAACCCGTCGGCCAACCCGTCGGCCAACCCGACGGCCAACCCGTCGGCCAACCCGTCGGCCAACCCGTCGGCCAACCCGTCGGCCAACCCGTCGGCCAACCCGTCGACCAACCCGTCGACCAACCCGTCTAAACCCTACGAGATTTATCAAAATGATGTACTAAGTATTTGTACACCATGAAAAGGTCTACAGAAAAGTCCGCGATAGTATATGTATATCTCTTATGGATAACCCACAATAGCAGTTTTTGTCATTTACTTTTTACGAAAAATGATGCCTTATGTTCAAAGCAATTTTTATACAATACAGCATTAATCCTTATCCAATTAAGAACCTTAAATATATTGTTTATTTAATATTGATCAATATGACCCTTTACAGCATGTCATTTAAATAAACAGTTTCGAAGATATTACAGATTTAAAATGCAGGGGCCGCGCCGCGAGCCTATAAATAGCGCGTCGGAGGTCGCGGTTCGCCTCTCGGCGATGCTTCCGCGCTCGCCCGTCTTATCGGTGACGCTGTCAAAGCCAGTAGGGCTAACAGCATTAGTCAAATTCGAAAAAAAAAACGTGGTTCGCCCTTTAACCATTTGAATTTAGCAGCGATCGGACGCATTTATGATCGGAGCTCTCTAGCGAGGAAAATAACAATCACTATACACTGTCCATTATATTAACCATCTTTTGACAGATTGACGATAGTGATGTCCTAAAGATTCTCGTATGCGATACCATTCCGATTATAGTACCTACTATCATTAATCGAATTACGTACCTAAGTAATTCGATTAATGATAACCTACGTAAACTAGATTACTACTTGAGAAAAGAAATTCCAACTTTGAGAAAACTTATTGTTTCTTTGAAAAGAAGTGGTCTATTTCATGGTGAAAAATCTTCTTTGGTCAAAGTTTTGAACACAATTGGCTTTTCATATAAAAAGTTAAATAAAAGAAAATTATTAATGGAACGCACAGATATAGCTATAGCACGTTGTGATTTTTTAAGAGAGGCAAAGAAAATACAAGATTGGGCAAATATTGTTTTCACGGATGAAACATGGCTCAACGCTAACCACACACTATCTCGTTTCTGGACTGATGATACTGCTGATTCCACTTCCTCAGTACCAATGGGAAAAGGTGAGCGCCTAATCATTTGCCATGCAGGTACAGCAAAAGGATTTGTACAAGACGCACTGTTGGCATTTAAATCGAAGAAATCAAATGACTACCACGAAGAGATGAATGCAAATGTGTATGAAGAGTGGTTCAAAAAAATGCTCATTTCATTGGAAGAACCATCAATAATTTTTATTGATAATGCGCCCTACCACTCCCGTCAAATTGACAAAATGCCAACACAGGCTAATAAAAAGCATGAAATAATTAATTGGCTTCGGGACAATGGAGAAAATGTGGACGACTCAATGTTAAAAGTTGAATTAATAAAAATATTAAAAACCAAAAAGAGAGCAAAACGCTATGTAATCAATGAAATGGCAGCAGAATATGGCCATACTGTTCTTCGGATTCCTCCATACCACTGCCAGTACAACGCAATAGAATTTATATGGGCACAAGTAAAAGGGCATGCTGCGAGATGCAATACAAGCCCCCCATTCACAGCGAATAAAATGTTGCAATTGCTAAAAAATGCTTGCACCCACGTAACGGCCGAGAACTGGGCAAGTGTGGTGGAAAGAACTAAAAGAGTAATATTCTCTGATTGGGAACGTGATATTGCGTTTGATAATATATTATCTACACAAGAGCTAATAATAACTGCTACTGAAGACTCCTCATCGGAGGAGTCTAGTGTTGATTATCATTCCGACGACTCGTGCTAATAAAATAAATTAAAATATCCTGATTGTTTTATTTGTATTCATGTATTAACTAAGAAGAAAGTAAAACTTTATATAATGTTATTAAATGTCTTTTAATACTCGTAACATCGATTTCTACCGATTATTTTTAATCTGTGGCATAATCGTAGAAACCATTATGTGTGACATCACTAAGTGGGCGGTACCCATCCATAAAGTACAAATATTATTTGTATGATATTTGTACGTAAGCAATACAAAACTTAATGAGCGTGAGCTGTCAAAAGACTGATAATATGATGGACGCAGTATACATATTATAAAACAAAGTCCATATTTCCCTATGTATGCATAAAACTTTAAAATTATGCAACAGATTTTGATGCGGTTTTTTTTAATAGATAGAGTGATTCCAGAGGAAGGTTTGTACGTATAATAACATTCAATACGGAGTAGAGAAATACTGTAATTTTTGAGGTTTCTGTAAATAATTAAACTGTAAACCCTACGAGATTTATCAAAATAATGTACTAAGTATTGGTACATCTTGAAAAGGTCTACAGAAAAGTCCGCGATGGTATATGTCTAATTTTTATGGATAACCCACTAAAGCATTTTTTGTCGTTCACTTTTTACGAAAAATAATGCCTTATTTTTGAAGCGATTCTTATACAATACAGCATTAATCCTTATCCAATTGAGTACCTTAAATAAATTGTTGATTTAATATAGATCAATATAGCCGTTTACAGCATGTAATTTAAGTGAACATTTTCGGAGATATTACAGATTTAAAATGCCGTGAGGAGGCCGCGCTTCGCCCTATAACACTTCGACTTTAGCAGCGATGTCGCTCTTTCAAGAGTTTGTTTAAAGACATTCTGTAATTAATTGTAAAAATAAAATACAAAGGTAAAATATAAAAGTAAATAAGTAATAATGTACTATATGAATTTAGATATTCCAAAGATAGCAGGAAATCTTCTTGGTATAGGGAAAGGAAATTGTTTTTCACCAAATTTAACGCTACGGCCACGGGCAGTAATAAATAAATCAAAACAACTGGATCGATTTTAATCATTTTTTTTACACTGACTGACATAGGATATATATTTTATACCTGTGCGAAGCAGGGGCTGGCCGCTAGTATACATATATAATTTTAAATACAAATATACACCCAGACTTAAAGAGCCAACTTATAGTTATAACCATGTTTATAGAAAATGAGTGTAATGAGTAATATGAAAAAAAGTGCCATTTGTTATTGATAAAGTTTTATTTTCAATTGCGAAATTTAATGAATAACAATTAACATAAATTCAAAAAATTAATTAGGTACATATTAGGTATTTATCAATAACAGGTCTGTACTAAACTTTTACCACAGCTCGAAAGTAAATTGTAGTTAATTTGGAAACGTGGGCCTGGAATTGCATAGGCCAACTCTCGTGGGCTTATAGAATTAAAAAAAAATACTTTTTCGTCTGTTATGATACGTAAACGAAAAAATCGTGTGACTCTTTCCAGGGAGTCACGGGTTCATACCCAGAGTAGACACCAATGAATTTTTCCATTTAAACTTATGTGGCTAATTGATATTCATAATTTATCACACGCTTCGGTAAAGGAAAACATCGTGAAGAAACTTACATATATCCAGATAATTTGAGGGAAATGTGTAACCTACTAATTGTATTGGAGCAGGTTAGTGAAACATGCTCCAACCTTAAAAAGCGCTTTTAAGAGAAGCGAAATCCCAGCAGTGGGATAGTAATATTTATTTTACCTTGTCGTTAACCGCAATCGTCCCATATATCGCCCTTCAATTTAGAAACACATGATAGACTTATACGAAAATAGTAACAAACGTGTTGATTTTTAAACAACCTATCACCGCGTATAAATAAATAAAAATGTTTTTCTTAAAAATATATTAAAGTACAAATTAAAATTATGACTATTAAAATATTTTAGAGCTATAACTATTTGTTTTTTCAAATGATAAGAAAAATTATTTTATTTCATTAATATTTGTATTTAGAAACTGTTTCAATTATATTTGTACAAGTTTGGAACTGCTTTTTTATTTTTAGTTTATAAATCCGAATAAACGTTATCATAATGAATTCAACTTTACACAGAAAACATTTTGAATTAAAATCATTACATGTATTGTTAAATTAGAAAAAACTTTGAAAAATATATCTAAAGATCAACAATTGTTACATAAAAAATAATATTATTTCCAAAATTTGTTATGAATGTTGATTCTGAATTTCTGATGTCGGTCGGTTATGGCTTAAAAACATAAGTATATTAATTAGTCACAGTCACACCACAAGTCTTCTATTAACTACACTTCACCCTAAGCCGTGATTCTGACACAGAAGGCGTCCGTAGAACATCGAAATGTTGCGTCCATGCTGTTAAAAGTATTATCGTCTTAGAATATTTACGGAAAAAAGTAATACGGCGAAAATATAAACATGTAATTTATTTTCAGGTTACGCTTCAATACCAGAGACGATATATGAGAAACCAGTGTCACCTCTTGCTAATATTGCGGACAGATTAGTGGCTGATGCTATAAGACGAGCCAGTTTGACCAATAAACCGGCCCTCCCAAAATACCCATCACACTATTTCAATAGTGAAGATTGTTCTTCATCATCAAGTGAAGACGAAAGTAAAAATATAAATGATCTAAAGAATGTAAAAAGCTAGCTTTTACACACAATTGTAAAACACAAATTTGCTATAAACAATTTGATAATATTAACGCCATCTGTTATCGAGTAGCACAAACTGTACATAATTTTTTAGTATAGGTACTATGTATAGGTCAATTATATACAAGTAAATATAATTATGAATTTATAATTATACAGTCAAATTGGGTAACTTTGAATGACTTTTTCAGATTTTTCAAAATATAAAAAAATAGGATGACCTTATTTAAGGTTTTGATGAATAATGAGTGTTCTTTTATACCGAGTTTTAGAATAACTAACTGTATTACTAAGTAACTAGAAAGGAAATGGAAAAAAAATATGCTTTTGTGCGTGTTCAAAGTTACCTTTAGTTTTGGGTAACTTTGAACCGAATTATTTCGAAAACTAAAAATCCTTGAATTCACAGAATTTTCGTATCATGGGTAAAATTATACTTATGTTCTGAATGAATGAAAGATAGATCTGTCAAATGAAGTCAACTTGTCATACTTAACAGCCAACCGTTTACTTAAAATTGCCATTTACTAAATATTAGCAACATATGAGTAGATTTTTTTTTTGTAACGAATACATATTTATTTGTAATTGTAAATATTTATTAAAAATCAAACCTAAATAACAAATTCTATAATCAATTACCATTCAAATGAGATCAAAACATTAATGGTTGGCAAGAGAATTTGAAAAATAATTCACCCCATTCCATGAATGAGATGTCATCTTCAATGTACATTTTATCTTAATTTTTTGTTATTTGATGCTCTCTTAAGATGAAAACGATGTTTGCTTTTTTAGTAATAGTAAATTTCTTTTTTGGGAACCATGACCGCGAGTAACGACCTCTTACTATCCCACTTCTGACCATAGGCCTCCTCTCTCCGTCTTTGGAGAGAAGGATTGGAGCTAAGACCTACCTCGCTGCTCCAATGCGGATTAGTAGGTTACACATATCCCCATAATTCTCTAGAGATACGTAGGTTTCCTCGCAATGTTTTCCTTCACCGAAAAACGTGTGATAAATTGTAATTCACAATTAGACACATAAGTTTTAATAGAAACTCATTGATGCCTGCCCTGGGTTTGAACCTGCGACCTCTTCGAAAGAGTCCGACGTTGTTATCGCTGGGCTATCACAGCTATACAGCTAAGCTTTCATCCTTGTTAAAGCACCGGATTGGATTTTATTACGATACGTGTGGTGACTCGTCCTGCATGTAGGTATAAGGTATGTGAATGTTGCCTGCTTTATACGTTTTGCAATACATAGATTCTTTTAATAAACGCGGATTATAGCAAAATAATATATATATAATAATATATATATATAATAATAATATAATTACTGTCTGTACTAAAATATGTACTTGAAACTATTTTTAGAAATCAATAACTCTTTGTCAATGTTACCCATAAACTAAGATAATGCAATTGGGTATCTTTGAACCGTTCAAAGTTACCCATATTTAACTAAAAATAGGGGTGGTCCACAAATTTCCCTGTCAATGGATATAAAACGATGCAAAATCATGAAATTATGTGAAAAAGTATAATTTCAACGTACAATTGATCATTAGAAACCGAAAATCATGTGTTTTACACACCTTTTCTGTAATTAAATCGGAAATGTAACTCACATACTTTTCACTGCTAAAAGACAGCGAACAGAAAATTTTGAAAAAGTGTTAAAATTTGTTTCAAAACTATAAATTTTAAATGACATTTGTCAACTAGAACATTTAGTATTTTCATTTCACTCAGTTATCAGTTTTAAATCAGGTTACAGATATTGAAAAAAAAATTAATAATTATTTTAGTCGTTTTATTCAATGTTACCCGTAAATTCAAAGTTACCCAATTTGACTGTACAGCCACGATGTAAATATATGAGTAATAAATTATTTTACATTTACATATGGTCTATGTATATGGTTACGTATTGTTTAAAGTTTGCACCTCGCAACATATGTTAAAGCATCTCTTTAGTTTTGAAATAATGCAAGTTATAAATATAGGTTAAAATCGTCGTAGTAAGTCGAGTTGCATATCAATTATTGTAAACATATTTGGTAGATTGGTTAGTTTCTTCAGAGATCGATACTGATTAGAGATAATAACTTTAAATCAGGATCTGAGTGAGAATTCTTCAACTTTTCAGCTGTTTTGTGAATTGGTTTAAAACGTTAGGTGAAACTTTTAAGAGATTCTTAGCGTTAGATTATTAATATACATTTATAATCGCCCCCTCTTTGAAAGTGTATTTAACTTGTAGTATATTAATGTAAGTTTATTAGGACTTAGGTACGAATGAAACTCTTGTATAGATTTATGAATACCATATTTTAATATAATTGTAAAATACATAGCTATCAGTGAAATAAGCTTTTCATTTAATAATGGCGGCGCCCGCGCCGCTAGTGCCCCTGACTTCCGATGTTTTGAACAATTAAAATTATAACAACAGCCATATTTTGTTGACAATTTGTTACTTAACAACTTTATAAGTCGTCGATAGGTTAATCTGAGAAGAGATATTACAGGTTTAAAAAAACTTGATGAAAACTAGATGCAACTTCTCGGACTAGTCCATTATCTCAATTACAACAATAGACAGATATGTTTTTTTTCGTCTCATTTTTATGCTAAATATATCGTGATACATCGCATTTTTATTACAAATTATTAATCATGAAATAGTATTGATAAATCTTTATCACGATTTACTATAAATATAAGAGTATATTATATTGCTATACACTGTCCATTATATTAACCATCTTTTGACAGATTGACGATAGTGATGTCCTAAAGATTCTCGTATGCGATACCATTCCGATTATAGTACCTACTATCATTAATCGAATTACGTACCTAAGTAATTCGATTAATGATAACCTACGTAAACTAGATTACTACTTGAGAAAAGAAATTCCAACTTTGAGAAAACTTATTGTTTCTTTGAAAAGAAGTGGTCTATTTCATGGTGAAAAATCTTCTTTGGTCAAAGTTTTGAACACAATTGGCTTTTCATATAAAAAGTTAAATAAAAGAAAATTATTAATGGAACGCACAGATATAGCTATAGCACGTTGTGATTTTTTAAGAGAGGCAAAGAAAATACAATATTGGGCAAATATTGTTTTCACGGATGAAACATGGCTCAACGCTAACCACACACTATCTCGTTTCTGGACTGATGATACTGCTGATTCCACTTCCTCAGTACCAATGGGAAAAGGTGAGCGCCTAATCATTTGCCATGCAGGTACAGCAAAAGGATTTGTACAAGACGCACTGTTGGCATTTAAATCGAAGAAATCAAATGACTACCACGAAGAGATGAATGCAAATGTGTATGAAGAGTGGTTCAAAAAAATGCTCATTTCATTGGAAGAACCATCAATAATTTTTATTGATAATGCGCCCTACCACTCCCGTCAAATTGACAAAATGCCAACACAGGCTAATAAAAAGCATGAAATAATTAATTGGCTTCGGGACAATGGAGAAAATGTGGACGACTCAATGTTAAAAGTTGAATTAATAAAAATATTAAAAACCAAAAAGAGAGCAAAACGCTATGTAATCAATGAAATGGCAGCAGAATATGGCCATACTGTTCTTCGGATTCCTCCATACCACTGCCAGTACAACGCAATAGAACTTATATGGGCACAAGTAAAAGGGCATGCTGCGAGATGCAATACAAGCCCCCCATTCACAGCGAATAAAATGTTGCAATTGCTAAAAAATGCTTGCACCCACGTAACGGCCGAGAACTGGGCAAGTGTGGTGGAAAGAACTAAAAGAGTAATATTCTCTGATTGAGAACGTGATATTGCGTTTGATAATATATTATCTACACAAGAGCTAATAATAACTGCTACTGAAGACTCCTCATCGGAGGAGTCTAGTGTTGATTATCATTCCGACGACTCGTGCTAATAAAATAAATTAAAATATCCTGATTGTTTTATTTGTATTCATGTATTAACTAAGAAGAAAGTAAAACTTTATATAATGTTATTAAATGTCTTTTAATACTCGTAACATCGATTTCTACCGATTATTTTTAATCTGTGGCATAATCGTAGTAACCCATTATGTGTGACATCACTAAGTGGGCGGTACCCATCCATAAAGTACAAATATTATTTGTATGATATTTGTACGTAAGCAATACAAAACTTAATGAGCGTGAGCTGTCAAAAGACTGATAATATGATGGACGCAGTATAAATATAGTATATACTTGTATGTATAGTAAATCGTGTTGCAAATGTTTTTATGTCCATAAAAGTTACCGTAATCATAGCAAAGGTCACAAAAATTAATGATTACATACATACATTTACAAAATATGCACAATAAACATATGTATTTTAACATTTTATGATTGCTCATGTCGAAATCCGATATTAAAAGATAAAGAAACGCTTTTAGATCAATGTAGTTGTTTTAGATTTGAAAATTCTAAAATTACTCCGGATTAGCTCCTAAAATACTAATACGATTCATACATTGGGGGTATTAAACAGCAGTACATCGAGCTATCATTATAAATCAAAATGGCGTCTATGACTAGTTTTTATGTTATAAATATAATATAAATCATTTCTGCTTTGCGATGTTACAGTGAAAATAAACATGCGTGCTACAATTATTTTATTGACCAAGTATTATTAAAGAACAAAAATCGCAAATCGGATTCTAATTTATATATATAATCGTGAAATAATCTCATGGTGATAATTTTTTTATATACATAACTAACAAAGCATTAGCAAAACTAACACTTATATATAAAATTAGTTCCATCAATAAGTTAAAAGGTTGAAAAGACGATGCTAAAATCTTTTAAAATTAACTATTCATAAATAAGTACTTAATATGACTATGCCTCGAGAAAGGAACGCAACGTTCTACAATACTTTAAAATGTCTGTCGCGCGACAGGAAGCATCTATGACCTTATTACCATAATTAATATATTTTGCACTACTAAAATACTAATTATTTTTCACTTTATCAACCAGAGTACGATCTTCATGGAGGTGTAAAATTAGGTAGCTATAATATCATCACGCATAAGTAAATACGTCACAACTGTTTTGGAATATTCTTTTCAAATTAAGGAAAGGGGTACTAAACCTACAACACTACTCCAGTGTAGATTGAGGAAAAAACAAATCGACTACATTGTATATGTATTGCAATAATTCATAATTGCAGGTACCTATTAAGTAAAATGCCTTGTATTGAACTATTAAATCACGTATCAAGCGTAACGCCAATAGTATCATGTTGCAATAGCGACATCTAGTGACCGCTGTTCCATTGCCATTCAAATTGACGTGACGCTAACGCGATCGTTAGCTCGATAGAATAGGTAAAATAAACTGGCACTAAGCATACTGATCCATCAAGGTTTTCTCTACTAAATTAGGCATAACTTTGAAGTAAGAACTTTGTGTTTAGTGAGTTTATTCAACCTATTCGATCGCTTTAGCGTAACATCAATTTTTATGATGTTGCAACAGCGACATCTAGTGACCGCTATTCCAGCGCCATACAGATTGACGCTAACGCGGTCGAGTAGGTTAAAAAAATTCGCACTTAGCATATTGTACTCTAGTAGTCTATAGACCTTTAATAACTTAAAATGTTTTTGTAATACTTACACATTAGTGTATTAATATTTGTTAAGAAAAAAAATTGTTTTTAAAATAATATATAGATAGATAGATATCTTTATCTGTTACTCATATTAAAATATTTATAGACTGTAAATGACATTTACGAATTTTTCGACTTACTTCCACTATTTAGTTTGTACTAAAACAGATTATATTTCTTATTCTGACAATGTTAAATATAATGTATATAAAAATTGCAAAAGTACATTTAATGTGGCAATAAGGCTAGCAAAAGTAACTAGTTAATAGGATTTAGGTATTCGTTATATTTCGTAATTCATTTAAGGTTTTGCTTGTGGACAGTTAAATAAATATAAAAAAAATCTTATAGTCATGTTAAACCTGACACGGCTATAATTTGCATTATGTATTTATTTGTACAATTATTTTATGACATGTATTCGGATTATATCCGTTGATAAATTTAAAATATTACAATATATAATACAACAAATCCAATAATACACAACTGGTACGACAATCGGACATTATACTTTTAAGTATAACAGGGGCCGTATATATCGCACATTTATTATTAAAGTGACCTAATTCAAAAAAGTTATTTTGAGGGAAATTGCACTGAAGCGTAACGTAGCACCTACAAGCCTCGTGCGTTTTTACGAGACCCATAACTCGAAAGAGCAAGAAAACATTATTTTTTTAATAGTTCATACCGTGATGTCACTTAAATACTAAACGTGCGATGTATGTTATAAGGAAATATAGTCACGGTCATACAGAAGGTTAACTTTACATACGACATTGAACTTTTAAATGGAAAATTTTCTATCTCTAGTTTGACTTTTGATAGAAGGAGCGGGTTAACATTCAAGATTATTAACTATAGCAGTAATATCGATGAACTCTTGTATTGACATAATTAAATAGCAATATAAATTTTAAAACCGATCCAAGGATTTGAACCTTTGAACAAATGAACGCATATATACATCTAAATTTAGTTCCCATTACAAAAATAAATTAATCATATTTTAATACAAGGACTACTCTCTGATCTTATATAGTAATGACAAAATGTAACTAGTTATTAGAATTATATTTTGTAAAGCGACGAGTTTCTTACTGGCTTTGCTGGTTTTCGGTAAGAGCAATTTTCCTAACCAGCAGTAACTAGAGTTGACAATTCAAAAGCACTTTTTTGTAAGTTTAAATAAATAAAGAGTACTTTGGACTTCAATTTAAAAATTTAAAAATAGAGGTGACTTGTCTAAACTAATTCTATGAATGAGATAGTGAGAGTTTTGGATTCCTTTCATATCCAAAAGAATCAAGGAGTCTTATTAATGCTAAATGATATACAGATACTTGAAAGCGTGGAGAGTGACATCATCATTGATTATTCTCCAGTCCTTATTCCAATTTAAGTGGGGTCAGCACAAGATGTTTTTTTTTATTTTCCCTTAAATTTAAGTGACATATTAAAAAATTCAAAAATAACTAGTTGATTTAGATTAGGAACAAGATATTTACGAATGTTTGATAAAGGCAATTTATTCTTTTGACTTCGCACTTTACTATATATACTTTTATGTTGATGCAATAATATCGGCAATACAATAAAAATCATAAATAATGTTGAATGTATAATCCACTCAAAATTAATTCTACAGTCTCATGAATAAAGTATTACCTTCGAATAGCGCCTATTAAACTTCACTGATACAATAAATTCGATACTAACTACTTTCTCTAAGAGCCATAAGCGTTACAATTTTATTTATGAGACGGCTAAAATTAAAACCTTAAATACTAAAACGGGGTAACAATTATGACTTGACGAAATTAAAGCTGTTAAACGCCCCGTTTATGAAATTTTGCTAGTAATCTAAATAAATACTTGTCTAAATGTGACCTTTCATCATTATATTGTTGAAGTAGACATAAATATATTAACAAAAGATAAAGCTGTTGAAGATAATAATTAAAGAAATATAGACTTTGAACTTGATAAAAATAACGTGATGCATTAAAATTTTCAGTGATGCCCATTTGTCCATAAACGCTAAGCAAACTTAATAAATGAAACTATTAATAATAAGTATTTGGCTGTAAAATATTGTAATCAAAGTCCATAGTTAAGATGGCATAAACTCAGTAATGGTTAGGATTCAAATTGCAAACCTTTATATGCAAAAATAGACTATCACTTTTTAGAGGTTAGAAAAGTCGATGCGAAAGTTGTTTGCTGCATACATATTATAAAATTGTTTTAGAAAATCACAACGAATTGTTAGGCAGATATTGGTGAATAGTACACATCGGTACAGTACAGTACAGTGAATTAACAATGCAATATCACTTATGATACCGCACTGTTCATTTGCTGATAAGTAACTTTATATTTACTGATATGATCTACTCCTTGTAAAGATTCATGTAGCTACTAGGTATATCAGTTCAATATTTATAATAACAAGATCTTACTACGTTCATACATTAATTCACTATAAAAACTTGTAAGGTTTATGATGGGAGATTTCTATATCACCTAGCACAAGTCTCTCATGAAATGTTATTTATACATATTTCTTTTCTTTCATTTATATAGCTTTTTAAAATATATGAACTGCTATCTGTGTCCATTAATCATAAAATTTCTTTTTAAAATACCACGCTCTCTATCTCCCAGAACTCGCTAATAAGAAATAAAACTTTTATATTTCGTCGTATTATACTTATCATCTACTTCAACAATATCGCCTATACCCTCAATGTCTCTGAACCGGACGTGGGCTCTCCCCTTTGCCCTATAAGTAACTAAGTCTGGAGTCAGTGCACGTCAAGCTTCGGTGTCTGGAGAGGTCACAAGGATAGGTATGACTGAAGCCGCTATATTCTTTTCCACTATGTGATTTTCGCTTGGAGATCTGTAAAATTGCAAAATTAAAGTTAGAAATTCACATATGTCACAATTTTACCACACTTCCTCTACTTCATGAAACGTAGATGCTTGTTATGGTTAATTTCATAATTATTTAGAAGATTAAATTGACACTATGCAAGCGAAGATAGCAAAGGTATTGTATGTAGTATGTATAAGACAACTTTGGGTAAGTATTTCTAATCTGTGTGTAATAATTAAATCTAATTCTAATTCATTATTATTAAATAGAAATTTTTCATTTTTCATTTTGACACAGGAGTTTCCAATCGTAAAGAGACGCAACTACTCTAAAGTATATAACGTCTTACGATATTAGCAACATTAATAAATTTCGGTCAATTTGGACGAGTTCCTCACAATGTTCTGCATCGACGATGACATTTATGTTTATCAAAGCTAAAAGCAAAGGATTTATTGTTTCAACTACCTTAAAATTGATCACTGGTATATCATTTTTAATGTATAAAATTTTTCACTGTACATTTGATTCTGGTGGTCAGTCTTATTAGAACTCCCACAATAAAAAGCCGTAATAATATTCTGATAGCAAGCTCAAGCGTTCTGATAAGTACGAAAGGATCATCTCTTAATATATTAAATCGCACAAATATTAGTGCATTCCCATCTTAGGCATCTTAAGCTACAATTAGAGCCTGGTTACCTTCTACAGATGCAGTACTTGTCTCAACATAACCATCCAACCTAAACACAATGACAACATTTAGTTGCATTGACCCATAATTCGTAAACAGGTCCGTCACAAGGTTCAATATTATATTATACCTTGCAATCACCTTATAGTACTGTACTTGACAATTCTGGTTGTCTGGAATAGATCGCAATATAGCGATAAGACCGCAAAATTTTACAAGTTTCTTTGATTTATAAGACGCTTATTATGTATATTTTTGTGACGTACGTTAAAAGTGTAATTTATTCATTCATTTAAGAAGTTTATGGTAGCATACATTCGTACCAATACCATATTTAAATACTCCAAGGCTTTAATAATTTTGTATTAAATTTTTTGATTAAGAAAAACTATACAGCCCTTACTAAAAGCTTTGTTTACTAATACTTGTTTATAACTTACTTGTTAAATTTATTTTGTTCTAATTTGTGCTCGTGGCCATTCCCCGCATGGTTTATACCATTCGGTGTCAGTCCGTGAGCTCTCTTCATACTGGCGTGACTATGACTTCTGTGCATATGTCCGTGTTCCTTGTCCTTCGAGTCCGTCATCCCAAGTACAGAATGATGGTTGGTAAAAAGCTCCTGACCAGTTTCAACTGCCAAATGTGTATGACTTGCGTTTCTCGTCTTTTCGTTAATGTGTTGTACGAAGTTGTTTTGAGCCATGAGCCTATTCTCTCTTACCCTCGCTTCCGGGATTTTGATTTCGATGTGTTCGTCCAAAGACATTGAATCAACAGAGCTCATATCTAGTGTATCATTGGAGAATGTTTTTGGAATGGTGCCTAGCATGCGATCTGTAACGAAAGTGATACAATTTATAGTTCGACCAATCCGTATTGGAACATCGTGGTTGGTGCAAGATTTCTCTTCGGAAGTGAGATAGTAAAAAGTCGTAAGATTAGATTCTGCATAGATTAGTTAGACGCGGTTAACCTTTATAAGTAGAGTTTTGATTATGTTTCTGAGAGCGCATAATGCATCATCATACTTTTTTTTATCGATTATAGTAAAACAATTATTTCTTTTTAATCTTTAATATTTTTTTTTAATCTTAAAAGAAACGCAGGCTTCTATCATTAAATTAATCGATCATATTGAAATTTTTCATATAATTATTTTTCATATCTAAGTTAATCGGAAATATTATACTGATAAAGTTTATTCTCAGATAACGCAAATACATTTTAGAGCTTAGACGGATTAAGAAAATTAAAAGTACAAAACACGAGGATATATTACAAAGCAAAAAATTAAAGTGTGAATAGGTAATAACAAAATAAACACTCTTTCTTAGAATATGCAGAGATAAATTGCGAAAATATCCTTTACACACTTAAAGTCACGAAGTTGCTAAGGAAAAGACGTACCTAATTTCTGCGAAGTGGAGACGGTGGCGCGCAGTTCGTCAAGTTGTTTTGCGGAACAAAGCGGTGTGTCTACTTCGTATGTATTATTGAATCTCGTGTAATCCACCTGTAACATAAATTTTATATTATACCTAAATTCTGTCCCCACAAGTTAATTCTACTATTACTCCTCGAGGATATCTTAAGGAGGTTTTACTTTAGATGTTGGCTTATAAGTTTGTAATGGCAATCTTTATTGATCAGCAAGCTTATGAAGTGGCCTTCATTTACCACAAATGCGTAAAATGACCAGTGTCATTATTTCGGCGTCCTGGACGCGTAAATATATGTATGTTGCGTCCATGTTTTTTTTTATATAAAATAAAATATCAGCATCTTTAGTAAAAAAGAATAGGAATTCTTAGCTCTTACGCGCATTATCTTTCACTTTTGCATTAATCAACTAATCTATTGTAGTATTAAAAAATCTTAGGACCATTGTGCATTAACAGTGCATTAGACCATTAGCTCATAATAAAATCATCAACATAAGTACAAAAGTATTATAAGTAACTATCTTAACTGACTTCGCAATTCTGTGTTTATAGTAAGATTATTATAAAACATGATTGCATAATTTACAACAGCAATCGTCTTAGTACAATATATATAAAATTATTTTATTTAGTAATAATGAATTTGCTGCATTGAGATATTGAGATTAATATATTGTCTATTTCCACGTACTAAAATTTGTACCTATTTGTGTTTTAAAATATACCATCTACCTAAATGGCAAAGATTTGGGATTGCGTAGAGTATGAATCATATGTAGTACATCTCACTTACAAAACAAGGAAATAGTCGTTGTTTTCGAAAACCTTTGCAGAACATGACATAAGAGGTGATGTCATTTATGACTTGCAATATCGATTTAGTTTTATAGATACTTGTTTTCGTCCAAACAAATACACAACGAGTACGATGAACTTAATGCATGTGAGTAGGATGAACACGTGTGCTTAAAAATGTACATGACCAAAACTTTAGAAAGTTACACGCAATCTTTGGTTCCAAAATCACAGCCGTAAAATATTATATGTAACCAGTGACCCGAAAAAAGACATTTTCGAAATATACACAACGAATTTAAAAGAAAAATAAAAGATCTCTGCGAGAAAAATGTCCCGACATAGGTCAACAGAACATAAACGTGGCAATGATTACATGACATAGTTAAACAACTAATGAACGGGGTTTTAAATTATACTGGAAAATACAGTGTTGCTAGATAGCAAAAAGCCGCTGAACTCAAATGGAACAAGACTAAGGGGCATGGAAATCTATGTAATCTAAGAAATTTATATTCGGCAGAAAAGCCATCAACTATGGAGACCACGATGCAAATATATAAAACTCTAGTAAAATATGTAATCTGATTGAAGAAAATTTCGATGTAAAATATAATTTTTCTGCTTCTATTATAGTATTGAATACTTAAATAATGAACATGATTTATAATCACTCGCTACAATAGTTTAGAGTATGCCACTAGTTTTCAGAATTAGACCACCTTGAAATATTTTAGCTAATTTTTAATATGAATCTCTACATACCTCATATTCACCAGTATCTTTTCTGAACGACACCATGGTTTCAAAACGGTGACCCCACTGGATCTCAGATGGTAGATAACTGCTTCTGGCTTGCGTCGTCATACCGGTTGATTCTATGACTCCCTCTGAAACATTAAAATATTGATTGTATATCGCATGTATGGTAAGAAAGAAACTTGTTTAAAGTTCACAATATTCCTATTCTATGCCATATACAAATTGGTATTCAAATAAAAAATAAAGGAAAAGTTCATAATGAATATTAAGCACAAGATAAGTGTCAATAAATTTCCTTGTTATTTCTTTGTTAGATATTTAGTTATCATTGCGCGCTATTAAGAGTAGAATATGAATAAAAGATGTTATATCTTACATAATGCAAATATTACTATGCAAATTTCTATCCATTTTGCTAAAAGGAATGAATTACGATACGCCACGATAAAATATTTTTTTGGGCCAAAAGAAACTTGCAGATTTGCATACAGTAGCCTGTTGTAGCTTCTAGAACATTGCAGAGTTGTAGTGACTCTTGTTATATGTATATAAATATACTTATGTTTTTTTTTCTAGGTTCTAGGTTTCTAGTATAATAATATCCGTATATGAGTTCGTAGAAATGTATTGTTCGTAGCGTATGCATAATGCAAATCAGACACAATCTTAGATTATTGTTTTGAACATTATTTAGAATAAAATTTTTAAACACTTAGAAAAATGTTTCCACATTAGAATTAACGTTGTCACACAAAATATGATCAGGGACCCAACTCTAACTAATGGAATTAAAAATTGGTAAACCTGAAATTTGCTAAATTTGTAAGCGGACATGCCATCTATATGCGAAATCGGAAAGAAAAATTCAAAAACAAGAGAACTTAAATATACATAAAACACAAAAATTTCAATTTGTATTTGAAATTTATATATTGTCTAAAGTGGCTTACCTAACATAACTACGATTTCAAATCTTTCTCTCAACATATCCGAAGCAGACAAGTTATAAAGCGGCGATTTCTCATTGATCTTGTGTACTATGGTCATTGGCCAGATGAACATTAGGCGATCTTCTTCTCCATCAGCTCCAACTTTCAGCTCTTGTTGGTAAAACGGCAACATTTCTCCCTCTCTTGTTATCTATTAAACATTCATATTTTATTATAACACCGGAAAAAATCACAATAAAAAGACTATCAAGTATATATACATGCAAGATTATATATACGTGAAAAAATGTATACAAATATACTTCATGCTATTAAAATCGTGCAGTTCTACAGCTGTGCAATGATATGGTTTCATTCTCCACGTATAATTAATTAATGAACGTGAAAAGAATAAAATCGTGATGGAATTTCCCATAACAGTATAAGTAAACATAATCTACTACGTATTATTTTGTTATATCAAAAACAAAAACGATAATAACACACTTAGAAATTTTCAAGACAGCTAAATAAAGTTTGAAAAAAGCTTCATAACAAAAACCATATCCTATCATCAGCATTATCTAAAGCACAGCTAAATTAATGAAAGCATTATAGCATCACAGAAAGCAACGTATACACAATGAACATACAGATCGTGAATGAGTTATGCAATCCTTAGATGGGTCTAAATTAATATTAATTTTTTATATATACTGACATTTAAATAAAATAAATACCACAAATTGACACAAAAAGCTATATCTCATAAGCGTCCCACCTTTTTTCTAATAATCTGAGCACGAACATGCGCTTCCAGAATATGTGACTTTCGTATGTCTCCAACTCTGAACAGGAGGCAATATTCCCCATCTCTCAGACATATAACTGCTTTCGTCGAGAAGAGGAGTGTGGTATTACGCTTTTTGGCCCGCGCTAGCTTCGCGAATATTAGACCCACCTATGGACAAGACAAAGGACGTTTTGAAATGTTATTCCAGAACCATAGAAATCGAAATCTTTGAATTCAGGACTGGTTCAACAATTTCGATTTCCTCGTGGTGAGAAATTTGGGTAAGGATTTGGAAGCGTGCTGACTGAAATCCCCAATCACTAACCAGTCTCCGCTTTGTCGTAATAATATACCTTGCGGCGAATTATTTGCGCCCTTATATGGGCTTCAACGATATGAGATTTTCTCATATCACCAACGCGAAACATAAGACATAGTTGGCCATCTCGTAGGCATATAACAGCATTCCGGGAGTAAAGCAGCGTTTGGGCTCGTTTTTTAGGTCTAGACATTTTAGCAAACACTATCCCCACCTAAAATCAGAATTAGTTTTCACTGCTTGCGCTCAGGTGGTGGTAAGTTGGTCCACTAAAGTAAACTAAATATTACGCTTCCAAAATTTTACAAATTGAATATATAGACTTTACTGTTAAAATCAATGTCTGAAGCTAAATACTCGTAATTTTGTATTATTACTAATAAAGAATTTGTAAAAATTCCAATTGTACATGTTAATGAAAACTTTAGAAAACAACAAAAATGTAAGTGGCCAGTTAAATATAAATTATTATTAACTGAGCGTCTGGATCAGAAATCGGTATATTTGGCTCAGTTCCAAGTTTATTTTAATATTAAATTATCATATTGGCTTAAGTAATAACATTTTAAAATGAATTGCGCTTAGGTAACCTTTAAAACGATTGTGATATTCCTCAATTTTAGAACAATAGCTTGTTTTCATAAGACGATATTATAAAACCTGTTTCTATGAAATTGTCACATATTTCAGTTTGGTTGAGAATGTCCCATCAATTTAAATTTTTTTATCTTTGATTTAGGTAGAGAATTTCAGTTCTGCCGACCCGCATTGAAGCATCGTGGGTCTCAATTTCATATTAAAAAATCATTTTTGATAATTTTTTTGATAATTCGTCACACAATTTAATAAGGGAATTTCTGCGTTAATTTTACTTAATGATTACTTACCATGAAAGCTTGAATGAATACGCCGACGATACTCTGGAGGCACATAACGAAAATAGCTTCCGGACATTCTTCATTGGTAGTTCGAGATCCATATCCGATAGTATGTTGAGTTTCGACGGAGAACAGAAAGCAACCAGTAAAAGAGTTAACATTATTGAGGCAAGGAACAAACTGTTCGGAAGAATTTACGGGCGGGTTGAGATCGCCGTGGGTAAAGATGATGAGCCACCATATGAGCGCAAATAGAAGCCAAGAGAGGATAAAAGAGAGAGCGAACACGAGTAGCGTCCAGCGCCATTGCACGTCCACAAGGGTAGTGAATATGTCCTGGAGGTATCGGCGCCTGCGCTTGGCCACGTTCCATTGGACGACGTTGCAGTCTCCATGCTTGAAGATGACACGCTTGCGAACGCGTCTCGCTGCGTATCGGGCGTTACGGTATCTGCGGAAGAACAAAATTGAAATTACTTATACTATTAAATAAATCAATTGAACTTTATACATACACTATTTTCTTTATGCGAATTAGGCGTTACTTTGCGAGGTCCATAATACAAAAGTCATAAAATATTATTTAGCTATAATCCGCGATAAAAGAAAGTATATGTAATGCTAAATGTAGAGTGTACTATTCGTTCTCCTGATACCTGATACATCCAGTATTTGCAAAAGCTCATGCGCTACCTGCCACCGATAACACAACAATACACAAGTACTGCAAATCGCAAAACGATTTTGACTCCTCTAATCTCCTGACAATGCTTCGGTTACGGGGCGAAAGAAGCCGAATAGTACACTCTAGATTTAGCTTTATATATATATTCTTTTATCGCGGATTATAGCAAAATAATATTTTCATTAGTTTTGTTTTATGCGTATACTAAATATATATCACCTTTCGGAATAATGAGTAAAAACCTTTTTTCTTATTGTACAGAAGGGCTAGAGCTTAGAACAAGCAGTTCCAATGCAGATTAGCTAATTCCACATATCCTAAATATGCCCTCCAAACGAATCGATTTCATTTTCGGTACGGGGATAATTCTAAGGTTGGATTTTTAACTTTTTATATACGTAGTCTATAAAAAATTACCCTTCTTCATTTATTTTAAAGTTACCTCTCTCTTTTTAACTCTCTTATTTTAAAGTATCTCTATCAAATCTTATTTTTAAAATGATTTTTCTCACTTTGCGATAATTCTTTAGTCTGACATCAGATACTACTTCAGTGGATATCGCAAACAAAGGCACGGTACATATAATAACTATTCATAACATAATAAAATGTCATTTGTGGTCAGCAGCTTCAAATTGGATCGTTGCTTTTAGAGTTTTTTTAACGCCTTTTAACTAAGTCTTTACTAATCATACAAAAATTACTATCCTTACTTCGATCATATTCAGAGCATTGGGCGATAAAAATACCTAAAATGATTATAATTCTATACTTTTGTTAATTTTGTGACCGTAAGTAGTAGTTTATAGTTTGTCAAATGTGGGTTGGAATGATAAACACACGGTTAAATATATCTAACATTCCAATAGATATGAACAAGCAAACGATTGAAATAGTTAAAAGTAACACACAAAACCGTCACCGTTTAATATATATTTTGTAAAAATATATTTTTTCTAAACAAATATTACTTATAATATATCGTATATTTAAATGAAGAACAAGTTATACTATTTATATTACATGATGAATTTATCTTCCAGCAAATATTATTTAAAGTATCCAAAAAGGCACTTAATATCACCGATGTTATCAAACTGGAGCAAAAAAAGATAAGTATGATAACAAAGTTAATATAAAATACGCATTCATATGATAATGCTATGGAAATTTTTATGGACCTACTCCAGATATATTTAGCGAAGGCCATATAAGCTAAATGAAAGCACTTATCAGTATCAGTGGAAAGCTGTTCAGGTATATTACATGTTATCTAAAGAGGTAAAATTGACTTTCGCAATACAGTATGAAAATAAACGTGTGTCGGCATATTTCAATATGTATAATATTGATATACTCGAATATAAGTTGGGATTAGTATAAGCGCATGAAGATTTGTTTGTATCCGCAGTGCAATTAACAAATCCTATCATACTAATATTATAAATGCGAAAGTTTGTGCGTATGGATGTATGTTTGTTAACTCTTTCATAACGAATCCGCTGAACCAATATCGATGAGTTTTGGCACAATTATTGCTTATAAATCGGGATAATATATAGGCTATAGAAATCCTGTCATTTCTACTAGAATAGGATGACATTGAAAAGCGCCATCTATAATCAACCTATCAAGCAACAACGGTCCACGCAAATGAAGTTGCAGGTAAAAGCTAGTGTTAAATAAAGCTTACGTTAAGGATCACGAAGTTATCAAGGCTTAGTATTAAAAAACTTAACATGCTAATGTGATTACTTCACGTAATTACGCTAAGTACAAAGTAAGTTTACCCATTGACTTGGTTCCAATGATTAGTATCGTTAATCGAAAATATCAAGGTTTGGTCGTGATGGAAAAATTCTTACCAAAGCCTCAGTAGTTTTAAGATTGTAGGTTAAAAAGGTTCGATACGAGGAGATCTGTTCAAAACCAGAACAACTGATATAGCGAGGCTGATTGGCCTCTAATTTTGGAATCTAGGTTTGTAGATTACACACAAGACACGAGACGGTCGTGTGGCGTGGAAATCTCTTGACGAGATCCATGGATGCAATGGATATCCATTGGGTAAAGATGAAGAAAAAACAAATACAACACTGAATAAAGAGTATAATGTACAATACTAGATTTATGTTTACCTACTTTTATATATACATGGATGTAGACAAAAGATCCCACAATCTTCACATCAAAGTAAATAAGTTTTCTCACAAAGAAAAATTTGCAAGATCCATTCTGCAACTAGAGCATTATGACGAATATCACATTTTTTTAATTTTAGTATAAACAGACAGACTTATGTTATATCGTCTTGCAACTTGCGAAAAATGATAAGTCAACGATCATTGCGACTTATCATTCGCTTGTTACAATCAGTCGTTACAAAAAGGCTAGAAGAACCCGTGTAGAGTTCTCGACTTATGGAAAGAGCTTGGCTGGTTGGAGTACCCAGGCCACATAATGGTTGAAAAAATGCGACTAAGTGCGGAAAACAGTCTTCTAACAAGAATCGTTTTGCAATTTTGTGGCCGATACGGTATCTCAGAGTGGTGTTAGAAATGTGCGTTTATATATAAATTAGATATATATAATTCGAAAATTGGTAGTAGGTGATAAAGTAGTGTATTACTTAGCATGCTATTATTTAAAAAGGAAAGTAATTAGTGCGTAAAGTCTATATTAAGTACATTGACTTTTAATATAAAACAGAATAACGCCTTCCATATGCCACATGATATGGGAAATTATTTGGGGAATGGGCATATGGAGCTATTAAGTACATAGTATGTATAAAGAATATTTTTACTCTACCGTCGTCGCCTCTGACGTCAGTATCGTGATCGTGTCGCGATTATAATCCATTTTAACATGATAACTGCGAAAGTCTGTCTGTCTGTCACACTTTCACGGCTAATAATTTCGATCGATATTTATGCGATCTGATACCATTGAAGCAAATATATAAAATCCTGGTACTCCTTCGGGAACAGTAAAAACACTATATATAACACTTCATGATAATTAATCCTTTATTAAGTATCAAGCTCAGTCGAGTAATAATCATCACACTTCAAAATACATGATATAGATCAAGACGAAAAACTGCAACACGTTTTTTAAAGTTGCGAAAAGTTCATTCATGCCTCGCTAAATAGCCGATCTCTATATGGTAACGGCCCTTTTCAATTTAGACACCTTTTTAATTTACGACTAAAAATATTTCACCATAAAGGCAAAAATTCTGAGAGTCTGTTGTTATTTTATCAACAAATGTAAGTACTTGTTGTATATGTATTTTTGATTTATTATTTGAACTTGAATAAAAAGGTAAAATAAATTATTAATAATAGCCCATGTTACATATTTAGCACATTGGAACCGATCCCATTGATTTTTGTACCAATATGTATTAGAATAATTGATTCCTTATACGTATGTAGTTTTGCGGCCAAATTTCGTTGAACGTATCTAGGCCGTAAAGGTATGGATGTATTGCAGTCTTAGATAAGAAAAGACTTCCTGTTCGGAGGCAGTAAGTATATATGATATTTACTACCATATTACATTTTACATTAAAATGTAAAAAATAGTACACTAATTATTCTAGATATCCTGATAATATGTGTATTAACTAAATAAATTTATAGTTATAAATGAAGACCGAACAAATAAATTTTCTAAAGGAATCATAAATTTCAAGAAAATCTGTTAGACATGATAGATGGGATAAAATAGCTATTTTTAAATATTTACTGAAAAACGAAAAGGAATATGCTTTAGTATTAATTTTTTCATACTATTAACCTGAGCTTAGTTGGCCTCTATTTAAATTGTGTTTAAACGCTTATAAGTACTAATAAGTTTACATTTAAAGTTTCGAAATAAGTAACTGTTATTTCAATAGATAGTCAAAATCTGAGTTATTTAATTTAGCTGACTCTATCGTATATAAATAGACCTACAACGAAAAATATGTTAGAAGCGGAAATGAAATTAAATTCCTGAAATGATACCAGAAAAAATATTTTTATTATAAGTACGTGAGTTATTGCATATATACTCTCTCCGTTAAGTCAATTGGGTAGAGTAAACATTAATTGAAACAGATAATGTAATAAAAATTTAAGGAAGTTTTATAAAATTGGATATAATTCAGCAGACTTTTAATATCACACTTACTTCTGTAACTCTTCTCTCCAAGCAGACTCCGAGGAGTTAACAGGTTTGCCGGTCATAAACATTGAAACTTGACTTATGCATCTTTTTAATCCCGACATTCTTCTGAACATAAATACTTCGAGGTTCTTTATTTAGATACTCGCCTAAAAATTGAAAGTTTCACTATCAAGCCAAGTGGCGTCGATCAGTCTTTTAAAATGTTTATTTTGATAAAAGTTTATTCAAAGCGTAGCCAGCGCTTTGTTATTTCTCTATCTCTGTCCGACTAGTCTTTTTCGAATGTTACTTTGGCAGGAATGACTCTAATATTTACAGATGGGCCTCCGTTCTATCTTTCAGCAGCACATTAATAAGAGATTCACTGAACACTTCTTTTATATCAAACAATAGCACCACAAACTTTCTCATATTGTTCACCAAAATCATTTTGAAGGAACTTTAGAACTTTAATAAAATGGCGTCGCAGAATAATCTAAAAGTTATCCCACTAGTACTGATTGTGGGGAGAATTAGTCGAGTACTGAGACAGGCGGATGTTTAATGAAACAGATGCGAAGATGAACACAAACACAGGCGCGATCATCCCGTGCCAACGCTGCCCGGTGGCGCCGCGGCGCGTCTCCATGTCGCCTACATTTTTTTAATATTAAAGAATCTTTAATATAACTATAATATTCTTACATATTGAGTTACAAAACTATATAAATTTCAGGTCTAGAAACCGTAATACATGTTCCTACAACTAAGATGTGGACGCTACTCGACAATTTAAAATTGTCTAGATAATTTTTATAGCATAAGAGATTTTACGATTTCAATAAATATAGTATACTTATGATGACGCTTTAGCATCTGTGACGCAGTTATGTCATGTCACACGGCTACTGAAGCTATAGCAATTATATTTTGGGTGTTTATGCTATACCTAGAAATTTATTAAATATTGAAGGAGATATTTCGTAGAACATGATGCGTGGTTTCAATTTTGTTAATTATCAATTATCTCCTTTATTTTGGTCTCCACAACAGTTTGATAAATGAAAATTGCCTTCATCAGTTGTGGACTGACAATAAAGGCGAATAATATATACGTACAATCAAGTATTAGCTTTTTTGTAAGACACAACGCGCTTTTTATTTAGAGTTTTTACAATTACCTGTTCGAGTTGATTTATTTCCAGTATACGTAATTGATATAATAACTACGGAGTCAGCAATACTTAATTTTAATTAGGATTGAGGCATCTAAATTCGAATTTTTAATAATTATTACAATAATGTCTATACGAACACGCACTAAACAACCTCTTTCTTTTTTTAGTGAAGAAATTGTCGGAGGTCTCGCCAAGACATTTCCATATGATCATGCAATTTTGTATGGTGCCATGGTAACGAAGTACGGTGTATGGTGGTGGATGATATTTTTCTTGGGGTCTGTCTATAGCTGGAAGCCCGTGGAGTAATAACAGACAACAGTCTATGGAATAAAACTTGACTAGATACATAACATAACTTCACAAATCTATTTCAAAGTTAATCATTTTTACCTTAATTTATAGAATTAGGCGTTACTTTGCGGAGATCCATAATACAAAAGTAATAATAAAATTATTTTGCTATTATCCGCGATGAATGAAATTATGCGCGATGATGAATTTCATCGCGGATTATAGCAAAATAATTTTATTATTACTTTCGCATTTTGACTTTGCTAAGGTAAAGAAAATTATGCGCCTAAGGACATAGAGTCGAGTTTAACGATTAATTAAACAATAAATTAAATTTTAATGACAAATAGATTTTGATAAGCGATGTTTGTGTGTGCGTGATATATATGTATATTTATTCTGAGTACATTTTGAGGTCATACTTAGTATGAGATCAATAACATTCAAATTCATCAAATTAATGGCTTTTAATTTTTTATTTGACTAGTGTGGGTAACAAGCTACAATATTTATTTTTAAACTTCGGTTTGCAATTTAATAAGCGTGTTTTTCCGTAAGGATGAATGCCATTAATTTACATGTAAAGTATTGAAGTGACCTTTATCGTACAGACAGGAATAGAATTCGATTAAAGTATAATTTAATAAACAATATATAATAGGGGCAATGAACTAATTTATTACATGTAATCTCCGTTATAATTATATTGTACCTATAATAAATAAGTACTTGAACTCTTTCATTTTGTTATAATATACAGAACTAGTAAGATAGTTATTTCACTCATGAGCTGCAATAGTGGCACAACTCAAAATGGGTTTTATGTTTTAATTGCTAAGCTTAAAAATACTTTAATTTTTTTAAACGACGTGCTTATATTGAATTATGAGTTCTGCCAGTATTGCTGCTGATAATAATTTTTATTTTACCATTTACGCTATTCCTAGTCAAAACACATGTTTTTGAGTTGTGCCAATATTGCAGCCTAAATTTTTTAATTTGATATATAAGTTTTTTTATTACAAGACCTTTCGACCTGTCTTGTATAATCCTAATAATACGAGTATTATAAAAACAGTTTGTGAGTATGGATGTATGTTTGTTACTCTTTCACGGCGAATCCGCTGAACCAATATCGATGAAATTTGGCACATTTATTTCTTATACCCCGGAATAACATATAGGCTATAGAAATCATGTTAATTCTACAGAAATAGGATGACATTGAAAAGCGCCAGCTATCGCCCTATCGCACAATAGTCCACGCGAACGAAGTCGCAGGTAAATGCTAGTATATCTATATTTATAAAAATCTTTGGAATTTAATCGGACTGCGACAGTAAGGACTGCGCTGGACACGAGTGCTGGGACTCGGTAATGATAAACCCTTGCGAGTCTCATCTGAATGACAAGCTGTGATGGCCCAGCGGTGCGACCGTGTGAATCTCTAGAGACGATCACGGGTTCAAACCCGGGCAGACACCAATGAGTTTTTCTCTTAAAAACTTATGTGTCTAATTGATAATTGCAATTTATCACACGCTTTTCGGTGAAGGAAAACATCGTGAGGAAATCTGCATATCTGTAGAGAATTCTGGAGGTATGTGTAACCTACTAATCCGCATTGGAGCAGCGCGGTAGGTCTTAGCTCCAATCCTTCTCTCCAAAAATGGAGAGAAGAGGCCTATTCTCAGCAGTGGGATAGTAACAGGCCGTTACTTACTTACTTGGAATTTAAAAGACTAGAAAAAAACTATAACCAACCTCCATCTATGCTCCAAAGCTGCTTCTGTCAATTTCTATACTTAAATATCTAAAATTTGTTACCGTGTTTGCTTTTTCTACACCAAAGTTTGTAGACTTTAGTAAAACATACATATTTTTAAGTTATTACCTGATCTTAAAACGCCAGCATATTTACTACTTCGACGGAGATGGTGCAATAACATCGAATGAAACGAAACAGGTGGAGGATTTCTACCATACATCATTTGATAAAATTTCCAGTCTTTGCCAAGAGGCAAAGGGGATTGTCAGACAGCTTGCGATATTGCCAATAATTATATATTTACGGTCATTCTTATTACTATATTAAAGGAGTAAATTCGTCACATCTTTACACTTTTCACGCTAGGCATAAAAAATATGGACTTTAAATCGACGACAACAATAAAGTTAATTAAGTTGATTATTGTACTGCACTATGTTCGTAGGTTAAGTTTTAATTTTTATTTTCAATAGTTGTTTCCATTTTATATACTGTCTTGTATATTTTTTTGTTTGATTTTTAATGGTAATTAGTGTTTTTGGTTAACCATTCTAATTAATTTAAATAAATAAGCAACTTATGCATATTACAAAAGAATGCCTATCATTGCATTTTCTAAAGATATGATTCGATCATGATTCCAATGCTA
The DNA here is from genome assembly GCA_029227775.1 of Morpho helenor. NCBI lineage: Eukaryota > Metazoa > Arthropoda > Insecta > Lepidoptera > Nymphalidae > Morpho > Morpho helenor. Next base: position 6,479,580 of record JARGCU010000019.1, on the reverse strand, counting down.
GGTATAGGCCTCCTCTCTCCATTTTTATAGTGAAGGATTGCAGTTTAGACCCACCATGCTGCTTGAATTGGTAGGTTACACATATCCCCAGAATTCTCGAGAGATATGGAGGTTTTCTCTCGATGTTTTTCTTCGCCGAAAAGCGTGTGAGAAATGCAATTATCAATTAAACACAAGTTTTAACAGAACAAATCATAGGTGCCTGCCCGGAGCCTGAACTCGTGACCACTTTGAAGAGTCACACGGTCTCAACGTTGGACCATCACAGCTTAGCAACTGATATATTTGACGTTAAACTGAACGATGCTACGTAAAGTATGAAAATAGTACAAAAGTCATCCAAACAGTTTCTATAAAAAATATCGGGTTGATATACTATTTCATGTGACACTATGATTTTGCCGGTAGTTTTATAACTAACCTCGAAACCGCCCACCTAAATCAGCACTCGGCCAATTTTTAGAAACGAATGTTATATATGCAGGTTAATAGCGATTAAGTGGTATTTAGTGAAGACAACATTTATTAAAATTAAAAGAAAAGGATTGCCTTATCTTTAAACATAAATCTAAATCATGAAATCTTTACATACATACTGTAACGTACCCGTTACTAACAGTGACTCTTTGCCAAAATTATAATTTTCTTTTACTGTCAATTGCATCATTATTTTTAATTATCAATTAAGTTTATAATTTGTTAATATGCAAGACTCTTGAGTCTGAGGTTTTAACTTGTGAATCCTGAAAGATCACGCCGTCAAAGTAGATCACGTATTTTTTTAAGATAGCTTTGTTTATATTTTAGTACGTGGATTAGTTAAAAAAATGCTATAAAAATTTTAGAGCCTAAAATAGATTATATACATCTATATGTATCTGATATATATTTGTATTTATCACGGTATGCGTTTAATGCTTCATATATGAATATAGGTATGTCTAAATTTATATTTGTATATATTTATTTTAAATATGTAATATTTGTATGTATATGTCTTGCACCGCCCTACTTTATTTCCTTGAGTTGATAAGTTCTGTAGCCTAAAAGTTGCCTGGAAGATATCGCATGTTTGCGATAAAACCGCCTCACTGTATAACGCAGTTTATATTGTGAATTTTTTTTATTACTATTGTAAATTCTGTGGTATACAATAAGGAGTATTTTACGCAGTGTGGTTTCCTGCTGAACAGAATAGTACCACCCTCTTTTCTTATCGAGGTGTCGTAAAAGGCGACTAAGGTAAGTCGACCCGCCGTGTGGTATCCGGCTGAGTAGAATAGACCAACCTCATTTCTTACCGAGGTGTCGTAAAATACGACTGAGGTAAGTTGACGTCAGGCAGGCGGCCGGTCGTAAAAACGCAGCCATATCATGTGACAGCATGTTTATAACATGATGTGTCGACCCCACTTAGAGTGGGATAAGGGCAGGAGGATGATGATGACAATAAGGAGTATTCTGTCTATTCTATACATCTAGTCACCAAATTATACAGTATCTGTAAATGGTTTTATTAGAATTTAATGCCCAGAGATCACTCACCCTTAATGGGTTAGCAACCTCATTTTGCGCCAGACTTACAGGTACTAATATACTCTAATAATTATGCATTCCGATAAACATACTAAAACCCGATGCAAGTACTTTACATATCATTCAGCAAGACGTGTTTGGTAAGATAGCATTTTCATTAACGTTGTGAGTAACCAGTAAATTAAATGTCATTACCATAACCAATTGCGCCTTAATTTGCATTGCGCGTATCGAAATTTAAATAAAACGTTTCACTCTAATCGGACATAAAGTTTAAGCGTATAGACGTGAAACCAATATATCGGTCATGCGGTAGAAAAGGCAATTTAAATTTTTGTAATAATTAACATGTTTGTATGATGACTTACATATATTTGACTGGTCACAGTCGACGCTTCTTGCCAGCCAATCATTGATAAAATTAGGCGTTACATTGCGGAGGTCCATAATACAAAAATAATGAAAATATTATTTTGCTATAACCCCCAATAAAAGAAAATATATGTAATGCTAAATTCCCCGTAACCGAAGCCTTGTCAGGAGATTGACTCCACAACAAAATCGCGATTTTGGGCGAAACAATTGTTGAGATTGTGGTGGTAAATGTATGCAGTGCATGAGTTTTGCAAATTCTGTATGTATCAGGTATGAGAACGAATAGTACACTCTACATTTAGCGTTACATATATTTTCTATTATCGCGGAATACAGCAAAATATTTTCATTATTTTTGTAGCCAATCATTTATTAAAATTTTCTATCCAGACTCTAAGGTAAAAACTAAAGTAGGTACGGAACTTTTAAATACCTCTTCCTTAACAATGACTTTCTTAACTTGAACTTGCTTTGGATCGTAGGTAAGACAGTTTGAATCATCTATACATATTATAAAAGTAGACGAGTGGAGAAGAAACTTGTTTACTTTATCTTTGTCTAATCTATACTAATATAAAGCTGAAGAGTTTGTTTGATTGTTTGAACCCGCTAACCGCAGGAACTACTGGACCGATTTGAAAAATTCTTTGAGTATAAGATAGTCCATTTATCGAGGAAGGCTATTGAGTATATAAAATCACGCTAAGATGCACAGAAGAGGAGCAGCAATGAAAAATATTGCGTAAAATTTGTGATACCTATTTCCACGTGGGCGAATTTGCTGACACTGCTAATCACATATAAAAAAAGAGAGATACTCGTAGATATGAGAGTGGTCATTTGCTTTATCTTTAGTTCTCTTTATTGTGTTGCACATTTTAGACTGGCTATACTATTCTTGTATAATAACTCTATTGTTTTATATATATGTATACAAAGATAATTTTAAATTTATATTAGAACACTAAATAGAAGTCACATATGAACTTTGGCCTCGACGAAGACGCCAATGCTGTTGCCAACTTGTTTTAATTTGATGACACGTGAGTCTGAAATAGTTACTCGTATTATAACTACTATACTATTTCAGTCACACAGTTTTCTCAGTGGGACAACTTCAGTTCTGCCATTCCCTGACAGATAGCGGTACATACAATTAATTAGCAGAGAAGCGTCCAGTACTCATGTACTATGTTTAATTGATAATTCAATAAATTAAGGTGACACTGTTATATTAAAAACTTGCAGAAAACCAAGACCGTGCTAATGAGTTCAATTTTTTAATAGGTGTACGCTATTTGTGATATATTTTATTATCGATAGGCTGGTTTATGATTCACATATATAAATAAATTAATGGTATTTATTTCTTACAGTATATTCAGTAATATCATTGTAACTGACTAACACAAGCAATTTAGCTTAGCTGGAAGGGTTAACAAGTTTACTAGTTATTTGTAATCCAAATTGCTAGTAACCTTTTAGAGAAAAAAAAACTATGACGCCTAATTGAAGTCTATTAATTTTACGTCTCTCTGGTCGCTTGTTACGTTAACACAATTTCAATTAATATCTAGAAAGAAAATTAAACATATAAATATTAACCTTTAGCTTAAGCTGGCGTATACCAAGCTATAAATCATTATTTCCAAAACGCGATTAACAATATAGATAATCATCACATAAAGTCTTGTACACGTCCATACATATAACAAAATTTTACAGCACATACACTACACATATAATAACATAAAACCATCATAGAAAACATACCAGCACATAACACTGTCATACAAAATTTAGTTCATAATTTTTAATTTGTTAACTTTAATTAATTTAAAAATAATAAGAGTTTATATTTCATACTTGGTCACCATAATTTTTTTTCTGTTTTAGTTTATTAATCATATACATAGTTTTTATTAAGTAATAAAAAAAAAAGCTGTGAAGGCCCAGCGGTACGACCGTGTGAATCTCTAGAGACGATCACGGGTTCAAACCCGGGTAGACACCAATGAGTTTTTCTCTTAAAACTTATGTGTCTAGGTAATTGATAATTGCAATTTATCACACGCTTTTTGGTGAAGGAAAACATCGTGAAGAAACCTGCATATTTCTAGAGAATTCTGGAGGTATGTGTAACCTACCAATCCGCATTGGAGCAGCGTGGTAGGTCTTAGCTCCAATCCTTCTCTCCAAAAATGGAGAGAAGAGGCCTATTCTCAGCAGTGGGATAGTAAAAGGTCGTTACTTACTTTTTTTACTTATAGTTTTTATTACTCTCCAATGATTAACTTAAAGGATGTTATCCGAAATGGCTCATATTAGAAAAATATATATTTAGAGTTGTATAGTCACAATAAAAGCTGTGGATGTTTACAAATAAATAATTATATTCCCTAGTACATGTTAAATGATTCAAGAATGCCCTTATTACCTTCTGGTAGTGATATAATACCGTCACGTGACTATAATGCATAAAACGTGACTCGGTATACAAAACGTGTTCGATCATAACGCTTGTTGATTTTCGCCCTCACGTTAGGAATAACTCTATTGTTACCGTGTGGTTTATGCGGTTATACGCTATTACAAAACACAAATGCATTTACTTATATATTTTACATTACCTTTAGGACCACCCTCATTTCTTACTGAGTCGTAAAAGGCGACTAAGGTTAGTTGAACCGCCGTGTTGTAACCGGCTCAGTAGAATAGACCACCCTCATTTCTTACAGAGGTATCGTAAAAGGCGACAAAGGTAAGTTGACTCGCCGTGTGGTATCCGGCTGAGTAGAATAGAATACCCTCTTTCTTACCGAGGTGTCGTAAAAGGTGACTACAGTAAGTTGACCCGCCGTGTGGTATCCGGCTAAATTGAATACATTGCCCTCATTTGTAACAGAGGTGTCGTAAAAGACGACTTAGGTAAGTTGACCCGTCCTGTAGTATCCGACTGAGTAGAATAGACAACCCTTTTTCTTACCGAGGTTTCGTAAAAGGCGACTAAGGTAGGTTGACGTCACGCAGGCGGCCGGTCGTAAAATGACTAGCCAAATCATCAACAACATGTTGTGCCTACCCACTTAGAATGTGATAAGGACAGGAGTATAATAATCTGCCATAATATGCGAAAATTTTACTTCTGTAACTTAGAACTACTTAGTCACGCGTATTTTTAAGCTAATCGGACCAGGATTCGTTATGCTTTTCTTTGTAAATTACCATATAAGCAATTAGCTGTTTAGATTTTTCGAAACGTAAAACTAATAGCTATGTGTACTATTACTATAAATGCGAAAGTCTGTCTGTCTGTTAGTATTTTACAGCTGGAATTCGCTTGATCACTGCTGATGAAATTTAGAATAATTAAGGGCGATCTATAAATCAGTCGAACATTTAGAATAATTAATCGTTTTTTCTCTTGTTACTACAAACTTGAGGTGCATTTGCCATCTAATTCCATAAAAAAAATCGTGTCGAGTAGATTGCCGAATTGCCTCGCTTAACAGCCAAATTGCCCCCTTGTTGGCGTGCACCTCACTTTGGAAAACACTGGTCTAGATGCATACAAAAAACTCATATTTACACAGTACTACTGCATCATAAGCGAATGACATTCAGGTAAATGTTGGACTTTCTTCATGATAAAGAACGACGCTCGCACACCGTTCCATACGATTGTTGAACAAGACTCCATCTTCCTTTTCATTCCCAATCTTTAAATCAAGTTAATCTTATTGTAACACCTCAAAGTGAAATCATTCGTGACATTAACCAAACACTCAAGCCTCATGGCAACGACACTGGTTCTGAATACCTACTTGAACGTTTTTGCTTTTGTTTCGTATATATCAACGGTTCTTTGAACTGGTTTAGATGACTCAGTTTTGTTGAAAACCCGTAATATACTACCAAAAAAATTTAATAAAAAAACAAAAAAATTTGAGTCATCTTCGAGAACATATTTATTTTATTAATTCACGTCCATTTAATCATTTTTTTAACTAGATTTCTGAATGACCTTGATGTCTATATATATATTGGAGGAGTAGAAATCGACTAAAATAGCTAAATTTACGTGGTTTCCGCAATTTTAAGAGCGACGTTTAAAAATAGATTGTTACTATTGACCGATTCTAATGAGGGCTTGTGACCGTGAATCAGTAGTTATATAATGTGTTACCGGTTTTGAAGGTAACTAGTTAATATAGACCTCTCAGTTTGACGGAATGTTATCAAATTAACTTTAAATTTTATTGTACTTCTTAAACCCTAAGAGATAACAGGAACAGTTGCTTATTTATTAAAATTAATAAATAAAGAACACACACACACAAAGTCTCTAAAATAAGTGATTTAATTCTTGTTACTGATGATTTTTATAGGAATATTTTTTATTAGTTTATTCAGGCAGTCTCTACGTAATACCGCTAGAGCTATCAGACCTCTTTCTCTGTTCTTAATTAACATTATATGAATATTCCTTTAAAAAAAAGAAGATGAAATACACATCAATTGATGGAAGAATTTGCCATAGTTGAGGCTTTTATTACTATGATATCTAGCATTAGTATCAATTTTAAATTCATTAATAGAAAATAGTTTATTTTTTTTACTTGATGTAACAAACATAATACATGCGTTAGGTTTCTGGCAAATCGCATGTTTCTAATAAAGTCGTAATGATTCAAGAGATGACGTTATATACACAACAAATATGACGTTCCCGGCAGTTTAATTAACTATAAAACAGAATGCTTTTAGCATACTCCAGCTAGTTAATAGTTGCATATGTAAATATAACTGTATAGTATAACATAATTAATTTACATTAATATATACATGGTATAACATACCACAGTAAAACGGTGCAAAATAATATTATTTTTTAATATATTTATTAATAAATAAAATGTCATACTTAACCTTGTTAGGTTAAATATGTTTCAACTACTCTGATTACTTAAAACATGCATTTACCAAACGTGTACTACGTTTAAAACACATTTTGGTTTTATGTAAATAATTAAAAAAAAGTAATAATAAAATTAATGAACATACAATTTCATTAATAAATAATTTATAGAATTAGGCGTTAGTTCGCAGTTTATAGCAAAATAATATTATTATTACTTATGTAAGCATTATTTGTTATTTCAATGACATAAATGAAGGTATAATCTAGTGCTAATTGAATCCAGTAGTTTGTCAATGTTAGGGTCTTTCTTCTACGGTCTTTTACGGGCCTGGAGGTCTCCCTCCTTGCCCTGGCTGGTTCTCGCGGGCCTAAATACTCAGTTTTTATTTAGGAAGTAGGTAGCGGCCTAGCCCTACGTCTAGAGTCTATGAGTATGTTTTGGATGCTAGAGCTGGGTATAGTGGTTTCCAGATCACTAGGCTAAAGTCGGGTGTGTCGAGTCCGGTGATGTTGACCTGTCAGTGGATCGATTGCTGCAGCAGCCCATTGAAGCATTATAATTTCCTAATGCCTAGTGGAAGCTTCAATAACATTGCGTCTCGGTGCCATTCTATCTCTTTCCGGTTTTCTAGTGCTTAAGCATATAAGCATTGCTCTTTCTATCCCTAAGTGATTCTAAGTTAGATTGTAAGGTATATAGTCAAGAAACAGTTTCTATAACTATAAGTCATTGATGGCAACACTTAGGTACTAGTTCAAAACTTTTATTTTACTAAGAGACATTAAATATGTTTCGCAGTGTTTTCCAAACAGTAGATACATATGTGTCAGATGACCTGAATTATTCATAACTATATCATAGAACAAACAATCAATTACGTAGATTTTTATTCATACGTATTTTACGTATCTCATAATACATTAACATTTAATGATTTCGGGGAAATAACGGACATTTAAATTCACGTGCTATGAGCAATGTTAGTTCGACTTGGAAAATTTTGTATATGTATTAATTTTAAATAATATACATATTTTATCATTGTTTGCGTTGTTAACTATGTCGTGGTAAAGTAACGTGTACTTCATATTTCTGGGTCACTGTCGCATGTTTATGTTGAGTATGTTAATAAAATTTTATTTAAAGACTTTCCGGATGGTGTATTTATAAACTTTTTTGATCTTTACGGACTTAATACTTAGCGAATCTAAATTGCGCTCATGATAGACTTTCGAAATAAAAAAAATATTATAATCAATATGGCGTCTTCTAAGAAATGTTAATCTTCCAAGCAGAGTGTAAATTATGTCAAATATGGTAAACAGTAACTTGTTACAAATTTTATCTTCCTTGTTATAACAGGTATAGAGAAAAGAGAAATTCAGCGAGACAGGTGATTTCAGTAATCTCACTTCCGCTTATACAGTAATACTTTTACTGACTCTGCTTCTTGTCTGGTTGGCCAGCTTGAAGGTAATTTTCACCGGTCTTAAAGATGATGGAACCAACTGCTGTTGCCAACTTTACTGCAGATAGTATCACGCATAATTAAAATTAAAACTAGAAACCAACACTGTTAAATTTCAAGAATTGTATATATGTATATAACACGTTAGTGTTTCTCAATGTTATTCCGACGTAATGCGCGTTAATTGCTCAGGTGATAGACGTCTTGGGAGAACGTAAATAGATTATTCGCTTTCCCAAGAATTCAATACAAATAACCTCTAAACTTAAGCAGGTACTAAAAGCATAATTGCGTAAAACATACACCAAGACAATTAAATAACGTCATCATCATGAATGTCATTCTCCTGCCTTTATCCCACTCTTAATTTTATACTTTATTTAAGACAATTAAATAATGCATATAATTAATAAAAATACAATTTTATAATCATTAATCATTTTATACAAAATTACAATAGCCGCAATGGCTATTGTTTTAAGAAAGTTAACAGAGTAAGACTAACTTCGTTTTTTTATTCACATCACATCTTTTCTTTACAGCCTATATTTTCTATTATTTTAATTTGATAATTATACCCTATTGCCACTAATGAATTAAAGGACACTATATTTAGGAGGAAACTACTGAACGTGATTAGCAATCAAAATACATCTAAGTCCCTAAACAGCGATAAGGCAGGAAACGAGACCGATTGCAAATACAACTTTGGCGCCCATCACATTTGCTTAACCACTATCTAGAGTTATTATAGCCTTTATGTCTAGGGGGCTAAGAACCAAGTTGTAGAAAATTGAATTAAATTTCACAATTCGCTAATATCCATCGTGGTGAGCATTGGGCACTTATGTTTTAGTTCAAAGGAAGTGAACGGCCTCGTGACGTTCGTGGTACAATCGTGTTCAGAATTCGCACAACTAATAAAATTCACGATGGCAATTTATTACAAAGAACTTTCTATTAGGCAATAATTTTGCATGTGACTATAGATGTATTCATACGTGATCATTTTGTTAAAATTCTAATCAACCACTGAACCGTTAGAATTCAGAATGTATGTTTTCTAGTATAATGCTTTCCTGGTGTCATTTACCACCGTAATCCTACTGTCGGGCAATTTAGCAACAACTGCGAATAATATTAATTCGCATAATTTACACATATTTGGGTGAATGTCTGAGATCTGTGATATGATAACAACCTATTATCTTACGTCACAATTAAAATTCCTGTGCAATGAAATTAAAACATTTTGTTGCGAAAAAAAAGTACTTTTCGACTCGTTTATACGTAATTCTGACGGAATTTACTGTTATCGAACTACTCAGTTATGTTTAAGTAAAATGAAATTTATGTTTCAGACGACCTCAAGTCAATACTTTCCAGTACTGATAACGTTATTTTTTTACTTATTTATTGTTCTGCGAACTCTCGCACATAAATATAGCTTACTTAGCAATAATTATAAGTAATTAAAACTGCAGCAATACAGACTGGAAAATTTAAGGGTTATCAAAAAAGATATTTGATAAATATATGGAACAATATTACTAAAATTAATTTCACATTTATAAGAATATATTTTATTTAAGCAAAATAAATTGATGTTGCAAGATTATACGTTTCGTAATAAAAGAGTTTGATCTGATTACCTGGCCAGTGAAATAATAATAGTAATTAATAAGTTATTTTTAATTTTAATAATTTATATATTATATTTATTATTTTAATATCCTCGTAAATTTTAAATACCTATAGCAACTTAGCTGGTTCACCGATGTTTCCAAAAGAATCTAATATTCCACTTCTGGAAAACCACTTCTCTTATCGGAGGAAAGGTTACTAATACCCAAAAATATATTAATTTAATAAAGCCTAGTTTCAAATATTAAATTTTAAATAAAAATTTAATATTTAAAAATAAATGGATAAAGTGCGCTATCCAAGCCTCGATACTTTATTATTCTTTATTCAAATTAAATGTGATTACTTTTCGGGAATGTAAAGGCGGATTGTGAACATTTTTAACGCTACATTCAAATTAGTTCTTTTATGCAATGCTATACTGCAACAGGATAAACTGCAATCTAACCCTGACCGGCAACCATAAGGCTACATGAAGATATTTATTGTCAAAGGAGCATTGTTTTGGTAGCATCTACCGCGGCGTCGGGTTTCCTGCGGTCCAATACTGCATGCGTAAGAAGGACGTCCGTTTCCTTTGCGCGATTTTTGCATACAAGTCCAATGGTGGATTTTTTTAATAGTTCCAGAAAGTAGTTTGCGAGCGGAAGAGGCCGTATATCTACGAATGCATCACAACCTTGTATCTATAGGTGTTTTTTGTATATATACAAATTTATCAACTGCTAACATCTCTCGTTCGTTCATCGTTTTTTTTCGTCACAGCTCTCATAATAATAAATATAAATGCTTTCATTTAATTTGTTTTATATTAAAATATAAACTTAAGTGTGTTTTATTTATTAATTTGCAGCATTTATTCATTTGAAGTTAAAGGTCTATTTATCTGTTGAAGCCAATCCTTTGGAATTAGCTTAGTTAACTTAGCTAACTTGCTTGATTACAGATAAGTGACATTAGGATATTCATCTTTTATATATAATTGCAGAGTTATATAATTTGCAGAGGGGTTTAAATAATAACCAATTTATAATATATCTAAAAGCAAGACACACAAGATCGACCACTAAAGGGATTTAGTGGCACTAGAAACTATCATGACTAAGAGAGTAAATAAACGCTTTCCATTTTAAGATACTAGTTCATGCAATCGATAAGTGAATATTCAAGTACAAACGGCTACAATGGAAGTAATGAAGCCTTGTACAGTGAACTTGTAAGGAAAATTAACTAGCAACTTATCAAAGTGTCAATTTATAAGTCGGAGTCGATAATGAAGTAATAAACCCTGGCGAGACGAAGCCATGTGGGCGCCACTGTTCTTGACCTCCATTCCTTTTTAATGCAAATTCTCGAGATTTTAATGATAGAAGCCGTCATATGCAAAATTAGATAGCTTTCAATTTTATTGTCTAATAATGACGTCAATACTAGTATCCCTATTTAAGAGTTACAGATTAAATAGCGTTGTAATAATACAAAGTAGCTGTAAATACCGACATAATCAATGAAAAAGTAGAAAGTATCCACAAACTCTTACCTAAGAAGAAGATTGAGTGCACTATCATTTCTAGTTGTTGTCGGAACGTCTTTGACACTGGAAGGTTCGCTACGCACTCCTCTGAGTGAGAGTCGTAGCTGCCGAGGAATTGTACTAAGAAGACCGCTGCTATTTCTTCTCTGATTTAGACTTTTGGAACGCGTTAATTTATTCGCTTCAAGATCGATTGCTGGGATTGGGATCTCATCACCATTTCTTGATATTGTTGCACTGGACGCGTTGGTTTTGATTATAGTAGGAACAGCAGCTTTCACGTCTCCTAAGAGTTTCTCCCACGGCGACTCACCATCCTCCTCTGAGATAGTTTCGAAACTTCTGGGGCCGACAGACGACGTTGTCTTATCTGACATTTTTGGGGGTAAATTATTTAATAGTAAGGAACGGAAGGAACGGAACGTAGCAGAACAGACACCACACCACTTCGTCACTTTGGATTTTTAGTTTCTTGACAACACTTCACTCTTATCATAATATCCATTTGTAAATCATAATGTTTGGGGTAAAAATGTTGACACTGAAACAAAGAAAAAACGGCGCTATAGCAATTAAACAAGTAGACCGCAATCATTATTTCAAATTGCGTGTAAATTCAACTCTCGAATTTTTTCTGTGAAGATTGACGTAGACCACTTAGCTTCTGAAAGTTGAAGACTTAAAAGTAAAAGTCTTTTAAAGAAAGGCTTATTAGCAAAGGCTAATTTAAGCATTTCTAAATGTTACTTTTGGAACAATCACATATATGTGGTTAAGGAGAAAGGCGCTTTAAAATCGGGCGATAGAAACGAGACGTAGTTTTATTCAATTTGACTGTTATAGCGTATTATTTTCAACTTAATTTGATTCTCTTACTAAATCGTAGCAAAACAACAATCGCTTAATACATACTATTTGAAATTAGCATGTTTGTGAAAGTAAAGTAATCTGTAATGAAAGCTAAATGTAATGTTTTATTTTCTGTAGAAAGCTATATAATTCTTCCTTCTTGTGAATATTTTATGCATTGTTTACAAAGTTTAGAGCTTATCCCAATTTACTAATCGTTTTCTTTTTATTAAGCATTATTCTTTATATATTACTAGCTGTGCCAGCTTGGAAATCGGTGTGTCACTTAGTTTTTTACGCGCAGATCCTAATCCCGCGGGAATTCTAGGATGACTATATGTTACAACATAACCAATCCACCGATTGCCGTTAAATGTCAAGTCAGCGTAGCTTATTCGGGGAACGAGTGGTCGCAAGAAATAAAAATACCTAGGATCGAATTATTCCTTATAAACCGAGCAAACATATGGGCTATAGAGATCCTGTTAATTCTGCAGGATGAGGATAACATTGAAAAGCGCCATCTATTATCAACTTATTACGCGACAACAGCCCACGCAAACGAAGTTGCGGGTAAAACCTAGTATAATATAATATTTCTTACGCAAAATTCTCTGGTTATATACTGTATGTTATTTTACCTAAACATTATCTGTATTTTTATTTGCAAAGGTAGAAATATTTGCCAAAGTTTTTTGGTGTTCATACCTCTTTGTTTGCTAATCCAAACCTCTAATGTGATTGCCGTCAGTATTAATTGATAATACAGATACGCAAAGACGTCAATGTAACTGATAGTACTAATTTATTTGCATTATACGGACGTTTGTATTACTCACCGGTAGATAAAACTGGCATAACGCAATACGAATTTAAAAACTCTGAAAAACAAGCACATTCCTTTCATTTATTGCTAAACAACACATGTTTGAGGTTTGAAAGGAGGCATATATAAGGAAAATGGCATTTTCTTACGTTGGTACATATCTATCTGTGTAACCATTGATTTAACATAGAGTTATACATAGCGTAGCGGAGTCATAGGTCATAGGTAGGCCTGTAAGTGACAATACCATAATAAATAATAAGACGGGCGACGAAACTCGTATTCTTCATTTTTGTCTAATCACACATAACACAAAGAGATATATAGATCACCCTCATTTTTTTCTCTTTATTTGTTTGTAATAGTAAACATTTTAGATTAGCTTCCCTACTCTAAGTGTAATAGCTCTATGTACATCAAACGTGTTTATAGACGTTACTGCGTCATTTGTAAAATCTTTATATAAATCGCAAAACAACAATATATTTGAAGTTGTTGATCTGTTATAAATAACGAAGTCCATAATTTTCAACACCATTAAAAACAACTATTCTGCCTTTTTTCAATTATTTCTTTTGTTGATATTCTTTATGTTCTTCATTGTAGATTAATTTATATATTAAAGCATTTATCTAGCAGATATACATAGCGTTTATCTGTAAAATCATTGTATCAATCGCAAACCAACAATATATTTGAAATTGTTGATGTGTTATAGCATAAATAACGAAGTCCATAATTTTCAACACCATTAAAAACAACTTACATCTTTTTTTCAATCATTTCTTTTGTTGATATTATTTATGCTCTTCATCGTAGATTAACTTACATATTATAGCATTTATCTTGCTGATATACATAGCGTTTATCTGTTGACAGTTTTCATAAAATTCATTCAATTTCATGGAAAATGTCAACAGTTTCATTTTTACAATATTAGGCACAATGAAAGCCTGTCAGAGGGTTGAAATTGTATGATAATAGTTTTTCTCAGTTGATGATTAAGCGGCGCCAATAACTAACATTTCCTAACGGCGTGCTGAGTCATTATGACTAATTGTTATATTAAGATCAATGGTACTGTATTTTAGACACTAAATTTAATGATTAAAATTAACAATTACAATAGTTGATTCAAGTATATTTTTTATCTGTTTACGGCATACAAAAGCAAGCGAGCTTCATATATTGTATATAGGACCCAACGCCACCCGTATTGTTCATTCTCAGCGGTCAAATTCTTCAATCCACACATCTATAATAAATGCGAAGACCTGTATATTAGTTCATCTATCATGCTTTTACATGTAATCAGCTGGAATAATACTGATGAATTTTGGTAAATAGACGAATAAATACCGGGCTAACGGACTGTGTTTGGGATGTCAGATAACTGGTAAATATAATATATAATTTTAAATACATACCAACTTAAATAACTAAATACACCCAGAATCTAAGAACCAACAAATTCTCTCGGCAGGAATTGAACCCATGACTCTTGGAGCTGAAGGCAGGGTCATTGCCACAAGCACCAACGGCCCAGTCACTTTATACGAGTATATCATATGAATATGTGTCATTTGAAATTAATAATTTATGCAATGTGATTATGTTTCTCAGATCCTACAATGTGACGTATTCTGTATTGTAAGTAAATAGCAAAAATATAACGATAATTTCCTAAGAATTTTTAAAAAAAATTGTATTTTTATTTTTTTATTTATAGGTCACCAACAAAATACAATCTTGTCAATAAAATTATACATTGAACAACTTCAAATACGTAGTATTTTGATTAAGGGTGATAGAAATTTTCAAATTAAATTACGATTATTGTTATAATTATAATTTGACTAATTTTATCTTATCGTTAAATTAAAACAAAAAATGGAATATTTGCATATGAATGGAATATTTGCAGACCTGAAAAGACTCTTATATAATCTCTACTTTCATACAATATTAGTCATTATAATATTGTTCTTTTAGTCGATCATTTTTATATGACATTACATATACACACTGTCACGTTTGACATAAACTATAGTAAAGTAAAGTAAAGTAACGGCTTGCAACTATCCCACTGCTAGGCATAGGCGTCCTCTCTGCAAAAAGGGAGATCTCGGATTGGTAGATTACATATATCCCCAGAATTTTCTAGAGATATGCAGGTTTCCTCACGATGTTTTCCTTCACCGAAAAGCGTGTGATAAATTGCAATTATCAATTAGACACATAAGTTTTACTAGAAAACTTATTGGTGGCTACCCGGGGTTTGAAACCTAGACCTTCTCGAAAGAGGCGCACGGTGTTACCGCTGGGCTACCACAGCTTACTATGCTCTATATCTTTAGTCTGCTTGAATGATATTTGGCAGACACCTTGCCTATTTAATTTGGCAAGAAAAAATAAACACAATTAAATTTTGTTATAGTAATATTACGCGTGAAGATAAGTAATGATAGAGAATAGTGTAACATTAACAAAAAGGCAAAAAATATATAGAATCGTATATTTAGATTTAGCACATGTTGAATCTAGTTACTAGGCCGTTTGACCTACTCAGATAATTCTGCGTTACCTAGTTTCACCGTTGCTAGCGTATCAAATTGCTTATTGCTCATTCTAATGTAATTTAATACACCTGATTTCTGATGACCTTTTTGGCATGGCGCCAGAAGTACGTTTGCTGCAAAGCTACCGGGGTTGATTTTGAGACGGGTTAATTTAAGAAAGCCTCTGATTGTTCTAGTTACTTGTTTATGAAGTCTCAGAACTAATAAAAATCAATCATCTTCCTGCCCTTATCCCACTCTAAGTGGGGTCGGCACAACATGTCATAAACATATTGTCATAATATAGGTATGTATAAAACTATTACTGATCATCATTCTCCTGCCCATATCCAACTTAGGCGGGGTGTGCACGACATGTTGTAAACATGCTTTTACATAAATTAGATAAGTATTTTACGACCGGCCGCCTGCCTGAGGTCAATTCACCTTAGTAGCCTTATACAACACCTTGGTAAGAATCAAGGGTGATCTATTCTATTCAGTTAGATACCACACGGCGGGTCAATTTACCTTAGTTGCCTTTTACGACACCTCGGTAAGAAATGAGGTTGGTTTATTCTACTCAACCGGAAACCACACGACGGGTTAACTTACCTTAGTAGCCTTTTACAACACCTCGGTAAAAAATTTAGGGTGGTCTATTTTACTCAAGCAAATACCACACGGCAGATATACAACTATTACTGATACTTTTTTACACTTAAAATAAGTGTCATTTAAATTTACCGTATATCAGGTTTCGCTTAAAAGGCCGGAGTGTTTTTCAATAAAATTTCTTGGAAAACAGAACACTTAAAAACGGTTTACGTCACATCGTAAAGCAAATTTGCGAATGATATATATTATTTATTCAAGTTCATGATTTACAACGCTTTTCCAATATTTTATTGTTAAAGCATACAATATTTTCTATCGTTGAATTGGTTGGTATAACAATCACCTGGTGAATGATGTTAAAGCAAAACTGAAATAGAAAATGGTTAGAGAATTTTTAGACACCAGTTCAGAATGGCGCATCTTACTGATAATAAAATTTCTCCTTTTAGACCATACTCCTAATGCCTATTAGTTAGTTAATAAACTTTGCAGCGGGTACTACCGTGAAGCGCAGTTAGGAAGGCTTTAATATTTAAATGAGTTAATTTTGTATGTATATATATATTTTCGGAATCTCAGAAACGGCTTCAACGATTTTCCTGAAATTCATTCCATGTAGGGGGTTTTTAGAGTCAAAAAACGATCTAGCTAGGTTTTATGTAAAAAAAAATCGTTATATCCCTGTTTTTGAGCATTAAAAAACACTAACATTTATATTGAATTGAATTTTCGCCATTAACTGTCAAGTCAGCATAGCTTATTCGGGGAATAGGCAGACTCGGAAAACGCAAATACCTACGATCGATCCCAACTAAATTAATATTTTTTCTTTTTCTTAAGTTTTTTTTATAGACTTATATCGTTTATATTATTTTAAGATTTTAGAGTCTAGGTCATAGACTCTAAGAGAAGAAGCTCTCTGTGCCGTAATATTTTATAGTATAAGACTTGGGGTTTGATAGTATTTATAGGTTTTTAGATTTTCGAAGATCGCCTTTATGAAAATTTGGATGTTTTGACTTTTACGAACAGTCTCGCATACCATTAGAGCGTTATTTATTATTGAGGATTTCTAGTTTATCTAATCGTATGAAATCATATGCTACTAATTTTAAGTTAAGATTCTGAGTATGGAGGTATGTTTGTTACTCTCTTACACAATTAAGCCTTATACACCGGGTCAACATATAGGCTATAGAAATCCTGTTGATTCTACAGGAATAAGATGACATTAAAAAGCGCCATGTATTACCAACCTATCACGCGAAAACTGTTCACGCAAACGAAGTTGCGGGTAAAAGCTAGTTATCCTATAATTATGTAAATATATTCGAATATTGAAGTATGAACACAATTTTTATTTTTTATTTATTTAATTGGGGAAACAATCAGCACTTAAAATATAGCAAATTGATGACTTATATTAGAATCCGCTTGAAAAACTGAGTTCAACATGCGTTTGAACGAACTTGTAAGAGAAAAACTGAACCAAGTTTCTTGGTAACAAAATAGATGCATTTATTAAATATTTGTTCAATAGTTCTTATGTATATAGAAATAAGGGTGGCGATACAACAGTAGCTGTAAACGTTTAGGTATTAAGTATGTTATATTTAAAATATCACCCACGTTTGCCAAGTGTCCCGTTCGCTGAATGTGGGTCAATGCTCCAGAGAGTCCAAAACTGTACCGTAAACTTTGGTATCGGTTGAAAGCTGTCATTATATTTGGATAATTCATAATATATTATAGTATGTTGGATAATTGACCCATTTCTCGTGATCTATTTATAGACTATATAGCAATAGATGCAGATGTTTCTCAATGGATGTGATCACTGATAGTGAAACTAGAATTTCAAAATTCTCATCATTGTCCTGCTCTTATCTCACTCTAAGTGGGATCGTTACAACATGCTATAAACATGTTGTCACATGATTTTGCTACGTATTTTACGATCGCCTGCCTGATGTTAAATTACAGAAGTCGTATTTTACGACACCTCGGTAAAAATGCGGGTGGTGCCTATTCTACTCATCCGGATACCACACGGCAGGTCAACTTACTTTAGTCGCTTTTTACGCCACCTCGGTAAGAAATGTGGAGGTCTATTCTAATTCTACTTAATTTTTTGATTAAAAATTATTAATTTTTTGTATTATATTAAAGACAAGTCTTCAAAAATTAATGAAAGCTAATTTTATAAAATTTAATTAAGAGAATTAAAGACGATTAAAGCTTAGTTTATAAATAAATACAATTATAAATTAAATTTAAAATTATAGCAGCCACTTCAATTTAAAAAATTTCAACAGTAATTCAGTATTGGTATAATGGAAAAACATGATTCGATTTATATTTTTAATAAATATAAATACCACGTAAGAAATCCAAATCCATAAATGGTGATTACAGTATGAAAAACATTATAATTAGTTACATTTATTAAATTATAAGTAGCATTTATGTGGTATTATAAAGTTCATAACTTTAACGCCGGCGCCAGATACAATGATTTATAAATAATTATTCAAAATAACTCGACTGGGTTCCGTGTATTTTACGTTAGGCGTAGTCGCCCGCATCGAATAACTTTAACCACATTTCTAGACATTTAGCTGCAATAAATAACTAGAAAAGTCGAGGTTAACTTGTTGGTACTAACCAATCCATCCACTGTTTAATTCCAAGTAAATTCCTCTGAGCTTAACGACTAAATGTTAACTTATAAACGCAGCTGAACGTTCAAAATGTAGGCAATCTTGTCCTGGATTGTATTAATTACAAAATAGCTTACAATAATAATAGTAATATAAATGGCTAAACACAAATAGCGCTCTTTAATCACTTCGTAGTTTAGTCACTTTTTACTTTAGCAGCATCGACACTGAAATATTTTTTGTTTTATTTTATCACTAAAGAGGTTAATATTCATATAATTAGTCTTTTTTTAATATTTTACAGATTTAACATCTCATTAACAAATACAAAATTAGTTTGTAATATAATTCTTAAGTTACGAGTATATTTCATTCATCATTTCATTTAATAAGTAACCATTATGGCCGTGATAAAAGTTACAGCACGTGAACTTTGCCGACGTAGTGGTCGATGTAATGAGGAATAACAGCTCATGTACGAAACGCATTCTTTCTGTACATAAAAAGAAGTCTTAAAGTTGCACTCATCGTAGTAAAGAGGAGAAGTACAAGATTAAGATGGTATTCATTGGATTAAGATAGTATGGCCAAAAAAGATATGGATGAATGGTATGACTTGTGACATGCAAATAAAAGGACTAGAGACAGAGTTGACGAATGATAGGAGAGAATGGAAGTGAAAAACGTGTAGTGCTTACCCCATGCTTACAGTGGGATAAGCGCAGAAGAATACATATTCCGGCGTAATATCCGCTATAATAAATTCAATTGATCAAGTAGGTGCTTGAAAATATCAAGTAGGGGAGCGGTTGTATGTGTGACGTCATCTGATGAATTAATGATCAAGCCCCCTCGTAACGGGTTATTATTAATCTGTTTGCTGAACAAATACAGAGACAGGATATAATTATGTTGTTAAAGAATAATTATGTCAAGCGATCTATCTGTGATATAATCATAATGCTTCGTATCCGTAACGTGTTTGAATAATCAAATAAATTGTTACAACATGTTTCAAATACAACCTCCTTTATATACTTGGTCAATATAAAAGAAACATTGTCGCCGTCAATGTCACATTGAGTTGTTGAAAGATATTAAATGGGTTGACTTTTGAGAAAATTGCTTCTTATTTACAATAAGTATAAAGGAAAAATATTGTTGTTATAAAATGATATTGTTTTCAACCTTTTGATTATATGAATTGACCTAATATTATTAATATTATATGTGCATGTGGGTTCGAAACTAATCGGATTAATCCGATATCAGTATAGCAAGTTTTTTGTACCTATTAAGAGAATAACACTCACAAGAATTATCCAATTAAAATGAGATTTTTTTTAAATTTCTTAATACCTCTACCTAATGAACCGACGTGTCTGGCGAAAAATGACGAGGAGAGCCGACCCCAATTAAAGATGGGACAAGGCTAGGCATAGAGAGAGAGAATACCTCTACCTAATACCACTAAGTGCCAAAATTTGCTACTATTAACATAAGACAGAAAACACCTTTTATCAATATTAAAAAGATGCTTCTGAATGAAAGATTAAATCAAATATGTGTTAACTAAAAGCATACGAGAAAAATACTATACAAGTAATAAATACATCGATTCACTTCACTATTTATTAGTTATATGCACCTGGCAACATTAAAATTATTAGAAGCATTGTTCAGCGAATAGAACAAATAAAATTCTTGGTTTTAAATTTAAGAACTATCCAATTTGCTACGATCCATTATTTGTACATACTTGTTTACTTTTCTATTTAAAATAACACATAAATTGTAAATGAGTGTTGATTCGAAAATCGATGTGAAGAATTCATTGATAACTTACACTCAACGAAACGCAGCGGTTTATTTATACATGAAAATAAATTAATAGGTTTTTAAATGCCAACTTATCCTATATTAGTTAAAATAGAGTCATAAATTAATCTTCCTCTCGGAAATCGATTTGTCGAAATATAAACTTCGACGATGCGGAAATTGTGTAACAGATTATTGAACTTGTTTGCATTCAAATTCCAAAGCAGACTAATGCTAGTTTTATGTCTACTTATTTATTTTTAGCAACCGTCTGACATCAATCAGATAGGCTATGAACCGTTTTATCATGATAAAAAACTTTATCGATATATTATGATATACTTTATTGCATTATAGCTCAACAGGGCTTTAAACACTACGTAATTTATCATAAACTCATGAAACTATACAAAAATATTACGTTATTGATTTTTTTTTCAACATCATCATTATCCTGCCCTTATCCCACTCTAAGTGTCGGCACAATATGTTTTAAACATGTTGTCATATGATTTGGCAACGTATTTTACGACCGACCGCCTGCCTGACGTCAACTTAACTAAGTCGCCTTTTACGACACCTCGGTAATAAATTAGGGTGGTCTATTCTACTCAGCCGAATACTGCACGGCGGGTCAACTTACCTTAGTCGCCTTTTACGAAACCTCCGTAAGAAATGAAGGTGGTCTATTCTATTCAGCCGGGTGCCGAACGGCGGATTATTATTTTTTGTTAATAAAAATAAACAACACTAACAAATTCTTCAACTCGCGACGTGAGAAATTTGATAGATTATTTATAGATAAGAAAATCTAATAGAAGGTTCAAGCAATAACAATAAATGTAAATGATGTACAAATATTCTTAATACATGTGAAAATAGAAACCGAATGTAACTGTGCTGAAAGCACGGAAAGCAAATACATGAGATAGCGTCTTTTGAATACACTGTCTAATATGATAGTCAACCTAAATTAGGATTTCCGTATGCACGTGAAATTTCACTGTAAGAGAACCAGGACGACGGCCCGCCGTTCGTTCACCGCAAAATTCGTGATAAATAACAATAAAACGGTTAATTCACAAACCAGTCAATTTTGGGGACAATTTGACGTACAGACTGAGCTACAAACGTCACATTGTATATTACTGTATCAACTTACGGCTTATATAAAGTTCACCGCCTTTAAATAACGGAAGTAACACTCATCTCAATATAATTAATCGGAACAACTAAGACATGAAAACTAGAGGAGGATAAAAAAGTATGTGCCAGTTTTAATTAAATAAACATCTTAAAAAGTGAACCAGGTTGCGGTTTGCTACATTATGATATATTAAGAACGTTGTTTTTATTAAAATGTATGCCGTCGGTTCATTCATTCTCCTGCACCTTATCCCACTCTAAGTGGAGTCGGTACGACATGTTATAAACATATTGTCACATGATTTAGCTAGATATTTTACGACCGGCCGCCTGCCTGACGTCAACTTACCTTAGCCGTATTTTACCTCGGTAAGAAAGAGCGAAGTCTATTCTACTCAACCGGATACCACACGGTGTGTCAACTTACCTTTGCCACCTTTTACGACACCTCGGTAAGAAAGTGGGAGGTCTATTCTAGTCAACCGGACATCACACGGCGTGTCGACTTACCTTAGTTGCCTTATACGACATCTTGTTAAGAAATCAGGGTGGTCTATTCTACTCAGCCGGAGGCGCAGTTCTTGCTGTTATTACGCTGTTAACAGTTTTTATTCAGATAGGTTTGTTAAGTAATGCTTTAAAGCAGTTTCTAGAGAATCATCAATTTTTTGGTTGTATAAATATGGGGATAAACACGGTTAACAGTTTCGGCTAGCTTCAATACATTTTGTAACTATACTATATTATTCTACTCATGTTTTTATACATTTATTATATTCAATTATACGATGTATATTTGTCTATAAATAAACTACTTCTTTACAACTACCTCGGCTAATTTACAATACTCCGAGCATTTATCCAGATAAGATAATATCTACGGTCGACTGTACTTTATCTAATATCACAGTGAAACTATGCCTGTCACCAACTCCTAAATGTATATATGAACAACATTAAACTAAACAACCCAATAGTCTTTAATAAAAGTTTGCACATATCAACAATAATTCTCACACTCCGAAACGAGATTTAAAAAGATTAAAATTTATCATCGCAAAAGGATCATTACAAAAACTTGTAGGCCAAATTTTCGACATTAATTCTAAGAATTGTGTCAATTTGACCTCACTAATTAGTTATACACGACAAGTTTCAAGGTTATGTATTAAAAATTTGATGTCTCGACGTTTAAATTTGACATGACATCTTTGTGACATCTTTCCTCACTTAAGATTATTTGCGATATAAATTCGTGGCCTTTGGACTTCACCCAAGATAAGTTAAAATAAATCACCTCTCAAAATTCATTAAGCTACAAAGATGTACATAAATAAGTACAAGTAAAGTAACGGCTTGTTACTATCACGCTGCTGGGCATAAGCCTCTTCGTTTTTGGAGAAAAGGGTTGGAGCTAATACCTACCACGCTGCTCCAATGCGGGTTGGTAGGTTACAATTAGTAGGTTATAATTTCCAGTTTTATAACTGTAATATAGGAAGAAACTATGTCAATAATTAATGATTTTATACTTGAATATTCGTGGTTTGAAGACATAATTATAAATTATTAGATACGGGTACATACCACGGTAATTTGTTTTGATTTGCCGATATTTCGACCCAGTTGCATGGATCGTGGTCATGACGGAACTGCAGGTAGGCGGTACATCAAGCTGAGATGTTAGGGGCAGTATCTAACTACCCTCCGTCTCGTTCTTTTTATCGGCGCGTCACGGATTGTTCGGCATACTACACTCACAACGTCACTTTTAAATTTTGAACTTTTGCGCCGTTTCTGAGAGAACAAAGAGATCCATAGCCACCCGTGTCACAGAACACATAAAAGCAGTCAAAAACAACGACATTTTAAAATCTGCGATCGCCCAACATGTTACACAAGCCGGAACAAATCACTGGATAGAACTTCACAGCCCGAAAGTTCTTTCCACTGATCGCCACTACATACCGAGGATAGTTCGCGAAGCCATTGAAATTAAGAAATATAAAAATTTCAATCGCGAAGACGGTTTTATATTAGCGAACACGTGGAATCCAGTAGTAGAACTGTGTAAAACTCAGAAACGGCGCCAAAGTTCAAAATTTAAAAGTGACGTTGTGAGTGTAGTATGCCGAACAATCCGTGACGCGCCGATAAAAAGAACGAGACGGAGGGTAGTTAGATACTGCCCCTAACATCTCAGCTTGATGTACCGCCTACCTGCAGTTCCGTCGTGACCACGATCCATGCAACTGGGTCGAAATATCGGCAAATCAAAACAAATTACCGTGGTATGTACCCGTATCTAATAATTTATAATTATGTCAATAATGACTAAAATACACAAAGAATTTAAATTAGTGTAAATTTGATAATTTTATATTATATTTACATAAATAACGAAAGATATCTACTAGACCTCGTATGCAATAAATTAACAAGGTTTAACTTACTACACTACTGTAAATATTGAAATAATTTTGGAAGGGCAACCTTCAGGTTTTTGTATTTACAACGATAGATTAGACAGTACATAAGGACGATTCTTAGGAGTTTTTAAAAGTTTAAAAGGAGTTTCTAAATACTGACATTTACTCGTATATTGCGAAAGTGAATTAAGAAACCGTTTTAGATGTAATTTTTTTTATGAAGGATGATTGCATAACAAACTTTAAAGCAGTAATGTGTAATGTAACTCAAATATATTAAAAAATATATTTAGTTAATACTCTTTAGTATTAAATTGAAAAAAAAAACAGTCTTTCAACTATTCATATATTAATAAAGCTTGAGATTTCATCAGAGTATAGCGAAGGTTTACACAAAATGTATAGCAAAAATATAGGCACTTCCATTTGTAAACTGACAAATAATACTTATTTTTTTTAACGTTCATAACTTTCAGAAAAGCCTAACTTCATATCATTTGGTATCTAAAGTGGTCTTAAGTGGTATTGAAATATGTAAATAGGATTTTAAGCAAAAAAGTATCCATTTCTTTTACTCGACTTCATTCGTGGAAAAACGGTTAGGTTTCTTTTTAGTGGTGCAATGACTCAATATAAAACCACTTGTTTTATACAGCTCTGTATCTGTTAATAAGTAAGCAAATAAATTCCCAATTTAGCTACGTATCTCACCTTCTGACGTTGTTTACGACGTAAACACGAATTGTCGAAATGCAAATTTGCGAAAATATATAAACAAGTATTGTCTTGTAAGATATTTTGCTTCATATTAAGATATCATTACTTGGTAAAACCCGCGTTATTTGAGGAATCGTTACGAATTGCTGATTGTGTATTAATTGTGTTACTATGACTAGTTACGGACGCATGATTCATCGTAGATTCGAACTGCCTATCAAGTTTGCTTAGAAATGAGCAATGCTGAACCGGTAATCATGACTTTTTGATTAAATACCTCTATACCCGCGGCTTCGCCCGCATGGAAATCATTGTTTTACAATGTTTTTCCGACTTAAATCCCAACCCCGCAGGAATACTTATGTAGATAGATAGATAGAATACTCTTTATTGTACACCACGGAATTTACAATAGTTCTAAAAAAAACTAAATTCACAATATAAACTGCGTGATACAGTGAAGCGGCCTTATCACTAACAAGCGATCTCTTCCAGGCAACCTTAGGGCTAGAGAACTTATCAACTCAAGGAAAAAAGGTAGGGTGGTGCAAGATATATATATATAGAATACAAATATATATCAGATACATATAAATATAAATATAACATATATGCATCAGGATTAAGCAAGGTCGTCCTAAGCAGATAGTGAGAGATAGTAGTTTTTAAGCAAGAATAAGAATATAATAATAATTTTATAAGAATAAACTGAATTAGCTTCCCTAATAGCTAGTGGTAAATAATTTCATAGTTGGACCCCTCTGACATTAAAGGAGCGTCCAAAAAAGGATGTCTTGTGGGAAGGCATTACGAGTCTTATTGTATTAACTCGAGTTCTAAAAATTCCAATTTATATTTTAAATAAGGAGGTGCTGTAATGTACTATTGACTTAAACTTTCCTAAAGAATTGCACTATCGTTTAGTGAAAACCGTACATAAATCTGTTCAGTAGATTTAGGAAAAATCGATCAAACACATACAGCTTTGGAGGATGTTTTATAGCATGTATAGATAAGGAATAAAGTTTATTATATTATATCTATGTACTAGATCAGTTTTTTTGTGTAATGACATTAATACACTAATTACTAATGATTTGAACCTCTGACGCATGTAGCGTATGGCATACTGTAATCATAATAAATTATGTGATAAACTTTACTCCGATGCAGTCGGATAATAACAATATAATAATAGATATGCAATCTTTGTATTTATATTATGCATACTTCACTATAATTTTGATTCGTCTTATGAATTCAATCTATGGTGTTTATAAATCTTTAATATTTACTTGAGTTATTCTTGTATATATATATATTTATTTTAGGTATCTCGGAAACGGCTCCAACGATTTTCCTGACATGCAGCATGTAGGGTGTTTTGGGGAAGAAAAATCGATCTAGAATCGATTTGTTTTCAGGCTCTAAAATTTTTTTAAATTTACTTTGAATACAATCACAATTTTTCGCTGTCAAACGTAAGGTCATGGTGGTTCATTTGGGAAACGGGCGGTCTAGAGAGGTGAAGATACCTAGGATCGAGCCCCACCTCCGCGTATTATTTTTTAATTTTTCTTTTCAAATTTTTTTTATATCATTTTAAAAATTACCGAGCAAGGCTCGGTTACCCCCAGGTACTGTTAATTAACTCTATTAGAGTAATGAAACGTTTCTGTTATAATCCAGGAATATTAACTGTAATTATATATTTTAAAAAGTGTTGATGCCCAAATATTGAATATAATATAAAAGAATAATCTCGCTCGACTAAAAAGATTAATCCAGTGGTTTCGCAAATACGGACTCCGGACTGTCACCTATGACTTATTTATCTTTAATATTTAAATGAGTTAATCTTGTATGTATATATATATTTTCAGAATCTCGTAAACGGCTCCAACAATTTTCTTGAAATTCAGCATGTAGAGAGTTTTGGCGGAGAAAAATGGATCTGGCTAAGTTTTATTTAAAAGAAATCGTTTTATCCCTGTTTTTGGGCATACAAAAAAAACAAAACTTTACTTTTAATTTATTCAATATATACAACACAATTTTCGCCGTAAAATGTCAAGTCGGCGTAGCTTATTCGGGAAACGGGAAGCGAGCCCTACCTACCCTATTATTATTTATTTATTTTTTTGAAGTACGTTTTTTTTATTTTTTAAAAAATTACCGAGCAAGGCTAGGTCAACCTGGTACTAAATACTTCTGTGATTAATTCATATTTATGTTGCATTTATGATAGAACCTTGTAATCCTCAAGGGAGTTGCGTCAGGTTACGTATATTAAAACAATTAAATATTTTATAATTCAATCAAAATTGTGCGGGCGTCATAGTAATCAATCACATATCGATAAAATTAAAATCCGCGTGTTGTATCAAATCTACATCAAAATACTTTGAAATCAATTATATAAACTACTTTATCATAAAATTCTTATCTATACCACACACGTCTACGTTCGTTATCACGTTTTTAAGAATAGAATAATAAATATCAGCCTTATCTTTGACATTATAAGAATCATTTTTGATTAAGATTAATAAAACTACGTGATTTTATATATTAGGGTTTGATGATATAAAACAATCTTCTACTTTATTTAGTATGGCGCTGACGGCCAATTGTGCCAACAAAACACTTGATGCAGACGTCACATTTAAATGCAATATTGTCATAGAGTTATACAACAACGATATTTTCTTTATACTTATTCAATGAAAAAAAAAACAATATTCTCAAAAGTCAACCAATTTAATCTTATTCAACAACATCTCTCATTCCTATCACAAATAACGACTACGTCCAATAGCGCTTCTACTCTCCTATCCGCACCGCACCTCTCCACCCGTCATCAAACCTCGCCATAGCTATCTTTACGTCTCTATGCAACTTCGTTACAGTTATTATGCGTAGAGTACGGGAGCCAAAGACAGGCCTACGAAAGCTTGAATCGAACAAATAATAAGAGTGGGACAATAGGAGACCGATACTTATCTTGGTCTAATCACAAAAAAAGAGAGATATATACCCTGATTTGCTCTTTTTGTTTTGATGGACACATTTTAGGTTGGCTCCCTTTCTCCAGTTTATAACTCAATGTAGTTCTTAGCTACCAAAATGATATACCTAAATTAATTATCTGCCTTAAGCTTCGCAAATGCAAGTCATGTCCGCCTGGAATGATAACAAAAATCCTAGTTGTATTTGAACATTGAATCACTCCAGTGATTCTTTATGAAAAAACATGTCAGGCATCTTATCGTCCAAAGAGACAGTTCGGAGCTGATAAAAAAGTTGCACTTCGATTCTCCTATAATCTGAACTGACTTTGTAATCCAAAATAAACGCGATTTATAACAAGAATCCCAGATGCGTGTACGTCAAAAGCCTGATTGTTTGGTGATACTGAAAAAGCCGTTACAGCAAACATTTAGTTCATTACAAAAATTGTTTTTACGATGTAGATTGAATGTTTTGCAAAACAGAAAATAGTTCAGAAAAGTGTATGATAGAAGTCTTAGTAACATTTCAATATTAAGGGTTGCCTGGAAGAGATCGCTGCGTAGCGATAAGGCCGCCCAAGTACATCTAAGTTATACAATGTCTATTGTTATTTTAATATTTTGGTGTACAATAAAGTATATTTCATTCATTCATTCATTCAATATTAAATTTGTAAAAGGTTTAACCTATTAGGTTTAACCTATTATAGGATTCTTTGACGATCGGTCTAACGGTTAATATCTACTTGTCGTATCTCTTTATAATTATTCCACTAAAAAGTACTTATTGTGTAGTGATCACGTAAATAACAGAACTATACTGCAACCAAATGTTTTTTCTAGTTGAGTGATAATAAATTACTTCAAAATATAGTGTAAATTTGAAGTTGAACTTGAAGTAAATAACTGTCTTAAACGAATCAGCTGATTAGTGCGTGATTGAGTGTAGTGCCGAGGGCGAGCGATAAACGCGGTTACGTAGTCGGTGCATGGATCATAATCGCGTAAACTACGCACAAGTGACTCATACGCGACCGGTTCTTTTACTTGTCAAACATTAAATAAACAGAACGGACACTTCTCGACGCGTTACTCTGTGAGTCTAATTCGGTTTATAAAAACATAATTGACATATAAAATCGAAATGAAGTGCTACGGATGTTTGAAATCCGCAAAGGATCTAAATAAAATTAAATGCTCTGCAGCCACTTGCAATAAACATTTCTGTTGCTTATGTATAAATCTGTCAGGGATGTCTAGTGAGCAAAAAGCACATTGGAAATGCCCAGATTGCTGTGCTACGCAAAGAAGAGGTGGAGACAACAGCTCAACACCCATAAGGTCTTCGGAAGAAAATATAGCTTTTCGTAAAAAGTCCGACACTGTCCCTGACCAAAATGCCGAGGTTAAAGAACTAATTGGAGAAGTCCGTCTATTGACAAGCGAAATTTCCTCGTTAAAAAAGCAACTCGAAAACGCTATATCGTCACTATCCAGCTGCGAAAAGAGACTTGATGAGCTAGGATCCGCCATTTCAAAAAATGACAGTCGAATCACACAGTTGGAGTCCCGCGAACAGGAAACAGATATAGTTAAAGCTGCTGTAAAAGATCTGAAACAAGAAATTAACATGCAGGCCCAAAACTACCTTCGCAACGAACTTGAACTATCTGGAATCCCAGAGAGGAACAACGAAAACCTCCATCATATAATTCTATTAACAGCCCGCAAAATTGGCGTTGAATTGGAAGACGGAGACATAGATTGGGTGATGCGAGTAGGACCTCGCAAAAACACCAACGTCGGTGGTGACAATGTTAAATACTCAAGACCTGTGGTGGTACGCCTGCTTCGCAAAGCAAAACGGGATGAGATGATCAAAGCTGCAAAAGTGAGAAGAAATGTAACTAGCGCGGATTATGATATTCCTGGACCTTCTCAAAAAGTTTTTTGTAATGAACGGCTGACCAAACAAAACCGTGAGCTTTTTCGTGAAACTCGGTCGAAATCTAAACAGCTGGGTTTTGCTCATTGCTGGTGTTCCCAGGGTGTTATTTTTGTTCGCAAACACGATGGGAAACCAGCGCTGTCGATTCGCACACGTGATGATCTTTCTGGTATCTTATCTTCGCTGGGATGCACTAATTAATAAAGCACTTGGCTTACAAAAAAACTATGGCAAGAATTCAACCCAAGTCAATTCAATATTCATATCGATATATACTAGAATACCAATAATTCTTAGAAATCTCTGTGATTGTAATTTTGAAGTTATTGTCTTTCATGTCATATTTTTATATTATTTCTTTTTTCTGTATCTCAAATCTGATATCCAATGGTTAATAAAACTTAATATAAGTAGTATTATATTCGTTATTCTAAAAACTTCGATTTATAGTAACAAACATATTTGGAGAAACTTAAATAATCTTTTAAATGTTATTGTAAAAGTACTGAGTGGTGGCTTTGAAAACCTTTATTTTTTATTGATTTTATTTTATAGGAAATTATATATTTATAAAAGGCGATAGTAAAATAATAAATAATGATTTGGAAACATTAAGTATAAGCTGCCACGCAGTATTTGAACCAGAGCAGTACGGAAAAACTATAGAAAAATATCATAATTTTCATATACTTAATTTCAACATAAGAAGTTTATACAAAAACTTTGATTCTTTTTTGACGAACCTGAAGAGATTTGAAGTAACGTTTGATGTTATTATTTTAACTGAGTGTTGGCTCAGTGAGATTTCAGTTATCCCAAAAATATTAGGTTATACAGCTTATAGTACGCATAAAATCATAAATCAAAACAGTGGAGTAGTAGCATATATAAGAAACATCTGGGATGCCAAAGTGTCCGAACCAGACCTCAAAGATGCTAACTGTCTAGAAATTCAAATTTTAAACTCCATCGTTATACTTGGCATATATCGTCCTCCATGTTTTAAGAAAATAGATAATTTTTTGATTTCTCTTGACGCAATTCTTAGTAAGATGTTAACAAACACTACTTTGGTTATGGCTGGGGACATAAATATAGATCTGTTATCTGCTACATCTAATCAAGTTACAGAATATTTGCTGTTGACAGCAGAACACGGTCTTTTTCCAGCTGTAACTATGCCCACCAGAGCTAGTGCGTGTCTTGACCATGCTTTTGTTAATAAAGTTGAAGGGGTTATCGGTGTTGTATATCGCAGTGATGTAACGGACCATGATATAGTACTTATTGGCTTATCGTTAAAAAAGCTCAACACGAAGGTAATAAAACGGTTCAGGTTAAAACATGACATTGACGCAATTAAGAAAGAGATAAACCTTTTGGACTGGTCTGAAACATTCGACTCTCATGACATCAATAATACAGTTAATACATTCTGCCTTCGACTACACGATGTGATTAATAAACATACTAGAAAAGTTCTTATAAAACGAAGAGAATGTATTATCAAGCCGTGGATCACACCAGGACTGATCCGTTGTATGCGTCACAGAGATCGGCTTCACATCCTGTCAAGGAAATATCCTGATGATTCTCTTAAGCGAACCATTTACACCCGCTACCGCAACTTCTGTAACGGTTTGTTGCGAAAGCTGAAAAGAGAATATGAAAATAAAATTCTATCATCTAACATAAATAATCAAAAAAAGCTCTGGAAATCTGTTAAAGAAATTTGTCATTTCAACTCAGTAAATCTAGAACCCCAACAGTTGCTGAAGATTAAGGGTGCGATTGATGCTAAACAGTCACTTGATTTGTGCAATAGCTACTTTGCGACTGTAGGTCTAACCCTGGCTAACAATATTCTAAGAGAATTGAAAACTGACGAAAAAACGCTGGCTAAAAATTGCTACCCAAAACATGTCATATCTCATTCTTTCTTTATGCATCCCACAGATGAATTAGAGCTAAAAACCCTTATACTATCACTCCATAATGATAAAGCCGCGGGTATCGATAATTTGGGTAATGCCCTATTAAAAGAAATCATGGATATTATTATCCCCCCTCTCACTGCCATATTTAATCTCAGTTTGAAATCCGGAGTTTTCCCTGAAACCTGGAAGAGAGCTTGTATAAGGCCTATTTACAAAGATGGGCAAAAAGATTCTCCTCAAAACTATCGACCAATCTCTCTGTTGACTGTTTTTTCCAAACTCCTAGAAAAGGTTGTCAACAAAAGGTTAGTAAAATTTGTAGAAACTAATCATCTGATCTCTTCTAGGCAATTTGGATTTAGAACAGGAAAGTCTACAGAAGATGCCGTTAACTTATTGACTTCAACGGTTGCCTCTTATTTGGATGATGGTAAGGCGAGCATTGGTCTATTTCTTGACCTGTCTAAGGCTTTTGACACGGTTTCAATTCCAATACTCCTGCAGAAACTTGAATCCCAATTTGGGGTCAGGGGAATAACTCTTGACTGGTTTCGTAGTTATCTCATTGGAAGAAGGCAGTGTGTCAGAGTATGTGGATTAGAGAGTGATTTTGAACATATTAACTTTGGAGTTCCCCAAGGGAGCATCCTCGGGCCCACTCTCTTCATCTTATATATTAATGACATTCACGCCAATATTCAAGGCGAGATTGTTTGCTATGCAGACGACACAGCTATCATTTTTGAAGGAGAAAATTGGCCGGAAGTAATTGGAAAGGCAGAAGAGGGAATAAAAAGTGTCAACGCTTGGCTGAGTCATAACCTACTTACGCTAAATTTATCTAAAACAAGCTTTGTCTGTTTTCATAAGACAGCAACTACGGCTCCAAGTTCGGCATTGCAGCTAAAACTTCACACCTGTCAACGCACTCACCTTCATTGCAACTGCGAGCCCCTTACTAAAACAGACGTTGTTAAATATTTAGGAATTCTAATTGACCAAAATCTGAATTTTAAAGCGCATATAACTTCCCTCTCAAGCAGAGTTCGCAAAATTATTAACGTCATGAAGCTGCTTCGAGATACAGCTTCTCTAAAAATATTGCGGTCTGTTTACTTAGCTCTATGTCAATCTATGATTACATACTGCTTAACGTCGTGGGGTGGCGCATCGAAAACTCATATGTTGCAACTGGAAAGAGCTCAAAGGTCAGTCCTCAAAACTCTGCTAAAAAAGCCATTCAGATATTCGACATCTGAACTTTATAGACAGAGTAATGTCCTCAGTGTGCGTCAGTTATTCTTTTTAAGATTAGCGCTGAAAGCCCATCGGACGGTTATTACGTCAAAAGATTATAATAGTCTGCTCAAGCGTCGCGTATTTAAAATATCTCTACCTAAAGTTAACACGTGCTTTGCCAAACGTTTTAGCCCTTATATAGATTCGCTCCTGTATAACAAACTCGTCAGTTTTTGTGATATAAAACATTGCACGACGAGTGAAGCTAAAAGCAAGATTATTTCTTTTCTCGCATCATTATCGTATAATTCTACTGAAAACCTACTTAATCGAATCGTTTAAAAGTGTTTTATTATGTAATTTATATTTATATTATATGTGTTTTTTATTATGTAATTTATATTTATATTATATGTGTTTTTTATTATGTAATTTATATTTATATTATATGTGTTTTTATTATGTAATTTATTTTATCTTCTATCATAAATTGTTATTGTACCATGGAATCAGAATTAATTATAACTATTCTTAACTAAATGTTAACTGAGCGTCCACGATAATTATAATATTGTAAATCACATGACGGGTTCCCACGACACAGGCTTCCTAGTGTGGGTCCCAACGGATAAACATTTAAATTGTAAATCTCTTTGAATTGAATAAAATATTTTTATTTTTTTTTATTTTTTATTATTAACTAACCTATTAACTCAAAAAACATTTTGTAGGCCCCTCTCATAATTAGATAAAACGTCTTCAGAATGAAGACAATAATAAAAATTCAGCGAACAATTACTACTAGTACTACTCCGACTTAGTAAAAACTATATTTATCATGTTTTTAAAAGTTTGTCGTGTTGTCTAGTCGAGTCTTATAAAATATTTATCACCCATTATATCACAACCGCTAAAAACATAAAACATTTAAGTGCTCTTTTACTTCTTTATTGTTAAAGATCTTTTATAAGTAAACAATACAATTATTAGAAGGAAAATAATGGAAAATCATGATTCTTTATTGTGTACCCTGTAGAGGAAATTCATTGAGAAAGGAGAAAAGTCTACATTTAATAAGTAGATAATCACACATTACGATCCTTAATATATTTGTTTATTTGAACTTTTGGATCAGTCAATTTTGTTTCTTTTGAAACTTCGAACTAAGTGATGAGTTTTAGTAACACTTAATTAAAATAGTTTAACATGACAATAGATAAATAATAGCTATATAAGGGCATGCCCTATATAATTTTTGAATATATTATAAAATAGCTGTCACAATAGAAACACAACTCAACAGTTATAAAAAAAAATCTGGGATTGCCACCAAACTTTACAGCATCATGTACTGGGTCATTCGATAGATTGTCTGAATTTCATTAAAATTGGTACAGCTGTTTCGGAGTAGGTATGGTATATAAAGGACAAATATTCATTTTTATTAAAAGCTTTTAAATAAGTCGCCGCGTATATATGTGAAGGTGGAATTTTGAAAGTTAAATTTGACCCGCTTCCCGGGGTTCGATTGAGCTAAACTTTTACATACTGGTCCAATCCCGATGACAATGCAATGTTTAGGATTGGTCCAAGCGAGGCAACTCCTTAACGGTTAACACCTATTGTTAACCTGAAATTTTGTTGAAGGCTTTTTAAAATAACTTGTATAAAATTTTACGTTGATGCCTATAAGCGGCTAAAACAGACGAAACATATGTATCACATGCACTTTCACATAATAGCTGTTAAGAAAAATTTCTTAACAATTGTTTTTAAACATCAATTTGTAAAATTAATATTCGAAAAAAAGACTTGATCTGGATTTAAATGTGATCATTGTATTGATTTATTTATGAAACGATTTAAAAAGACTAATCGCAACTTAAATTTAGTATATGAATTTGAGGTCTCACTTATTAGATCAGTGTATCCGACTGATGTTGTATGTAGGTACGATTTCAATTATTATAACCTTCAGAGAATGTCTTAAATTAGGTATTAAATATATAAGCAGAGAACACTGTTTACAACAATTCTGATTGGAATCAATTTAGTGGTGACGAGATATGTATGGTATACTCGTTTTGCTATTTCTTTTATATTAACTTACTTACTTGCAAAACATCGTATAAGTTAGGTTCGCACGTTCGTTGCAAGAACACAAGATTAGATCTATTTTTTTATCCTAATTTTAGAGTGTTTTACAGTCATTTCATATACAATGCAAGGACGAAAATCTTTAATTTAATTTACCAATTAAACATACTATTTTTAAGCATAGTATCTATGTACTCTCTTTTTTGCCTATAGGTATATATTTTGTATATGAGAACAATTGAAATTGAGTAACCCTGTCTTGGAGGGGTTTTTTATGGGTTTGATTTGCAAAATTGATTGTTGGTGGATATCGGAATATAATACTTTATTTCAAAAAGAGATATCCCAGTGGTCTTAAAATGAACAAATATAACATTGATTGACGACTGGCCCGTTGGCGCAGTGGGTAGTGATCCTACCTTCAGTTCCGCGGGTCGCGGGTTCATTTAACACCGAGGACTAACATTTTCTATAAAACAATTTAATGGTTCTTTGAGCCTGGGTGTGTATTTGTATGTAAGTATGTATTTAAAAATTCTATATGTATATATTCACCAGTTGTCTGTCACCCATAACACAAGTTACTTACTTTAGGGACCGGCGACCGCGTGTGTAAGCGTCGCATATATTTATAATAATAAAAAAATGATTTCACCATATTCCTTTCTTCTGATACTGATACTGGCGATAATTTGAAAATATAAATTTTTCGCAAGTCGATTACTATAACATAAATATATTGTAAACGCCTTTATCGTGAACTAAGATATCATTCTAAGGAGTTAAAAATCATTGTAAAATAAATAATTTACCAGTGAAATCTGCACCTCTACTGTTTTTAAGGTTTGTATGTCAAATTTCGCTAACCGTTAGTTACATATGTAAGATCTGGTAACTAGTTCAGAAATAATATTTTTTTGCAACCCAAGAGTTAAGCAGGTTTTGAAACATCTTAATCGCTAATGAAGGCAAAAACTCAAGGTTTCTAAACCTTCTGGAAAATTACAAAATAGTTAGTTTGTAAAATTTTAAAAGAAGAAATCTAAACCAATTTTGCGAATTTACAATTCCTGTTAAGGTATAGGTAATTAATTGTAAAATTAGTTTATTTCATTTTATGCAGAAGTTTATTTTATTTACATATTTGAAATTTGTTATTAAAGCATATTTGTGTGAATGTTAATAAGATAATTTATGACCGATTTGTACAATTTTTATGTCAGTCATAACAAAAAAATATAAATTCGTTTCATAATATATTTATAAATAAACCACCTGAAAATCTTAATAAGAGGACATAGGTTTCACCGTATAAACAGAATAACTTAATTCCCTAGCAACGTAAGCGAATAATAAAAATTGAACTGAAGCAAGTTAAATTAAAAACCTGTCTCCAATGAAAATAATTTATAACCTTTGAACATTTGCGAAGCATCGGTAGGTATATAGCATTCAAAATTGATAAATATTTCTCGACTTATATTTCATATACGTGTAAAAGACCTGGTAACTGATATCTAAATGTAAACTAAAAACATGCGTGTACTTGACAACAAATTAATAGAGATTATACGCACGTTTCATAATAATATGTTATTCTTGCAGTTATTAGCACGAGTATTGTCTTTGATAGCAATAAATAAATCCTTAAACGCAATATTTATGCAGAATCAAACCGCAATAGTTATACAGAATTAAATTTGATTGCACGTGGTTTTACAGCATGATAAAAAATATCATTACTATTTTCATAAAAACAGCATTATAAGATTTACAATAAATCCACTTTTAATGGTATTTAAAGTATAATATATCTATTAATATATAGGTTTTCGAGATAGATTGTATCTTGCAATTTTGAAAAGTGTAGATAGTTATTTTTATGTACACTTTCAAAATTGTATTTCAAATTTCAATTCAATTTTTTTTTTTTTATTTCTAAGTCTGTCCGTTCATTGTTTCGATAAAAAGTTATATTTAATTAGACACATTCATCATATTACGGCTTCACTCCCATTTTAAATTCAAATTCAGAAATAAATAAATAAACGGTTTTAGAAGAAATTTTATAAATACACTGTTCATAAAACGGATTTTTGGAAGTCCGCGAAGATAAATTCGCAGGAGTTAGAATATATTAATAAACGTACGTATTAAATAAACGTAAAACTTATTCAATATTTTAAATTTACTATATCAAATGGCAAATAATAAGTAATCATCATTTGTGCCGCAGGATAGAGTTGCGTTTAAAATTACCGAAATAAATCAAGAGAAAGCTAAAGCCAATACATAAGTGGAATCTGATATTGTGTAACCGATTACTTTCAGCTATATAAACATGGTTTTTAACATTTTAACATGTTTTAGCATTTGACAAATCAAATCACTATTACTTTAGAAATAAGTTTTAAATGTTAATCTTTGGTTACTGCTTATTCTGTTTGAGTTAAACTATGTGTATAATAATAATTTACTAGGTTCAGATCGTAACTCTGTCTAAAAGATCGTCATCCATAATCACATCTAAAATCATATCGATTTCTTGCTCCATTATAAAGAAAATAAAGAATTTCAAATTCCATTCCATTTCCAAAATAAAGAAAAGTTAAAGAAAAATAAAGTAACACATTCGAATATCTAGTGTGGATTATGAGCATGAAGTTTTTATATGTAATAGGTTCGTCATGAAACTACAATTTGAATTTCAATAATTTTCCCGCTACCATACGTTAGCCTTCAAACTATGTTAAATTAATGTCACACTAACGTTTTAGGTCAAAAGCGAAATATAAAACAAGGTTTGCCGATAGTCGATAATTATACAGACATCGTAAAAAACAATTGATAATTGTATTTTTATTTAGTAGACTTTATCGATTTCTGTGGTAGCGATAATTTCACCAATAATTCCAAAAGTTCAAGTACCTCTTTTGTGTATTAATTATAATAATGTAGAATGAATTCATCTAAGTCAGTTAGTTGCTTAAATCTGGTTAAAATATCTCTGAATAACTACTGCTCTACATTCTCGTGTCCTATGTCCTAACATTTGTACGAATTAGTAGTGTGAATCTAACTGAACATGACCAATCGCCAACAAATTACTAGAAACAAAAACGTTTTAAATCCAAAAATTCGTATACCTAAATATCAAAAGTAATAAATTTGAATATATTACCACGAGTTAGATAGATTTGTGCCCTTTACTTGGTACCATCAATCAAATATCAACTCTACTCTGAAATTTCCATAACAACAACATGATAGTTTGCTCTATATATCTCATTAAATGTCAAAACAAAAGGTTTTTGAGCCTGATGACTAATTAAATATACGAATGAATATAAATGAGAGTTACTCACCTTCATATATGGACCTATCATAAAGACCGTTTGTTACAGCGTTTCGCGAAAAATTCCACGAAACTTCGACGAATTGTCAACAAAAATTGTGTAACAACACTAAAATAGGAAAGTTTCACAACGTCTATCACAGATATTTACGAAAACGCCACTAATATGCAGGCTGCAAAGTCATCAGCAAGAATTCAGTTTAGCACATGTTTTAGTTCACAATTTAAAAAAAACGGATTCAACTATGGATTTGCTCTATTTCTTTTTAGGCATATTTGTACTAATTAATGGAAGGCGGGAAATGGAACGTATAATTTATAAGTCGCAATTCGAAATTCGAATTAGCCGGGGAAACACGATTCGCGCGCGCGACTCGAATGTTGACTGAGCGTGTGCTGAACAGTGACTGGCTGAATGCTGTTAAATCCTATACTTGTATATTCGCAGCCGTTAAAAAATAAATACGGCGAGGTGCGATGATCGAAGGCCTGTGGCACGTTTAAAAGGAACTGTTATCTAACTAGCGTTTCCAATGGGTTCTGGCGAAATCTTGTGACGGAATTTCCATTTCCGACTCTGGTATGCTATGGTACAGGTAGAATTAATAAAGACAATAAAATAATAATTGTAATGGCATCAAAGAGTCAACGACGTTGTATAGTGTATAATTATACAATGTCAGTGAACTGAAAAAAGTTGCAAGCTTTTCTGCAAAGTGTATCCATTTACAAAAGATAAGTCTAAGTGGTCATTGATCTACATACATTATAAAAAATACATACTGTAAAAGTATGTTTAAGTTTTCGCAAATTTTTTTTATTAATTCTATACCCCAAATCAGGATACCTGTTTCAAATTAGTTTTTTTGTTGTTGTTTTAGGATATTGTTTTTATTTTTTTATTAAACATTGTTTTGCAACATGTTATTAGTATGAACACAAATTATAAGGTAGACTGAAATTATTTATAGAAGAAGGCGTTATTTTATTTAAGTTCTTTCTTACCTTTTTTTTCATTATTTTATTTATTTTAATATATTTATGTGTGCCATAAAAAGACTACATGCAAACAAACCATATGAATTTGTAGATAATAATTATTCGTCTTATAGAATTTTTTAATCTGCGTATATTTTCACAACTCTAAGAGTTAATAGGTTTAAGGAGAATAATTGATGGGTTACTATGTACCATAAAATATTATGTTAAAAATCGAAATTTTGTATTTTCTGTGGATTTATTCTAAAATAAGTAGGTCACGGGAAATGTTAATTGTTCAAAACAATAACTTCATTAATGACATTGTCGTCATCATATTGAACAATGACAATGAGTTGAAAATTTTCAGTTCCTTCATAGTCATAGATTATTTATAGATACCGTATTTTTCGAAGTAGTATGTGGAGAAATATGTTTTTGCTATATACCTTGAACTTTAATGAATTTTTGAGTTAAAGTTTTGATTTTTACTAATTTACGGATAAATAATAATAATAATAATATAATTTATTTTCAATTTTTGTACAGAGTAGGTCTTACTTAACAAAATTATTGTATAAATAAGTAACTAAAAACTTAAAAAACCGCACTTACTGGCGGACTCCGCACTAGGAAAACCTGTATTGCGGAGCCAATGAAAAGTTTTCTTTTTGCTTAGTGAACTAGGTGGGAATAACATTTTCACTGGAAGATCTAAGGATTATGAAAATAAATTAACACTATAGGTATTTATATATTAAATAAACGTGCCATATAAGTAGAATGTAAAATAAAAATAGTGATTATAATATATAAATAAATAAATAAAAAATTGTAAGCTAATGTAATTTAAGCGATGTTTGCAGTAAATATATGTTCTGTCTCCTCGTATGTCAGGTTGCTGAGCCAGGTTAAGATACAATGTTTAGCCTGTTTGATTGTAAGTAAGTAATAAATCGCTGGATATATTTAGATAGGTAAATTTAACAAG
The DNA here is from genome assembly GCA_029227775.1 of Morpho helenor. Classification (NCBI taxonomy): domain Eukaryota; kingdom Metazoa; phylum Arthropoda; class Insecta; order Lepidoptera; family Nymphalidae; genus Morpho; species Morpho helenor. The sequence goes on along the minus strand of JARGCU010000019.1, from coordinate 6,438,924 downwards.
GTTCATAATTTCGGTTGATAAAAAATGTCATATGACTAATATATACGATAGTATTTTTTTTTCTAATTCCAAACTCATAGGAAACGAAACGTGTTTTCCATATGAGCGCATGTTACTAAAACCCAGAGACGATATAGCTGAAAAAAAATTGGTAAAAGTAATAAGTTTGTATGAATGGCATGAATATATATGAAAAAGTCGTAAGAGCCGACTAAAGTAAGTTGAGGCAGGCAGGCGGCCACTTGTTAAATGTCTAGCCAAATGATGTGACAACATGTTTATAACATGTTGAGACGACCCCACTTTAAGTGGGATAAGGGCAGGAGGTTGATGAATAATATGAAGATCGCATATATATAAAACAAAAAGTAAATTGTGCTATACACTAGAAGCAAAAATTAGTTTACGTTGGAATAAGGAATAGAAAACCATACATAATTTATTTATTCCATAAATAAAATACTGAGTAAATACGAGAAACTATTACAAGTAATATCATTTCCTCAGCATAAATAGCCGCCGTAATATTTGTAGAAGTGGGTACGAAAATAAATTTACCGTAAGGAAATCAAACCAATGAACTGAAGTCTTGAATTTCTTATTATAAGATGGGAATTACTTATAAAGTTCTGACGTCACCGCAAGACACGTTTGGCGCTACCTTGAATTATACTTAAGTAGAAGAGTAGCTTTGCATATTATATTTATAAAAACTTATTAATGATGTATTAACTATGACGCAGATTGTGATATTCATTTTAAGGGATATGAAACTACAGATCCATGATATCTTAATTAAATGGCGTATACAAACTATATAACTATTTAGTACCTGGGTGATTGAGCCTCGCTTAATATGATGTAAAAAAAGAAATTAAAAAAAAATTGAAAAGAAATTGAAAAGAAAAATGAAAAAATATTAGTGCAGGTGGGGCTCGATCCTAGGTATTTTCAAATCTCTAGACCGTCCGTTCCCCAAATGAACTATCATGACTTTACTTTTGACAGCGAAAAATTGTAATTATATCTCAAAGTAAATTTCAAATTGTTTTTTAACAAAACTGCTCGAAAACAGGGATAAAACGTCATTTTTTTAAACTAACACTTATGTAGATCGACATTTCTCCCCCAAAACCCCTACATACTGAATTTCAGGAAAATCGTTGGAGCCGTCTCCGAGATTCGGAATATATATATTATATACACACAAGATTAACTCATTTAAATATTAAAGATATATTTATGATCGCAACTGCCCACAGAAAAATAAAGAAAATACATGTATGCTAAATGTGGAGTGCACCATCCATTCTCATACTTGATACATGCAGAATTTGTAAAAACTTATGCACTACCCGCAACCAATAACATGACAATACTCAGGCACTGCATACATTCACCACCACAATCTCAACAAAGTATTTTTGCCGGCGGGTAGTGTCATTTTCTGTATATACATAATCAGATTTAACTTTATTATCCTCCTGCTCTTATCCCACTCTAAGTGGTCGGTCGTCACAACATGACATGCACATGTTGTAGCATGATCTGGTTACCTACGTATTTTACAACCGGCCGCCTGCCTGACGTCAACTTACCTTAGTCGCCTTTTACGAAACCTCGGTAAGAAATGAGAGTGGTCTATTCTACTCAGCCATACCATATTACCATACGTTACCAGTAGCTGTGGTAGCCCAGCGGTATCACCGTGCGCCTCTTTCGAGAAGGTCTAGGGTTCAAACCCCGGGCAGGCACCAATGAGTTTTCTAGTAAAACTTATGTGTCTAATTGATAATTGCAATTTATCACACGCTTTTCGGTGAAGGAAAACATCGTGAGGAAACCTGCATATCTCTAGAGAATTCTGGCGATATGTGTAACCTACCAATCCGCATTGGAGCAGCGTGGTAGGTCTTAGCTCCAATCCTTCTCTCCAAAAAAAAAAAAACGGAGAGAAGAGGCCTATGTCCAGCAGTGGGATAATAACAGGCCGTTACTTACCAGATACCATACGTCGGGTCAACTTATCTTAATCGCCTTTTACACCTCGTTAATTGTAATTGCTATTATTTTCACAATAGTTTGAATTTAAATCAGACAGTAGGTTAATTTTTTCGTACGTGTTCTTTATATTTATAAAAATTATGCTGACTTCGCAAAACGTGTAATAGTGAAAGATATATTAATTATAAAATCTTCATGTCACAAAAATGAAAATCGGATAAGCCTTAATAAAAAAGTGATAAATAATTTGCTATATTTACACGTTCACCCGGATTTAATGGTTCCAAGAACAATGATTCTACGTACCTACTTTCACTGACATAAAGAATCACATTTCCCGAAAATTCGTTACAAGTGACAATTGAATACAATTTTCATTTTCATTTCGTAAAATTTACCCAAATAATATTAATTTATTGTTAAGATAATTCTGACTCAAAAATTCGCGCAGATGCCCTGCTATTAACAGGAAATAAGCGATGAGTTATTCCCAATTAGTGAATAGATTTTTTTGCAGTCACAAAACAGGCAATTCTTGAATATAAAATAGCTGAATGATATCTATATCTGTTAATTCCCTTCTTTACTGTATTAATGTGTGTCAGCAGATGCCTTTATAATTTCAAAAAAATAAACCTCTCAATAACTCTTTTAAAATTCGTAATTAAATAATGACTTTCCAATACTAAGCTAGTTAAATTATACTGAAACATGTGTACTTCAATCCATTACGGGATTCTTATCGGCATATTAAAATTCTTATTTATGCTAGAGACACATTTTTTTGCATTTATATATTTGTTTATTTACTTGCCTTCATGGTGTATATTATTTATCGCTTTTATATGTAAGGCTCATTTTACCGGAATATATTTTTATTTACAAGCAATTACGAATCCGATTAAATTCTACGCGCTTAAAATGTCGTACTTAAAGTAATTAAACTGAAAAATTGGTAATGTAATAAATTGGTTGTCAACAAAAATAAATCAAATAAAATAAATAAGTTTGACAAACACTATCGTAGAATTGTTGAAATCGTTTTATGTGAAAAGCGTCAACCTTTTATACTTCACAAATACTGTATTCACATTTTTCCTCACGTTATTGTCGTGAATAATCAAATTTATTTTATAAAATATCCTTATTAACATACGAACTTGGCAACATAATTGATAACCTAAAAGCCTTTGGTTATTTTTAGGAATCCTGTCTGCTTCGACCTTTTAAAGTAAACAACACAAAATAAATAATCATACATTACAGATGTAAATATATTACTGAATGTATTATTTTCCTGCCCTTATCCCACTCCAAGTAGGGTCGGCACAACATATTTTAAATGTTGATTTATGTTGTAATGTTTATGTACTCCTGTCTGACGTCACCTTAGTCACCTTTTAAGATACCTCGGTAAGAAATGAGGGTGGTCTAATTTACTCAACCGGATACAACACGGCGGATATATGAGTATGTGTATATAAATATATATATATAAATATACATATATTTATATACACATACTCATATATCCGCCGTACATACATACATACATACATATATATATACACACACATATATATATATATATATATATATATATATATATATATATATATATATATATATATATATATATATATATATATACACACACATATATATATATATATATATATATATATATATATATATATATATATATAAAAGATAAAAGGATCGACGCAATTGCTACCATTTTTGACTAATCAGCTTCTGTGTTACATAATAGCTTTGTTTCAATCAACTATTTACTTCGTAGGAATGTTTTTGTTTTTTTTTTATATCGATGGTGTCAATTTTTAGTTATAAAAGGATTTCAAGGTTAATTAACTTCACACTAAGCAAGTATTCTACTACTAAAAATCGGTCGTGTTCAGAGACGTCCATGCGAGTTTCATAACTGAAGATTCCACACAAAATCATATTAGAATTGAGTATGTACTGATTCATGTGCACATTCAACGATAAATTTTATAAAATTCTGAATTCCGTCAACATTAGAGACAATATTATGAAAATTATCATTTGACACAACGGGGAATAGAAAGTAGCATATAGAGATACACTAGTGTTAACCTACAGTTAATTCTCTATTTAACTGTTTTGCTGATAAAGCTCATATAAGAGAATAAAACAGTCAACAATTTGAATTTTTACTCATTATTTCTAGACCAGGCCAAGGTTTATTACTATGCCTCAAACGTTATTTGAAATTTGAATAAGAAACCATTTTGTAATTATCTGATGTATGATTTTAATAAAGAAACAAATTCTAAGAACAAATACTTCCAAAATTAGTTTTTCTAGGTTTCAAATTGAATTTAAAATACTTATCTCGTTTTTTAGATTTTTGGGCAATTCCTCATCTCACATGGTTGAAAAGAGATTTGAAACTTATTTTAATTGAAAGACACATATCCAAGGATATGTCAGTTTTCATCATATTTTCCATTAAATTAAAAGCAAATGATATATTAAACACATAGTTTTTACAGTAAACTCATGATTTCTGCTCGAATTTTAATTCTGTGAACCCTTAGGTGCTGTCACCATTCGGATATTATAGCTTTGTACACATGCTAATTAATCAAAATAATATGTTACTCTTTTATTAAAAAAAAGTGCGTATAAATCTGCATTCTTGTGTAAAAGGAAAAAACTAAAAATTAATAAAAAAAATGAGGACGAAATAGTGTTTTAAGTTGAAGCATACTATATCTGTTTCTTTTTGTAGCCTATGTTACATGTTAGTGTATTTATAAGGCAGTTAACTTCAAATCAGTAAAAAAAACGTCAAAATGCATGCAGAATCATGGCCGTTATGAGTAGTTCGCTATGAAAAGTGTCTGATGCAAGATGTCATGTAAAACATTTTATTAGGTCATGCAATTTATTATGTTTTGCGCTTGTTTTCATCCACGTGAGCGATGAACACAATTTTCCGGCTTGATTTATTTATCTTGTTTTTCAATATGGCGCACTAGCTATTTGAAAACAAATAACAATAATACAAATAGTGTTCAACGGAACTTTACCGGTTAAAGTGATCTTTTATTGGATGGATATTTTGTAAGAATAACTAATACAGATATTAGCGGATGGCGCTGGTATTCTTATAGTCATAAAATATAATCAATTCCGGTCTTATCAAAGCATAAAACATCCAACATGTAAAACTACACCAGATATAAGAGGCTCCTTACAGCGATGCGGGATAACCATAATAGTCAACTATTTATACCACCTGACCCAAATACGACTATTTAATATTAGATTATCTATTCTTTTCTATTCTCTAGAGTTGTAATGATTAACTGCAATCGTCCATTTGCACAAACCTAAATGCCATAAAAGAAACATAGATTCTAGGCCTCTTTCACGAAAAAAGCTAAAGCAATACAAACTTGATAAAAATTAATGAGAGCAAAATGTTTTGATATAATTTTGCTTGTAACAAACAAACGCGGATTAAAGCGAAAAAGTTCTATCATAACTTTTGTACTATATAATTCTGCAAAGAAACATCTACTTCTATAAATTAAAAAATGAAGGCACTAGTATTGCACCATGTGTTAAATATTTCTGAAAAACATCCCTCAATCGAGGCACTATTTTTGCGGCGTTAGAACCAGTGTTAGAAATTAGTTTAAATATTTTCCACTCGTACAAAGGTTCGCGATCTTGGTTACAGTAAAAATAGAGACTCCAGTATCATTTGTACTGGGTTGCGAAGTGTTAAAATGGCGTTGCTATCAAATGTTATTTTGAGAAGCAATCTTTATATAGCGTACGAATTTTAGTTAAAGGCTCTTTGGTTTTATTAGTATATAGTTATAACTTCAATTATATTTAATTATTCTCCTTTATTATTTTACTTTTAGCATTTATAATGCGACGTACAAAATAAGGAAAATCCAATATTTTGATAACAAACACGGCATTTATCCTGTAATACGTAGTTATTAATAATTATGCTCTTATTTTATTAACTTAGTTATTTGGCTCTTTGGTGTGCAAACACGCTACATTGCCGTTATCTGTTATAAAGATAATATTCTCCAAATATTCTAATTAAGGATGCACTACTTTCTATTATGGCAAAGGAATTAAAATTGGAAATTAAATTATTACATTACGATTAATATAAATTAATTTTAAACAATTGGTTTAATTTTTTAAATACGCCGTGTGGTATCCGGCTCAATAGAATAGTACCACCCTCATTTATTACTGAGGTGTCGTAAAAGGCGACTAAGGTAAGTCGACCCACCGTGTGGTATCCGGTTTAGTAAAATAGATCACCCTCTTTCTTACCGAGGTGTCGTAAAATATGACTAAGGTAAGTTGACGTCAGGCAGGCGGCCGGTAGTTAAAATGCAGCGGAATCATGTTACAGCATGTTTATAACATGTTGTGCCGACCCCACTTAGAGTGGGATAAGGGCAGGAGAATGAATGAATGAAAAATAAATTAATTTTAAATAAATGATCGTCGGACTCTCAAATGCTCTCTGCTTTCACTTTTAGTTAGTCAGCCCATAACTACAGCCCTAACCATGGGATGACATGATGACCTGAATGCCATATGTTCCACTCGCTAAGCCACGCCAAACCACAACTTGAAAAAAGTGTGTATAATTATTTTGGATAGGTACACGTTATTTTTATACCAACTGACGCCAAATACCTTGTCTTAGAACCTAAGATATCATCATCATCTTCCTGCCCTTATCCTACTCTAAGTGGGGTCAGCACAACATGTTATAAACATGTTGTCACATGATTTGACTACATATTTTACTACCGGCCGCCTGCCTGACGTCAACTTATCTTAGTCTTATTTTACGACACCTCGATAAGAAAGAGGGTTGTCTATTCTACTTAACTGGATACCACACGGTGAGTCAACTTACCTTGCCTTTTACGACACCTCGGTAAGACATGAGGGTGGTCTATTCTACTCAGCCGGATACCACACGGCTGGTCGAATTTACCTTAGTCGCCTTTTACGACACCTCGGTAAGAAAAGAGGGTGGTACTATTCTATTCAGCCGGATACCACACGGCGGAGAACCTAAGATAGCATGTCTGAAGATAAGGTATACGGTTGTTGTTGTTCAGAACAGTTGAATTACGCGGATTTCTGAGTTTGGTGTGTCCCAAACGTGACTAATTGCTAAAGGGCATCGTGGATTGAGCAAATCTGAGATGCACTGTGCCACCCAATGAGATTTCAAGGTGAAATTCAAGGCGGTATTCTCACAATACTCACTAAATATTTATAAAGCTATAACCATAATATGAACAGCAAAACCCTATATTTTAGCTTTTGTTTCAATTCTCAAAACAACAATTCAGTAAATTCATAACTTGGAAACAATGTCGTTCCTTTTACATTACCTTCCCATAAAATGTATAGAAGACCAAACATTCGCAAACGTTTTCGCTTTGCGTAGTAAAACTGCACGCAGTGGTGAACGTAAATATTTTGACTTTCAGCATAACAACGCTCCATTCCGCCAGCAAATATACAATTTTGAGAGAGGTTTATTGTAAACATACATTCGTTCAACACTTTTTATAAGATATGCGTATTTTATCGCTCATAACAATCTCACTGGTAAAGGCTTTGCCAAAATATATGCAATTTTTGATACAGTGGTGAAAAACTATTGTCTTGTCAAAAATATTGTTTATATTGCCAACGGCTTCGCCCGCTTGGAAGTCAGTGTGTCACTTTATTTTTCCCCGAATTGAAATTTTGAAAATAGTTATTGTGAGTTAACTATAAGAGATAGAGACATGCTGTCACGGACTTTTTTGGAGTATTTTTGTAGATCTACAATTCTCTAGTACATCATTTAAGTGTATATCTGCTGGTTTACGCGGCGCACGAATAAATCTCCCAGCAGGCGAGTTTTTTACAACCGCGCGACCCCTTTAACACAATCACATATAACGGTAATGTTCTATTAATTTAAACCTTCCGAAGGAATTGCACTATCTTTTAGTAAAAACCGTACAAAAATCCGTTTAGTACATTGTGAGAATTTTCACATATAGACAGACAGCTTTTGGGTACATTGTTTTATAAGTATAGATATAGCCATATCTAGATATAAACCATTAAATACCCGTGAGAGTCAGATCCACTATACCATTATTGTCATTGTTTATTTTGTTTTACCCCCATTACCTTTTTTTTTCAGATTGTAAATTTTATTAATATGACATCCTATAACGGGCTTTGTATGTACTTTGATTCCAAAAAATTTAACCATAACGTTTAACCATAATACCATTACTAACAGTTTTTAGCATCATTACAAATGCAGTTCAAAGAACTAAAGCTAGGTTCTAGTATAAAGTTATATGACGTGGAAATCCATAGATGAGATCTAAGCCGTAATAATGTAGATTTATTCCATTTTTTCAATGTTGTTTGTAGAATCAATAGTGCTATTAATCTTTTGTTAGGAGCACATGAAACAAAATACAACGATAACTAATTTTATCGTGTTCTCGAGTTCTCGTCTGGAAGAAGCCATGGTGCTTATTAAATAAATATCATACATTGTCATACAGATATTATACTAGAGTAGTCAGCCTAAAATATGCCATATTACAATAAAGAGAAAGCAAATGGGGGTGTATCTATTTGTCTCTCTTTTTAATTTTTGATTAGATAAGGATGAAGTATACGAGTTTCATTGGTCCTCTCATTATTTATTGTGACACTCTCACTTAGGTCTCGTACTCTAGTATAATAACTCAACGTACATAATGGTCACCGATAATGCAATGGTGCATTTATAAAATTAATTTGCAGTAGACTTAAAATCATAGCGTAAGTACTTGTAAAATTGTAATACAGTTGATATCTTAAAATCAAATTAAAAATATTATCGAAACCAAAAAGCAATTTCCCGTACCGGGAATCGAACCCGAGCCTCCTGGGTGAAAGCCAGGTATCCTAGCCACTAGACCATACGGGAGATGACAACCAGTAATGAAATTATAAAATTTATTAAACTTATAATTTTATAACCATTGTTAATAATAGTATGAAAATATCATTAAACTTATAATTAACTATTTTTACTTAATAAACATTAGAATTAAGTCTTATAAGCATAATAATGCAATAAGCAAAAATAATGTTTGTTTACGTTTAGCCATCTATTGACTAAACGTTGTACCAGCTACTAAACAAAAGATGGCGGTCGCAAATCTTTGATTCTAAAAAGTTCTCTCATTTTTCAATAGATGTCACAAATACTATCGCTGCATGAAACTACATGTACTAATTTTAATAACCAACGATAGATAACGCTTCTATCCTTTCTAATTTATTTAATTAAAATTAAATGCCACTTAAAAACGTTTCTATTAGCAAAAAACATTTCAAGATCTTTGCACATGATTACTACTTCGTATGTTAAAGAAACTGTTTTAAAAACGCATGGCATAAAATAATAAAAATAAATAAATAAAAATAAGGCATAATTTTTATATTTTTCCTAACTACCTAATTTGATTTCAAGGTGCAACAAAAGTTTGAATTGCATTTTGTACGCAAAAAATGTTTTAGCTTGTAATGTTTTAATCATTACGGATAAGTATTCTCAAGACATGTAACTTATAACATCACTTATATCTACTTAATAATACGTGTTCTGAAAGACAGGTGCTTATGTTGCGTGATAAAGCCGTAAGGAAAGAAATCACTTCCGATTGGGTGTAATACGTTAGGCTCATAATAACATGCTTGGTTAATTCTGAATTATACGAAATACAAGAACGACCTTATGGTATTTTACTTTTTATTAGAGATGTTGATTATTATATCCATCATCCTCCTTTCGTTATCCCACTTTAAGTGGGGTCGGCACAACATGTTACAAACATGTTGTCACATGAATTGCCTATGTATTTTAAGACCTGCCTGGCGTCAACTTGTCTATTTTACTCAACCGAATACCACAGGTGGGTCAACGTACTTTAGTCGCCTTTTACGACACGTCGGTAAGAAATGAGGGTGATACTATTCTATTCAGCCGGATACCACACGGCGGCGGCGACGTTGATTACTAAGTATAGCAAAGAATGCCGTGTGAGTAGAATAGACTATCCTCATTTCTTACCGAGGTGTTGAAAAAAGCTTTATTGTTGTCGGCTGTTAAGAGGTATATATTTAGATTTTTGTATACAAAGTACACTTTATAAAATGATCTTCACTGCACCAACAAGATTTCTATAAAAAGACAAAAAAACAAATTACACGATTGTAAGTGTTCTTATATAGTTTTGCTTTTAATATGATGAAATGTTTCAAGGAAGTGTCGTGTTAGATTTAGTTTTACATTTACATAGTATTCTTCTATTAGTCATATGTAAAACAGGGGTACAACTTAAATCAAACTTAAAGATTAGCCGCCGAGTTTCTTGCTGGTTCCTCTCGGTAGGACCAAACTTCCGAATCAGTGGTAGCTTCTTTAAAACATTTGACGATTCAAAAGTACTGTAAACAGTGCACTTGAATAAAGAATATTTTGAATTTAAATTTAATTTGAATCGTTCATCCTGCCCTAGTACTCAATTTTTCCTTCCAGTCCATTTTTTCTTATAATTTTTACGTAATCTTCAAGATGATTACTCATCTATTAAGTCTACGGACTTTTGTATTAAATACTATTAACTTATTTGGAATAGATTGTCAATTGCAGGTTACAATTACAAACCAAGCGAGTATGTATTTTGCACGTCATTGAACGCAAATAAAATTTTGTAACATATAAAATTCCGTTGGTCACTCGCATATACTGGTTTAAAAGAAATATTCTATAGGCGCCACATACTTGACATTTTAGGTCACGAGGTGGCGGCGCATTCATTGTCTCTTATCACGTCCAACATGTACTACATTCATATACATTAACTCTACTCCATGTAAGTAAACTTTAGTATAAGCTATTAACAGAAAAGTTAGTATTAAGTTAAATTAAAACAAAATGCAATTCAACGGTATTATTTTTGTATATTTTGAACAAAGTTAAATTTAGGAAGATGAAGGTTGAAATAAATATCTAGTAGGAGGTAAGTAGCGGCCTGTTACTCTCCCACTGCTGGGAATAGGCCTCTTCTCTCCGTTTTTTGGAGCGAAGGATTGGAGCTAAGACCTTCCACGCTGCTCCAATGCGGATTGGTAGATTACACATATCTCCAGAATTCTCTAGAGATATGCAGGTTTCCTCATGATGTTTTCCTTCATCGAAAAGCGTGTGATAAATTGCAATTATCAATTAGACACATAAGTTTTAACAGAAAACTCATTGGTGTCTGCCCGGATTTGAACCCGTGACCTCCTCGAAAGAGTCGCACAATGTTACCGCTGGGCTACCACAGCTTCTAGATATCTAGTATTCATACCAAGAAACCATATGCAAAACAAATATTTTAATTTATATACATTCCTTAAAAATACTAGGACTTTAGTATATAGTTATACCAACATGTATGTAACGTCGAGACCGTCACAAAGTAGGTAATATGAGGACGGGCTAAGAACTTGTAATGCCGCGATGGCACAAGTGCGAAAAGCTTGATCTAGGGATTAAAAACCTTAAAAATAATAATAATAAAAATACTTTATTTCACAAACTAAATAAAACAAATACAGAAAAATCTTAATAATACTTACCCACCCGCATTAAAAAATCACAAATTTATTTTGGTTCGGTCGAAAGTCTAGCTTCCCATAGCACAGGGAATCCTAGCTTAGGGGCCAGAATTTCGGTATATGTTTTACACTCTATATTATTGTGACAAAATTTATTTAAGCATCTAACAAGTAATTATAAAGTTGAAGAATAAATAAATAAAGAATATCCCATTAGAAAAAAATACTTATGAAGAGTGCAAAGGCGGCCTTATTACTAATAGTAATCTCTTACTTAAGAGTTAAACTAAGACTTAGAAGTATGAAGGACGGCGCACAAAGAATTTATTGATAAAAATACATACATTCAAATTATTACTTATAAAACTTCTCAAAATGAAAATATTTCGTGGAAACTTGCGAAAAATCTTATGAAACCTTTTTAGGTGATACGTTAACCATATTAGTGTAGCGTCGTGGATTTAGGCTCTAATATTCCTCGCAGAATTTATTTAAATCATACTTTATTAGCATTACATACAACTCTTGTATTTGTTATTCCTACGATATTTGTTGTTTCTACGTCCACTTTCACGTTCAAAACCAGCAATGAACAATTAAAGGGCTGGATAGTGACATTTTATTTCGGTAGACCATGAAATAATTGCATAAATTTCGGTTAAAATTACTTTACTTTCGTATTTCAAATTGCATCACATGCATCTTAGTATGAAATTTTTATGAAATGATATTTATTTGGAATTTAAAGGCGACGAAGGTAAGTCGACCCGCCGTGTGGTATCCGGCTGAGTAGAATAGACTAACCTCATTTCTTGCTGAGGTGTCGTAAAAGGCGACTAAGGTAAGTTGACGTCAGGCAGGCGGCCGGTCGTACAAACGCAGCCAAATCATGTGACAGCATGTTTATAACATTTTGAGCCGACCCCACTTAGAGTGGGATAAGGGCAGGAAGATGATGATGATGATTAATTTAAATCCCTTCCAATCCATGTACTAGATATATACTGTGAAGGTTTGGCGAATTGTGGAAGAAAAGCAACCAATATTACTCTCTAATCTGTATCAAACCACAATTAGTCGTATGGAGCAATTTAAACTTTTGTATAAAATTTCATCTCTTACTCTACCTTAAAGTTGAATTTACAAATACATTGATTAGCATACGCTTACACCTTTTAAATAGATTTGGCAATATTCTAGTTTATAAATTTCATGAAAATCAAGAATTAGTTAAAGTTAAATCGTATTTGGCACTTAGTATTAAAGTGACCTAATTAAGAAATGTTTGTCGCAAATTGCAATAAAGCGTAGCGTAGCGTCTAGAAAATTTCTCGAGTGTTAAAGAGACCCTTTGAAAGACCACGAAAACTTTGCAATACTTCGTAGCGTGATATCATAGATGACCTTAAAAAAACAATTACTATGTGTCTCACTTAATGAAGCCTAATTTTGAATTCAGTTTAATACTAAGCGTGCGATATATTCAATTCGTGTATCCAACCATAATAACTCGATAAGGATAATAGATGGCTATAACGTTAATCACAAACAAACCGCATCTACGGAAGATCCTTTGGCGTCAGACATGAGCGGTGTTGAATTTATATTACATTTCTTATATCCGATCCATAAACTCTATCACAAAGTAATAGAGTTCATATTGCAATAATGGATGTTGTTTATGGTGAAGTATAGTTCAATATATTGAGGTCAAATGCTTCCACGGTAGAATTGAATAACCTTCGAACGATACGAGACTAAAAATTTGAATAGTTGCAAATCGATGACAATAACTGACGTATGCGCAACAAATTAATCCTGTTAACCGAGTTGCTTAAAATTTATCCAATCTGACTTATAAAGATACAAAAATACTGATAATATTCATTTTTCTATAACCCAATATTACTTGTTTTATAAGCAAAATATATTATAAAATCGTTTGAAACAATAAATCTTTTTTTTTACTTTATCTTAAAACAAATCGAAACCTACATAAACTTATTAACTTCCTATAGGTATATGTATATTCATAATCAATTTAGGCGAACGAATCAACAAATGAATTGGACAATCCAATCTTCTAGTCGTATAGACGCATACGGAAGAAGAAATTGGGGTTAGTGACAATAGGAACTTATAGGGTCCAAAAGGGACCTAGTAGGTTCAAATAGGTCAGCAAGGTTCCGACTCGTCTTCGCTCTATAAGAACAATTATCGCTCAATATATAAAAATTAAGGTGTGTGAGCCCAGCGGTGTAACCGTGCGACTCTTTCAAGAAGGTCACGAGTTCAAACCCCGGCAGGCACCAATGAGTTTTTTTATTTAAACTTATGTGTCTAATTGATAATTGCAATTTATCACACGCTTTTCGGTGAAGGAAAACATCGTGAGGAAACTTGCATATCTCTAGAGAAATCTGGGGATATGTGTTACCTACCAATCCGCATTGGAGCCGCGTGGTAGGTCTTAGCTCCAACCCTTCTCTCCAGGAACGGAGAGATGAGGTCTATGCCCAGCAGTGGGATTGTAACAGGCCTTTACAGTGACATATAAAAATTATCCTCCTCTAAGTATTAAGTTAAATCACATTAACTTTTTAATTACTTATATTTATTGTATTTTGTCATAAAAGTATCATAATTATATTTCAGACGTGCATAATATAATACTATTTTGTTCTATATATTGTCAAGTATATTGTTTTCGTAAGCGTTGTTTAGCTGTTATTCTTAACTACATATGTACATACTTTTGTATGAGTGGCTAGAAATAAGGCATGTTCTCTGAAAGTTAGAAATTTCTAATTATAACAGGGTTTCATATATTAAGTATGTTTCCTTAATACTTCATTTCAGTAAGTTAAACTGAAAATATAAAGTTAATGAGAAATTACATTAATACACTGCGCCGGTCGGTTGGTATTTACTTAGTAAAGCTTTAGTAAAATTTACTTAGTAGTGAAGTTGTTCTGTTAAATAAAAATTCCGTGTTCCGTATAATTACTCGTACGTACTCATTTTAGTAAAGCAAGAATTTTTACGTTCACTACAGTATTAAATATTTATTCTCAGCCTAAAAACCCTGAGCGGGTACCTCTGGACTTTGAATCATAACATTTTACGATCAAGGAAATGTATAAAGCTAGAGAGTTTATTTGTTTGTTTGAACGCGCTAATCTCAGGAACTGCTGGACTTATTTGAAAAAAATTTCAGTGTAAAAAAGTCCATTTATTCAGGAAGGCTATAGGCTATATAACATTACACTAAGATAAATAAAAGAGGAACAGCAATAAAAATAGTACGAAACCGACATAATTTAAAGCTTTCCTTGCGTGCGCTGAGTAAACGGTAAGTTACTAAAAAATCATGTATTCAAAAAAATTTTCCTTCTAAAAGTTCTTAATAAAAGTCCGCAACAGAATATGTCTAACTTTTAAGGTTAACCCACTGTTACCATTTTTATGGTTATCAAAATACTATAATACGGTTTTAATCTTTCCACGCGGGTGGAGCCGCTGGTAATTGCTAGTTAATCTATAATCTTCAAGCAATGTGTGCAGGAACGTTGTAGGTCTAAACTCCATATACTTCTCTCCAATAAGACGAGGCTTTACCAAGCCGTGGATTGTTGCTTCTACATTATACTTTTCCATTTTGAAAACGTCTCCACCGAAATTATAGGCGTCCAAAATGCTTCCTATATGACCCTGACGATCAAATAACGATCGCAAACACAGAAACACATAATATACAATACAACGTCTTTTGCTCGTCGGTAGGTCGTAGCTCCTTGCCACCCTTCCGAAGTCGTAATAACTAATCAAAGTCATACCATTAGCCCTCCACTACGCCCTAAGCCGCGGTCCGGCCTCACAGGAGGCACCCTTAGGACGATGTTTCCCAACGCTAGGAGAGCTTCAGCGCTCTACCCTCAGCATTTCGCGACCTCGACGATGCTTCTGCGCTCGCCCGTCCCGCCATGTGAATCTGTAAAAGCATTTAAGGCTAACACAATACAGTCAAAAGTTTGATTTTTATTTATAAAAAAGACAATTTCCTATGTAAGGACTACTCCCCTTTTTCTTTGGATAGGAAATAGGTTATCCCTCTAGTTCTCTCGCTGTAAATATAAAGTGTCATTTATATTGTGCTGAAGTCGAAATGATTCGAAGACAGCGCGTGATTCATGTCAAGTGTTACTGGAGTAGTTTATATGCAACTTAGATCTTTCCAGAAGTGGTCTAAGCTAGGTCTAAGTGTCTATAAAACAAAAGGTCTTTAACCGGCATTAATAGGTCTTACCGATATATTTAGTTTATAGAATTTATAGAATTAGACGTTACTTTACGGTGGTCCATAATACAAAACTAATGAAAATATTATTTTGCTATTATCCGCGATAAATTGCTTTATTATGATAATAAATTGCTTTATCGCGGATTATAGCAAAATAATAGTTTCATTAGTTTTGTCGATATATTTATTTTGGCTACAAAATTTGATTCTACTTGTTTTTGTATTTTTGTCCTTTTTTCACGCTTAAACGTAACAACGGATAAAATGACAAAAATAATAATATTATTATTATTCGCATTTAAAAAAAGTAATTCTTTCATTTCTTTTGTGAAATTCTATATACTTATCTATCCGTATTAAAAAACAAAGTAAGAAAACCTTTATGTCTGTATGTGATCGATTTTCTTAAAACCTAGTAAACGGATGTTTGTATGGTTTTTACTAAAAGATAGTGCAATTCTACCGAAAGTTTTAGGTTGATAGTACATTACCGTTTATGTCAATAGTATTCAAGCGGTCGTGCTGTTACAAAAATCATACAAAAAGTCCGCGATAGCATGTCTCTATCTCTTATGGTTAACTCACAATAACTGCTTTTATGTTTAAAATTTCTTTTCGGCTGCTTTTTTATATTTGCTGGCATAGCGTTTACTTTTATAAATGATTTGAATTAATATGATTTTCGATATGGAGGCTTTCTTAAAGGCTGAGTGGAATAATCTACATTGATTCCAATTACAAAAAAATCGTAGACAGAATCTAGTAGATCCATGAAGTTACTTAGTAATCCTAGCAGCTTCAGAATCTTTGTCGATTGGCCAAACTGTAGAAATGTTGCCAATTAAAAACTATAAGCGATTCCATTCAAATATATACAAGGTTACGTAAACTTAATTTAAGAATGGTATAATGAAATAGGTATGTACTAACGCTTTTTTGATTTGTTTTGCTTAGTTCCCACCATTGTTATAAATGGGAATGTATTGTAATTTTTTGCTAGGTTACTATATCATATTATCATTCATTATTATTCTAAACCTTTTTTGTTGCAATTAAAACATAATTTTAGGATGTGTTTGAGTCATCAAATATAGAAATACGTTACAACTTATATTAAACGTTGAAAATGACCACCGAGTGGTATCCTGTTTAGTAGAATAAATTACCCTCTTTCTTTTCGAGGTGTCGTAAAATACGGCTAAGGTAAGTTGACGTCGTAAAAACGCAGCCAAATCATTTGACAGCGTGTTTATAACATGTTATAAGCTGTGGTAGCCCAGCGGTATCACCGTGCGTCTCTTTCGAGGAGGTCTAGGGTTCAAACCCCGGGCAGGCACCAATGAGTTTTCTAGTAAAACTTATGTGTCTAATTGATAATTGCAATTTATCACACGCTTTTCGGTGAAGGAAAACATCGTGAGTAAACCTGCATATCTCTAGAGAATTCTGGGGATATGTGTAACCTACCAATCCGCATTGGAGCAGCGTGGTAGGTCTTAGCTCCAATCCTTGTCTCCAAAAAAAAAAACGGAAAGAAGAGGCCTATGCCCAGCGGGATAGTAACAGGCCGTTACTTACTTATAACATGTTGTGCCTCCCATTTAGAGTGGGATAAGGGCAGGAGATGATATAATAACTAGTACAAAAGTCACGTTATTAAGCCAGACATACATAGACGACGAAAATTTGATTAATATACATTTGTGTTTTGTAACAACAAGAATGGGTCTTTTGTTGTGATGACTCAGGAAACAAACCTGTTCCCATTTCTGACTCATTTTACCACACTATACAACTTGGTACTATAGATTCACATTCATTTAGTACAAAGTGTATACGAATTGCGTTTTATATTATCCCGTATTGTGGTAAAGTAGATCTGTCAAGTATTGATTCATATTTAATTATCATAAGGAAAAGGACATTATTACCTGAATTAGTTCGTGAACTTGCTACGTCATTAACCATTAATGTAAATTAAATGAATTCATAATTATCAACACCTTCCTGACCTTATCCCACTCTAAGTAGGGTCGGCATAACATGTTATAAACATGCTGTCACATGATTTGGCTGCATTTTTACGAACGGCCGCCTGCCTGACGTCAACTTACCTCTGTCGTATTTTACGACACCTCGGTAAGAATGAGGGTGGTCTATTCTACTAAACCGGATACCACACGGTGGGTCAAATTCAAATTCAAAATATTCTTTCTTTAAATAAACTTGTTAACAAGTGCTTTTGAATCGTCAACTCTACTGCTGGTTCGGAAAGCTGTTCCTACCGAGAAGAGCCAGCAAGAAACTCGGCGGTTGCTCTTTTAAAAATATAATTCTTAATACTATTTACATTATGTCGTTACTGTCTTGTACATGTTCAAAGAGCTATATCCACACATTCTTATCTTATAAATAATCTTCAAGAGTATAGTAGGCTTTCTGTATCAGCCTCTTTTTAACAGTGTTTTTAAACTGCTGTAATGGCAAAGCTGAAATTGATTGCGGAATTTTATTATAGAATCTTATACCAAAACCCACAAACGAATTACGTACTTTTGCAAGGCGCAAAGCAGGAGCCGCAAGCTTATGTCGGTTTCTGCTTTGTCTATTGTATACATCACCTATCGTTTTATAATTCTTTATATTATTATGTACATAAATTAAATTGCTTAAAATATACTGTGAAGCAAATGTAAGAATACCTGTTTCCTTAAACTCAACTTACCTTAGTCGCCTTTTACGACACCTCGGTAAGAAATGAGGTTGGTCTATTCCACTCAGCCGGATACCACACGGCGGGTCGACTTCCTTAGTCGCCTTTTACGACACCTCGGTAAGAAATGAGGTTGGTCTATTCTATTCAGCCGGATACCACACGGCATATTGATTCATATTTAATCATCATAAGGAAAGAACATTATTACCTCTGAATTAGTTCGTGAACTTCATACTTCATTAATTATTTTAAAAAAAAGATCGGCCTATTACTCTCCTACTGCTGAGAATAGGCTTCTTCTCTCCGTTTTTGGAGAGAAGCATTGGAGCTAAGACCTACCACGCTGCTCCAGTGCGCATTGGTAGGTTACACATATCTCCAGAATTCTCTAGAGATATGCAGGTTTCCTCGCGATATTTTCCTTCACCGAAAAGTGTGTGATAAATTGCAATTTTTGAATTTAAACTATCGTGAGTGGAATTCATAATTAATGTATAGAAACCGGCTATACTCACGTGTTATTTTATCGGATGAGCCCGACTAGTTTCAAGCCCATACGGGGCTCTTATTCATGAGCTCTTTACGCGGCGTTATCGCGGCGGGAACTGCGTGTAGCAGCTCGCAGGGCGCGACTCGAGAGTGGTTGGAGCGGGGGGAGGGACGGCAGCGGCGCTGGTCGCGCGTCTTCTGAGCACTCCCCGTCGCTGCTCTGGTCTTCGTTATCGGATGCCCGGAAGAAATTTGTGCATGCGACGCTTACGGTGTCCGGTTCTAGCAGGTCTTTAGTCGTGCCAGTAGTGCCAAAAATAGGTTTCCACGCTGGAGGCAGTGCCCATCCACAGTCTCTGTTAAAGTTCGGGTGACGGCTTATTTCAATTGACTCACGTATTTTTCTAGGTACTAGAAATTTTTCCTAGATAACACGGTAGCCTTATCAAACCTTATGTAGTGGTTAACACCCGAATCGTGGACGTGTTCCGCTATGGCTGACCCATTTGTGTCCATGTTTTTGACACTACGTATGTGCTCCGAAATCCTCGTCAAGATGTTGCGACGAGTTTCACCTATATAGTTCTTCCCACAACCGCAGGGAATCATATAAACACCAGGCACGCCAAATTGATTAGGATCTTTCGGTGAGCGCAGCAGGCTACGTATTTGACCAGGAGGACGGAATATCGTCTTGATATTGAACTTACGACGAAGATAGTGGCCTATCCTATCCGTCACTCCCTTAACATACGTTAAGTAAGCAGGCGACCGTGCTACGTCCACCGATTTTCGCGTTTTCTTGTTACGTGCCACACGATAACACTGGCGCCAGTTATACCCATTGCTTTCCAACGCCAGTTTTATTTGGTTCAGCTCTTGTTCCAAATATTGTGGGTCACAAATATTTAAGGCCCTGTTTATTAGAGTCCGAGGCAGAGAGGACAGATGCGCCGGATGGTGATGCGATCTGGCATGTAAATATTTGTTGGTGTGAGTAGGTTTAACGCGATAACGCCGCGTAAAGAGCTCATGAATAAGAGCCCCGTATGGGCTTGAAACTAGTCGGGCTCATCCGATAAAATAACACGTGAGTATAGCCGGTTTCTATACATTAATTATGATAAATTGCAATTATCAATTAGACACATAAGTTTTAACAGAAAAATTCAATGGTGTTTGCGCGGGTTTGAACCCGTGACCTCCTCGAAAGAATCGCACGGTGTTACCGCTGGGCTACCACAGCTTATCATTTCTCATTAATCATTAATGTAACTGAAATCAATTCATAATTAATTTAGCTTAAATCAATTTAATGTATTTGTTAACATAAAATAACTAGCTGACCAACCATGCGTTGCTGTGGCTCAGTCTGGTTCCCAAATTTCCTTCGAAACAGAACTCATTCTAAAGAATATCTCAAAAATTTCAACAAAATCTGTTTCGCCGTTTCGGAGTGTATAAAGGACATACAGACAAACATTCATTTTACATACAAACACGCTCAACAAATTTGCTTAAAGCTCAAGTCCGATCGAAGATAAATTTAAAGGAAAACAAAAAGTTTATTAATTTAATTTAATTTAAAATGTGAACTTGTTTGTAGGTAAAAACTTCAAGCTGTCTAAATAAATGCAGTATAAAAGAACAAATATTAGTGCTCTCATATATTAATTTAAAGTATAATGTCATTACAAAAAAAATTCCTTACTTCGATATTGTCAAATTTTTCACAGTAATATTGTATACATTAGTTTGTCCTTCAAGCAAATGGTACATTAAACAAAAGAAAGTAATTATTTGCTTAGAATGTTTTTTGATATATATTTGGATTGTTTAGATATAATCTGTACATATTATATTGTTTGTTTTCGATCGGAAAACAACTTGTATCATTCATATTTTAAATCAATTTTCGTGCCTAAAAACTGAAAAATAATTAACAGCTGATATTCCTAATCCTAACTCTTTACCGAATTCTCTGGTAAATTTGAAAATTTGTGATATAATTAAAATTACGCATAAGCAAAACTTATTAAATTCCCATACAAAACTCTATGATGATAATGCATATACTCGTAATTAGTTTAATTATCTGATCTTTCTTATTTATTACAATTTTATTTAAAGTTTATTTTAGATGCCACTATAAAAATCACTTCTAATTTCAATTCGTAAATATTATTGCATACACACAATGACATCATTTACTAACATATCTGTTTAATTTCTATTAGAATTCTTGATAGCCCTTGACTACTCTTATTTAAACCCCAAGTTTAAGTAATTCGAGGGGGTTAAATTCAGTATAACAAGAAATGCCCCTGCGTGTTTTGAAATGCTAAGCTCAACGGCCACTTCAATCGATTCCCTGTACGATTTATACATAAACGGCGAGACTGTCCGACCCTCCGTCTAGCTGGGGTGAAACGCGTGACCTTCATGCACCCTTTCCGGTATATACCTATTCATTTGATCAAAACCAATTACGACACGCATTAAGCTATGTCAAGTCGCGATAATCTTCGATTCAAGGTATAGGAATCAATTAATAGTAAGTCGTCAACAACAATGACGTAGTGGTGACACACACGTTGTGCCGGCTAGGAGTCCGCGAGACACGCAGAGCGAGGTGGTTTAGCGTCAGTCACATCGCTCGCGCCGGCCGCGTTACACGCAATCGACTTGGACCTCGAACAAATTATGAAACTTTTTGTTTTCATTGTGATCGTCGCTGCTGCGGCGGCACAAGACAAGCAGCACCAACCGGCGCAGCATCGCGAACAGTTCCGTGTTATATACGAGTGGCGTACCATTGACTTCGAATGGGAAGCGTCGGGAGACCGCGAGACCTACCTCAACACCAGCCGGTATATACCCCAAAATGTTTTAATATCGGGTATTAATTTTTATAACGACAAGATATTTTTGACGCTTCCACGTATGCTCAACGGTGTTCCCGCTACTTTGGCGTACATTTCGGCGTATCGAAATGATACGACGGCTCCGAAATTAATACCGTTCCCCAGTTGGAGTGATAACGCCATGGGCAATTGTGATGCTCTACAGTTTGTGCAAAATATTGAAATTGATCGTAATGGTATTATGTGGATTTTGGACAACGGACGCGTCGGAACTCTTACTCAAACTCCGAACGATATCTGCCCACCGTCAATAGTGTTAATTGATCTGAAAACTGGTGAAAATAAATTAGAGCGCATCCCACTTCCGGCAGACGTAGTAAACCCGAGCACAACATATTTAAACGATCTTGTTGTTGACAATCGTGATGGTGATTATGCGTACATAACGGACAACAGCGCCGTCGATCCTGGTATCATCGTGTTTCGGTTGAGCGATAAAAAGGCATGGAAGTTGCGTGACACAAAGTCAATGTTGTCAGTTCCGGAAGCTGCAGTATTTCGCATCAATGGTACGACAGTGAATCTTCCAGTGAACATCGACGGCATCGCTATGGGACCACAATTTTTAACTGAAGACGAGAATGTCGATAGAACTGTTTATTACTGTCCGCTATCAAGTTTTCACCTTTACGCAATCAACGCATCTGTTTTGCGAAATGAATCATTGGCTCTTAAAGGCGAAGGAGCTCTACGCCCGTACGTTGTCGATCTCGGGACCAAAGCCTCGCAGACAGATGGTATGAAGATGGACTCTACGGGTGCTCTCTTTTTCGGACTTATCGGCAATTCGACAATAGCGGAATGGAATACCACTCTTGATTTTCGTACCGGTCAACGTACAATCGCTCGCGATACCAACTACATCCAGTGGGTTGACCGCTTTACTTTTGACGATCATGGTAACCTCTATGTCATAGTAAATAGATTATACAATTTTGTGAAAAATCAAGTATCTGTGGACGACGTCAACTATAGGATTCTGAGATCCTATACCGGGTTGAAAAGTTACGTGTTCTCGGAAGATCTGACGCCCACTAAGCCTCCGCACGCAGCTGCGGCCGCTCCCACGCTAGCCGCCTCCCTGCTACTGTTCGCCGTAGCACATATGCTCGCCTAGTCCTCACAAAAAATTCGGTCATAGTCTTGGCCCTGAAAAACATCTCATACGACGCTCGGACTGATGCGTGTAATGTTACCAAATATTAAAAGTTACCTTGACCTCAGGGTCTTTTCAGTGATAATGCGAAATGTAGATAGCTTTGTTTATTATGATAATATTTTTAGTATAAGTGTATTATGATAGAGTATTTACGACCTTTGTGCATCATGTCTAAGGATTGAGGACGATCCGTGTTACAGCATGTGGAACAAAAGGTCGGGGACGCATAGCCAAACGCCGTGTTACGACAGTCAACATTCCATCTATAACTTTACAATGGCGCTTACGAGCATAAAACTTTATTTAATATTCATATTCCTTATCTAACACGTTAAGTCGATGGCCAATGAATTAATATAAGAATTCTTCCCAGGTTAATCTACTGAGATATATACTAAGTCGAAAAAATAATTTATTAATATCATATCATTATAATTCTAGTTACGATAGTAGATATAAGTGGTAATATAAAATGTATGATAGACCTCATATTGTACTGGATAAAGCGTGTTTCTCACATAAGGCTGTAAGACTGTCTGTGAATAGAAATAAACGTGTTTATCATATTATATTGTTTGCAGTTTTATTTACCTTTGTCACTGGCTTACAAGTAAGTGTTAATGCCTTAAATACTCTGAGTGTCCACTTAGCTTCAAACCAAGGACGATCAAGGCAAATATAACTAACAATATTTGTTATGACAAAATAAATAACCTGTAGATTTCGTTTCACTTTATAAGTAACAGAGTCATTAGACCGAGACTTCCGATTTAAAATTTTGCAACATTGCATTTTACTTTATTTTAATGTCCTATTACATTTTTTCCCTGCGATAATTATTTAATTAAATTTTTTAAATTGCAATAGTAATTTTATATATTTTGTAATAGTATTTATATTATAATCGCTGAACCACTCAGTGTTATTTTCCTTTTTTTTTCAATTTCAATCAAACTTTCCAGTTGTGCGCAAAATTTTGTAAAAATGCATCTTAAGATAACTTTATCATCAATTATTACAGAAATGCAACGTTGTGTTTAACATTTTAAAAAGTAGAATGCAAATTATATTTTAGCTGTCAATTATAATGTTGTCATAGATTAGCGGATAACGGGCGGACTAAAGAAGTGAAAAAACCCCGGATCGAGCGCCACCTGCCCAATATATTTTTTTATTTTTTTTTAAAGTTTCATCTTATTTATATCTTTAAAAAGAATTCCTAAGTAAGGCTCTGTCACCCAGGTACTTAATATATTATCCGCGATAATGTAATACTTAGACGCTAGTACTAAACAAATATTTAAAAATTTCCAATTTCAAATCATCTTATTTACTCCTCTTCGCATTTTGCAATCGCAAACATGCGAGAGCTGAATTACTATTACGAAATTCATCTATGAAATAAAAATTTCTCATTTGTTAAAACAGATAGGTTACTTTTCACTATACAAAGAACTCATTTAATTTGAATTACTTATTATAAGTTCAGTAAGTGTTGAAAGAAAGTTACCACAAACCAAATTTGAATATTAGGAATATAATTAATTTATCATACGCTCACGCAAACTCATTAACATATCAGCAAAATTTCCATCGATCATTACATCATACATATACATACATTAAATATAATATCTTCGTCTTCCTGGCCTTATCCCACTCTAAGTAGAGTCGGCACATTATGTTATAAACATGCTGTCACATGATTTGTCTGCGTTTTTACGACCGGCCGCCTGCCTGACGTCAACTTACCTCTGTCGTATTTTACGACACCTCGGTAAGAAAGAGGGCGGTCTATTCTACTAAACCGGATACCACACGGTGGGTCAACTTACCTTAGTCACCTTTTACGACACCTCGGTAAGAAATGAGGGTGGTACTATTCTATTCAGCCGGATACCACACGGCGTACATACATTAAATATAATAATTGTGTTTATATTGTTTATCAAATACTTAAAGAAACTCGTAAAAATAAATGGAAAAAATATGTCACGTACTTAAATATGATAAATAGTTACTAAATAATAGCTCATTTATTTTTTCTGTTCAAACCAAAGTTATCTATGAAGTACATATTAATATGGTGTGAGAGATATTTCTGTGCTAGGAAATTTATGTTACAGAAAGCCCGTCTCCCGCCCTGGAAAATTCTAAGAAAAATTAAACAACACGGTAAGTAGGGAACAAATGTAAATTAAGTTATTAATAGATAAATAAACTCTATGCATATTATAATATAATTTTAATATAACGTTTCTAATTTCATAGCAGTTCATTTCAAATGAATTTAATTCCTAATGAAATTTGGTAAAATTAAAGCTTAGTATTAAAGGAACTTTTTATGCAAATAGAACAAAACAAGTTAGAAGTTGAGTATATAAAGGTTATTTTTACCTTTGCCATTGTTGATTTTCACGTTAACCTTGTACTATGTTTATGTTTTTATTGTTGATTTTGTATACATCGCCTTTCTAAAAGTACTTTTTTTAATGTGTTTTAAGGACTTCAAATTCTTTACATTATATAATACATGTAATAAAAATTTGAATGAAAATGATATGCCATCGAAATAAGCCTTTTGAACACTGTAACGAATTAAAGCGACTGGCCCGTTGGCGCAGTGGGTAGTGTTCCTGCCTTCAGCGCTGCGGGTCGCGTGTTTGATTTCCGCCGAGGGCCAACATGTATGTCAATAACGAGTCTGGGTGTATATTTGTGTTTAAGTATGTATTTAAAAATTATATATGTATATATTCACCAGTTGTCTCTCACTCATAACACAAGTATTAAAAAATTACTTACTTTGGGGACGGGCGACCGAGTGTGTAAGTGTCCCATATATTTATTTATTAAAAAAAAGAGAAATCCTAGACGTACTTCAAAACCTAGATTCGTAGGTAGCCGTGTAGACAATATTTTTAAATGCTCAGGTAGATATACATAAAAACTGTACGTATGTATTATTGTCACTTTCATTGCTGGCAGGACCACTTTCTAAGATCATTTCAATAAGGCTTCGCAAAAAAAGTTCCACGAAAATAGTATGGGTGAAAATAGAACTACATAAACCAGTTTACTTAGACATATGTCAAAGAGATTTGTCGCTACCACCATCGCTGGCTAACGCAATTAATATTAAAATATGTAAGATAAATTTAATTAATTAATTAGAGTACATGCCATAGGTATTTTTGGTCATATTTCGACCCAGTTACATGATTACAGCGGAAAATAATTAAGACATTTTTTTATTGGAACATGTTAACAACATCGCTAACGATAGTCTAATATGGGGGGCGTCTATTAATTAAGCGAAATGTTTTTGTTTTAATTTCAAACTCTCTCGCTTTATATCGAGCGACCTAAAACAATATTATATTCCATTCTTATACGATTTGTTTAGTTAAATATTAGTACCTGATTTTTTAAAAGATATAATAAAATGCAATAAAAAAAATGAAAAAAAGGACCACTTTGGTGATTTGGTGGTCGATTTTTCTAGCCCGCCAGTTCCTACTGAGCTATCACAACGATACAAATGACAACAAAATTATAGTATTTTCTATTCAATATCAATATTAGCACTTTTTAATGTCTGGAAACAGGGATAAACGCCATTTTTTAAAAATAAAACCCAGCTAGAGCAGTTTCCGAAATTCGGAAAATATACATACATATATAGAAATATATACAAGATTAATTCATTTAAATATTAAAGATATAATATTTTAGTTTAGTTAAATACTATAAATTGTAAATTAAATTTATACCTATATCCTCCTGCCCTTATCCCACGATAAGTGGGGTCGGCACAACATGCTGTAACATGATTTGGATGCGTGTTTACGACCGACCGCCTGCCTGATGTCAACTTGCCTTAGTCGTATATTACGACACCTCGGTAAGAAGGAAGGAGGTCTATTCTACTAAACCAGATACCACACGGTGGGTCAACTAACGTTAGTCGCCTTTTAGGACACCTTGATGAGAAATGAGGGTGGTCTATTCTACTCAGCCGGATACCACACGGCGGGTCGACTTACCTTAGTCGCCTTTTACGACACCTCGGTAAGAAATGAGGGTGGTACTATTCTACTCAGCCGGATACCACACGGCTAATAAATTGTAAATTAAAACCATCATTAAAACTTTTTTTTTAGTGTCAATTATTACTCAATACTCTTTAGCCGTAGTGCCACCCTCTTTTCTTACCGAGGTGTCGTAAATGGCGACTAAGGTAAGTCGACCCGCCGTGTGGTATCCGGCTGAGTAGAATAGACCAACCTCATTTCTTACCGAGGTGTCGTAAAAGGCGACTAAGGTAAGATGACCCACCGTGTGGTATCCGGTTTAGTAGAATAGACCACCCTCTTTCTTATCGAGGTGTCGTGAAATACGACAGATGTAAGTTGACGTCAGGCAGGCGGCCGGTCGTAAAAACGCAGCCAAATCATGTTACAGCATGTTTATAACATGTTGAGCCGACCCCACTAGAGTGGGATAAGGGCACGAAGATGATGATGACTCTTTAGCCGTAAAAGGTTGTTGACCTCTGAAATAGACGAAAGCTATGAACACCAGGCATAATTATATCTCACTCGGCACGACACATGCAGTCGTATTGTACATCGTTATTTCATGTCCTTTCAAGCGTTTAATTTCAATTACTAACACAAAGTATCGAAACAATTTAATTTTAGAAGTCCGGTTTCGCTTTTACTGCATTCTGACTTGAAGGTAAGTAAAATACAACAGTGAAATACTATCCTAATAGTTTCAGAAAGACTTTCTCTTTTATGTTACTAAGAGGTAAGTTCTCAGTTAATCGCCTTTTACGACACCTCGGTAAGAAATTAGAGTGCTCTATTCTATTCAGCCGGATACCACACATCGGGTTAACTGACATTAGTCACCTTTTACGACACCACGATAAAAAATGAGGGTGGTCTATTCTGGTCAGCCGGATACCACACGGCGGAAATTTTACTAAATATACATATGTAATAATAAAAATAATAATATAAATATGTAAATAATATAATAAATATATATATGTGATAATAAAAAAGAATCCCATTCTATTTCTATAGGTGTAGAAAATTTTGCCTCACATTATGTGAAACTGAAATACTGCAATAAATCACCCGTGAACGTACTAATTTTTTCAATGTTAACATTCAATCTTTATATATATTTGCATAGTTACGTCGCAGCATACTTATTTAAATTGTCATAAGTATGTATGTCACGAAATATAATCATTACAATCGTCCGTGTATATAAGTATATACCATGACATAATCTTGGGGACTGTGATGACTCAATTATTAATTTGTTACCGTAGAAATCTTAACCATGGAGGTCATCGGTTCCAACTTAGCACATTCGAATGTACAAATGCAGAATAAAAGAAAAAGAAAATTCGTTTTCGACCTTATAATGAGTATAAAGATATTTAAGGCAACGTATTATAACAACGTTAAAAGTATTATATTTTGAAAAGAGCAACCGCCGACTTTTTTGTTTCGTCTTCAATTTTCTCAACTAGCAGTAGAGTTGACTGTTCAAATGCACTTTTTTACATGATTATTTGAATAATAAATAATTTGAATTAACGCTAAAATGCAAATGTGGCGCTTAAGTTAGGTCATACAACTTTAATCAATTCCATTGTCTCAATCTTAAGTGTTTTTATAAGTTACTTCTAGAAAGATCTCAAAATCCAGTAGTTAATCTATAAAATTGTATTTTAGTATACATATTGTATCCTGAAAAAGAGTCCAAAGAAAAAGTTGATGCTGGGAAACATGTGTCTATTTTTTGTAACTACTATTAAAATTACAATAAAATACTTATCATGCTTTTCAGCAAAAGCAAATGTATTTCAATGTATGCGAAAACTGTATAACATCTATACTAATATATAAAGCTGAAGAGTTTGTTTGTTTGTTTGTTTGTTTGTTTGTTGAACGCGCTTATCTCAGGAACTACTGAATCGATATGAAAAATTCTTTAATTAAGTGTAGCTATAGGCTACATAACATCACGTTAAGATGAATAGGAGAGGAGCAGCAATAAATAATATTGCGAAAACGGTAAAATTTAAAGCTTTCCTTGCGTGGGCTAAGTAAACGGTAAAAGTTATACAAAAATCATGTATTACAAAATTGTTTCCCTCTAAAAGTTCTAAATAAAAGTCCGCGACGGCATATGTCTAGTAATATATAAAGCTTAAGAGTTTGTTTATTTGTTTGTTTGTTTGAACGCGCTCATCTCAGGAAATACTGGACCGATTTGAAAAATGCGTGCAGTGTGAAATATCCCTTTATCGATGAAGGCTATAGGCTATAACATCAAACTAAGATCAATATGAGAGGAGCAGCAGTAAAAAATATTGCGAAAACGGCATAATCTAAAGCTTTCCTTGCGTGTGCTAAGTAAACGCTGAAATCTATTCAAAAATCTCTTGTTAGAAATCTTTCTCTAATAATTAACTGACAATAACTACTTTTATGTTCAAAATTTAAATTCAAAATTTAAAAAAATTGTGACACACGGATTTCAACGCGGGCGAAACTGCTGGCACAATTAGTATCTAGTGAGATACGAGTATATAATAAATTTACTAATAAAATCATTTATCGGCCATTGTTCGAAAGAATACATCCGGCATTCTGAGTAAAGCATTGATAAAAGGAACATACACTCAATTAAACATCATTTTATTTAATTTCAAAATGATTTTTTCGACCTAAATAAATCACTGCTGATTCGATAGAATTATCAGAATGACACATTGTGGGACGATCTTATTTTGAATTGTATTCTTATTATAATATCAATTCGAGATGCTTTTCTATTTGATAATTTAATTCATTGCAACTAAACGAGAGTATAAGATACAATACTTATTTAAAATGTTATAGAAACAAAATTATTCAAATTAAGAATGTGTAACCTTAATTAATTAAATTCAATTTCAATAGTATGCCACAAAGCTCAAGTAGTGACATAATACATAGTTCAAAAAACTATTGTAAAATTTATTGAAGAAAATAATTCAATTTTTTTTCTATTGTAATATCTTTAATAGTTTTTTATTTTTAAATTAAGAATGTTTAACCGTAAAAATTTACATGTATTCTCGGCATAACTTTATTTTTATTCCAATGTTATATTACGAAGCTAAAGTAGTGACTACTGAGTGACGAAGTACTCGTACATAGCTCGAAAATCTGTCGAATAAAATTATTTAAATTATGAATATTTAGCTCTAAGTAATTAAAATCTACACGCATTGTTGGCATTAACTCTAGTTTCATTTCAATGTTATATCACGAAGCTCAAGTAGTGACTGATGTATATATTTAAAAATGAATTCTCTGATGGGAGGGCGAAGCCGGCACTGCGTTACTAGATAGGAAACAAAAAGCTTAAACAACTTCACATTACGTTCAATTATCTATACGTATATTAATACTATGTACACATTTTGTAAACCTGTGATGGCCTAGCGGTGCGACCGTGTGAATCTCTAGAGACGATCATGGGTTCAAACCCGGGTAGACACCAATGAGTTTTTCTGTTAAAAATTATGTGTCTAATTGATAATTGCAATTTATCACACGCTTTTCGGTGAAGGAAAACATCGTGAGGAAACCTGCATATCTCTAGAGAATTCTGGAGATATGTGTAACCTACCAATCCGCATTGGAGCAGCGTGGTAGGTCTTAGCTCCAATCCTTCTCTCCAATAACGGAGAGAAGAGGCCTATGCCCAGCAGTGGGATAGTAACAGGCCGCTATTTACTTACTTACTTACACATTTTGTAAATTACATAGGTATTGCGCATCGCTGAGTGTAAGCTTTGCACAATCAAATTTTATGCAATGGAACGATTACATAAAGTTTATATTTAGCTCAATATGAATACAAATACGTACACTCAAATGAAATATTACTTACGTTTATGATAATCAAATATTGTTGTCATATATTTAATTGATACATAACATATCTTTAATATTTAAATGGTGTATGTAGAAAGTTTTGGGGGTTAGAAATCGATATAGCTAGGTTTTACTTAAAAAAAGTTGTTTATCAGTGTTTTTGGGGTATTAAAAAAACTGCTACAATAGAAATAGAAGCTTAAATTTGCTGCAAAACACGCACACTCCAGAATTATCCATAATTGATTTACTATTGGAATTTATTTTAGCGTAGTGATTTTAAATTACAAGTCAGGTTTACTCACAATATTTTCCTTCATCTTAAATTGCATTATCATTTAAATAAATAATATATACATATGCTTTTTATTCAAATGAAAATGATTTGTTTTGTTACTGTATTAGTTGTTTATAACTAGTAAAAAGTTGTTCTTTTATATCCTTTTGGATACTAGGAAAACATCTTTTGGTCATCTGAACAACAGGGTATTTATTACATCATCATCGTTGTGTGATATCCGGTTGAAGAGAACAGACCACCACATTTTTAACTGAGTTGTCCTAAAAGGCGACTAAGGTAATTTGACCCAGTGTGTGGTATCTGGTGGACTAAGGTAAGTTGATGTCAGACTGGCGACTGGTCGGAAAATACGTAGCCAAATCATGTGACAACATGTTTATTACATGTTGTGCTGACCCCACTTAGAATTTGATAATGGCAGGAGGATGATGATGGTCATCGGAACAACAGTGTATTACATTATGACCCTTGTAAATAACTTTACAATTCACGAGGACATGTAATGTTCCGTAAATGTATTTTACATACTAAGATGAACGCGGATACAAAACTCAAAACGTCCTGACCTTGCAAACGATGTTGTTTACAAACAAGAATTTGCTATTCTTCAATCGACCAGTGTCTTACCGTAGTGGATCGATTCCATACATATTATAAAACGAAGTCTACAAAAGCTGTATGTATGTATGAGATCGATTTTCTCAAAATCTACTGAACCAATTTTATTGCAATTCTTGCGGAAGGTTTAAGTTAATAGACAATTACGGTTTTATATAAAATATCTTGAATAGGTCGCGCAGTTGGAAACAAACTCGCTGCTGGTAGCTTTAGTCACTTGCGTCACGTAAACCAACAGTGATACTCTAAAGTAATGTAGTATAGTATAATCGTAGATCTACAAAAATATCTCTTATGGTTAAAATATTTCTTATGTCTCTATCTCTTATGGTTAACAATATGTACTGTAAACGGATATTGCAAGAGGTCGCTACTATCGTGCTTATTACCAGTGTAGCTGATGTATAGCGAGCTTGCCGCGGCTCCTGTCATCGGGCGTACTACGAACATATCCGAGTGCCGGATTAATACGCAGTAACAAATGGAGGTAGCGATGTATTAATTACGAGTGCGGGAATACAAGTTGAATTATAGTTCAGAATTTAATTAATACTCACTTCTGGACCTTCTTTAAGAGTACTTTTGTATTTTGTGACACACTGACTTCCTCCATCCACGCGGACGAAGCCGCTGGCGCTGATAGTAACTGATAATTTACATCAATTCAAATAGGTATTTAAAATATGCTGAAAATTATGAAAATGGATCCGAAAACGGTGCCAACTTCGATAAAGCCTAGCTTTAATTATGTAAATTAATACATTTTCAAAAAGATTGACATCTCACTTTCTTGAGGGTTCTTCTTGGTAAGCGCATTTCGAACTAGTAGTAGCTGCATTAACATTCGATTGATCGTTGAGGAGGTCGTCTTCTAAAAGTTTATTGGAATAAAAAAAATTATATAAAAAAATATTATGTCCAAAGATATACCAAAATATTAATTTAAAAAAAAATGGTTTATAAACCGATCCATAAGTATGCACACAAAAACATAATTCAAATACAATAAACGGAGAATAGAGTTTTTATCACATTGGAACGTAAGTATTGTTTTATTTATGATAAATTATAAAACCTGTCTTTTATCATAAACAATACAAATTCTAGAGTCATAAGCAACGAGCTCGTGACGACTGTAATCTATGTCAATAATGAATGCTACACCGCATTCTACATTTTGTTGTTTTTGATTCACGTTATCAGTCAGTGGTTTAGAATTGTTTGTACTGACTAATGGCAGTATTATACTCATAGAGTTACTAGAGTAGTAGTCAGCCTATAATATGCCCTATTACAATAAAGAGAAACATAGAGTATCTAGCTATCTTTTTTGGTTTTTTTTTTCAAATTGACTATATGCTGTTAGCCCTAACGGCTATTACAGCGTCACCGGGTGGGACGGCGAGCGCAGAAGCATCGCCGAAGTTGCGAAATGCGGAGAGTAGAGCTTAGAAGCTCTACTAGCGGGGAACGTCGTCCTAAGGGTGCCTCCTGTGAGGCCGGACCTCGGTTTGGGTGATTACACAAAGATGAAGTATGCGAATTTTATCTTCCCTCTCATTATTAATTATGACACTCACACTTACAGTTACACCTACTCTAGTATAATAAGTCTATGGTTATATTACTATTAGGAATCAAAGTCTTCTTGTTTTAAGAGTGTTAGGGCAGGAGAATTTCAATTGACAATGAAAACTGAGAGATTAATTTTAAAACTATAATAAGCAATTCACATAGATGTTATTTAATGTTTTGTTATTTTAGGTGACTTTAATGTAGCCGCTTGAAAATGTTTTAGTTCAAGTTTTTACATGTTCCTAAAGGAAAGCGGGACTTTTTTTCATGCTAAATTATAGCTCCAACTGGATCAATTTTTATAAATATATGGAACACTTTAGCAGTAAAAGTGTAACATGACATGGATGACAGGCAGTTTCGAATTTATATCAGTAAGGTTTAATACCTTATATTTTTTTTTGTAATAGTTTAAATATTTTGTGTTAATTTGTGGTACCTTTCGTTCGACATCCGTTTAAGCTTATTCTAAAACCGATGCAATCACCTTATTTCTTACTTATAAAATCTATCTTAAGTTGAAATCACCAGTAAACAATTACGCTCTGGAACGCCACAAGATGGCCGTGATTACATAAAAAGCGTTAACTTGGCAGTTGCAACACCTTATACGACAAAACCAGTTTAAAGCATGAAGATCAAAATAATTTCTAGTTAGTAAGAACGCGTTTGAATACTACTACAAAGTTTTCTGTCATTTAACGATTTCTAACAATTAACTGCATAAGATTTATTGCTTCATATCCATAATCCATAATCCACACACCCATGCACACACACGGACACGCACACTCGCGCACACAATATATACAATACGCATACAGGCGTTAACACATTTTTAATTATTAAATTGACTTTGTTATTACATTACATGTATATAAGAGCTATGGAAGGATGGAGGCTCCAAGCACAGGCATTACTTGTTAAAATGGAGCTTCTAATCACTAGTTAAGTGTAAATAACATGTAAATTGTTTTTGAAAAATAAATGAAATGAAAAAAATAAAAATAAATAATGCTTGTTGGTGTAGTTGCCCATGATTGTGGCCATGATTCTGCCTTCAGCCCCGCGAGTCGCAGGTTCGAAAAACAATTTCCTAGTTTTCAGAGTCTTGGTGATTATATCGCACGCTGAGTATTAAATTGACCGAATTCAAAATTAGTCTCATTAACACTCACAAATTTTGTAGTCGCTACTCTACGCTTTGTGCCACAAAAAAACTTTTTGAATTAGAATTTTTTTTAATTATTTAAAATTATATATGTATAGATATTCCATTTGTCTGTCACCCATAACAGAAATGTAAGTTACTTTGGGTATATATTTAAAATTATATAAGTATATATTCACCTCTGTCACCCATAACACAAGTATTAAGATATTACTATTACTTATTATTATTTGGGGACGGACGACCTTGTGTTTAAGTGCCCTATATATTTATTTATTTATTATTATTAATTGTAATACATAAATAAAATACTCACAGACTCGAAGAACCAACAAGTTGTTTATAGAAAATGTCGATCGAAAATCGAACCTGCAACCCCCGGAGCTCAAACCAAGCCTAAGATACTGGATGAGCAAAATTAGTCCTAGAATGAAGAATGCATTCAGTAAGCTAAGTGACTAATTTGGTGACTCAACAAAACTATTAGATAGAAATTACCATGCGAAAAAGCGGTAAACTAATTTTCGTCCTTTGTTATGTCATTAGTATTTTGCCCCGTCATATTCCTTCTGATAATGATAGTATTAATTAATTTACGTAATTCCCATATACTTAGCACCTAAATTCTGGACGTACTCTATAGTGTACCTTGCTTCGATTTTCTTAAATTAATTTTACTTTCTAACCTAAAAGTTAATTTGTTTACTTAAAATTCCTGAGGATTTTAGTGAAATTCATATGGTTTAATATAAAATGAATTACATTTTTAACTTATTTTAATTTTGTCACCTTAGATTCATTTAACGGTACTTTCGGAAAAACATTTTCTAAGATGAATCGAAAACGAACAATCATGTTGTTAATTATATTATTTAAAAATGATATAATATCAAATAAATCATGTTAAATATTAAAAATAAATTAAAGTGTCTCTTATTTATAAAATAAGATAAATAAAACAATTTACAAAGTAATTGCAATCTACTTTATATCTTTTTATTTACGACAATTTATTGCCAAGAAGAGTATATTAAAACGTTGTTTTTATATTGAACTTTTAATATTGTCGTGATTAATACTTGTTTACAGTTGATTTAGTTTGTTTGTCGTGTTGTTAATCTGTACAATGCTCTCTTGTTTACATTATTAATTGTTTCGATACATTGTTACATTTTATAATGGGCCTTGTTAGTTATTCTTTAGAAATAATAATACTATGTTTCTTATTCCATATATTCTACTAGTCGTTTCTTTAACATATTTAATATTAATGAAGTGAAAAATATTATACAAGATAATGTAATATCGGAAATGACCAACACAATTAAGCTAACAATCATTCGTTTGCCTAAACCCGTGATGTATCCTTCTTGACGCAATACTTTTTAAGAAATATTCACGAACTATAGGAATGGAAATGGTTGTTTGTCCATCCATTGTGATCCATTGTCTACACTGCATCTTCTTGTATTTGGCCCCAATTCTTGTATTTAGATCCCAACATATACCACTATTCTATTCACGTATGCAAACTACTTATATATCCCTAGCCCATCGTCTCTTTATTTTGATGACCCCTGAAGCAATATAGTGACGCTGTCGTAAGATTAGTGATTTTGTAATTTCTGATTTGATTACGTGATACCACTTCAATCTTTTTCTAATCGCCATTTTACGATTCTAAATATTCTTATAAAGTTCGTTTGCGTTTCCAAACCGTCACTGGAAATAATCTAGTAAATAATTAGATCTCAGCGTTAACTTATTCTGATATTATTTGAACCTGTAATTTATTGACCATTGCAAAGCCGAGTGGGATTCGGCGATAATCTTTATCAACTCTTTCTTTATCTGTCACAGCTATATTGTCATAATTACAATATTTTTAAATAGTAATTTTTATTCTTCAAAACTTATAATAACTCCTATTAAAAACTGGTAAAACAGCCATGCGAAGTCACGCTAGGTCATCTCACGCATTCTCCGCTTTTAATTTCTTTATGAAAAATGCATGCTTCTGTCCACCTTCCGCTACGCACTATAACTTAAGACTCGTGCATAAAGTAGACTAAATTCAAACGTATTATAAGTCTTTTTTATTTTATAATAACAATAATTTTAGACTACTAATAAAACAAAATTAATAAAAAAAAGGTTTGCAGAAAAACTACAACATATTTCTCAATAATTATCTAAGTGATAATTATCACATATATCACAAAAAAATTATGTCTATCATTAAAATACCTACATAATCCTTGAGTGGAGGATTGGATAGGAAACGCATAGCCTTTATTCCACAATTTTTTGTCTTAGTGTTATAAAAAGGTATTTCCAGAGATGGGTTGAGAATACAGAATAAAAGCTTAATGCTTAAGCTTATGAAAGGTACTGGCATTAAAATATCAAACTCTCTTTAAACACAATAAAAAATGCCATTAACTATTAACATCATTAATTTAACCTTAAGTTTTTTTAATTAATTAGAATATAATACTCAGTTTATTATACCTTATAAACTCTAATTTTGTATCTACCTTTGTAATACCTTTTAATCTAACTTAAATGTTGGATTGTGTTCGTTCACATTATTTTTGAAAATTATTTAATATTGACATGTAGGTAAATTAATTAATTGCAAATAGAAAGTAAAATCTGTTAGGGACAGATATACCTCAAAAATATTAATAAATCTTTATAAATGTTAAGTTGGATGTGTGTGTATATATATTCTGCTTAAAAGTAGTTTGGGTATTGTATCAACAAAGTTGCGCTCATTTAATAGCAATAATCTAATCTTTACAACTTTGTAATATTTCGCTACTGGACTTTATTATTAGCTGAATACTACAAAGTTAATAAGCACCTACTACGATACATATGTTTTTTTAGAATAGAATAGAATAAATATAGTTAATATAACTCTATTTATTCTATTCTATTACGATAAACCTTATAATTCTGTAGTCAGTGTGGTACGATCTTTATTGAACTTGTTTTCATGCGCATATGCGTTATATTGTGTTGCAAAGCTTCTTTAAACACAAACAAGAAAACTTTTTGAATAGTCCTTTCATGACCCAAGCTTGCATCCATACACAACTAAAACCACAAGCATCCTAATGGAAAAACTTCAGAAAGAAAATCTAATCAGAACTTCTGCTTTTACTCCTATTAAAACATTTTCGTACAAAGGTCGTTTACCTTTTTGTGAAACTACTATTGTTTGTGTAATTTAGAAGATCGTATTCCATGATATGCAAAACATTCGCGTGTTCCACGTATTTTAGCTTAAGTTTAGCTTGGAAGTAATATCCATAAAACATGCCTGTACCTTTTATAAATAAGTAAACTGATCCGTATCAGTACATTGAATATTTAGTCTCTAAGCGCATTATTTTAAATATAGCCACTATAGTTAGCATCTATATGCTTTAGTAATACAAACATTGTATCCACTTCTCATTACACTGTACGACAGTCTAATAGTTATTCTTCCGAGTTTCAACGCAGCATTACTATATATTTATGTATGTATGTATATATATGTATGTATTTTTCCCCGCACTCTACTATATATTTATGTAAATTATCTATTTAACTGTAAGGTATAGCTGTAAACTGAGGCAGTATCTGGGAAACAATCATCACCTCAATGTAATTCAAAAGTTACATAGTGTCAATTTTTGCTAACGCATATTAAACCATTTTATATGATTACTAGCAATAGCATTAGCAAGACCGAGCTCAGTGGCATGCAAATGGAGAGACCTATGTCCAACAGTGGACACACACAGGTTGATGATGATGATGATGACTAGCAATAGCCCGCGGTTTCACCCGCGTACATACCGATCTCATGGCAGTGGAATGTCTACTAAGTCGGACTATAGATATATTTTTGTTAAATATATCATCTATAGTTTCCGCAGCGCATGCGATGACAGATTTTTATGACTAATTTTTTATACCTTATTACGGATCCCTATTTTTACAAACATACATACAAATTTTTCCTCTTTATAATATTAGTATAGATTTAATATTTTGTTTTTTTTTAATATAATCAAAGTTACAATTAACAGATGCGATATTAGTCATAATCCCTTGGCTTACAAATATTTTGGGCCGAATAAGTTACATATTCAGTGCATTGAAATTAACTCAACAATTTGACGCGTCGTAAGTTGTATGGTAACATTTTAAAGATTTTTTTAACAAATTACAATTTTGTTTAATTAGATACCTAAAAATTTCTCAATACTTATATTTGTCATAAAAAATTAAGTCCTAAATGAGCTTCACGAACTTGGATTTTTTATTCATGACTTAAAGTATCGTAATAAAAAGTATAGTATAGTAATAAAAAGTATTTAAGGAATTTGATTAAGTATTTGAAGTTATTATTTTAGGTTTCACGTTCTATATCGTTTTTTACCAATAAGTAAGACAGAAGATAGAATAAATTCACCAATTTTATAACAAAATGGACACAAATTGTTACGAGCTACAGTTTAGTGTCTTTTTAAGTCAAAGTCAAAGTCAAAGTCAAAGTCAAAATCATTTATTTGCTTAAAACATGGATACAAGTAGATGTTATAACTAATTTTAGAACATGTTTAGTCAAGTTTGACATGCAAATTATTTAACAAAGTAAAATTAGAGTTCAATTAGAGTTCACTTATTATATTATTATTATATACATATTATTGTTATATTATTATTTATTATATTATTGTTATTCAATTATTTATTATAAATTATGTCAAGGATATATATATATATTTATTTTTCTTTTATAAAATTTCTTTTATAAAATTTTGTTATTACGACGTTACAATCACGCTATCAAACAAAACAATGGGGCCGTAAAATTAGGCAACCAAGCTTCAGCTTACATGACGCGGAGTCTCACGGTCTATATTTCGGTGACGAGAAAATATTATTACAGCCTTGAAACCTTGCAGTTTTAACCCTTGTTAGCGTTCGGGGTTACGTGTTTAATGTAGTGTTCAACCTTGTTTGTTCGAAACAAGGTTTTGAGTTTTGACCGAGAGAAGTTTGTAATTTACTTAATATAATATTACTCGTATATGCTACATAGGATCATGGTGTAACGTATGCTCTTGCAGACTCCTTACTATGTAGGGCGCGCTGCATGTCAAGGGGTGTAACGCGGGGAGTAGAAAAACGACGAAAAATTACTATGATATCAAAATTATTAAAAACCCACCGTGTGGTATCCGATTGAGTAGATCTCTTTCTTGTCGTTAAATAAGGTAAGCTAACGTCAGGCAGACGGCCGATTGTGAAATACATAACCAAATCATATGACAACTTATTTATAACATAGTGCCGACCCCACTTATAGTGGGGGGCAGGAGGATGATGATTAAAAAGACAGTTTAATTTCACAACGTCACACTTTTACACGACAAATATTTCTGATTTACAGTAGAATTAGGTGTTACTTTGCGGAGATCTATATGAAAAGTATTATTATATGCAGTATGTAGTATTATAGTATATTAATCCGCGATAAAATAAAATTTATACTAAGTATATACTAAATACTATTAAGTATATACTAAATACCTATAGAGTGAACTATCTGTTTTTCACCAAATATACAAGCACAGCACACATTCAGTACCACAATCTCGACAGTCGGTTCGACCCGTAACGGAAGCAGAAATAAAACTCCGCGTAAAAATCCCTTTTCAGATAATGTAATCATTATTTTTATAGGATATTTATATTATGGACATAGAATGTGTGAGTGATGGCCGAATTAAAACCTAACTTTCAATTATACATTACTTACAATTTCAACAAAAATCATAATTTTCTCAAGATGCTTAAATAATAAGTAACAAAGACTAATTATCACTATCATATTTTTTACGCTATAAGTAATCTGAATATTAACGTTACGTAAAATGCATTTATTTTACTTTCACAACTCGAGATATATCATATATAAAATTTAAAAGTATATCTTTTTGTTTCATAAAATCTGATATAAACCATAACAAAGTAATTATACAAATGCAGAATCATCGTATATAAGTTTTTGGACTCTAGATTTGTAGTAAACTGTCCATTAAAACTTGTTTTTTAAAATACATATTGATTTCAGCATCCAAAAATTCAAACGTCGGACAACAAGTCATCGTCAAACAAGAGTGACATAAATCACAATCAAATAACGTTATTTTTACATCCTATCCTTCCTACTTAATCCTACAAATACGAGTATTATATGTGCGAAAGTTTGTGAATATGGATGTGTGTTTGTTACTCTTTCACAGCGAATGCATCTTCCTTTTGAAAGTAATTGGTACGCGCATTCTTCAAAATCCAATCTATTCGGAATCCAATCTTTTCTTCGCTGACCTCGTTGTAGTCGGCGTTAGTATGTGCCCAAACCATTAGGTACATGATATAACTAAACTAACTTAGTTAATTACTTAAAATTTCGACTAGTGCGAAAAATGCGAAAGTTTGTGAGTATGGATGTATGGTTGTAACTCTTTCACGGCGAATCCGCTGAACCAATATCGATGAAATTTGGCACAATTATTTCTTATACATCAGATTAACATATAGGCTATAGAAATCCTGTTAATTCTACAGAAATAAGATGACATTGAAAAGCGCCATCTACTACCAACCTATCATGCGAACGAAGTTGCATGTAAAAGCTAGTGCTTTATGTTAGTTTCAACTTTGTATGTTTGTTTTAGGACCTGTTTCACAAGTTAACAATAAACTGTCAGTTAGCTTATTAGGAACAATACTGACACATATCTCGGAATTTTGCGTTTGTCAGGTTTCTGATAGGCTTATTCTTACACTTAGTCCCTAATAAGTTAACAGGCAGATCATGGCTGTTATTTTGTTTATCTGCTGGATAGCAAATACTTATTTCAAAATAGCCGCGGTATTTTTTTTAACTTTTCACCTTTTAGAGTCTCTTTTTAGATATCTTATCTGCTTACTTACTTATCTGCTACTTAGTTTATTTGTCGGTTATTTTGAGACTTTATCAGTAACTTGTGAAACAGGCCCTTAATTAATCTAATTTTGACCCGCTTTGAACGGAAAGATTTTTACACTTATCAAGAACCGGTAACAATACAATAATTTGACTAATTTAACGAATAGGTAATTCGACCGAATGTTCGACCCTGTACAAGATAGAATCGATTAAATGTAACTATCATTAAGAATTATACTTTTTTTTAAAAGAGCAACCGCTGAGTTTCTTGCTGGCTCTTCTCGGTAGGAACAGCTTTCCGAACCAGCAGTAGAGTTGAGGATACAAAAGCACTTGTTTACAAGTTTATTTGAATAAAGAATAATTTGTATTTGACAATCCCATCGCCACGTTTGTCATGTCCACGTTTACGAAAAAATGGTTTTTCAATGTCATAAATATTATTTATTTTCAATATTTTTCTCTACCGGCTCTCTTTCTACATATGATTTCATTAATATTAAGTCATTGAAATTATGACCAAAAAGCGATTTCAACATATTAAAACGTGTATATAAGTAATGCAATTATAATGTTTTTACACTTGTTATCGTTTGAGGTTGCGTATTTAACATAGTTTTTAAACCTTGTTTGTGTGTATTAAATCACGTTTTGGCTGAGAAGTGAGCAAATTCGAAATTTCCTTCTGACGAAATACGCGGCCGACGAAGCGTAACACGTTTATTTGTATAGTTGCACTTTTATACAGACTTTATTAAAGGGCTTTGAGGTGCAGTCATAGAGTTTTGATACTTAGTGTAGGGGAGCCATAGACAGCCTGTAAGTGACACTGACACAATGAATAATGAGAGGGCAGATAAAACTCGTATACTTCTTCTTTTTCCAATCACACATAGAAAAGAGAGATAGATAGATCATCCTCATTTGTTTTCTCTTTACTTTTGCTGGCTTCCCTCATCTAAGTATAAAAACTAATTTATGGTTGCGGTGCTGCCATATTACGAGGACAAAGTGGTGCATTACGTGAATGTTCCGAAATCAATGGTAACACTGAAAGTTTGTTCCTACCGTAAAAATCCAGCAAGAAATATTTTTTTCTTAAAGCAATGTATTTGATTCACTATATCAATATAGAGAAATTAGGTATGGTTATATAAGATATATGGGTAATTTGTCTACTTGGAATAAGACTTAGTTATAATAAAAATAATCACGAATTAACGTTTAAAACGTTTGTTTGCACTATTTTTATGTTACCACGACAGCGATAAATGTTTGATAATAAAATCTAAAAAAAGTATTTATAACTTACTTTTGAAATTTTTAATTTTTTCCCTTCGTTCTAGTTAAATAGTGGGGAAAATAATTATTTCAGGATAATATAATCATAATCATTATTCAAATTAAAAAAATAGATGATTAGAAACCGTAAAAGAGAAAGGCTATTAAAAAAAACTACTATTTTATCTAGTTAGCCTATTTACAATTTGATGACTTCCGTGGTACTTTTTTTTCTGACTCAAATAGGACCTTAGTTTAGTACTGTGACTCACTCTATCTCTATAACTCTATGGAAAAAGCCATCATGATAAGCGTTCGGTGTATAGGATGCTGTATAGGAACTCTTTTAAAGTATAGTTCCTACATCTTTACTACTTACTATTACCATTTACCGTCAGGATGATATGGA
The DNA here is from genome assembly GCA_029227775.1 of Morpho helenor. Taxonomy (NCBI): domain Eukaryota; kingdom Metazoa; phylum Arthropoda; class Insecta; order Lepidoptera; family Nymphalidae; genus Morpho; species Morpho helenor. The sequence goes on along the minus strand of JARGCU010000019.1, from coordinate 6,395,305 downwards.
TTACTCATTACATAAAAATTCGCTTTCATTATCATTTTCACTTCAATTTTGCATACCTACCTATCATATAACATTATATTATTATTTTTTGTATTAATTAATTAGTTTTTTCATGCAGAAATCACACTGAAAATTAATCCGATAAGGAATGTAAAGTTGATATAATTAGTTTAAAAAAAATATATTGGGAGGGACACAATTTAATTATATAAATTGAGACATGAAATTAAAAAAGGTTTTTGGTTAGTTCATGATTGCCAATATTGATTATCGATTAAAGATCGACGTTGTAAATATCGTTTGAAGGTTTTACGTAATTCGCAGCAGAAAATCTCCAAGTTTGCGGAGTATCACAAACTTCAATTAAAATAGTAACGCCTCATAAAGTATATAAAAGATAAGCTGTAACTCTTATTGATTTTATTGCATTACCTTTACAAAATTTCAAATGCGAATTTCAATAATTTTGCAGTATAATCAGATTTATAAGCGGAGAAATAAATGACAAAATAAATTAATATAATTACAATAGCAAAAGCATTATATATTTCAAAAGGGATAACAGTAAAACAAAATTGAATGGAACAATACCTTATTAACTTTATAATCTTTAATAGTAGTATCTTTAGTAGTATTATAAATCTGTCGACTGACTCTGGTGTACGTTAAAACTTGAATAAGTTTATGTTTAAACCTATTTACGTAACTGTAATATTGTGTATGAACAAAATAAATAAATAAATAATTTTGATACAGCGCTTGATTTGAATTTAAATAAATTCAAATAATTCTTTATTCAAGTAAACTTGTATACAAGTGCTTTAGAATGCGTCAACTCTATTAATATTCATAGACATTGTCATTGTCAAAATGTAAAAATGTGTTGTTACATTAACATTACATAAAGACTAACAAAATAATTATACTACTAATCTCATAGATATTGTTGTATTTACAGTATAAGATACATAATATATGCGGAATAAATATTTATTTTTGGAATACACTTTTATAATTACGTATTACATGTTTAAACTGAAATATATTACGTTATATGAATGTGTAAACTTGAATTACTATAACGATTTACTACGCAAAAAACCAGTTCAGATTTATTTGATTCGATATACGAAATAAGAGGAAAAGGTCAGGTAGAATAATGCATTAATATACATAAAGAACTTTTTATACCTTATCCTCTAAACGCGCATTAAGAAATTGATGGCAATTGACGATTTTTTGTGTGAAAATCGCTGAATGGATTGCTCGAGTGAAACTTTCACTATTGTAAAGAGTTTCTAGCGACCCAGACTGTAGCATTCTTACTCGATTACGTTATAACAATATAGCTACTAGTAAGTACTGTATGAAATATTTCATGTGAATATAGATACGAGTTTCTTCGTCGAGACCTTGGTACAAAATACTGTTGTATTGAGAATTTCGACAACTTAATTGGTAGTCAGATAAGATATGAATTATTTTATATTACACTATGAAAATAGCGTGCTGGATCACCCCTTTAAATTTGGAAAATTAAAATTCTGAATATTCTTTATTTAAGTAAACTTGTAAAGAAGTGTTTTTGAATCGTCAATTCTACTGCTGGTTCTCGACGGTTGCTCTTTTAAAAATATAATTCTTATCTCTACTTACATTTAGACAGTACTGTCTTGGACAGTGTCGAAGCTATGTCCACGGAATCTTATCATCTAAGTAATACTCAATAGTATATTCAAAATATTCAAAATATTCTTTATTCAAATAAACTTGTAAACAAGTGCTTTTGAATCGTCAACTCTACTGCTGGTTCGGAAAGCTGTTCCTACCGAGAAGAGCCAGCAAGAAACTCGGCGGTTGCTCTTTTAAAAATATAATTCTTAATATTATTTACATTAATTCGTTACTGTCTTGTACAGGTTCAAAGAGAGCTATATTCACACATTCTTATCTTCTAAATAATCTTCAAGAGTATAGTAGGCTTTCTGTATCAGCCTCTTTTTAACAGTGTTTTTAAACTGCTGTAATGGCAGTGCTGAAATTGATTGCGGAATTTTATTATACTGAGTAGATGGCAACATTCAAATAAAATCAAATTGCAAAGTAAACAGCCCTATTACTTTATAGCTTAATTTCTTAGTGAAAATAAACCTCCAACTTTTCCTAAATTCCTTATTTTCAACGTAATACGCTAATATGCAAATATGGACTACATTTATAGCGCTCGAGCGCTACCAAATTTTCATAACGGTTACGTTAGAAATATATAACAGCGGTCATGCACAAAGAAACAGCCACATCGGATATAACAAGGGCCTTAGAAAATTGCGACGTATTTCTATTATTACGTAGAACTATACGAGAGGTCGTATTTTAACGGTAACTTGATACGGTCGATTGGTGTTCGTCATTCAGTGACACTTTTAATATAGTATTTGATAAGTAGCATCTAGTATGAGGTGACCATTCATTTTCAATGAAACAAAGCAGGAAGAACGGGAGGAAATAAGATTTACAATTTAGTTATATATCATTTTATTGCATACATTCATATACTTGTAATTTTTAATTTATTATTAATTATTATTTTAATAACTATAAACGTCAAAATTAATAATTTTAACGTTATGATTTTTAATGTAATGAATTTTTCTATTAAAAAAATTATCATTATCTTTTTCTTGTTACATTTAAAATAAGAATGTTAATAATTTCTAAAAAGTGCGACTGTCCCGACAAAATCGGGTCGTGTGGTCGCTTTATTTTGATATCAATTTTTATGCTTCCTAGCCTCTGCTTACGTCATCGTATGTATTGATTGTATTAAGATAAAAAAGCCGAAATTCAGTCCTTTATTTAACACATCATTTCATTGCTTCATTAGATATGCATAAAACCTAAACCAACAAACGAAAACATAATAAATATTATATAATTTATTGTACAACGTTATGTAAATTTTCTAATATTAGCAGGCGAATTTGAGGATATAGCATTAAGTGTTATAACGTATAACGTGTTTCAGTTTTTGCACTAGTCAAAATCAGATCGATTCTATCCAAATTTGCGACCTGTATTTTTGTAATTCTATGATTATTTTTTGACTAATTCAAATGCGCGGATAGTGAAAAAACTTTTGTTTTACAAAAAAGAGCCGTACCTATTGTATTTATAATTTAAGTTCGCGTGATTCCCTGCGAGAGAAGTTTAAGAAAACAGGTATTCTTACATTTGCTTCACAGTATATTTTAAGCAACTTAATTTATGTAGGTACATAAAAGTATAAAGAATTACAAAACGATAGATGATGTATACAATAGACAAAGCAGGAACTGTCATAAGCTTGCGGCTCCTGCTTTGCGCCTTGCAAAAGTGCGTAAGTCGTTTGTGGGTTTTGGTATAAGATTCTATAATAAAATTCCGCAATCAATTTCAGCTTTGCCATTACAGCAGTTTAAAAACACTGTTAAAAAGAGGTTGATACAGAAAGGCTACTATACTCTTGAAGATTATTTAGAAGATAAGAATGTGTAATATAGCTCTCTTTGAACCTGTACAAGACAGTAATGACTTAATGTAAATAGAAATATAAATAGTATTAAGAATTATATTTTTAAAAGAGCAACCGCCGAGCTTCTTGCTGGCTCTTCTCGGTAGGAACAGCTTTCCGAACCAGTAGTAGAGTTGACGATTCAAAAGCACTTGTTTACGAGTTTATTTGAATAAAGAATATTTCGAATTTGAATTTGAATTATACCCGCACTTACTTTGTTGGCACGAAGTTCTGTATTAACATAACGACAATCATGTGCTGCAGCTCTCGGATACTAGCTTTAACTGTCTAATGTGTTTGTACTATGACCTGCTTAATCTTGAATAAACTTAACTGTGCTCCGGAACTTTTTAAATTGAGCAAAGTTTTATAATTATTTCTAAGACTACGACTAAGATTTCTGGTATCCGGCTGAATAGAATAGTTCCACCCTCTTTTCTTTTACCGAGGTGTCGTAAAAGGCGACTAAGGTAAGTTGACTCACGGTGTGGTATCCGCCTGAGTAGAATAAACCACACTCATGTCTTACCGAGGTGTCGTAAAAGGCGACTAAGGTAAGTTGACTCACCGTGTGGTATCCGGTTAAAGTAGAATATACCACCCTCTTTCTTATCGAGGTGTCGTAAAATACGACTAAGATAACTTGACGTCAGGCAGGCGGCCAGTCGTAAAATACTTAGCCAAATCATGTGACAACATGTTTATAACATGTTGTGCCGACCCCACTTATAGTGGGATAAGGGCAGGAAGATGATGACTACGATTACTTGTGTAACATGGGACATAATTGATATTTGGAATAGACATGTAAGTAACGCATAATTTTGGTTAATAGCGGTATCTATTTATATCAGCAATGTAAGTAAGTAAGTACCGGCCTGTTACTATCCCACTGCTGGGCATAGGCCTCTTCTCTCCGTTACCACGCTGCTCCAATGCGGATTGGTAGGTTACACATATCCCCAGAATTCTCTAGAGATATGCAGGTTTCCTCACGATGTTTTCCTTCACCGAAAAGCGTGTGATAAATTGCAATTATCAATTAGACACATAAGTTTTACTAGAAAACTCATTGGTGCCTGCCCGGGGTTTGAACCCTAGACCTCCTTGAGAGAGGCGCACGGTGATACCGCTGGGCTACCACAGCTTACCAGCAATGTATCTCTCATTATATCTTTTAATATCTCCCTCATTATAGACATTAAGATATCTAACACTTCTAATAGTCGCTTAGGTCTTAACAAGAGAAAGATGCTCCGACAAATTATAATTTATACGTTTACACACAAGTCACATCTCTTTGGAACATTTTGTACTCTCATTAAAAACTGTGACTGTATTGTTAAAAAACGTAAACTCTATGTAGAGACGTAAGCGTGCAAGCTACAACCTTCGCGCCTCCTCTACATTTTGTATGACCTCCCCTTACTAAATAAACATCATAAATATACACGACTTTAAATATACCGTGCAAATAGTAAGTAGCCTTCACTTTAAAGTATTAGAATTTTCTTTAAATACTTATAAAAACAAACGCGAAAATAATTGTTTTTGTGTTTGTTTCTTTTCGCGAATAAAGGACTTAACCTTGTCCAGTAAAATCTGAAATATAACTATTCTGCAGGAAAGATTTTTGATGAACTTTATCCTAAATATAAATAATGTATCGACAGGCGGAAATAAAGTTAAATTTATAAATTTAACTATTTTGAACAACCAGTGATGAACTACTGGCATACCTCGTAAAAGATAACAAAGCTGTCCAACATGGTATTACTAAAAAATGGTTGTTAACTCTTATTATTCCGCTGCCTATATTGTAGGTAGAAAGTGACAGAGAAATGACTGAAGACTGCGGTTTAATAATGTTAAATTGAAAATGATTGACCGCTGATTTTCTTATTGGTTCTTCTCGGTAAGAGCAACATTCCATTGTAACTCATTCATTCATTCATTGTAATCATTTAATTTAAAAGAAGAAAAGAAGCTAGATTTGTTTTCACACACAAATCCATACATAATACATATAAAACTACTTAAACGAGCAGTGACAACGTAATGATAAACATTTTTACTCATTCGCAATTATATACACATCTTTAGAATTTAGATCTAAATAGTAAAAGTAAACAGTAGTTCGTAAAATAAACATTACATGGCGCCAGGTTGTATGAAAATAAGTCGTTGGTTCTCCTTAATTTCTATTTTCGCTGAACATACAATGGCCCTGAACTTAAAGCCAGCCTTGACTATAAACCTTTTTATACCCGTTTTAATTCAAACTTTTGTTACGCTGTTTGTTGTGTGTTAACAGTACTATTCCGCAAATGTGTAAACTATAGATACATAATATATTATACCTTTAAAAAAGGTTATTTAGTACTGTATACACCTATGCTGCTAAAATGCTAATAGCTGCGACGGCTCAGCGGTGTGACCATGCGACTCTTTCGAGAGAGTCACGAGTTCAAACCCCGGCAGGCACCAATGAGTTTTTCTCTAGTGTCTAATTGATAATCGCAATTTATCACACTCTTTTCGGTGAAGGAAAACATAGTGAGGAAACCTGCATATCTCTAAAGAAATCTGGGAATATATGTAACCTACCAATCCGCATTGGAGCAGCGTGATAGCTCTAACCCTTCTCTCCAAAAACGGAGAGAGGAGGCCTATGCCCAGCAGTGGGATTGTAACAGGCAGTCGATTCATCTAGTGCTCCCGATCGATTAGGGAAGGGAAGGACCACTCTTTAGAGAGCCCTCGATCCGGTGGTGATCTCTGGGATACAGGACTGCTGTAGACATGGATTGTGCCAATTATCACAACCTTGTCATCGCCACCACTAGCTTTGTGAACTTTCATGTTTTCAGATGATGAAAGTCTGATATACCCGCTTCTCGTCGTGGGATTTCGTGACATAAAAAAAGAAACCTATGAGTTATGTAATGTAATGTAACGGCCTGTTACTATCTCACTGTTCGGCATAGGCCTCCTCCCTCCGTTTTTGGAGAGAACGTTTGGAGCTAAGACTACCACGCTGCTCCAATGCGGATTGGTAGGTTACACATGTGCCAAGTGTTTTTTAGAGATATGCAGGTATCCTCACGATGTTTTCCTTCACCGAAAAGCATTTGATAAATTGCATTTATAAATTAGATACATAAGTTTTATTAGAAAAGTCATTGGTGCCAGCCCGTGGCTTGGTGCTGGGTTTGAAACCATGATCGTTTCTAGAGAGTCACAAGGTTTTACCGCAAGGCTATCTCAGCTCTATGGTTTATACAAGGTTTTATTTAAGGTTTATGTATAGAAACTGCCTAAATTCATATATTCACGTCACGCGGACGGTTGCCACCGCGCGCGCACACATTTATATAATTTCGTGAAATCCGATTTAAAAAAATTATATTATGCTTTAGTAATCTGAAACTGTTAATCAGCATAATGAAGTATATCATTGATTAATTTTATCTCAAGCGAGGGTTAAGACTATAAGTTTTTAAGAAAAAAGAATATGTGATTATAAGAATTTTATAACTATTATTAAAAATAGAAGTAAATAAAGTCGCATTCCTAGCTTACACGTGCACAACGATATATGATTTAATTTTTTTTTCCTTTTACACAAGTCCAATTAAATGTGTATATTTGTTTTACATCTAAGATGTCTGCCAGATGTTAAAAACTTCAAGGTTAAGATCATGCAAAGAATACATCAATTTGACAATGATTAACAGATATGATGTAAAAAGATTGAGGGCTGAGTACAATAAAGCACCCTCATTTCCTACCGAGGTGTCATAAAAGCGACGAAGGTAAATCGATCCGCTGTGTGGTATCCGGCTGAGTAGAACAGATCACCTTCATTTCTTACCGAGGTGTCGTAAAAGACAACTAAGGTAAGTTGACCCACCGCGTGGTATTCGGATGAGTAGAATAGACCACCTAAAATCATGTGACACAATGTTTATAAAATGTTGTGCCGTCCCCACTTGAGTGGGATGAGGGCAGGATGATGATTTAATGGTGAGGGTTATTAAGTCAAATTTGAAGACGACGCGTTATTGAACTATGATCTTTAAGTTATGCTATGGGTTCCATAAAAAAAAATGGCAGTTGTTACTTACTACCGATAATCTTGCAAGAAGTTATACGAAATGAATATATTTGTTTTAATCATTAATAGGGATCTTCGTAATTGATTAACTTAAATTCGTTCACAAATCATATTTTAAATGGAGTATTGTAAACCCGTTAGTTATATCAAAACTTTGAATCAAAGCTTTAATCCGCAACTTCGCGTTCGTTTCGTACAGCAGCAGGGTCTTCTCGCTTACTCCCCGGTTGGGGGGTAGGCGGGGTACGGGCCTCGAGGCGTACCTCTTTGCCCGGGCATTTCCTCGTAGGCATTCTGTCTGGTCCATGTTCCGGCCGTAGGCCGAGGTCACCTAGGTGACCTAAGGGTTGTCGGTATTCGGGCCGTGAGCCCACGTCACCTAGGTGACCTAGAGAATGTCTGGTTCGGTGGGGAGGTCTGGGAATGGTAGCTCGCAGACCTCGTAGTCATCGTCAGGAATTGTCAAGTCCGGTGGTGGTGTCGTAATCGGTAGTGTTGTCTCATCCGGTGGTTTCGCCCTCTCGCCCGTCGCGTCGTCCTCGTCGTCACCGTCGTCATCCGCAAGTTCGTTCGCGTTCGTTTCGTTCGCGTGTACTGTTCTCGCGTGATAGGTTGATAATAGATGGCGCTTTTCAATGTCATACTATTCCCGTAGAATTAACAGGATTTCTATAGCCTATATGTTACCCCGGCGTATAAGGAATAATTGTGCCAAATATCATTGATATTGGTTCAGTGGATTCGCCATAAAAGAGTAACAAACATACATCCAAACTCACAAATTTTCGCATTCCTAATATTAGCAGGATTAGGCGATCCAAACAGCTAATCGATTCGCATCTAACGACTTGCTTTTACTAATTTCACTATGCATTTTGATTTAGAAGCCTAAAAGGAATGCTATCAACTTCCAATACGAAAATACTTCGAAGCAAAAAAATAAGATTTCTTGTTTTAATTTAATATTTAAAAATTTAATATAATGTTAGTAATTATTAAATCTCAAGAAAACATATTAAAAGTGTATTTAATTAAATAAAATTGCTCACTTTTTATTACAAATGCATATATGGTATGCAATTAAAAATAATTAAATTACTTGTCCGGTATTTTTTATTATTTTAGAATTACAATAGTACAATAAAAAAAGGAGGTAAACTTGTTAAAGTCTGTTTCCTCAATTGCTAAGCTAACCTATGTTGGTCTCTTATCTCAACTGAATGATGGCGGAATAACAAACAATTCTTCAATTCAAATGTCGTTAAATATGCACTATGGTTCTAAACTAAATACTACTGTGGTATCAAATAATTTATAGAATTAGGCGTTACTTTGCGGAGATCCATAATACAAAAGTAATAATAAAATTATTTTGCTATAATCCGCGATGAAGTAATATAGAAAATATATATAATGCTAAATGTAGAGTGGATACATGCAGGATTCGTAAAAACACATGCACAAACCTCCACCACCGCCACCATAATACACAAGCACTATATACATTCACTATCACAAACTCGACAATCGTTTCGCCCCGCAACCGAAACATCATCAGGAGATAGACTCCACGACGAAAATCGGAGTCTATCTCCTATCTCCCGGCTATAATAGAATAGACTACCCTCATTTCTTACCGGGGTGTCGTAAAGGGCGACTAAGGTAAGTCGACCCGCCGTGTGGTGTCCGGCTGAGTAGAATAGACCGACCTAATTTTTTACCGAGATGTCGTAAAAGGCAACTAGGTAAGTTGAACCAGCGTGTGGTATACGGTTGAGTTGAATAGACCACCCTCATTTTTACCGTGGTGTTGTAAAATACGACTAAAGTAATTTGACCGACCGTGTGGTATCCGGTTGAGTAGAATAGACCACACTTCCTTACCGAGATAAAGGATACCGAGAATACCGAGATACCGACTAAGGTAAGTTGACGTCAGGCAAGCGGCAGTTCGTGAAATACGTAGCTAAGTCATGTTACAACATGCTTATAACGTTGTGCCGACCCCACTTAGTGTGGGATAAGGGCAGGAGGATGCTTCTATACTAAATACTAACTTAATAAAATTAACTTTTGTACATATTATCCTTTAATTTCCTTGTTTGAAAAGTTACTGTTGCTAAGATTTGTCATCGATGTGACTAATTTACAGTTTTGTCATACAAATTAAGTCAAGTAAGTTATTGACACAGTTGGTACTTAATGTTTACTAGCAACGTATGGTGAAACATAACTATTCAAGGCAACATCATCTTATATATTCTATAACATATGTAATATTCATATAATCTACGGAATGCATGCCAATGATTAACGATTTTAATTATGTTATACCTATAATAAACAACTTGATGGTTGAATAAAAAATCATAACCCATAAAGGGGTCGCGAGTGCAAACTTATGAATTTTCCAGAATTTTTTTAGACCTTATTGTCTTTTACATATAATTAAGCAAATTTTGGTGAAGAAAAACATCGAAAATTTGCATATTTCTGAAGAATTTCGGTCTACCGAATATACCTATACACGTATGTATGTTTGTCTGTCAATTTCTCATGCCGAATATTTTCTATTAGATATGGTCATTATTGTCATATGCCTCTCATACACTTAAGCATGCAATTTGAAATTGAAACGGCGGCTTTAAATAGGAACATTACCATATAAAATTTAAGAAAAACAAGAAAGTTCCGCTTTTTATTTCTATTTTTTTAAAATTGTCAAACAATTGTCAAAAATTGGATTGGAAAAAATTGGACAAAAAATTGTCTTTAAAACTATTATTACATTTATTACTATTGATATTTATTATAATCTTAATTATGATAAATATCAATAGTAATTATGAAAATGAAATTTATTATAGAATCTTGAAAATGGAATCAGTTTTATACCGTTTTTGTTCCATTTATTATATTATTATTTATTTATATTATTATAGAATGAGGGAATCGAAGCATGCGATATGAATAAATTATAGCTATTCATAACATTGTTTTCTCCAATAACCGGATTTGTAACTTGCAATCCAACATACCGATGTTATGCTCATTTTTTAAATTATTTCAAGCATCGAGTCCTCATACAAAATAAACAAATTCCATTTAATTGCTTGATCATGTATGCAGTTTTGATCTAGCAACTACCAGTATTTTTTTTATGTCCATCTGGTTTCAAAACCCTTTTAAGGGCTTCTGGCAGACCATGGATCGTGCGCAACGTGGACCTCCGTAGAGACCTCGACTAACCGTCAATAGCCGATCTCTTCAGACAATTATCGAATTATCGGGTCAGTTTGCGCTTTTTTAAGCGCAAACTGACCCGAACTCCCTAATAATCGCCACATCTAACTTAAAGGCAAGTAATAAATAAATAAGGTAAAAGTGTAATCATTACACCTGAAGAGTGTTCTTAATGACCATGGCGATCTCATAACATCGCCAAACAAGATTACTTCACAACTCGCACACGCTCACAATGTCTTCGTCGATAAAGGGGAGGTCCCCAATTTCTCATATCAAGCTGCCGAGGCCGTCAGACGAATCCGTTGTGACGCAAAGACTTTTTCAAAGTTTAAATTCAGCCCTCCAAAAAGCTAAGCTTCTGCTCTCGCCCTAACTTTCCGCTGACAATATAAAAGCTGTTATGTTAACGCTAACAGCCATATCAATTCGAAAAAAAACCACCTAATGTACCAACGACGTGTGTCCCAGTGTTCTGTCGCCATTGAAGCTTGGAACTCCAAAGTCCGTCCGATATTTTTACTATATTTCCCACCCATGACCATCTATTAAATAAAAAGTCCAGTCCAGAGATCTATCTTCACGTCTATTGACACAAACAAACCTGTTACCTAACACTAAGATAATCAACAAACAATTTATTACAAATTCAATGACAACACGAGTGCATTACGTAAGTAGGTAGGTGCGTTCTTTTCTAGTTGTTTCCATACTAGAATGCATATCCGCTTTGTCATCATTAAGTTTTCAATTGACATGCAAGGCTTCTTAAGCAAGTTTTATTACGTGTGTCTACAATAGATAAAAACTATAATACATTTATTTTACCATTTTAGCATAGAATAGATATACGAGTTTGTCTTAGTATAGGACAGATTTCGGTTAGCTCAAAAATTATCGATATCCATCTAATACAATTTACTCGACTCACGCATTTATGTACATAAAGGAAATAAAAACACTATATTTGCATCTTAAACTTAGAATTACTGAATGACTTCAATTACAGGAGGGATAGGCCCCATATATAATTTTCATCATGGCCGGAATAAAATTTATATGAAAATAAAGAGTTCCCTCGTCTGGAGCCAATTTTGCCAGCAGGATCAGGTCATTCTTATCATAAACATGGATAGCTATCGGGGCTCGAGCAGTATGTAAAATTTTAGCTCAATCGCACACCGGGAAGTGGTTTAAATTTTACTTACAAGATTCCACCTTTACATACATACACTACAGGTTAAATAAAAGCTATTAAAAAAATTATTTTTCCTTAATTATTAAATTAAAAAAATTATTTTCCAATTCTGTCGTATTGTATGGATCAGAATGTTGGGCAATGAAAAAGACGGATGAAAGAAGAGTACATGCAAATGAGATGAGAATGTTAAGGTAGATGTGTGGTGTGACAAAACTGGATAAAATACGAAACGAGTATATAAGGGGAAGTCTGAAAGTTGCGCCCATTATAGAAAGAAGTCGAGAAGTGCAAGATTGAGATGGTATGTACATGTAATGAGAAGGGATGAAAATCATGTGACCAAACGTGTGTTAAATTTGAATGTGGATGGATATGTGCCTAGAGGGAGGCCTTAAAAGAGATGGTTGGATTGTGTGAAGTATGATATGCATATAAAAGGAGTGGCGCCAGAGTTGACGAAAGATAGGACAGAATGGAAGAGAAAAACATGTTGTGCCGACTCCACTTAGAGTGGGATAAGGACAGGAAGATAGATATAAAAAAATATTTTTCCATTTACAGCACTAGAGAGGCCAATACTTGTCTAACTATTTCAATAAATAAAAATAACATCTGAACTCTAGAGAGACTTTTCAATAATTAAAAGAACTCTATATGTTAAAGATTCAAATGAAAAATTACTACATACATTTCTGTTGTAAAATAAAAAAATATTTTTATCGAGATATTTAAACAAAATGCGGAAACGCTGCTAGCATTCTTGGGACCATTCCACGAAGGCATGATTTGTATAGTTATAACTTGTACATTATTGTCCTAAATTAAAAAAAAACTAAATGTAAATTAGATTATCTATCTATACTTATAATAAATCTGTAGAGAGGTCAATTCTGTAACTGGAATATATTTCCAAAATAACTATCAGGGGGTGATTAGGGATCGATACTGATGCCAAAAATGCAATCAGTAAAAATTTTGTCTGTCTGTCTGTCTGTCTGTCTGTCTGTCTGTCTGTCTGTCTGTCTGTATAACCGTTATAGAAACAAAAACTACTCGACGGATTTTAACGAAACTCGGTACAATTTTTTTTCATACTCCTGGGCTGGTTATAGTATACTTTTCATCACGCTACAATCAATAGGAGCAGAGCAGTGAAGGGAAATGTCGGGAAAACGGGAGAAGTTACTCCATTTTTTAAGCTTCCGTCGCGTGTGCAACCTTGATGGTTAAAGCTACGCAGAAATCATGTATGACGGAAATGTTTTCCTTAAAATTATATAAAAAATATCCCACGACAGCATATGTCTATCTTTTATGGTTGACTCACAATAAGACGTGTAACTCCCGATAGCTTAGCAGTTCGAAGCTTTCTGGTTATATTTGTCTACTCCTACGTTTATATCACTCTCAATCATCCCTAAATAAAAAAGTGAATAGTATTAACCATTGTATAAAAAAAGAATAATTGAAATCGGTATAGAAACACCAAAGTTATACATGAAATACGCTAATAATAAGCCATCGCGCGTGAATACTGAATCATGCTATAGGGATTATCACTACATAGTATAAAACAAAGTCACATTCTTTGTTTGTCCCTATATCCCTATGACTGCTTAAATCTTTAAAACTACGCAACAGATTTTGATGCGGTTTTTTTTAATAGATAGAGTGATTCAAGAGGAATGTATAATAACATTCAATATGGAGTAGAGAAATACTGTAATGTTTCTAATGTGATGTCGTAAATAATTACTTTTTTTTCTTTATAATTAATAATTACTTTGATGTTAGATATAGCAGGAAATCTTCTTGGTATAGGGAGTGGAATTGTTTTTCTTCAAATTTAATGCGTGCGGGCCACGGGCAGTAATGAATAAATTAAAACTACTGGATCGATTTTAATGTTTTTTTTCACTGAGTGACATAGGCTATATATTTTATACCCGTGCGAAGCAGGGTAGGCCGCTAGTATGTAATAAAAATATTAGTAGTAGTCATCATTGTAAGTTTAAAAAATAATAAAATATTTTAGAAAACAGCGCATTACAAAACTATATCAATGTCAATGGAGCATTGATCTGTGGTCAAAGCCTCGATATCACTAATGGCATTTTACTTTCAATGCACAAACCAGGTTTATTGAACTTCAGCGGTAAACTAGTTTTTACGCATCGAATTTATACCGTACGATTGTCCTTACTGTTAACTTTATATCTATTTTTAACCGCCGACGCAAATAGGGGTTTAACGTGGACATCTGTGTCTCATAAACCAATTGACTGATTTTTTTAAGCCCATAACCTTATCTATCAAGATGATTCTTAGCTTTTTTAGGAGGAAATAAAAAGGTTGTAAATCAATCATTTAACATTTTCTGTCGCAACTTGGACATACCACCCTCCAAGGAAAAAACCTTCAGGTATTCGCAGTTTTATTTATCCTTATTTTACATACACTTTATATAAAACTCGTCATCCATGAAACAATTTTTTTTACAAGGTCAGCTCGTAGATAAGTAAATGTTTATAAACACGTTTTACTTATCAATTTATATTGTTCAATTTCTTTTAATTAGTTGATTTACAATATAAGAACACCGAAAACAATTAACAAATAGGACCAATATAATTAACTTGTATTTAATTGGTTTTTTTTTCGGTTTAAGTAATCGAACTAGATTCATAATAATTCATAGGATAGGATCGATTATTGCCAGATATTCTCTGTGGATATGTAGGATTTATCGCGATGTTTTCCTTCACTTTTAAATTTTACATATTTTTTATGACAAAAGTCATAAGAGCCTTTGGGATTTTTTTCGAACTTTTTATATACTGTTAGCCCTAATGGCTTTTACAGCGTCACTGACGGGACGGGCGAGAGCAGAAACATCGTTGGGACTGCGTAATGCGGAGAATAGAGCATAGAAATTCGTAGTTTCAGGGAATTTCGTCCTATGGGTGCCTCCTGTAAGGCCGGACCACGGCTTATGGCGACGTGTAGCGGAAAGCTGGTTGTATGACTGTAATGTGGTATAACTGTATGGGAGTGTGACGATTAGCCACGGCCTACCGACATCATAAAATGGGAACTACTTCTTCGGCGAATACAGTGTGTGGCAAGGTTTTTTAGATAGATTAGATAAAGGCAACTTTTAATGATTATTACACGCTCCTATAAATATTTTGAAGCCGAACTAATCGTATCATACATCATTACGTTATATAATTTGTTTTAATTTTATTGGTTTATTGAACGTCTAGAATTAATTAACATTTAATCATAATGCGATCGTTATTGTTTAATAAATAATAAATAAATACTTAATACGCCCCCTTTAAAGTTAATAGTGTTTTTTCACAACAATGTTACAGCAATTAAAATTATAGTTCAATAAAATATCAAGATTGACCTACGCTCTGCAATAAGAACGATTTATTTTTTACAGATCGTAGGTCAACTATCTCAATATATTTCTCAAGTTTTACCTGATCATAAGCATTTTTGTTCAAACCAAACATGTTATGTTAAGTATATTTACCATAAAATGCAAAATATGAGTATCCCGACGATTCACTTGTTTTTACAAGGAACTTTAGCTTTTACTGCATTACTAGGCGGAACGAATGAGCTCAGAAGCGTCGTTAAGGGAACCGACCTTCCAAAAACTTTAATTATCGTCAAACAAGAATGGCGAACGTCTGCAAATATATAGCAGTTATATTTTTAATATAAAGAAACCAGAAGATAATTTAATGTTGTCAATATGTCTCAATCTTTCAATTTCTCATAATCTTAATAAGTTTTAAGACTACAGATGACGAGAAAGGTATCATATTATCAGTACAAACTCTTAAAAATTCTGTTCCTTAAACTAAGGCTAAGTCTCTGTCGCCATATCCTAGTTTGTAAAAAAGGGGTAATGTTGGAATAGAGTTATAGAATAATAAAACGTATCTATAGGCATTCGAGAGCTCTCCCACCAGCATTTTTTAAAAACCGGCCCTTAGTTAACTATACTGCTTGGAGTCAAGCAGGTTATTCAAATTAAAATGCTTGAGCAGTGAACCTTGTTAAGAATTGCAAATACAGAAATAAGATTTAAAGAGTAGACTTAACTTTCAAAATTGTATAAGATTCTATAAGGGCCACCATTTTCTATAAACAATTTGTTGGTTCTTTGAGCATGGGTGTCGCCTTTTACGACACCTCGGTAAGAAATGAGGGTGGTCTATTCTACTCAGCCGGATACTACACAGCGTAGGAGAGTGACTTTGATATACTTTTGTTAAAATATGATTTTGTGTACAAAAATATTGCTGCTATAATTTATAAACATTTTTTCCTTCAAGGTGTTTCAGCAATCGTTTACGCAACAACGTTTCACCCACATCGGAAAAGGAAGCCAACTTGAACGTCACGGTCGAACGAACTGGGTTTGTTGTGTATGGAGCATCACGCCTTGGGTTAACATTGCAGTCACGTTGATTTCTATTTACTGCAACGTAAATATGAAATACGATAAAAAAAACACATGCTATATGCGAGGCATCGATCTCATGAGTGTCTTCACGACTGTCTCGTACGAGTTCCGAACGAAACATAACCATTATTCAAAATCTTTAATATTTAAATGAGTTAATCTTGTATGTATATATATTTTCGGAATCTCGGAAATGGCTCCAACGATTTTCCTGAAATTCAGCATGCAGGGGGTTTTGGGGAGAGAAATTGATCTAGCTAGGTTTTATGTGAAAAAAAAAATCATTTTTGGGCAATAAAAAATACTAATATTTATATTGAATTGAATTTTTGCCGCAAACTGTCAAGTCAGCGTAACTTATTCGGGGAACGGGGAGTCTCGAGAAATTTGAATACCTAAAATCGATCCCCAACTACATAATTACCTTTTCTATTTTTTTATTTTGTAAAAAATTACAGAGCAAGGCTGGGTCACCCAGATATTAATAACTTAATTAAGTTATTGTTTTGGATAGTTCATAATGAGCATACGAGAGCGAGCACACACACACACACACATATATACACTCATGCACACACACGCGCGCACACACACACAAACACACACACATATATAAATTGAAAACACAACAGACGCGTCATTTATAATACGTGATTATGTAGAATTACATTAGATTAGAGAATCACTATTTTTGATCCAGGGAGAGGTAGACACTCGTAGCACAAGTTATTTTAGTACGAGTGTCTAAGCAGTAAGATATTTGTTAATGTGATTTTTGTATTTTATTTTTTACTAGCGGGCCCTCTCCGGCTTCGCACGGGTGTAAAATACATAGCCCAATATCTGCGAAAATGTTCATTTAAATTATATGCTGTAAACGGCCATATTGATCTGTATTAAATTAACAATGTTTTTAAGGTACTTAATTAGATAAGGATTAACGCTGTATTGTTTAAAATTGCTTCGAAAATAAGGCATTATTTTTCGTAAAAGTAAATAACAAAAAATGCTATTGTGGGTTATCCATAAGAAATAGACATATATCGTCGCGGAGTTTTTTGTAGACCTTTTCAATGTGTACAAATAATTAGTACATTATTTTGATAAATCTCGTAGTGTTCAGCCTACGTTTGCAATGTAAGCGGAAAAAATGTAAATATTTACGAAATCACAATAGAAACCTCAAAAGTTACAGTATTTCTCTACTCCATATTGAATATAGTTATTATACATAGAAACCTTCCTATTGAATCACTCTAAATATAAAAAAAACCGCCGCAACAACCGCATCAAAATCTGTTGCGTTGTTTTATAGATTTAAGCATACATAGGGATATAGGGACAGACACAGAAAGCGACTTTGTTTTATACTATCTAGTGATTTTTGAATCTTGTATTTGTTGCAAATTTTTTTGGCTAAATAAAGTTTATAAAGTCCGTGTTTCGTAGTTTTCGCCCGTAGAGTTCGTTTCGCATCAACGTAAAGAAACAGTTGTTAAATTTATGGGTTTAAACTAATCAATAACTATTGTTCGTAATCGTCTAAACATTACGTTCATGAATAAAGAAAATATGTACTGGTATAAAGGATCTTTATTATTGTAATAAAAGATTTGGCGGTAAATCATTGACTTTGCGTACAAAATTGTATTGTACTGGTATAAAGAAGTTTATTATTTATTTTAATACATGGTTTTTGTTCCATTTAAAAGAGGTTTCTTTTATAATACGTTTCTGTAAGGGACTGTTCGATGACCAACTTTATAACAAATGACCTGGTTGTTAGTAAGCAACTTTGGTACAAATATTTAGTACCAAAACGTACCTTTCGGTCTTAAGACCTCAAGCAAATATGAAGGTAAAATTAGGAGTCAAAATAAAAAGACTGGACAATAAATAATGATAATAATGTATTTCTTTCATACAAAATTATTTACAACATTATTATGCACATATCCGTTGTAATACAAATCATTACAGAGATAAATTAAACTTTCGACGCAAATGTACACAGCTTCACCGATACACTAACTTAATTAATTACAGATCATTAGGCACCTTTCCCTAAATACGTGGTAATAATCCTAAGCGTAGAAAAACATAATCGATACGAACATCGCTTAATATGGCGTTTTGAGACACAGAATATGTATTTCAAAACAACTATTCAAAGGCCAAATTGACTTCGTCCTACAACAGATTAAGCAAACTTAAAAATATTATGGCATGCCTAAAGATATTTAAGATTCTTGGACCTATAGCAACGATTTAGTTCCTCATATGACGTCGCATTTAATTTTAGAAATATTTCACCCACCTTGTTGTAAAATTACGTTTTATTTATGTACAATCACGTTTTGCAACTTGTAGCAAACGTGCTTTAAGGTGGTTACAAATTATTGCTAAATTTCATAAAACATCTTGTAACGTATAGAGAACACATTGTATGCGGGTACATTTTGCAGCGGAGCGAGAATTTTGCGCGTAAATTAAGTTATTTAGTTACGCACATTATTTATTATTTTTGTTTCCACAAACAAGCTATGCTATTTCACTAACCCGTACCAGCACGTGACCCGCGCTCAAGTATCAATCGTCAGGAAACGTACTAGTACGTAACCCGCGCTCAAGTAGCCCAATAGTCAGAAAACGTACTAGTACGTGTCGCGCATATGTGTTAAATAAAAAAATTCAGAATGCACTTTTGTTTTATGGAAAATATAAATCAAACGAGCTTCGAATCGATTATGCATATTTATAATTAATACGGCATTTAGTAGCGAGTAGCGAAATGAATAGGGTGAATTGTAACATCCGCTTATCATATTTATACAAAAAGTAGAAGAATATTGAATAACAAGTATAAAGTAAAATATGAAGTTCTTAAAAAAAATTACAGTACATAAAATATAAAATTACTTACATTTTGAAAAAAAAGTATACATAAAACGCTTTGTATATAAAAAAGTTTCTGGAACTTTACCAAGTAAATGTTTTAGTGCTTTTAATGACTGTTTTTATTGATTTTAGTGTTACAAACCTTAATTTAAATATATATTTTTGACAACATAGAGATTTTGTTTCAAACTGTTCGTTGCTTGGTAAACTGCGTAATTAAACAATCGACTACGCGCTACCAAATGTCACCTCTTGAAAATATAACTTACTATATTTACACTCATAAAAAAATTATATTGTTATGCAATAGCGTACAATTTATTGTATTTTATTGTACAAAGAAGAAAATAAAATAATAAAAATGATCAGCTGAAAGGAAAGTAGTAAAGCAGAATAGAAAATCATCGTCATTATTGCATAACTCTACTTTCAACGTTACGACAGGACATTAGGTAAACAATGAACTGTATATAATTTTGTTCCATTACATTACATCATACGATTAAGTATCGTCTCCAAGATCGCCGACCATTACAGACTCGTAGTTAAAATAACATTAGGTACTCATTTTTCAAAAGATAACATATTAATAAGTTATGCTTACTAAGACAGTTATCTTAAAATACTGGCCTGGCGATTGACGTGCCTGCTTCAAATCAAACTCTTTAGACTTATGACATACATACATAATTTCGATATACGCCTTTGTGCTCCAATTTTTTTTTGTTAACTGAATATACATATAACAAAATAGAGTCCCTAAAACCTTCTGTATGTAGTATTATGTAGTCGATTTTGTCAAAATCTAAACGAATTTTTACTAACAGTCAGTACAATTTTTGATGAAGGTTTAGGTTAATAGTACATTCTCGGGAACGGCTAAACCGATTTTTATAGGACTTTTACTGAAAGATAGATGAGGTAGTAGAGTAACATATTTCTAACCCTAGAATTTTCTCGGGTCAGATTTATCTCGGAAAACGTTGCGACAAAGGGGGCACAGCTAGTATTATAAATATCCTTAAAGTAACGCCTAATTCTGCAAATTATCACAACTAATTGTTTACCTCATGAACATTTGTATTGTAACATAAAATTCGCACGTGATACATTAAAAAAAATTCATTTCACGCTGATATTTGATATATCTGGTATTTGAAATACTCTCTTATGCACTCATAACCCGCACAAATATTGCATCAAAGAAACAAATATACACAACAATCTAAACTTATATCATCATATAAGAATTTCTTTCTACATTAAATCATTTATCAGTATTCAATATAAAATGGCCCACTGTTTTATAAATGTATGAAAAATTGCAACGGGATAGTACTGAACATAAATAATATTTATCTAAACATCTTATAACTATCTAAACTAATAATAAGCAATATTTACATCTGATATATTACAATAATAATAATTCTAATTCTATACTAAATATTTTACATTACATAATATAATACTTTTAATGAATACAAATTTCTACTAAATGAATAATATGTAATTGTGTATAATTGATATATTCTTATGGTTAGATAGTTCGGTAAAACCATCCTAACATAATTATTGTCAAAGCAACGAGAAGCAATTAATAAATTTATAAAATCCTACCTATAAATTTAACAAAAAAATGTTGACATAACAAATTGCAAATCATTTCGAAACTAGGGCGGTAGATCTAGTTATCTTCATTGATGATTTCATAAAATTGTAATAAAATATACAAATACAACAAGTATTTCCTAGTATCTACTAAGAAGTAAAAACCTAAGAAATGTAGACTAATGCATCTAAAAATAGGATAAAAATGTGATGATTAAAACGAATAATTAAGTCCAGTGAAATTTAGGTTTTGATAAATAAGAAAAAATATAAAAAAATTACAAAAAACTGAAAACATACTGAATTGACTATAAATGTTTATTTTCGTAATCTAAAGATTTACGAAAGAATCAAAATATCATTTAATTCTAAATAACAACATTCTCATCATATTTTGCATAGTTATAATACAACTTTATGAAATAATCAAGCGGACAACAATTACATACATTATGTTTCAGTCTTGCTTCGTTATTTACATGGACAACAATTTTAACACCAACCAACAACGATTATGTTTATGATGAATTAACATATTGTAACTATCAATTGTTAGTACCATGGCTGTAAATATCACAATTTTATTCATCTAACTGTCCAATATTATAAATTAAATCCAATGAGACTTCAATCACGTAATTACTAAATGAATATATCATATATTCGTAGAATCAAGTATTAAGAAAAAAGAAAAGATGTTTGTTAAATTTGTCCCATAGGGATCTGGTGTGATCTTAAATTAAATAATAGTATTGTTAAATATACATCATTTAAGAACGGAAAAATCATAAAGATACGGGTAAATGGTTCAAATTCATTGATACCAAGGTACGCGCCAATTACTTTTCAAAACATCTTCCAAATCTAATTTTTAGCACGTAAATACGAATAATTTAGGTATAATTAAGAAAATAAGATAATAAGTGCATTAAACCAGTAAAGAAATTTTCACTAAAAAAAGAAGTTATATTATGGTAACAGATAACTAATAAATTATTAATCTACGAAACTATTATTGGAAACGTCCGATGGTAGGCTATTGAGCCTATCATGCGACTAAATTTTTAACATGATGTTAACGTTATGATGATATGATGATAATGTTATACACACATGAATGTATAGTTTGAATATTTCAATGATACAAAATAATTGTCTCTGAAACAGACCACGTAATTACCTTAAATTACCATAGAACTTTTATTCCTTGACCAAGCCATCAGTTCAGAAAAAGAAAGATTATACTCTTAGACATGCCCCAAAAAATAAGAACACTCAACATAGGCCTAATGTAACGTACAGATAAAAATATAAATATCAGATTTTAAATGATGTTCAACAAGGTTATCAGCTTTCTAAACTTTCTTTAGTCTGAACCAAGAATCAGTGACGAAACAGAAAATGTTGATTATGGATAAATTTACAGCAATATGGATTTGGTTATTTCACAAGTCTATGTACGCGAATTATTTTTTTCTCTGTCATGTTACAAGATAATAAATAATTTAAGAATGCATACACAACAGAGTATATGGAGTAATATTCCATAACAAATTTACATAACCATATTAAACATACAATTCTACCGCTATTTCTATTGTAGTTTGTCCGTTTGATGAACAATAAAAATTAATATAGTGTGACGCCCATTCAAAAAATTAAGCCAATAATTGTATATACTAAGGGTAAAAAATTTGTAGTATATATTGGTGTTTTGTTTCTTAAAATCTAAGTTACATTAGACTCATAGTATCGTTTTTTAATCATTTACTCAGAGGTTAAAATAGTTGTGATTTGTAATACTATTATTTAAACAGTACTACAATGAAAGGTATGAATTTCGGAAATTTCTGCCTTCAATGCTAAGCATTTTGGCGGATGAAACATTTTGAGACTGATGATGAGACTGTTTGGTATAAACATACTATATCATAGTAAATTGCGGTCTATTACTTTCCCACTATTAGGCAAAAGCCTCCTATATAATTGAATAGAAGGACTGAAGCTTAAACTTATCACACTATTCAAATGACGTTAAAGAGGAGACCAATATCAATTCTTGGTAATTCTCTAAGACTTCTGGTTCGACATTTTTGCCACGATGTTATCTTTTACAGTAAACCGTATTATGTAAATTGTGTCATGAGATAACAATCAAAACACATAAATATAAGTAACTGGTATTTCGTTCGGTCAAATTTATTATTTAAAATACACTCAATTGTGTGCTATGTAATTTATATTGTCCTCCTAGAGAAAAACGTGAATTCAATACATCGTATATTTATGCCTGTACATCCTATATTCATGTATATAAGCTTTCATTGTACCAAAATGCATGTTTAGCCAGGTTTATGGAACCGCTAATTCTTTGTGAGCCACGTTTTTTCCACCTTTCTGCCACATTTGGGACCAAAATCATTATTATGATTCGTTTCAGTACCCTTGCAGTAATTTTATAACAAAGTATGAGCTTCTACTTCCTACCAAAAAATTGACTCAATTGAATTAAACCAGTCAGTCACGGACGGATATATGGGTTGTATATATCGTACAATTTACGATACATAATAATATCCAAAGCTCATAACTTTCATCGGAGAACTGTAATTTGTGATTTGTTAACATCGATATCAGTATTGTTTAGTTTATAAATATATAATGACGATTTCAGAGTTTCAGAGATCCAGTGGTAGCTTCAATATAATTTGACGATTCAAGTGCATGTAAAAGGCAACTTGAATAAAGAATAATTTGTATTTGATTTAATGTTTGCTCCCCGTGTTGAAGAAATAAGTTACTATACACAGTTTATTGGTTTTGATCTAAAGCCGATTATGATGCTGATGGTACGTGGACTATCAATACTTAGTACGTGCTACGTACCGTTCTACGTACCGCTAGTGTGCGGAACTATGATTGTGCTGAGCCTTCTTTTTGCGCTGTGCCAGCATATCGTAAAATGGATTGTGGCTGATAGAACGTCGCAAACATTCGATCCATTCGTCACGTTCCTCTGCTGTCGATGCTGACATTCTGTAAGTATATAATACAACGATTAAGAATAATAACACTTCCACTAATATAATTAACATTTAAATTTTTCTGTATTGGAAAATGGGCCGTTCATAAAACACGTCACGCTAAAATAATCCGTAATAATTCGTAGCGTGATATCATTGATGGCGTTGAAAGAAGGCTTACAATGTATCTGACTCAATCAAGCCTAATTTATAACTGAGTCACTTCAATACTCGGCGTACGATTTATTTATTTATTTTAATTTAAAACAGACATCTTAGTCCATATATAATATTAGTAATATTTCTTAATGACTATGTTAGTACTTAATAACTAAGTAAAAATGACCTAGTCCTCTGAATGACTTTCCACACCAGAGGACTATCATACTTATTAGCTATATTGTTCAAAATACGGTTACTGCTACCACGCAACCTGTTTAATAAAGAGGCGGTCTTTTTCTGCCAAAATTCGATATTATATATATATAAAATATAATATATATATATATATATATATATATATATATATATATATATATATATATATATATATATATATATATATACATATATATATATATATATATACATATATATATATATATATATATATATATATATATATATAAACTCATTGGTATTTGCCCAGGTTTGAACCCGTGACATCCTCGAAAGAATTGCACGGTGTTACCGCTAGGCTACAACAGCTCTTGATGACATATAAAACAGTTAAATTAGTAAGTATCTAACAAATGAGAGGTATATGTACCTGTAGACAGTGTGCTTGCCCTCAACGACCTTCCCTTCGGAGTCAGTCTTACACGCCTTGATGAGGTCGGCGCCGCCGCTCGCGTACAGCTCTAGACAGTGCGGCCGCTGGCGATCGTGGGCTGCACGGACCTGGAATAAACATGTTTTAACTTTTAGTGGCATTATTATAATGCCACTTAACAAAATTTGTGCAGAATTTGTCCTTGACCATCAATAATGATGAAATAGTTTAAGATAGCGATATCAAATTTTTTAAAATAATCGATTTTTAATAATCGATTAATTTTTCATCAAAAATCGATTATTTTCGGTATCCTTTTTCCTTTTTTTACTCTTTTTCTTGTTTTTTAAGACTAGATATGCATTGTTGGATGAAACCAATTAGTCAATACTACACATTTTAATCCAATTTCACAAACAGCGTATCTGATATTATTTCTTGGTAGTTGTCCACTTTAATTAGCCTTTATTGTAATTAATTATTAATATATAAAAAAGACAACTTTTATAATAGTCAGAAAACAATCGATAAAAAAATCGTTTATTTCGTAACAAAATGATCGTGTTTTAAAAATCCATTATTTTTAAAGCCATAATAATCGATTTTTTAATAATTGATGTTTTCTACTCCAAGTTACATCCCTATTTAAAATATCAATATCTTAAAATAGAAACTGTAGTAATTTTTTATCTGTAACTTTGTTTATTGGACAGTGATAAAGTCTCGCGGTACTAAAGGAGGTTAATTGCAAATTTTGCATTATTTACATAGTGAATTATTTACAATTGATATTATCGTGAAGATATAGAAAAGATTTAAAATCGAACCAGTGTCTTTTAGCTAATGGTTACGCACGATGTCTCTGCAAAATTAGAGGGGACTGTTCTGATGGTTAAAATGCTTCAATACGTCTACTGAACTGTTAAAAAGAGGCTGATACAGAAAGCCTACTATACTCTTGAAGATAATTTAGAAGATAAGAATGTGTGGATAGCTCTCTTTGAACCTGTACAAGAACAGTAACGACTTAATGTAAATAATATTAAGAATTATATTTTTAAAAGAGCAACCGCCGAGTTTCTTGCTGGCTCTTCTCGGTAGGAACAGCTTTCCGAACCAGCAGTAGAGTTGACGATTCAAAAGCACTTGTTTACAAGTTTATTTGAATAAAGAATATTTTGAATTTGAACGCGATCTGTTTTACTAATATTCAAAAAGAGAGTATGCTAAGACAGTTTTTCTCACTCTATCACTGTAATAGTCTGTTACGGTAGCCACTTCTTGTTTCTCTCCCCTTATAGAAAAGTATAAGGTTTAAGCTTACCACGTGCTACAATGAATCAACATTGCAGCATCGGAGTTACATTACTGAGGAATTATATACGCATATCCCGATTTAATCCCGTATTCCAATAAATCAGGGATGAGCAACCTTTTTAATTTTTAATAATTAATTTAAATGTAGTAACACTTCCTATTAATAAACAAAATTAAAATTAAAAAATTAAAAAAAAAATAGATTTCAGTTTAGTATGTACTACCATACCATTTTTTAAAATTAATTTTTTAACAATATTTTAATAGAAAATAATGAAAGTCTATAACATAAATTCAATATTAGAAATGCTTGACGAGTCTCATAATAATATGTTTAAAGAGCCTCAAGTGGACCGCGGGAAAAGTGTTATTAATCTCTGAAGTTTATTTTCGAAATTGTACCCCGTTTACCATAGGTAAAGTAAAAGGTAGGTAAGTACTAAAGTAGATAGTTCATATGTTTTAACCGAATTCAACTTACAAATTAATAGGGTACTTACAGAAATGTTTTCTAATGGAATGATGCCCCGTGGCTCCTTATCCGTTGTATACTCGAAGTAATAAAGGCAATTGTCGTTCAATATAAACCATCTTCTCTTCCATGATTTGTACCTATAACAATATTTAAAAAAAATGGTAAAGTTACTGTCACATACAACAACATGTAGGTAGCCTGTCGTAGCCCAGCGGTAACACCGTGCGCCTCTTTCGAGGAGGTCTAGGATTCAAACTCCGGACAGGCATCAATGAGTATTCTAGTAAAACTTATGTGTCTAATTGGTAATTGCAATTTATCACACGCTTTTCGGTGAAGGAAAACATCGTGAGGAAACCTGCATATCTCTAGAGAATTCTGGAGATATGTGTAACCTACCAATCCGCACTGGAGCAGCGTGGTAGGTCTTAGCTCCAATCCTTCTCTCCAAAAACAGAGAGAAGAGGCCTATTCCCAGCAGTGGCAAAGTCACAGGCCGTTACTTTACTTTCTTTTTTTACAACAACATGAATATTGTAACGATTACATAGAAATGATTCCTTACTTAATTAATTCATAATAATTCATACAGACGTGGTGGGTTCTGTATCATGGCTCTTACAAATCCTATATGTTTATTAGGAATACTAGCTGTGCCAGCAGCTTCGAACGCGTTGAAATCAGTGTGTCACGATTTTTTTCCCGAATTTAAATTTTGAACATAAAAGTAATGTAATGTAAATATAATAATAAATGTATATATAAATAATAATTATGGAAAAATTTCTAGTACCTAGATAGATACGTGAGGCGATTGAAATAAGCTATCACCGAATTGTAACAGAGACTGTGGATGGGCACTGCCTGCAGCGTGGAAACCCATTTTTGGCACTACCAGTACTACTATAGACCTACTAGAACCGGACACCGTAAACGTCGCATGCACAAAATCCTTTCGGGTATCCGATGACCAAGATTAAAGAAGCGACGGGCAGCATAGAAGACGCGCGAACAGCGCCGATGCCGTCCCTCCCCCCGCTCCAACTACTCTCGAATCGCGCCCGGCGAGCTGCTATACGCAGTTCCCGGCCTTCCCGCCGCGATAACGCCGCGCAAAGAGCTCATGAGTAAGAGCCCCGTATGGGCTTGAAACTAGTCGGGCTCATCCGATAAAATAATACGTGAGTATAGCCGGTTTCTATACATTAATTATGAATAACACTCACGATAGTTTAAATTAAAAAATAAAAGTAATTATCGTGTGTTAACTATAAGAGATTTTTGAATAACTTTCACCGTTTACGTAGCACTAAGCTACTTTACTGGGCTGAAGGCAGGGTCATTGCTATCTTCGTCAAAGGGCAAGTGATTGTAGGAATATAAAATAAAACATATTTTACCTGCCGCCCTGTTTCCACAGCCAGCCCTCCTTGTCCGGGTTGAAGAAGGTATGCATGAGATCATTACCGTCGTCCTCGGGAATTTTAAACGGCTCCGTCTTTATCGACTCGTATAAAGACTGGAAAGATAAACAAGACTTATGTCAAACAAGAATATATAAGATACAACGACAAAATATGAATAATCGACGTACATTGGGGCACTTATACCGAAAAACAGCTCTAAACTTTTAAAAAGTGTAAAAAATATATAAATATGTATCTAAATAAAAAAAGAACAAAATATTATAGAAAGTTATGAAAATTTTAAACATAATTTGAAAATAAACTTATTATACAATTTGAATTATAAGTTGACGAATTACAGGAGAGAATCGAAGCGAAAATTGTCGTGCCGAGCCCACTTAGAGTGGGATAATGGCAGAAGAATGATATAATTTGAACATTACACAAACAAAAATATTGAATTAATTAGTTCCTATTTCAATCATAAAGAAAAGCATCTTAAGATTAGATTAATATATAAACTCATTATTGTTTTATATATTTCAGAGTAATAACAAATAGCAGAGAAGACATAACATAAAAGATTATATGGAAACATAGTTTATGGTGAAACCTATAAAACATAACCGAGTTATAAAACATAGGAACAGGCTTACTTTTCTATTGGTCACGTGATTATAGCGTTGTCAGTATATCCGGTATTTAAAAATAAAGAGATGATATTTGACTTCCGATCCCGACATATACACATATTTTTATACAATAAAATAAACATTTAAATATCACGAAATCATGTTAACACACTTTTAATTAAATCGTACCCAGACAATAAGAAAAATGAAAAACTTACATCAAAAATGAATAAAAATTTTATCTTTATGCAAAACAAGGATACACATAACACGATATTATAACGATTGTTATCAACCACTTATGTCGAACACTGTGCGACGACTAACTTGTCAAATTGAACATCGCCGTCAGTGCATTTAATCTATCTACATACAATAATATTGTCCATGTACAATATATACATAAAATACTTTTAAATTTCGTCCAAACTTAGAATGGCCATTTAACATTTGCAAAATATAGAAAAAATTGAATTTATTTTAAAATCGAGATTTCAAAAGTTATTAAGTGATTTTTTACTCAAAAAATTAAGCGAGATTTTTTAATCGAACCTTTTAATATTTATCGTTTAGTTTAAGTTATGAACTTTATAATTTTAAATATAAAATGGAACAATTAGCCTAATGTTTCAAAGCTAGTTGGTACGATTGATATTTCTATATATTAATACAGGATATTTAATTTATTATTTTGTGTACTCTGTACCTTTTTGTTGATCTAAATTCGAAATTTATATTAAAAAGAGTGACAAAAATAAGTATATAATTTTATTAGTTAGTAAAATTTATTATTAATATTAGTAAAATTTAAACGAGTGAAGAATATATTGAATAGTGGTGTAGTCTTTTAAATCCAAATTATTTAGATGTAGATAAGATTTCATTGTAAGATAAATAATTAATGGAAAATAAAAATTGCCGTCTGATACAACAATGTTGGCTGTGTGTACGGAGTATGGACGATAAAGTGCCCTGCGATAATAAAGATACGATGGAGTAATCTTGACATATATAAGCCTCACAGATTTATATTTTTAGTTTATTATATCTCCCGTTAATTACGCTAGGTGACAGTTCCATATTTTACAACTATTTATAATGTCAATACGATTTCGTAATACAGTAAATTAACTTCACAAAATAGAGCCTAGCTACAGACATCTTCCAATCTTCCAATTGCTAATCTCATTAGCTCCTAGTTCATCTCGCGGACTAACTGGTCAGATCAACGACCATTAGAGCTAGGCCAAACAATAGTTTGGCCTAGCTTTAATGGTGAGTAAAGTATTCTTTACTCAATAAATAGCAATATAGTATTATCGATCCATGGCTTAAATTATTGGCTTACAAGTAATAATGAAACCTATAAGCATCACATTAAGTTTGCTTTTTAATTTTAACACTTTGTTATTTTAAGTTTTTTCCTTGTACTACTTTGACGTCTAATGGTCTGCCTATGTCGTACATCCAAACGGTGCTAAGTTACTTCATTGTATGTTAATGAAATTTTGACCGGTACCGTTTTGTCAGTAATGAATTCCAGAATGTTGAGAGAGAATTTGTAAGACTTTCCATGCAAACCAGACATTTAACGAAAAAATGAATTTGTTCATTTAAAAACCGAATACGAAATCCCACAAAAGTAATTTAACTAAATCATATTTTATACCGAGTTACCAACAAAATTAATAATGAAATTATTTTGCTATAATCCGCGATTAAGTAAATAGAAAATACATATAATGCTAAATGTAGAGATGACTATCCGTTTTCAGGTTAGGATACATAAAAACACATTGTATGAAACATCTAATACACATATATGAAAACGGATTTTCCACTGTAGATTTATATTTTATATTTACTTCATCACTATAATTTCATTATTACTTTCGTATTACAGATCTCCGAAAAGTAACGGCTGATTCTATAAATTATTGAAGTTACCAACTATTATAGAACTTTTAATACGAAATCTCATTTTTCTTGCACTCCTTGTATTAATTAACATGTTCAACAACACCATAATTTATCAACAAATGAGAATGTAGTCAACTGTTATCACTAATAAAGCGATACTGTTCGTTTATACGAGTACTTTTGCGGTAAAAGATTAGTATCGAGATAAGGCCGTTATATTGACACAGCCTATCTATAGTGTATCGAACTGCGTCATTAGGGTTATTTGGCTTATCGCGTAAACAAGGTTGGGTCATAGCAATTAGTTTACTCTAAATAACGTAAGATAATGAATATTATTAAATAACATGTTATTGTTTGCTTTATTTTCATTTTAATGGTTGAATTTTATAATAAAACTAGCGGCCTGCCCATGCTTCGCGCGGGTATAAAATATATATCCCATGTCACTCTGTGTAAAAAAATGATTAAAATCGATCCAGTAGTTTTGATTTATTCATTACTGCCCGTGGCCCGCAAGCGTTAAATTTGGAGAAAAACAATTTCCTCTCCCTATACCAAGACGATTTCCTGCTATCTTTGGAATATCTAAACTCATATAGTACATTTTTACTTATTTACTTTTACATTTTACCTATGTATTTAATTTTTACAATTAATTACAGAATGTCTTTAAACAAACTCTTAAAATATTCGAAGTGCTATAGGGTGAAGCGCGGCGTCCTCACGGCATTTTAAATCTGTAATATCTCGGAAAATGTTCACTAAATTACATACTGTAAACGGCCATATTGACCTATATTAAATCAACAATTTATTTAAGGTACTTAATTGCATAAGGATTAATGTTGTATTGTATAAAAATTGCTTTGAACATAAGGCATTATTTTTCGTAAAAAGTATATGACAAAAAATGCTTTTGTGGGTTATCCATAAGAGATAGACATATACCATCGCGGACTTTTCTGTAGACCTTTTCAAGGCGTACAAATACTTAGTACATCATTTTGATAAATCTTGTAGGGTTTAGCCTGCGTTTGCAATGTAAGCGGACAAAAATGTAATTATTTACAGAAACCTCAAAAATTACAGTATTTCTCTACTCCGTATTGAATGTTATTATACGTACAAACCTTCCTTTTGAATCACTCTATCTATTAAAAAAAACCGCATCAAAATCGGTTGCGTAGTTTTAAAGTTTTATGCGTACATACGGAAATATGGACTTTGTTTTATAATATGTAGTGATGCCGTGTGGTATCCGGCTGAGTAGAATAGACCACCGTAATTTCTTACCAGAATAGACCATTGTAATTTTTCCACCAATGTTTCGTAAGAGGCAACTAAAGTAATTTGACCAACTGTGTGATATCCGGATGAATAAAATAGACCAATCTCTTTTTTACCGAGATGTCGTAAAAGGCGACTAAGGAAAGTTGACCCACTGTGTGGTATCCGGTTGAGTAGAATAGACCACCCTCCTTCTTACCGAGGGGTCTACCCAATAATGTGACAACATGTTTATAAAATGTTTTGCCAACCCCACTTAGAGTGGGATATAAGCAGGAGGATGGATGGTTCAATTCTATAATAAAATTAATTTGTAATTATTTAAAGAAAGACTATACAAGACATATACTAAACTAAAACCAAATTGGTGGTCTAAAACCATATTGATGTACCTGAAAATGTTCTCCGTGAGCGTTACATTTTAGTTAGTACATAAATAAATTTTCATAACACATAATTCACTCAATATGCTGACCTTGCCGATGAGGAACGTTAACGATGTAATTTTGGAATCACGATGTTCAGTGTGAATTTATGATGCCTTTTGAGTTCCGCAAGTTTCTTATTAATAAAAAGAAACCTATTTAGTTTTAGAGATGCTCATAATAAGAGTCTTTTAATTGACAAGGTTTTAATTGTTTTCTACATGTTCTCAATAGCTAAAGAATAGTAATGGAACAATCACCATTGAAGTAAGTGATGAAGTACTGAACACATATTATTACAATTCTGTGATATAGCACCAGTTACTTGTTCAGTTTAATACAAAAGTTATCATCTTTAGGGGCTAAGTTGCAAGTGAGGCAGCGAAGTTTATTTCGTGTGATAATAAAAACCATGGTATTTTGTTTTTGTCCCAGATGTAGTTAAAATTTAAATTCAAAATATTCTTTATTCAAATACTGTTTTTAAGTACTTTGAAATGTTTTTAAAAAGCTACCACTGATAAGTTTGCTCCTACCGAAGAAGTACCAGCAAGAAACTCGGCGGATAATCTTTTCTGTTATTGCGGTATTAAGTAATGACTTCTCTAAATAAATATAATATCCATGCCTAAATAGCGATAAGTAAAGTATTTGGTGATATAGTTTTTAAAAAGGATACAACTTAATGACTTTTAATTGAATATTGCCGTAAGGTAATTTATTTATTTATTTATTTTATTTATTTTATATTATGGAAACAAACAGTACTATAATAATTATTTACATTATAAACATATAAGCCAAACATAAACCAAAAACAGTTTCCAAATATTGCATTAACACATAACAATTTAACATGCAAATGAAGGGATGCTTAATAAAGAATTACAATTCGATAGTACAATAAAAAATGTTATAGTAATAATAATAAAATCATTAATATAATATAGTTAAATATTACATAAGATTATTTATTTATTTTTTTTTTATTTTTTTTTTTTTATATTATTTTTAACAGCTTTTTTAAAATTAGGGAGAGAGAGGTGAAATATATCTAGTTCCGAAAAAAGTTTATTGTTAAGTGCACAGCACCTGTTTATGACACTGTTACTCGCATATTTGGTTCTAGTGGACGATACATGAAAAGTGATCTTTCGTCGAGAATTAATCCTTGGACAGTTAAAATTAATTCTGGAAAGAAGATAACTTGAATCGATAGTACCATGCAAAATTTTGTATAATAGCATTTGGTCTCGTTCTATGCGTCTGTCAGAGAGTGTTGAGATGTCATGCAATGCAGTCATATCGCCGGAACAGTTAAATCTGAGATGCTTTAGGAATTTTCTCTGAATTTTATCAATTTTTTCAATATGTGTTTTATATTGAGGATTCCAAACAGTAGAAGCATATTCCAAAATAGATCTAACAAATGACTGATATAGAAGAATGCGTGTTTTAACATGCTTAAACTCTTTGGAAATCCTAATAATAAACCCGAGCATTCGATATGCCCTTAGTGTTATGTTATTGACATGCTCAACATAAAGCAATTTTGAATCTAGCAAGACGCCCAAATCTCTGATCAACGAGACTCTATTTAAAGGTGCATTTTTTAGGTAATAGGTAAATCTAATAATATCTTTCTTGCGACTAAATGAGATAATGCTACATTTTTGAATATTCAAAAAGA
The DNA here is from genome assembly GCA_029227775.1 of Morpho helenor. Lineage (NCBI taxonomy): Eukaryota > Metazoa > Arthropoda > Insecta > Lepidoptera > Nymphalidae > Morpho > Morpho helenor. The sequence goes on along the minus strand of JARGCU010000019.1, from coordinate 6,361,246 downwards.
GAGAATTTGTGACACAGTAATCACACAAAGAATCCAAATCCTTTTGAAAATCTTTGCAGTCATTTACATTCTTTACAATTTTATATATTTTAGTATCATCTGCATACAATAGACATTTAGAATACTTAAAGACAGATATAACATCATTCAGATAAATATTAAATAATAATGGCCCCAAATGGGACCCCTGTGGAACTCCAGATGGAACCGGAATAAAAGTGGAACAAAAACCTTTTACCGTCACTGCCTGAGTCCGATTAAACAAATATGATTCAATCCATCGAAGGAGGTCACCGTGTACACCAATACACCGCAATTTTTTTATAAGAATAGTGTGTGAGATCTTATCGAATGCCTTGGAGTAGTCGGTGTACACGACATCCACCTGAGAACCTGCATCCATTGCCATCAATACAAAATCAGTAAATTCGCAAAGATTAGTCTCAACCGATCTCTTGTTCATAAACCCATGCTGTTGAGTTATTATAAAAGGTCTTAAGATTGGATATATTTTATCATAAATAATTTTTTCAAATAGTTTTGGTATACAACTTAATTTAGAAATAGGCCTATAGTTTTTAATATTATGTTTGTCACCATTCTTATATATAGGGACCACAAAGGACTGTTTCCATACTGCGGGCAACGTGCATGTACGCAATGATAAACTAAATAAAATGCAAAGAGGTATAGATATTGTTTTAAAACATTGTTTTAGAAACAAAGGTGGTATACCATCAGGGCCAGGCCCTTTCTTCGTATTTAAAGATTTTAAGTATTTGCGTATTGTGAACATCGACATAGTAACGGAAGACAAGTGCGTAGGGTAATCATTCAAAAGATCATCTGAACGATCGATGGACAGCGCCAAGTTTTGAGACATGTTTGATTCAAAAGACGAATAAAAGTAACTATTAAATAAATCACTTATCTCTTGCCCACTGCTAGCTAATCTATCATCCAAAAACATTCTATTAGGCAGTTCACTAACTTGCTTTTTTGATTTTACAAAAGTCCAAAAATATTGAGAGTTTTTTAAAAGATTTTTTTCTGCATTATCAATGTATTTAGTATAACATTCTGCTTGAACACGTTTTTGTTTTTCTCTTAGAAATTTAAAAGTACTATAATCACTATAATTTCCATATATTTTCCACTTTCTATGAAATTTCTGTTTTTCCTTAATGATTTTTTTCAGAGCAGAAGAGTACCAGAAGGGATATTTACTTTTATCTATAATAACTTTTAGAGGAATGAAGTTACTTATTATTTGTTTTAAAATTTCATAAAACGTATTAGTACATACTTCAACATTAGCGCTGTTCAAACAGTTATACCAATTAATTTCCGATAAAGCTCTATTTATTACTTCATAATCAGCTTTATGAAAGAGCCGAACCGTACGAGGGGCATTCTTTAGGTACTTTATATATATCTCATCCAAACGTACATTCAAAGCAGGATGATGTTTATCCTCAATAAGTAACGGCATAATGTTTCTTGTGACAATACAATGCGAAGAACTAAGAACCAGGTCTAGACAGCGATTATTCGTGTTTGCTACTAAATTAAACTGAGTCAGATTATTGAATAACATAAATGATGATAATGCGTTAACTGATGGCAGCGAACTGTGATCAGTAAGGTCTGCAGATAATCCATCATTAGACATAGTCCATTTCGCCAAAGGGATATTAAAAAAAGGGGTAAGTAAAATATTTGAACTAATTACGTGGGTATCTGGTTTAGCATAGTGTATTTATTGTTAGCACGAAATTTAATTTTTTAAACTGCTCAGTAGAATATTTAGATAATAGTAATTGCAAATACTCGTAATCAGTTCTCTAATTATTTTACGTGCTGGAAAACTTTTGTATGACACTCAAGGAATAATGCTAAAACAGATTATAAGAAAACTCATCCAGGTATTTCATTATCAATATTAACTTTGTAGCGTTTTATAGCACCATGTAAGATATACCTAGACGTTAATGTGTGATGTGGTATTGTAAAACGACAGAAGCGACCATTGTTAAGTCAAATGGGCATTAAGGATGAACCAACCCATAACCAGAAGTCCTCTAATGAAGACGCCAAGCGTACCGTAAAATTTTTAATCTATGTTCAGAGTCCATGGAACATAAAGTACGCTAATCAGTCTCCTGGAAGTAATCGAGAAAATTACATGATTGACCTCGACCAGAAATATGCAATCGTTGTTATGCAAATCAGAAATTCTGGATTCTCGCCCATAGAATCCAAAGATATCAATGGTACTGAAGACTTTAAACAATACTGTGTAAAAGTATGAGTAAATAATTTTTATCTTCGCCTGGGTGATAAATTCTTATTCACCATTAACACATTAAAACATTGCCACTTATCATTAAGTGAGAGTTTAAGCGCCATGGATAATAATTACTAAAATTGTCATATTACTATTTTTTGTAATTTAAACTATCGTGAGTAGTATTCATAGTTAATGTGCAGAACCGACTATACTCACGTCTTATTCTATCGGGTTAGCCCGACTAGTTTCGAATCCATCCGGGGCACTTATTCATGAGCTCTAAGCGGGCAACCCGATAGAATAAGACGTGAGTATAGCCGGTTCTATTCATTAACTATATCATATTACTACTTTTATTATTAAAGGCTTTTTTATAAAGTGAAAGGGTATGAAAAGTTGTAATTCCTTTTATGCTTTTCATAGCATAGCTGCAACTCAAGATCGCTAATTTCACTAATAAAGATGCGTCGGTTAGCCCGTTGGTAACTACTTTGGAAAGTACGCAGGGCGTGAATTTATTTAGCTAGTTTGAGGTAGTACACAAATATAAAAAGTCAATACTTATAATATACCCACTATAATAGCTCAACTAACTTTATCATTTGCATGCAAGACAATGAAAAATAAATAGAAATAAATAGAAGAAAATGAAATAGAATAGAAAAACATGCCGTAATGGCGTTTAATGCGTCACTGAGCAGGGCGTGCATAGAAGCTTCTCGAAGATACGAAACATGGAGAGTTGGGAAATGTTGTCCTAAGGGTGCCTTGTGTGGCTGGACCATGGCTTATGACGACGAATAGTGAAGTACAAGTGGTAGGCCTATGTTTTGTCATCGTGATCAAGAATCGCGTGATGATTAAACTATAGCGACCGGCGCGTAAACATGGACCTGATCTTCGCCAGCAAAAATGTTGTGTGTGTAAATTTATTTTATTTATTATTTATCTGTGTTTTCGATCGTTATTTAATCGTTAAGGAATATTAGCAACTTACCAAGAGTAACTCTTGAGGCAGATCGCCGCCATTGTTGATCCCGCGATTCATCGCGACGAACTGCTCAGGCGTAGGTTTGTCTTTCACGCTCGGGTTGTGAAGCGACGTATTGAGCATTATTATCGCGAAACTGAGCACGTAACACGTGTCCGCATTCGTGAATATATCGGGGTTTAGTTGGCAGTATCTTTGAGCGAAACTTTCCATCATGCGATCAATCTTTTGTGCTTCGCCGGGCAAACGAAAACTCCAAAGGAATTGTCTGTAATTATAACGTATAAATATAATTTTTTTGGCACCAGAATAACAATTTTATCACGCACAATTCTGTCGTGGGAATGAGAATACGTTTGTATGTATAATAAAAATTGAAAATTCAGGTTTACTTTCACACGAGTTCAGTAAACCCGTTTAAAGAAGATAGAAAAGGATAATTATTAATAAAAGGTTTGTATTATCGTCATCATCCTCCTGCCTTTATCTCATCTAAGTGGGGTCGGCACATGTTATAAACATGCTGTCACATGATTTGGCTGCATTTTTACGACCGGCCGCCTGCCTGACGTCAACTTACCTCAGTCGTATTTTACGACACCTCGGTAAGAAAGAGGGTGGTCTATTCTACTAAACCGGATACCACACGGAGGGTCAACTTACCTTAGTCGCCTTTTACGACACCTCGGTAAGAAAAGAGGTTGGTCTATTCTACTCAGCCGGATACCACACGGCGGGACGACTTACCTTAGTCGCCTTTTACGACACCTCGGTAAGAAATGAGGGTGGTACTATTCTATTCAGCCGGATACCACAAGGCGTAAAAGGTTCGTATTATATGGTCGATAATTAAGATTAGCAATTTTGCTAATAGAAATTTTCATTTTCAATGTAGGTTAAATTTGCTTTATTTTGGAAACTATCGATCCTGTTTCTTCAGATTCATTGTAGCTCATACAGCCACTATACATAAAACAATAACTACACAATTTAATCAAAACAGCTTTTAAAGATAGTAGATTTCAAAACGCTTTATTGAGGAACGAAGCTGGACTTTAATAATATATATAAGTAAAAAGTAATAAATGTTTGAAGGCCATACCAAATTGTACTACATAAAGGCGCACCTGTTTATAAACATAATTAATTTGCTAATTGGTGTTGTACCTATTTTCTTTCAGCACTAACGATTTTTATAATTTCTTTATTTATTCATCCAAATTTAAGTTCAAACATTAAATAAAAGTAAAATGTAAATTTCTTAATATATATAGGAAATATTTAAATTAGCAACCTGTATGTACCTGTATTTATTATTCTTTCATAAGGAAAATGTGGAACCCACTATATTATTTCAACGTGGATTACTCATATATGCTTTTAATTATCTAGAGATAATTCATAGAAATCCAGTGGTGAGACCGTGCGACTTCGAGTGAGTCACGGGTTCCAACCCGGGCAGGCAACAATGAGTTTTTCTGTTAAATTATATGTGCGTAATTGCTAATTGCAATTTATCACACATCAACATCGTGCGGATGCCTGCATATCTTTAAAGGATTCTCTCTGCTTCTTTTAAAAAACGGAGAAAATATTTTGGTCGGTTTGGGGCACCAATGCGGATCAGAAGGTTACACTTATCCCCATAATCTTATCCTATGCGTATGCCCAACAGTGAGAAAAGTAGCAGACCGTTACTGAATGTAATTTCTCCTTACCATAGAGGATAAGATGAGGCGGCCGGTCGTAAAACCGCAGCCAAATCATACAGCATGTTTATAACATAATGTGGGATAAGGGCAGGAGGATATATATACATAGAGGATAAGATGAATTGTAAATATAAATTAAGCACAATTAATTTTAAACCCCGCGAACCCTCCTGTCATTTTCACCTTTAATCTATTACGAATCTGTTGCGAATTCAGTATGTGTAGTAAATAAATACTGAATTTGCTATTTTCATTTCTTTCGGCCTCCAAACGAAGCCTTTCATCTGAGCAAATGTGTCAGCGTTAGGACTGTGCTAAACCAGATCAAAGATTAATTTCTCTTCCTGTATACAAACCATTCATGTATTGAGGTTATGTATACATTAATAGTTGAATTAAATGAAACAAATGAATTATTTATTTATTTGATACTAAACGATATACTTTTATTAATTTTGAACAAATATAATTAAAATGACATATGATTTTATATAAGCCAACACGCAAATAACGTAACGTAAATGTAAGAACAGTTAGATTTAAGTCACGTAAAACGTATTTTATAAATATTGTTACTGTTTCTTATGTTGGTGATCCAAATAAATAAAACGTGAAAGTTGCGCCCATAATAGAAAAGACGAGAAGATTCTTCTTGGATTAAGATGATATGTAATGAGGAGGGATAAAAATCATGTGTCCAAATGATTGTAAAATATGAATGTGGGTGGATATGTGACAAGAGAGAGACCGAAAAGAGATGAGTAGATTGTATACAGTATGAAATGCATATAAAAAGAGTAGTGCTAGAGCCAACTTAAGGTGCGAAAAGGGTAGTAGATAGAATACATGGAATAGAAATAACTCATGATTAACTTAACCTAAAGAAACATATACAGTTATGTCTATAAATATTTGATAACAGTAAAAACAGTTCATTTCTTACCGAGGTGTCGTAAAAGGCGACTAAGGTAAATTGACCCACCGAGTGGTATCCGGTTAAGTAGAATAGACCACCCTCTTTCTTACCGAGGTATCGTAAAATACAACTATGGTAAGTTGATGTCAGGCAGGCGGCCGGTTGTAAAATACGTAGCCAAATCATGTGACGACATGTTTATAACATGTTGTGCTGACCCCACTTAGAGTGGACTAAGGGCAGGAAGATGATGAGTAAAAACAGTATGGTTTGTTATTTGATAGCTCAGAACTATTGAAACTTATGAAAAAACGGTCTTATTCAGTGACACAGATACTCGTAATATAGCGCAGGTAATGACGTAAAAAATATAAAGATCCTCACCTCAATGCCTGCACAAGTATCAAATCAGTGAAGTCGTGCAGTTCCACAAAGGCCCGAAGTACCGCCTCGTTAAAATCCGACCGCTCCCCTAAGTAGTCCCCTATCGCCGTTTTACTCAATCCTTCACCCTTGTGTAAAAACTGGGCCACGTCCTCGGGCGTCCTTTGTAAAAGGCCGTTTTCATACAAGTATTCTATACCTGAAACAATATTTAATCAGTACATTAGTGTGACCTAGAGTGTTTTAGTTTTCTATAGCGAGAAATAAAAAACGAGTTACTTTGGTTGGTAAAAATTTGTACTTTGTTACTATAACTCTGTTATGCAAATGCCTCAAAGAAAAGAATTAAAGCTTAGAAAAAAATATTTGAAAAATTGAAGAAAGAATTCCATGGGACCTGCCAAAGCAGAGGTTTTAAACATCAATTCAGCATATAAATTGATATAGAAACTTCATACATGCCTGACAGTCATTTGAACTATCGAATTGTTAAGTAAGGTGTAATGAGTAAATCTTCGTTCGGCCAACCCAGCCAGGTAAACGTGTAAAAATGTTATATATCTAAATATGTAAATTTTTTATTAATATTATTACATATTTTGTTCCTTTACATTTTCTGTACCTATACCACAATGAAATATGTTTCCCAACACTAGGGCTGCTGGAAGAGATCGCTTATAGCGATAAGCTTGCCTTTGTACCAATTTTTCTATTTAAATAATTTATTTGTTAACTTGTGATCCCTAAATAAAACAAAGAAACAATTCATTCATATTAATTTAAAATACCTCGACGTCGTATAAAAAGTTCTATCTATGTTTCGTTTCTATTATTATATTGGGGCTCGAGGAACGATTATTCGCTTGACAGGCTTGATATTTTTGATGCAATTCCCGGTTGAGGAAAATTAAACTGTCATTCTTATATATTGAGTCTTTGTTAGTTATCAAGACTAAAATCCATATGTCGTTACAGCACACTTTTTATACATATATGGCAAAATTTATTGATGTGCCATCGTAGTGAAAATGATCAATGATTTCAATATTAAACACTTCGCCCGAAAAACAATGATTTTACAATAGGATTTTTATTTATATTATGAAGAAATTCAATTGAGACGGCTAGATTTCTAATATTTTGTAAAAATGACAACATTGATGTCTAAAATACTTGATTTCATAATCCTGAGATCAATAACTTAAAACAAACAAGGTTTTTGTTACAGAAAATCACATCCCAGAAACATACAATCAATCGTATTTCATACTAATATCATAAATGCGAGAGTCTGTCTGTCTGTATTTCACGGCTAAATCGATGAAACCAATATTGATGAAATTTTGTACAATTGAAGCACATATAGCTAACATAAAAGGTTAAAAGGTTAACGCGAATGGGGTCACAATTTAGAAGACAAATAAGTGTTATGTAACCTGTATAGAAGAAAAAAGTGATTAATCTCAGTTGCTATTACACTAAAAAGTAATTCCCATTTTCATTACGCGATAGTAGTAATGTTTACAATCTTAAAGCATGCAGAATTGAAGATGACAATGACAGATTATAAAAGATGATGGATGGATAAAAAAGACGTTTGCAAGAGCGCTTCAAATGATGTTTATATAATAGCTACACCTTTAAAAATAGAAAAAGGGTTATGTTAGCTCAGTAACATAAATGGGTTGCTGGCTTTCTGCACGAAGTTGTATATTAAACCTAACGAGTTCGTTGCGAGTCCGCCATACCCGTCGCTTGTCCTCGTCGGGTGGCAGGACCCATTAGGGGTGTTTCCTGATAAAAAAGTCATTTTATATGATTGCCTTACATCACACAATCATTGGTGTCTTTTGAAGCCTCCCTTCTGACAAATATTAAAAACAAAACTTGTTATATTAGAGGCTTACTTGCTTGGGGCGGTAAAGGCAAGTAAGAAATAGTCTATGCCAAATTATCCTTTTAAATACTTAAGTAGAGAAAATCAAAAAAATCTTGTGTTTACAAAAAACTACAAATTCTGATACCCTAAAATGATACCCTGACATCCAACGTATATTACGACATAATAATATGCGATATCGATCTCGTAAAGTTTAAAAAGTAGCATAAAAAGTATCTATATAATGTGAAAGCAAAAAAAACGGCTTGTTACTCACGCACTTCTGGGCATAGGCCTCTCTCTTCTTGAAGAGAAGTTTGGTAGTTTAAACCCGCCACGGTGCTTCAATAAGGGCTGTTAGGTTACATATATTCCCAGAATCTTTAGAGGTATGCAGGTTTCCTATAGATGTTCTCCTTCACCGAAACAATGTTATAAATTGCATATATCAATTACATACAAAAGTTTTAATAAAAAACTTATCAGTGCCTGACCCCGGTTTGAACCCGTGAACCCCTCAAAGAGTCACACCGTCTCATCGTTCGGCTATCAAAGCTTTTCACTGTACTAATGTAAAGCGAAATCTGATTGATTTTTTCCTACCTCTTTCACTTTCATTTAGAGTAGCAGACTTTTGGTCAATTAGAAAGTTGAAGGAATAGCGAGTGATATAGGAGTCATGTAGGTATTTAGATCCACGCAGAAAACGTAGCGAGCAAATGTCAGTCAGCAAAAGAACTTTACCAGTCAGTCATGTCTAGACTTTAGGTATTGCCAAATATTATTCGACACGGACGAATTCACCATATTACTTTACGAGACAAAATGTATCCAATTTTATAAAACTCAGCCAAAATAGCAATGGTTTTTGCGAATAAAGCGATTCTCTTTCATAAATTGATACAACTCGGATTGCAAATTCTCTGCGTACAGAGATTTTATTAACCTTGAAGAACAATAATGATGATAAATGAATCGGCAGCTATATCGAACAACGTTCTGATATTATGTTTATTTTCTTGATTTATATATACACTAGCGGCCTGCCCCTACTTCGCACGGGTATAAAATATATAGCCCATGTCACTCAGTGAAAAATAATTATTAAAATCGATCCAGTAGTTTTGATTTATTCATTACTGCCCGTGGCCCGCAAGAGTTAAATTTGGAGAAAAACAATTTCCCTCCCCCTATTCCAAGAAGATTTCCTGCTATCTTTGAATATCTAAATTCATATATATCATATTCATATTTGCGTATTTATTTTAACATTTTCCCTATGTATTTTATTTTTACAATTAATTACAGAATGTCTGTAAACAAACTCTTGAAAGAGCGACATCGCTGCTAAAGTCGAAGTGTTATAGGGCGAAGCGCGGCGTCCTCACGGCATTTTAAATCTGTAATATCTCCGAAAATGTTCACTTAAATTACATGCTGTAAACGGCCATATTGATCTATATTAAATCAACTATTTATTTAAGGTACTTAATTGGATAAGGATTAATGCTGTATTGTATAAAAATTGCTTCAAAAATAAGGCATTATTTTTCGTAAAAAGCAAATGACAAAAAATGCTAAAGTGGGTTATCCATAAGAGATAGACATATACCATAGCGGACTTTTCTGTAGACCTTTTCAAGGTGTACAAATACTTAGTACATTATTTTGATAAATTTCGTAGGGTTTAGCCTGCGTTTGCAATGTAAGTGGAAAAAAATGTAATTATTTACAGAAACCTCAAAAATTACAATATTTCTCTACTCCGTATTGAATGTTATTATACGTACAAACCTTCCTCTGGAATCACTCTATCTATTAAAAAAAACCGCATCAAAATCTGTTGCGTAATTTTAAAGTTTTATGCGTACATAGGGAAATATGGACTTTGTTTTATAATATGTAGTGAAGATAGACGTTGAAATGAATATTTAACGAGATTATTCGAAAAGCATTATCCTACCATCCTGTTAATATTCTAAATGCGAAAGTTTGTGAGTATGGATGTATGTTTGTTACTCTTTCACGGTGAATCCGCTGAATCAATATCGATGAAATTTGGCACAATTATTCCTTATACACCCGAGGTAATATATAGGCTATAGAAATCTTGTTTATTCTACAGGTATATGATGACATTGAAAAGCGCCATCTATAATCAACCTATCACGCGACAACAGTCCATGCAAACGAAGTTACGGGTAAAAGCTAGTTATTAATAATAATAAATATATGGGACAATTACACCTACGGTCTTCCGTCCCCAAATTAATTAACTTAATACTTGTGTTATAGGTGACACACAACTGGTACGTATATAATTTTGAATACATATTTAAATACATTAATACATGCAGACTAGAAGAAGCAACAAGAAACTTGTCTGAAAATGGTGGCCCTCGGCGGGAATCGAACCCACGACCCCCGGGGTTGAAGTTAGTTCTGCCCGTTAGTTAAGGGCCGGTCAGTTACTTGCTACTTACATTTCTATACGTCTGTTTTAGACTTTCTCAAATATAATATTAGTATATATTTGCTGATAAAATCGTCTATGCAGATATTAATGGTGACTCGACGTTATTAACCAACATATAGGTACCGTGCATGAACACGACAGTACAAAAAGCACCATGAAATATCCTTAGGGAAAACAACACACGCATAACTGTCCGACGTTTGTATGATTAACACAAATTTATAACACCACCTTCTACATATCCTTGAATATTAAAACCTAATTCCAATTCCACTTGTATATAAATAACTAGCATGTTTAAAATGTTTAAAAAAATGCTCCGCAAACCAAAATTTACAGGATCATCCGCTAGATTATTCTAAAGATTGTCTGAAAATTTCATTAAAAAAAAAATCTTTAAAAAAGAAAAAAATAATTGGGTAGGTGGGGTGGGGTGGTTGATCACCCGTTCTCCCGAAACTACGCTGACTTGACAATTTACGGCAAAAATAGTGTTTTATATATTCAATATCAATTTTTTGTTTATTTTTAATGCCCAGAAACAGGGATAGAACGAATTTTTTTAAAATAAAACATAGCTAGATCGATTTTCCCCCCTAAAACAACCTGCATGCCGAATTCCAGGAAAATCGTTTTAGCCTTTTCCGAGATTCCGAAAATATACAAAAATTGTTGTTGTTCTCAAAAATTATCTTGTTTCATTAAAAATAAGTGTCCATTTTGATTTCGCTTTAAACTTCATTCATTTGTTTTATTTTATTATGCTGTGTATGTTATATATGGTGTGTGTGTGGCATGTAATTTGTACCTTACTTATTTCTCTACAATCCACTAGTACTAAATGTAAAGACTACTCCTACTAATAATCCTCCCTAAAACCGTTATTACAGTTACACACTATAATTTTTAGAATGCTCCTTTATCTGAAGTGAGCTCAGTATGACTTAAGATGCATTCACGAAGGCATATCTTTCATAATCCGTAGATGATGAAAATGTTCAACCTTTTACAACTATTCAACTGTGAAAGCTGTATTTTCCTGGATCTACAAAAAATAAATGTTAAGCGCAACTTCCCAGCGCCCATATTACAGAATTCATAGAACGCTGTACTAGTAAATATAAGGATAAGTTAATATAAAGTACCGCGGCATGTTAAAATTATCCTCCTTAATTTCATTAACTATAAAACTCAATTTTTTATATAACACCATTTCACAGAATCTGTACTATATACTTATATATAATGCTGAAGAGTTTGTTTGTTTGATTGTTTGAACGCGAATCTCAAGAACTTCTGGACCGATTAAAAAAATCTTTAAGGTAGTCCATTTGTTGAAGAAGGCTATTGACTATATAACATTACGCTAAGATGAATAGGAGAGAAACAGTAATAAAAAATATTGCGAAAACGGTAAAATTTAAAGATTTTCTTGCGTACGCTAAGTAAACGGTGAAAGTTTTTCAAAAATCTGTTATAGTTAACTCACGATAATTACTTTAATGTTAAAAATTACAATTCGGAAAAAAATTATGATACCCTGATTTCCATGCGGGCGACGCTGCTGGCACAGCTAAACTGTTATAAAAGTTCTAGACATATCTTATATTATTATAACTATATGGTAAAATAAACTGTTGATGCTCAAAATAATTATATCCCCATACACACGCACATTTTGCCACCATCACTGACTGACTGACTGAGAGTTCAATGTATTTGAAAATAACATTAGAACACATCATGAACAAGATTTTTAAAGAATACCAAAATATAAATATGAAATGTTTTAAACAAAAACCTTCATTATTTTTTAACATAAAAAACGTACAGGTGAACATAACCCCAGCGTCACGTTTTTTCATTATATGGAGCACAAAATACGACGTAGAATTTCATCTCAGATGTGGCGGAACGAAAATTTCTGTGATTAAATTATAACGTAGTTTACATCTGGATCTTACTTTTTATGGTTAATCAATAACACAAACCTTAGTGACTAGCTTAACAAACAAAACACTAAAATATATATGCCATTGCCGTGATGGTCGATTTGACGGGGTGGCGACTTGACCAGAACGTCAAAGACTTTTGACCCTGAGATCAATTTTATATAAAAACTTATGTTTTTAATTGACATCTGATAATTTCTTTTAGGAATTGAAGTGAGGAATCAAAATAATTTTATATTTAGTTTGGCGAATACGAAAAAAAAAGTAAAATACCACCTACTTCTATAAATTATCGCATACCTACAAATATTGGTATAATTCGAGAAATATGTAAAACCCTCTAATGCACACTCATGTATCGTTGTAAATCCAAGATAGAAATGCCTTTCTTAAAGCCAACATTTGTTTTATTCACAGGCCTTTTACTGACTGTAATTTGGCTGATTACATAGCTTAGTATTATGCCGCTAATTTACTTCTTTATTGCATAACGTACAACGCATCTATGTCCAAGCTCGATGTGAATCATTTTACAATGCTAATAGTTTAATGATAGATTAGGCATTCACAGACGATGACGATATAAAAGCTATTAGGGCTAACAGCGTATTCTCATTTTTCCATAACAAAAAACAAAATCAATATGAACGATGACTGTTTTTTAAATATACTAACTAATTAAAATGGCTTTAAAATTTTAAAAAACCTGTCTACGCTCCTTGTCTGATGATCCCTTATCGATAGGTCACTTATCAGTGATACTTCATAGTATGCGACCGTGTCAAGAGGGATTCGAAGAGAAACTAATAGTGTCAAAGATCTTAGTTCAATAAGAAATCAATCTAGTCGGCAGACTTGATTACTTTATCACGATCCGTTATAGTATACTAGCTTTTACCCGCACTTCGTTTGCGTGGACTGTTGTCTCGTGATCGGTTAATAGATGGTGCTTTTCAATGTCATCCTATTCCTGTAGAATTAACAGGATTTCTATAGCGTATATGTTATTCCGGTGTATAAGGAATAATTGTGCCAATTTCATCGATATTGTTTCAGCGGATTCACCTTGAAAGAGTAACAAACATATATCCATACTCACAAACTTTCGCATTTATAATATTAGTAGGAGTAGGATTACTAGTCGAAAATTTAACTAATTAACTAGCTTTTTTAAGCTTTAGTTATATCATGTACCTAAAAGTTTGGGTACATACTAACGCCGGCCACAACGAAGTCAGCGAAGAAAAGATTGATTGCTATCATTTTGAAGGATGCACGTACCAATTACCTCCAAACGGAAGATGCATTGTAACATGCGAAGGAGCCGAATTCTAGAAAAAAAATTGGACCCTGGTATTTACCGCTAGACATATTACATTAGACGCTAAGACATATAAAAAGATCAAATCCATAATCTATATCTATACTTATAATAAATCTGTAGAAAGGTCAATTCTGTAACTGGAATATATTTCCAAAATAACTATCAGGGGGTGATTAGGGATCGATACTGATGCCAAAAATGCAATCAGTAAAATTTTTGTCTGTCTGTCTGTCTGTCTGTCTGTCTGTATAACCGTTATAGAAACAAAAACTACTCGACGGATTTTAACGAAACTCGGTACAATTTTTTGTCATACTCCTGCAATCAATAGGAGCAGAGCAGTGAAGGGAAATGTTGGGAAAGCGGGAGAAGTTACTCCATTTTTTAAGCTTCCGTCGCGTGTGCAACCTTGATGGTTAAAGCTACAAAGAAATCATGTATGACGGAAATGTTCTCCTTAAAATTATATAAAAACTATCCCACGACAGCATATGTCTATCTTTTATTGTTGACTCACAATAACACGTGTAACTCCCGATAGCTTAGCAGTTCGAAGCTTTCTGGTTATATTTGCCTACTCCTACATTTATATCACTCTCAGTCATCCCTAAATAAAATAGTGAATAGTATTAACCATTGTATAAAAAAAGAATCATTGAAATCGGTATAGAAACACCAAAGTTATACATGAAATACGCTAATAATAAGCCATCGCGCGTGAATACTGAATCATGCTATAAGGATTATCACTACATAGTATAAAACAAAGTCACATTCTTTTTTTGTCCCTTATATCCCTATGTATGCTTAAATCTTTAAAAGTACGGAACAGATTTTGATGCAGTTTTTTTTAATAGATAGAGTGATTCAAGGGGAAGGTTTATATGTAAAATAACATTCAATATGGAGTAGAGAAATACTGTAATTTTTGAGGTTTCTAATGTGATGTCGTAAATAATTACTTTTTTTCCGCTTACATTGCAAACGCAGGCTAAACCCTACGAGATTTATCAAAATGATGTACTAAGTATTTGTACACATTGAAAAGGTCTACAGAAAAGTCCGCGATGGTATATGTCTATCTCTTATGGATAACCCACAATAGCATTTTTTGTCATTAACTTTTTACGAAAAATAATGCCTTATTTTCGAAGCAATTTTTATACAGTATAGCCATTAATCCTTATCCAATTAAGTACCTTAACTTACATTGTTGATTTAATATAGATCAATATGGCCGTTTACAGCATGTAATTTAAATGAACATTTTCGAAGATATCACTGATTTAAAATTCCGCGAGGAGGCCGCGCTTCGCCCTATAGCACTTCGAATTTAGCAGCGATCGGACGCGCAACTAAATGTCGCTCTTTTAAGAGTAACCTCTAAAGAAAACATTTTTGTATTGTCTAATGATAACAAAGCTATGAATGTTGTATATAAAGACATTCTGTAATTAATTTTAAACATAAAATATATAGGGAAAAATGAAAAATGTAAATATGTAGTATATGAATTTAGATATTAGATATAGCAGGAAATCTTCTTGGTATAGGGGGAGGGGAATTGTTTTTCTTCAAATTTAACGCTTGCGGGCCACAGGTAGTAATGAATACCTAAATTAAAACTACTGGATCGATTTTAATCATTTTTTCACTGGGTGACATAGGCTATATATTTTATACCCGTGCGAAGCAGGGTAGGCCGCTAGTAATATTATAAATTATGTGTCTGTCACGCTTTTACACTTTATCCGCTAGACAAATATTGTCGAAATTGGGCACAATAAAAGCTAACTTAAAGGTAACGTATAGAATAAAAAATTAAGTGCTTCTTTACAGGGTAAATTCATTGCATTGTTGAGGAGAGTTTAACGCTAAAATTAGCACGAGCGAAGTTGCGAAAATCCCCTTATACATTTTAACACCCAGTCTACCCTCATTTCCTGAGTAAGTGGCTATTGATGACAGGGTGCGGCTGTGTCAAGCGAGTTGCTAAAAGAAATTGTAACGAAGCTTCTTAGTATAAAGATAATTTACTTGCAAAAACTTACTTCGTCACGATTTATAGCAAAACATGACTAATAATTAAGACAACATATTTTCAATTCAATTATTCAACTCAAAGGCGACTAAGGCAAGTTGGTGTCAGGCAGGCGGCCGGTCGTAAAACAGATGTTTTACGACTGAGGTAAGTCGACCCGCCGAGTGGTATTCGACTAAGTAGAATAGTTCACCTTCATTCCTTACCGAGGTGTCGTAAAAGGCGAATAAGGTAAGTTGACCCACCGTGTGGTATCCGGCTGAGTAGAATAGACCACCCTTTTCTTAACAAGGTATCTTAAATACGACTAAATTAAGTTGACATCAGTCAGGCGGTGGGTCGTTAAATACGAAGTCAAATCAAGTGACAACATGTTTATAACATGTGCCGACCTCACTTATAGTGGGATAATGTTCCTACCCTTATGATTATGATGATGATTTACAATTCAATTATATAGTTACATTAAAAAAAAGTCTTATATTAAAATATTTAGTCATGAGACAAAAAATATATACTTTGCCACACGGATACTGCTAGCCCTTGACATTATTTTGTTACTAAAAGCTATTTCATTTTAGAAACATTACTAACTTTTATTACTAGGTCTTGACATAGAGTGACAATAAAAACACTGCAGGTGTAAAACACTAGAACAGGTATATTGACAGCTTATGTCAACAATGTAGACTATCCTAATCAACTAGGGCTGTCAAATAACAGATTACTGCAACAGAATCTATCCAAAATATATATGTATGTGCCATTATAAATGCAATGCATTTTATAGCAACGACTCGTTTCATTAATTTTATATAGCTCAATTAACTATAAATTTAATTAACAAAAAATCATATTACGAGTATATGCCCACGTTTTATTGCCATCGTAATATTCACATAGTTGCCGACATTAACGTAAACAATTTAACTTTTGATTTGGACATTAGGACATGTGGTAATGAAAAAGTAAAGTAACGGCCTGTTACTGGTCATAGGCCTGCTTTCCATTATTGGAGAGTTGAGCTTAGACCCGCCTTGCTGCTCCAATGCGGAGTGGTAGGTTACGTATATCCCAGAATTTTCTAGTGATGGAGAAATCTGCATGATTTCTCCACGCTGTTTGCCTTTACAGAAAAGTGTTTGATAAATTAAATTATCAATTAGACACAAGTTTTAATAGACTCATAGGTGCCTTGCTATGAGTCTATAGTCTAGGTCAGTGATTCTCAACCACTGTGCCGCGGCACTTTTGTGTGCCGCCAAATTTTGCAAATATATTAATATATTATGTTAATATTATTAAATAATATCATTTAAAGATATATATATTTTTATTATTAGCTTGTAATTAATCCCTTAATAAACGTTTAGTTATTATTGTAGTATATATTGTTTATTTCGTATATTTAAAATTTTTCTCATAAACTATTTATGCAGTGTGTTGTAGTAAGTAAATAATTTTATCTTTTTCTTTGTGTGCCGCCAAATTTTGAAATCGTTAAATATGTGCCGCAAAAAAAAGGTTGATAATCTCTGGTCTAGATATATAGTCTAGTCTAGAGTATGTAGTCTAGGTCGCCAAAAACAAGTAAAATAAAATAAAATAATTTTCGGCTATTCTCCTGACAACCCTAAGTTACCGTTTCACCGTGAGAATGGCACACCTGCATGATGCAAACGCCATTGCAGCAAAACCTCTGTTATACATTAAAGCCGTGTGATCTTTTTATAGGTTAGATACGTCATCTTTACCGTCATAAACAATGGAAAAATATTAGCAGCGGTAATGAGAAACAGAGATGAATAGGTAAGATAGGTAAGGTTATCTGGACGATTACAAAGCTGTTAGTTCTCCCGCTAATTACTTTATTGACACGTGTAAGAGTGACTTAAATTAAATAAATTTTATTTTAAAGATATAAAAAAGCGGAATTAAACACAGAATTATAAAGTTATAAGTTTATGTTATTTCAGGTACTTTATCACCTCACTAATGTCATTTAATAAACATGGATATGTGCACTAGAGGGAGGCTGAAAAAGAGTGAAATATGACATGTATATAAAAGGGGTACTGCCATTATGACGATTTATAGGACAGGATGGAAAAGAAACTGCGTAAAAAGGTTGTTTAAAGACCTTTTTTTACGGTGGAAAAATTTGGACTACATTTAAGCATACACTGAGTACATTTAATCAAAAGACTAACCTTTCTTTGGGTCCATATTGAACTTCTTTCTGCCTATACTCATCTGTTTGGCTTTGCTGTTTTGTTTGCATTCTTCCTGGCCGTCGAGGGCCTCCAACTCGGCCACCACCTCACCGAGCTCATCTTTGAGTTGCTGAAAACAAAGAAAATCTAGTTCAACCTCAAAGTACAACAAATGTCTCAGAAGAAAATATTCCCAACTATGTAAATACACAGGATATATTACTGGTATATATATATTCTTGTAACTATACTCTAAATTTTAATTTGAGATATATTTCTGAAGGCAATCTAGGCATATTATAAATTAAAAAATAAAGGAAATTTTTACAAGTGAGCCACGATTTACCGATTACTTGAGCTATATACAGCTATAGACCGCTAGCTTATTTGAAAATAATATTTACACATATACTACAATTTATACACTGTTCTTAAAAAATTACCATTTTTAAATTGAGATTTTTTTACGAAATATTGATCAAACATGTATATATACATTTTTTTTAAAATATTATTACAGTAAATACTGTAATAATATTTAAAAAAAAATTATAGCAGAAAGCCCGCATTTCTCAGTTTCTAGCAGTAAGTATGTACATAAGAGTTTTAATGTGACTAATAAATTAAAAATTTCCACCAACGCGTAACAGATAACAAAAATACAATTCCCTACGCATAATACAGAAGGGATTACACATAAAATAAAAAATAAAAAAAGGATAAATAACTTTTAAGTTTATTTCTTGTTATACGTGACGCATTTCTTACAACTAACCAATTGATGCTGCAATAAGGTAAACCCCAAATTGACTATGCAGCGCATTCGGTAGAGAGCAGTTTAAAAAAAGAGAACAAGCAAGATTTAACCCATGTACCAACATACAAAAAAATTGATAAATTATTAACCCAGACCAAAGTAAAGTAATAAAGTTGTAACAAAATGTTGAACCGTCTGGATAATTAAAACATTACAATGCTATCATATCGCAAGCACCGCAATTTGAAATAGGATTGAGCAAAATTATATTGTACGCGAATTGTATAATGAACGGTGATATTATCAAGTCAAGTGCAAAAACGTTACATCACTATGATTGCGACCGGTATGTAATGAAATAGGATACTTGGATGCATTAAACAGTATGTAGGATATATATGTGGAAAAATTGTTTGCATATAGCAACCTCCTGCGTTTTCATTTTCCTGTTTCTCGTTTCCATTTTGTATAGGTCAGTTGATTTCTCATTTTCTTTTATATGTTATACGTTTTAATTATAAACGAGTGTATGCAAATGTTGGAAGAATTTATACACGACTAGCTTTTACCCGCAACTTCGTTCGCGTGAACTGTTGTAGCGTGATGGGTTGATAATAGATGACGCTTTTTAGTATTATCCTATTCCTGTACAATTAACAGAATTTCTACAGCCTGTATGTTATTCCGGTTTATAAGGAATAATTGTGCCAATTTCATCGATATTGGTTCAGTTGATTCGCCATGAAAGAGTAACAAACATACATCCATACTCACAAACTTTTGCATTTATAACATTAGTAGAGAGTAGGATAAAATAGTATATAGTAGAATAGTATAGGATAGTATTTGTTATTTACGTTCTTTATAAACTTAATATACAAAATATTCAAAAAGAATGTCTCCGTCGCTTCAAACAAAATATTCATTTATTTTTTTAACAGACGGTTATCAGTACTTCAGATTTCAACAATGAAAGATATCATAAAGGAGATCTACATTCAGTAAATTTTACAACAAAAGTAACCCAGTAAAAATAACAGCGAACATTTCTCGGGTAAAATATACACGGCGTGAGGAAAAGATTCGGTCCTTTTTTAAAATTATGCCCTGACAACCCCATTTCATGGAAACCACAAAAGGGTAGTTCGTTTCGCATTTACCAAAAGAGGATAATGGATAGTCTACGGCTTTAATTTTTGAAGATCTACCATTATAAGTAGTCATTTGAGCTTTCAAAATCTTGACAGTAGCAATTATATCCCCGTAGAGTACACATGGAATATGGTTTAATATTTTTTGCACTTTGTACAACAACGACTGTTTGAGTTTGTACCTATAATTTTGAATTTGGACTACCGTGAGTGTTATTCATAGTTAACGTATAGAAACCGGCTATACTCATGTCTTATTCTATTGGGTGAGTCTGACTAGTTTCAAGCCTATACGAGTCCCTTATTCATGATCTCTTTATGTGGCGTTATCGTCGACGGAAACTCCGCTAGTTTCTATACATTAACTTTATATTTTTATTTTAATAATTATATACATTTCATGAAGTTCGTACAATTTTATAACCTGTATACATTTGCATTTCTAGAATAAGGCGTTGCTACGCGGAGATACATAAATACAAAAGTACCTTTTTAAAAATATACATGACTTACCTTTCGTATTTGCATTGAAATAGGTGTTTTATAAAGACAGTATAATTGAAATGTGAATATTAACATAAAATATATTCAAACAACGTGACAGACAATTATTATTCATTGATCTGTAATGCACAATTGAAAGTAGAGCATATGCAAATAAGTAAGATAGTTGACAAACCGAATCATAACACTGCGCAATATTATTTATCAGCTGGTGAACAAAGTCCCTATCCAAGTCCAATTGCTAGAATCGTTAATATTTAAATGATTTAATCTTGTATGTAAATATACATATTTTCGGAATCTCCGAAATGGCTCCAACGATTTTCCTGAAATTCAGTATGTAGGGGGTTTTGGGGAAAAAAAATTGATCTTGCTAGGTTTTTTCTTTTTTTAAAAATCTCGTTTCATACCTATTTTCGGGAAAATGCTAAAATTTATGTTAAATTCAAAAGATAATTTTCGCTATCAAATGTCAAGTCATCTCAGCTTATTTGGGGAACGAGCGGTCTAGAGAGGTAAAAATATCTAAAATATCTAGGTTCGAGCCCCACCTCCACAACTAGTTTTTTTTTTTCAATTTCAATGTTTTTAATTTATTTTATATCTTAAAAAAAATACCCAGCAAGGCTCGGTCATCTAGGTACTTTTATTTATGTGATAAACGCGTCAATTAAATTCTAGATACTAAGGCGTTATATATTTAACGATATTTAAAGAACTATAATGCTATAATTATTGTGTTCCCGGCTTCCAAACTAGTTTAAACTGTTAAATTTAACTACATACTTACTTAACAGCCCGACTTTACGAATTTACGGATCACCAGTATCACGGATTATAGCAAAATGATCTTAGCATTACTTTACAACTATTTTTTTTTTCGAATTGACTATATGCTATTAGTCCTAACGGCTTTTACAGCGTCACCGGGTTGGACGGGCGAGCGCAGAAGCATCGTCGAAGTTGCGAAATGCGGAGAGTAGATTTTGCATCCGTAGAGCTATTACAGCACTATAGAGTTCTACTAAGTACCAACACTAAATCTTATCTTATTAATATTATAACTGCGAAAGATTGTGAATATAGATGTATGTTTGTTACTCTCTCACGGCGAATCCGCTGAAGCAATATCGGTAAAATTTAGCACAATTATTCCTTATACACCGGGATAATACATATATAGAAATCCTGTTAATTATACAGGAATAGGATGACATTGAAAAGCGCCATCTATTATCAACCTATCACGCGACAACAGTCCACGCGAACGAATTATAAAAAAAACTATATTACTATACACATTATTTATTTTAAAGTAATTATACTAGTACATATATACTTAAATTATACGATAAGTGATAAAACAGATAAATATATACATCATCAGGAATGTAAAAAACTATACAATGAAAATAAATGAAATGTGAAAAACATAATTGCAATCTACTCTACATAAAGTATTTAAACCATTTTACTAATGTGTAATAGCCATTTCCGGAATCACATCAATTAACAGCTTAAAGAACAACAAATGACATTTTATTATTTCCGATTCCGGTTAACTAAAGATAATGTTAATTTATATATAATAAAATTCTGTAGGAACAGCTTTCAGAACCAGCAATAGGATTCAAAAGCACTTATTTACTTAAATATTAATAACGATAATGAAGAATATTTTGAATTTGAATATATAAAAACAAACCTGAAAGATATGCCGATTTAAAACATATAACTTTTATATCGCATACGCCGTGTTGTATCCGGCTGAATAGAATAGTACCAACCTCATTTCTTACCGAGGTGTCGTAAAAGGCGACTAAGGTAGGTTGTCCCACCGTGTGGTATCAGGTTTAGTAGAATAGACCACCCTCTTTCTTACCGAGGTGTCGTAAAATACGACAGAGGTAAGTTGACGTCAGGCAGGCGGCCGGTCGTAAAAACGCAGCCAAATCATGTGACAACATGTTTATAACATGTTGTGCCGACCCCACTTAGAGTGGGATAAGGGCAGGAAGATGATGAACTTTTATATCGCATATCTAAAACGATCTAGGAAAAAAGACAGATAATTAATAAAGTAATGAAGTAGGGGTATAACGTAGGCACAAAACAATGCACCGTACGACACGGTCTAGCGACGTATAACATAATTTGCGGTCGGCAACCCATTCCCCAAGGGGACATACCTTCCTTGTCTAGACAATGAAGTAATGACGAATGTTATCATAAAGAGCGGTATATAATAAAACTGTTAATGGAGTATTTGAATTAGTAGTACTATTTAATTTATATAATGTATTAAAAGCTTGACCACAGTTTATTCATTCGTATCCTCTTTATTGCACACACATAATTATATAAACTAATTCAAAAATAAATTTAAAAAAAAACAAATATAATCAGTGTATGAACATATTTTATTTATATTAAATAAATAAATATATGGGACACACACACGGTCGTCCGTCCCCAAAGTAAGTAACTTAATACTTGTGTTATGAGTGACAGACAACTGGTGAATATATACTTATATAAATTTTTTAAATACATACTTAAATACAAATATACACCCAGGCTCAAAGACCAACAAATTCATTAATAGAAAATGTTGGCCCTCGGCGGGAATCGAACCCGCGACCCGCGGAGCTGAAGGCAGGATCACTACCCACTGCTCTAACGGGCCAGTCAAGTTAAAAAATCATCATCTTCCTGCCCTTATCCCACTCTAAGTGGAGTCGGCACAATATTTTATAAACATGCTGTCACATGATTTGGCTGCGTTTTTACGACTGCGGTCGGCCGCCTGCTTGACGTCAACTTACCTCTGTCGTACTTTACGACGCCTCGGTAAGAAAGAGGGTGGTATATTCTACTAAACCGGATACCACGCGGTGGTTCAACTTACCTTAGTCGCCTTTTATGACGCCTCGGTAAGAAATGAGGTTGGTCTATTCTACTCAGCCGGATACCACACGGGGGGCGACTTACCTTAGTCGCCTTTTACGACACCTCGGTAAGAAATGAGGGTGGTACTATTTATTCTATTCAGCCGGATACCACACGGCGTTTATATTAAAAAATATATCGTTATACATGTACTTGGTAAATACTGAAGTCCTTTCAACAGGAAAATCTTGACGTTAACGAGTTTATACGTTAAAGGTATACTTATAAAGGGACTTTTCTTTAAATTAAACTTTAATGAGTTTCATTACTTTCTAGTTTTACATTAAGGTTGTTTTACCTTGGATTCTACTTTATGCATCTTGTTTGCGATAGTTTTTGCGGAGGAGGCTAAGAGAATGTCAATTGCACATCATGTCCTTGTCTATTTATAAAATACAATACAATGTTTACCATGACAATTAGTTAGTTAAGTTGTTCTAGAACATAATAAGTGTTAATTAATAAAGAGACTTCCATTTAGTTCAAACTAAATAAGTGGGGCTCAATCCTAGGTATTATCATTTCTAGAGACCACCCGTTCTCCGAATAAGCTACGCTGACTTGACAGTCGGCAAAAATAGTGTTTTATATATTCAATTTGAATTTTTAGAATTTTTTTCTTAATTCCCAAAAACGGGGATAAAACTTTTTTTTTTAAATAAAACCTAGCTAGATCGATTTTACCCCTCCAAAACTTCCTGCATGCTGAATTTCAGGATAATCGTTTGAGCCGTTTCCGAGATTCCGGAAATATACATATACATACACACACACTCATATATATATAACATACACACACACACATATATATATATATATATATATATATATATATATATATATATATATATATACACACGCGCGTGCTCGCACGCACAGACACATATACGAGATTAACTCATTTAAATATGAAAGATAAAAATATTGACCAATGACAAAGAGTTAATACAATGACTTCTACCTAAATATAATAATGGACTCTAACAATATAAATCATTGGCAAGAACTGCACGATGCCTCGTTACTGAACATCAGGTGCCTTATAGAACTGTGCCTACCATGCACGAATGCAATATATTTATCACGCCAGTCTAGACGAGTTTTTGCTATAGGCAAGTTACTGAACAAATAAATTCCTATACGAACTGGAAATGTCGCTTAGAAATCTCAATACTTGGTAAAGAAATTAAAACTAAGTACATGTTTAATTTATTCCGATGCATAGATTCATTTACAGACATCATTGATCAAAATGTGGGTTCCGTATGCATTTCGTATTCGTTCCGCATTAGTATTTCGAGTTATAAAGAAACCTTTAGAGAATAGTGATGTTCAAAAAGTGCTATAACGCTCTTTGTCAACCTTCATTTCAGAGGTTCCCATTGGACAGGAAATTCATGACTGAGAATACCGAAGCGTGACCATTCGTTTTTTGATTACTTATCTCATTTTAATTAACTAAAAAAAGGCGGGTGGTATCCGGCTGAGTAGAATACCCTCACTTCTTACCGAGGGATCGACAAAGTCGACTAAGGTAAGTCGACCCACCGTGTGGTATCCGGTGTGGTATCCATAGTGCGGAGAACCGATGGGCGTTGGGGTCTCAAGTTGCTGGAATGTCGACCCCGCACAGGAAAACGCAGTGTCGGCAGACCCCCCACGAGATGGACTGACGACCTCAAAAAGGTCGCGGGAAGCTGCTGGGTTCCCTGGGTACAATCCCATGAAGAGACCTATGTCCAGCAGTGGACGTCCATCGGTTGATAAAGAAGAAGAAGAAAAGTGGTATCCGGTTGAGTAAAATAGATCACCCTCTTTCTTACACAGGGGTCGTAAAATACGAATAATATAAGTTGACGTCATGCAGGCGACCGCTCGTAAAATACGTAGCCAAATCATATGACAGCATGTTCATAACATGTTGTGCCGACCCCACTTAGAGTGGGATAAGAGCAGGAGAATGATGATGTTGCAGTGGTCAGGAAATAAAATTAGAATTCTGCGTTTCTGATGATTGTTTCAAATCTAAATTAAATAATTCTGGGTTCTGGACATAATAAATTGATTGTTAATTAGGTATACGGAAATTTCTGTGTTAATAAGGGAAAATTGTTAAACATAGAAATGAGATAGTCTCACTTACATCTTTACCGTCGCGGATATTAATTTACAGACAGTTTCAATCCGAAAGCACTAACTTGTCTAGACGCATTGAGCGTGTAGCGGGTTTTCTACAGCCATCTGAGATCCATTTCTGGTATTACATGTTTTTATTTGACACGTCTGTATAATGTGTATTAGATGCCTGTTGCTGTCTCCTCTTTGTCTTTGTTTCTTAGAAACATTAAAGTCTAACTGCCTCTCCTCGGAATTTGAAACTTCAGCATTACTGCTTCGTAGTTGAACATACGAGTAAATGCGACTTTTTACTAATAAAAAAATAATCCTCCTCTTTGAAGGAAAAAATTTAACTGCAGAGTAGTAAGATAGTTACTTTCCTGCCACTGTTATTTATCCCCACCACATTAAGTTTTATTTATAGTACAGAACAGAAGAAATAGTACAGAAGTTATATAAGTATTTTACTAGCAGCGTTTGTTATGAGAGTCAATGTAATGCTAAGTATAATAGGCAGACGTTCACACCTTGTACATGTAGGACAAGTCACAAAACGCACAAGCACTACACACACTCACTACGACAATCTCGACGATCGTTTCGCACCGAAACCGAAGCATCATCAGGAGGATAGGCTCCGTGATAAAAATCGTAATGCATTACGTGTGGTGACTGGTCCAGCATATATAAGGTATGTAAACGTTGCTTCCTACATAGCATTACATAGATTATCTTAACAAACGCGGATTATAACAAAATTATATCATAATTTCGATACATATAGTTCAGTTGGATAAAAAAAAATATGAACGTTACGATACAAACTGGGATACGATAATAGTAATATTATCAATTCTAGTCCTAAAAGAAGAAATTCGTAGTCTTATTATAATTAAAATCAGCACGAAAAGCTCTGAAAGATTTTGTTTAGTTTTATTTACATGTGTATACTACTTGAACTTTTTATAGTCGACGCCTTGGCGGCATTATATGTTATGGTAATGGTTTAGGATATGAGATTGTTTCTGTAGAAACTTTGGGATTAAACTAGAACTATTTATAGTTCGCAACGCCACGACAGATTAACAATGCGGTCGGAACAACGTGGACTAGTCTCTACTAAATTAGTGGTTAATAATGACTTGGCACTTACTAATGGCATATTACGCCACAAAAAAGAATTTAAATAGCTTCAAACATTAAGACGGTATTATACTTGGCGCTTTTATTTTAAAAGCTTTGGCCGCCAACACGTTTCTACAAGAAATTCTACAAGAGAGAACGTTGAAACAAACCTAGATACCTCAAGTGGTTTAAAAATTTTTTTTAAGCTTTATTAAACCCTTCAAAAGCTTCTAATGATTGTACAGCTATTAGGGCTATAGTCGCAACATAATTGTTTAGTACTGATTAATGAGATATGAAAAAATTAAAATTCACAAAAGCAAAAAGTCCTTTTTAGTATGAATTACAAAATATTGCTATTGAATCTTATTTGAACAGTTAAGGTTTAAAATACAGAATAATTTATGTGAACACATTGATTTAAAATGGATCACATTTTTGGGTTTATGAAACATAATGTGTTTAATGAACTTTTATAGAAAAAGCCGCTGCGGAACTCCATAGCACAGAAATTACAATAAAATACAAGCGCGGATTATAGCAAAATAATTTAATTGTAACTTCTGTTTGACCAACTTATAAACGTCATGAATAGGAAAACCTACGTAGGTACTGTCTAACACTTTATAAATTATTTACTATATACTGATAGAAAACTTGTAGACATTTAGAAAGTAAGTGCTAAAGAAAGTAGTAAAAGCGTTTTATTCAAATTGGACAAAAAAACTGTAAAATTATCTGTAAACCTATTAGCGATTATTTACTATCAATCATACAAAGCCATAGAATAATACACACGATTCGCATATGGCTAATAGCGGTTACTGCGAAGTTGTTGAATAGATTGAAAAGCCGCATTGAAGACCTTGAAACGAAGCGAAACTGTCTCCTAATTAGTGTTATGAATCCTCTTCATAACCAACAATTACCAAACGATGTCAGCACGATTGGTTAGACGGCAAATTCGCCTGTACTCGAAAATTGACGGTTTTCGGAGACACGCTAAAGGTACTCACTTGGTGATATGATCGTATGATAATACGGACAATCATGTGAATCGTAGTGGCGGTGGATCGACATTTGCACGATGATCGTGCTGATTATAGACGATCACACGATCAACGATCATCGCCGATAGTGAAGAGGCATAAAATATGGTCACCCTTCCTTCCTCCTGCCCTTATCCACCCTAAGTGGGGTCGGCACAATATGTTATAAGTATGTTGTCACATGATTTAGCTTCGTATTTTGCAACCCGCCTGCCTGACGTCAACTTACCTTAGTCTTATGTTACGACACCTTAAGAAAAAGGGTGGTGGTAAGAAAAGGGTGGTCTAATCTACTCAGCCGGATACCACACGGCGGGTCGATTTACCTTAGTCGCCTCTTACAACACCTCGGTAACAAATGAGGGGTTGTCTATTCTACTCACCCGGATACTACACGGCTAAAAATATGGTCACTCTATTGGGCTAAAAATCACAAGTATATTTTGAGCATCTGTATTTTACCGAAATAAAGACACAGCTGTCATGTAAATATAGCTATAGATAGCGACCTTCATCATTCACCACTGTTAGAACTGATTATTATAAGTATTTCCAAATTAAATAAACATAGACTATCTCAATACCAAATTCTCCAAACACCTAAACATATTCCTTGCAACAAACTTGCTAAAACATAAACCATCCAATTCATCAGGACGTATCATAAATCTATATCAAGAGTAATAGTGCAATCACATCGCTCGACCAAAGGACTATTTGCAATTTGATCTTCGAATTAGACCGTGCATTTATTGGTTGACAGCATTGGAGTTGTTATGTAATTGAGGTCAGGTTTTTTTTATATAATAGACACGTCATAGAGTCTAAAGATTCTTAGAGATAGGTACCAAACAAGTAATATTTAGTTTAGTTATTTCTGTGCGCCTTTCGTCTTCATTTTCAACCAATGGACGTCCACTGCTGGACATAGGTCTTTCCAGGGGATTCTAACACGATCATTATGCTACTTGGATCCAACAGCTCCCCATGACTTTTTTGAGGTCGTTAATCAAGGAGTATACCGACGCGTTATCCGGTGTGAGTTCCGATATGTTCAATAATAATATAAATTTTATCATATAATTTTTCAGATGAACGCGTGCATGAAATGAATTGCTTAAATAAATTGAACGAATTTTTCCACTTTCTGTAATATTATGTTGTGGGATTCTTGTATATCCTTTATATGCTATCCCGCTAAAAAGGCAATTTCATCAATATTGGTCTAGCGGATTAGCCGTGAAAGCGTAACAGAGAGACGAAACCTACTTCCAAATTCAAATAGGTGTAATACAGGAACCGGATATGAAAGACGGAAGGTTTCAGTAGTAATATACATAAATGCTATTCAAGGAAAATATTGAAATAAGAATATTTAAGAAGAAATCGTAAAATAAATAAACAGAAATTAAGTCTTCCGCAAAAATTAACATATGCAAATTTAAGAATACATACATTCTACGATAATTATTAATAACATCATCGTATTTCTATATAGACATCATCCTCCTGCCCTTATCCCACTCTAAGTGGGGTTGGCACAACATGTTATACATGCTGTCACATGGCTGCGTTTTTACGACCGGCCGCCTGCCTGACGTCAACTTACCTTAGTTGTATTTTACGACATTTCGGTAAGAAATGAGGGTGGTCTATTCTGCTATACCAGATACCACACAGTGGGTCAACTTACCTTAGTCGCCTTTTACGACACCTCGGTAAGAAATGAGGTTAGTCTATTCTACTCAGCCGGATACCACACGGCGGGTCGAATTACCTTGGTCGCCTTTTACGACACCTCGGTAACAAATCCGGCTGAATAGAATAGTACCAACTATTCTATTCAGCCGGATACCACACGGCGTATTTCTACATAGACAAAAAAAAACTCAAATTAAAATACAACATACTATAAATTATAATTGCACCGAACAATAAATTACATAGAGGATGTATCTGAGAACATATCGCAATGCAGAAGAAAAATCATTCTTTTAAAAAAATAAAAATTTACTATTCGTTTTGATGACACGGAAAATCTATGTGAATCAACTCTTTCAATACTGTAGTGATCCAATTCGCGAATCCATTGCGACTTTCCCCTATTAAATTCACTTTCCCAGCTTGAAATAGACGCAATATTGAATACGTACGGGTGTGTGCTTTGATTGCAAATTCGATGAAAGAAACAAGGTTTTGGCTTTCATCAATTTTTCACATGACCTTAATGTAACAAAATGAAAAATTAATTCTGCATGTTTTACATATTGAATGAACATATGTAAAACACAAAAAATGCCGCAACAAAAAAGTTTTATTAAGTACTTAGAATTTAAAAAAAAAAAATTCTTTCTCCTGTATCATGTGTCAGGTATGAGAACTCTACATATAGCATTAATTTTTTTTTACCGATTATAAAAAAATAATATTTGAAAGTAACGCCTAATTCTATATATATAAATAAATAATATTAAATACGCGTTAAATAAGCGTTGAGATGGACATAAACACACTTTTTCCGCATCGAAAATTAATTTTGTATAATATGTAATTAACACGAGGTAATTAAAAGTAACGACTTGCTTTATTACTATTTAATACTATTGTATTATAGAACAACGCAGTATAACGGCTAATTTTAAAAATAAACAACTTTTTTTCAACAAAAAATCCCGTAAAGTTATTGACCTACCACGAAAGCGGTTTAAAAAGGTATTTTATTAACCTTTTACATGAACCGCCACGGCAAGAACATATTCAATCATGTGTCTAAAGACCAAAATAAATCTAAATTTTACCCAACTAAGCTACATATTTTTGTCATATTCACTTTGGTTCAATTTTAATACTCTACATGATTTATAATGAATATAAATGAGGGTGTTACTGTTACTGTTAGAAGTACTACGCATTACTATATTAGTGCAGAACTGCTTCTGGTGAAGAGGAGGCTATGTGCAATCTCTACCCTATCACTGCCACCAGTAGCGCACTGGAGTAGCGTCAAGTTTTTAATCGGTGAGAATTCGACATACCCGCTACTCGTCCCAGTCAGGTGACGACGACCCATAACGGATTTTCTTGACATCAAAAAATACTGTTACCGTTTATTCGATAAATAGTTGATGTATAGAAACCGGCTATACTCACCTGTATTATTATTTACCTACCCGCCACGGCAACGCTGTATAAAGAGCTCATGAATAAGGGCCCCACCGGTGCCTGAAACTAGTCGGGATCACCCGATAAAATACGACGTGAGTTTAGCCGGTTTGACATTGACTATGAATACCACTCACTATAGTCTAAATTAAAAAAAATATTCGATTAATCATACATAATTCTTGTATCTCTGACAGTGATGGTCCCTGTGGAATGCTCCATATCCTGAACTAATTCCCATGTCATATTTATATCGTGACAAGAACAAGCACGTCTACAAATTATATGTCAATATATCAAGCGATATAAAATATTGCTTCTGTTGGAACACGGAACAAGTACCTAAGTAAATGTTGGGCATAGGCCTAATCTCTACTTTTGAAGAAAGGAGTTCGAACTGAGTCCGACCCACTGCTCCAATGCTAAGGTAGGTTAAACATAAACCCATAATTATCTTCAGAGATATACAGATTTTCTCACGATATTATCATTCGCCGAAAAGCGTGCGATAAATGGCAAAATATCAATAGCACTTAAGTTTCAGCAGAAAAGTCATTAACGGCTTTTCTTTCCCGGGGTTTGAACTCCTGGAAAGAGACACGCAGTCTCACTGTTCGGCTATTAAAGCTCGTGAAACATACTGTAACATAAATAATAACGCTTAAGCCTCATGGTATTTTACGTGGGGACATATTATATCACAGTACAATGGAAACGCATTGTTCAATTACACAAATGAGTAAACATTTAATGAAGTATAATTTCTTATACTTTCAGAAAGAGTAAGGGGTTGTTCTTTGTTTTCCACAACAATACATAATAGAGAAAAGAAAATAAGTTGAGGGGAAAAAAACAATGTTGCGTCGAGGCAGCCTTAATACTTGGAGCAATCTACTCGTATAAACACGGCAATCTCTGATGAAAAACAGTTATTATTCATTCATTTATCGAGATGAAAAAGGAAATATCCGAAGTTCCAATAATGAGTAAATAATGTAAATATCATTAAAATATTACCATAATGTTAAAGTATGCATGATTAACAATCTTTTTGAATCATATATGAAGAACGTAATAAAACTAGATAGATTCAGAACTAGATTCAACCGGCTACTTCGTCTGTTGGACATCAGTACTGAGATAAATGAAAAATTGCCTGTGTTACTCTGAAGGCCTTTAATTTCATGTTAAAAATCCCTTCAAGGCCTTGTTCCGCTGAAAAGTGAAAGGACTACCAAACACACCTATGCTGTCATTTGAATAAATATGAATAAGTTTAAAACTTTTGTTAGTTTAATTTTACCAAAATAAATTCAGCTAAGCGTATCAGTCGAGAAACGAGCACATTATTTTTTATGATAAATGTCAGAACATGAGCATAAGTACGTTTTTCTTGCACAAAAAAGTGTCTACCTGCGACAAGTGGCCTGCATCTTTAACCGTTGAAAGAATGCAAAAACAAAACTTTAAAGACCACGAGATTGAAGCGTTAAAATATCTTGCTAAGATAAATATAAGATAATTCTGTAAAATATAGCACTTAGGGAGAAAAAACAAGCAGCAATGATTGTAGAAAAAATGTCAAGACGATACCGCATTTCAAAGCAACTCTCTTTTTTTAAAATTAAATATTATCCTCACAATAGAGGTAAGAACTCTGGTATGCAAAATCGATAAAAATTTTGCACTCAAGTAAAGGTCGTCATACTGAAATTGGTTTAATAAATTAATATACTTAATTTTAAGTATTAAATTTTACCGTATATGCAATTACTTTTATAAGCTGTACGAGAGTTGCTACAATTTAAAGTTTAATATTTGACTAACGAAGCAGATGAAAATGAACTTTCGTTTGTCCCACTGATATTTGCAATCGCCGCAATGGTATTCTGCCTAACTGCCAACTTTTCTTTCGACCGTCCAATTTAGGATGAACTGTGGTATTTACAAATGATATTTAGATATCCAAAATGTTTATTACATCACGTATTTTCTTTTTAAATGTGTATATCAATATTAAATTTATTAATTCTGTCATTATCTGTGAACTTCCATACTTTTTAGTCAACAAAGATTAATTGAATGAATTAAAATATCTATTTCTTAGGTACTCTTATTCTTTAATGTAAAAGAATATTCACACCTTAAACGAGGCCAAGAACAAATGAAGCCATTATGCAAGTTGCATAGTGAGAGGCAATAAGCACTTACATCGGTTATATTCAATTTTTAAATCTTTGTAGACAATGCAACTGTACAAACAAGAAGAATCAATATACAAATAAACTTTTCCGTGATTAATAGGACAAATGAGATACAATTTAATAAGTACTCTTCATAAATGCTGAAATGTAAATGTAAATATTAGATATAAAAAGTGTAAAGTTATCGTTTATCTTCACAAACTTACTATATCTTCTGGTGTAAATTCGTTTGGTACTTTTATTTCTAGAAAGAATCATAATATTTAAGTAGCAACCTAGCACAGTCTATTAAGAATTCGGCGCCACATGGCTTCTATGGTCTGGCAACCTCAAACCCAAGGAGCTAATGAAATGTGGAGGCACAAAAACTGAGCCTCAGAAATACCTACCTACCTAGAGACCTACGTTTATTAGATGAGACGAAATGGATAATTTTCATTTCATTTTATTTATTATGAACTAACAAAAAGGCAACTAAATAAGTCGACCCGCCGTGTGGTATCCGGCTGAGTAGAATAGACCAACCTCATTTCTTACCGAGGTGTCGTAAAAGGCGACTAAGGTAAGTTGACCCACCGTGTGGTATCCGGTTTAGTAGAATAGACCACCCTCTTCTTACCGAGGTGTCGTAAAATACGACTAGGGTAAGTTGACGTCAGGCAGGCGGCCGGTCGTAAAAACGCAGCCAAATCATGTGACAACATGATTATAACTTGTTATGCCGGCCCCATTTATAACGGGATAAGGGCAGGAGGATGATGACGATGATATAATGAACTAACAAATGGTAGAATGCATGATTTATAAGCTTAGGAGAATCAATAGTATCATCATCAAAATTTTTAAACAGTTAATAATAAATGCCCTTCCTTAGATATGATTGTAGACGATAAAGTCTAAGAGCAACATTATACTATTTATCCTCAGTATTCTTAACAGTTTAAGCGTTAATAACCAGAAAATTAATTAACTGTATCTCCCCGACGATAAAAACATCCGAGGCGTACCAAATATAGTAACGGTTACAGACAGTAGTTTTATCAACTTAATCAAGAACTTCTATCTTGGATACTTTGTTTGTCAGCACTATAATAACTAATACAAACTTTAACATACTTCAACCGTATAACGTATAAGAACTCGGGCGAGGATTTATATGTTTTGGAATTTGAGAAATAAGGATATAAAAAATTATATTCATGCCATAAAGATTCTCAAAGCACAAGAATAATTATTTTGTTCATACCTATAACATATAATGAGAAAATTTTAATTTTCAAACTACTCGTATATTTACGTTATACTCACATTGGTCACCTTTGTACTGCGTATCATTTCATTCCACTAGTCATTGTTATTTAGAAGCATGAATTTATATTATTAAATACTTCTGTTTTTTTTTTAAATTAATAATGGCCTATATTTTTAAATGTCATTCATCCTGCATAACCAAGAGAGTTTCTGGAAAATCTGATATACATTAACCGGAACATAAGCGGTTTAGTAGTTGTATCATTTTTAGACTACCATAGTTTGAAATTACTAACAGTTTTTTTTCTTAGTTTCCTTACACTTTCGTTTTACAGCAAAGTACTTAGAAATTATTGATTCAATTGTTACGAGTTACAACAGTTATCATAGCTTTTTGTGGCAAAGACAATAATAATGTTTCAACACCGGTAATATACTGAAAAGAACAGTATTGGTTTTCTCAATTTAATTATGAGAAAGATAGGTATGAAGATTTCTGTATTGCATATTTATATTCATATATTAGCTTATAATAAATTCTGCCCGCGTAGTTTACGCTGATTTTACTTAAAATAATGAAAATATGGTCTTGAACACATGCAGGTGTATGTCTTATTTGTTCTGATGAAGTAATATATAAAGAATTCGCTTAGAGGTAACTCCATCGTATGACAAACACTAATACGACCTTCGCGTTCATGCCGAGAAAAACACCTTAGTAAAATAACGGGAAAATTAAATAAACAAGTATCTTTATACAGAAAACGAAGATAATTTGAAAGACAAATAAAATATGTGTTCGTTGCAAAATAATCACTATAATTTCAGTATGTTTGCCGTCTTATTAAAGAAAAAATTGACTGAAATTCTGAGGAAAAACAAAAAATGTTATTTATGTGTATATAGAACTTACTAGTTTTTACCTGTGACTTTATAGGACTAGATTTATATAAATGGAGTAGATTTATTTAAGAAGGTTTAAATATTTACAATATAAATCTCTCATTTTATATCACATATAAGAAGTTACTTTAAATTACCAATACCTAAAATTACCAATAATATAACTGAATATTCTCTACGTTCGTAATGCTAAAGACAGTAGGTATATACATAGATGGTATATAGATATTATGGCGCTGAACAGCGATCACTAGATGTCGCTATTACAAAGTCATACAAATTGGCATTACGCTAACTCGATTGAGTAAGTTATTAAAACTTGCACTAAGCACATACTTCGTTACGCAATATTTCGTACAAATCCATTTAGCTTTTGTAGCGTCAAAGGCACATACAAACAAAAGCTTATACCCTACAAATTCACAGTAATCCTACTGAATAATAAGAAAACAAAAAAATCAAGAAGTTATGACTATATTGATAACGGAATAATTCTTATCTTTTGGTAGTAGATAAATCGTCTCAAACAACGTAATACAACGGCATAAATATAAAAATAAACAAACGTTTGTGGATGAGCTCATCGTTTCTATCACAGACCTTCCTAGTACGTACAATGAAAATGATAAGAAACATTAACAATAATTTTAATACAGCTCATGGCACAGATGACTCACAAAATTCTGTGTGAATCCACATTATCAACTGAAACACTCTATCTCATAAAAACATTTCCGGCAAACTAATAACTGAGTGGTAAATGAAATAAACACATTATTTAACGCAGCAATCAGATATGAAATAAGTGCGAAATGAAATAATACATTTTACGTATCTATGTCTTAATTAATCATACATACATAACTTACTTTTTATGCTTATAAATTCAACTTTAAATTCAAAATATTTTTTATCCAAGTAATCTTGTAACATGTGCTTTCGAATCGTCCACTCTACTGCTGGTTCGGGAAGCTATTCCTACGGAGAAGTGCCAGTAAGTAGCTGGGCGATTGCTCTTTTAAAAATATAATTCTTATTACTAGTTACATTTAGTCATTACTGTCTTATACAGTGTCGAAGAGTAGATATGTCCACGCATTCTTATTATCTAAGTAATCCTTTCTGTTTTAGCCTTTTATTAATAGCATTTTTAAACTGAATTTTATTATAGAATCTTTTACCTAAACCGACAAACGACTTACGTTCTTTGCAAAGCGCAAAGCAGGAGCCGCAAGCTTATGTCGCTTTCTTCTTTGTCTATTATATACATTGTTAATCTTAATATGCCAGTATATTATCTACTCGTGGCAGAATTTTTTTTAACACCTATGATCCTATATAATGAAAGTTCACTAGAAAAAACATACTAACAAAATAAATTATTGCTATGTAAATAACCAAATCAATAGATGGAAATACATAAATTTCTCTCCAAATGTATCAAAATCCGAAACTATAGTAGAACAACGCAGTTGCGAACAGCACGTGGCTATTTTGTCTCCTTTATCTAAGTATCTCCTATATAATTCAACTCGTAGTTTATCCAACGAATAACGATATTTTAAATGCAAATTATCTGTTTTAGCATAAATTTCACTGTGATTTGTTTTAAGTCCCAATATTTCGATTCAGAAACGTGGTCACGATCACACAATTAGTGTGAAAACCAGAATTACCGTGCTACATATCCGAAATTTACAATAATAATTTACCTTTACTTAGTTTAAATATCAAAAATTTAAAGACAAAGACGATCAAAATCTGATCATGATGATGAGAACATAATGATCAAAAAATCATCTAATTAAAAAAAACATGTGAACTCCAAAATTATTAAATAATTAAAATTTCAAACACTTGCATCAGAAATACTTATAGTTTTTAATTATTAATAGTAATACTAATATTTGCAATTTGATTGTAAACATCTTATATGGAAAACACCAGCCTATCTATGGCAACTGACATCTTAAAGATAAAATTTAACTGACGTGTGACAGCTGACTTAATTATTATAATGACAAGGGATGGCAAAGTTCTCTAAATATACAACAGGCTTTTTTTAGTATGATCATAATATCATCAAACAAAATTAAGCGCAATAAAATATTTAAATGAATTGAAACGAGTAAGCCTGATTTTATACATGTAATAAAAGCCTATCCTACTAATATTATGAATGCGAAAGTTTGCAAGTGTGTTTGAGTATGGATGTATGTTTGTTACTCTTTCACGGCCGCTGAACGCGGCCTTCTTTATACACCGGAATAAGATATAGGCTATAGAAATGTAATAAATAGGATGACACTAAAAGCGCCATCTATTAGCAACTTATCACGCGACAACAATCACGCCAACGAAGTCACAGGTTAAAACTAGTCTCCTATAAAAAAAAATGTTTTATTTTTTAAATATGCAATTATTTTTTTTTATCTTGCAATGAGCTAAACAAAAGCCGGTTTATAATAATGAAACCAAGTGAATCAAAGAAATAATTTCAAAATAACATATAGAAATATTTCGTTTAAACTTATCATTTTATTTCTTCATAGTACAAATGCAGTTATACATTACGACATAATATACACACTGTAATAATATGTATTACGGTAGACGTGCACCAAATACGGCAATGAAAATGTATGCACATGTTACGAAACAAACACTATCTACACTATAATATGCAACCTATTAGTTCGCATACAAAAAAAACAATTTCGGAAAATTTATAATTATTTTTGACGGGTCATAATATATGAATATGAAGAAGAATTTTATAAATCGTAATTGCCACGACAAACAAATTACAGAGCTTAAATTAACAGTATAGGTATTTAAAATGAATTTCGTATTGAAATGAAATTCATTTACATTAAATACATACTTCATTATGCAGTATTCAGAATAATATAAGCAACCCTAATTTGTAGCCATCTCAACGATACTGGCTCGGTTGCCCCTTAACCGAGATCGACTCTTGTCACGGCATTCTTGACCCGCACATTCTCTAACGAAGCGATATTTTCACATACAAGTTACAGATAACGTTACTTCTCACAGACATACGCAATACCGCGAACATAATAGAATTTCTTTACAAAAAATGTTCTCTTTAGTACAGGTATACATTTATTTGTTGTTGCAATATACCACATTTTATTTGTGTCACATTTGTAGAAAAGCAAAGAATAATGGAACCTCCATTAACAGTACTCCAAAATAATATAAAAATTAAAGTAAAATTTAAGCAAATACATTAATAGAGTGCAATGTGACCACCCAGCCGTTCTTAGAATAAATGCAAATGGAAAATAAAGAAATGTGCATAACAATGAACAAACGAAACACGTTCTGCAGGCAGAAAGGCCAACAATGGTTGAACACTTCCGGTCTTCGGTCACTGAGCGCTTGGGGCTGAGAGATTTTCTCTGGACATAGCTACTGCAAGCAAATATTAACAAACTGTCTGTCAGCGAAAAAGAAGGACATAAATGACCACAATATAAAAAATTATAAACTAACATATTAGTTTTTACATGTCGGTTCATAGTTATGTGTATAACGCGGTGGACCTGAACTAGCACCCCTGGTAGGTTAAAAAAGGTTACTAGTAATAGGAAAGAAGCATACTGCGGACAAACAATTTCAGACTGTCACCAGTATGACGAATGATATTTTTTTAACATAAATGGTTTATTGGCTTATTCAAAGCTAGAAGAAAAGGTACCCGCAGTATGTCAGTGAAAAAAGATCTTGTGACGTGGAAATCTTTTGAAGACAATTATAGCCAACAGTTAACGTTAGTAAGTTTCAAAATGAAGGAAGAAAAATATTGCTCTTTACGAATAGTTTACGAGGTGAAACCTTCTTCAGACAAAACAGAATTTAAACCGTCAACGCTTTCTCTTAAAATCTGCATGAAAATTAGTTTGACTTAAAGGTCGATTAACCGGGAAATCATTAAAGAATTTAAGAACTTAGTTTCAGTATCATCCGTTTCTTAATTGTTTATTGTTATAATCATTTTTTCATCAAATAATACAAGTAATCAAAAAATTATTTAGGTTGTAACAAAATCTCGTAATTTGGACGTTATTAAAACGTATATAATTAATTATATACGTAATTATAACTTATTTGTTCGAAACAAAAAAAGCAAACGAAATATGCGAACAAAAATTAATGGTTAGTTTACATGCTATAAAATAAAGAGAATACAATTGCCCCCGGCATTACCGCACGACGAGGGCTAAGCAGACGCAATAAGAGTAAAAATATTTGCGGAGGGAGCTAATGAGACAGTTGGTATGGGAGCGGTGGTACACATGCAAAGGCCTCGGCCATCGCCCCCACAAATTAAACAACGCCATTGACATTCAGCCATAGCACGTTACTACGATGCTTTACACAGTTTCAATGTGTATGGTAATTTTTTTAAAGTTCTCTTCCCCTATACCTTATTAAATTTAAAACTAAGTAAGGAAGGTAATAAGAGCATTGACAAATTAAATATTTTTTCTTCCATAATCTTCTCTACGTAACATTAAGATGGTATGGAGACATAATAAAGAGGGATTAAAATCATGTGACCAAACGAGTGTTAA
The DNA here is from genome assembly GCA_029227775.1 of Morpho helenor. Taxonomy (NCBI): domain Eukaryota; kingdom Metazoa; phylum Arthropoda; class Insecta; order Lepidoptera; family Nymphalidae; genus Morpho; species Morpho helenor. The sequence goes on along the minus strand of JARGCU010000019.1, from coordinate 6,321,291 downwards.
ATATGAATGTGGATGGAATGTGACTAAAGGAAGACCTAAAAAGAAATAGTTGGATTGTGTGAAGTATGGCATGCATATAAAAAAAAGTCGGAGTTAACGCATGATAGGAGAGAACGGAAAAAAATAACATGTGCCGACCCCACTTAGAGTGGGATACGAGCACGACAATGATGATTTTTATCTATGTATAATTAAATAATAGACTTGAAGACTACAAAATTAAAAAAAACCCACAATTTGCAATTAGATATTGAATATCACAGTACAGTTCATGGAAAAAATAATTATAGTATTACTAACGGTGAGTAGATCACATATTTACTAAAAATACCAGAATATTAAACATTTATGTATGGGTCAACGTTTATTGACGTACGTATTAAAGGTGCGACGGGCAAAACTAAATTAACATGGTATAATTCATGTAAATGATAGGTATCATCGATTAGAGGCAGGTGTAATCGTAGTTAACACAGTAATTTTATATCTAGTAGAAATTTTGGACTCCTAAACGACAGGTGAAATTTTAATAAGTTTTGAATGCATACATAATGTAATCGTTTAACCAAATAGAAAAGAAATCAGGCCTCTATAAAATAGAAAGGCTATTAAGTAGTAAAATACTATATCTTATCTGCGTTAAAATAATTAAGAATAAAGTTCAGGGTCTCATTTATTCATAACGTTGAACAACGTCAGATAATTAATTAAAAATAATATTGAGTGATGACGTGATAATATTTTTACTGATAATTCTTAAACGATTAAAAATAAATTACAACACTTATCAATATAGTAATTCGAACTCATATACGATTAATAAATCAATTCATTACAAAGCAATTTCATATCTTCCAAATTGCCATACGCCCGATAACCAATACTTTCAAAACTTGAATTTCAGACACTATTACTTTCGTGCAAAACCACAAAAATTAATTTAATTGTACGACAAAATAACGTTTACACTTAGTGTTGGCGACGCCGTGTGGTATCCGGCTGAGTAGAATAGACCAACCTCATTTCTTACCGAGGTGTCGTATAAGGCGACTAGGGTAAGTTGACCCACCGTATGGTGTCCGGTTTAGTAGAATAGACCAGCCTCTTTCTTACCGAGGTGTCGTAAAATACGACAGAGGTAAGTTGACGTCAGGCAGGCGGCCGGTCGTAAAAACGCAGCCAAATCATGTGACAGCATGTTTATAACATGTTGTGCCGATCCCACTTAAAGTGGGATAAGGGCAGGAAGATGATGATGACTTAATGTGTTGGCGCTCGGCAGAAATCGAACCTACGACCCGCGGAGATGAAGGCAGGGCCGTTGCCACCTAGGCCAACGAGCTAGTCAAAATATAAATATAACTGGGAAAGAAAACTTATAGGCAACTTTCAGGCTTTAAACCCGCTAAAATTTGGGAATCGAGGTATCATAGAATTATACGTGAATTTTTCTATAAATATCTGAAAATGAGCCATTGACGAAGACTGCAGGAATTTGCTAATGCATAAACGAACTCTGTTTTAATTTTACGATCCAGAACTCGTTTATGTTATCCAGTTATTTATATAATTTCAAGTGGTTCAAAAGAGGCCATGTGGACCATGCTGTAAGACTTATTTAAGTGGAGTAACCATCGACTACATATTTATGGCCATGACCGTGAATTTTATCTCTAAATTAAACTAATTCCTAGTTTTTATAATGCTTTAATTAAGATGTAAAGAAGATAAAAAGCTTATCTTTCAACATTACGAACTCTTAATTGCAAAATGCAAATATATTTCACTTTCCAATCGTTTGTGAATAATTATGAGTGTTTAAATCAAATAATAATTACATATACGCGTTGATATAGCTACTCTTTGATCCTGTAGAAGATAGTAATGACTAAAGGTATCTAGTTATAAAAAATATTTTTCGCGTTTCTTTCTGGCTCTTCTCGGTAGGAACAACTTTCCGAAACAGGAGTAGAATTGACGATTCAAGAGCACATGTTTATAAGTTTACTTGAATAAAGGATATTTTTAATTTTCTACCAATATCCAAAGCGTGTTCTCTATTCACAGAGTAGGAACTTACCCACCCCCCTGTGCTCTTGCGCGATTTGGCAAGCAACACATATGACCGGAAATTCTCAAGGCATTTGCAGGTTTCATCACGACGATTTTCCTTTATCGTTAATCGCATGATGAATAAATAACATTGTATAAAATGCTTATTCAAATAACATTAAAAAATACTTTTTAAGTCCAAAACTAACTGTTAGTAACAAAATTTCTATATCAGTCAAGACAATTGTTGTGTTCAAGTCACAAACTACAATAACCAAGCAAATTAGGCGCATATACCAAGCTAGTTGACAATCCTGACATATCTACCTATAGGTCACACTTAAACACTTAGCGACAGACGCGTTTTACGTAATCTTTGAACTTGATGTCACGTACTTGGAATATCGGTCTGTCTTCCCAGAAAATATTGATTAACACAAATAATAAAACGTCTCCATGATGACCCATTTGTAATAGACATGTGTTCATTGCTGCTAAGGGCGATTATACTCTCACGACATTAATGCTGTCAATTATTTGGTTACAAAGTTCAATGGCGGCGAACGGAAGTCACTATTCTGTTTTATTACGTATTGTTTGCTTTGTGAAGTAAACGGTTTTTTTTGTTGGTCCTATTGACCTTTAGCATCATGAATGGAATGGGCAAACTGTTAGACATTATATTCAATGACAGAAATACTCGACAATCTCAATTTCAACTGAAGTAGTTTGTTAAAAAATATATTAAGAAGGACAACTTTTGCATACCACTCTGTGTTAGATGTTTGTTACTCATAAAGCCAATAATAAAGATAGGCACATGATTTCATATATTCCTCATAGTCCATTATCGGTGGTAGATATGTCTTATGTAGATAAATAAATAAAGAATCTCCTTATGTAGCTAATGTTTATGCGGCATTATTAGATGTAAGGCTTTCTTATTTCGTGGTCAGGGAGCGTGGTGCCTACGTACGGTCGACAATTAAGGGAAAAAATCATACCCACTAACAGGAGGACATGACGCTGGACAAATTAAACAGTATAGCTGGTCTGAATATGTCTGATCGATAGAAAGCTAAAGCTTTATCAGCCAACTACACAACAAGGCAATGTGGCATCATCTTCTATAGATAAAAACATGTGTACAACTGTATAAATATTGATTGAAACGCAACGAGCAAAATGTTTAAGACGGAAATAAGTTATTCACGATATGCAAAATGAATATGTTTTCGGTAAGGTGAACGTTCAGACGGACTGTGGACCGTATTCTAAACCGGAATAAATACCACGGAATTTAGTAAACAAATATGTAGTACTTCATTAAATTGAATGACTTATTAATTTTTACAGGTCACGACATCTGTCGTTTATATGATTACACGTTTTAAAAACTGTTTTATGATCGGCGAGGCAAAAGCAGCGTTTGTCGATCTGTCCTTCAACAACGTCCATACCAAAAGCAAAAAGCAGCAAATGTTGATCTCATTCCTTCAACAACGTTCACATAAATCATATTGATCTATTGTGATGATGATGATGATGTTCTTTCTTACTTAAAAAGAAGGACAAACAAATATCGCATACTAATATTACAAATGCGAAAGATCTGTTAATATGTATGTTACTCTATCAGGACTATTCCGCTGGAGCAATCATGGCGATATTCGATAGAACTAAAGCTTATGACCCAGAAGAAACCATATAAGAACCCATACCATTTATGACCAATATAGGAAAAAAAACTATTTTCTTTGAGGAACCGGAAAAAATACAAACACATGCAAAATACAATTGAAAGTATTTTAACATTTAAATTGATGTGAACGAAGTCGTAGGACAACTCGTACAACAAAATATTTGTATGAATTGCATTTCATTATCTAGAGAATATTTTCTAAGGGATAGAAATAAAATTTTCGTGTTTTAATTGACTCCTCTACAAGTTTTGAGAACGCCAACAAAAGTTGTATACAATGAATGGAAACAATATTGGTAGCCTAAAAATCATTAAAATTTAATGTTAAACTATGCATGTTTTTTTCTGCCAAGAAATGTTATCTATTGGGTTATCCGCGAAAACAACGATAACCTGCTTTGGTTATTTTTCTTTTGTTAATAAGCGCCTTGTTAAAATGTGATCTTTATAAATATACACTTACGAATACAAGAATAAATACTTGACCTTTTAATAATAATAACTCTAGTTAAAGTATAATTATTATGAAAAAATATATACACAAAAGAATTTTCTTAAACAATTTGACAATAATTTTTGCATATTTCAATATGTATACAATATAAGAGTAATTCGTTTCCTTTTGTTTTATATATTGACTAAATCGTAATCTACCCTTATTAATATAGGACAGATAATGAAAAGAGTGATTTTTCTTAAATAGATTTGTCATAAAAAGTCTAACGAAGTTAATATGAAGTTGAAACAAAAACAATATTGACACAAAACATACGCAAAGAAACACTTCATTCCCAACTCCATATTCAGAGCGTTGTGTATGTTTTCTGTCAAAAAGACATCTAAAAATAAACAAGTAGTAAATTATATGACATAGGGTAGACACGGTCTTCGCATGGATCACTAAATTTGAGTTGAGAATATGGAAGTTATTTTACACATTTCTATAATTTGTTACTTACAAATGTTAGCGAGTACAAAAGAGAAAGATAATGATCCAAGAACTAACACCTCTTGGCGGAACGAATGACGCAAATTACGTCCTTAACTTTTACCTTTAATGAAGCCTTCTGGAAAGGTCCGGTTTACGCCTTCGGACAGCTATTTTAAATGCCTACTCTGTAACATTTGGAACTAACCAAATAACAGTTTCGTGTATCAGAAATGTAATAATTAAGAAAATATTAAAATATATAGGGACGACAAAAACTTGAATAACAGAATTACGTAACAAGGAAAACAAAACTTTTCTAAATTACATCATCATCCTCCTGCCCTTATCCCACTCTAAGTGGGGCTGGCACAACATGTTACTACCGGCTGCCGGTTACAATACACATGATAATATATCTTATTACATCTAAATTATATCCCGACTAAACACAAATAACTACTAGAAAATAATAATCATTATCTCCATCTATTTTTGTACTAATTATAATAGAACGGTCGCTCATATCAACGCTTTATCGAGATATAACCTCGTAATAACTAAATGTGTCGTAAAAGGCGACTAAGGTAAGATGACCCGCCATGTAGTATCCGGTTGAGTAGAATAGACCACCCTCTTTCTTACCAAGGTGTCGTAAAATACGACTAAGGTAAGTTGACGTCAGGCAGGTGACAACATTTTTATAATCCGGCACCACTTAAAGAGTGGGGTAAGGGCAGGAGGATTATGTTCTAAGTACATTGTAAATTTTGTCAAAGGTAACACATTGTATAGTAGTGTTATTAAAAATGTATTTGACATTTAATAGACATTATTCGTGCTTGACAGGTATTGCTCATTTAGCAGCAATGCAGTCGAACTCGTTTGACGCGCTGCTGACCGTGCGCTACGTTCGCAAAACCCCCTTTTCCCCTACAAGGTCAAAGCACCTCCCCGAGTGTACTTAAACGGGCGCCAACTGCATACCTTCTATTCCACTTTTGCGTAATTCATTGCATTACCAATAATACATTCAATACGGAAAGTAATCAAGGCTTTCTGTGACTCAGCACGGGTAAAAACGTTTGAATTCAAAGTAACTAAATGCATTAACCTACCGGTTTTATTTTAATATCATCTCATTAGTGTAACAAATGTTCTTTCTGCAAAAATTATAATAAAAGTTTTCACATAACTTTCTAGGTTGAAAATTAATAAATTGTAAAATGATTTTAAATTAAGGTAAAGAGAAAGAAACTTTTTTATATCTACATTGAGTTGAACATTCAGCTATTATACATAGGCTGCAACTCTATATTGATTATTTAATTTGCCTTAATACTTATACTATTCACATTACATTGTAGATATTTTGCGCGTTATTAAATAGATATAATAAATGTTTGTCACGTTTTATTATACGATCGTTGAATTTATTATAAACTTTTGGTAGTGTCGATGATCCAAAAGTTGTTTGCGAAATATATTTTCTGGGCTAGGACGAAAGTAGACCCATTTTTAGGAGATTAACTAATTGCCTATAAACTTTCTAAAAGTTTCGTATTCAGTAAAAAATAATAATGAATAAGCTTCTTTTTAAGTAATAATACAACTAAGCTATTTAAGAGTTATTTCTTAAGAACCTTAGGTTCCTGTTTATCTTGGTTCTAAAGTCCACAGACTAATGGACTGCCGTGCCGAGCACTGCAATAGTACATTAAGTATTATTATTGCAAACATTGCCGCTTAAAGCATGCAAACAAGTTAACTCCTGTACCCTGGTAAATAGCATTATCTCGTTAGATTAAAGAGAAACCAATATTGTATTACGATTTGTACATATCATATGAATTCAAACTGCATTATAATAATTTGTACATATTTATACCTGTAAAGAACTCTTACAACACGCCTCGAAATTATATTGCGTCCAGCCGATTCTATTGATCTAGATGTGGATATATCTATGAGCGAGAGTTAATAATAAACAATTCGTAGGATAACGTTGTTTAGATATTGTTTATCATAAAGTTTTGCAGTTGTATGTTCAGGACTTTTGCCAATAATACCAAGAAGCTGTGCCAAGTCTTCTTATGGAGTGCGTTTGGGCTTACGTCCAAGGTTCATTTGCCTGTATATCGAGTTAATGTTACTTTTTTTGTCATTCAACTCTCAGTTTCTTACAAAGTGGTAAGAAATTTCTTTTCACGGCCAAATTGGCCTCCAGCACGAATGTCTAGACTTGACAATGACGTCTTAATGTCTACGCTACCTTTTTTATCAGAACTTTGGCAAAACGACCAATTGTGGAAATAGTCTGTATTTTTTGGAGTTAAAAATATATTGTTAAACAGTGTAAGACATTTTTATACTAGTATTTAATAATTTAAAATTATAATAAAAGCTATAAAGTCTTATTTCTATAATTTTTAGGTCTTTGTTATTTTGTTCAGCATTGATAAGTAATTTGCTAGATCTTAGAAGAATTTGCACTATTCAATCCTACTAATATTATACGATACGAAGTCGCGGGTTAAGCTAGTGTAATGTAAAAATCTTGCTTTGATAATAAACTAATTAGTAGACTGCATATTCAGATAAAAAATATTCGGCTATACTTTGTTTGAGTTCTCGAGGTTTAAATTAAAAAAAGATTAAAAGTACTTGCTCGCGAACTGCCTTCTACGGGCAGTTTAAATATTAAATTCGATAACGGTAAATGAATTAAAAATAATTTTCCGCGATACTTATCTGCTTCGCGAATATTTTTTTATTAATTTCTCTGCAACTGAAGGATCCAATTGCCGGTTTTATCGACGAGTGTTTCCACTTATCCAAACGAATTGTAAAGTTAACTGATAAAGAGGTATATTCCCTGTACTTTTTCGAATATTGGATTAACTTTAATGTGCAAAAGTGAAAAAAATACGATTTTAAATTTAAAGACTTTATTTGGCGGTGATAAAATTGTCAAATATTTCAACGTAGATGGGATTCCAAAACGCAGAAATTTAAATAGGAAAGACGCTTTCAGACTCAAGCAATTCAGAATTAGTAACATACAAATAAGAAAAACGACGGAGATTTTCAAAATGAAAAGTGACGTCATAGGTTTTGTATGATAAAAATTATATTACTAAAGCTAAATTGCAAGTACTTTATTCAGTGTACGATAGCAAACCTCATCTAGACCTACCGTGTAACATAGTTAATATACGTAAAAAAGATATAAGTATCGTGTCTTAGATATGTACACAAAATTATTCAACGAACATCTCTTTTTTTCCAAGAAAACTAAACGTGGCTAAAACGGATATTGCTTGTCTACAGTAGCAGCGTCATAATCTACAATAGATAGCTATCCTTTAATTATTACAATTTTTCGAAAGATCAGAATCTAATCTAATGAAATTATCATTAGATCAGATTCTAGACCCTGTCTTTGCCAGTCAATAGTCAATACAATATTTTTAAATATCAAATTCAAATTCAAATTCAAAATATTCTTTATTCAAATAAACTTGTAAACAAGTGCTTTTGAATCGTCAACTCTACTGCTGGTTCGGAAAGCTGTTCCTACCGAGAAGAGCCAGCAAGAAACTCGGCGGTTGCTCTTTTAAAAAATATAATTCTTAATATTATTTACATTAAGCCGTTACTGTCTTGTATAGGTTCAAAGAGAGCTATATCCACACATTCTTATCTTCTAAATAATCTTCAAGAGTATAGTAGGCTTTCTGTATCAAGTAAGGTACCTAGGACTCCTAATTTATAAGACAGTAATTACTACGCATCAAGCGTTGTTCAAATTTATTCAAACAAAACCATATCTAAGAAATAAAGCTTAAAACTATTGTCACGCTCTAATAGTGAAGTCACGTCTAGAAATTAACATAAAAACCAGTTGTACAACCTAAATAGACAAGAATTTGCACGCTACTGATAACACGCGCCAACCTTGTGGCTAATACACACTTCGTTGGTGTAGACTGTAACACACACATAAATACATTACAAGTATTCAGTACTAACTATTCCGCGAAACCACAAAAAATATTATTCAAGATAACATCGGTCTCATCATAATATTTAAATAACGATATGACTAGCGTCATGTTCCGTTGTTAAATTATGCAAAAACATAAATTAAAAATATTATTTGTCTTAATATTTTAATTTATGTTTTTGCATAAAAAGCCCCGCGTTGACGTCGCTCTGGGTATTATTAATAATTTAAATATAAAATATCTGGGTGACCGAGCTTCGCTCGGTAATTTTTTACAAAAAAAAACTTAAAAAAAAAGAAAAAACAATTATTTAGTTGGGGATCGATCCTTGGCATTCACATTTCTCGAGGCTACCCGTCACCCGAATAAGCTACGTCGACTTGACAGCTAATGGCGAAAATTCAATTCAATATAAATGTTAGTGTTTTTTAATGCCCAAAAACAGGCATAAAACAATATTTTTTTTACATAAAACCTAGCTAGATCATTTTTTCTCCCCCAAAACCTCCTACATGCTGAATTTCGGGAAAATCGTTGGAGCCGTTTCCGAGATTCAGAAAATATATATATATATACAAGATTAACTCATTTAAATATAAAGATATAAATATATGGGACACTTACACACACGGTCGTCCGTCCCCAAAGTAAGTAACTTAACACTTGTGTTATGGGTGGCAGACAACTGGTGAATATATAATTTTAAATACATACTTAAATACAAATATACACCCAGGCTCAAAGACCAACAAATTCATTTATTGAAAATGTTTGCCCTCGGCGGGAATCGAAACCGCGACCCGCGGAGCTGAAGGCAGGGTCACTACCCACTGCGCCAACGGGCCAGTCAACGCGTCAATTTATGCGTATGACGAGAAGTTAGAGAAAACATAACGTCTAACCCTACGTAAAAAGAAAGAGAAATGGGATATATGGAACCCACCAGCTGGCACTGGATTAGCGTGGTGTAGCTAACTTCTAATAATTAAATAGGAGGATTTTACCCAACTATAAGATATTAGCACTTGCATATTAAATATTAGACATATTTGCACGGTAGAGACGTACCAAATAATGAGACTTTTCCCTAGTTATCAAAAATTTACAATTGTTACTACATATTGACTAGTTAACACTCATTGTCACAGCGATAATACTTAAATGTGCAATACTTCTTCACAATTTAATTATCGAATCATTATGGTCAAAGTGACCTTGAAGCACAAAGGTTATACACATCTATTCATCTCGTGAAAATCACGAATAAAAGCGAAATGCACTTTAAAACTGGAACAATACAAACAATGTAACAGTGCCTTCATTAAGATGCTTTCATCAAGGTAATGAAATTAACAATGTTTTAATATACTGTTGATCTTTTAAATAAACCAGACTCCACCTAAGCCCGCCAGGCCAGTTATACAACAAGGGTGTATTGAATGCAAAAATGATTAAATGTGTTTAAAGTATCAGCGCTCCAATTTTGTGCTTCGTAAGCACAGCTTATAGGGCATATCGTCCCATCCAAAGATAAAAGTCATCGAAATCGTTACAAAAAAAATTGAATATTATTCTGTATATTTCTATATGTTTTTTTCAAAAATGAAATCGCCTTATTATTATAATCGTGAAAGTGTTTTTGCTTATCCTACTAACGAGGTAGAACAGAACAAAGGATCAATATGATTATAGAGATAGTTATTGGAAAGTGACATTTATTTATTTATTCGGATCTACTAATTAACTAATCCAACAAATATACTATATAGTCTCAAATATGATGATGTGATGATGTACCAATTATAGGAGATCACATAATTCTTAGTTACCAATTAGTGTTATCACGGTAAACACTTCCACCCAAACGTGGTCGCTTAAAGTGGCTTGTTCTTACATATTCCTGTTATGGATATATTATACATGTAATATAATATTATAAATGGCAACACATGCCAGGGTTTAAAGCTTATAGATTTTAACGCCAGAGAAGATACACTAAACAAATACTTGAAATTCAGTTCGGTGCATTCACAGTTTACATTAGAATATTCCACCACTCAACACATAAGCCGGCAGTATATTAGGCTAAAATTAAATGGATAATAGTTTAAACGATGCGTTTGATGCGCCAAGTGAATGAACTAAGGTCAAACGTTCCCCGTAACTGAAACATTTGGCATCGCTCGACACTACTTTCTATCAATAGCCTAGAATTTTTCTCTTGCCAATCGCAATGCGGATACCGTAAATCTTTTGCCCGTTTTAACAAGGTCGCCAACTATGCGATGTCAGATTACACTCCTATTAAGTTAAGTAAATAACCCAAGATTGATATATTAATCACTACTTACGAAAGAACTTTTTACGAAATCTAACGAAAATATTTTTTCGAAAAATATTAAAATAGATTTTTTAAAGTTCCTTTTATCAAATCTTCGTATTACTGTCTTGGAAAAAAAAAATATTTCCCCTCCGTGTGCAATTATAAACAACTAGCTGTGATTGTGGTTTTACCCGGGTAGAAATCAGTGTGTGACAAAGTTATTCCTATTTCAATTTGTTTAAAACCGTAATCTTCTATCACCTTCCTCAAAAAATTCCAAAAAATTAAATTTTGGGAAAATCAATCTTATACATATTTTTTTATAATATGTATAGAAGATATACCAAGGTGCTGGAACAACTTCTATTTGTTCCTTATGTATATAAGTGTAAAGGCGTCTCATTCACAACTTACTTTATCAACAAAAAAAACCTTTACTACCGACGGCTAAAAAACGAGTATTTAAACGTAGTAAATACAAGGCTATTCCATGCATTCCGATATTATTATGTAGGTTAAAGCCTAAGCCCATAAAAAAAACGTTTACTGCAACGCTTCGGACATGCCCAATATCAATAAAAGTTTAAGAAAGTACCATCTTTCGATATAAAAAATTATGTGCACATGTAATCCAAACTTTCACTGCGTTTATAGATTTAAGCAAAAGCCTTGTGAGGATTTTCAATGCACATAAAGGCTGTTTGCGCGAGTACACTTCATTATCAGATGAAAAAGTATGTTCACACAGGGTTGTGATATTAAAAAAAAATCAAAAACCTAAAAATGCAAACAAAAAACACCAATAAGCAAAATGTACCACAATGTGTGAAACGTTTTTTATTATATGCAAGAGAGTTGGCAAAAAATATTACTGTATATAGCGGACGTTACGCAAAATCAAACGATAAAAAAACGATATACACAAAACGATAAGGATGTGCATATAATTACGATAAAACTAACAGTGAATTGCGTGATACGTCATAGCCGGTTTAAACAAAGTATCTTTGTTGAACATGTGATACTGTTACAAGTCCTGTTAAACTGAACCGTAATATTGGCAACCCTAGTTTTGCACAATATCACAATATACACATTTTATGATGTTCGCCTGCAAAAGTAGACCACGTTTGACTTGCCGAAGCAAAAGAACACAAAAGGAAATGACGCGCACGCTATGCATGAACGACTTGTTTACTGAAAGAGTTTAAATTAACGACAAATCGATACTCACTGTATCCGTCCGTGCATCATATAATATATGTATATCATTTTAAAATGTGTAAATCAAAATGAAGATTAATTTAGATGAATAGCCGATCACTTAATTATTATTCATCATCCTCCTGCCCTTATCCCACTCTAAGTGGGGTCGGCACAACATGTTATAAACATGCTGTCACATGATTTGGCTGCGTTTTTACGACCGGCCGCCTGCCTGACGTCAACTTACCTTAGTCGTATTTTACGATACCTCGGTAAGAAAGAGGGTGGTATATTCTACTAAACCGGATACCACACGGTTGGTAAACTTACCTTAGTCGCCTTTTACGACACCTCGGTAAGAAATGAGAGTGGTACTATTCTATTCAGCCGTATACCACACGGCGTCACTTAATTATTATTATAAACAAAATAAATGATGATTTATACAGCATGCAAGTAATAGCTTTCCCAAATTCGAATGTCATTCTGATTATAAGTGTATTACGCAATGAATTAGCAATTATTAAGTCAATAGAAAAAAACTCGAAACACAAGATCATTACCTAATATCCTAACAAAGTTGTTTTGAATGTAAACAATTTAAATTATCATCTCGTAATTTCAAGATTGTCTAGGGGATATATTTGATATATTATCCGCCTATCATAATTATAAACCCTACATGCCGTAACTTTAACATTAGGCAAAGATACAGGGTGTTACAATATTTTATTATTGATATCGTTTAAATCTTAGGTAATACTTGAATATAATCTATCACTTATATTTTTATATACATATTGCATTTTGCGATACTTGCACAACATATATAAACACAATACACTATAATTAAAAGAAAAATGGTGTGTTCATAGCGCAAGTTACATTAATGTAATTACAGGCTTTGACCGCACCCTTGAAACCTTAGCATTAATTATATATGTACTTTCTAAACCAGATCCCTTTTTTATTATAATCCAAATGGTTATTATAGGAGTCCTCAACAGCTATCTGTATGTGATCGATTTTCTCAAAATCTACTTAACATAGTACAGCAATTGATAGTGCAAGTCTTTTGGAAAGTTAATAAGGGGTTAATAGTGCATTACGGTTTTTGTAAATTGTGTTTAAGAGGTCACCAGCTGGCAGCTTTAGTTCATCGTGTAGACCAACAGAGATACAGTAAAGTAACGTACTAGAGTTTAGATGTACAAAAATACTTAAAAAGTCCGCGAGAGCGTGTCTCTATCTTTTATGATTAACTCACAATAACTACTATTATGTTCAAAATTTCAATTAAATACACTGATTTCGACGAAGGCGTTGCAGCAGGTACAGCTTGTGAATTATAGTTAACACTTAAAATTTGCCTTTATTTCGATATAAGACGAGGTTGTATCGTGCATGTTATGCGTCTTATTGTCAAAGAACGGATCTTAAAAGGATTCTAAAAAAAGGGTTATAATTAAAAAAAGGACATTTACTGGTGTCGTATAGATAACTATTTACTTCCGATACGTAGACATTTCAAAACTACAAACAATTTAAACAAATTCAACAAAAACACTTTCAATTTCAAGCCATAAGAATAAAAGTTAAAGAAACCACGTCTTTGACCCTGAACAGCTATGATTATTTTTTATGATGAAAATTCTGCAATAACCTGCGATTGAAGCATTAATTGGCCTACGTTGAAAACTACATAAATTTATTTTAATTGGGAATCATTGTTTAATATTTTTTCTATTGCTTCTTTATCATGCATAACTGTGCGCATAACAAATCAAATAGTATATACATATATCATGAAATGTATATGTATAAATCTTTATAAAATTTTAAAATAAATGTTTATAAAGATCGTTGGAACTTCATTACAACTTATGACATAAACGTGTCGTCTTCTGGTCATATCCAATGTCTTAATTACAAATGACTTATGACATAAACGTGTTGGTCATATTCAACGTTCTATCAATAGCATCGTATAATAAGCAACACCTTTCGTACACTAAATAATTACTCGTTTCTCTGGAATTTAAGCACAAATATTACTTAGTATATGCCGTGTGGTATCCGGCTGAGTAGAATAGATATTCTAAGTTGTCATCAGGCAGGCGGCCGGTCGTAAAATACGTAGCCAAATCATGTGACTACACGTTTATAACGTGTTGTGCCGACATCACTTAGAGTGGGATAAGGGCAGGAGGATAAGAATAATGCAACATTACTTAGTATATTCATGAAACCATTAGTACTTTACTGAGCAAAACAAATGTTGTGTGAGTCACGACAAGCGTCCGCCATCAATGGGGATACTTCCACGCACACGCTGCGCAAGCGCCATCAGCAAACAGCAAAATAAAACGATACAAATTCTTTTGTAAAAGCTCTACGCCGTGCGACGAAAATACGTGACCTGATGAAGTAATTTCGAAACGAATTTCTACACGAACCCTCGGCTGTGTTATGATCACACTTATATTCTAAACAGGCTTTGTTTCTACTTATGCAAAATACTTCAAAAATAAAACAAAAAAATAATACCTAACAGCCGTAGAGATTGTATGTTCATCTCTTCGCACTATACTTAAATGTAAACTGTATTTCTCACAGATAAAAAAATGTATAAGATAAAAAGTTAGTGTAATGTAAAAGATTAAAATATACGATGTCTTATATTACCGGCAACAAGTCGCGCGGAATTACAAAAAATTTGGTATAGTAATTCCGCAGATATAATAGGACTAAACTGGCCAAACTTTAAATCGAATCTAGTAATCAAATTCTTAAGTGTACAAAACTAAAAAATCACTACGTCTGTGTTTTGTGTCAACTACTCGTATGTCGTACTATGCCCAAAACACTAAATTATCAAATGGTAGTATATCTATACTACCGTTTGATAACATATTCAGTACCTGCAGAATGCCATGCTTCTGTCATGATTCTAGTGAGGGGAAACTTTTTTTTTAAATTAAAAAACATCTCTAAGTAAATAAGATTCTTTGAAATAAAATTATCACATTTGAATATAAGGTAAATTTTAAATAAACCAGTAGACATTACCTTTTTTTTTATACACAAAACGCACACGGTATGTTCATTGTCTTTGTTTTTAGCAATTATGGAGGTAGAAACCATGCATCAGAATGCTGAGAGTTTATTCTAAATATCTTAAGATGTACGCTTATTCATTTATAACGGTAACGGTTTGATGATCTATGATACACCTCAGAAGTGAACTGGTGCATTGAGATATAGTTCTTATCAATAAGAATTTAAAGTTCATTTTTTAAATAGATCCAGTCGTTGTTTTCGTCGTTAGACTGTATTTTAAGATGCTATCACCGAAGTGTATATCTATACTAATATATAAAGCTGAAGAGTTTGTTTCATTGTTTGGACGCGGTAATCCCAGAAACTACTGAACTGATTTGAAAAATTCTTTGAGCGTAAGATAGTCCATTTATCGAGGGAGGCTATAGGCTATACAACATCACGCTAAGATAAATAGGAGGGAAGCAGCAATAAAAAATATTGCAAAAACGGCAAAATTTAAAGCTTTCCTTGCGTGCGCCAAGTAAACGGTGAAAATTATTCAAAAATCATGTATTACAAAATTATTCCCCTCTAAAAGTTCTAAATTAAAGTCCGCGACAGCATATGTCTAGCTTTTAAGGTTAACCCACTTTAACCATTTTTATGGTTATCAAAATATTATATTACGATTTTAATCTTTCCTTACGCGGCCGGAGCCGCTGGCAACCCAACAAATTCAAATTCAAAATATTCTTTATTCAAATAAACTTGTAAACAAGTGCTTTTGAATCGTCAACTCTACTGCTGGTTCGGAAAGCTGTTCCTACCGAGTCTTCTCGAAACGCCAGCTTGAAACTCGGCGGTTGCCCTTTTTAAAAAAATACAATTCTTAATGCTAGTTACATTTAATCGTTTCTATTTTGTACAGGGTCGAACAATATCTATATCCACGCATTTTTATCGTCTAAATAATCCTCAACAGTATAGTAGGCTTTCTATACAACAGTACAGTATAGTGTATTTAATTATGTCACTATTGGCTATGTTTTACACCTTTGTTCTAAAGACATTCCTATGGACGCCTAATCTTACAACAAAACAAACGTAGAACGACAATGATCGTGATTTGCATACAAACGCAAGGTTGATCTCACCTATGTATAAATAAGTACTGACTCACCAAACTTCAACGTAAAGCCCTGCAGGTGAAATTAAGTTCTTTGGATTTTTTTTAAACAGAATTCATATGCGTAAAAATATGTGAAATGTGACGCCATATTTTTAATGTACATTAAATAGAAGTCGAATAGTATAAATATAAAACGTTTTAAATGATGAAGCCGTGTTTGTAATAATACTCGAACTGCCGAAAGTAAAAAAAACCGCCCTGATATTTTACATAAATAACATAGATATATGTAGATAAGCAACGCCTACTATCAAATCGCACGTGTCGATGCCCTAAATGTATTTATATGAGTCATTACAAATATTTTTATAACTCATGATTCATTTAAAAATCGACTCAAAATTACAAGTGTCTACAGTGTACAAAAGTTATTTCATAGCATAAAATTACTTTCAACTAAAGCTATCACAATGAATTATATGTTCACGTTAATAACTCCTCCGAAATTCATAGTTTATAAACAAAGTACCCTCATATAAATTTCACGCCGCCCGCATATTGTTTATATAAGTGAAGCAATAACATTGACCATGGAGATCCATTAACGTTCAATTATAAGTAATCTACAAAATAATATAATAATAAATATAAAAATAAAAGTCATATTGTGTGTAGCAATCGCTTCACACGCAGACTCAAAAAGCGTGATCGATCCAGCGCATTTGGATTACTGCCAAAACTGTAGTCTCCAGTGGCGTATGCATTCAAATGCCTTTCACTGATAGATAGTGAGATTGTTAATTATACAGACCAGTCTCGTGACAGTAGTGAGGTCCCAGGCCGATCTAGTCTTGCCGCGCGACTGGCCGCCATCCTTCCTTCTGCCTAATGAACCGTAACCGGCCGGTACGCCGCTGTCTTCGCGTTTACGGCGACCGCCGCGTCTCAAAGACGAAAACCAATTCGACACTGAACCACGGCGCTCCTCTTCGGCGGCCACAGGCACGGCCTTGATAAACATAACTCGAGAAGCGCTAGCGCACCACTCACATCACAATTTCACAGAACGTGGGCCTCACCCTTAAAACTATTATATCAAGCTCAAAAAACGCGCCCTGCAAGCCGCTAACATTTAAAATAAAAACTGGCAGATAACAATGCAAAATAAGTGAAAAGTGACTATGACTATTGACTACATATCGACAACTGATTACAATAGTCAACGCCTACGTCAAGTGTTGCCAAAATACAGGTGAAGCTATACGGTATCGATATCACAGTGCAGTAAAAGCAGCATCGGTGACATTTGACACACCTGATCGTAATCGTCGTCATAGGTGCGCACGGCGCGGGCGCAGCGCGTCAGCACCGGCCACCAGAGCGCACCGCAGAGCAGCCGAACATGCAAGCACATCGCGCGCCATACACTTCCTAAGGAGCGCACTCGACTGAAGAGAGGCGCGAGCGCCACGGAGTTTGGCACCGCGACAACTATAGTTAGCTTATCTTTCTACACGTCTACGTCGGCGACAATCGCCTCAATACTGTCGACTTTTATTGCCACTGTAAATCTTATAATTATTGCATTGTTTATTTATTGCGCTAAATCACAATTAGCACATAATTTATATCTACATATATTATGAAAATATGACTAAGTTTTTTATGTCAATGCTTCATAAACTAATTACCTATAGCAAAATTTGGTATCATTATCACTAAAATTTAAGAGCTGTATATTTTTTTAATATTTTGCAGAATCATTAAATCGTTGGACATCGGCACTCGTTATCAAAACTGCCTGCCGTTGCCCGGAAGTCAAAGAGGATGCATGATAACAACAATGAATTACGACCGTTGTAAAATTCCCAGAATGCTATAAATTAAAAATTTAAGGACAAACTAACGACAACCTATTCTAAAACTCATTGTAATTATTTACTTTATTTTAGTCAAATTTTATAGTTCATACAAATTTAAATAACATTAGAAATATAACGAATTGTTTATAAAACAATATATTACTTCTGAAAACAATTTTATTGCCTAGTAACTAATTTTTTATCATGTTACCGTAGACCAGCGTTTCTTAAACTGTGATCACGGAATCTCAAGGTTCCGTGTAAATCACTCAAAACCAAAATAATAAGATGCATTTAGCACCTTATTAATCTAGATATACAGTGCAAATGCCACAACATACTCGTAAGTATCCTTTAAACTTTATTCGGTCTTAAGAGGTAGTTGCATTTTTTAAATAAGAACGACGATTTTTATTAATTTTTAAAAGAGGATGGTTTCTTTATATACAGTAAATTAACTAAAACTAAGCATTTTACTAAAAATTTAAGAAACGGGTAAGGTGAAGTGCAATTAAATCTTTAATAAAGCATTTAAATCAAAGATCCCAGTTTGCCCACTGATATAATTGAATTTTCATGTTTCTTACATATAATCTTTGCAGAATGTTATATTAAAAGCATACTATTGAAAGAAACTATGTGTTCTACAATAAAATGACCACTACAGAGGGTTCCACTTATCAAAAAGTTTAAGAAACGCTGCTGTAGACAATTCAAATAAGCTTATCTACTATGAAGTATGAAAGTATCCTCAACCTTAATGTTAGTACAAACAACATGATTGCAACTAATGAATCACGATGGAAACAACTTTAAAATGACTAATTGAAGTACTCAACTAATTTACATGATAAATTCACTGCTAAATTCAAGTGGACATATGCTTTAACTGTGATCGCAAAACGTATTATACATTTATAATTATAAATGGAACATTCATAAAAAATGTACTAGGGGACTTTTTTAATAAAAAAGAAATATGCGTCATCGTTTGACGTCACGCATTACTTTCTATAATCTAATTCAAAACTAATATTATGTCAATTATTGTATTCAAAAATTTTATAATTCGGCTAATCAATTTGAATATTGTGGCTGTATATTAAAGGTTGGATACTTATTTAAATAGATATCGGACATTTATTTAAAGTTAATAATGAGATGATACAGTAATAAATACTTGATAAAGAAATTTATTTTAATGAGGTCATTAGGAGATGCGATGAATGTAAACTAAACGATAACAATTAGAATAATGATTTTCATTATGATGTCAGTTTTATTTTATGCTTTACTGAACTTAAATAATTATAGAAGCACAACAATAGGCCTATAGTGATTCTGCTACAGTAAAAGGAAACAAACGCGGCAATATATAATTCTAGATTAAACAATCTTTATTTATGCTGTTATATGTAGCAGACGAAGTTTGTTAAAATGTTCCAAATCTCAAATAACGTAATATTAAAATATACAATGGAGTTACAAACAAACATTTGATACTCAATGAATGAATTAAGATATTCGAAGACGCAAAACTGGAATAAGATTGAAATGTGGTTAATCAAATAACAAGCCGATAGCTCCACCTAAATTTAGCTTAAATCATGAAACAAATTGAACCAAAGGCAAATGACGAGGGAGTCATAGCAATTTTCACTTATCTGCCTTATCACTTGGAAAAATTACTAGCGATTTATCACACAATACGTAATTAATGACAAAACCTTACACAGTGAAACACTTCAAGTTGTTGGATTTAATTTTTTTCTATTGTTATCTTTAAACCGCGAGTTTTCACTAATCGGTCCCGGCGGTTACTGCGGACACAACGCGCCCGTATCGCTCTCCGGCAGTTACTGACTCTGCCTAAACCACATACCTCTCTTTCTATCGTAGTAAGCTAAAGCATTGACGGCTTACGTCAGTGTGCAGCCTTTTGAATGAAAGGGCCCAAAGGATCCACTGATTTACGATGTTCTCTAAAGGACTTTTCGTCCTTTTCAAGGGCGCGCGAGGTTATTGCCAAAGTAACTGTATATATCGCCCAATCCGAAGAATAAAGTCATATTTCCTATGCTTATACATGGGAGACGTAACTTTATTCGTAGATGATATATCTTAGACAGGCACAGCGTGGTTTACTTTAACTTCAAAACTGTTTAAATTAGTTTGAAGTACAAGCTTATTATACCTACTCAAATATTGCAATATTAAAATATGCAAATTTTATGGATAAAATACAATGGTTCGTGTTGCTATTCAAATTAATTTTGTATCTATAACTAGATCAATTTATGTAATATTACGGTTTTATTGAATAATAATACACATTTATGATTTTATTATTCAGTAAAACAAATAGGCAAGAATATATTTTGCAGTAACAGATTAAGACCATGATTTTTAAATTAAGAAAAATTTATCTTATTAATAAAGGACTGTTATAATAGTTTATTTTGAATCTAACTTTATAGCGAATGTAGCTTTATATAAAAATGACGTTGTTCATGCAGTTTTCTCAAATTAGTGATTTAAATATTTAATCATACTGATTAAAATCAGACGGGTTCTTCTAGTTTCTATTACGTTCAATTATATTCGAACTTCAAAAATACAAAGGTTTCTTCATTAAATTTAAAGTTTTCTTATTTGCGACGGCTGTAGAAAACACCTGCATCGATTTTGACAGCACTTTCTTAGATTCATCAAAGCTTCCAGAAAGAAATAAAACATTTTAAATTTCGAAAATCTGAAGGTTTTTGTTATTTAATATTATTAAAGTTGCCCAATATTATTAAAGTTATGAACAATTTATATGAATATTTTAATGTATAAAAAAAGGCAACTGAAACATTAGGTTCTCCGTACTATGTGCCCCGCCCATCGTCATTTCGCGACACGTTTAGCTATCTCGGTGACTTTGGTTCTTCTACGGATGTCCACATTCCTGATTTGAGCACGTAGAGAACCTCTTCACCCGCTTTACTCCAGAGCTTTCTTATGAGGCCCATGTCGGCGACTTCATATTCCTTCGTACACATAAATAAAGTATAAAACGGCCCTAAAATGGCTTACTGATATTATGACGTCTATTAAAATATATCGGTTATGTATCGGTTAAAGAACATAATGCCGTTATGAATCACAGGGATGTGTAATATCATTTGAACCATTGCATTTGTGTTTGACCTTTTAAAGCCAATGATTTAAGGTCAAAGAATGTCAAATGCAATTACATAATAGACTAGATTTTATTTTCATAATTTATTTATATATTGTTTTTATTTTAGTTGTGTGTGTATATAGAGAAATATGTATCGTTTATATTGTCAAATCATCTTTAAATACTCTATGGTACACTTTTCTATCAGTATCACGGATCTTTAAAGCGCAAAAAGGTTGCCTGGAAACGGCTTGAAGAAATGGCTGGTTGCGATAAAACCGCCTTATTGTTCCAAATTTATTCAAATTTAATATTGTATTTTATATTATTTATAATGTAATATTGAAAAAGAGAAATGGAAGATTAAAGAAAAATTGCTAAACATAATAAAACAGAAAATGCGGAAACATACAGAAGGAAGCGCCATCTATTGTCAATCTCATAAACGATTATGCCAAGGGCTTTAACTTGGAGAACTTAAAAGTTTAGCACCACCTAACAACACGGGAAGAACTACATCATATAACGTCATTTACCATGATGTATAGTCATATTATAAATTTTAAAATCTGTCTAGATGTTACGCTTTTAAGACTTATCCTCTTTTAAACCGGTTTTACCATCGGGAGCAGGAATATGCACCATAGTACATAATTGAGGTTATTTGATCACTTAAATTTAGGAAAGCGATGTCGCGCGTAGAGCATGTATACATATAAAATCTGTTCTATCTCATTCAAGACAAATATATTCAAAATTTAATTTATACATAACCAGTATTCTCAATTTAAAAATAAGGACGTCATAGCTTACGATTATATTAAAAACTAGTTTTACAAGTATTAGGTGACGCGATTATTATCGCCGGAAGTTAACAAGACGTTTTCTTATCAAACATTTCTCTGATTTTACCTTTCTCCTAAGAAATTGTGTTTCTTTGTAAAAAAAACATTTCATACGTTATTTGTACAGATTTCATGCCAGAAGGCCTTTATTTTAATTATTTATAACACCCTTATCAAACAAGTTAATTAAAAAGAATTTATGCTGAATGTAAGGAAAGGATAAAATGACAAAGACCTAGGATTAGTATGACATATTCAAAATTCTGAATATTAGACTCTATCTTTGATGTGAAAACCTAATGTACATAAAAAACCCACAAATATTTCTGAATTTACAAATTCAAATAAAAAAGCAAATATTAAGCATCAGTAAGGTAAGTTGATCTGCCATAAGGTATCTGAATAAGTAGAACAGACCATCCTCTTTTCTTACTGAGGTATCATAAAGGTGACTAAGGTAAGTTGACCCGACACATAGTATCCAGCTGAGTAGAATAAACCACCATAATTTCTTACCAAGGTGAAGTAATAGACAACGATGACTTGTCCCGACCCCACTTAGAGTGGGATAAGGGCAGGACAATGATTTGTTAATACTAAAGTTGTTTTTCTTAACAAGACAGAAAAAACTATCTGCTCAGTTACAAACATCTTCATATTTTTATACATTAATTACAAATGAACTAAAGAAACTGCAATATATTTTTTTCCAATTTTCACACTAACATATACATAGTGCAAATGTAAGGAAAGGATAAAATGACAAAGACCTAGGATTAGTATGACATATTCAAAATTCTGAATATTAGACTCTATCTTTGATGTGAAAACCTAATGTACATAAAAAACCCACAAATATTTCTGAATTTACAAATTCAAATAAAAAAGTAAAAATTAAGCATCAGTAAGGTAAGTTGATCTGACATAAGGTATCTGAATAAGTAGA
The DNA here is from genome assembly GCA_029227775.1 of Morpho helenor. Taxonomy (NCBI): domain Eukaryota; kingdom Metazoa; phylum Arthropoda; class Insecta; order Lepidoptera; family Nymphalidae; genus Morpho; species Morpho helenor. Next base: position 6,298,083 of record JARGCU010000019.1, on the reverse strand, counting down.
ACAGACCATCCTCTTTTCTTACTGAGGTATCATAAAGGTGACTAAGGTAAGTTGACCCGACACATAGTATCCAGCTGAGTAGAATAAACCACCATAATTTCTTACCAAGGTGAAGTAATAGACAACGATGACTTGTCCCGACCCCACTTAGAGTGGGATAAGGGCAGGACAATGATTTGTTAATACTAAAGTTGTTTTTCTTAACAAGACAGAAAAAACTATCTGCTCAGTTACAAACATCTTCATATTTTTATACATTAATTACAAATGAACTAAAGAAACTGCAATATATTTTTTTCCAATTTTCACACTAACATATACATAGTGCAAATATTATACGAGGTCAAAACTTATTACTACTTTTTCTATGAAATTATGTCAGTTGACTTGTCAAGAAAATATTTTTATGTTTAGTTTTGATGAAATATCAATTTACTTCAAAGGTTTCAGAGAAAATCAAACACTTTTGAAATATGTATGAAAAAAATTGTGCTATTTGTGTAATTATACAAATAAAAATTGAGAAAATATTAATTTATTAATTAAATTAACTTTTTTTTAACAAATTGTGTGCTTATGTAAATAAACATATGGCAAATTATATACAGAAGGTCATAGATCTATATATAAGTAGTACTATTTTATGGGAAACATATTCAGCATCATCTTTGTTTATCTTTATATAGTGGATCATTGGCTATCCACAGATCACTATAATTAATTTCATATTCAAATTATTCTCTCTCAACTCACATTAATATTGAAAATATATTCTAAGAAGTATTGAATACATATTTAGCGTCGAAAATTTGCATTAACACATTAATTATGTTTACTACACCAATCCATCCAATCCCTTAGAAAAAAAATGTTTATTAACATTTGCTAAGAAAAAACTTAAGTCTTATTAAATAGAAATGATCTAAGAAAAACAAGTTTACAACCAGGGCTATTTTGGGGGTGACACATCTCGTAATTTGTTTAATGCAAAGAACCTTGGTATCCATAAATACAATAGGTATTTGTATTTTTACTAACCTGTATTTCTAGTAATAACTCTGTTTTTCGCCTTCGTATATCAATGAGAGTTTTCTGTTGCTCGGGTGTCAGCTCTGAAAGAAAGAATACCGTGATATGATGACCATACATAGGTTCTGTTACTGCTAACGTTTCATTGAGGTCAACAACGCCTGTAAAAAGGATTTTTTTTATTACCTGCATGTGTGAAAGGATCTGCATGATTACTTGCAGCATTATTTCCTCCGAGGGACAAATTTTCAAATTCACTTATCATTTCTTACATTTACAAAAAACAGTAAACAAAGTTTACATCGTTAACATTGAATAGCGGCCATATTTATTTACTACTATACCACAGACTAAAAATTTAAATCATAACAATCTCAATATTTTTTAAATGACATCTGACATCGTATTATCGACGCGTTCAAATATGACATCTTTCTTCCAAGACAATAATATAAAGTTATTATAGCGGTTCCTAATTTCTTTGATATAGGTACCTATGACAAAAAAAATTTCTGCATTATTATTAATTTCTCTTCTTTTATAAAGCTACAAAAAAGTCAACGGTATATCTATATTTTATGTATAATACCTTACTCTACTACCGTACTGTATTACCGTTGTATAGACATTGTATGTATACTCTTGTATGTTAGGGATGAACTTGGTGTGGAAAAATCGATTATTAATAATAAATAATTTTCTGTTTCGATAAGTTGCCATTTTATTATTAATTAGCTGTGCCAGCTGCTTCGCTCGTGTGGGAATCAACGTCCCAAAGTTAATTCCTCTTTAATGCCAACCCTACAATAATTTTAGGCTAAAAGTAGCCATTTTTTTTTTCGAATTGACTATATGCTATAGGCTTTTACAGCGTCACCGGGCGGGACAGGCGAGCGCAGTAGCATCGGCGAAGTTGCGAAATGCGGAGAGTAAAGCGCATAAGCTCTACTACCGTCGGGGAAAGTCGTCCTAAGGCCTTCTGTGAGGCCGAACCACGGCTTAGGGCAACGTAGTGGAGGGCTAATAGTATGACGATTAGTCATCATGGCGGCGGGAGGAAAAAGTTGCCTAAAGCTATATAAAGCTGAAGAGTTTGAATGTTTGTTTCATTGTTTGACTACTAAACCGGTTTGAATGTTTGTTTCATTGTTTGACTACTAAACCGATTTGAAAAATTATTTTAGTGTAAGATAGACCATTAAGCGCGGAAAGATATAGGCTATATAACATCACGCTAAGATGAATAGGAGAGGAGCAGCAATAAAAAATATTTCGAAAACGGCAAAATTTAAAGCTTTCCTTGCGTGCGCTAAGCAAATGGTGAAAGTTATTAAAAAATATTGTATTACAAAATTGTTTTCCTCTTAGAGTTCTAAATAATAGTCCGCGACAGCATATATCTAGCTTTTAAGGTTAACCCACTTTAACCATTTTTGTGGCTATCAAAAGTATTACGGTTCTAATCTTTCCACACGGGCGGAGCCGCTTATAATTGCTAGCCTTATCATAAAAAACAAGGAAAAAAGTTATTAATATATATATAACAAAATAATCGATTATTTTTCACATCCCTATTGTATAGATATTGTGTATATACATACCAGGGCGGTTTTACTACAGGCGCCAACACATGCTATCTCGCATCCCTCTTGCACATGCACGTATTTATGAATGAATCGTATGAAAATAGTCTCAGCTGCATCTCGCTCCACTCCTACATACATATTTTTACGCACTCATTCTCATTTTGACTGTCTATCATATAACAAGTTGATTTTATCAATGAATGGGCGGTGGCCGGTGTATTAAATTTTTAAATTTCCCGTTGTAAAGTTCTAGTACTTTAATTTTTACTAAAATGTATAATTTTGTTTTAATTTAGTTAGCAAAATTCTTGAAACAAATATCACTAGAAGCAAATTAAATGTATAAAGTCTTATTTCACCAGTAGCTGTTGAGATATTTCTTAAAATGAGAAATATATCAACAATGAAACGTGGAGTCATAAAACAATAAGAAGAGGATTTACTTAATCATTATATTAATGTAAGTGTTGAGTTTTAATGAATTTTGTACATCTCAATAATAGTAAGAGCTTTCTTAAAATTTACATTCTCACATTCTAAATATAATCTAACCTTGCATGGATAACCTAAAACCTTTAACATGCAGTATAATTTTTATTTCCTATTTGACTTAGTTATCGTAATATAAAAATTATGATATGTACATTAATTTCGATTGATGAATTAGCTATATTCATTATTTTATATGTCTTGCGATTTTATATAGCTTATAGTGGTCTTGTAGTGCAATAAATGATTAATAATGGAACTTAATGTTCCATTATCAATCATTAGTTAAAGTTTTTTAGAAGTTGTTCTAATTGATCATAATTGTGTATCTTAGTTATGAATAAAGAAGTATTTTCAATTGAAGTTGTATACTTCATTGTATTATATTAGAACTTTAAAAATGATTGTCAAGTTTTTTATAATGAGACTCAGATGAAAAGGGAGTAAATAGCAAAAGAGAGCAAGTTTATTCTGTATAAAGCAATATAGGGTATATTGCTTTATATAACACTTGTTGATTTTTAATTAAAAAGCAAAAGCAAAATTCAAATTTACGATTGATTAAACAATTGATTGATTAATTGCAGATTCAAGAATCCTCAGATCCAAGATTAAGAATAATTTTTTATTTTAATATGATTGTCACATGATGTTATTTATAGTTATGATTTGAGATATCTTTACATTTACAGTGCTAATAAAAGATATAATAGTATGTGTTATGAATGAAAGAATAACAGCAATATTAAAATACTGTTCTATAAAACTGAAAGTAAATATTTATGTAATTTATAAATCACTTAAAATGTGCACCTGTTTATATCTAACAGAAATTAAATAACAAACAATATTTCTCCTTCATACTTATGCAATAATAAAAAGCAATTTTTCTAAAAGTGAACCCATTTACTCTTTCTTAACAAATCAATGCATAATGACACAGACAACATTTTTTTTATATTATAGAACAACTATTCATATAGATTCAAATACAACCTTGTTCATAAGAGGTTCTATTTGAATAGTAACAATTTTTAATTTTTTTAATTTTTTAAAATTATTTTCAGAGATTGAATAACACTAGACTAAGTGCAACTAAAGGAAAGCTATAATATATAAAGCAGCATTTGTGCAAGAGATAGGTCACTCAAGCTACCAACTTAACTGATAAGGATGTTAAAACATTTCCACACATACCTGTGACAACTAGATTAAAGTATGTAAGTGTGTTTTTATCATAAAGTAATATAATAAAAGTAACTATATAATTTTAAGTTAATTTGTGCTCTGGGGTCTAAGCAGACTTATATTATTATTTCTAGATTCTAGATATTTCTCACAGATCTAGCAATCTTAGCACTTTTTAACACTAGGTTTCAGCATTTTTGGGACATTTTGTTGATACTATCTAGCCGGCCCCCAAGTATTTACAATGTTGCAAATTCTGCATGATTTTAATCATGAGTATCAGCTACCTAAAAGTGTTTATGATGTGCCAGCTCTAGAGATACTGGCGTGCTGTTTCGTCACAGTGACAACAACAGAGTGCAAACAGTTAATTTTGATTTTGCCACTTTGTGACCATTTAAAAAAAGTTAGAATGAGATTAGTAAGTTATTCTTAAAAGATTGATATATGCCATTACTGATTTTTTTTTAAAGGAAAGAGTAATATCTTCATAAGTAAACGATGGATGTCCACAGAAGGACATAGGTGTCTTCATGGGATCTCCAAAGCACACTATCTTGTGCCGCTTGGGTCCAGCAAAGCCACGCAACCTTTTTAGGTCCTCAGTTCACCTCATAGGGGGACTATTGACCCTACGTTTTCTGGTGTGGAGTTGAGATTCCAACACCCTAAGACCCCAACACGAATCGATACTAGACCTTTCTTTGACAGATTACAATGTGAATTAATTATTATTCTTTGATTATGTGTATGCCTCTTTGGGATAAAAAGATAAGAAAATAGCTAAATAATGGGATTTAGTGACTTTTTGGGGGTTTTATGATATGTGTGGTAACTAATCCTGCATGTATAAGATATGAGATCTGTTTTGCTTTCTCCTCTTCTTCTGGGAGTAGTGGCTCTGCAGGGCCTGAGGGCCCAGTATCACTTTGGCCATTACTGATCTATTGTGATCAAACTACTTCCTACACTTAGAATTACATAGGTTCTTTTAACAAATGTTGATTATAGCAAAATAATTCTATCATATCTTTTGTACTCTGGAATTCAGCAAAGTAAAGCCTACTTCTATAAATTATTTTTTTCTCATCATAGTTATCTGTGCAATGGCAGCCTACATTTAAGACCAACTTTTTGTACCATTTATATAGTACTAGCTTTTACTCGCGATTTCGTTCGCGTAAACTGTTGTCGTGTGACAGGTCGATAATAGATTGCGCTATTCAATGTCATCCTATTCCTGTAGAGTTAATAGGATTTCTATCCTATATGTTATGATAGCCTATATGTTATTCCGGTGTATAAGGACGAATTGTGAAAAATGTCATCTTTATTGATTCGGGGGATTCACAGTGAAAGAGTAACAAACACATCCATACTCACAAACTTTCGCATTAATAATATTAATAGTATAAATGGACTTCTTATAAGCATTGTTTCTGTAGTTAAATTTAAGCTAGTGTTTCTCAATTTATATACATATTTATTACATTACGTTTGTATATCTCAACCTATTGTCTATTTAATATGTTTACAAGGTATAAAGCAGGGACCTCGAAGCATAATCTGGGCTCTTATTTGTTTATTATGTATATCCTTAGTTATTGAACTGTAATAATATTGGAAAGTTTTATTTTTTAATTTCAAAATATAATAAAAAGTAAAACTTTTCCTTCTATAGTAATATTTATTGTGTATGCTTTATTGAAGTGTTGTATATCATATGTTATACCCAATATCAGTTATATTCTAAGTTTTAAGTGGTTATTACTGAATAGTTTTTTATTCTTTCTGCGACAGACAATATGGATTATAGATTATAGTTAATTATATTTAACAGAAAGTTATTTCTTCAAGATACTTTAAATAAAAAAATAAATCAGTTAAAATGTTTAAAATATAAATCATTTTTGTTTGTAAACACACTGCATGTGTATGTTTAAAGTAACAGCCTGTTACCCACCCCAGCAGTAGGAACCATAAGCTTCCTCTATCCGTTTTTTGGAAGGAAGTATTGTAGCAAAGACCTACCATCGCGTTGCTCCAATGCGGATTGGTAGGTTACGCATATCCCTAGACTTCGTTAGAAGTATGCGCATTTCCTCACGATATTTTCCTTCACCGAAAAGCGTGTCATAAATTGCAATTGTCAATTAGCCATGTGCCTGCGCGGGGTTTAAACCCATGATCGTCTTTACATAGTCGCACGGCCTCTTGTTGTGCACACAGCTTGTTACATATTTATTAAAATGTTTTTGCAATAATTTTCAGATGAACCTGGTCATTGCCAAAGAGAGTACTTATTGGGATGACGTCTAAGGGCTATATGCTGTTGATGCTTTATGGGATAAGCACATGATTAGGTCAATTGATTTGACTAGATGAAGGCAAGTAAATATTTGATGTAAAGTATGTCAGTCTGTCCATTTCACTTTCAATTAAAACTGAAGCTTATATGTATAGTGGGCTAACTGCCTAATCCGTTTGAGATATAACAACAAAAGTTTGGTACAACGGTTCCTCTATTATAGTGATGAAAAAAAGTGTGTAATGTAAGAATAGCTTAAAAGTCATATTAGTGATGATCATTGGAACTTTATCACATACGCTTCTTAATTGTCACACAGTACAATACAGTATTTGGAAAGCATAATATTTTTAGCCTGGTACTGCTAACAGTACAAAATTAAAGATATTTAACATAACACAAAGATTGTCACAGATACCCCTTATATTTTATTACTAAAAAAAAATATTATTTATAGTTAAAGTCTCTATTCTATACTTAAAATATAACTGTAGACAAAGTTATAGACACATGTAAAAAATATTTTCCAGACACTATTTAAGACCAGTGGAAGCTAAAAATGTATTTTTAAAATTTAAAATCTCTGTTATTTGTCAATGCATCATTCTCCTACCCTTATCCCACTCTAAGTGGGGGAGGCACAACATGTTTTAAACATGCTATCACATGATTTGGTATCTTACGACCGACCGCCTGCCCGACGTCAACTTACCTTAATCGGTTTTCGCGACACTTCGGTAAGAAATGAGGGTGGTCTATTCTACTCAGGGGATATCAATGCCAAGATTGTCTGTAAGACTACTGTTACTTATACTGAATAATGTTCTGTCTATACATTATTTAAGAATTACTTATTTATTACAGGTTAAATATGCTGCGAACTCTTCCGCCGGGAAGTGTCCACGAGCCCGATGATGCAGATGAACATATATGAAGAGCTTCAGTCGAATCATAATTATTTAGCCTCATTTATTGACATTAGTAGTTAACATTTTCACAGCGCGAATGCTTTTATTCACTAACAATTTATTTTGCCGCCTGAACCATTCGGAATTTTGGAACAAGGCTGTAAAAGTCCGCTTCAATGCTAGAGACTCAAGAGAATGTTGTGTTTTCAAAATGGATTCATATTAGTATAATTGACAAACATTATGAGGTTTCAAACTTCTTAACTAGGACCCAATGGATTATTTCTCAAATCCGTGGATAAGGGGGCTCTAGCACACTAGAACGGATCATAATTTGGTTTCATTGTTTAAAACATTATCGGTTAATATTATTGTTTGATAGTTATAGTACCTTGTATTCCATCAGAAATATTTTTCAGACCCAAGCTATATCATATTATCGGTGCAGTATATCGATATATCGGTCACGTGCAGCAATAGCGGTACAACTCAAAGACTCATATTTTGAGATGAATGGGTTTAAAATTTTCATTACTAAGGAAAATGACTTACAATTGCTTAGTTGCTAGTTTAATTGCTAGTTTGTTTAAACGACGGGCTTATAATAAATTATGAGTTCTGCCTGTATTGCTGCTAAAAATTGTGTATTTTAACGTTAACACACAACACCTTTATTCCTATCCAAAACACGTGTTTTTACTAGTGTAGCAAAACTATAATCCTGTGCAATCCCGTGAGTGATAAATTTTCAAAAAAGGATTTTTTAAATTGTGAAATTTTTATAAGTACGCTATTGTCTAATAAAACTGAAAGATTTGATTAAAGTTCTTTAATACAACATAGTCAATATGATGCAGATGAAAAATTATAATATCCATCAAAAAACTTATATCTTTGGAATGGCATGATATGGCATGTAAAGTGTTAATAAGTCAATAATGTATATAGTCAACTTAGATCTATAATTCTTGGTTCACTTCCGTTAATCATAAATATGATTTCTTAAAAGTTTTTTGCATATTCGTTATCATAATGGGAGTTAGACAATGGTGTATTAATGTTAAGGAGAATTCACAGAACTACAGATACTTGAAAAACGATGAATGGAAATGGAAAATTTTATCGCAAGTAAAGTTATAGAACTATGATACATGAGGTAAAAGTACCTAATATTACTATTATTAACATTTAAAAAGTGATACAGTTTCCATATTTAACAATTTTATTGTTATTTTCTAAAATTAAATATTTATATCTTTAGTACAGCGAAACAGCAATATACAATTTAATGAAATATAGCAGATGCAAATTAGCCAAGTAGTTTACTTACCTAAAATAGTAATTGCATTAGATTAAACGACGTTACATAATATCAATATTCTATGAGTTTCACTCTGTGATACTTAAATGTGTATTTAATATTGTCCATCGTTTTCTTAAAAAAAATTTATAATACCTTTATGTTTGGGTTCTTAAAAGTGGATATTAAATAATATTCTTATTTATTTCTTTCAAAGTTTGTAAAATTATTGATAGCAATCATGCCATATTTAACCTTATTAAGTGGTGCGAATACTATCAATAATTTTAAATTCTTTGAAAGAAATACAAATAAAATTTAATATTAGTACAATGTGTTGTAATAAAAAAGATACTTTATAGTAGGCAGATAATGCCTACTCTAAAAATACCTGTTTTGACATGTTTACATTTAGTTAAATATTTAACCCATGGAGTATAGTTCCTCATGTGATGTTTACTTTCATTGAAAAGCTTGATATCAATGGGCACATTAAATATGGCAAACTTTCACAATTTAATTCTTACTTTATATGTATAAATCCGAAGTGTTAACTGATATGATGGAAAATATTATACTTAGAGATAAAAACCACTAATATTCTATAAAACTACTACTAATATATCTAAAAAAGACTTAAATTATAATAATTATAATTAACCATCAAGTACACTCCTTTTAAGTATAATGTTTTTTCCTAAATACTTAAACGGTAAAAACGAAAGCATCTATTGTTTCAAATACTAATCTTGTACGTTTGTTTTCGAGTGAATATTTAAAATTAATTTTGTTTAATAATAATATATAATAATTTAAATTACAATTCCTACATTTTCAAGATAGTTTGAGGCCTATGAAAGCTCTGTTTGGATAACTTTTAGTCAGCGTGCTGTTCCTGTTTCCTATTTAAAAATAGTAATAATTTTTGAAGTTGTACTTTTAGCGTGTTTAGGAAAAAACTTTTTTTTTAAAGAAGCATGCACTTAGAAATGTAAAACGGTTGTTATATATATATATTTTTTTATTATAGTAGAAGTCTTAATAAAGAAGTTCTTTAAATATTTTGTTTTATTAAAATTTAAAAATCATTATTAATACGTAACAGGAAAACCGGTTATCCAAAAAATCGGTAAGAGCGGTGTGCGAATCGATAAAACTTTGACATCACTAATTACGGTTTTAGCGTACCAAGTACATCACTAATTTTACTACGATTTTACGTCATATGTTATATATATTACTACTCCATATGTAAGAAAGAGTCAGAGCTGAGACTGAATCCGTTTTTATGAATGAAACGGGTGAGAGGCAGATAGTTTTTATTGAATGAAAATGTAAGTAGCTATAGTGCTACTCTGCACCCCCCCATACCACCGAAAATAGGCTCGCGCCAATGTATGAATCACAACCATCTATTTTATAGTTAGTAATCTATGATACATACGGTTATGTTATGCTGTACCTCGTAGGATGCTCCAATCCAAGTTTCCCCAGACAAGAACGCAGAACCTGTCGTAGTCGGTCGTGTGCGAACGAGGTGAGCGTATGCTACTCGGTGTTTGAAATATTATGCTTTTTCCTCCGATATTGATAGTAGAGTTTCGCTTTTTACCAAATCTTTTCTATTTATGAGTTTTAATTCATTACACAATTAATACTTGTTTCTGGGTGTTAATAAATATGTTGTGAAAATAATGTTTTTCTTTTTAGAGCGGTAAATAAAGGCGTAGTTTGCATAGCCGGTGCCACCAATTTCAATTGAAATAATGAATGACAATGGGTGTATACATTTGAACAATTTTAAGGCCGCTAAAGGCGCAAGTCCATATAAAATAGTTCATGCATTTTTCGTCGCATCCACTTCCTACGAAGCAAGGAGATACAAGGTAAATGAACTATGGTGCAGTTAAGTTACCTATGAATACTACAACAAATATCGATTACTTCTTCGGACTGTTCCGTAACAGTTTAGGTTCATTCATCGTCTGAGTGGAATTTATAGGGGCTCATTCTTTTGTCAGTTGTGAATAATCAGCTGATTAGTAATCTTTGACCTCAAAACAGCTGATTTTATTTATACACTTGATTGTAAATGTCATTTGATTGTAATGTCATTAAATCTTAATTACCTTTACAACCCTTTAGTATTAGTCTGAATTATTAAATATTTGATTTAATATGCTATATATAGATATTTCTTACAATTAAAGATTATGAAGACTTGAATTTGGCTCATCATATTACAATAGTTCCATTATTATTTATAAATTATTAAAACATTAAAATTTTGGAAGTTGTCTCTACAAAATGTTTGTAGTTTATTCATATTGATTGATAGACTATAGTTAATGGTGACATTTTAGAGTACATACATACATTAACTTAAAAGCTACTAACGCACAATAATTGTAAAATAATAAATTATATTATAACTGTTTGTAGGATTTTACTAATTTTCTTAAATGTAATTTTAGGCAACATCATGTCTTTGCTTTGCTTGTGGGCAGCCAGGCCCAAGGTTGCATTCTTGTCTGCATTGCATCTACTTTGCATGCTATGGTGGGCATATCCAAGACCATTCTAGAATTAAAAAACACTTTCTATATGTGGATTTAAGCTATGGAAATGTGTTCTGTGCACAATGCCAAGATTACATATATGATCGAGAATTGACTGATATAGCCTGTACCAACCGATTGCTTGAAGCAAAGTAAGTTTATTCAGTTTTATTTTTGTATACTTTGTATAATACATTTTAACAATTTTTTGTTTATCAATGATGTTCTTGTAGTTTGTTAAGATCATCATTTTCCTGCCCTTATCCCACTTTAAGTGGGATCGGCACAACATGTTATAAACATGCTGTCACATGATTTGGCTGCGTTTTTACGACCGGCCGCCTGCCTGACGTCAACTTACCTCTGTCGTATTTTACGACACCTCGGTAAGAAAGAGGGTGGTCTATTCTACTAAACCGGATACCACACGGTGGGTCAACTTACCTTAGTCGCCTTTTACGACACCTCGGTAAGAAATGAGGTTGGTCTATTCTACTCAGCCGGATACCACACGGCGGGTCGACTTACCTTAGTCGCCTTTTACGACACCTCGGTAAGAAAAGAGGGTGGTACTATTCTATTCAGCCGGATACCACACGGCGTCTTGTAGTTTGTTAAGATATAAAGTCAAATATATTTACAGGTAAAAGGTATAGCATTGATATTAGTTATTATTAATGGTGCAACATAATAAGTAGCTCCTTTTTTACACCTTAAAACCCTGCAGGTATAAAAACAAACACTTTGAAAAGGTTGATCATTTTCATATACTGATTACAACCATGAGACTGAAAAAAAAATTGATGCACTAAAAGTATCAAAATTTAATGTAAGAAATTATTTGAATCATGGGATTAAATACTTGACTTATGTACGTGTCCAACAAAACTCAAATATAACCTCTTATTCATTAAATTTTAAATATCCAACAAAACAACAATAGCTAAAACATGTTTGAAGAATAACTTAAGGAAAAGTAATGAGAATATTATTTTGCTATAATCTGCGATAAAAGAAAATATATGTAATGCTAAATGTAGAGTGTACTATTCATTCTCATACCTGATACATGCAGATCTGACATGAGATCTGTATGTATCAGGTATGAGAACGAATAGTACACTCTACATTTAGCATTACATATATTTTCTTATATTGCAGATTATAGCAAAATAATATTCTTATTACTTTTGTATTATGGACAATTTGTATTTTGTTTTTATTGTATTTTGTATTATGGCAAAGTAACGCCTAATTTATCCAGCTCATGAATACAAGAGAAACCATATTTTAACTATAGCAGTTCAGAGTTTTGAATTATGAATAAAAGGGTTGGGTGTATTTTTCTATTTAGGTCATTAGGTATCAGTGTTCCTTACACACCATGGTTGCCCAACAGCAATGAAGTGATGGCCCTGAAGCGACTCAGAAAGCGTCGCCTGATAAGTCCTCACACCACCATCGGGCTCCGAGGACTGCAGAATCTCGGCTCGACATGTTTCATGAACTGCATTGTACAGGTAAAAACTTTATACCTTATTTTTTTGTCTATGCATTTACAGTATGTTTAATACTTTATATTAATAAAAGATAACAATTTGAAAGTAGATAATTAATTATTTTTATTTATTTATTTATTTAATACATTTGTTTGGAACATGCTTATGAGGTTGACAAATTTATAAAACAAAAGTGTTCTCATGCTCTGCCAATACTTATGCACAATGCTTATGCTAAATTGTACAATTATTAAAAATATTACAAGATAGCGCGAAAATAATTATTTTTACATGATAATGAAATATGATAATAATAATTTTACAAACTTACAGTTTGTAAAATTGGAAATAAATTCTTAAAAATGGTTTTGAATATGTTCTTTGTAAAATCAGTTTTTCGTTTTAAAGGATGGTAACATTTACTAGCAGAGAGATCTTGCATTTTTAATAGGATACAGATTAAACAACAATATAATTGTTTACTTATTATTAATTATTTAGTGTGAAGACTGGTATGTCAAATACTATAATTAAGTAAGTAAATCATGTATTTTAAAAATGATCGGAATTTAGAAAGCGTTTTTTTTTACTTGACCGATTTATAGCGAACTTCATATATCATATACTAGCTGTGCCAGCAGCTTCGCCCGCTTAGAAATCAATGTGTCACAGATTTTTTCCCAAATTGAAAATTTGAACATTTGAAATTTGGAACATAAAAGTAGTTATCATGAGCTAATTATAAGAGACTTTTTAATAACTTTACACTTAGCGCACGCAAGGAAAGCTTTAAATTTTGGCGTTTTAGTAATATTTTTTATTACTGCTCCTTATTGCTACTCTCCTATTCAACTTAACGTGATGTTATATAATCTATAGCCTTCCTCAATAAATGGACTATCTTAGACTCAATGAATTTTTGAAATCGGTCCTAAACTTAAAAAAAAAACCTAAAAAAATAGCCGTTGAGAAGACAACAACAAATAATCGCCTATTGTTCATATTACTAATGTATCGAAACGTTTCGCAGTCTCTATAAAATCTGTAAAGTGTTGCGTAATATAAAGTATTGGAAACGTATATTGCACGTAACAAGATATACGTGGGCATCTAATATCGATTTGTAATCGCTACCAAGTATGAATTTCTTTATATATTGTACATGATTGCGAATTTAGGATTGGACTGTATTGATTACCAATCTAGCAAAAGGTTTTGATCCGAGCCTTCCTAGGCGTTTCTTTTTTAATTAATTCCATTTAATATATCTTCTCCTTCATTGGGGTCTATTTTAACATTTTAAATGTTTATTACTAACAATTAACGATGTATTTTAACGATATGTTCTAACTTAACATAGCTTTCTGTCATTCTTGTAAATTCCATAATTTATATTGCGGGAGTGTTATAATGACTAGTTTTTATAACATCGATAGGTTATAAAACCTAGTCAGAAGACTAAGCATTAAAGATTAGCCAATATTCTAAAAATTCATTTACTGTTGTATTGGTTCAGATACACGGGTTCAGTGTATCTGAACCAATACAAAAATTAAATCCCATAGTATTACAGACGTCAATAATTTTTAAAAAACCTGTAACGTATAAAATAGGTAGGTGATTCTATTGTCCTGCTTATTTCTTATTGAAGCTTCGAAAACTCCCTTCTAAGATTAATGCATACACTATTTTTAAATTTGGAATACGCCTTTAAAAATATTGTAAATGCCATTTGTAAACAGATGTTTATAGTTTACAGTAATAAAACATTTTATTTAAATAAAAATCATTTTTATTTAAGGTTTATATTTTGTTACAGACATTAATACACACGCCCCTATTAAGAGATTACTTCCTCGGCGAGAAACATAAATGTAAAACTCAAGGTTCGGGAAAATGCCTCGTGTGCGAAGTTTCCAAGCTCTTCCAGGTAGGTACGCTAAAAATAGCTCGCAGCGACGTGAATTATTGATTTTGCCTGGGCATTACAAGCCTTGGAAATCTGTACTGAAGTTGCAGTGATATACAACCTATCCACTTTGTGCAGCGTCGACATTGATTTTAATTTCGCGCAGGACACTGGGATGACGTTAGCTACAAACTAAACTAGGTTACCTAAATCTACTTATATAACAGAAAAGCGTTTCTTTGTTCCGTTTAAGTATTTTAATATTTTTCCTTGAATATTTATAATTATTTAAATTTGGAATTCATCTTTTTTAGACTCATTATTATCAAGTATCTTTATTTAAAAAAAATAAAGTTAGTAGGTATATTTCTTTGTTTCATTTAAAGCTTTCGAATGATTGATTAAATTTAATAATATTTGTTTAATTTAAATGCTCTTTTCCGATTTTTATTTAGTAAGAAGAGTTTATATAAAATCAGAAATAGTAATTTAGTTAAGTTGTATAATTTACGTTTGTTTTGTTTTAAGTATAATTCACGTAACTGAAAGGAATAAACAAAATCAAGACTGTTTTTTTTTACTCTCAATTTTCACAGTTATTATTACTTCAAGAACAACTTATACATATTTTTTACATTAAATCGTATAACGCATTATAACAGTAATAATGAAAGTACATCAAATATTATTTAATTTATTTTATAGACAAAAAGATTTACGTAACACTTTTATTATACCTAGTGGTGTGCTTAGGTCTCTTAAATATAAATTCCGATTAATTTTATATTTCACTAGTTATATCCATTGTCTTTTATTAATTCTTCCTTTTTTTAAGTCTTCCTTTTTTTAAGTACAATTTCAACGATTCAAATAGGATTGGTAGGACTGAACATATTAAAATACATGTGATTTATGACACGTATCGATTAGTTACGATGTTATCCTTGAAGTGAGGCAGGTCACCTTAAATTTCAATTTATATTATGTAGTAGGTTTTTAAAATTTTTGTATTTAGTATTGTTATTGCAATACATGATTTTTTAATAACTGTCATCGTTTACTTAGCGCACGCAAGAAATGCTTTAAATTTCGCCGATTTCGAAATATTTTTTATTGCTGCTCCTCTCCTATTCATCTTAGCGTGATGTTATATATATAGCCTATTGCCTTCCTCGATAAATAGACTATCTTACACTCAAAGAATTTTTAAAATCAGCCATTTCGGAGAATGTACTATTACTCTAAACCTTCTTCAAGAATTGCACTGCCTTCAGCTCCGCAGGTCGCGTGTTCGATTCCCGCCGAGACCCAACATAATAAAAGGATTTGTTGGTTCTTGGAGCCTGGGCGTATATTTGTATTTAAGTATATATTTAAAAAATTTATATATGTATATAATCACCAGTTGTATCTCATCCATAACACAAGTATTAAGTTACTTACTTTGGGGATGGACGACCGTGTGTGTAAGTGTCCCATATATTTATTTATTTATATCTTTAATATTTAAATGAGTTAATCTTGTATGTATATATATTTTCGGAATCTCGGAAATGGCTTCAACGATTTTCCTGAAATTCAGCATATAGGGAGAAAATCGATCTAGCTAGATTTTATGTAAAAAAAATTCGTTTTATTCCTGTTTTTGGGCATTAAAAAACAGTAACATTTATGTTGAATTGAATTTTCGCCATTAACTGTCAAGTCAGCGTAGCTTATTCGGGGAACGAGCAGCCTCGAGAAACGTAAATACCTAGATTGATCCCCAACTAAATTATTATTTTTTCTTTTTTTTAAAGTTTTTTTTTGAATAAAATTACTGAGCAGTGCTCGATCACACAGATGTTTTAGTAAAATCCGTACAAAAATCCCGTTCAGTAGCTTTAGAGAAAATTGATCACAGAAACACAGCTTTTGTTGTCTTTGTTTTATAATATGCATAAATGCATCATGCATCATTCAGTTGCAGTTAGCTGTATTACTTCGACTGCTTCTCGCTATACTCCCGACGCCATAATGACTAATCGTCATACTGTTAGCCCTCCACTACACTTCGCCCTAAGCCGTGGTCCGGCCTCACAGGAGGCACCCTTAGGACGACGTTCCCCATAGCTAGTAGGGCTTCTGCGCTCTACTCTCCGCATTTCGCAACTTCGGCGATGCTTCTGTACTCGCCAGTCCCGCCCGGTGACGTTGTAAAAGCCGTTAGGGCTAACAGCATATAGTCAATTTGAAAAAAAAATACTTCGACTAAATTTTTGACGTAGTTCGCTGTTTGTAAAGAAGCATCGATTTTCATTTCAGGAGTTCTACTCCGGTGCTAAGACACCGTTAACCTTGCATCGATTACTGCATCTGATTTGGACGCACGCGCGTCACTTGGCCGGCTACGAGCAACAGGACGCTCATGAATTTTTCATCGCTACTTTAGATGTGCTTCACAGGTATGTATTTGACCTATCATATTTATGAATAACTAGCTTTTACCCGTAACTTCGTTCGCGTCGACTGTAGTCTTGAAATTAAGAGAAGCTTCTGTCACTCTCCAACACTGCAAATATCTCCATCACAAAAATCAGATCTATCCGGGACGAATCAGAGGGATTTATCGTTTTATCAAGAGCATAATTTGATAATTTTAGTAAATAATCCGTACTTACATGAAATATATATTAAAATAGCTCAGTAAAAGGAGTACAAAAACTTCACAGCCCTTAAAAAAAATAATTATGTTTTTCTGGTATTAAATATCTATAAATATTATGAATTTGTAATGGGAACGTGTTAAAAAACTTATTTTTTTTTAATTTAAAAAAAAAATTTTTTTTCGTTAACCGTATGGATTAATCTCTATGGGATAACAACTTTATTGCACGAAGAAAAATACTAAAAAGAACATTTAAAACTTAGAATATAGGTATATTCAGTAAAAAAATGCAAAGCGCATTATCACGGTCTAATTATAAGAAATAAATAAATACATAAATAATTATTATTATCATTCTCCTGCCCTTATCCCACTCTAAGTGGGGTCGGCGTAACATGTTAAAAACATGTCACATGATTTGGCTAGGTATTTTACGACCGGCCGCCTACCTGACGTCAATTTAGCTTAGTCGGCTTTTACGACACCTCGATACTTAAATGAGCGTGGTCTATTCTACTCAACCGAATACCACTCAGCGGGTTAACTTACCTTTGTCGCCTTTTATGACACCTCGGTAAGAAATGAAGGTGGTCTATTCTATTTAGCCGGATGCCATACGGCGGGTATCACTATATTCAATACAGATCGATATATTCGGCGCCATTGCGTCGTAGCTAAAGAATAATGCTATCGACGTTTCACGTTTACCATAAATTATAATGTCTGAGAAGGGGCTTAACGAAATAAATATTCTAGTTATTTCTTATTCAATAACCTTTTCTCGGCTTTTAACATTCAAATATTGAATTTATAGGTTCCGAATACTGCTTTTACCGTGAATAACAAGTTCATAATTGCTAAATTTGCATTAAAGTTTTAACTGCGTGACCGAGCCTTGCTCAACTATGTAACCCCTACATGATATAATACATGATTTTTGAATAACTTTCACTTAGCGCAAGCAAGGAAGGCTAAGGAAGATAAGGAAGAATCGAAGAAGAATATTGTGATGTTATATAGCATATAGATTATAGCCTATAGCCTTCCTCGATAAATGGACATATATCTTACACTCAAAGAATTATTCAAATCTGACCAGTCATAAGATTAGCGCGTTGAAACAATCAAACAGACAAACCAACTCTTCAGCGTTATATATTAGTATAGATACACATTCAGCTTCAGGTTCATTCAGGTTATGATAAAATCTGACAATAAAATTTTTATATAACATGACTATTACAAAGTTGTACAATGCAGGTGAGGTTAAGTCATTGTTATTTTTAAATAACCTTACGAATCTTAAATACTGATAACCACGTACAAAGATATGCCTGTATACTTCAATTTCTGTCGTTATTTATATTCCCTCATTATGCATTAAAAATTACATAATAAAAAAGTAAAGACGATTCTCTGAATTCTGAAGTCGCTAATAAATACGCATACTTGTAACACCTATTATAATAATTTTATCTACATCTGCATTACTTTAATTTCGCTCCATACAAGAGAAGTCCTTAACCAAAGAACCACAGCAATAAATAGGTATTGCTAATATATATTGCATACATGGGACATGTGCCTTTGCTGTTTATCAGGAAAATAACAATTTTTCCGCGTATACAATCAGGATCTGCTATCATACTATCTCTAACCTAACCCACAGTCGATTTTTACATTGAGCTAATACTACTATAGCTTACTATTCACAGCTTATTAAGGTGATCATGGCCATTAGGTAATTATATCTCAGGTTATGAAAATACAATCAGATGATAAAAGACATTACTGTCAAGGTATATCTAACACCAATTCAATTAATTCAAACCAACTCAATTCGCTTGAGTCACTAAAACAAGGCACTCTTAAATTTTCTGCTGCAACTAAGACATCACATTTGTAGTGAATCATTTAGTATTTAATTCTATTTACAGACATTGCATGAACGGTGTTGATGATACGGAGAAGAAAGAAAACGAGCGATGCAATTGCATCATTGACCAGATATTCACCGGAGGGCTACGCAGTGACGTGGTATGCACTTCTTGTTCAGGAGTTTCGACTACAATTGATCCATTCTGGGATATTAGCCTGGACGTAGCTGGGCCAGGATCGTTGCAAGCATGCTTGGAGAGATTCACACGGGCCGAGCATCTTGGATCTGGAGCCAAAATCAAATGCTCCAACTGCCGGGCTTACAGAGAGTCTACGAAGCAACTGACTCTTGAAACTCTGCCTATTGTTGCCAGTTTTCATCTCAAACGTTTCGAGCACTCTTCTCAAATTGATAGGAAGATATCTGCCTTTGTGTCGTTCCCCGCTGAATTGGATATGACCCCGTTTATGTCAAACCATCGGAGAGCTGTAGATGCAGCTGATAATAACAATGCTCCGGAAGGCTTGTTTGAGGACAACAGATATTCTTTGTTCGCCGTCGTGAATCATCTTGGGTCGTTGGATGCTGGTCACTACACGGCCTACGTGCGGCAGATGAAAGGCAGTTGGTTCAAGTGCGACGATCACATGATAACAAGGGCTTCGTTGAGGGAGGTCTTGGACAGTGAGGGGTAAATATTTGAATCATATTAGTACATTCAATACAGATAAGCATAGTAAATACAAGAACCCCAAATTTTATATGATCGTTTTAGTTCTAAATATAGCTTACGACCAGTGCACAGGGATACTCCAACTTAGCAGTGTCACATTCCCACGAAAATTCTTATGCAACTGTTTTATATTAACGTGCATACTTCCATGTTATCATAGGCACGCATGCTACGTAATAACGAATGTTCAAAAGTCGTTTATGTTTTATAGAAATAAAAACAAAAATGTATATCAATTAGTTGATAGAAGAAAGAGGTTGCTGCAAAGTTTTTTTAGGCGACAATTGCATTGTCGGAGTCGTTATCCTTTCTAACGCAGAAACTTAAAATATCTTCGGGTAAAGGAAAGATAGGTAATCAATAAATGCATCAAAAGTTTAAGGTAGTTTAGAAGCCTCTACCTTGTATTTTATTTTATCTCAATGCTCAGGTCGAATTTAGAATGACGCTTTTAGAATGTGAATTTTGAAAACTGCGTTAAGTAGCTTCGTTAAAAAAGGAACCTTAAATAAAAGGATATATCTTTTTCAGGTATCTTCTCTTCTACCACAAAACCGTTCTGGAGTACGAGTGCGATGAATCCTAAACGATCATCGAGGAACCAAACTTTTTCTTGGTATTTAACTCTATCCATCATGGAGTATTCAAGCGCTTGTCAAAATCCAACTCGCTTTGTAGATTATGTTTCAAGTTATATTTATTAATTGAAATATACAGAGATATTTTGTTCCGTGATATTAGGACATAGGTTTTTCACACAGTTGGATTTTCTAGATCTGATCGGAAATCAAAAATTTGTTAGAATTGTAGGCAATTCACGTGAAGGCAGATGCATAACTTGAAAGTAAAGCATTAACAAGAATGTTTCTTATGCCAAATGATACCAGCCTATCACAAAATCTGGAATCATAAACTTGAAATTTCTTAACACCATTCATTATCAGTATAGGGTAACAAAGTTTGAAAGTAAGTTTGGATCAGATCGGAATAAAATGTACACACGTTTAAAACTATCATGTGAATTCTGAAAAACACGTTTTATTGTTTTATTCTTTAACACGTTGTAGTTGCAAACAGCCGATATGAATTTATTTTTGTTATTTTTATATAGTTGTCGCGAAACTGATCTTTATATTATCATCTTAATTTTTAGCTAAATTACGACCCATCTTTTTAAAAAAGAGGACTTTTGTCAGCATTGTATTGTGTTAACTCCCTGCTTTATTATAAAGTGTTCTAAGTACACATTATAAGTATGGTAAAGGTATGGCCTAGTTTCGAATACAGGTATGAGTTTTTTGCGTTGCGTTTTCAACAGAGAAGCTGTAACTAGAAGGGTGGTTTTTATTTGGAATTTTATCGGATAATCATCTCTTATCTATTTGTCTATGTATATTGTATTCTAGATTTTAGCCATTAAAGTATAAATGTTTCCATATACTATTGACGTTCAAGTTTTGCACACAATATTGTGTAAAACAAATAGTTTAAAAGAGTTTGGTTAGTATCGGAATTTTTATCGTCTCTTCTCTGTCTTAATATCTTAGGATACTGAGTAAGGGTTTTAAAATCTGTCATTAATGAATTAGTTTCACTGCATTCAACTTTTATATACTATACTGCATAAAGCAGCAGAAATGTTGGAGCACTGGATATTTAGTAGGTTTTAGTATGATTGCACCTAAATTATATAAAATAATATTGATGTAACTCTTTTAGTAATTTTAAGCTTATATGGTGTCCTATTTGAGGTCTTTATTTTACTTTTTAATTATATTGTATATATACCTATTATAAAAAAGTCAATCTTTGTGTTTGTATTTAAAATATTTTAACATATTAGTGTACTTCAATATTGTAGTATGAAGATTAAAAATGAATTATTAATTGTTCGTAGATCATTGTAAACTATACTTAAGAGTAAGGTAAAATATTTGTGTATTCGTGTATTTATTGGATGTAGATCATATTATACGTGTTACTTATAGATTAGATTACGCTGGAGTTACTACTAGATCAGTTAATTCCGGAGTTTATTACAGTGTCGTAGCTACCAGAACGATCTTGTGCCGCTTGAATGTAGCGACTCCCCGTGACCCATTTTTAGGGTGTCACTCTACCTTTTAGGGGGTAGCCATTTCAACACCTAAAAAACCCCAATGCCCATCGGTGCTTCGCACTATGTGACCTACCCATCGCCACTTCAGCTTTACCACACATTCGCACTGTTGGTGACTTTGTTTCTTCTACGGATCTTATCCAAGCATGGCTCGTACCACCGTCCGCTGAAGGACTGAGCTTTCTTATGAGGCCAATAGTCATTTATGGCATAGTCATTCATGGCCCATAGTCGCCCATAGGCAAATTTAATCAATTGAAATATATATTGTCTTCTCCATAAATTAATAATTAGCTCAATAGTTTTTTTTTATAACTAATCGTTTGATAAGACTATCGCCATCCGCTATTAATGAATGTTGATATTCTTTAGAGCCCATATTTCGTAGAAGTAACTTTTTCTTCTTCGTAGTATGTAGTAGATGTTATAACAATGAGTATAGTTCTGAAATTACCATTTTCACCATTAACATGACTTTGGTTGGATCATATTGCATGTTATTGAAAACATTTTTTAGATTTTAGGTTTAAGTAGATATATTTCTTTATATCATAATTGTTTAAAGATAGCATACCCGACTGAACTGATTTTTGCTTAATGTGATATTTAATATTTATAACATAGTTAGTTTTACATCTCAATTCCTGTAGTTTATATAATTTTAGTGTTTTATTTTAACAAATTATTTTGTTTTGTACATTCATTTTAAACATTCTTTTTGTCCATACTAAGTCTTAGTTCTCAAAAAAGTAGTTTTAAATATTTACTATGTTAAATTTTCTAAATGAAATAAATAAGAATCCACGATAATAGAAATGAAATGCCAACAGAAAAATAACTATTGTAAAATTATGTCTACGATGTTTTTAAAATATTGCACTTGCCGTTGCGAGCTGACTCAAGGTGCGTAAAATATAATTATAATACTTTTTATCGCATTCTAAACTATTTATTTATCCAAATATATGTTTAATGGTTCGTTCAGGCATTCAAAATGTAAAAATTCAGGTTTTATTCAAATTTTTACCAATTATTTACGTATTTTGCCTATAAAATTGTTTTTTTACAGATATGTATGCACATATAATATGTTTATTTTAAACTCGCGATTATTACTTGTTACTCATTTGGGTCACAACACGCTTTAAAAGAACTTACTTTTTTACCAGCTTACGCGTCACTTGGTAGGAGATAACTTAAAGTCTATGAGTTCTGTATAAATGAACTATGTTAGTTAATTTAAAGACTAGACTTATAAGGGTGGGGCTTTAAAACTTGGGAACTTAAGTCTTAAAGCTTACAAATGTTACATTATCATCTGCGAATTTTGTATATAATTTATCAATACGATTTGATATAACTTATCCAAAAAAATTCTAATATTACTTTTAAATCTGAAACAACTATGATAAATAGTTCATCTTTATTAAATGTTTCAGTAGTATTCCAAGGTACATATGCTCTAAAGGACATATTAAGATTTACTCATATAAATTTAAATAATAAATTAAGTCACCAATATTATTTTGTACATTTAGATTTTATTTTCTAGTTTTAAAACAATTTGCATTTACTAATGTTTTAATTGTACAGATTCGATTATTATCAAATTAATTGTAAAGTATTAGTTTATATTTTATTGTGAACTCCGTCACTTTTTATCCACTAATGAGTTTTTGTGACGGGCCTTGTATGGGCTACATTTAACTTTGAATTGCTTGTAAAAATATATAAATATATATGGGACAGTTCCAGATGATATCAATCTTTTGACAATCTGCGTCCCATGGTTTGGGGTGCTGACTTATTACTAGAGATTTTATATACAATTGCATAAGATGGGATTTATATTTGTAAAATTCTCGTGTCTGGTCTGGTTTGGCTGAAGACCTTGCTTTGACCCTGGCTACATCCGTACCTGCAAAGCGGTAATGCCAAAGGCTTGTGTTCAAGTTAATAATACCCATTGCAAATTTGTACATTTACATTTCAACAATTAAATTATTTTATTACATATGGGCAGTAGAAAATTCCACAATTTTTATCTACTATATAAAAATAAGTCGGGTTTTCCTTCCTGACGATATAACTCCAGAACGCACGAACCGATTTCCACGGTTTTGCATTCGTTGGAAAGGTCTCGGGCTCCGTGAGGTTTATAGCAACGAAAATCTAGGAAAATTTTCAATAGAAAAGCGGGAAAATAGGGAAAATCATTTTTTAAATACAGCGCCATATCAAAACTACTGGATCAATTTTAATCATTTTTTTTACACTGACTGACATGGGATACATATTTTATACCCGTGCGAAGCAGGGGCAGGCCGCTAGTTTATTATAAAACTGCACATGATTTCCTTGAAGTAAGTCTGAATTCTCTGCAAAGCCCAATCCATATAGATTTTTTTACAGGGAAAACTTAATGACTTTGGTATAATATAAAAACTATGATGAATAGGGACATACTATGTACCTATTTGTGTTATTGTTTTGCGCGCGCGGATTTAGTTTTTTTTTATTTAGACTATACATTTTATAACTTGAAATTTTACCATATTTATTTCATTTTAAACTAAAACAGAATTTAATTTTATCAATATAAACTTATTTCAAAGCAGTAAACATTAAATTTTAAATCATAATTCTAGTAGAAAGGTATTTCAGTAAATTTTAATAAATTATATAACGTACTCTTAACTTTTTAAACAAGTATTTAATATATTAATCCATTCGATGTTTAGACTAAGATATATGAATACCAATATTGCATCAGTAATAAATTATAATAAAACACATATTCGTATAACTTTGTCGTTATGTAATCTTTAATGTAACAATGTATCCAGTTTTATCTAAATGTCATATATGTACCGTAAAAACTCTTGAATCTATGGAAATAAAATTATAAAAATAATGTTTTTTTTGTTACTCCCAGAGTTCATAACCCGTGTGTCCATGGCAACAAAAGCAAAACCATACTCAAGTGACTGATATAAGAAGCATATAAATCGTTGACATTGTTTATATATTACGACGGTATTTTTCCTTTATATTTGTTCAATAAATAAGCGATTTTCTCAGAAATCAATACATTTTTCAACATGTCAACTTAAGGCACAAATCACGACTAGGTCAAATGGCGCTATCACTCCTCTCCACACCGCACCACACCTCGCCCAGCTATTTTCACGTCTATATACTACAACTACGCTGTCCTTCTTTCCTTTCCGTTATAATATTGTATAGATCCTCATCGAGGTTATCGAACAGATTGAATTTGTTTTTTCTTTCTGGTGACACTTTCATAGAGTTATTATAGTGGAGTTCGGAGAGCCAGCCTAAAATTTGGCCTATTACAATAAAGAGAAATCAAATGAGACTGTAGAATTTGTTCTTAATTAATTAAGACATTATTGTAATACTTAATTTTGAAAAGAGTGACCGCCGAGTTTGTTCGTGGTTCTTCTCGTTAAGAGCACCTTTCCGAACCATTCGTAGCTTCATTGAAATTTGACGATTTGAAAATGCTTGTAAAAGCCTGCAAAAGCTTGTAAAAGTTGAATAAAGAAATATTTGAATTTGTATCTATCGTCTGTTGCCAGACGCACGGCGCACCAGCTGGAAGTGGACTTGGCGTAGCACTCTTCACTCATTAGGCACAATAGAACTGTTTGGAAATGCACGCACCTCTCAGGGACGACAATGTATCGTCCGTAGAACGTTCTCGAGGCAAGAGTCTTTTGGTAAAGGTCACACACCTCACTGAGACGACGTGTCGTCTTTAGAACGTCCGGAAGGCAAGTGGGCGTTAACGCACCAGTTGTATGCGATGGTAGACGAACAAAATTGATGCAGTAATGTTTTGTATTACTACCCACCAATATAATAAGCAAAGATCGAACACTAGTATAATAACTCTAATTATAGTAGGAATTTAACCCTACTATTGACTATAATTCTTGATGAAGGTTTTAACCTTCATCAAGAATTATACTATCTTTAAGTAAAAACCCGTATAAAATCCCCTTTAAATATGTATAGACATTACCGCAATATGTTCTCTCGCTAATTGGAAATTATGCACTGTTCTCTAAGAGTGCTACCAGCATTTTAAATTTATAAGTTAAAGAACAAGTTACGTAGATAACCTCTTACTTAGATTTCTTTGGATATTTATTTCTAAACATACATAGAAGACGAAAATTAGGAAGTGTAAATCCTTCAGCTGAGGGAATTCCAAAATTTTCTTACACACTAAGGAAAGAAAATAAATAACAACATAGGTAGGTTACTACAATTTATTTGTTAACAATAGAACAAATTTTCCTTCGAGCAATAATATAGATGTACTTAATTACTTAAAAAAGTACAAAAGAGCATAAATATCATAATTCTATGATATATGCAGTGGCGTAGTTAGGAGTGGCGCAGCATAGTCAAATGCGTTCATTATATCTGCTTCATTTTTCATCAACCCAGTGTACTATACGCCACTGGATATATCCAGTATTATATATTAGAGATATATCTCTAATCGCATCCTACCAAAATAATTGCCTTTTATATCGGTTGAGATAATTTTTTAATCATATTCGAAATACAACTATCACATCAAATATATCCCACTTTAAGTGGTATATTCCTCTTTTTTAACAGCTAACCTAATATTACAGAACGTTAACATTTAAAAGTTAATGGTAAGTTTCGCAACAAAGATATAATGATTATATATTAATGATTTATTATTAATACTAAAAAGTTATACCACAAGCTGGTTAGGTGATTTTACATAGTATTTTTACTATATATTTTATTTTTTATAACGGCGTCGTAACTACGTATAGCGTTTTTATATTTGCTTATTTTATACCTATAATTTCCCATAAGCGCAATGTATTTTTTTATTTTTCATTTTAAGTTTTTTGGTGAAAAAAGTACGAGTGAAAGTCAGCGATAATTTTCACTGTCTAGACATGAAAGGGACACAAGCTTTCCTAAACATTTCTTGTAAGGATAATAAATAATGAAAAACTTCGAAAACATACTAATTAATTATTCGAAAAATATTTGATGTTCTGTTAAATATTATTCTTATAAAACCAAAGTATGCTATTGTATGTATGATATTATGATAATGATTAGTAAAATGTTAACTAATATAAAAAAAAAATCCGAGCGCAAAGCGATGTGAATATGGTTACAAAAGTTATCGTAGAATTATTTTGCTATAACTTTTGCACTATAGAATTCCACAAGTAATGCCCTCTACTGTAAATTATTGAAATATGGTTAACTTTATACTTACATACAAACATTCTAGAAAAGAACAAAACAAATATAACAGACTAAGTTTCGTCAGATCGTAATTCGAGATAATGTCTAACACTTTACAGTTAACTAATTTCATTGCCCAAAAAACATTTAATATCTTTATTTTTCAAGAATTAGAAAAGGTGAATATTGAAGGCTTTAAATTTTTCAACAATTTACATTCAAGTTAGACACACATTCTATTCAATAGAAAATTATTACTATTTTCAATTTTAGTATTATGATATCCTTTTGACATTACTAATTATGGAAAATCATCGTTTATATCAGTTATTTGAGTCGGTATGTCGGTATACGTATTATATTGCGGGCTTCAAACCATAGGGACATATCAAGAAAAATACGATTTTTTTTGGTACAATCGAATAATCGAGAGTTTTAAATATGAATGTGGATGGATGTATGACTAAAGAGGGGCCGAAAAAAATATGGATGAATTGTTTGAAGAATGATATGCATATAAAACGAGCGGCACCATAGTTGTATGATAGAGAAGAATGGAAGATGAATACATATTGTGCAGACCCCACTTAGAGTGGGATAAAGGTAAGAGAATGATGATGATGGTTGAATCTAACAACACAATTAGATTACGGTGTACGGATGGTAGTTTTTTTACAAGGACATTGTATGACCTAACGTAGAATTGACTAGCAGTACAAGTAAAAGTGCGAGGTAGCCTCGGTGTGCGCGATATCGCCGACAAGATGCAGGAGAGTAGGCTGCGATGGTATGGACACGTCAAGAGAAAGCCACCTGAGTACGTCGGAAATTTGGCACTACAGCTTTCCATCCCGAGTCGAAGACCAGTTGGAAGACCCAAAATAAGGTGGAAAGAGGTAGTGCTAAAAGATAAGAGTGTATGCAAAGTTACCGACGACGATGTCCATGACCGAGCGAAGTGGAGGAGAATAATAAGGAAGTCTGACCCCACCACCATGTGGGATACATAGCCGGAGCAAGAGTACAAGTAAAAGACAAAAATTGCATTTTTGTTAATATGTCCCTATGGCTTGAGGTGTAATTTCAATTGTTAATGCATGAATATAAATGAATTATTTTCTTTTTCACTTTATTGATTTGTTTGTCGAGTAACTGTAGTAGGTTCGTCGAGTAATGTTTCGAGTTGCTTGACGTCTGTCACAGGAAGCGAGCACGCGTATCGACGACACACGTACGCAGTTGGCACGTCACCCGCGCAACGGATGCGACTTAGTACTGAAATTACATTTAATTAATTTTCCGGCTGAGTAGAATAGTCCACCCTATTTTCTTACCGAGGTATCGTAAAAGGCGACTAAGGTAAGTTGACCCACTGTGTGGTATCCGCTTGAGTAGAATAGACCAGCCTCTATCTTACCGATGTGTCGTAAAAAGCGACTAAGGTAAGTTGACATCAGGCTGGCGGCCAGTTGTAAAATACGTAGCCAAATCATGTAACAACATGTTCATAGCATGTGGGCAGGAAGAAGTTTTGAGGATAATGATCTATGGTTTTTGATGCTTGTATTGGTTCAAGAATTTTCACTCTTATTATCCTTAGACTACTAGAAATTCGCAATTTTTCTTAAGACTTTTTCTTTGGTGAAAGAACGATCTTAAACCACGCTCCAGTTGGCTATAAATTCTGTGATAACTTTGGAAATGCGCAACAAGATATTATATGGCATAAATATTTTTGAACCGGATACCACACGGTGGGTCAACTTATCTTAGTGGCCTTTTACGACACCTCGCTAAAAAATGAGGGTGATCTATTCTATTCAGCCGGATACCACACGGCTGTATCATTATCCTCAAAACACAGATAAAATATAAATTACAAGAATACACACCAACGAAATCATACTATCCAAATTACATTAGATGCATCAAGCGTGTTAGTAAAACGAGCGTGTTAGAAGCACACTACTATATTCATAGAGTTATTATACTAGAGTAAGGGAGACATAAGCAGGCCTGTAAATGACAGTATCGCAACAAATAATTTGAGGGAAGATAAGACTCGTGTACTTAACTTTGTCTAATTACACATGCGCAGAGAAATATCCACAGTGCGTTCTTAATTTATATACTTAGAACTTTAGCACACCTTCAAAATGTTTATGCTTTTTACACACGATGCACGTAATTTTATTGGCTCAAGTTAATATACTTCAAATAAAATAGTATATAATATTTTACTCCAATCCGATCTATACTTATTATAAAACAAAGTCTCCAAAAGCTTCCAGTTCTTCAATTTTGCAATTTTTCAAAGTAAATAAAGTAAATAAATTTGGTTAAAGAGTTCGGACAGTTGAAAAAAAACTCGCCTGCTATAAGCTTTAGTCGCGTGCGTAAACAGAAATACACAAAAATAAATGTATTAGAAAATTGTAGATTTACAAAAATACTACAGAAAAGTCCGCGTCGTGTCTCTATCTCTTATAGTTAACTCACAATAACTACTTTTAAGTTCAAAATTTCTATAAAACACACCAATATCAATACATTTATATTTCAGGTTAGCTTCCAGCATTTCACTAAACATGACGATTGGTCAAATCGCGTGCGCGTAAAAAAAGTGACAGATAATAAGTCTCAAGCCTTTTTTTTGATGGACACATTTCAGGCATCTTGCCTATTCTAGTACACTAACTCTATGACTGTATTAGTAGGAAAGCGGACTCACGTATGTCAGACATACCAACTGGCGAGTCCGCGGCTGGATCGGCCACTGCCAAAACTCTACCGGGCAGTAGACGGGATCGAACGACGCGTAACAGTTCAAGGGTACGCGGGTCGGAGCAACCACCTGCGATCAATACCTGCAAAAAGCGATTAATTAGAGAAAATACAATTAAAAGATTATTTAAGCAACTAACAGGTTTAGTAAGGCAGAAAATTAATATCTATTAAATAAACCGTCACGCACAAGCTCCTCATATTACCCTAATAAGCGTGTAAGTAGTTTACACGATCTAGGCAATTGAAAGTAAAAGACAATATAAATAAATAAATAAATATATGGGACACTTACACACACGGTCGTCCATCCCCAAAGTAACTTAATACTTGTGTTATGGGTGACAGATAACTGGTGAATATATACTTATATATTTTTTAAATACATACTTAAATACAAATATACACCCAGGCTCAAAGACCATCAAATTCATTTATAGAAAATGTAGGCCCTCGGCGGGAATCGAACCCGCGACCTGCGGAGCTGAAGGCAGGGTCACTATCCACTGTTCCAACGGGCCAGTCAATATATAAATCTCAAGCTACCGAGATTATGTGTCCCAATTTGGGAATTAGATAGGTCGAGAAAACGATCGTAAATTTGGCATCAACATGGGCCAGAAATTTAAATGGAAATTTATGGAACGATTTAAATGGACCGTGGCGAAAGGCGTATTTTTGTTGAGTACATTTCTGAATTGCCCCTCCTTGACAATCAAATTGCTTTACAGTGGCCCACCTTGGAAAACACTGCGTTAGATCAATAGAGTCTAATTTTCAACAAATTGCGTTAGGTAGTTCAAAAAAACTCGGCATGTAGGGGGTCTAGGGTAGGGGGTGTCTTGAGAAATTGATCTAGCTAAATTTTATTTTAAAAAAAATTCGTTTTAACCCTGTTTTCGAGCTCTGAAAAAACTGCTAAAATAGAAATATATTGCAAAGCGTAAAATTTGGCATCATTTGTAAAGTTGTAATAGCGCAAAGGCCAACTGGCAGACTAAATATGGTGAAAATATCAGGGTTCAAGTCCCACGTGTCAGAATGCCTTTTTTTAATTGCATTTTTGTTACATATTTTAACAAAATTACCAGGCAACACTCAGTCATCCAGGTACTTTATAATTTTTGAATTTAAACTATCGTGAGTAGTATTCATAGTTAATGTATAGAACCGGCTATACTCACGTCTTATTTTATCGGGTTAGCCCGACTAGTTTCGAACCCAACCGGGGTTCTTATTCATGAGCTCTTTACACGACGTTATCGCGGCGGGAACTAGTCGGGCTAACCCGATAAAATAAGACGTGAGTATAGCCGGTTCTATACATTAACTACTTTATAATTAGCACAATTCTTTCTACAATTGGTGAAAATATGAAATATCCAATAAGGTTAAATAATAACTGCTATAAAAATGTGTGAATTGTGTATCGTTATTACCGTGTAGTTTCCTTCCTCACCTGTGTAGGGGAGTCGTTGTAAAACATAAGCGCAGATACCATTTCAGGCATCGCCATAGGTGCATTTGTTAATTGTTTAGCGAACGCCATCAGCAAGTTCTTGGCCATTTCCCTATCTTGATCCCCACCTTCGGGCGCCGCGCTTTTATCTGCGTAAGTCGCTAATCGTTGAAGGTTGTGACACGAAACACTGTTACCTGATGGTTCCGCACCATCAGTACCTAAAAAAACACAAAATCTTTATATATAAGTAGGCGTTACTATCCGGAATTCCATAGTACAAAATTTATAATAGAATTATTTTGGTATAATCCGCGTTTGTTAACACAAATCAATGTACCGCCATGTGGTATCCGGCTGAGTCGAATAGACAATCCTCATTTCTTACCGAGGTGTCGTAAAAGGCGACTAAGATAAATGGACGTCAGACAGGCAGCCAGTCTTAAAATAACTAGCCAAAACATATAACAAGTTTACAATATGATGTGCCGACCCCACTTAGAGTGGGATAAGGACAGGAGTATGACGATGTTAAGAAAAATCTATATAATGCTAATTGTAGGAAGCAGAAACCGTTCTCATACCTTATTCGTGCAGGATAAGTTCCCGTACGTATCACAAAACATCGTCACCACAATAACACAGTACATGCATTCACTATTGTCATTTTGAATATGTGTAGTGCTTGTGTTGTTATGTAATATTAAATTTAAAATTACACAAAATCTTAACAAATTATACACCTGAACTTTCCTTATAAATCACTATATTTATTGGATAAAACATGAACATGAACAAACAGGCTGCTTAATTTTTAGCTTTATCATCAACAGGCAGATATACAATATATTTATTTCGTAAATGGTATCACTTTGAGTATGACTAACACTGACCTTGTTTCAATTGCAAAATAACAGAACTATCTTCTGTAGAACTAGTAAAATATCCTCCATTATCTGTGTCCCAAAATAGTTCGTTTTGTTTCATTTGCAATTCCCGTGCCCAATTTAGCCACTGGAGGTCCAACGATGCTTCGTATAAATCAAGCAATCCTTTGATTAAGAATGCATAGTCATCTAAGAACCCTTGAATTGGCTGATTACTGAAAAATAAATAAAATTTTCATTATTGAAGGAAGTAAATTGGAAGCTTTATCACTACATAGTATAAAACAAAGTCACATTCTTTGTTTGTCCCTATATCCCTAAGTATGGTTAAATCTTTAAAACTATGCAACAGATTTTGATGCGGTTTTTTGTTCTTATTGCAGGGGCAGACCGCTAGTATAATAGTATATTAATATAGACAATACTAATATAGAAAGCTGAAGAGTTTGTTTGTTTGTTTGAACATGCTAATCTCAGGAAATGCTGGACCGATTAGAAAAATTCTTTGAGTGCAATATAGTCCATTTATGGAGGAAGGCTATATAACATCACGCTAAGATGAATAGGAGAGGAAAAGCAATAAAAAATATTGCGAAAACGGCAAAATTTAAAGCTTTCCTTATGCTAAGTAAACGGTGAAATTTATTAAAAAATCATGTACTACAAAATTGTTCCCCTCTAAAAGTTCTAAATAAAAGTCGGCGACAGCATATGTCGAGCTCTTAAGGTTAACCCATTTTAACCATTTTTATGGTGATCAAAATACTATATTACGGTTTTAACCTTGCACACCTCTCGTCAACCTTTGGCACCTGTAGTCGCCTTTTATGACATCTAGATAAGAAATGAGGGTGATCTATTCTACTCAGCCAGAAACCACACGCCGGATAGGATAACAAAGTGACAACTTTGATAAAATAAATTTACACAGCTGAGTACTTATTTCTATATAAGGTTACCTACGTTTGAGAAATTGTTCCATCTTCATCTCTGTAGCAAGAATGCAGAAGTGTTCTGGTGTTACAATCATATAGATATTGTTTAATAAACTGTGCTGTTTTAATAGCATTTTCTACAAAACTCTTTTCACCTAAACCCTGACCAGCCTGTGCCAAGCCAGCTATCATGAGGCCATTCCATGAACATAGAATTTTACTATCCAGATGTGGACGCGGCCTCTTTGAACGTGCTTCGTATAGTATATTTATACATTCTGATATGACTTCTTCAAATTGATCTTTATCGATACCAAACTTAAGCATAGTGTCTTCTTTACTCCCATAAATAATCAGAACGTTCTTGTTTGTAAGTTCGTCGTGTGGATCACTATCTGGTGAAACATTGCCGCTTTTCTCTACGCTGAAATAATCGCAAAATATGTCGAAACAGGAAAGTGATCCAACACGCTTTTCCCCTAAAAGTGATTTCAATTCATCATATTCCCAAACGCAGAAAGCTCCCTCTTTTTTATGAGCAGCGCCATGGAATGGAAACGAATCAGCATCCTCCGCACTGTAGTAGCCCCCAGATTCATGTCTCAAATCCCTGTTAACATACTTTACAATGTCGCGCACTACCTCTGCATAATAATCATCTTTTGTTGCGATATAAGCGTCGGAGTATGCGGCCAGTAATTGAGCTTGATCGTAAAGCATTTTCTCGAAATGTGGCACATGCCAGTCGCTGTCCACTGAGTAACGAGCGAATCCACTAGACACGTGGTCATGTATACCACCTTTCGCAATCTTAGTCAAGGTATGCAGACACATTGATAAACACTTTTTCCCTTGTGGGTCGTGTTTATCGCGTGCGTAGTAATGAAATAGAAAACTGAATATGGAAGCTTGAGGAAATTTTGGTGCAGTTCCAAATCCACCAAACTGTGGATCATATATAGATGTGTAGTGTCGCACACAACTGGCCCAAGTCATTTCATCTGGTAACGTCGTTTGACTAAGTGTTGTTGATATGCTTTTTAGTTTATCTAAAATATTGCTGCTAGCTTCAAAAAACTGAGATTGATTTTGTTGCCACTTCACATTTAAAGCTGTCAAAATATTTTTAAAACCTGGACGTCCATATTTATCATCAGGTGGAAAATATGTTCCACCTGTTACCGGAGATAAATCTGGGGTGAGGAAAACTGATAAAGGCCACCCACCGTGTCCTGTGCTTGCTTGCAAAAAAAGCATGTAAACCCTGTCTATGTCTGGACGCTCTTCTCTATCAACTTTAATGTTAATATAATATTTGTTCATGATCTTTGCTATATTTTCATTCTCAAATGATTCTTTCTCCATAACATGACACCAATGACAAGTGGAGTATCCTATTGACAGAAATATAAGTTTATTTTCTGCTTTAGCCCTATCAATTGCTTCTTGGCACCATGGATACCAGTCAACAGGATTATGGGCATGTTGTAGCAAATAAGGTGATTTTTCAGATATTAATCTGTTAATATGTTTTGGAATGCTTGCCTCATTTGTTTCTGGATTAGATGTAGTCATCTTTATTATGTTGTCACATAAACATCGTGTAAGTAGGGGTGGTGATAAATTATTAGTACCAAAACAGGAAAATCTGGAAATAATAAATCCAACATAATATTCGTTGTAGCAGATGATTTATTCATATAATGAAAAAACCTTTCAAATTTATATAAATAATTGTATTTTAGATATTTCTTATGCAAATTGAAATTTAAAATCTGTTAGGAAGTTAATAAACATCAAACATCAAAATCTAAAGGTGAATTACATAACTTCACTAAAAAAGATTTCAATAACATTCTTAAGTATTATTTATAGCTTATTGAATATTATGATTGAAACGCGTAGTAAGTAATATAAACAAGGTCACATTATCCATAACAAGACTTTGAAAATCTTTGATCAATAATGTCAAATTCAAATGTATTTTGGGACGCAAGGGTTATTGATTATCAAACAATATTGGCCTACGAAGCTGGAAATACATTAACATCAAATTTATACCTTCTACTGGCGCCTAAATCTCGATGAATACAAAACGACAATGTAGTATCTTTAGTAGTATTTTGGTTTAAACTAATATTCTTCAATCTATTATCACCCGTCGACAATCGTCTTAATAACAACACAGCGCGCCCTGTAGGCATAATAATAAGATCCAAACTAAAATAATAATGCCACTGTTACATGAATTTCCGTAAATTAACATAACACTGCATAACATAGATTCTGCATAACACTTCAATTTTGTTTCTAAAAATACTACCTTGACACTGACAGTGGCAGTAAAACATCAATACCATAGATTATTAACTATAAAATAGATGGTTGAGATTCATACATTGGCGCGAGCCTATTTTCGGTGGTATGGGGGGTGCAGAGTAGCACTATAGCTACTTACATTCTCATTCATAAAAAACTATCTGCCTCTCACCCG
The DNA here is from genome assembly GCA_029227775.1 of Morpho helenor. Classification (NCBI taxonomy): domain Eukaryota; kingdom Metazoa; phylum Arthropoda; class Insecta; order Lepidoptera; family Nymphalidae; genus Morpho; species Morpho helenor. The sequence goes on along the minus strand of JARGCU010000019.1, from coordinate 6,262,098 downwards.
TTTCATTCATAAAAACGGATTTAGTCTCAGCTCTGACTCTTTCTCACATATGGAGTAGTAATATATATAACGTATGACGTAAAATCGTAGTAAAATTAGTGATGTACTTGGTGCGCTAAAACCGTAACTTGTGATGTCAAAGTTTTATCGATTCGCATTTTACTCTTACCGATTATTTGGATAACCGGTTTTCCTGTAACATATTAATAGTGATTTTTAGATTTTAATAAAACAAAATATTTAAGGAAATTCTTTAACAGACTTTTACTGTAATAAAAAAAAATTATATTCAACAGCCGTTTTACATTTCTATGTGCATGCTTCTTAAAAAAAAAGTTTTTTCCTAAACACGCTAAAAGTGCAACTTCAAAAATGATTACTATTTTTAAATAGGAAACAGAATCGGCGATCATGTATCTTGAAAATATAGGTAATTGTAATTTAAATTGTTATATATTATTATTAAATATAATTAATTATAAGTATTCACTCGAAAACAAATTTACAAGATTAGTATTTGAAACAATAGATGCTTTCGTTTTTACCGTTTTAGTATTTAGGAAAAAACATTATACTTAAAAGGAGTATACTTGATGGTAAATTATAAATATTAGTCTTTTTTAGATATATTGGTAGTAGTTTTATAGAATACTAGCGGCCTGCCCCTGCTTCGCACGGGTATAAAATATATATCCCATGTCAGTCAGTGTAAAAAAAATGATTAAAATCGATCGAGTAGTTTTGATTTATTCATTACTGCCCGTGGCCCGCAAGCGTTAAATTTGGAGAAATACAATTTCCTTTCCCTATACCAAGAAGATTTCCTGCTATCTTTGGAATATCTAAATTCATATAGTACATTTTTAGTTATTTACTTTTACATTTTTCCTATGTATTTTATTTTTACAATTAATTACAGAATGTCTTCAAACAAACTCTTGAAAGAGGGACATAGCTGCTAAAGTCGAAGTGTTATAGGGCGAAGCGCAGCGTCCTCACGGCATTTTAAATCTGTAATATCTCCGAAACTGTTTATTTAAATTACATGCTGTAAAGGGTCATATTGATCAATATTAAATAAACAATATATTTAAGGTTCTTAATTGGATAAGGATTAATGCTGTATTGTATAAAAATTGCTTTGAACATAAGGCATCATTTTTCGTAAAAAGTAAATGATAAAAACTGCTATTGTGGGTTATCCATAAGAGATAGACATATACCATTGCGGACTTTTCTGTAGACCTTTTTATGGTGTACAAATACTTAGTACATAATTTTGATAAATCTCGTGGGGTTTAGCCTGCGTTTGCAATGAAAGCGGAAAAAAATGTAATTTTTTACGACATCACATTAGAAACCTCAAAAATTACAGTATTTCTCTACTCCATATTGAATGTTATTACACATGTAAACCTTCCTCTAAAATCACTCTATCTATTAAAAAAAACCGCATCAAAATCTGTTGCATAGTTTTAAAGATTGAAGCATACATAGATAGGGATATACGGACATAGGCACAGACAGAGAATGCGACTTTGTTTTATACTATGTAGTGATATTATTTATTTTTACAATTGATTAGACAATGTCTTTACATACAAAATTCATAGCTTTCTTATCATTAGACAATATAAACTTGAAAGAAGGACATTTAGTTGCGCCTCCAGTCACTGCTAAATTCGAAGTGCTTATAGGTCGAAGCGCGACCTCCTCGCGGGATTTTAAATCTGTAATATCTCCGAAAATGTTCACTTAAATTACATGCTGTAAACGGCAATATTAATCTATATTAAATCAACAATTTATTTAAGGTACTCAATTGGATAAGGATTAATGCTGTATTGTATAAAAATTGCTTTCAACATAAGGCATCATTTTTCGTAATAAGTAAATGAAAAAAACTGCTATTGTGGGTTATCCATAAGAGATAGATATATACCATCGCGGACTTTTCTGTAGACCTTTTTATGGTGTACAAATACTTAGTACATCATTTTGATAAATCTCGTAGGGTTTAGCCTGCGTTTGCAATGTAAGCGGAAAAAAATGTAATTATTTACAGAAACCTCAAAAATTACAGTATTTCTCTACTTTGTATTGAATGTTATTATACGTACAAACCTTCCTCTGGAATCACTCTATCTATTAAAAAAAACCGCATCAAAATCGGTTGCGTAGTTTTAAAGTTTTATGCGTACATACGGAAATATGGACTTTGTTTTATAATATGTAGTGATAAGTGGTTTTTATCTCTAAGTATAATATTTTCCATCAAACCAGTTAACACTTCGGATTTATACATATAAAGTAAGAATTAAATTGTGAAATTTTGCCATAATTAATGTGCCAATTGATACCAAGCTTTTCGATGAAAGAAAACATCATGAGGAACTATACTCCATGGGTTAAGTATTTAACTAAATGTAAACATGTCAAAACAGGTAGTTTATAGTAGGCATTATCTGCCTACTATAAAGTACCTTTTTTATTACAACACATTATACTAACATTAAATATAATTTTTAATTCTTTTAAAGAATTTAAAATTATTGATAGTATTCGCACCACTTTATTATGGCGTGATTGCTATCAATAATTTTTACAAACTTTGAAACAATAAATAAGAATTATAAAATTTTTAAAGAAAACTATGGATAATATTAAATACACTAAATTACTACACATTTAAGTATCACAGAGTGAAGCTCGTAGAATATTGATATTATGTTGCGTTGTTTAATCTAATTACCATTTTAGGTAGTTTACTTGGCTAATTTGTATCTGCTGAATTTTATTAAATTATATATTGCTGTTTTGCTATACTAAAGGTATAAATATTTAATTTTAGAAAATAACAATCAATTTATGAAAATTACATTTATAAATATTAGAGATATTCTTTTGACAACTGCAGTTGAATCCCAATTTTTTCATTTGTTAATAATATTATTGTTATGACATATTTGTCACTCCTGAATCACATGGTTTTGTTTGTTTACATCTTGTTATGTTTCTATACTTATGGAGTATATATAGTAAAATAATAAAAATTTTGAATCACTTTTTAAATGTTAATAATAGTAATATTAGTTAGTTACTTTTGCCTCATGTATCATAGTTCTATAACTTTACTTGCGATAAAATTTTCCATTTCCATTATAGTTTTCCAAGTATCTGTAGTACTGTGAATTCTCTTTAATTGATACACCGTTGTCTAACTCGCATTATGATTACGATTATGCAAAAAACTTTTAACAAATCATATTTATGATTAACGCAAGTTAACCAGGAATTATAGTTTTTTAAGTTATATACATTTTTGACTAATTAACACTTTACATGACATGTAATGCCATTCCAAAGATATAAGTTTTTGTGATGGATAATATAATTTTAACTAGATCAAATCTATCAGTTTTATTAGACAATAGCGTAATTATAAAAATTTCACAATTTAAATAATCCTGTTTTGAAAATATATTACTCCCAGGATTGCTCAGGTTTTTAGTTTTGCTACACAAGTAAAAACACGTGTTTTGAATAGGAATAAATGGTGTTAATGTTAAAATACACAATTTTTAGCAGCAATACAGGCAGAACTCATAATTCATTATAAGCCCGTCGTTTAAGCAAACTAACAATTAAACTAGCAACTAAGCAATTGTTATTCATTTTCCTGAGTAATGAAAATTTTAAACCAATTCATCTCAAAATATGAGTTTTTGAGTTGTACCGCTATTGCTGCACATGACCGATATATCAATATACTGAACCGGTAATATGATATGGCTTGGGTCTGGAAAATATTTCTGATGGAATACAAGGTACTATAACTATCAAACAATAATATTAACCAATCATGTTTTAAACAATGAAACCAAATTATGATCCGTTCTAGTGTGCTAGAGCCCCCTTATCCACGGATTTGAGAAAAAATCCATTGGGTCCTAGTTAAGAAGTTTCAAACTTCATAATGTTTGTCAATTATACTAATATGAATACTATTTTGAAGACACAACCTTCTCTTGAGTCTCTAGCATTGAAGCGGACTTTTACAGCCTTATTCCAAAATTCCGAATGGTTCAGGCGGCAAAATAAATTGTTAGTGAATAAAAGCATTCGCGCTGTGAAAATGTTATTACTAATGTCAATAAATGAGGCTAAATAATTATGATTCGACTGAAGCTCTTGATATATGTTCATCTGCATCATCGGGCTCGTGGACACTTCCCGGCGGAAGAGTTCGCAGCATATTTAACCTGTAATAAATAAGTAATTCTTAAATAATGTATAGATAGAACATTAGTTTGCAAAGGTAGTCTTACAGACAATCTTGGCATTGATATCCCCTGAGTAGAATAGACCACCCTCATTTCTTACCGAGGTGTCGCGAAAACCGATTAAGGTAAGTTGACGTCGGGCAGGCGACCGGTCGTAAGATACCAAATCATGTGATAACATGTTTAAAACATGTTGTGCCTACCCCATTTAGAGTGGGATAAGGGTAGGAGAATGATGCATTGACAAATAACAGAGATTTTAAATTTTAAAAATATATTTTTAGCTTCTACTGGTCTTAAATAGTGTCTGGAAAATATTTTTTTCGTGTCTATAACTTTGTCTACAGTTATATTTTAAGTATAGAATAGAGACTATAATTATAAATTTTGTTTTTTTAATAATAAAATATAAGGGGTATCTGTGACAATCTTTGTGTTATGTTAGATATCTTTGATTTTGTACTGTTAGCAGTACCAGGCTAAAAATATTATGCTTTCCAAATACTGTATTGTATGTGACAAAGTTCCAATGATCATCACTAATATGTCTTTTAAGCTATTCTTATATCACACACTTTTTTGCATCACTATAATAGAGGAAAAATTGTACCAAACATTTTTTGTTATATCTCAAACGGATTAGGCAGTTAGCCCATTAGACATATAAGCTTCAGTTTTAATAGAAAGTGAAATGGACAGACTGACATACTTTACATCAAATATTTACTTGCCTTCATCTAGTCAAATCAATTGACCTAATCATGTGCTTCATCCCATAAAGCATCAACAGCATATAGCCCTTAGACGTCATCCCAATGAGTACTCTCTTTGGCTATGACCAGGTTCATCTGAAAATTATTGCAAAAACATTTTAATAAATATGGAACAAGCTGTGATAGCTCAGCGGTGAGGCCGTTCGACTCTGTAAAGACGATCATGGGTTTATACCCCGCGCTGGCACATGTCTAATTGACAATTGCAATTTATGACACGCTTTTCGGTGAAGGAAAATATGGTAAGGAAATCCGCATACTTCTAGCGAATTCTAGGGATATGCGTAACCTACCAATCCGCATTGGAGCAACGCGATGGTAGGTCTTTGCTACAATACTTCTCTCCAAAAAACGGATAGAGGAAGCTTATGGTTCCCACTGCTGGGGTGGATAACAGGCCGTTACTTTAAACATACACATGCCAATTTTTGTGTTTACAAACAAAAATGATTTATATTTGAAACATTTTAACTCACTTGAAGAATATCAGCCATTGTATCAGATATTAATGAATTCATTGCAACAACAGTAGCAGTGCCTTGACCAGACACAGTTACTCAGACAAAAAATCTAGTTGAAATGTGCATAACTAAATGGGATAGTATGTTAAAGTATCTTGAACAAATAACTTTCTGTTAAATAATTAAAGTATGTCTGTAATCCATATTGTCTGTCGCAGAAAGAATAAAAACTATTCAGAAATAACCACCTAAAACATAGAATATAACTGATATTGGGTATGACATATGATATACAACACTTCAATAAAGCATACACAATAAATATTACTATAGAAGGAAAAGTTTTATTTTTATTATTTTAGTTTTATTTTTACTTATATTTTAAAATTAAAAAATAAAACTTCCCTATATTATTACAGTTCAATAAAAACACTAAGGATATACTATAATGCTATATGCTTCGAGGTCCCTGCTTTAATAAATGTATATATAAATTGAAAAACACTAGCTTAAATTGTACTATATATTATAGAAAAAGAATATAGCACGAAAAATACTATATTTTTATCGCTAATTGCAATTGTCGTGCTTTTTTTAATTAACTGTGAATGGAACGCACCCGCAGCCCTGCATAGGGAATGTAGGAACGAAACTCATTCATGTATTTACGGGGCTTAGTTAGTTAGTAGCTCTAACTCCGTGTCATTATCCAGCGAAAAGTAATAAAAAATAATCATGGAAAAATAAATAATGATTGAAAATAGATGTGTCCTATTTTTTTCCTGAATTTCCTAAAAGTACTATATTTTTTTGATTTAAAAAGAAAAATAGTATTTTTCTTCAAAAAAAAGGTGGCAACCCTAATCGCGCCCTTTTTGATTAAATAGGGGCAACACTGTGCCGTTATTGTTTCCGGTGGAGTCTTACTATATATACCGATAAAACGTTTCAGTGACATTCAGTCTTTGTTCGTCATTCAAGAGAAGTGCATCTCGGAACGGGAATTGTGGTATTCCTATTATATCGTGTTATTGTATATAGTGTGCGTTAACAAGATGTTTATGGAATTGTCTAATTTTAATTAAAAATCATTTGTTGGTTTATATATTTTTGCGTAAGTAAAAAGTGATTACAGTTATATATTACGTATAACGAACGTTTCAGGTGAGTCAGTACGTTTCAATTTTCTTCGTATTAAATAGTGCAAAAGTATAGTTTATTTGTTATTAAGTTTTGGATAACTACTCACATTTTATCCGAGAATGTTTGTTGAAATTCAAAAATTTGAGTTGTTGTTTGTGATAGTGAATGTATATAGTGCTTGTGTATGGTGGTGGCGGTGGTGGAGGTTTGTGCATGTGTTTTTTACGAATCCTGCATGTATCAGGTATGATAACCAATTGTCCACTCTACATTTAGCATTATATACATTTTCTATTTTACTTCATCGCCGATTATAGCAAAATATATTTATTATTACTTTTGCATAATTACTCTGTTTTAATCATAGCTTAGGTAAATATAGATTATAGTATAGTAAATATACATTAGCTTCAAAAGCGCGCTACTTTGTAAGACGTTTTATTAACGGGCTAGCCATTATAAAGGTGTCGTACTGATTCTGAAATTGCGCAGTTTTGGTAATTCGTACGTCATTAATTTTTACATTTTTTTTTGTAATGGTTATGTGTTGCGGTTGGCAAAGAGCCGGTATTTGGCACCTGCAATACATGTAAAACCTTAATTCTTTTCCCAGTCGCTTTTGGCTACTGATGTTTGAGTGCACGCTTACATCTGTGGCTGAAATTACGGGAATCTAACTTAGCTTCATAAATTCAGACTTCACTTGAGTATTAGTTACCTCAAATGCATTTTCTCAAATTACAGAGGTCCTGGTGGTTGACGCTACTGTTCGGCCTGGCGCTGTTCGAGCGCTCGAGGCGACGGCGGAGCGACAGCAGCTGCGGCATAGCCGGACGGGCCGGCCTGGGGTGAGGGGCGGCGGCACGTCTCCATTGGCAGCAGCGAGGCCAGACCAGCGTAGCTCGTGGAGTCACGAGGCCAGCTGTCGGACTGCCCTCCTGTAAAATTAATCCATTAATTTTTACATTTTTTTTTTGTAATGGTAATGTGTTGCGGTTGGCAAAGAGCCGGTATTTGGCACCTGCAATACATGTAAAACCTTAATTCTTTTCCCAGTCGCTTTTGGCTACTGATGTTTGAGTGCACGCTTACATCTGTGGCTGAAATTACGGGAATCTAACTTAGCTTCATAAATTCAGACTTCACTTGAGTATTAGTTACCTCAAATGCATTTTCTCAAATTACAGAGGTCCTGGTGGTTGACGCTACTGTTCGGCCTGGCGCTGTTCGAGCGCTCGAGGCGACGGCGGAGCGACAGCAGCTGCGGCATAGCCGGACGGGTCGGCCTGGGGTGAGGGGCGGCGGCACGTCTCCATTGGCAACAGCGAGGCCAGACCAGCGTAGCTCGTGGAGTCACGAGGCCAGCTGTCGGACTGCCCTCCTGTAAAATTAATCCATTAATTTCATTCAATCCATTAATTTTTACATTTTTTTTTGTAATGGTAATGTGTTGCGGTTGGCAAAGAGCCGGTATTTGGCACCTGCAATACATGTAAAACCTTAATTCTTTTCCCAGTCGCTTTTGGCTACTGATGTTTGAGTGCACGCTTACATCTGTGGCTGAAATTACGGGAATCTAACTTAGCTTCATAAATTCAGACTTCACTTGAGTATTAGTTACCTCAAATGCATTTTCTCAAATTACAGAGGTCCTGGTGGTTGACGCTACTGTTCGGCCTGGCGCTGTTCGAGCGCTCGAGGCGACGGCGGAGCGACAGCAGCTGCGGCATAGCCGGACGGGCCGGCCTGGGGTGAGGGGCGGCGGCACGTCTTCATTGGCGGCAGCGAGGCCAGACCAGCGTAGCTCGTGGAGTCACGAGGCCAGCTGTCGGACTGCCCTCCTGTAAAATTAATCCATTAATTTCATTCAATCCATTAATTTTTACATTTTTTTTTGTAATGGTTATGTGTTGCGGTTGGCAAAGAGCCGGTATTTGGCACCTGCAATACATGTAAAACCTTAATTCTTTTCCCAGTCGCTTTTGGCTACTGATGTTTGAGTGCACGCTTACATCTGTGGCTGAAATTACGGGAATCTAACTTAGCTTCATAAATTCAGACTTCACTTGAGTATTAGTTACCTCAAATGCATTTTCTCAAATTACAGAGGTCCTGGTGGTTGACGCTACTGTTCGGCCTGGCGCTGTTCGAGCGCTCGAGGCGACGGCGGAGCGACAGCAGCTGCGGCATAGCCGGACGGGCCGGCCTGGGGTGAGGGGCGGCGGCACGTCTCCATTGGCAACAGCGAGGCCAGACCAGCGTAGCTCGTGGAGTCACGAGGCCAGCTGTCGGACTGCCCTCCTGTAAAATTAATCCATTAATTTCATTCAATCCATTAATTTTTACATTTTTTTTTGTAATGGTAATGTGTTGCGGTTGGCAAAGAGCCGGTATTTGGCACCTGCAATACATGTAAAACCTTAATTCTTTTCCCAGTCGCTTTTGGCTACTGATGTTTGAGTGCACGCTTACATCTGTGGCTGAAATTACGGGAATCTAACTTAGCTTCATAAATTCAGACTTCACTTGAGTATTAGTTACCTCAAATGCATTTTCTCAAATTACAGAGGTCCTGGTGGTTGACGCTACTGTTCGGCCTGGCGCTGTTCGAGCGCTCGAGGCGACGGCGGAGCGACAGCAGCTGCGGCATAGCCGGACGGGTCGGCCTGGGGTGAGGGGCGGCGGCACGTCTCCATTGGCAACAGCGAGGCCAGACCAGCGTAGCTCGTGGAGTCACGAGGCCAGCTGTCGGACTGCCCTCCTGTAAAATTAATCCATTAATTTCATTCAATCCATTAATTTTTACATTTTTTTTTGTAATGGTAATGTGTTGCGGTTGGCAAAGAGCCGGTATTTGGCACCTGCAATACATGTAAAACCTTAATTCTTTTCCCAGTCGCTTTTGGCTACTGATGTTTGAGTGCACGCTTACATCTGTGGCTGAAATTACGGGAATCTAACTTAGCTTCATAAATTCAGACTTCACTTGAGTATTAGTTACCTCAAATGCATTTTCTCAAATTACAGAGGTCCTGGTGGTTGACGCTACTGTTCGGCCTGGCGCTGTTCGAGCGCTCGAGGCGACGGCGGAGCGACAGCAGCTGCGGCATAGCCGGACGGGCCGGCCTGGGGTGAGGGGCGGCGGCACGTCTTCATTGGCGGCAGCGAGGCCAGACCAGCGTAGCTCGTGGAGTCACGAGGCCAGCTGTCGGACTGCCCTCCTGTAAAATTAATCCATTAATTTCATTCAATCCATTAATTTTTACATTTTTTTTTGTAATGGTTATGTGTTGCGGTTGGCAAAGAGCCGGTATTTGGCACCTGCAATACATGTAAAACCTTAATTCTTTTCCCAGTCGCTTTTGGCTACTGATGTTTGAGTGCACGCTTACATCTGTGGCTGAAATTACGGGAATCTAACTTAGCTTCATAAATTCAGACTTCACTTGAGTATTAGTTACCTCAAATGCATTTTCTCAAATTACAGAGGTCCTGGTGGTTGACGCTACTGTTCGGCCTGGCGCTGTTCGAGCGCTCGAGGCGACGGCGGAGCGACAGCAGCTGCGGCATAGCCGGACGGGCCGGCCTGGGGTGAGGGGCGGCGGCACGTCTCCATTGGCAGCAGCGAGGCCAGACCAGCGTAGCTCGTGGAGTCACGAGGCCAGCTGTCGGACTGCCCTCCTGTAAAATTAATCCATTAATTTCATTCAATCCATTAATTTTTATATTTTTTTTTGTAATGGTTATGTGTTGCGGTTGGCAAAGAGCCGGTATTTGGCACCTGCAATACATGTAAAACCTTAATTCTTTTCCCAGTCGCTTTTGGCTACTGATGTTTGAGTGCACGCTTACATCTGTGGCTGAAATTACGGGAATCTAACTTAGCTTCATAAATTCAGACTTCACTTGAGTATTAGTTACCTTTCTTTAGTTGCACTTAGTCTAATGCTATTCCATCTCTGAAAATAATTTTAAAAAATTAAAAAAATTAAAAATTGTTACTATTCAAATAGAACCTCTTATGAACGAGTTTGTATTTGAATCTATATGAATAGTTGTTCTATAATAAAAAAAAAAATGTTTTTTGTGTCATTATGCATTGATTTGTTAAGAAAGAGTAAATGGGTTCACTTTTAGAAAAATTGCTTTTTATTATTGCATAAGTATGAAGGAGAAATATTGTTTGTTATTTAATTTCTGTTAGATATAAACAGTTGCACATTTTAAGTGATTTATAAATTACATAAATATTTACTTTCAGTTTTATAGAACAGTCTTTTAATATTGCTGTTATTCTTTCATTCATTACACATACTATTATATCTTGTATTAGCACTGTAAATGTAAAGATATCTCAAATCATAACTATAAATAACATCATGTGACAATCATATTAAAATAAAAAATTACTCTTAATCTTGGATCTGAGGATTCTTGAATCTGCAATTAATCAATCAATCGTTTAATCAATCGTAAATTTAAATTTTGCTTTTGCTTTTTAATTAAAAATCAACAATAGTGTTATATAAAGCAATATACCCTATATTGCTTTATACAGAATAAACTTGCTCTCTTTTGCTATTTACTCCCTTTTCATCCGAGTCTCATTATAAAAAACTTGACAATCATTTTTAAAGTTCTAATATAATACAATGAAGTATACAACTTCAATTGAAAATACTTCTAAAAAAAAATATTAAGTAGACCATTTAAGTTATGTCCAAATTATTCATAACTAAGATAGATACACACTTATGATCAATTAGAACAACTTCTAAAAAACTTTAACTTTAATGTTCCATTATTAATCATTTATTGCACTAGAAGCTATATAAAATCGCAAGACATATCCTTAATATAATAATGAATATAGCTAATTCATCAATCGAAATTAATGTACATATCATAATTTTTATATAACGATAACTAAGTCAAATAGGAAATAAAAATTATACTGCATGTTAAAGGTTTTAGGCTATCCATGCAAGGTTAGGTTATTATATTTAGATGTGAGAATGTAAATTTTAAGAAAGCTCTTACTATTATTGAGATGCACAAAATTCATTAAAACTCAACACTTACATTTATATAATGATTAAGTAAATCCTCTTCTTATTGTTTTATAACTGCACGTTTCTTCGTTGTTATATTTCTCATTTTAAGAAATATCTCAACAGCTACTGGTGAAATAAGACTTGATACATTTAATTTGCTTCTAGTGATATTTGTTTCAAGAATTTTGCTAACTAAATTAAAACAAAATTATACATTTTAGTAAAAATTAAAGTACTAGAACTTTACAACGGGAAATTTAAAAATTTAATACACCGCCCATTCATTAATAAAATCAACTTGTTGTCTTGCTATATGATAGACAGTCAAAATGAGAATGAGTGCGTAAAAATATGTATGTAGGAGTGGAGCGAGATGCAGCTGAGACTATTTCATACGATTCATTCATAAATACGTACATGTGCAAGAGGGATGCGAGATAACATGTGTTGGCGCCTGTAGTAAAACCGCCCTGATCAATACATACTTTTTTTTAATGTTATGAAAGGCTCTGAATTCTAGAGGTACATCTAAAATTAATAACCAAATATAACTGGTTCGATAATATAGAAAATAATGTCTTTGGTCTTTTAACGATATTACATAGGCAAATATTAATAAAGTGCTCTGTTATTTAATTAATACTTCTGTTTTATATATGTAAATTCTTTAACTAAAGAATAATTAAATACACAGATATCATATTATATACGATAAATAATTAATACTAAGACGAAATAAAACGACTTTAATACATATCTGTGATGTATAAAACTGTTTAGATATCTTCCGATCTTGAGACCTCATCAAAATAGACCTTAAGAAGTTTTGCTGTTAATTCACTTGATAATGAAATGTCTCAAACATAAAAGTTAGGCGCCGTGCGTACTTATTCATAACTGTGAGCACTTCACACATTCACTATTACAAACTAAACAATTGTTTTGCCCTGCGACCTAAGTATCATCAGGAGTAGATTCCACGACAAAATCGCAAAGCTTAATGGCTTAATGAATTTAGTTCTGATCTTTAATTCCATAAGGCCGATTGTAAATATAATTTGCTATAACGAATAGTTAGGCGCCATTTAGAGGCATATTAAAAGTTAAACTTAATAGTTGTACCCGCTACTTGATTCGCGGTATAATAGTAAGAATAAGAATATCTTTATTTATATAATTGCACTACTATTCTAACAGTTTACTTATACAATGAATATCATCATCATTCTCCTACCCTTATCCCACTCTAAGTGGGGTCGGCACAATATGTCTTCTTTTTCCATTCTCCTCTATCATTCGTCAACTCTGGTGCCACTCCTCTAACATGCATATCATTTTTCACACAATCCAACCATCTTTTTTTCGGCCTTCCTCTAGCCATACATCCATCCACATTCATATTTAAAACTAACTATATTTAATGAATAGTCGTGTTAAAATACCATTAAATATGTAGTACATATACTGTTTTTACGCTATAATATATATAATATTGCTCCAGCACATTAGCCGTGAAAGCAGACAAACAAATAAAACAGACGGACATACTTTCGCATTTATAATATTAGAATGGCTGTATAGCACTGTAACTTGTTCATGAGTATGTGTACACCACTATCCTATCTGATTAATTATTTCAATGCACTCTTATGACCCTTTTAGTATTTGTCCAATACGCATGCGCCAAAATCTGGACGCCATTCTCACTTTCAATGCAACACGACATGTTTTGACGTATTCTTTAATGCGCTCGCAACCCTAGGCTTAATGAGATCTTGACACGAAATGTCGTTTTACAAATTTGTAGAAATGCTGTACATTGTGAAGTTACCCTTATGATAGTGAGTGAACGAGTGTCAAAAGGTAATATTTTGAATTATTTACGTTTATTTTATAGGTTAAGTAGTACTTTGAATGTAAACAAACATATTTTTTTAACTTCTATAGAACTTGAATGATTTCGTAACAAGTTTAGGTAAGATGTAACTTTACTTATACTTTTAAATGTATAAAGCAAATTTATATTTTATCACTAATGAAGTAAACTTTAAATAATCTATTTTTTCACTATGAAAAGTAATTTTTGTCAAGTCGCTAAACAGATTCTAAATATTTCATCTTACTATGGATCGTATTTGATAAGAAATATATCTCTTATTTATATTAAAATTGATCCGAAAGGCTACAGTAGATTTCGACAAGTAAATTAATAAGTGTATTCATTCGTTTTATCTATAAAAATATTAAAAAAACAAACAAAATAATTAATTGCATCTTTAAAATTCTAATGTTTGTTTCTTTTACTTTTTCTTGTTTTTCTAATTACGTATGTATTTAATGGAATAAAATATAATAATTTGAAGAAAAATATTTGCGAAATAATTAGAAAAACTTTTTCAATTTATTTTAATTATGGAATTTCGGAAATAGATTTCAAAAGAATGCTCGAGCACGGCGAATAAATGTACACGTTGTCATGGAAACATCAAGAGGGCTCCAGCCCTTAGGGCCTCTTTCCTTCTTCCCCTAAACAATAAATTTGCTTAGTAAGGGATTGGGTGATTTCCTGCTATTTAGTCAAGCGCGTGGAGTCAATACACTTACCTGCAACGATATAATCAAAATGAAATATAGCATACTGAGAATGAAGAAAAAAAATATACAAGTCCGGTTGAGTAGAATAGACCACCCTCATTTTTTACCTAATTATCCTAAAAGACGACGCCAAAACTGGCGATAGACAGGTTATTAAAACAGTTGTGTAAGTTCCGTGTGGTATCCGGCTAAGTAGAATAGACCTTCATTTCTTACTGAGGTGTAAAGACGACTAAGTTAAGTTGACGTCAGGTAGGCTGCCGGTCGAAAAATACCTAGCCAAATCACATCAAAAAATGGTTAAAACATGTTGTGCCGACCCGTCTTAGAATGGGATAAGGACAGGAGAACGATGATTTTATGAGTGTTTGGATTATTTGTTAGGCAGAAAGAATCAATATGCTGTTATAAATTAGGAGCACGTTTAATGTTTATATGTTGTACTATAAGATTATTATTTAAAGTGTAAGCGTTCAAAGAAAGCAAATAGAGCTATTTATTAATTACTAGGTGCTTGCCTGCGGCTTTACCCGTATAGAAATCAGTGTGTCACAAAGTTTTTCCCGCGTAAATCTAGACCCCGCGGTAATTCTAGAATAAATCTAGCCTATATGTTGCTTTATCTTCCAGTGGGTTCCATAAAATTCTAGAGAAATTTATGTAGGCCTAACCCTTCCTCAAAAATCGAACAAAATCGTACCCTTTTAGTAGAAATCGTACAAAATTCGTTCAGTAGATTTTGAGAAAATCGATCACATACGTTTAGACAGCTTTAGGGGACTTTGTTTTATAATATGAAATATCTGGGTGACCGAGCTTCGCTCGGTAATTTTATACGAAAAAAATAAAAAACTTAAAAAAAAGAAAAAACAATTATTTAGTTGGAATCGATCCTTGGCATTCACATTTCTCGACGCTGCCGTTACCCGAATAAGCTACGTCGACTTGACAGTTAATGGCGAAAATTCAATTCAATATAAATGTTAGTGTTTTTTAATGCCCAAAAACAGGGATAAAACAATATTTTTTTTACATAAAACCTAGCTAGATCAATTTTTCTCCCCCAAAACCTCCTACATGCTGAATTTCAGGAAAATCGTTGGAGCTGTTTCCGAGATTCGGAAAATATATATATATACAAGATTAACTCATTTAAATATTAAGATAGATATGAAATAATGTATTTTTTGTTTCAGGCGCATCAGTCGCTGAAAAGAGCTTAATCCAACAACGTGCCTTATTATATTTCACATCTATATCTACATCGCCATACCTTAAAGCAAGATTACTTAAGTCCAATACAAAACTGTCCTACACAGTAACCTTTCGGTCCAATTCTGTCCAATCTTTTTGACTTCACTTTTAAAAAAGAACCTCGTTAATAAGTTATGGATACTAAGTCGCCAAAGTGACCCGAATAATGCCAATATAAATAGGATAACTTTTTCAAATTAAATATAGAATAGTACCGTGTATATGTGTGTGCCGGTGTTGTCAGCAAGATGTCGGTTTGGGTGGGCAGTGGCTGCGGCGGCGGCGGGGAAGTCCGCGCGCCGCCTGTCGCCACTGTCTTGTCAGCTAACACCTCGATGGAGTCCGGGATCGAAGCTGGGGTACTTCCGACGGTTACCGGATCACTCGCTTCCGCCCGAGATTCGTTGGGATCACTATCAAGAGCAGCAGAACCTATTTACGATACAGATCATACAGATCTCGGTTCGGAGTTGGACGAGGCGGAAATTCGACGAGAGTTGATGCACGATGTAAGTATTAAGACGCATCATTATCATCTTCCCTTATCCCACTCTAAGTGGGGTTGGCACAACATTTTATAAACATGTTGTCACATGATTTGGCTGCGTTTTTACGATCGTCCGCTTGCCTGACATCAACTTACCTCAGTCGTATTTTACGACACCTCGATAAGAAAGAGGGCGGTCTATTCTACTAAACTGGATACCACACGGTGGGTCAACTTACCTTAGTCGCCTTTTACGACACCTCGGTAAGAAATGAGGTTGGTCTATTCTACTCAGCCGGATACCACACGGCGGGTCGACTTACCTTAGTCGCCTTTTACGACACCTCGGTAAGAAATGAGGGTGGTGCTATTCAGCAGGATACCACACGGCGTGTAAGTATTAAGGCGCATGGGACATCAAATAGTAATTGTTGACTAGTTATAACTTAACTGATATGAATTATTTGTTTTACAATCTAATCTTTACATAACTCTCGGAGGGTAAACGTTTCTTACTAGACTACCGCCAAATTATCAAATAATAGTTGTTTTTGATAAGTGGTATTCATTTGGTCACATACAGAGTTAACAGATTTAAATCCCTATCTTTTTTACGTTATTATTATTTTCGTCAACAATAATAACGTAACCACAATACAAAATACAAGTATTAAATACAACCATGAGTGTATCGATTCAAAATTTTAAGCTATGATAAGATATAGTATGCTTTTGGCTACGCTATGATAAAAAACTTAAACGTCTACCCTTGCCGCCTTAAAAGCAATCTTTTACACTTGATTTAACGAAAAGTATTAAGAGAATGCTATGCTAAGTCGAGTAATACTGTACAGTATTTCTTTTCAGAAATGGCGCCTTCTGTTTGATAGGGTAAGTCAAAGAACCATTCTTATTATATAAAAAATATATGAGAAAATATTAAGCCTTTATCGCAATTTTAAGCTGTGATGGCCTAGCGGTGCGACCGTGTGAATCTCTAGAGACGATCATGGGTTCAAACCCGGGCAGACACCAATGAGTTTTTCTATTAAAAACTTATGTGTCTAATTGATAATTGCAATTTATCACACGCTTTTCGGTGAAGGAAAACATCGTGAGGAAACCTGCATATCTCTAGAGAATCCTAGGGATATGTGTAAGCTACCAATCCGCATTGGAGCAGCGTGGTAGGTCTTAGCTCCAACCCTTTTCTCCAAAAATGGAGAGAGGAGGCCTATGCCCAGCAGTGGGATAGTATCAGGCCGCTACTTACTTATCGCAATTTTATCGCATTTGTATATGATGATTATTATTTACCAAAACATTTAAAATTTTTTCGATACATGCATCTACTTTACGAAATAACTTTTAGTATTTACTTACAGATCAAATTTAACAATATTATCGAAGTATTACTATAAGATATACTCCTAATAAGGTCTACTTAATCTCTTAGATGTAGATGTTATAGATATTGTCGAAAATTATTAAAATTCAAAATTAGGGTTTAATGAGTTTAACAGATATTTGAGTTTTCCACGATCTACGTATAAATGGAATCATTCATTTACTTAAAATTTCGTTAGATATGTACATATATTTAAATCATGAAGAGCATTGCATATTCAACTTTTTAACAAAGAAAATTGTGAAAAATGTTTCGTAAACCGAAAAAATAAGGTCGTTTCAACCTCGACTTTCCGCATAAGCATGAGCGTTGAAGCACCGCATATTTCATAAGTGTCGTTTACGATCTGGAAACGAATTTCGAAGAATTTTTTTTTGGTTGATTAAAATGTACAGAAGCAGGGTACAAAAAGTTTTATAAGCAGATAAAAACCGGCGGTAGCGCCTCGGATCAAACGCTGTCTTGTCACGTAGAAAACATTGAGATAATACTACAGCTTAGATAGGGGCGCTTTTTATTTTTTGTCCTCTAATTTTTAGAAATGGGCAAAGTTATTACAATAATATCACCCATAGGTTAAGATACAGTGTAAATATTTCATTGTAAACCAGAACAAGTATTTTGTAAGTACGTGGTAAAGATGTTATTTTTATCTGTGTCGATTTATCGACATAAATACATTTTCTTCAGTGCAAATTGTTTTATTGACATTTCCAACTCTGTCCGTGTATCGAATTCGACCGGACGATATGGAGACGGTGTTTTAAAGAAACCTAACCTGTCATATACAAAGAATAAAAAACTCAGTTTCTGTATCCAGAAAATCATCAAAACCTAGTTTTGTATACTTCATCATTCTAAAAAATAATAAAATTTACAGCTGTCTAGCGTAATAAAAGCAAATCTTACTTATTTTAAATATCTAAATATCAGCATGTTATGCGGGCGAAAACAGAAACCTTATATAAAATAAAGTTTTTTTTTTTGGGAAATTTAAAGAATATTTTTCACTGATTTGTTGTATTATTACAGAGCTATAGTATAATATTCATCCTCATAAAATGAATTGTTATTTACCATCAAGTGATATCGCAGTATTCATACCAACTATTTATAAAAAGAAATGTCGCCATGTCGCAAATAATCTTACAACTGTATCTTAGTTTAATATATCTGCGAAGTGTCGGAATGAGCGGTGATTATGACATTTAAGATGCTCTGTTGAAAACTAAATTTTATTTTACGTGACCGAATCGTGGTGTAGGTGTGAATATTATTTTAACGATTGTTTATATTCTTATCTGCAGTTCGATCCGGAAGGTTTCGGCGAGATCCCGTGGCCAGATTTCTTACAAACCCTTCAGAATCCTGATTTTATAGCACAGGTGCCACCTCATAAGCGTGAGGTAATTATATAATTGTTATTATTATACAATATGAAAAAAAAACATGGTCTGTTTCTATCTTTATAATTGGGAGTATGAATCTTTTCGTAATATCATACCTACCTTTTATTCATTATAGAAATACTAATATAAAATATTTGTTTGTTGGTCTTCGAGCCTAGGTGTATATTTGTATTTAAAAAATATATAGGTAACTATATATTCACCAGTTGTCTGTCTACCATAAAACAAGTATTAAGTTACTTTGGGGACGGACGACCGTGTGTGTAAGTGTCCCATATATTTATTTATTATACTAATAAGTTTGACGAACAGAGTTATCGAAACTATAGTTCTCTGTTGCTGTTAACTGATAAAGCTGTTATAGCAGTAGCGTAGCTAGGTAACCAAAATGTCTGGGGCAAGAAATTAACTAGGGCCCACTTAAAAGTATTTAAAATCATTTGTCCCATATTTGTCGTGTTCTTATTTTGACCTACTCCGGATTTGTTGTAATCCAGATTATTCGTGCGCTAGATTCGTTGCAATACAGTTGACTCTATAATAAAATTATACAACATAATACAAATTGTTACTTATTAACCAAAAACAAGATTTTTTTAAATTTTCACTGTTTTAATTTAAAGCTATTATTCAGCCTTAATTTAGACATTCTTAGTGGATTATATGAAACGCTAAATCGAACGGCGAATATTTCAAGAATAAACCTTTGTAACGAATTTCCTTTTGCATTTTTTTTTAAGAAGCTTCGAGAAATTCTCAAACGCTTTTAGTTTGGGATAAATTTGCCAAAAATTGGCGTAAATATTTGGAATTATTTTCTTAATATTTATAAATACACCTTTGATTAATAAATTATGTTTAGCCCTTTACTTTTAAAACAATATTTTAAAGAATCTTATAGAAGTTGTCACTGAAGATAAAATTCAATTATCAACAAGTTTATTCTATAAATAAACGATGCGAATCCTTTGCGCTAATAATGTAAAATTTTACTT
Organism: Morpho helenor; assembly: GCA_029227775.1. Lineage (NCBI taxonomy): Eukaryota > Metazoa > Arthropoda > Insecta > Lepidoptera > Nymphalidae > Morpho > Morpho helenor. The sequence continues at coordinate 6,242,236 of JARGCU010000019.1, read as the reverse complement.
TTACAACAGATACTTTTGGACAAAGCTCGAAGTGCTACGAGCGCAGCTATTACCTTTCAAGAGTTTGTGAACGTGGTAAGTACCCAACAGATTTTTTATTAGCACGAGAAAAGAAGAATAACGAGAAAAGAGCTTCAGAGTATCTAAAATGCGATGCGGTAGTAATCAATAAGGAACTAGAAAAACAATTCGTTTAAACAGAAGTGTGTTTTTGATATTCTTAGTGCGGTCTGTAAGGACCTTAACTTTTTTACTACTTTTATTTACTCTGCGTACACAATGACAACTACGTCAAAAGACCCCATTACTTTCCAGATAAATAAAAAAAATATTAATAACGCTGATAAGGTTTTTTAGCTATTTAATTAAAATTATTGAAATTTTTTTTATAGATTAGGTATTATTAGTATTATTAGGTATATTATTTTTTATATACGTATATATTTGGTTAAACTTAATTGTTATATATCCAGATGCATGGTCTACTCTTATTAAGGCCAACAATTTCCATTATGGTTTCTAATACCGAGATGGTGAATTTACATCTTACATTATTCCTATCAAGTGTTCCTAAATACATTTTTATAGGGCTACAATAAAACATAAGTCTATCTTTGCATTCTAACTCCTACAAAATTGAAAAAAATGTACAATGCGGTATTCATGATTTAAAAGGATACAGTAGGTATTATTCCTTATCAACTTAAATACGTTCGTAACTTTTATATTGTGATCCTCTATATCATATAATCAACATAGGAAAGAGGATTAAAAAACAGCATCAGCTATACGCGGCCGGTTCTGCTAGTGTTTTGATAATATGTTTTTTGTTTATAAATCTAAATTCCGATGACAGTAAAAAAACGAATATAAAATAAATGCTAATAAAATTAAAGGTGTCGCGATTATCAGATAAAAGGTTCGAATATAATTTAAGAGCGGCTTTAAAATAATTAGACGGTCTTATTAGGGTGCATACATCACATAATGTCAGGCCGAGGGTTACCCTCGATTAATTAAGTCCGGGGTTTTCGTATTTGCATAAAGGAATCTTAAGAAGCACTTAATTATACAACGAACTGTCCCATAAATTATTGGTCGTACGCGTTTAAAAATTAAGTTATTTGAAATGATTTTGTTATAGTTTATCCAATAAATATATATTTATTTTGGAACGCTTTTTTGTAAATTAATCAAGTTTTAGAAAATTAAAAGTTAAAATAAAATTTTAGTAAAAATAAATTTTATAGAGAAAAATCAATTAAACAAATCTTTTTTTTTATAAATTTCTAACCCTATAACAAATTCAATGTTACGTATTATTTAAGATATTTTTGTAGTGTTTAACCTTCTTAAAACAAAAACTATAAAATGTGGAAGTTTATCCTGGTAACAGAGTGTGCTTTTGCAGTTTATCGCGCCAAACAGTCCAACAGCTGGACATTATTTTTTAATTTGACTTCTTATTAGCGGTATTCTAGAATCCGAACAATTAAACTAGGCAATATTTGATTTCAAAATATAGCTTATAATAAATAAGTAACATTCAACATACAACATACAACTCATTTAAATTAAGAAGTTTGCATAAGCATAAAGTGTTTACAACATATAATATATTATACTAGAGTAGGGGAGACATAGACAGGTGTATAAGTGATATAATAAATAATGAGAGGGAAGATACAAACTCGTATCTTTGCTCACATCACATATAAAAAGAAAGACAAATAGATACAACTTTATTTGCTTTCTCTTTATTGTAATATGGCACATTTTAGGCTAGGTTTTCTACTTTAGTATAATGACTTGATAGTTTAAAAGTAATGCTAGTATGATATTGATAACTTTTAATAAGATAAAGTAAGTAAAGGATAAGAAAATTGATCACAACCGTGTTGATACAACCCATGCTATACGAGTAAATATTGCAAATTAGTTGAAATTTGGAACTATTGATTGAAGAGATGTCGGCACTTAGATCATAAAGAAATAGACGAAACAAATAGACAGTAAAAAAGGATCCTTTTGCTTAATTAAGGGACTTAAAACTTAATGAAAAATTTAAATCAATATTGAATACTTACAAGTTAACACATTTATAGAAAGGTAATATCTTTTTTTTGTATAGACATATATTAAACTAACCTGAAATACCAGATGGGCCATAATAACCTCTAAATATTGCTAGAATAATACTGATTCGTTACAAAATATGTGAACTAAAAATCAAAGTATTACTGTCACATTTAACACCTAGGTGATTAAAGAAAAGAGAAGCATTTCTAAGGATACGTCGCGCATGTTTGGGATACGCAAAAGAAATATTCTCGAACATCGTGATAATCAAAAGACGTGATATACAGTGAGACGCATTTTAATATTTTCATTTTAAATACAATGTATGAAATTTCTGTCTGTATAAAGTCAGACTGTAATTTAGCTCAGGAGTTTTGGTAGGTTCGAACAAAAAGAGGTGACAATATAAATAACAATTTGGCCCACCCCGTTCGAATGTGGATCTTCGGATTAGCATAAGAATGCCGCATCACGAACGCCCACGATACCCCACTGTCCCCTTGTTGTCTCTTTATATCGAGTTTAATTTTGATTTATATTACCTATATATAAAATATATCTGTAAATATTTAAGTCCTGCATTCTTTGTAATAGTGAAACATTTATACTTATTTTCATACTTATAGATATTTCAGCTTCAATTGGTAGTCTGTATTAATATTGTTACGTACTGAGCTTTGTGGCTTTAGATGAAAATACATGGTGACTCGTAAAAAAAACTTTATTTGCCTTTTCACTACAATATTAGAACCTACAATCAGTATTCTGTCAAATAAAAAAGGCGAGATCACTATTATTTTACTTTATTTAAGCTTCTTAATTCGCTCTTTATCACTATTCGCAAATTGAATGCCGATGCGCGCTATACGACCGCTTATATAGTGAACGAACCTATTTCGAGAATGTTCGCGACTGTTCGCTAGTCGTAGCGGAGATACAGAACACGATTCGTAAACAACTTGAATGTTCCAGAGATTTAACGTTAAGCGAATCTGAACTCTATGACATTTAGTTTACGAACTCTTTTTGCATGCTCGTAACAATATTATAATTACCAAAGAGGCGACTGTCTGTTACATTTCATTACTGTTACAATAATATTGATTAAATTCTGTGCAATTAAACCTTATATACCGAGCTAAAAGTGTAATTGAAGGTAAAATAAGTATAATTATAAGCATATAAGTATAAAAAATCCCGTTTTTATCACCCAAGTTGACACGGACAAAGTTGAGTGGACAGACTCATCCAGACGAATTATTACAATAACGATCTACGTTATAATAATAACTCAAGATCAATCATATTCCAAGACGAGAAGCTGTGATAGCCCAGTGGTGAGACCGTGCGACTGTTTCGAAGGGTTTACGAGTTCAAGCCTCGGACCGGCACCAATGAGTTTTCCGTAAGAAATTATGAGTCTTATTGATAATTGTATTTAACACGCTTTTCTGTGAAGGAAAACATTATGAGGAAATCTGCATATCTCTAGAGAGTTCTAAAAAAATGTGTAACCTATCAATCAGTAATTAGATCAACGTGGCGAATCTTAGCTCTAAACTTTCTTTCCAAAAACGTAGAGGGGAGGCCTATGTCCAGTGGGATAGTAATAGGCTGTTACTTTATACTTAATTTGGTTGAACCCAAGGAGCGCTCGAAAATAAATAGATACTAACTTCAAAAACTGTTATTTTTATATACTTCAAAAATGGTAAGTGGACCATTAACCACAACATCGCAAAGGTAATCCAATTGTAAGCAAAATATTTCTGATTTTTTTGACAGTAAGAAATGATATCCAGAAGAATACAATGGATTTCGTCGGTTCGGGCCTCAATAATTTGATTTTATTTACAACACCTCACCACCATAAAGACGTCTTACGATAACATAAACCGTTCCATGTCACCTTAACGATTTAATTTTGTTGATATAAAAACATACCTCCATTTAGTCATAAAATATGACCAGAATATTTTCAATATTAAAACGTGACATCATTTTAATATTGACAAATATTTAAGTCAATTAAATTATACTTAATGGTTCATTAATGCTATAAAATCAATAAAATAAATAAAATTATAATGGTACGCAAATTTTAATTTCAATGATCTTATCTTGATTTTATATTGCTATATCGACTTTATGCCTCCTAATTAATTACTCACAATGAAGAAAGAAAAACAAATATGCGCATTTTTTTCCAACTGAGATTAAATTAGGTAAATCAATAAGTTGTAGTAGATTTTAAGCAGCATAAGGGAGCAACCTTTACTTTAAATTCATCATAATAATACACTTCTGAGTTGCCTGAATCATGGTTGATTCGAATTTATTCTAAATTAGAATTTCTTTTTGCGATTTCCCATTTGAGAGTTTTACTTTTCTTCACGGTATGTTATCTTAGAACTAAAGGTCCTGATTCGGTTTTTAGCGATCTCCAGGAGAGTGATTATTGAAACTATGGAACAGTGTTTACATATTTTTAAATAAAGAGTTTAGTGTTAACATGTAAAAAAATGAAAATTTGCAAATTATAAACTTAAATGTTTCTAAATGTTATTTCCTCTCATGGTATTTAATGAAATAATTTAACAAATATTAGAAATTTTTAAGTAATTTAATTGAAATAATTTTTTTACATGAAAATCTAGACATGTATGTTTCATTATATACACTGTAATCTTTGCTTTTCTTTAAGAGATTGGTATTACAAGATGTTATTCATTTCGTTTATTTAAAATTAAACCCAAGAAATAATTAATAAATTAGTTAAATACTGGCCCGGCGGCGGCTTAAATAATGACTGGCCCGTTGGCGTAGTGGGTAGTGACCCTGACTTCAGCTCCACGGGTCGCAGGTTCGATTTACGCCGAGGGCCAACATTTTCTATAATCAATTTGTTGGTTTTACGAGTCTGGGTGTATATTTGTATTTATGTATGTATTTAAAAATTATATATGTATATATTCACCAATTGTCTTTCACCCATAATACAAGTGTTAACTTACTTGCGTGTGTTTAGAAAACAGTATCCAACAATTTAGATAAGCAAGTTTTGTGAAAAAATGACTACAAATACTGTATAATTATATTTATTTAAACGTAAATTATACACGTAATGATGATTGGTGACTGGGTATCAAACTCTAAGGGAAATTGTGCGCAAACGTCAAGGAAAGCAATTTCCTGACAGGAAATTAGTTCACGCCATTATTGCGATTTAGCGAAATGTAAATGCCAAGTAAACTGTACGGTTCTATAATTCCATGTATTTGAGGTTAGTTATTAACGCGGTAAATCATTTTTCATAAATTCCATAAAAGCATAACAATCATTTCAAGAGACGAAATAGTTCTGTTGCAAGAAAGAAGTAAACTTAATTAATATTATACTTTACGGAAATTATGATAGTATTTTTTTGTAATAGTAAAGCAAAAGTATTAGTATTTTAATTTAATATCTTTTATTTCTTAAAAGCGGGGAATAACAATGTCACAGAGTGAAATAAAGTGTTACAGACAATAAACTTATAGGTATCCAGGCAGGGAATTCATATTACATTCATCATCTTCCTGCCCTTATCCCAATCTAAGTGGGGTCGGCACAACACGTTATAAACATGCTGTCACATGATTTGACTGCGTTTTTACGACAGGCCGCCTGCCTGACGTCAACTTACCTCTGTCGTATTTTACGACATCTCGGTAAGAAAGAGGGTGGTCTATTCTCCTAAACCGGATACCACACAGTGGGTCAACTTACCTTAGTCGCCTTTTACGACACCTCGGTAAGTAACGAGGTTGGGCTATTCTACTCAGCCGGTTACCACACGGCGGATCGACTTACGAGTACCTTAGTCGCCTTTTACGACACCTCGGTAAGAATTGAGGGTGGTACTATTCTATTCTGCCGGATACCACACGGCGTGGAATTCATATTACATTTAACAATACATTAAGCATACACGCTTTCGCATTTTATGGACTATATAGATAATTTTAGAAATGCTTTTATTCGGAAGTACTTACTATATTATGTTTAGTCGTTATGTTGTTGGGTTAGATCTCTCATTTCCATTTATGATTTAGTGCCCAGTTATCGCCCATTCAGCATATCTAGTAATCAGTGTTATTCTGTAATACGCCGTGTGGTATCCGGCTGAATAGAATAGACCAACCTCATTTCTTACCGAGGTGTCGTAAAAGGCGACTAAGGTAAGTCGACCCGCCGTGTGGTATCCGGCTGAGTAGAATTGACCAACCTCATTTCTTACCGAGGTATCGTAAAAGGCGACTAAGATAAGTTGACCCACCGTGTGGTATTCGGTTTAGTAGAATGGATCATCCTCTTTCTTACCGAGGTGTTGTAAAATACGACTAAAGTAAGTTGACGTCAGGCAGGCGGCCGGTCGTAAAATACGTAGCCAAATCATGTGACAACATGTTTGTAACATGATGTGCCAACCCCACTTAGAGTGGGATAAGGGCAGGAGGATGATGATATTTTTAAATACATACTTAAATACAAATATATACCCAGGCTCAAAGGGCAACAAATTCATTTATAGAAAATGTTGGCCCTCGGCGGAACTCGAACCCGCGACCTGCGGAGCTGAAGGTAGGATTACTATCCACTGCGCCAACGGGCCAGACATTTTATGGACTATATAGATAATTTTAGAAATGCTTTTATTCGGAAGTACTTACTATCGGTTTAGTCGTTATGTTGTTAGGTTAGGTCTCTCATTTCTATTTACGATTTAGTGCCCAGTTATCGTCCATTCAGCTTATCTAGTAATCATTGTTATTCTGTAATATTTACAGAATGTATGTGTACTCGAAGTACACGTTAATATACGTAAGAATGTGCGGCAAGCCCTGAGAAGAAGCTTAGTACCTGTCTCATAGCACAAAAAACTTTTGAGCGCCGCCGAAGACCCTTAATCAATTTATGGGGCGCTAACTGGGACATGGAAAATGTATTAAAGCTCGGTGTGGGAACGAGCCACACGCCAAACACTTTAGAATACTCATAATATTATATTAGTTCCTTTGACGAATTTTATCTACAGATAAGATCGATCTATACGATCTGATTTTGATGATTTTGAGTTTGAGTAACTGTATACTCTCTGTAATAAAAGGTTTTATTTTATAAATATCATATTATTTATGACGGACTATATCAACTTATATTATTTAGGTCATATAAAGAAGGATGAAAATCAAGTGACCAAATGAGTGTTTAATATGATTGTCGATGGATATTCGACCAGAGGGAGGCCTAAGAAGAGATGGTTGGACTGTGTAAAGTATGACATGCATATAAAATATGACATGATGTAAAGTATGACATGTATATAAAAGGGGTAACGCTAGAGGTGACGGAGAGAATGTAAGAGAAAAACACGTTGTGGCGATCCCACTTAGAATGGGATAAAGGCAGGAGAATGATGATATTATTTATGAAAGGTCTATTGACATAGTCAATATAATCTATGCTGCAGACTCCCTGAAATAACTACTGGCCGTAAAGAATGTTGTGATTACACCCTAAAGAAAGTACTAAATATTGAGTATATTTAGTACTTTCTTCTGCATCATTAAGATTGATATTTTTACTATTACAAATTACGTGGTGGTTAGTTTTTAATTAAAATATTCAAACATAAATTACTTGGCTATAATATTTATTATTTTATTTCTTACATATGACAAAAAAAGGGTACCTCTTTGTGTATTTAATGAGTTTGAAAACTATGCACGTATTAGTGTGTGTAGGAGATATATATGGATGAGAGGATGTGTTAATCATATTGAATACATTTATGAGTAATTGTATATGTATTAATGTTTACGATTATTTGACATGCAATTTTTTTATAACACTTCCTGTAAATTTAGTTCTTAATTTGTATGATTCTGTCCGACCTGTCACTATGTCGTAATAACTAATTTCAGCAACACTTGTGGTTGCAGAGCGAAAATACAATGGAGTTATCGTACTCTTCCTACTATTTCTTCTATAACTATAAGTACCTGATTGACCGAGCCTTGCTACGTAATTTTTTACAAAATGAAAAAAAGAAACTTAAAAAAATAAAAAATAATTAGGTAGTTGAGATCGATCTTTAGGTATTAACATTTCTTGAGTCTGCCCGTTCTCCGAATAAGCTACGCTGACCTAAATTTTTAATGCCCAAAAACAGGGATTAAACGATTTTTTTAAAGTTAAACGTAACTAGATCGGTTTTTCTCCCCCAAAACCCCCTACATGCTGAGTTTGAGGAAAATCGTTGGAACTGTTTCCGAGTTTCCGAAAAAAAAAATTATACATATATACCTATATACATAAAGATTTACATTAAAAAACTAAATTTACTGATTCCAATGTTGACACAAAGGTTTAATTAACATTAACAATAATTAATAAAGAGAGTAAAAGTACACTTTATTTACATAAAAGTAAACAATTAAAATATTAATATGCGTTACGCACACCGCAATATAATTTTGTGTACATATTAGAACTTCACGGTGCGTTTCGAATTCACATCGGGAACAAAAACTATTACTTAATAAAACACACCTCAATCAAAATTAATTGCTTTACGCATTAATCTCTTTATCTCCCCCACAACAAAACAACGTGTCTGTTCTCCGAGGTAATGGAAGCAATCATTTCAGATAAGATACCCTCTAATGTGAGAAAAGGTGGACGTTCGGCTCGGGTCGTTAATTTAATTTGAAATAATAAAAGTTATATCCATCTTTTATCACTTTCGACAAATTTATTTTTTAAATGCCAATGCCAAATTTAAAGCCCTTTTTATTCAACGAGGAGTATATATTTTTGCACATACAGCAAATCGATTCGTAGTAGATTTTTTAATCGGCAGGAATCAAGTCTATCATGTATGATTTTTTTGTGAACGCATTTATAGGTTATACTGGATGTATAAGGGTTATATAAGATAAGATGTGAAATCCGTATTTGCATAAAAGCCAATACTTTAAATGAATGTAATAAAATACTTTATTTTGTTTGTTATTTGGTTGTCATAATCACGTAGAGTTTAATAATAGTTTTCAATTAAGATAGGAATTTAAAATAATATTCGCAAAAATTTTGTACGTATACATGAATAAATTGTAAATAGCAACAAAAACTACACCGAGTCACTTAATCTTAAATCTTTTCCAAATGTACCTATACTAATATTATACTTGTAAATGCAATAGTCTATCTGTCTGCTTAAAAGTTCAAACTTCTAGGGATGTCATTTATTGTATATATCTACTATTACTCGTAGGTAATCTAAAACAGGTGAGCTTGTTTATCCAATACGTACAAGCAATGTTTAACGCGCAGTGTAACGCGCCTCGGATAATTGACTCTTCAGGTGACAAGAGGGCTGGGGCACCTTATTGTACAAAGAATCAACTTAAGCGAAAACATTGCCAGCATTCTTGGAACCATTCCACGTGGCCATGATTTTTATAGTACTAGCGTGTAAGTATTTTAAGATACGTATTTACAACTAACTTGTACGTTTAGTTGTAAATAAAAAAAATAAAAAAAAATTATCATCTCGCGTATTATATTCAATATTTAAATGAGTTAATCTTGTATGTATATATATAAATATTTTTCCCGAATCTCGGATTTCCAACGATTTTCTTGAAATTTGGCATGTAGGGGGTTTTGGGGAGAAAAATTCGATCTAGCTAGGTTTCATTGATAAAAAAAAAATTATCCTTGTTTACGGGAAAATGATAAAATTTACGTTGAATGCAAAAGACAATTTTCGCTGTCAAATGTTGAGTTATAGCAGTTAATTTGGAGAACTGTCTAGAGAGGTGAAAATACCTAGGTTGGAACCCCACATGCCCAATAATTTTTTATTTCTTTTTCAATTTTAATTTTTTCAGTTTTTTTTATATCTTAAAAAAAATTACCGAGGAAGGCTCGGTCACCAAGGTACTTTATAGTAATGCGATCACTTCTTCTATACTAGGTTTATTATTGCTCTAGAAATGAGTCCTTATAATACGGAAGTAGTGTGACCCTCTCAACCTTGCCCAGCTCTAATGGTCCAGAATGTAAATACCTCTATAACCGTCTCGATCAAAGCCAAAGCTTATCTTATAAAATCGTAAATTAAAAAATAAAATTAATGTAACGCCCAATTTGAAGTACCTAATTCGTTAGCAGGTCCTGTCGCGGGACGCATTCCTCCGTCAAGTAGGTTTTCGTGTTCTTTCGGACTGTCCGTCCGTAACTCACTCGGTATCGGTGCCATCTAAATTGAGATTTTATTGACGATTACTGTTCTATCTGTGGTATCGTTGCGATCTTGGCGCCCGTCCGGACCTTTGCCACGTCGCTCGCTCCGATCCTTTATCAGCTTTTAATGACATTAAAAAACAAATGTTTTTACCGAATCCCCAGAGTGGAAATAGCCAAAAATTATAATCACGTTCGAAGATATTAGATTTTTCACGCCGTGTGGTATCCGGCTGAATAGAATTGTACCACCCTCATTTCTTACCGAGGTGTCGTAAAAGGCGACTAAGGTAAGTTGACCCACCGTGTGGTATCTAGTTTAGTAGAATAGACCACCCTCTTTCTTACCGAGGTGTCGTAAAATACGACTGAGGTAAGTTGATGTCAGGCAGGCGGGCGGTCGTAAAAACGCAGCCAAAAAATGATACAGCATGTTTATAACACGTTGTGCTGACCCCACTTAGAATGGGATAAGGTCAGGATGAAGATTGTGATGTCTGAAGATATTAGATTTTCACGAAACACTGTTCATTTCGTAGTATTGAAGAAGCTATTTTTTTTAAGTAATTCTCATGTTTACGTTACCCAGACAGTTGAAATAAAAGTCCAAACTAACGTAAAAACAAGCTTTAAAATTTTCTGTGACTTGTATCTGTACTTGTTATGTAACCAGTGACTCTGAATTGAATTATATTTAATCTTTCAGCGTGAAATTAATGTTATTAATGACATTAGTAAATATCCTTATGCGCATTGAATTTGACAGATGTCCAACCAAATACAGTTGTCTAACACGTGACTGGCAACACCTTTCTTGTTGTGTCAGTTAAGTTTCAAAAAGATATAATCGACACTAAAAGTACAGAAGTTACAATAAAATTACCGTAGTCCGCTTTTTTGTTAAGAGACATGCATTGCTAAGTGCATGAACCAGGCCACAATCACATACCACATTCATGCAAGACAAGCTGCCACACGTATCACAAGACGCCACCAACACCAATACTTTACTAAAAGTAGTAAAGTAACGGTTTGTTACTATCCCGCTGCTGGGCATGGGCCTCCTCACTCCGTTTTTGAAGAGACGGGTTGGAGCTAAGACCTACCACGCTGCTCCAATGCGGATTAGAAAGTTACACATATCCCAGAATTCTCTGGAGATATGCAGGTTTCCTCACGATGTTTTTCTTCACCGAAATGCGTGTGATAAATTGCAATTATTAATTAGGCACATAAGTTTTAACAGAAAAACTCATTAGCGCCTGGTCGGCGTTCGAACCGTGACCTCACCAGATCCTGGTGTCACACGGTCTCAATGCTGTGCTATCACAGCTTTTTCGACACTAAGCAAGATCTAAAAGTTGTTTTTATAATAATCATCTGTGTCATTCAGAACAAGAATAACTTTATTTTTGATATTACACCAATTAAAGAAATAACACGTGACATTCAACTATTTTCGTTTCCGACAAGTGGGTAATTATAATTATTTAAGAAATATTAATGTAAATAAAGTTAGGTGATTCTTACGTGCTCGTACCTAACAATTCAGCAATACTAAGTTATATTATAGTAATAGACATACTAACTTAAAATACTAAGTTGTGCATCTTTAATATTAACGAGCCTTAAATTTTTTTAAATTACTATCATACCGTATTCTTTTAGTAATCATATAAGAAGTTACATCAAATCTTCGTTACAATTAATATATCACTTTTACATATAAGGCTGTCAATATAAATTTTTATTAGAATAAGAGTAAAATAAAGCATTTATTATCAGAGATCAGATCATCAATTTCTGTATATCGCCTATTGTTTCGGATCGAAAATGCACGTTAGGTATTTTAGTTATCCAGACATGTAGTAATTTGGTCTTTTTTGATTAGCCTATTGATTTTCATCTCGAAAGATGGACATCAAGATTATCATTTGATATCGGTGATAAAGATATAACTGAGAATTTGAAATTACCATCCTTTTTGCTTCAAACGTTTGTCCTTCGCATTCATAATAAGGCTTTCTGGTTAGGCTTGTCTGCTTCAAAATTTACCAAGAACTTAAATATATATTGTTTTCAATGTTTGTATACTGGCTGACTGACTGATTGATGACTGGCTCGTTGGCACAGTTGGCAATGAAGCTGCCTTCAGCTTCGCGAATCACGGGTTCGATTCCCGCTAGAAATATTTGTATTTAAGTATGTATTTTAAACTATATATGTATATTACCAGTTTTATGTCATCCATACCACATATATTATTAAGCGTACGGAAATCCGTGTGTGTAAATGTACAATATATTTATTTATTTATTTTATAGATTCTGTTTGGCTTAGGAAGTATTATATTGCTGATTAATTGAAATTAAGTATAAACCACGGTTCATTTCCCCTTTTTAGGTTTTTGATATACTCACTATGCTCCTGCCAATGAGAATTGATTGGTTAAGCATATACCAGAATTTAATTAGAAATAAGTTTTTATTTTTTATTACAGTAATTTCATTTCTACCTAGTATCAAATCTATCAGTTGAAACGTTTGAATTGAGTCAATTTTAACTAACAATTTATTATCTTTCAAATTAATAACATAGTCCATATTGACCCTAATTAAATAACAGACATAAGAAAGAAGTTTCTTTTATATTGTAATCATAAAAGTGTATCATAAATGTGATAAACATTCTCGTATTTTATGTTCACTCAATCAAAGTTACCCCTAAAAACAATCAAGTGGACAAATGATGATAACCTCGGAGGTCACCATGGAGAATCACCGGGGGTTGATGATCGTGTAATTGTGATGATTTTTTTCAAAGACCACACCGCGGCAAATTTACAGTAATTTCACGGGTGGTGCGTTCACACGCACCTGTGCTTTTTTGATATTTTTTATCGATGGGGGAGCAAAATTTGTATTATATTATTGAAAGTTCGAGCGAGGTAAATATGCTCCATGTTTTTTTTCTTATTATTCGTTTTCAAGTTTTTACATAAATTTGCACTTGACCTAATTTCATTATATATATTGTAAGGTGTGCCTGCGGCTTCGTCTGCGTGGATATCAGAAAGTTTTCCTCTAGTAAAATTTGCCCCCGGGTGTTTTAACCGAGATGTACTCTTACCTAAAACTTTCTTAAAAATCGCACTATCTTTTACTAAATAGCTGTACAGAAATACATTTAGTAGATTTTGAGGAAATCGATCACATAAAGATACTTAGGTAGGTATTTTTGGGGACTTTTTATAATACGTACATATAAAAAAATCCGCTGTGTGGTATCCGGCCTAATAAAATAGACCATCCTCTTTATAACCGACGTGTCGTAAAAGTCGATTAAGGTAAATTGACCCGCCGTGTTGTATCCGGCTGTGTGGACTACTCTCTTTCTTACTGAGGTGTCGTAAAAGGCGACTTAGGTAAGTTGACGTCAGGCAGGCGGCCGATCGTAAAATACCTAGCCCCCACTTAGAGTGGGAAAAGGTCAGGAAGATGATGACATACAAATGGAAAAAATCTGTCTATGTATTTGAATATAGTTATAAGGTAAATGGATAGTCTTGTTACAATTAATAAACGTTCAAATTCTTATTCGAATTTTCTTACATTTTCTTTATAAGTTATCATCTATTCTACAATCCAACCGGTTTAAGTGTTATATCTGAAATAATTGTTATTTATTATTTGACACTTACGAATAAACCTTGACACGAATATGTTGACCGAATAATAACATACGGACTCATTAATAAATCAGCTAATTGATAGTCAACGACATGGAACTAACCATTAAGTCATCATTTGGTTCATGTTAAGTACCTTCAAGGACACTTATCCATAATGTTGATAATATATTTTAGTTTTTTTAATTTTATTTTTAAATCGAAAATTAAATTAAATTTTATTTATTTCAGCCAACTAAAGGGCCACAAAAACATAACATTACATTATATAAAACTAATATAATCTAATTAATCCTAAGAGATTAATATAGAGGTTAGCTTTGATCAATTATTTTTTTTATTTTTAAAATATAAAAATTTCACATTACGTTTAGTTACCGAAATTAGTATTTAGAAGTAACAATAGAATTATTTTACTATAATCCGTGTTTGTTAAGAGAATCTATGTAATGCTAATGTTATGAATGTTATTAGGCATTATAGCGAAATAATTCTATCATAACTTTTGTTTAAGATTAAAGTTAGTTTGGATCAGAAATATAGACATTCAATCCAGATTAAAAAAGTAGTCAGTAAACAAAATTAAATCAATTACCATTCACAGGTCCGTAACTAACTCAAAATTAAGTTCTGACACGGAAGTTCATTGCTTTGCAAATAGATATGTGCAAATATAAATGACATGTTACATTGTTGTCGGTGAATGAACCGAATATATTGTGAAGGTGTTGCCCGTAAAACCAAAACAGGCCCCCCGGTGATGGCAAACGGTGACATCACCCGGTGACGGTCAACATCACTCCAAATAAGCTAGCAACGCCCTAAGAAAAACAAGTGACATTTAAATAACATAATTCAAAATATTCTTTTTTTAAGTAAACTTGTAAACAAGTGCTTTTGAATCGTCAATTCTACTGCTGGTTCAATAAACTGTTCCTACCAAGAAGAGCCAGCAAGAAACTCGGTGGTTGCTCTTTTTAAAATATAATTTTTATTACTAGTTACATTTAGTTACTGTCTTGTAGGGTCGAAGAGCAGTTATGTCCACGCACGCATTCTTATCATCTAAATAATCATCAATAGTATAGTAGGCTTTCTGAAAGTAAGTAAAGTAAGTAGCGGCCTGTTACTATCCCACTGCTGAGAATAGGCCTCTTCTCTCCGATTTTGAAGAGAAAGATTGGAGCTAAGACCTATCACGCTGCTCCAATGCGGATGGCTAAGTTAAACATATCTCCAGAATTCTCTAAAGATATGCAGGTTTTCTCACGATGTTTTCCTTTACCGAAAAGCGTGTGATAAATTGCAATTATCAAGCTTTCTGTATTATAAAAGGCTTCCTGTATTAGCCTTTTATTAATAGTGGTTTTTATACTGATTTAATGGCAAATCTAAAATTATTAGAGAATCTTATACCCAAATTCACAAACAACTTACGTACTTCTGCAAGGCGCAAAGCAGGAGCCGCTAGCTTACGTCGGTTCCTACTTTGTCTTTTATATACATCGCCAATCGTTTATAATTATTATGTATATTCTTACTATCTTTGACCCGCGTCACTTCGCGTGAACTGTTGTAGCGTGATAGGTTGATAATAGACGGCGCTTTTTAGTGTCATTCTATTCCTGTAGAATAAACGGGATTTCTATAGCCTATATGTTATTCCGGTGTATAAGAAATAATTGTGCCAAATTCATCGCTATTGGTTCAGCGGATTCGCGATGAAAGAGTAACAATCATACATCCATACTCACATACTTTCGCATTTATTATATTAGTAGGATGCACAAAAACTAAAATGTTAAAATTATTCTGTGAAGCCAATGTAAGAATACCTATTATACTAAATGTACATAATACTCGCAAATCGAAAATACAACAATTGAACAGTTAGCCAAGCTGATAGCATTATTTACAGCCACGGAATGCCACTAATTCCATCTGATCAAGTCTATATTTAGCGAACTGGTTTGCGATCAATACGAATAATATCTTATGAAAACAGAAGTTAAGTTGTGCGGATAAATTAGCAGGTAATCGGCTTCACCTGTCCCAACCCACGCGTGCCACTAATTTGAGCCTGCTTAAATATACTTAATCATATCATATTATACTCAATTATACTAGCTTGTATTTTAAATAATCTGTGTTAAAAACTATTTTACATTTCTTGACTTAGCTGTTCATCGTGAAACAAACATTAATAGCTTCTACTTTCTCAACCGATGGGCGTCCAACGTGGAGATAGGTCTTTTTAAGGGTTCCCACGTCACGAGATTTCGCTTGGATCAAGCGTTTGACTTTTTTGAGGTAGGGGGTCTATCAACACTACCCGAGTGTAATTCAGCCAGTTTCCTCAAATGTAATTTATTTCAAGTTATTATCGGCATCACCCTTTATGGATAAAACGAATGAAAAACTCAAAAACGATGAAAGCACTTAATATCTTAAGAAAAAAAAATCTTATTAGTAATCAAATGATTAGTGATTCAAATCCGAGATCGCAAATTCACAACTGCTTTTTAAGAGTTACATGTTCTTATCGTGCGGTACTTTAAACCTTTAGCACTTCTGTGTAACTAAAGACTGAGGCTGCGCCACTAGGATTTTCCAAATATTTGTTGTACGTCACTACATTTTCGCGTACAAAATAAATTACGAGTGATGATGTCCTGCTTTTGATACACGTGTACAAATAAAATTATGGGGAGCGACATACGGTGAAATGACGTTAAATAAAAGCTTGGAATTGAAGCTACAGCGGTTTATGCACGTTGTTTTAAGAAAGTCATTTTTGCCGACGTGTATAAACTTTGTGTCAATAAACGTTTATCAAATTTGCCGTGTAACATCACGTATAACAACGTAAATAACGTTGCTCCGCTCAAAGTGATAAATAGTCTATCAAATAACTGTACTCGATCGATGTTCCGGTACAAAGTTAAATGTCAGATATCTTACTCAGTGTAATCGTTATTTCTATCACACCGGGGGTGTGCGTGGTACGCCCTATATAAACAAACACACAAATTGTCTGTCTATTGAAGTTTTCAAGAAATCCTCTTTCGGGTGCCATTTTCTAATCATTATTTACGGATATCCTGTATCGGCGCGGAAAGCTCATGAAACAGTTTACAGGCGCGATAAAGAGATAAGACGAGGGCTTAGCCAGACGCGTTCAGGATTAAATATTTACAGTGCGACTGCGAGGAAACATAAATAGTGTACGTCCGACAGCATTCGTTAGTACTGTTAATTGGATTAGTCATATCGCTTCGAGCGTTTCCTCGATGTCTTCCAACGATCATAATAAACTTAATATATAAAATTCACAAGGACGAGTTAAACAAATTACTAAATATAGGAATTCACGCTGCGCTTTTTCCGTAACAATGTCTATTATCTTTCCTTTTTTTACTACATTATAGTAAATTTCAGTCAAGTGAACGTACTGTCTGAAAATGAAGCGGTGGTAGCTCAGCGGTAACACCGTGCGACTCTCGAGGAGGTCACGGGTTCAAATCCGGGCAGACACCAATGAATTTTTCTGTTAAACTTATGTTGTCTAATTGATAATTGCAATTTATCAAACGCTTTTCGGTGAAGGAAAACATCGTGAGGTTTTCTCAACATCTTGAGGTGAGAATTCTGGAGATATGTGTAACCTACCAATCCGCATTGGAGTAGCGTGGTAGGTCTTAGCTCCAATCCTTCTCTCCAAAAACGGAGAGAAGAGGCCTATTCTCAGCATTGGATAGTAACAGGTCGCTACTTACTAACGTACTGTCCAAGAACTTAGCAACAGGAATCTAGTAAGAACTTCTTACTTAGAGCAGAGATCGAACCAGAAACAAATTATGTATTGTTATTGAAGCTAATTTTTTGAAAAGCTTCAAGGTTACTAGCAAAAGCCAAAAGCACGTATGATTTTACTGTACATCTGTAAAGGTAGACAAGTTCACATTCCCACATACCAGGTACCCAATACACATGCACTTTATAAAAGGGCCGCTCAAGTCACATTCGCCTTTATTAAATTTATTATATTATTTAAGGAAATGTAGTACTCGGGCTTCCAATGTAAGGCTCTTATATTCTATAGTCTTTTTTCTTACTTCTTCTCTTTCTTTTCTTTTACATATTCACACACCACACTTTCGTAAACGTTTTCCGATATCCTTCCTTTCTCCCTTCTCCTTCCTTCCTATAATACCGTCTCGCTCAAACCCTAACGTTCCATTCCCACAGAAATATATTTTATTGGCTTTAATTATAATAGAAAAAAAAGTTAATTTATGCAATACCCGGCAATTACTTTTTGGAGTAACAAGCATATCTAAAAACTGCAAAGCATTAACTTTGCAAAATAATAATAGTAAACTCATAGCATTTCGGGTAAAATAGAAAGAGGAAAATCTATGACGTGTCAAAATAAGAATCATTATGAGAAAAAGTTTCATAATTATAATTTGTGCTATAATATCGCCAAAATTCATGATATACATAATTTTTTCACATGCTCCACGAGTAATTAAAAAGGTGAACATTATTTAAGCATAGTGGGTCATTGTTTTGAAATATACGGGTTTAAATGGTATAATTTCATGGCGGGTGAACAACGCAATTAGTTAGCGAGGCGACGTGAGAGTAGCGATAGGCATCTGTTGCCGGGTGTTGGGAGCTGAACGTGGATTTAGCCACACTCACTAGCTATCGCGTTCTCACGGACAAGTGTGGACTTAAGTATGAACTTTGAGCACTAATGACCTTTACTGACGTTTACCTTTTGTATCTTCTCAACCTTTACTGCCGTTGTAATCGAAACTATTCCATGGTGTGACCAATATTACGATAAAAGATAACATTTTTGATTTTTTTCCCCTAATGCACAGACATTTGGACAATTTAAAGAATTAGGCGTTACTTTGCGGAGATCCATAATACAAAAGTAATAATAAAATTATTTTGCTATAATCCGCGATGAAGTAAAATAGAAAATATATAAAATGCTAAATGTAGAGTGGACAATCTGTTTTCATACCTGATACATGCAGGATTCGTAAAAACACATGCACAAACCTCCACCACCACTATACACAAGCACTACATACATTCAAATCGTTTCGCCCCGCAACCGAAGCATCATCGGGAGATAGGCTCCAAAATGGAAAACACGCTTTGCGATTTTGTCGTATATAGTGCTTGTGTATTGTGGTGTGGTGGTGTTAAGATTTAAAATTATGACTCTTTTGATACGTATCATCATTCTCCTGCCCTTATCACACTCTAAGTGGGGTCGGCACAACATGTTATAAACATATTGTCACGTAATTTGGCTACGTAATTTACGACCGGCCGCCCGCCTAACGTCAATTTACCTTACTCGTATTTTACGACACCTCGTTAACAAAGAGGACGGGGTATTCTACTCAACCGGATACCACGCGGTGGGTCAACTTAAATTAGTCGCCTTTTACGACACCTCGGTAAAAAAGGGGTTGGTCTATACTACTCAGCCATATACCAAACGGCGGGCCGACTTACCTTAGCCGCCTCTTACGAAGTTACGACATCACGTCTTTTTATTTATCACTAGTAATATCCCGCGGTTTTACCCGCGTACTTTCCGATCTCATGGCAATGAAAAATCTTTTAAATCGGACATTTTTTACACCTTATTACGGATCCCTATTTTTTTTAATGTATCATAATATAGCTAACATAGCTATGTTGCTCAGTAAAGATGCAGCTTTCCAATGGTGAAAGAATTTTTGAAATCGGTTCAATAGTTTTGTTTCAAAATTCAATAGTTTTCCTCTTTATAATATTAGTATAGATGTAGTAAAATAATCAATATCTCTTAATATATTCTCTATCTCTTAATAATTATACCAACACTTTTGACACGTAATAAAACGAAAAATATTACGACTTTTTATCTCTACCATTGACAAGATCATTGGAGGCGTAAATAAAAGTATTTACTTTAAATTAGTTTAATGAAGAGTGTACACACGGGCAGCTAACTGGAGCCGGCGCGTGTTTGAGCTTCGGGTTAGCGGGGATGTAGTGCCGCGCCTTTCTCACGCCCACGCTTCACTCCTTTCTTCATGCATACTAAGCTTTATTGTTCTCGAATGCCTAGTTCTTAATCATACTATTGAGGATTTACGGCTGCGATTTCTAAATACTTTCCAATATACTTACTATTAAGGTGATTATTTGAGTAAAAATTAAAATTATCGATGATGAGTATTCTATGTATAATCGTTTATGTTTATCTTAAATATACAACTTATATCTGTCCTATATTACTTACATGCTAGTACTATACAAATCATGCTCACGTGGGATTTTTGAAGAATAACTACTGCTTGTTTGTGCGAAAATCAAGTTTCGTGGCTTCTTTCCATCTTTCCATCGTCGTATTGACTAATCAAAGACACAACATCTCTCCAGTACACGTCGCCCTAAGCCGTCAGGCCTCGCAGGAGGCACCCTTAGGACGACGTTCCCCGATGCTAGTAGATCTTCTGCGTTCTTCTCTTCGCGTTTCGCAACCTCGACGATGCTTCTACGCACGCCCGTCCCGCCCGGTGACGCTTTAAAAGTCGTTAGGGCTAACAGCAATCACTCAATTCGAAAAAAAGTCATTCCTCTCGTCACCTACAGATGAATTAACATAGGGTCATATTAGAAATATTATAACACAATAACAGCAAAATAATTAGGTCATTGGTTTATCATAAATTTCTAAAAGTAAAATCTCTTTATAAACAAATTAAAAACATACAAATGTCCTCAAAAATCCTAAATTTTTATAATAAGTTTCTAGTACACCAAATTGCATTGTAATAAAATTGACAAACGAACGTCGCATAAAGCTTTCAGCACAAACGGAACTAAGCTATCCGCCCTCGCGCCACACAAGATGCCCCTTGTTCCTAATCCGCCATTACCGGGAAAGCATCATAAATATACCATAAGCCGTATACCGGACATAGTATTGTTCCATACCACTAATGCGATGTTTACCTTACATTAGTCGCGCCAGAAATAGACGTCTTTGTTCCACATTCGCAGACTGAATAATGACATTTCTTAAAGGATTTGCGCTCACTCCGTGTGGCCCTTTGGCGCATTAAGCCGACGAAACCATTCCGAGATATTCATGTCTATATTAGGAGAATATTTATTGATCGATTCAGTACGATTTTTTTATCATGTCCTAGATAGTATGAAGACAATCCAAAGCGCAGTTAAATAGGACTACCTGGGTAATTGAGCCTTACTCGGTAATTTTTTTTAAAGATATAAAAAAAAATAATTAAAAACCTAGGTATTTTCACCACTGTAGACCGTCCGTTCCTCAAATGAGCTATCGTAACTTGACGTTTAATAGCGAAAATTATCTTTTAAATTTAACATAAATTTTAGCATTTACCCGAAAACAGGGACAAACGACATTTTTTTAAATGAAACCTAGCTAGATTGATTTTTCCCCCCCAAAACCTCCTACATGCTGAATTTCATGAAAATCGTTGGAAGCTGATGTGGTGATTCGCGGAGCATATAGTATGCAAGATAGATAGTTAAGGTCTTAAGGTCTTGGAGTATCGAAACATTCCTGGAGAGTAAAGTTAGATAAGAATGCCGCTCTATGAATAGACGATTATTAAAATGTTCGACAGTTTTTGACACTTTCAAACCGTACAAGATCGTGTACATATGCCACAAAGAAACGTTTATAAAACAGTGGATGTCTATCGATTGAAAATGTCGTAATGCATTTTGCCTCGCAGAACGTTTCTTGGTAAATTTTTTCCATTAAACTTTCGTTATTACTTTATCTGCAACTTCTTCGTAATTAGCATGCAAATATGTGTTCTTTCGCTGCGCCGGAAAGAAAAAGAAGAGCTTTATTAATATCAAAGTGTATTAGTCTTATATCAGCGGATTAGCTGTGAAAGTTTAACGGGCAGACTTTATTTTATTTTTATTTTATTTATATATAAGACACACCAAAGACATCAACACAGTTGTAATTGTACAGTTACATATTATATATAAAGTCTTGGTTCTGCCTGAACACGTCACTTAAAGGCATGTACAGCATTCAATATTTGTCATTAAAATTAATTACAAAAGTGATTTATGGTATAAAAATAAAAATAATTGTAACAGAATTAAAATTTTGGTTAAAATAACCAAAATACATTTCTATATCAATTACATGTCAAAGAATTAAAAATAAAATGTAATATATTAAATTCAACAAAGATAATTATACAAACAATAATTATCAACAAATATAATTTTTTTTATTGATAATTTTTAATTACAAATAATTCAGATTAGACTTATTATTCTGAATTATTTGTAATTAAAGAATACTAAATAAAAGACTTTAGCATTTATAATATTAATTAGGACTAAAGAACTTGAACTATTTTTACTTTTTATTTAATGTAACCCTAACTATTGTGTTCTTGTATTGTAGTAGTAAATTTATTTTTTCACATCCGAAAATGTACTGGGTTCAAGTCATCTCGTATATGAATGACGTAGCAAGTTGCAGCGAAATGTCAACAGCAGTTTACTTTAATGCTCTATTCACTGCAAGGCGTCCTTTGAAAGTAAGTAAGCAAAGGATTCTTTTTAAAACGCTATTTTGTCATTTTACATTTTTTTTAATCTTATTTTCATGTATGTGTACCTTATATCTAGTATGAGAGGATTTTTTTGGAAATTAACATAAGGTCTAGCTATCATAGAGTTATTATACTACAGTTGGGGAGTCATAGGCAGGTCTGTACGTGAGAGTGTCACAATAAATAATGAGAGCGAAGATAACATTCGTGTACTCATCTTTGTCTAATCACACAAGCGCAGAAAAATATTCATGGCACGTTTTTAATTTAAAAATACATCATTCTCCTGCCCTTATCCCACTCTAAGTGGGGTACGGCACAACATGTTATAAATATGCTGTCACATGATTTGGCTGCGTTTTTACGACCGGCCGCTTGCCTGACGTTAACTTACCTCTATCGTATTTTACGACACTTCGGTAAGAAAGAGGGGGGTCTATTCTACTAAACCGGATACCACACGGTGGGTCAACTTACCTTAGTCGCCTTTTACGACACCTCGGGCAAAAAAAGGAGGTTGGTCTATTCTACTCAGCCGCATACCACAAGGCAGGTCAATTTGCTTTAGTCGCCTTTTACGACACCTCGTTAAGAAATGAGGGTGGTCTATTTTTAGCGTTATTGGAGATATTTTAGCGCGCCGTGTGGTATCCGGCAGAATAGAATAGTACCGCCCTCATTTCTTACCGAGGTGTCGTAAAAGGCGACTAAGGTAAGTGGACCTGCCGTGTGGTATCTGGCTGAGTAGAATAGACCAACCTCATTTCTTACCGAGGTGTCGTACAAGGCGACTAAGGTAAGTTGACCCACCGTGTGGTATCCGGTTAAGTAGAATAGACCATCCTCATTCTTACCGAGGTGTCGTAAAATACGACTACGGTAAGTTGATGTCAGGCAGGCGGCCGGTCGTAAAATACGTAGCCAAATCATGTGACAACATGTTTATAACATGTTGTGCCGACCCCACTTGGGATAAGGGCAGGAAGATGATGAGGGAGATATTTTAGCACTAAAGTCACCGGAACAACTAGTTTCATATAATTTGGATATTTTGGTACCATAAAGGACATATAGATCGTTAATTAGATCGTTA
Source organism: Morpho helenor (assembly GCA_029227775.1). NCBI lineage: Eukaryota > Metazoa > Arthropoda > Insecta > Lepidoptera > Nymphalidae > Morpho > Morpho helenor. Next base: position 6,218,433 of record JARGCU010000019.1, on the reverse strand, counting down.
GCTCGGTGAGATCACAACACGTCTGCATGTGGGTAGACAATAGACGACGGTGGGCGGTCGTCGGCCAAAACGCGAGCCTACGCGGTCACCGCCATCGACCTAACTCGCACGTGATTTACTTTGCCAATCTATTGGTCTGTATCATACATAAAAAACATATGTGATTATTGAGAGACCTGAGAAATTGCCAAAATTGCCAAAAAAAATCGCAGTCAAAATTATGGGTACACATTATAGATATACATATTATAGAGGGCTGTGATAGCCTAGCGGTAACACCGTGTGACTCTATAAAGAAGATCACTAGTTCAAACCCGGGCAGACACCAATGAGTTTTTCTGTTAAAACTCATGTGTCTAATTAATAATTAGAATTTATCACACGCTTTTCGGTGAAAATAAAACAAGGGAAACCAGCATATCTCTAGAGAATTCTGGAGATATATGTAACCTACCAATACGTATTGGAGCAGCGTGATAGGTCTTAACTCCAATCCTTCTCTTTAAAAATGGAAAGAAGTGGCCTATTCCCAGCTGTGGGAGAGTAACAGGCCGCTACTTACTTACTATACAAATTATAATTAGCGAATATCGACAAGTGCAGGAGCCTCATTAGTAGCTTAGTTAGCGCTGATAGCTAAAGGGTAACCACGCCAACGGAATCGTTGGTTCAAATCTTCCGCGAGTTTTCTATAAAAACTGATTTACTTAATTGATGTGAATACGTGTAATAAATCAGCTAAGCCTCCTCTCTGGGGAGCGAGGAAGCTTTTACCCAGCATGGGTTTGTTACTGAAAGCAGTTTACATTCTCCTTTTTTAACCTAATTTAAGTTTTTTGATCCGTTACCTATGTATCTATGTATCGTAGAGTATATTTATTTAATTCCATTTAGATAACAAATATTTACAGGCAAAAGCAGTAGTTACCCGTATTTACCCGTAAGTTTTATATAGCGTTTTCGTAATGTATTAGTAGTCGGGGCAGGAACTAGTTTTAGGTTATTTCCCGCAAATTAAAAAAAAAAGTTCAAAATTATGAATAGCTGAATCAATATCAATGCATTAAATATAAATATGTCATATTTAAAATAACACTGTGTACTACACATATACATTTATTATCATATATACACGTAAACAAACACTGTTTAATATATATTAATCGTATTCTATAATGCTGCATAAATTGATTAAGATATGGAATATATATGATTAAACTACACTAATACTTACTAAAAGGTCCAAACCTATCAATATTTTACTTCATCAATTTTATTTAAGTGCCTGGGTAAACGAGTCATGCTCGTAAAATTTTTTAAAGACTAAAAAAATGCAAATAAAAAAGATTTTTTTAATGATAACTACTATATACATACACAAATTGCAGAGCTGATTAGGGAGCCAGCAACGACTAACTAAACTTACTGAATGCATTTAAAAAACCCACAGATACATTTTCACATCTCGCAGAAGAAGTGCGATTTAAAATTGTTATGATCAAACACGCTGACTTTATGTGCTATTCGACCTATTTTCATTTCCTTATTTCTACAGCGATATTTGTGCATTAGTGACACCACTCGTTTCATTCTTAGAGATATTAATGAAATATATGACAGTCGTATATTTCCTTTGATGGTCCACGATGTAGAGAAATTGTTATCGTCCCATTGTAGGGCAACCTGTTTTTAGGGAGAGAACGTTTGGTGAACATACATCAAATCCACTAGACTCTCCTAGTTGCAATTTGCAAATTACATCTTCTTTGACCAATGGACGTTCACAGCTCGACATAGGTCTCTTCACAGTATCTCCATTTCACTAGATCTTGTGACGCTTATATCTACCGGCTCCCTGGACCTTTTTAGGGTCGTTAGGCCACCTTGCAGCTGAGTTACAGACGCGTTCTTCAGTGCGTGGTTGCCATTCCAGCATCTTAAGACCTCATCGATCATCGTAGCATAGCAGATTACATATGTCCAAACAATTCCTAAAGGGTATGATGGTTTTTTCACGATGCTCTCTTTCTCCGTAATGTATGGAAATTCATTGTACATATTAATTAAGCGCTAAAACTTTTTATATTATATAAAACTTCTAAGCACCTATTTTGAATCCTGTAATAATCGTCGGAGAAAAGAATAAAAATCCCCAGTAGTTTGGTCATCGCGGCTTTCAAATCAAATCAAAAAGTAAACTTAAATAATAAATTGCGACAAATTATACCAAATAGAATTTCAATTGTTAGAAACTAAACAAATTAACGTGTGCTAAAAAGTCTTCTTACAGAAATAGAATCACACTACGGGAAAAAAAATGTAAAATACAATCAGAAGAGCTTTGTAAAAGGATTCCTTGATGTCCTTTCACCCTTTCATAAAGCTCATATGAACTCGTAGTTTCACGTCAAAAACTACATTAGCTACCTGGGATACATCGTAAGCGTGTAAAATATATGAGATATGCCTAATATTTACATTACAGCTTACGATCTTTTGAAATCGTAGCCACTCTACCAATAAAATGTTCGTATTTATATTTTTAATACAAGTATATCATAAATAATAAAATTAGGACAAGAATTGTATAAAGGACAACATTATTATATAGGCGTCCTTAACTAGCGGTTGTCCTTTATTTATTAACGTCCACGGCAATATATCATCGGGCCACCGGCACCGCTCGACACGCTCCCAAAGTCTTAACTGAGACGTGTGCTAGAGATATGTTTGGATACGGGTGACAAATAAACACGGTTACATTATAAAAGTTAAAGAAACCGTACATTTTATCGGACAATTTTGATGTTTATGACCAAGGTCATAGAGTTCAATTTTTATTTGTTGATTAATTTGTACGGGCGTTATCTGTTTTCTATATTTATAAAATTCCGTTTGTCCGTTTCTATTTCGAGATTACTACAGAGATTTCTATAAGATTTTCGCGACGCTTATTTCCAAACTTACCAAACTTTGTCATGTGTATTTGTTGATGTTTCCAAATAACGAAGATAAGGAAACATCGAATCGGTCGAAGGGATCGAATCATCAAATCGAACAATCAAACACTATTGGGAGTAACGTAAATTAACGGCAGATATTATCACATTATTATTCTACGATTCAACATTCAACGTTTCCATTACGGCAAAAGTAATGATAGAGTTATTTTGCTATAATTCGCATTATATTTTACAAAAATTACGCGGAATATATATGTATGTAGTAACGGCCTGTTACAATCCCACTGCTGGGCGTAGGCCTCCTCCCCGTTTCAGGACAGAAGGGTTGGAGCCTACCACGCTGCTTCAATGCGGATTAATAGGTTACACCTATCCCCAGAATTCTCTAGAGATATATAGGTTTCCTCACAATATTTTCCTTCACCAAAAAGCGTCTTAAAATACAATTATCAATTAGACTCATAAGTTTTAATATAAAAACTCATTGGTGCTTCCAAGGAGTTTGAACTCGTGACTCTCTCAAAAGAATCGCACGGTCTCACCGCTGGGCTATCATAGCTTTCTTATATAATGCATAATATAATGTATGTTCTATATAAAATTCAATTTTTAATATTGAAAGTGTTTAAATTAACGTAAACATAGACAGAGAGGTTTGCTAGTAGCGTGTAATTTTTCACGTAAGTGAGAGACCCAAACAGCGGGAGGGCGCCGACAAAGTCCGCAGGGCTCCACTGGCCACTTCTGTATGTCGCACGCCACTGTGATATTAGTAATAACGAACACAAAATATATAACTCTGGCCACTAAGGCTAGTGATTTATTGCCTTTGATTAGCGACACCTACACTAACTTATTGTTTAAGTAACGTACGTTTTCAAAATATAAACCTGTTATCGACTGGCAGACGTGATGACCAGCATAAAATGTATTTTGAGTAATCTCGATTTCATTCAAAGCTTATTACTGAGAGATTGCAATTTAAGGAAAGAAAGGAATCTTTGTCGACGATTTGCCGAGGATAGTCTGTTCTGTTGATAACAATATACTCCAATATAGCTTTACTCTATTTATACCGCCTATATCGAGTTCCTGTCTTCGACGATATATTCTGAAGCATTGTCATACGACATACGAATGAGAATCCTATTCTACGAATATTATAAATGTGAAAGTTTGTGAGTATAGATGTATGTTTGTTACTCGTTACTCCGCTAAACCAATATCGATGAAATTGGGCACAATTATTCGTTATACACCACGTTGACTTATAGGCTATAGAAATCCTGTTAATTTTACAGAAATAGGATGATATTAAAAAACGTCATCTATAATCTATCACGCGACAACAGTCCACGCGAACGAAGTTGCGGCTCAGAGCTAGTAGGAATATATAGTTTTTAGGCTTCATTCAAGATTGTATACAGGATGCGTTCGGTTGCCTTTTGCTTTATTATGACGCTGTAAAGCGGAACATCATCAAGTTAGCATAAGTTAGGTCCGGCATAACTGCGTTTGATTCCTCGTGGATCGCGATATAAATATGTGGGAGGCAAATTAGCAGTGAAGCCTTCGACGAGGTTACTGACGTTTCTCAAACAATTTGCAATTCCCTAAGATTGATGCCTGTATAGTATAAGTATTTTTAATCCATAAAGTATTTTTTAAGATTAGGCTATATTATCGCAGTCCCATGTCACGATAAGTTTTAAACTAACCGGCTAAATTTAAACACTAGATCAATAAGGAAAATTGGAGAAATATGTAAAATACCTTCTTCTATATTTGTACTGAAAATACCCACCAAACCACCAATTCAATCCCTCAATTTCGCTCTAATAGGCCTTCGTATTTTAACTGTGATTGCAGAGAAACGCGTCAATCTTATTTGTATATTAAAGTGATTGGGCAAAAGAGTAAAGTATTTTTAATCTATACTCTTGCAGAGCTAAGCAATTGTCAAGCTCCAATGGAAAGGGACGCACTCAATTGGGATGTTGTCGAAATTCCGATGAAGTCATCAACGTTACAAAATCAATTCGTCATTGATCAAAATGTGATCTACCGTCGTGACAGGTGCTCGGGACCGATACGCTCTGAATCTATATCGATTCGATCGATTATTCACAAAGAATAGAATATTGGAAAATGTAACGTCGTAAGTACTGCGGTCACGTTTATTACCAAAAAAATCGATTTAAAAATCGTGCGGAATGGGATGAATTTTGTGTCCAGCGTGTGAAGATTTTTTGAATATAGTGTGTTTGCTTGTTTCATTCCCACTTTCCATCACCCATTCAAGCAGTTTGCTTATATGGAAGTGTTAATTGCACCTAATTTGTACTGAATAGCATCTAGTAATGTTTGATTAATTATTATTGGCGAATGTTGAATAAAAATTTTTGCCACTTGCTAAGTTACTTGGTGAGCGCATTTCTCGTACCAATAACAGAGCTATATATTAAACATCTTGTAGTGTTTGAGCAGCTGTTTTGGATAATATTGCTATTTGCTTGCCGATGTCTCGGCAGGGTGCACCCTAAATATTTAAAGGACTGAATTAGCCGTGTGATATCCGGCTGGGTAGAATAGACCACCCTCATTTCTTACCTTGGTGTATTAAAGGCGACTAAGGTAAGTTGTCCCATCATGTGGTCTCCGGCTGAGTAGTATAAACCATCCTCATTTCTGACCGAGTTGTCGTAAAAGGCGACAAAGGTATGTTGACACGTGTGGTATCCGGCTGAGCAGAATAGACCACCCTCTTTCTTACCGAGGTGTCGCAAAAGGCTACTAAGGTAAGTTGTCCCATCGTGTGGTATCCGTCTGAGTAGAATAGATCACCCTCATTTATTACGGAGGTGTCGCAAAAGGCGACTAAGGAAATTTGATGTCAGGCAGGCGGCCGGTCGTAAATATCTAGCCAAATCATGCGATAACATGTTGTCCCGACCCCACTTAGAGTGGGATAAGGACGAACATCTTAAATAAAAGTTACAAGCAATCTATGCATATTTATTTCTCAAGACTTATTTCGACAAAAATGTTCACTACCAAAATAGTTCTGTTCAGTTTTAAAAATATTGAAAAGTTGTCTCCAAAATTGTCTCCTTTCTAAGCCAGTTACGTATATCGCCATTTAGTTTAATCGCCTGCTATTCCTGTCTTGTCCCAGTATAGTCGTTCCCGGAACGCAGCGGAAGTGCCAGCCCTGAGCCGCCTCCTTATTAATGGCCTGTTTAGACGAGCTCCTTTGTTACACGCTCACGTCTTGCCACTTCAATGTGCTAGTAAAATGCTACAGTCTTCGCTCTATATGATGTTTTGCGCGAATCATGTGTGGCATGCCGGTTGTCGAGTTATTAATGTAAATTGTACCATATTTTTGTTATGGAATACGTTTCTATATTAAGATTACAGTAAAAGGGTATTATTGTTTTTATTAATACTGATTTCTTGCAGAGCAATTGAATAGAAGTCATAGATAGGGCTAGTGTTGTCCTTTTGAGATTGTATAAGTTCTTATCATACTAGTTTGCGCTTAACTAAAAATATATTGTCTTTGGTACTTTATCATATGTTGTTGCATATTTTGGCTAATTAGTTTCAGACCGGCCGCTTACCTGATGTCATATTACCTTTGTCGCCTTTAGTACGAAATGAGGGAAGTCTATTATATTATGTGTATGTAATATATATAATACCATTTTATTATTAAATTTTTTTACTCGACGTTCAAGCGTCGGTTTTAATAAATATCTCGTCCCATTACCTACAGGAAAAAAGATATTCATCTACCCAAAATCGGCGCTCTTTCTATATTATGACGCGTGTTTCTGTTTTTTCTTCTCCGCTGCTTCCTTCTTTGATGATTGTTCGTCTGTTGTGTGTTTTGTGTGTCAGCTGTGTTGGTTGATTGTGGCATGTTTGGTAATTGTGAAGTAGTTAGGTTTTGATGTGTATTTTGCATGTTTTGTGTATCTGATGGACGTTGAGTGTGATTTTCGTGTTTGTCTGGTGGTCTATTTACGAAAACGGTATCCCCTAACACTTTACTTAGTATGGTCAGTGTATGTATAGCTGCTTGTTTTTGCAGGATAGTAATAGTGATAATAGATTTTAGAATTCGCGATTTTTAATATCATCCTATTCCTGTAGAATTAACAGAATTTCTATAGCCCATATGTTACCCCGGCGTATAAGGAATAGGTGTGCCAAATTTCATCGATATTAGTTAGCGAATTTGCCGTGAAAGATTAACAAACATACATCCATACTCACAAACTTTCGCACTTATAATATTGAAAGAATAACCACGTTATATTAGAGATTTTTCCTAAACCTAAACAGGTATGATCCTTGTTAGGTGTTTCTTTCAACGTAAATAGTAGCTTGTGAATTACGATTATTTGAAAAATATGGGATTCATAATAAGGGATTACATCAAATACTGATGCTGTGTCTTTAATGTGTCTATTTTATTTAAATTGATTCATCCTGTTGTTCTCCCGCGTGTTAATCACACACAGTCGTTGTTTGATGTCGGTGCTTAACTTTAAACTGTTGGGGTCGGATGAACGAAAAGCCATAGTTTCGATTTCCGTTGCCAACGTTCTATTTTCATTCCTGTATAAAGTGGGATTGGTTTTGTTAATGTTTTTGTGCGGTTTGTTACAAGATGTGTTTAAGGCATACTTACAATAGTTAAAAAAATCGAGGAATAGTTTCAAAATATTTGTTATGAGTAGGTATAGATTTTATATGTTTTTTGCTATTAATAGTTTCTTTTTCTAATAATATCTTGACTCCTTATTAAGTCATTATAATAATGTATATATATTACCTCTATATACTATCAACCTAAACCTTCCGAAAGAATTTTCATACTTTTTAGTTAAACAGTATGAAAATCCGTTCAGTAGATTTTGAGAGAATCGATCAAATACAGAAAGACAGCTTTCAGGGACTTTGTTTTATAATAAGTATTTAATAATTTAAAGAATTAGGTCGATTTAATCGCGTGATAAGAACGCCTAGTGACTACAATTCAAAAGGGTATATATAACCACAATGTACTATCAACCTAAACCTTCCGGAAAAATTTTGCTACTTTTTAGTGAAAACAGTATGAAAATCCGTTCAGTAGATTTTTTGATAATCAATCAAATACAGATCAAAGACAGCTTTTCGACGTGTGGTACCCTGTGTAGAATAGACCATCCCCATTTCTTACCAAGGTGTCGTAAAAGGCGACTAAGACAAGTTGACCCACCGAGTGGTATCCGGTTGAATAGAATAGACCACCCTCTTTTTTACCGAGGTGTCGTAAAATACGATTAAGTTAAGTTGATGTCAGGCAGGAGGCCGGTCGTAAAATAAGTAGCCAAATCATGTGACAACATGTTTATAACAAGTTGTGCCGACCCCACTTAGAGTGGGAAAAGGGCAGGAAGAAGACGACAGAAACAGCTTTCTGGGACTTTGTTTTATAATAAGCATTTAATAAGAATAAGGTCGACGTAATCGCGTGATAAGAACGCCTAGTGACTACAATTCAAAAAGGTATCTAAATCAAAACAATCCAAGCGTGAACCAAGGTGCACCGGTTATAGGTCCAACGACATTCGCAAGGTCGAAATAGTCCGGTGCGACTCGCGTGCTCTCGTTTTAAGATTAATTTCCATAATGTAAGCGAAACTTTATCAATTATATTATCATTTTTTTATTTTGTTCGTATATCATTAATATTTAAGTCAGTTAATCTTGTATGTATATATATAAATATATTTTCCGAATCTTGGAAACGGCTTCAACAATTTTCGTGAAATTCGGCATGTAGGGGGTTTTGAGGGCAAAATTCGATCTAGCTAGGTTTCATTTAAAAAAATGTATTTTTATCCCTGTTTTCGGGAAAATACTAAAATTTACGTTGGATTCAAAAGACAATTTTCGCTGACAAACGTAAAGTCATGGTAGCTCATATATGGAACGATCAGTCTAGAGAGGTGAAAATATCTAGGGTATAGCCCGACCTGCCCAACTATTTTTTCAAATTTTAATTTTTTTATATCTTTAAAAAAAAATTGCCGAGCAAGGCTCTGTCACCCAGGTACTAACTAAATATATGAGATAATTACACACACACCCCCTAAAGTAACAACAGGTAAATATATTCGCATATTATTTTAAATACATACATAAATACACCTAGTTAATGTATAGAACCGGCTATACTCACGTCTTATTTTTATCGGGTTGGCCCGACTAGTTTCGAACCCAACCGGGGTTCTTATTCATGAGCTCTTTACACGACGTTATCGCGGCGGGAACTGCGTCCCGCAGCTCGCTGGGCGCGACTCGTGGGTGGCGGGGGTGCGGGGGGACACGGTGGCGGCGGTGACCGCACCTCTTCCAAGTGTTCCCTGTCGCTCTGGTCTTCGTCATCGCATGCACGGATGAAGTTTGTGCACGCGACGCTTACGGTGTCGGGTTCAAAGCGGTCTTTATATGAACCAGTAGTGTCAAAAATCGGTTTCCACGCCGGAGGTAGTGTCCATCCACCGTCTCTGTTAAAATTCGGGTACCGGCCAATTTCAATGGCTTCTCGTATTTTTCTAGGTACTAGAAATTTTTCCCTGGATAATACGGAAGCCTTGTCGAACCTGATGTAGTGGTTAGTACCCGAATCGTGGATATGCTCCGCTATGGCCGAACCATTGGTGTCCATATTCTTGACACTACGAATGTGCTCCGATATCCTCGTACTGATGTTGCGACGAGTTTCACCTATATAATTCCTCCCACAGCCGCAAGGAATCCTATAAACACCAGGTACGCTAAATGGGTCCGGATCTTTCGGTGAGCGCAGCAGGCTACGTATTTGACCAGGAGGACGGAATATCGTCTTGATATTGTACTTACGACGAAGATAGTAGCCTATCTTATCCGTCACTCCCTTGACATACGTTAAATAAGCAGGCGACCGCGCTGCTTCTACCGATCTTCGCGATTTTCTGTTCTGTGCTAAACGATAACACTGGCGCCAGTTATATCCGTTGCTTTCTAAGGCCAGTTTTATTTTATGTATTTCCTGTCCCAGATATTGCGGGTCACACAGATTTAAGGCCCTGTTTATCAAAGTTCGAGGAAGAGAAGAAAGATGCGAGGGGTGATGATGCGATCTGGCGTGTAAGTATTTGTTGGTGTGAGTGGGTTTCCGGTACACCGTTGTAGAAAACTTTGTTTGGTTGGGTTCGAAACTAGTCGGGCCAACCCGATAAAAATAAGACGTGAGTATAGCCGGTTCTATACATTAACTATGAATACTACTCACGATAGTTTAAATTCATAAATACACCTAGACTCAAAATACCAACAAATTATTTTTTATTGACCAAAAAAATGTTGTCCCGCAGTAGGAATCGAATCCGCGACCCGCGAAACTGGTAAGGTTACTGCCACGTACGCCAGCGGCCAAGTTAAGGAATTATATACATATCCGAGTATAATAATATAAAATGTGGCTAAAGGTACTAACCCAAAACTTTCGAGCCTTTTTAGTTATTTGGGCGTAACTCAAATATAAGTAATAACTTTGCTATAATAAGCACTTACAACTTCTATGCAAAACAAAGCCGTGTGGTATCCGGTTGAGTAGAATATACCATCCTCTTTCTTACTGAGGTGTCGTAAAATACGTATAATGTAAGTTGATGTCAGACAGGCGGCCGCACGTAAAATACGTAGCATCATCATCATGTGACAACATGTTCATAACATGTTGAGCCGACCCCACTTAGAGTGGGATAAGGGCAAGAGGATGATAATGACTTATATGCAAAACAAGTTTGAATTCATCAAATTTTATGACCCATTTTATGTCTTCTGTTCACTTAGCAAAGAATCCTACAAAACTACGACTTTTATTTAGCAATTAATACCTAAACTATATTCAAATTCAAATTCAAAATATCCTTTATTCAAATAAACTTGTAAACAAGTGCTTTTGAATCGTCAACTCTACTGCTGGTTCGGAAAGCTGTTCCTACCGAGAAGAGTCAGCAAGAAGCTCGGCGGTTGCTCTTTTAAAAATATAATTCTTAATATTATTTACATTAAGTCGTTACTGTCTTGTACAGGTTCAAAGAGAGCTATATCCACACATTCTTATCTTCTAAATAATCTTCAAGAGTATAGTAGGCTTTCTGTATCAGCCTCTTTTTAACAGTGTTGTTATATTTTTATCTATCTATTATAATCTTATTATAAGATTGTATAGCTCAAATACTCAGTAATACACCACGTCCAAAAACCATATACCTGGTACGTCTTGTTAAAATTTGAGTCATTGACAAAAGTTTACTGAATCAAAATACTCCAAGTATGAATCATTTTGCACCGGATTTAGATCCGGCGGGCAGGGACATTCGCAAGGTTGACTTACCGGCTGGTACACACGCATTACTATTAGATTAATAAATGTTTATATCAATTGTCGATATAGATATATATGTTTTCAGATTTTTTTCAACAATCTGGTATTGATATTGTATAATAGAAATATTTATATATAATACTGTATATAATTGTAAATATCTTTGTAATATTAGTATTTAATTGTATATTTTATAGTTTACATACACTATACCCGATCACATAGTATTCTCCTCTCACCAAAGGTTGTCTGAGAGACACCACGTTTGCACGCTTGTCCTACTTTAATTTCTTATATTTCGTTTGTGGGTTTGGGTATAAGATTTTATAATTGCGCAATCAATTTTAGCTTTGCCATTACAACAGTTTAAAAACACTATTAAAGAGAGGCTGATACAGAGAGCCTACTTTACTGTTGAAGATTATTTAGACGATAAGAAGGAGATATAGATATTGTTCGACCCTGTACAAGATAGAAATGATTATATGTAACTAGTATTAAGAATTGTATTTTTAAAAGAGCAACCGCCAAGTTTCTTACTGGCTCTTCTCGGTAGGAACAGCTTTCCGAACCAACAGTAGAATTGACGATTTAAAAGCACCTGTTTACAAGTTTATTTGAATAAAGAATATTTTGAATTTGAATTGAATTGAATAAACCAATGTATAGTGCAATAAGAATATATATTTAAAAAGAAAGTAATGTATCTTAAGGAGGGTAAAGTTTTTTAAGATAGATACATGCTGATTTATTTCTAAGGTTCGAAGTAATAGATAAGCCAATTTTAATACAATCTTTCGTCTAAAATGCGTCCTATATGGCGCTGACCGGCCCGGCTGATTGATCTGGCCTCACAGAAGGCACCCTTAGTACGACGTACCTAGACCCTAGTATAGCATTGCTCAATCTCAACGATACTTCTACGCTCGCTCGTCTCACCCGTTGACGTGAACCTAAAATGATATACTAACTTTTTTATTTACAAACTGGACAAATTATTTCCATGTTGTTTTCTATGATAACTTTATTTCTTCTATTGAAATAAATAAAATAATAAAAATCACGCTCGTTTTGAAAGGATACATTTGTCCGATAGTAGAAACTCCGGTCGTAGTAGAAATTCATGAATTGGCTGTTCTACATATAACAAATGTGTCATACGGAACGGAGTGCGTTTTCCTTTAAGCGTTTCATTTCACCTTGCGTATTGCATTACTACTAAACTATTGGCCTACGTCTTATTATAATTCTGTCTTTCCTATCTTCACCTACAATAACAACCCATTAATTACATAGTCAAATATTTAAAGCAAAGGATGCGTTACAAGTAAACAAATATCCGACAACACATCTTGAAAATAAACAAATAGTAAATTTCATTTATTTTCGATGCATTGCTTACCGCAACGGGCTAGAGTAGATGATTGCTCAATTACCAGGACCTCCTTAGTAGAAACATGACAGCTCATCCGTGGATACATTTTGGACTTTATTCTGGATGGAAATAAATTCTAGTTTTTGTCGCTTGTGTCATTATTCGCGTCGGCTTTACACAAAAGGTGGCTTGGAACCTGCGCCTTGTCATTAAGGTACAATCAAACGTTATGTTTAGGGATTGCCGACAGCTTAACCGGGGTTTTTCATCCATTTCATAATTTGTTATTTCGGATTACCTATAGAGGCGTACGCAGGGACAAAGTAAACATTACCGCCGTAGCTGCCGGCGGGGGCGGGGAAAGTATAACTTATAACGATGAGCGAAGAGGCCTTTTATATTTTTTGCAATATATTAGCCCATTCTTTCTTGTTTTTTGATCAAATCTGCGACTAGTTGTACAGGCTACTTCATTCGTGTCACGATACAAATCAAATCAAATCAAATCAAATCATATTTATTGTGAATACAGTAATTATAGATGTCATAAAAGTAATTATTTAAACCAATGTATTTTACCATTACAATATGGTGTACAATATTATGCAGAAATTATAATTAATCTATATTTTAAATTAATATTAAATTATATTATCTAGTCTAATTATTGAGAAAATCATTGATTGTGTAGTAACATTTAGTAATTAATAACATTTTTAGCGCACTTTTAAAACTATTAATTGATGGAAGTTTTTTAATATCGTTGGGTACTTTATTATATATATTAACTGACATGCAAAATGCACTCTTATTCATAAGAGCAGTTTTAGAAGGAACAATTCGCAATCTAAGTGGGTATCTTTTATTATTCAAATTTTTAAATGTGCTGAGATTAGTATGAACATACACAGCTGTTTCAAAAATGTATAATGAAGGGAAAGTTAATAATTTTAGTTGCTTAAAGTGCAGTTGACAACTATCAGTCCAATGTAAATTTAAAATAGCTCTGACACATTTATATGATATGATATCTGATACATGTTAAAATACACTCAGTAATCCTTACTAATATTATAAATGCGAAAGTCTGTCTGTTTGTCTGTTACGTTTTCACGGCTAATCCGCTGAACCAATATCGATGAAAATTGGCACAATTATTCCTTATACACCGGAGTAACATATAGGCTATGGAAATCCTGTTGAATCATTAGGAATTAACGAAGAAGTTTGGCTTATTATAATGAGCGGACTTATCGCTAAAGAGCGTTCTCTTCCAAGCAACCTCAGGGCAAAACCTTAGATTTTCAACGATCTAAAAGTTTTTTTTTTTAAATAGTAATGATAATGCAATCTATTTTTATCCTACTTCCTATTATAAATGCGGAAGTTTGTGAGTATGGATGTACGTTTGTTAAGGCAAATCCGCTGCACCAATATTGATGAAATTTGGCAAGAATTCCTTATACACCGGAATAACATATAGGCTATAGTAATCCTGTTAATTCTACAGGAATAGAACACTAAAAGCGCCATCTATTATCGACCTATCACGCGACAACAGTTCACCAGAATGAAGACTAGTATTATAAATGCAAAAGCTTGTAAGTATCCGCTGAAACAATATCGATGGCTAGGATTTCTAACAGGATCTAAAGCCTATAGCTTTAGAAATCCTGTTAATTATACAGGAATAGGATTACACTAACAAGCGCCATCTATTATTATCAACCTATCACGAGACAACAATACACGCGAAAGAAGTTGCTGGTAAAAGTTAGTTATCCAATAAAGTAGCGGGATCAACGAAATCTGCATGAATTGCGTAGTGCGTGAAACAGGCAAGCGGTTTACCGGTATACCGTAAATTACAGTAAATGCTAATACGATAGTTAGTTCCGCCACATGCCGCCGCGATCACTCGCTCCGGGCCGCAGTTACGGTTGGCGACGCTCTGCTTATGTTACCATTATTCTGTAACAGGCTTGTACAGACTTGTTTATTGTGCTAGAGGTCGCGCAGTGGTCGAAATCCTATCCTATCCTACAAATATTATAAATGCGAAAGTTTGTGTGTATGGATGTATGTTTGTTATTCTTTCACGGCGAATCCGCTAAATCAATATCGATGAAATTTGGTACAATTATTCCTTATACAACGGATAACATATAGGCTATAGAAATCCTGTTAATTCAACAGGAATAGGATGACATTGAAAAGCGCTATTATTAACCTATCACACGACAACAGTCGAACAACGAAATCGCGGGTAAAAGATAGTTTGACCATAATTCATATTCAGGTAATTTTCTATGGTGACATATACCGTTTTTATTCCGTAATATTCCTAAAAAGAGGTAAACAGTTTTACCTTCACCGATTAATATATACCTAAATAAATCAAGACTATTTTCCGTCTTCAACCCTCCCTGTTTATTTTCGTTTTTTTTTCATTAAATATTATAAAACAAAGTCTTCTGTGTCAGTCTTCTCTCCTACCGAGAAGAATCACCAAGAAACTCGGTGGCTTTAAAAAAAAAATATTATAATTTGATGGTTACAAGATAATCGTATATTAAATTAAAGTGCTGTATGACCTGTTGCTAAAAAAATTTGGTATCATTTCACGTGTTAGAATAATATGCATAAGATAACGATAATAGAATTAGAATATATTTATTTTTATTTATTTATTCCTTAGAACTACCAACAGATTTATATGTGTAACTATACTAACATGGTTATATATCCTAGGGTTGCTAATGACATATAAATCTAATTAGAGGTAGTCACAGCGTGCTTAAAAGGTAACAAACATACAATAACTATAATAACTAAAATTAGAAGAAAAAAAAAATAGAAAAATATAAAGTATAACAAACTTAGGGAAAATTTGGAAAATATGGGAAATAGCTTTGCATTGAGAATGGACGTATAAATTACGTCCTTACTCAATGCAAAGCTTTGTATAAGTGTTTTTTGAATAAATTTAATTTATTACTGATATCTATTGAGGTATTCTTACTGACTAATTCATTAAATTGCCTGCATATCCTAGGTAACAAGGAGTAATGCCCTAAGTTTGTTTTATACATTTTATGAGTAAAAACGGGAATGGGATGTCGTGGCAAGCGAGAGGGAATCTTAAACAATATCTGGCTTAACAGTTCTGGGTTGTCAATTAATCCATTTAAAAGCTTATATAAGAACAAGGAACAAGGTTATATAAGAACAAGGTGAAATATCTATATTGAATAATATATAGAAATATATATATTGTCGTCAATCAGAGCACGCGTGTTAGGCATCAATTGGGCGAACAACGCAGCTGATGCTTTCTGACAGTTATTGCTGTCCAAATTGCGAATTTGTAAACATAACTAAATCAGGGGAACGGCAACACAAAGGAGACCCGGATCTAGGCCCTCTACCTGCGGCTTCCGAATCCGCGCAAAAAACATCAAATTGATTCAATGGGACGATACAAAAAGCTTTGCGTCCCTATAGTTAGCCGATCCGACAAATAAGGTTATATCGCTCGGAAAAAAAGCTGGATTATAGGTTTTAGAGCCCAGCGTTGCAATTGAAAGGAAAATGAATGCGCCCATTGAACTTGTAACCAACAATGCACGAACTAGTTCTCATTGTTAGCTGATGCATTTTGATTGACTATCGACCTGATTATCTTCATATTCCGAGAATATAGGTCAGTGTTAGATCGTAGGAGTCGGAAATTGAAGACAGGATGAGGGTAATAAGCGCTTGTAAAATGATCGCAGTTTCTCGCCTACGACATCCCATGGCCACTTCTAATAGGTTAGATAATTTTGCTATTTAGTCTGATGATGCTGTAAGAGCTGATAAGGCAAACTAAAGGAACGAGTCTCTTAAATAAGTAATCTTTCTTATTCGTTAAGATTATCCAAGCAAAATATTTTTAAATGCCAATAAAATTGACTGACGGGCTATTGAACGTATAGTTTAATTTAAATTAAAAATGATAAAAAATTTTTAACGTGGTGTAGTTTTATAATATTGAGGATATTGTTAAAATAAATGATTAATTACATAAATTTTAAATAAATTTTATAAATGTAAACTTTTAGGCTCAAAGCCATTTAGGCTCAAAATTTTTATATTTAAGTAAGTTGGTCTAAAATTCAGTTCACGACTGTGTATTATTTATATGCTATGGTGACTAAGTTGTAACATTCCATTTTAATTAAACTTTCCTTTTAACTTAAATTATCCTTGTTCACGAAATATGATTTCCGTTCAGAAAGCGATTGCTAAGTAAATATAACATCCCTTGCATTCCTCGCCGACGTAAAAGGAATAACAAATTCAGCAAGATGAAAATAGAATCGTATTAAAAAGCAACCGAGGATTGTCGCTCATGAATATTGCAAGTACCGCCACAAAAAGAAAGCTGCGAGGGCACGCCGCGGAATGGCGCGTGCGACAATGAGGAAATGCTTCGGATGACCACTGAATGACATATGTTTTGCGACATGTACGTACACGTATTTAAGACGTAAATACTGCACTAATAATTTTTATTTCTTACAAATCTATTAATTTATTATATCCTTGTAGTTCTATCGATTTCTTAGACGTCAATTAATGGTTTAAATAATTTATAGAATTAGGCGTTACTTTGCACTTGCGTTTTTTACTTGGAGGTCCATAATACACAAAAGTAATGAGAATATTATTTTGATATATTATATCAAAATAATATTTTTTTTAAATTTTTTTTTTATCGCGGATTATAGCAAAATAATATTCTCATTACTTTTGCATGATAGCTTAAATACTAAACTCATTTACTAATCGTTTTGTTCTTGTTCCCATTAGAAAAAAATATAATATTTTTATCCTTAGCATTGTACACCCTGATGTAGCTTTAATTGTGACAAATTTCGTCAATGTTGGTCTAGCGAATCAAATTTGATAGCTTAACATACACATAGAATCACATTTATAATATTAGTATGTATATGATGGACCATTTTCATTTCATTTTCATTTGTTAACGATCATATGATCGTTAACAAAATGGTCCTGTATCAAGAAAATAGCTTTAGGATCTAAAGCTACGGAAATACCTAAGTGAAGTGAAGTAAGTTATATAAATATGTATATATCTTTCATTGCTGTTTACAATATATTTATACTCTTTTGGCGCTTCGAGTAATTTCCTTGTAGAGTACACGCCGAAATTTACTTCTTCACGCCAGTACCAATAGATCTACTTTTGAACCCAAACAAGAACTATATTAGTAAAAAAAACACTCGTGTGTTTTAATTGGGAATGTAGGGAAGTAGCAAAATAGTAATGGATTACGTATCAACCAGTTGGATGAGTAGGCGCACCTCAAGATCGCTTATTCATTCAATATTAGTAATTTTTCCCGAATCTCTGACGCTCACTCCGAGCCGCTCTAGGGCCATCGCCCACGTTGATTTTTAGAGGAACCCGTGTTAGTCGTATTTGCAACGCGATACTGTAGCTATACGACCGCGCAACTGTATCGCACCTTTATCAATGCAAACGCGCGACCTTGTAGGAATTATTCAGAGAGAGAATGAAGAGAGAAGGTCGCGTATGTGAAAAACCGAGCATCAGTGTAACACATTAAACATGTTGTCATGATGTTCACCAAGCAATCTCTTCATCCAACATTAACGCTGCTTTCGTTGCTCCGCTGCTTAAAAGTACCAAAGACAATGTCAGTAACAAGGTTGCCTCGACGGAGTCCATCTTGCAACTGCAGTGATCGCAAGGATTTTCGTTCCGTTATTGATTCTCATTTGTATCGCGAAAGAAGCGCGTCAGTGTCGCGACTATATCGTGGACTATATTGTGGCACATAGCTAATGACCGCTTCGCGACAGCATCGCTCCGCATCGCTATTGGCCCTTAAAGAATGAGTTATTCCATTTTTATTTAGAGCTTCTTCTTATGAAATACTTTTAATTCTAAATGACTGGCTAAACAGATTAAGGATTGCTTCCATGTAAAGTCGTATAACCTTTCATGGATTCAACATCGTATCATTATACATACACGAGTATTATTGAAGGCACTCGACATCGGGCGCCAGTGTTCATTGGATAATGAGCAATCCCGCGGTGCTCTGACTCAATCAATTGGATGATTGAATGATTGCTATAGTAATATGAACTTCCTCATAAATTACGGTAAACAAGCTGTTTGGTATTGACGTAATATTATTACTATACTGATACGTATTATCCTCAATCTAGATTGTTCCCGACATACAAATACTGTTTATAATAATACTGTAAATTTTTGTAAATATATGTTCTATCCAGTTTTGAAACTTAGAGAGAATGTAAAAGTCTGCATGCTAATATTGGCTCAATGTTTTATTGAGCCAATATATATATCAATATCAGCCAATGTCAGCCAATATATCATAAATAATTTTCTAATAATATTAATAGTCATTATACATCCTATACTAATCATAGCATCGTCTATGTCGTGCTAAAGAAAGCAAAAAGACAAATGAATGCACAAAGTTTTTTATTTTTTTTTTATTCATGACCAAAATATAAACGTTATATCTATTCTTCATTACTTACACGTTAGTACTATACAAATATATCACAAGTGAACTTGCAATCGTTACTAGCGCTATATACACATGCCTATATAAAATATCTATATTATTTTATTACGCAAAATTCAATAGAGATCAGTGTTAGGACTTGTAGAAACTTAGGGTATGCTGGCATTTGATTGACCTTAGGTTTTAGATTACAGGTTTCGGTCGCTGACAACATCGCCATGTCTGACCTACAATTAATACCTACCTATTACCTGACTACCTATACATATATATAAAATTTGCGACGAGTTTATTGTAATAATATTAAAATAAACCTTCTTGATTATGTCATATGTTACATTAATGTCTTAAAGCAGTATTACCAAATTTAATTTTAAGTTTTTCTTATACATTTTCCACCGCTCATAGGTTAGCTAAAAAACAGCAATTATTAAGAAAAGTCTTTATATGTACATTTTTAATTTATATAGTTTGTATTCACAATATGACGGTAAATACTATCAATTCTATTATAGACTTGCTGTAGCTCATTCTGGTTTCCAATTCCCCTTGAAAACACAACTGTTCAAAAATTGTTCCGATTGCCACCAAACTTTACAAGATCATTCGCAGTGTGATTCTAAAGATTGTCTAAAAATATCATTAAAATAGGTCAAGCCGTTTCAGTGTCTATAAAGGACAAACAGACATAACATGCATTTTTATATATTAGGATTGAAGGCCTTACTACATGCTTTGCTTTCTGATCCTTAAACATATAAAGCAAAAAGCCACCTGTGCATAAGTTCATTACACAGTACTACATAGTACTATAAAAAATATTAAGTAAGATTTTATTAACTGACAGATAAATTCTTCAGGAGCACCGTCACGGACCGTCATTACGATAGTTTATGTTTATTAAGTAGAGTTAACCACGAAATTGTTCACGGAAACAGTCACAGCGATTCCCATCAAATTACGCTAAGTAAGGTGAGACCGTTTTCCGCATTTTTTTCTAAACTACAACTTTCAGCTCGCTACGCTCATCGCGCACATGAACAGTTAATTACTCGTGCTCCATCAATTAATAGATTACTAGCTTCTGTGAATTAAAGATTATTGGCATCATGACGTAATTGTAAACTGCAATAGATTTGCATCCGGTAACGAAAAAAATAAACACTTCAATAATACCATTAAACGAAACATTAAACAACGTTAACAAAGCATCGTTTTTAAAATAGAACTTAGACCGACCTTTTTTGTTGACTATTGACAAGTTGACTATTGATTTACAATAGTTTTATAGTAATAATAACTTTACAAAACTATTTCTAACTATTTCTATTAATACTATTAAATTTTTATGTAATATCTATTTGGAATAATTTCAAGAATGTCGGTTGTGTTTTGTATTTAATATAATGCGATAATTTTGTTAACTCATTAAAATCTTTTGGGAGTTGGTTTGATTGATCCCCTTAAACGAATAATTTAAGCTAAATTCTTAATGTTGTTTATCTCTGCTTTATGTTTTGTACCTTAAATAAATGATTTATATTTTATTTTATGATTTATAATATTAAACAATAATATTCTTAGCGTATAAGGCGATCTGTCATATAAAGCAATTCCAAAGAGTTTGAATGAAGCTTAGCTCTTCCATAAACTTCTTGTTTGTTATCACTATAAATATATTTTTGAATTTAAACTATCGTGAGTGGAATTCATAATTAATGTATAGAAACCGGCTATACTCACGTGTTATTTTATCGGATGAGCCCGACTAGTTTCAAGCCCATACGGGGCTCTTATTCATGAGCTCTTTACGCGGCGTTATCCCGCCGCGATAACGCCGCGTAAAGAGCTCATGAATAAGAGCCCCGTATGGGCTTGAAACTAGTCGGGCTCATCCGATAAAATAACACGTGAGTATAGCCGGTTTCTATACATTAATTCACTATAAATATAAATAAATATATGGGACATTTATACACTCGGTCGTCCGTCCCTAAAGTAAGTAACTTCATACTTGTGTTAAGGCTGACGAAAAACTGGTAAATATACATAAATAATTTTAAGTACATACTCGAAGAAACAAGAAATTTTTGTTAGAAAATGTTGGCCCTCGGCGGGAATCGAACCCGCGACCCGCGGAGCAGAAGACAGGGTCACTGCTAACTGCGCCAACGGGCCAGTCATTCCCACTCACTCAAGAAAAACAACGCAGCAAACTATAAAGATCATCGAACTTATGAAAGCAAATACGAAAACACCCTGTATTGTTGTCCCTCGTAGATTCCCATAAAGTTTGAAAACTCGTATGTTTGTTGGGAGCGGCAAACTGTCAGGGCAAACAGCTTGTGGTCAAATCTCTTAAGTAGGCAGCGGGTCAATATTTTTGTTAATAATTTAGTGTAGTTTCCCACGATCCGTAATGGAGAAGGCTCGGTTACAGATCACACCCCTGGGTATGAGGGACTCTTTTGTTTGGACAGCCTTTGGGTCACATAGTTGATAATCAACTGTCTGGCGCTTGTCAGAATATTACTAAGTAAAGTCACTAAGCTTATTTGATTTAATTAAAAGGCTCTCACTGTTATACAGTATGCTAAATCGAGTTTAGTTTTTAATGTTATATAAGAAATATAGATTAATTAGATCACACCATTATAAAAGTACAAATGAAACAAAAGAAGAAAGAACCTAAAAAGATTCTATAGGCAAAAATTTTAATATTATGGATATGACGCAAAAAGGATCACAAGGAGGCTATTTTTTTAGTGTTGCCCCGAAACCTGATTTTCTGTGACTCCTTTGAATAATATAAAAGATATTGATTTAAATCAATGTCTCATTCTAACAGTCATACCCTGATATACACAAGGATAATAAGTTTTTTTTTCATTTCATTTACAACTAAAATATGCAAGTTGATTTCATGCACGCTAGAATATGCCCACGTGGAATGGTTCAAAAAAATGGTGACAGCGGTGAATCGCAAAGCTGATTATTTGTGCGAAAAAAGGAGTCAAATTGTTAGAACGAATAAGAATTTTTAACTTTTCGACTCCACGGCCCTAAGGATTAAATACATTCTCTATTATAGTTAAATTGACTGTTCGAAGCTATAAAGTAAATCCCGATGATGTAATTTATAAAATTACGTTGACTGCCTTTTTTATGAATAATGAAAATCCAAATCGTCTGCGTCTGATAGATGTCTGAACATCTCACGGCGCCACTCGGACGTGCTATATAACGTTTGCTTGAATGATGAATGGGCATTTTTGGAACAAAAAAATATAATTTTTTACAACAATTATGAATTGACAACGATGAAAATTTAATTATGACCACAAAAAGTTGTTGAATGAACTAATTCACAATAGAAGTCGAAAACAAAAGATAATTAAAGCCGATTCAACATTCAACAAACAATGCAATAATGTATTGCTGGGTTGCGGAGAATTGCGAGTAGGTAGACATTGTGAAATTAATTTCACAAGCAGCCAATGTTTATTTAATATTTTTCTGAACGAATGCGAGAAGGGTTCGTATATATTATACGCTCTAAAACTTAAATGGATCGTTTTATTTGATTAAAAACTTACGTACTCCATTCCTTCGCAATATCCTGATCTATATGGTCATTGTATGTGACATAGTAATTTAACTTGAAAAGTTTTCATAACCGACGAATCCATCATATAACTTGAAATCTTTAAGCATCTTAGTAGAAAAACTATAATTCACTTGATAGTGAATTATAATTCACTTGATATTATCGATTAATATAATCCTAAAACAAAAAATTTTTGTTGTCTCTCTTGTATGTCGATTGTTTTCTCGAGTCAAATTGTATAATCCTCATTATATTAGTACTCCCTTCATATCTTTACTTATTACGTAACTATAGCGACCAAATAGATTTCAGGGATTGAGGGCAGACTTATCATCATCCAGAAACTTATTTTCTATATATATTTCTTCTTAGACGGAGATTGAAACTAATAATCTATACTACTATATAAAGCTGAAGAGTTTGTTTGATTGATTGATTGTTTGCACGCGCTAATCTCAGGAACTACTGGACCGATTTGAAAAATCCTTTGAGTGTAAGATAGTCTATTTATCGAGAAAGATATATAACATCACGCTAAGATGAATAGGAGAGGAACAGTAATAAAGAATATTACGAAAACTTCAAAATTTAAAGCTTTCCTTGCGTGCGCTAAGTAACGGTTCGTAAGTAAATCGCTTATTCCTTTAGTTCATCAGAAGTGAGGCGCGGGTGCTAAGTGGCGGGCGCCGACAGGGTCGCGCGAGGTGCAAATTGCAAATACCCACGAATCTCATCAAATATTCCCACGGCAACGTAACAATACCATCGCTGTTCGGAATTTCTACTTAGTTTCATCATAATTAAAAATAATTATGTAGATATCAAGATTTTCTCGAGCTTTAACTGTCTCTAAGCTGTAAAGATAATGTTTGTTAATGCAGATAAGATTTTTCCCTGTCCGCCGTCTTAAATTCCGACGTACTGAGCGCATTCGAGAGAAATACTTTCTTTCAATTAACAAAGAACAAATAGAATTACAAAGGCGACTAAGGTAAGTCGGCTGAGTAGAATAGACCACCCTCATTTCTTACCGAGGTATCGTAAAAGGCGACTAGGGTAAGTTGACCCACCATGTGGTATCCGGTTGAGTAGAATAGACCACCCTCTTTCTTAGCGAGGTTTCGTAAAATACATTTAAGGTAAGTTGACGTCAGGCAGGCGGCTGGTCGTAAAATACGTAGCCAAATTATATGACATGTTAATAATATTTTGTACCGACCCAACTTAGAGTGGGATAAGGGCTGAAGAATGATGAAATACTTTTGAATTTATGAAACGTCAAATATGCAAACAGTTTTTGGGTGAACTTTTTTGTATTATACAAAGTTATTAACCATTTAGTTTGGGTTTAAAGCTTTCATTGCCTAGGGTAAACCACGTATTATTACTAATAACCCCTCCAACTAAGCTAAATGCTTGTGATAGGAGTGGGCTCATGTAGGTAGTAAAATGGCCGGAATTCGAACTAACGACCTCTCGATCGCAAGTCCGTTACTTTAACCATTCCGGTACCGCCACTTGCGTAAGAGATTGAAGTACATAAGTAAGTGAAGTTATAAGTAAGTTTTCCTTTTTAATCCTGGATTTCAGCAAATACTAAAAAATTGAGGAATACCTCGAAGGAACGTTGTAATTTACTTCATTAGTGAAGTGAGTTTATAATTGTGCTTAGAACGCTAATGTAACGTTTTTACATAATTTGATACAAGGCAACAGTTCTCAAACAATGTATAAGTGCAAAAACTAGAGCGTTGAGCTCTACTTACTCGATACGCTACTGTTTACTAGTTTCAATTTCAAAAATACTATTTTTAGCGCCTCGCTTGCCAGTTACATCGAACGTGTAATCAATGTTTGTTTTGATTTTATCTTACTATTGTTTTGAGACGTCTTTAACTCATAAAGATATTTGGATAAGATAATTGACGGTTTGGATTTCCGACTTTATTAAATAAGTCTCTGGTAAACGCAACGTTTACGTTTTGTTAACACGCTAAAGCGTGTGTGCCCGCCACTAGTATGCTTAATGGTTTTTTACCTACTCGATCGCTTTAGCGTAACGCCAAATTGTATGGCTCTGGAACAGCGGTCACTAGATGTCGCTGTTGCAGCGTTATACAATTTGGCGTTACGCTAACCCGATCTAGTAGGTTAAAATAATCTCGCACTAAGCTCACTGCTGTCAAATTTTTAAACGGTGAGAGTCCGACATACCCGCCGCTCATCCCTGTCGGGCGTTTACGATCAATATTGGGTTTTCCTGACACGAAAAAAAATGCTAAAGCATGCGCATTTTGGATATTTATCTAAAGACACATATACGAGGTGTGTTCAAAAAGTATCGCGAATTTTGTGTATTTTCAAAAACTATTTATTTATTCGTGAATATTTATTTTGTCCCCTTCAAAGTAGTCCCCCAGGGATATTATACACTTGTGCCAACGTTTTTTCCAATCTTCGAAGCACTTCAAAAAATCATTATTTTGTATCTTGTTCAGCTCCTCCTTCGATGCCGTCTTTATCTCGTCAGTCGTGGCGTAGCGTCGTCCTTTCATGGGCCTTTTCAATTTCGGGAACAAGAAAAAGTCACAGGGGGCCAGATCTGGGGAATAAGGTGGCTGCGGTATCATTAGTGTGTTGTTTTTGGCCAAGAAGTCGCGTACAAGCAGCGATGTGTGAGCAGGGGCGTTATCGTGGTCCATTTTTTTGAATAAGTAAAAATCGAAGACGAACCAAAACACGTCCAAGCAAAGCAGCTGTCAACAATTAACTGAAAATTCAAATAGGCCAAACTTGTCAGCATAAGTGAGGGACAAATGTACCAACATAACGCCACAAAAAAAACAAAATTCGAATATACGTAACCCGAGAAAATTCAAAATTCGCGATACTTTTTGAACACACCTCGTACATACTTTAAACTTATCTAATGAACTACTAAGCTTTCAAGTCTACGTGGAAAGGTCTCAAGAATAAAACACTTGAAATCGAATTCTGAGTTGAATTGTCGAGGTAATTGCCTCTCTAGGTTGATTAAATTAGATGTTAAATCAAAGAAGAATTTATTCACATAGACTCCATAAACCCATATACAAATGGTATTATTATGTAATTCCAAATTTCCTCTTCTCCCAAGAGATTTATATATTTAATTATAGGTAAAGGATAACATATCAACCTATACTAAATTGATATGGAACTATCTTCGTTCCCAAGGAACCGGTGTAAAAACGTCTAAAAATGTAAGACTTTCCACATATGTTAATGTACAATGATGACCCAAATCAGAGACCTAGTTCAGCAGCTAATTTTCTAGTTCTTTCATAATTTTACATACAATGTTGGATGAGCTTAAAATTAATGGAATAAAGCTTAAAATTGTCAATAACATTTGTTAAATTATTCAACTCAAATAATATAAAATTATACCTAACTCTCTGTCACGCGTACATTTTCATATATATGTCACAGTAGTCATGATTCAACATTAACCCATTAATTTCCGCAGCGGATATCCCATGCGTCCATCCATGGATGCGCTTCAAATGTTACAAATGATACACAAAGGACGAAACAAAAACGAAAAACACCGACGGCGCGTGTGCGGCGTGCATAAGTTTTAACAAATTGTTTACTAGTGATGCGCCATTTATCGTAACACAAATAAATTCTCCAATATGTATAGTAGTCTCTGTAACGAAAATATTAGAAAAATAAAAACGAGTCCTGAATAATTGGATACTAGCATTTTGGCATTCCTATTGTCTGGAACAGGTAAATATTTGCTTTATTTAGCTAAGAGTTTAGTTAAGCGATAGTATTAAAAATCAAGTTTAATATGTGTGTTTATTTACAGAATATCATATAAGCGCATTAACTATACCGCAGAGATAAAAAAGGTTTTTAACGATAATTTAGATATCACGAATTGTGAAATAATTATCAAAACCATCCTATTGTACTGATATAAGTTATTGTTATGTACACGTAAGATTGTTATTATGTCAACTGTTCGTTCACCTCGATACAGATTAAGCTTTCAAACTTTGTATAAGATATTTGCGGAGACATCAAATGTTTCGCGTCAACTACTTAAAATCAAAAACTCGAATTTGAACAGAATGACGAATAATATATCACTTCTCGTAATAATATAATACAATTGAATAAAGAGTAGTTTGAGATTTTTTATATGATAATTTTGGCTTTCCTTCTTGGTAGGGCCAATTTTGTGAACACCGCTGAATCTTTTTATATTTTTAGTGTTAATAAAATTGAAAAAATTAATTAGTTACAAAATTATTTTTTCCATACTGATATACTTTAAAAAACCTATTACACTAGTACACACAAATTTAACTTAAGTTTACTCTATATTTTAAAACCTAAGTAAAAGGGACTAGTTAATTTTCAAATATTATACTCAGATAAATGACCTGAATTAATTTAAGGAAGTAAATAAACAAAAGTACTGAAGTTTTATCGCGGATTATAGCTAAATAATATTTTTAGTACTTCTGTATTATGGACCTCCACAAAGTAACGCCGAATACTATAAATAAATAAACTAAGTGTTATACTTGTAATAAGAATCACTCAAAATTCTTTAACCAATTATTAGAAAGAATTACATACTATATAAAAGTTCGATATCCAAAGTAGTCCATCACTATTTCGGACGTGCTCACATCTTTATTAACTACTCTATTACCATCGGAAGTAAGACTGCCTTTAATATTAAGTGTAATTAATGTTCTTTATAATAAATTATGATCACGCGCTATACTTGGAATACAAAGGATATACTTATATAGCACTCAGCTAATCCAAAACCAGTTATTGTACTGATCTTCCTTTATCTCAACCGAAACTACATAAAGAAACGGGTGTAAATTTTTGTATTTATTGATTAAGGTGCTAAGTATCTTAAGTTTATTAATTATCAAGATTTCTTTGTCATTTAGGTAAGGTTTTATTCTAATAAATTGTAGTTATCAAAAATCTATAAACTGGTTTAATTCTAGATTGAGCTAATTTAAATAACCTTGAAAAAAGCGTGGTAATCGTACATACATATATGGAGCACCCACGGTTCTGTGAATTAATAAAACTGATATTTTTCGTTCATTGTTTTTATTCTATATAGATTTAAAAAAATCACTGTTTAGTTTGATGTGATATAAAACCGTGTTTTTAGTACGATTGATTGTTAAAAAGAATGTTTTGTGAACGATGATATAGCGCGGATTTTTTTGATATACCTAGGTAAATATTTGATAAAAACGAGACAAATATATAAAATTATTGTATTATCATCGGGTCTTGATTAGTACATATACAAAAGTCGCCGCGCCGTGTGGTATCCGGCTAAGTAGATTAGACCACCCTCTTTCTTACCGAGTTGTCTTAAATACGACTAAAGTAAGTTGACGTCAGGCAGGCGGCCGGTCGTAAAATACGTTGCCAAATCATGAGACAAAATGTTTAACATTTTGTGGCAACTCCACTTATAGTGGGATAAGGGCAGGAAGATGATGTTGAAAATGAGTCAAAATTGTAATAAAAGGCAAATTTAATATATATAAACAAGCATACACACAGGTGAAAATAAAGCGTGTAAAAGTAAGATGAATCACGAGTTCAAACACTAGTGCGTAATAGTTCAAAGTCCGCTTTTGAGGAATGAGGTATTACGAACTATATCCTGTATTCGTTAGTCGTGTCGGAAATTCTAACCGATCGACGGAAGGCCGTTGAATGGGCCGGACATTATTGACGTAGACACACGGCGCTTGCTACTCGTAGTGATTATATCAGTTGCAATTACTCAAACAGTACACTGATCTGGGCATAGAGTAAATAATTCAGATGGCGCAAATCTTATAAGTGCCTTCCATTTACTAAATGTACAATTCTTCATATCTATACTAATATATAAAGCTGAAGAGTTTGTTTGATTGATTGTTTGAACGCGCTAATCTCAGGAACTACTGGACCGATTTGAATTTCACCGAAAAATTCTTTCAGTGTATGATATTTCATTTATTGAGGAAGGCTATAGGCTGCAGTACATCACTCTATTCATCATAGGAGAGGAATAGCAATAAAAAATAGAACGAAAACGGGAAAATTTAAAGCTTTCCTTGCGTGCGCAGAGTAAACGGTAATAGGTAGTTATTAAAAAATCATATATTACAAAATTGTTCCCCTCTAAAACTCTAAAAGTTCTAAATAAAAGTCCGCGACAGCATATTTCTAGCTTTTAAGGTTAACCCACTTTAAACATTTTTATGGTTATCAAAAGACTATATTACGGTTTTAATCATCCGCGGGCGGAACCGCTGGTGATTGCTAGTCTTTACTATGGAGAAAAAAAACTATGCATACAGAATTGCTGATGGTATAATCGGCGATTCAAAGGGAAAAGTGTCAAAGCTCCTTCCTCTAAAATCTTAGGTCACTTTAACTGCAACAGACTAATATTTTTAAAAAATTCATCGATTGATGTTGTATATAAATACATAATACTGCAAAAAATTTATTTGACAAGTACTTATAACCGTACCTAATTTCGTAGGAACTCTTTTCCGTCAAATTTATAACAGCCATTCTATAGCAGAATTGTTATAGGCAGAAGAAATATGGATATATATATAGGAAGAATTTCCGATATTTTGTTCATAAACTTTATATATTAATATTAACATACGTAAAGTATTAATGCTTATTTTTCTTTATCTGTACGATATTAATTAATACAAAATCGATTACATAAACAAATAATTTTTATAAATTCTAAAACGCAGACACGATTTCATTTAAATATTACAGATTAGATCTAAACTATTCGAACAAATACAATACATGCTATACAAGATATTTATACATATTTGTAAAAAAGCGAACTTTAAATAAATTCAAGTTGAGTTACCTTTTTATTTCATTAATTTATTCTATGACGATATAAAGCGCACGAGCGAATTGAAAAAACCCAACCGACCACTCGTAAAACGTACGTGACGGGAGTGTACGATTCCGATTCATTCACAACTTCAATGATAAGATTTCACGAAACTTTTGTACTATTGATTCTGAACTGTTTCATTCAATGACTTTTGTTTACATTTCACAAGCGTAAAATAGAACAATAGAGGCAGTAAACGAAACGTAACGTCGCCCGTTTAGTGTTTACAATAGATAGGAAACGTGAGAATGTTTTTAGGCGATCACAGACGTTCGACTGCTGAAATTGCTAGGAATGCTATGACAATTTGTCTTAATAACTTTGATAATATTACAATTCAATTGAATTTTAAATTTTTACTGTTATTAAGTTGTCACGATGATTACAGCCGTGTAAAGATTTTCAAGAGATTAAGTTGGTATGGTCATGTAATAAAAAGGCGTGGTAACCGGCTGAGTAGAATAGACCACCTCATTTCTTACCGAGGTGTCGTAAAAGGCGGCTTAAGTAAGTTGACCCACCGTGTGGTATCGGGTTGAGTAGAATTGACCACCCTCTTTCTTACTGAAGTGTCGTAAAAGGCGACTAAAGTAAGTTGACCCACCGTGTGGTATCCGGTTTAGTAGAATAGACCACCTTCTTTCTTACCGAGGTGTCGCTTACGACTAAGGTAAGTTGAACTCAGGCAGGCGGGCGGTCGTAAAATACGTAGCCAAATAATGTGACATGTTTATAACATGTTGTGCCGATCCTACTTAGAATGGGATAAGGGCAGGAGGATGATAATGATTATAGCCTCTTGAAAACAATAGTCATCGTAATATTTAGATTAGTGAAAATAATTGCAAAATTTCTAATGCGATAGTTACGAGTCGGTCGTTTGTGTTGGGCCTTAAGCTAACTTTATCCCAAAGGTTTCTACGTGCCCGTTACAAAGACGGCACACGACAGACAAAACTTATGTTTTATTCTTTATCCTGTAAGCGGTGAATTTGTAATAAAAAAAATGTATTGCTTACACTTTAAGCTGCCAAACTTGCGCGTGATCACGTAAAAGTTTAAGGAAATGCAATTAAGAGTTAATTGTGTAGCGTGAGAAAGAATTGTGGAATTTCGCCTCTTTTATTATAACTTCCTGTGGTATGAAAGGGGTCTGAAATGGACAATGGTTTTATTAAACTTAGTCACTAGGATTATGCACATGACTATTGTGAATTAAGGAATGTTAGGATTATGCAGATGACGCCGTGTGGTATCCGGCTGAATAGAGTAGTACCACCCTCATTTCTTACCGAGGTGTCATAAAAGGCGACTAAGTTAAGTCGATCCACCGTGTGGTATCCGGTTTAATAGAATAGACCACCCTCTTTCTTACCGGGGTGTCATAAAAGGCGACTAGGTAAGGTAAGTTGACCCACCGTGTGGTATACGGTTTAGTAGAATAGACCACCCTCTTTCTTACCGAGGTGTAGTAAAATACGACAGAGGTAAGTTGACGTCAGGCAGGTCGTAAAAACGCAGCTAAATCATGTGACAGCATGTTTATAACATGTTCTGCCGACCCCACTTAGAGCGGGATAAGGGCATAAATTCTCATGCCCTTATTTGAATAAAGATTATTTGATTAATTTGATTTGACATGGAGATTTTATGAAGAGACTTGTGTCCAGCATTAGACGTTCATCGATTGAAAAAGATTTTTAAAACATCTTCTTTAATCATTTTTTAGTATATTGCTAACATTCCTTTAATCACAATAGTATTATCATCATTCGATGATAATACTGCAAACATGAT
This sequence comes from Morpho helenor, assembly GCA_029227775.1. NCBI lineage: Eukaryota > Metazoa > Arthropoda > Insecta > Lepidoptera > Nymphalidae > Morpho > Morpho helenor. The sequence continues at coordinate 6,186,697 of JARGCU010000019.1, read as the reverse complement.
TCGCTCCATCGCCGAGTGACTTTGACTTTTCTTATGAGGTCCGTAGACCCCAACGTTTCAGTTTAAAAAGTTTAAAAATTTTCAAAATAGAATTTCAATTATAATGTTAAGCCCTGCTCATTTGTAATCATATCGCAAAAAAGTGTTTAATAAAACACTGGTGCGACTCGCTTTACAAAAAAATTCCATTTCGTGATCATCATCTTCCTGCCCTTATCCCACCCACTCTAAGTGGGGTCGGCACAACATGGTATAAACATGCTGTCACATGATTTAGCTGCGTTTTTACGACCTGCCTGACGTCAACTTACCTCTGTCGTATTTTACGACACCTCGGTAAGAAATGAGGGTGGTCTATTCTACTCAGCCGGATACCACACGGCGGGTCGACTTACGTTAGTCGCCTCTTACGACACCTCGGTAAGAAATGAGGGTGGTCTATTCTACTCATCCGGATACCACACGGCGGGTCGACTTACCTTAGTCGCCTGTTACGACACCTCGGTAAGAAATGAAGGTGGTCTATTCTACTCAGCCGGATACCACACGGTAACTACGGTACTAACGGTACAGTATCATTTGTAATCATATCGCAAAAAAGTGTTTAATAAAACACTAGTACGACTCGCACAAAAAAATTCCATTACGTGATAACACTTAAAATATTTGATATGGCTGCGATAAATCATGACTGTTCGCCGGTGGGCCGCATCCGGCGGACATAGGAGCTTCCGCACCTCCATTGTCCTTTCCCTCATTACCGCTTTAAACTGCCGCCATAGTGTATGTGAACTATGGGGTCTGCTGTTGTGAAACATAATACGAGATCTGTCAATACGTTTTAAATATGAACGTGGAAATGGTTAACTTAACGAATACTTATTAAACATCGTATCGTATCAAACGTATTATTCTTCTCTATACAAATGTTTAAATTAAGTGTATATAAATAAATAAATATAAATAGGGTAAAACGCCCAATTATTGACACTTTAAGAACGAGCGTATAAAAAGAAATAAATATAAGCGTTCCACAGTGTTTCCAAATAACGATAAATATTGATAAATATAAACAACTATTATAAGATGTTGGCAGTAAAATCAAATTCTAATTAGGATATTATTTGTTATTGAATTTATGATATTTCTCGAATTGCAGTGGTTTACCCAAATATTGACACAGGATTCCCTATTATCGACATTTTAAATTCCAGTTTATTGACACCCTTCAGTTTTCATCAGTATTCAAAAATACTGATGAAAATTAAGTAAAGCACGTAGAATAGGTACCTTATTTATGTTTTTATGTATTAAAAGAAACGATTACGTTGACTTCAGTTAAGTCTGTTTTTTATGTTTTGGCTTCTTTCTTTGCTTTCTTCTTATTCACATTGTTACTTACATTCTTATTTACATTTTTACACAGTCTTATTTAGATTTTTTTACTCGTTCATTTTTTCTCTCTCTTCTTTTCTTTGTCTTATCCCTTCAGCTTATTCTTCTTTAATTTTAATTTTTTGATTTTGATATTGTTTGATATTCCTGTGCCTTCCATTTAGCTGAAGTTAAAACAAAAGAAGCCCTGGAATCTATGGTTCCTTATTTGTGGCATCTTTGGTATTACAAGAATGTCTTGTAATTTAACAGGGGTACAAGTAAAAAAAATTTTTGTAGAAAGTTGAATGGAAGGGTTTTCAGTATCTTCAAATGATTATATTTTATTATAATCATGCTGTGGAAGCTGTGATGGCCTAGCGGTGCGACCGTGTGAATCTCTAGAGATGATCATGGGTTCGAACCCGGGCAGACACCAATGAGTTTTTCTATTAAAACTTATGTGTCTAATTGATAATTGCAATTTAACACACGCTTTTCGGTGAAGGAAAACATCGTGAGGAAACCTGCATATCTCTAGAGAATCCTAGGGATATGTGTAACCTACCAATCCGCATTGGAGCAGCGTGGTAGGTCTTAGCTCCAACCCTTCTCTCCAAAAATGGAGAGAGGAGGCCTATGCCCAGCAGTGGGATAGTAACAGGCCGTTACTTACTTTACTTTTTTATGCTGTGGATCTGTTTTTAGCCCTATGTCCTCTCTTATATTTATCACATCACGTCGCTTTCACGCACTAGCTGCTGTGACTGCTTTAGGAGTCCGGAAACTAAGACTAGTGTGACGCTGCAAAAATAGCTTGAACCATTTTTCGCCGTTCGTGAATCTGCCGAGTCTCTTCTTCTTAGTTAAATAAACACTAACTCTGCTTATAACATCATCTTTCCGTTTCGGAAAACCTTTTTTGCAGCATACATTAATCCAGTTTCATCAAAATGTCTTTCTTCATCCTCGGTGAGTACTACAGAAGGCGCTGGACGTAAATTATTTTTTTATTTTTTTTTTATTTTATTTTATTTTATAAGGAAAACTTACAGCTATTACATTACAATAGATACAAAAAATAAATTACAAAATAAAGCCAATTAAAAGTTTTCACAGATAGAAGATAAATATATACATACGCTAGCATGGATACATACATACATAAATATAATATATATACGTAATAAAAATTTTACATTATATTTTTGAAATAAAATATGTAGTTAAAAGTTTACGAGCGGAGGTTGCAGAGGTACTATACAAATCTATATCTAAGTTACTTTTACACAATTTATTAAATGCAATAGGTGCTCTAAGAAGATAACTATTTCGTCTGAATCTGGTATGAACAAACGGTACATGTAGCAGAGAATGAAATCGAGTTCTCCTGACTGGTACTCTGAGTACTACTTTTTCCAAAAGATGCGGGCATTCAATTTTACTTGTAGTCAAATTAAGCAAAAAAGTTATGTCATTAATATTTCTTCGAAGTCTAAGTGGTAGTAGATGTAAGTGTGCGCACATAGCATCGTATTGAGAAAATTGCTTAAGATTAAATTTATACTTTAGAAAACGAAGGAATTTTTTTTGGATATTTTCTATACGCTTTATGTATAGGTCGTAATCGGGATTCCATATTTGGGAAGCATACTCTAAACAACTTCTAACTAAAGCGCAATACAGAACTTTAATCGTTTTAAGATTGGTAAAAATTTTCGAAGTACGAATCAGGAAACCCAACAATTTAGAGGCCTTGGCAGCAATATGGTCTATATGTTTATCGAACATCAATTTGCTATCAATGATAACTCCAAGATCTCGGATTTCAGATACACGGCTAAGAACATGGTTTTTAATTTTGTATGCAGATTTATGTACGTTGAGTTTACGGGTAAAAGAAATGACAAAACACTTAGATATATTAAGATCTAGCCTGTTGGTATAGCAGTACTCATCAAGTCTCCATAAGTCTTCTTGAAGAAGCATTTGATCTACGGAGTTATTAACTACCCTAAATATTTTCATATCATCTGCAAAAAGTAAACATTTTGAGTTCTGAAAGCAAGCGTCGATGTCGCGGATAAAAATGGTAAACAATAAAGGACCTAGTAAAGAACCTTGCGGTACGCCTGATGGGATGTCTAGCCAAGCGGAAGTAAAACCATTGAGAACCACAGCTTGTGATCTATTTGCCACATAAGATGAAAACCACCGAAATAAGTCTCCTCTAATGCCAGCCATGGCTAGTTTTAGCAGAAGAAGATTGTGATCAACTCGATCAAATGCTTTACTGTAGTCAGTGTATATTGTATCAACTTGGTCACGATTATCCATTTTCTCAGATATGAAATCTGTAAATAGCATTAAATTCGTTATAGTAGATCTCCCTTTTATAAAACCATGCTGAAAGGGACTAAACCATGATTTTAAATTATAGTACAATTGATCGAAAACAATCCTTTCCAGTACTTTGGCCAGCAGGCAAAGTTTTGATATGGGTCGGTAATTCACTACGTTACGCTTTACGCCTTTCTTGTAAATAGGAGTTACAAATGCAGATTTCCAGATTTTAGGTACAACGCCTTCTTGAAGTGACCTCTTAAACAATATAGTTACAGGATAAGATAAAGACATTGCGCAATTGATTATAAAGATAGGCGGTATTGAGTCCGGTCCGGGAGACTTGTTAGAGTCCATTGATTTAAGTAATTTATAGACTCGGTCTTCAGTAACCTCTATGCTACATATATCATTTTGTGGAGTAGAAGATATAATTAAGTTATCTGTTGAGTGACTCAAGTTGTTATTTCTTATCAAAAAATTGGAATGAAAGTATTTTGAGAATAGGTCACAGATGCCTTCGCCTGAATCACTTTGAATACCTGAATAATTCATTGACGCAGGTATGGAATTGTTTCTATTTAATTTGTGCATGTGAGACCAAAAATTTTTAGAGTTAGATACTATTGAAGATTCAATTCTGTTAACATACAATTTATAACATTTTTTTTCGATTTCAATAGCCTTACCTCGTAGACGTTCAAATTCACAAAAGTCTGCGAGATTACCATATACTTTATATTTGGAGTGAAACTTAAATTTTCGTTTTATGATTTTGATTAGTTCACCAGAATACCATGGAGGATATAACTTTTTAGTTTTCAGTATACGAGTGGGAATGTGTTTTTTTCGGACGCCATTTAAAACATCATAAAAAAGATTAACTGCACTATCAATATCATTAGTTGATTTTAGGGTTTGCCAATTATAATTGGAAAGTTCTTCATTAATAGCAGAATAATCGGCACGATTGTAATTATAGACTGGACGATTACAATAAGTAAGAGATTTTTCCACAGATATCTCCATCGATATGTGCAGCGATGGATGGTAAGAATCTTCGGGAGTCAATGGATCAAGGCTATTAGCTACATATAAATTATTATTATTACATAAAATTAAATCAAGTAAACGATTGAACTTATTTTTTATAGAATTAAATTGGTGCAAGTTACATGTAATAAGTGTATCTATAAAGTTAATTTCCTGAAAACTATTCAAATTATGGGCGTGAAGGTACAGATCATCAACAAAAATCCAATCAATAGAGCTCATATTAAAGTCACCAAGTATTAGAAATCTGTCATCTGGGTGGTCAGCTACAATAATTTCAAGTTTATTTAAAAAGTTAGTGAGTTGAGTTGTAAATGATTTTCCAGAAGCATCTTCACATAAGTACAACGTGCATATATGTAGGTTGACATTTGGATTACGTCTAAGACGAATTGTTACCCAAATATCCTCTGCGGTGGAGTACCAATCAAATCGAGACTCGGCAAGTATGTTTTTGCGAACAGCTATGGCTACACCACCACCCCGAGCTTGACCTGTTACAGCATAGTTCCGGTCTCGCCGCCAAACACAGTAACGATCATCAAATACCTCATCACTATTGATTTGTTCATTTAACCACGTTTCGGTTAGACTAATAACATCATAGTCTGATAACCCGAGTGATTGCTTAAATTCATTCGTTTTTGTGCGTAAACCCCTGACATTTTGATAGTATATACTCAGATTAGCCATTTATAACATCGGACTATAAAATAATATACAAAAAATATAAATGTCAAGTATATATCTGAATATATTACAAATTGGCATATTACATATACAATATCAGCAAAAATAGTATATAGACAAGTGTAATAAGGCATCAGAGGGTTTGCGCACGAATGTTGCATACCAAATTCAGAACAAAAGCAGTAAAACATGTTATTATACGTAAAAAGAAAAATCTTATAAAACAAAGTGGTAAAATTAACTACACTATTATATTTATTAAATCTAGATATAAGAATTAGTAAAGGGTTTGCATAAAATTTTCCTTTAATATTCGTTTTAACCTGATTCAAAACATTATTAAACAATATTTTATACGGGAAAATAACTTTAATTAAGTTAAAATATTTATTTAACAGGTTTTTTAAGCTATTACACGAATAACAATAAATAAATAACAAAAAGTGACAAAATGTTTTCAATACTGTCATAGAATATTTTAAACTATGCTTAAACTTAGTAAATACCAGGTAGTAAAAAATGTTTCGTATCAATATAACATAACAAATATTATAGGAAAAAAATTCATCATTAAGTAGTGACAATAATATATCAAACAAGTTAGCTATCAAGAACGATAAATTCAATTCAATAATGCACTGGGTCAAATTTTGCAGGTATATGAATAAAATTATTTTACGAGAACGTAATTGCACATAGAAAAATAGACTGTATAGGCTAAAGTCGCTGCAAGAGAAATTGCGCTTTAATATAAGAGCGATATGATTGAATTTGCTCCAAAAAACTTGTGCAACTGTTGCACTCAAGTTGTATAAGCTAAACAATGAGTAAGAATCTAGTAGATTGACGGGGTGGTTAGCTAGAGGGCCGCGTAGCAAATGCAAGATACAAGTAATATTTACATACGTGACATGTTTAGTAAGGATTTTACAGATTAACAAATTTTTTGTAAATCTACTTCCGAATTTATAGTAAATACCTTTGATGTTAATGACTTTCGTGCCCATATTTTGCAGTGCTTGACCCATATAAATTGAAAATTTTTATTCTTCTGTAATGATTTGGCTTTGGTTAACAATTGTTTGTAATACGGAGTCAAATGATCATTAATATAAATGTTACTACTACTTGAGAAGCCAACTAAGTTAGATGTCAACACTTTGCGTTTCCTCATAGCTGCTACGAAATCTTCTTTTACATACCGATTAACAAAAGAAATAATAATAGGTTTCGGTACATCCTTCTGAAATGTAGGAACTCTTGTAATAATATTGATATCTTCTTTTTTTAATGGACACTCCAACACACTTCCTATCTTCATAACTATATCAAACAAATTTTCATCATTCCTCAGGGGTACACCTTTTATTTCGATGTTATTTATACGAGACCACTGATCTCTCTCATGATTAGCTTGACATAGTTTTTTTAATTCAGTTTCAAAACGAGGCATGTCGTCAGCTAATTTATTCAGTTTGCTTACATTGGATTCCAAAGTTTCAATCCTATCCGAGAATCCTTTAACTGTCTCATGAGCAAACTGAACTGACTGCTTCAAGTCCATAACCTCCGATTTGATTGTTTTCAAATCCTCTTGTAGTCCACGTAGAGGAGCCAGTTGACTTGCAATACTGAGAAGTTGCTCGTGTAGCTTTTCTAATGTAATTGCACTAGGTGAAACACATTCAGCTTCTGGATTAGATGTCACCAAATTAGTACCACTCTTGCAGTCCGGGCACTTCCAAGTAGCTTTATTTTTACCAAGTCGTCGATAACCTGCCTCCGTTATAGAAGCGCATGGAAAATCGAAATGCCGTTGACATAAACTACACAGCACGCCATCGTTAAATTCCGAGTTGCAACGCCCGCACTTAAACATATTAATTGGGAAGTTGATCTCCCCTGGAAAAATATAATGCTATGACTTATGCACGTAAGAGATCGAAGTCGTGCGCCAAGGTCGCGATCCAGCGAGCGTGTGAGGGTTGAGGGCGTGTGAGGGTGTTATGCTGAGGGTTTTGTAGTCTGTAAATTAATTTTTGTACGGGGCACTTGAAAAGTTTTTGCTGCTAGCTTTCGACTCATACATTGTGTATTGCATCTAGGGCTTTACTTATATTATCTATCGAATATTTCTAGATGGGTTTCTAGGTTTCATATTTTAATTCAATTCTGCAGCATAAAATAATCTTAAATAATCACTAAAATAAATTTTAGTGTCCCATTTAAGCTGACCATTTATTGACATGGCAATACCCAATTATCGACACTAATGTCCATAACTGGTAATTCCAACTTGACACCAGTGTCAAAATTTGGAACAAAGTTCTATACACGCTATATCAGTAGTTGCATGTGTTTACAAGTCTTAGAAATAGCAATTCAAAACTTTAACCATTCTGTAAACTTAGTTTTACAAAATCCCAATTATTGACATGGATGTCAATATATTGGTATTCATGTACTATCAGTGAACCATATGTTGACACCATAAAACAAACTCAATTACATCAAAATTTTGAAATAAATCTTATCGATTAGTTAACTTGGACTATAAACACCACAATAACACTATAAGCGATGTATTTCAGACTGAATACAGAATGTTTTAAAAATAATTGTAAGATACTTACCTTGTCAAATTTTTAAGAAAACGATAATTTATTACTTAATTAATCATGTGCACTTTTTCATTCAGCTGTTTAGTCGCAATATTATTTTTAATGCAACTTAATGTTGCCAAAGTAAGAAATTATGATATTATCTAATAAAATTGGTACAAATGGAACTATTTAAGGTTGTTATTTTCTTATTTTGGAAGAAAATTGCTAGGGTGTCAATTAATTGGATAGGTGTCGAGAATAGGTTAGCTTACCCTATATGGACAATTACTTTAAAGTATCCCTGAAGCATGTAAATTGTCAGAACCCTTATTCAGTCTTAGCAATCCAAAATGTTTTTAAAAAGTTTGTTTGAATAAAGGTTTATAGATTTGATTTGTACATACATCTATTGAATTTATTACAGCGTTAATAAACAGCGAAAATGATAAGTTTTGCAAAATATTCTGTATCAAATATAAATCGATACTTACGAGTATGTTATGCAGAAGTGTGTTTGTCGTCCGTTCTGTTTTGAACGGAGCAATTTATCAATTTGATTTTTTATACAAAGATATTTTGACTGCTCGGTAGGCTAATATGCCCGGAATTCCTTAGACTCTAAAGGATTCCCTAAGGAAGAAAGAAAGGAAGGAAAAGACTCTAAGGAAAATTAATTTCCTCAATTTTCCTTCACCGAGCATGTGATGAATTGCAAATGTCAATTAGGAACATTAGATTTACTAGAACTCATTAGTGCTTGCTCGGGATTTGAACCCAAAGAATCCAAATATGTTAGTATCAAAAAGTGACAAACACCCCTAGCAAGTTACCCCAGGAGGCGGGGCGGCAGGTGTAAGGATGCACGTGCGGTGCCAAATGTGTGGATGAGGATTAACCAAATATCAGTTTCTACTTTAAAATTAAAACCTCGGTTATGGATGACAGCTTGAACTGTATGAAATAGGAATTATTTGTGTAATTTTTATACTGGCCCGTTGGCGCAGTGGGTAGTGACCCTGCCTTCGGCTCCGCGACCCGCGGATGATTCGCTGTTGATTCCCGCCGAGAGCCAACAATTTCTATAAATGAATTTGATGGTCTTTGAGCCTGGGTGTATATTTGTATTTGAGTATGTATTTAACAAATATGTAAGTATATATTCACCAGTTGTCTGTCACCCATAACACAAGTATTAAGTTACTTTGGGGACGGACGACCGTGTGTGTAAGTGTTCCTTATATTTATTTATTAGAAATATATATACATCGAAATTTACAAAGTATAAAAGAACGAAATTTTGTTATAATCCACGATAAACATTTTGTTAAAATTGAATAGGATTTCACTACCACAATCTCAACAACCGTTTCGCCCCTTAACCAAAGCATCGTCAGGAGATAGATGACCAAAACCGCTTATGCGATTTAATCTTAGATTGTGGTAGTGAATGTGTGCAATGCTTAATATTGTTATATTATCAGTGACGAGTAGACCTGAGTTATTTGGAATTCCGCATGAATCAGTTATGAAAAACAGATAACGCACTCTACATTTACCATTACATATTTTTCCCATTTATCACGGATTATAAGCAAAATAATATTTCCATTACTTTGTCGCGTATTCGCATTACTTGACCTTGATAAGTTTGAGACGTTTTCCCCATATCCTCTCAGTAACTTTTTACTTACTTTTTTTTAAATTAGCACCACCGTGTCACATAAGCTATAAAAATATAATAAACTATGTATATTAGAATGATATGCATACAAGGCTCAAAAGTTCCCGGGCATCAACTGAAAGAGTAATTAATAGCCGTTTCACAAACGAAAATTAAAGCGCTTTCACACAAGCTCACTATAAAAGTTAAAGAACAAAGTTATTTTTTCTTAGCCATTAACATACTTTTGATTATTTCCCATCTGTTTCCGAAGCATTATTTATTTAACGCTCTGCTGATAATGACGGGCAAACTCGTTATTTTCGTGATCATTATTATTGTAATGGAACATAAAAGCAGGTATTTCATTGTGACAGTCATTTTATGATCCAAAAATGATGTTTGATTTTATTATTATTTTCTATATAAACCTATTGTAAGGTTTCAGGTTAAATAAGCTTTTAACAAAATTTCGAGTCTCTTGTATTAACCGTTGAGGAGTTTACTCGTCTGGAGCCAATCCTGGTCATGCTCATCGTAAACATGTATTATAATCGAGACTAGATCAGAATGTAAAACTTCAGTTCTCGAAATAGGTAAAATTTAACAGGAACACGTCTAGTTAAATAAAAGCTTTTAAAAAGGGAAAAATAATACGTCAAGGATGGAAAGAGTTTTCTGAACCATAAGAAATATAATAAAAAATAAAGGACATCACCGTGAAAATCGTGATTATTCACATAATCATAATTGCACTTAAAACACTGCCTGAAATTAACCTTTATCTCCTATTCCTTCTAGATTTTTACACACATATACTCCTTAATTTAAAAATCTTTTTGTAACTTATTAACTTACTTATAGCTACACAAGGAGTCGTCCTAACTCCTCCTTGAGAGCGTCTCGTCTCTATCAAATTTCAAGACAAACCTTCAGATTTTAGGACTATCATTACATCGTGATCTGTATTTGTTTTCAATCTACGCTTACTATTATGAATACACAAGTGAAATTTGTTAGTTCGTTCACTACTTTTTAGCCTTAATTTTGGAGGCACTTGGTAATCATTTTTGGCTGTTAAAGATTCAGTACGTCATGAACCGTAAATGACTAAAAGATGTATATGACAAAGGAAACCCACTTATTTAACTAAACATCAATACAAGAATGAAATTATTTAATTAATGTTGAAGTGGTGACCCTAGAGCTAATGATACCTATTTCTAACATTTGTTTGCTGACCAGACAACAAGCGAACGCCAGCGAAAGTAAGTACTTAGTACAAATGTATCAACACTTTGTCATTACTTGTTTTGTAAAGACCGGTATGTGCTGCGAGGCGTGAGGCATTTAGACCCGTTGTTAGACAATATAACACTGTGACAACATGCTACTTGACTGACTTCTACGGTAACTGCTCGCCCACTATTGTTTAGCAACTAGTATATCAGTTATGAGTTACGACTGCTAAATCAAAACCTGTTTGTAACTATCGCAATACGATATAATTTCGTTTGAATAGACTTTTTATTTAATTCATGCTACTAATGGCTGATCACTCTTCGACCTGATTAACATCCTCCTGCCCATATCCCGCTCTAAGTGGGGTCGGCACAGTATACCATTCTCATTTCTTATCGAGGTGTCGTAAAAGACGACTATAAATCGACCCGCTGTGTGGTATCCGGTTGAGTAGAATAGAACATCTTTATTTCGTAGCGAGGTGTAGTAAAATACGACTAAGATAAGTTGACGTCAGGCAGGCGGCCTGTTCTAAAATACATAGCCAAATCATGTGACAGCCCCACTTAGAGTGGAAAAAGGGCAGGAGGATGATGATGATGAAATTTTGGTATAATCGAAGCTATAAAAAAAATCCCATAGATTTTTTTATTTTATATGATACCGGACTAAAATTCCCATGTTCCTTCGGGAATACGAAAAAACAATATAATGCATTTTAACATTAAAGTAATTAAGTAAATTCACTGTAGGTATATATTAATATTGGGAATGTCACGTCCGGTAAAAATTTTGCTTTTTAACCATTTACCACTTACTATACAATGCCGAGGGCATTTGTATAGTCAATGGGGGAAACTTATCAATGTGCACCCTAAGTGAGGTCTAAAGTTGTGGTACAATCGGGCGGAAGCGGAAGGCGCATTTCGCGATCTCGATGAATTTCGGCAGCTGCGCGCGCGCCGCGTCAGCTGTTGCGCCATCTAATAGGTCTTTTCCGCTTTGAAAAAGCTTGCAAAGCTTGCTTGCGTTTTCTGGAAATACTATTATATTTTGTAGCCTTTAGTGTATAGCCTTCCAATATCATAACAGGATATAACCAGAAAGAATCGTTTGTTTAGATCTAATTAAATTGTGGTTAATGTAGAAAAAATATAATGTGATGTAGAACAAATATATAGTTATGTAATTACAAATATAGAAAACCAACCACTTTGTTTTGATTTTTTATAGTCCATAGTACAGAAGTTATTTTGCTATAATCCTCGTTTGTATCGATCCAATCTGCGCTTAACTTCTGTGCAATGAAATTCTGTAAAGTAGCGCCTGCTTCAATAAATTACATGAAAAATATTAGACAACTAAGTACTATTTAAAAAAAATGGTAAGGTGGGCACAATATGTTACAAACATGTTGTCACATGATTTGGCTACGTAATTTACGACCGGCCGCCTGCCTGATGTCAACTTACCTTAGTCTTATTTTACTATACCTCGGTAAGAAGAGGGTGGTCCATTCCACTCAACCGGATACCACACGGCATCATAGTATAATCTAATTTAGTATAATTCAAACTTACTCAACTTACCTTAGTCGCCTTTTACGCCACCTCGGTAAGAAATGAGGGTGGTCTATTCTAATCAGCCGGATACCATACAGTGGGTCGACTTACCTTAGTCGCCTTTTACACCTCGGTAAGAATAGGATGGTTTCTTTCACTCAACCGGATACCACACGTTGGATCAACTTACCTTAGTCGCCTTTTACGACACCTCGGTAAGAAATGAGGGTGGTCTATTCTAATCAGCCGGATACCATACAGTGGGTCGACTTACCTTAGTCGCCTTTTACACCTCGGTAAGAATAGGATGGTTTCTTTCACTCAACCGGATACCACACGTTGGATCAACTTACCTTAGTCGCCTTTTACGCCACCTCGGTAAGAAATGAGGGTGGTCTATTCTAATCAGCCGGATACCATACAGTGGGTCGACTTACCTTAGTCGCCTTTTACACCTCGGTAAGAATAAGATGGGTTCTTTCACTCAACCGGGTACCACACGTTGAATCAACTTACCTTAGTCGTCTTTTACGACACCTCGGTAAGAAATGACGGTGATCTATACTTCAGTCGGATACTACACGGCATCATGGAATTATAAATATTCCAATTTAGTATAATTTAATTACACTAATTTTAATTGAACATGATTACACTACAAAAATTCTAATTTAATACGATTACATAATACAAATTTTAATTTAAGGGCGATAAGTATATAAAGGAAGTCCATATGGCGCAGGGTGTGCAGAGTGTTCACAATTAATAACATGACTTCCAAACATTTTTTATCGCTCGCCGTATGCATCTGTCCCAGAGTATATTTAGCCCAAATTAAAATAGTTATGATATAAAAAAGCTTAAGATACGCGAGGGAGACGACCGCGTTAATGTCGCGGTGCGAAAAGCGCGTTACAAGATCTTGGATTGCAATCACTACTTGAGTATGTATTAATATGTAAATAAATTACTTAAACAATTTATCTTCAAATACTTTTTCATAAATTTCATAATTCCAGTCTACAGAAAAGTTAAAATTAAGTGTAAGAGATATGCTTATACGTAAAGCATATTACAAAATTGAAGATTATTTGGATGATAAAAATGCCTGGATTTGAAAATCCTTTCAGCATTATACAGTACTGCGGTTGGATAATTTTAAATTGAAAATGTTTAAAAGATTGACATCAGTGTTTCTCCTTTAGTAGGCCTCCTCTCTCCATTTTTATAAAGGAGGATTGGAGCTATAACTCACTACGCTGCTCTAAGAGAGAAAGGTTAGAGCTAAACCCACCACGCTGCTCTAGTGCGGATTGGTAGGTTACACATATACCAATAATGCTAAAGAGATATGTATATTTCCTCGCCATGTTATTCTTTACCAAAAGCGTGTGTTCACTTGGGATACATAAGTAAAACAATGTAAGCTTCTATCATTTAATACATACATTGATTTTTTTCTTATTACAATATTTCATACTTATACAATTGAAGATAACGTGCTTAAAATTTCATCCATTGTTCATATTCCAGATTGTGTCAAAAAGTGACAAATTTTTAAACATTTGTTACACAAATATATTTTGGTTGTATCGTGTCTCCGTTGAATAATCGCTTGTCTTCTAAACAACGGAAATTTAATAAAGCGATAAATTAATGAGGTCTTGACACGCGCAGGAAGTGCTTCTGTCAGATAGTCAACTTTATTAGTAGCATTGTGAAGATCTTGCTCCTATGGTATAGATTTAAATATTGTCAAATTTTACATAATTTTCAAATCAAATATACCGTTTTCGAATTATGCAAGCAGTACCCATGATTTATTTTGCAGCAACTTAAACTTTAAAGTACTCTCAATTATGTAGTATAACTTTTTTCCTATACCTAAGAAAAACGGGAATTTTGTGTCCTATGTTTTAGACCAATACATCAACTTCAGTTGATACCAATTTTTTAACAATATTGCTTCGGCGGATTACACGTGAAAGCGTAGCAAAAAGACAAACATATAGGAAGACCTTCGCATTTATTAAGTTATTATAGATGATTCCATGAACTGCAAATGCTATAAAAATAGCTATAATCTCATAAGTAACATTTCCCATAGCCGTACGTATAATGGGGTTTTTACGAATTTGTTTCCTGACGACTTTCCATCCTTACGGCGGGACGGTTGAGCGAAAAAAGGGGGTAGGTATACAAGAAAAGAGTCTAGAACAGTGTTTCCCAATGTGGAGCCCACGACCCACTGGGGGGCAATTTGATTGTTAAGGGGGGGGGGGGGGGGGGAACTCGATACGAGTTTAATTAAGGCTTTCGCTCTAGGCCATTTAACTGCAATGCTAGATTTCAGTGCCAAATTTAACAAAAAAAAAGGACTTTTTCTTCCTAAAACCTATTATTTAGGTTTTTCAATTGGACAATTAAATTTTTAATATTAAAATTTATGTGTGTTACCTAGGACGCAAAATAATTTTTAACGTGGGGCATGGACCAAAAAATGTCGGGAAACACTGATCTAGAAGGTCTTATTAGTATCAGATGTACTAGTTCAGAGGGTTTCTCCCACGAGGAACTGACCACTTTTAAAAAATATTTAAAAATACGCATTAGTAAAATCAACCTTGAATCGCCGATAAATACCAGTACTTACCGTAAAGAAAAATCCCAAACGTCTCTCGTTTCATTAGTAGAATGTCATATAACCTAAAGCGCCAGGTAGTAAATAATCTCATTACAAATCTTATTACAACGATGTTAAGTTACGTAAAACGAGATTAGTTAACGCTTTTGGCTATGATCCATTGTTATGCTCTGTAATCCTATTGTCACTATCACACAATCAGGGCAAGCAAACCCTTATCTTTCGTGTCATCGCTGGTGAGATTGTCATTCGACAATCGGAATCGTTAACGCATCGAATGAAAATAAAACTTATCAACACACTAAATGTATGATGTGCTCTTTTAATGAAAGTAATTGATGATTTGCTATTTTTTCGTCAATATATAACGACATTATAGCTAAGGCCAGGGATCAACAACCTATGGCTGGCGAGCCGCACGTAGCTCTTTCGATTTGAATTGGCGCCTCTTCAATCTATAACCAAAAAATAATAACAAAAAAATTATATCAATGGTCCCACTTATTTTAGAAAGCTAGAATATGACTCAGATAAAAATATGTTTATATTTTCATAGAAATAAATATTATTTATTAATTTCGTTTGTCGTCAAATATATAATTTTAATACCATATTATTACAAAATGTAACCGCCGTATGGTATCCGGCTGAGTAGACCAACCAAATAGACCAACCTGATTTCTTACCGAGGTGTCGTAAAAGGCGACTAAGGTAAGTTGCCCCACCGTGTGGTAACCGGTTCAGTAGAATAGACCACCCTCTTTCTTACCGAAGTGTCGTAAAATTCGACAGAGGTAAAGAAGTTGACGTCAGGCAGGAGGCCGATCGTAAAAACGCAGCCAAATCATGTGACAGCATGATTATAACATGTTGTACCGACCCCACTTAGAGTGGAATAAGCGTAGGAAGATGATGATTATTAAAAAATGTAAATTATTGACTATTTGGAATCTAGTATTTTTTTAAATTGTCACTTACGTTTTTTTAGTCTAAGAAGGTTGCCGACCACTGACCTAGACGGTTTTTGTTATAAAATGCTAGTGTATTGTATTTCGTCATTATGAAGAAAGTGATTGTTTTGTAACAATATTCATTTATTAGAAGTTTTCTGAAGTCGATTTCAAAAAATCCCAATTGCCCAGTGAATGCCATCAGAATCAAGAAAAGTAGATTACGTGTAATTCGATACGGTTATCTATTGAACTGTTTATGATGTTTATCTCTTATGTTCTTCACTGTACAGGATCGTATCTTAGAATGTTTATCTGTATGTTTCACCAATTGTTTATTACTCGCGTTATCTAGGTGTCTTATAATAGGATGATAAGGATAGATGAATTGTTTCGATACGCACGGATCTTTGAACAATGACACAGTACACTATAAATTTTAAGTTCTTATCATTTAGTAAGTAACGGCCTGTTACTATCCCACTGCTGGGCATAGACCTCTTCTATCCGTTTTTTTTTTTTTGGAGAGAAGGATTGGAGCTAAGACCTACCACGCTGCTCCAATGCGGATTGGTAGGTTACACATATCCCCAGAATTCTCTAGAGATATGCAGGTTTCCTCACGATGTTTTCCTTCACCGAAAAGCGTGTGCTAAATTGCAATTATCAATTAGACACATAAGTTTTACTAGAAAACTCATTGGTGCCTGCCCGGGGTTTGAACCCTAGACCTTCTCGAAAGAGGCGCACGGTGATGCCGCTGGGCTACCACAGCTACCTTATCATTTAAATATGATAGAATATTTAATACTTACCAAGACGCGTATAGTTATATAATTCAAATTTAAATTCAAAATTTTCTTTATTCTAATAAACGTGTAAACAAGTACTTTTGAATCGTCAATTCTACTGCTGGTTCGGAAAGCTGTTCCTACCGAAAAGAGCCAGCAAGAAACTCGGCGGTAGCTCTTTTTAACATAATACTTATAACTAGTTACATTAAGTCATTACTATCTTGTACAGGGTTGGACAGTAGCTATATCTACGCATTCTTATTGTCCAAATAATCCTCAACAGTATAGTAAGCTTTTCGTAACAACCTCTTTTTAAAAGTGTTTTTAAACTTCTGTAACGGCAAAGCTAAAATTGATTGCGGAATTTTATTATAGAATCTTATACCTAAACCCACAAACAAATTTCGTACCTTTGCAAGGCGCAAAGCAGGAGCCGCAAGCTTATGTCGGTTCCTACTTTGTCTATTATATACATAATAACCAAATGATACTAATCAAACGGAAAAAAACATTTTCCTAATCTCGTAACAAATATATATATTCCTTCAAACTGTATACAGTAAAACTGAAACATCATTATTGGACGTGCCTAATTAACGTTATAATTCTATTATACCGCTTATTTATCCTTAACTCAAAAGTATCATAAAAAATAATAAAACTAAGATCCTTTCACACGAATAAGAAAAATCTGGAAATAACCGATTTAGATTATCACGGTTTAATAATTTTAAATTAACGCAAACAAATCTCAATCATTTGTCCCAGTACAATAAAAGGATAAGATATAGTTATAAATAACAAATAGTGACGCACACAAACACGCGCTTAAAAATTCCATTATCGTATCATAGTTTCAATTGTGAATGTGCAGCCACCAAATCAATTCACTGTTTGGCCCACTTCGATAACATCTGGTGCAAGGACGCTAAGGTGCGAAACGGATTTACTAGTAAAATACGCACATGTGTGTCGACCTTCTATTGTAGCTACTCAAATTATGGTACAAAACTATGATAACTGAACAGTGAAAGCACGTGACTACCACTGTATACCGGCTTTAAGATTCGGTTTCCGGCAAAAGCGCTATTACTTTTATATAAAAAATGTTCTTAATTAAATTTTAAATGTAGAAGTATTTTAGCCTTGCTAGGTAATTTTTTTACAAAATAAAAAAAGAAACTTCAAAAAAATGAAAAAATAATTGGGTAGGTGGAACTCGATAGGTATTTTCATTTCTCGCGACCACGTGCCCCGAATAAGCTACGCTAACTTAAAAATTATCGGCAAAAATAGTATTTTATATATTCAATGTAAATTTTACTATTTTTTTTAATGTCCAAAAACAGGGATATAATTTGATCTGATTTAATTGAAATTTGAGGGATATGATTTTTTTGTAATAAAACCTAGCTATATCGATTTTTCTCCCCCACAACCTCCTGATATTATAATAAGATATTATACGTTAATTAATATATATATTATTATACGTTTCATTGAAAAAAAAATGTTGTACATAACAGATTAGATTGAGTTTAAGATAAGACCTTTAATATACTCGTAAGAGCAGACTTCGCAAATCAATATCGGCATAGTGATTCACGTATATAATTAAATTCTGCAATCCATATTAGCTTTAATTGAAATTGAGTACGAAGAAGATAATAAGCAATAGTCGAGGGTTATATAAATACAAAAAAGCTTGGATCTAAAAATCCTTCCAGCTTCATATTAACCAGTTTTAATTTTGACAATTAATTAAAAAAGCTCAACATAAAAGTATAACACATAATTATTTTTCATGGCCATCTGATTAATTTGTGACGGTTAAATACTGCTTTAATTTATTCTAATAAAGAGTATTTGATTTGAATTTGAATATACAAAAAAGAAATTATACAATATTTTCATCACTGACAACACTTAGTAGATTGGACAGTTTGGGAAACTTAATAAATTACTATTGTGTTTACTTCCAAACGATCTTGAAAAACATGTCTTTTATAATGATTCCGGATAAATAAATTGTTTTCAATATTTTATATATATTTTTTTTATATCAAACTTTGTTAAACCAATATGTAGATACGTATCAAATAGGGATATTATTTCAAAGCCGTGCCGGTCCGCACTAAGGGGTGTGTGGACCCAATTCGGGACATTAGCCGGGTGTTAATGCGTTTTTTTCTTAGACATGTGCTACTGCCAATTTACTGGCAAGGTGTGTTGTGTGGCGCCCGTGACGTGCGTGATTTGACGAGCTAGAAACTTGAGAGTTAGAAATTTGTAATGATTACAAATAATAAATATCATCCATACTAATATTATAAATGGGAAAGTCTGTCTGTTACGCTTTCACGCCCAATTCGCAGGACTGATATTGATGAAATTTGGTACAACTTATGCACCGGGCTAACATCAGCTAATCTCAGGAACTACTGGATCGATTTGAAAAATTCTTTTACTATAAGATAGTCTTTATTACATCACGCTAAGATAAATAGAAGAATAGCAGCAATAATAAATATTGTGAAAACAGAAAAATTTAATGCTTTCCTTGCGTGCGCTGAGTAAACGGTGATAAAAAATCATGTACTACAAAATTGTTCCCATCTAAAAGTTCTAAATAAGAGTCCGCCACAGCATGTGTCTAGCTTTTGAGGTTAACCCACTAGAAGCATTTTTATGGTTATCAAAAGACTATATTACGGATTTAATCTTTCCACGCGGGCGTAGCCGCTGGAGATTGCTAGTATAGGATTAAAATATTTCATATATGTCCCAGAGAAAAAAAAATAGTCATATTGCATTATAGAGGGTACTTAAACTATTAAGCTGAACGAAGTCGTGGGTACCACTACTATCAAATAATAAATAACAAACAATATATAATATTATATATAAATAAACTGCTAATGTTAAATATTACCACAACATACGAACTAGAGGTTTCTCTCGGGAACAAGTAAATTATAACAAATATTTGCGAGTATTTTTAAATTGTTGTGTTTACAACTCGTAACTGCGAATATCAATAAATATGTTGATTCTAAGGGTCGGTCTAATCTGTGGAAAAAACACTATATTTATATAATTACTTATATTAAAATAAATCCTTTAAATTATTAAACATTATTAAAATTAGATAGTTTTTTGAGGCTGAAATGAAACAAATAAATAATATGATAATGCATTAATTTAAAATTACAATAAGAATATGGCATTTGTATCTCAGTATTATTCTCATAATATCGTCAGCGATTAATTGAATTTCGATTAACATTTTTTTAAAGAATTCCATATTAAATAATATTATTATTTAAAGCTGGAATAAAAATCTACAAAAGTACTAAACAAATAAACTTAAATACTTCCGTTGAAAATAAATAAAAAAGAAAATAAGTATTCTATTTTTAAATACAACAACGTCGCATCAATCACAGTTCGTGTCACGTGACACTTAAGCATAAACGTTTCTAAACATGGGCATACTTATTTTAAGGAGAACTGTCCTAATTGCGTAGTTTAGTGTAATTTAATATAAGTAGTTAGTAAACACGAAAGTTTCACCGGCCTTGTAATTACGTTTCGCTGAATGTTTTGTACTTTTTAACTAAAGATAATCTACTACTGTACTATACTATGTAAATACATATTAATCATAGAGTTATTGTACTAGTGTAGGTGAACCATATTACATTTACACACATCTAGAGAGTCTACATGTGTGTGACGTGTTTGTTTATGGTTAAGGTCTGTGGTCATATTGAAAAGAGATCTGTTATTTAAGTTACTAAACTAATTAAAAGTCTAAATTTCATTATTTATTTTGATCCTCAATACAAGCATAAACCTCTTGATCAAAAAACTTTTATTGATCTCATTTATGGAAGGCATTAACCATGTGGTATCCGGCTGAGTAAAATAGACCACCCTCTTTCTTACCGAGGTGTCGTTAAATACGACTAAGGTAGGTTGATGTCGGGCAGGCGGTCGGTCGAAAACACGTAGCCAAATCATGTGACAGCATGTTTATAACATGTTGTGCCGACCCCACTTAGAGTGGGATAAGGGCAGGAGGATGATGATTTATGGAAAGCATTATTACTTTAATGACCACCACCTTTTGATATATTGTTCGCTATTTGCAACAAAATTGCGAATTGGACAAAAGATCTTAAAAGGATTACCGTTATATCCCGTTATTACTTTATATCATTCTTTTTGTCTAAAATTATTACGTCCTAGTCTTTGTTACTGATTCTATTGTCAAAGCCTCCTTGTAGGCCAATTGAAATTAATCGTTTTGATGTTTATTCGACTGAATAAATAAAAAAAAGTCTTACAATAAGTGCGTCACAACTTACGAGCAATTAAACGTTATTAGAGCAAATAGGCTTGTTTGAAAAATATTTGTGTTGCTGTTGACTAGGGTTGGTATCCAGAATATATGTTAACCAGGATATGAATATTTATTAAGCAGGACTATATGTATGGATATTTGACTGTCTACTTAAGTAGGACTATATATTTGACTGTCAACTGCTTATGAAAGATTAAGATAGATCTATATATATCATCATCATCATGGTGGCCTTTTATCAGTCCACTCCTGGACGTAGGCCTCTTCCCTCTCTTTCCACTCCCGGCGGTTTTGTGCCCGTTTCATCCAGTCACGGCCTCCGTGTCGCCTGATATCATCAACCCAGCGCTGCGGTGGTCTGCCACGCCCTCTGCTATCGGCTCTGGGTCTCCACTCTCTTTTCGCCCACCGTGTTGATTCCATTCTTCCAATGTGTCCCGCCAATGTCCACCTTTTTTTGCAATCACAGCCATGACGTCTCTAATTTTGGTCTTATTTCTGATCCAAGTGTTCCGTTTCCGGTCACGCAGTGATACGAAGCATTGCTCTTTCCGTTCCCCTCTGCGCAACTCTAAACTTTTCAGCTGATTTTTGCGTCAACGTCATGGTTTCCGTTCCATAGGTGAGCACGGGCATGACACATTGCTCAAACACCTTAATTCTTAAGTGGAGAGGAATTTTACCACAGAGAATCTGTCTGTTTGCTCCGAATGCTGCCCAAGCTTGTGCGACTCTTCGCTCTACTTCCGCCGTTTGATTTTTGAAGCCTAGTGTAATTTTATGACCCAAATATCTATGCTCTATTCCAATTTTAATATTAAGCAGGACTATATGTATGGATATTTGACTGTCTACCTAAGTAGGACTATATATTTGACTGTCAATGGTTTATGAAAGATTAAGATAGATCTAAATTTTCTATGCTCTATTCCAATTTTAATTTTTTTTTAAACTGTTATAGCTGATTGGTTAGATTGAAATACCGCGGATAAAAATTTATTGAAGTTCGCAATTTATCATACGTTATTTAGGAAAATATCGTAATGGAACCTAATTATCTCATGAGAATTCCTGAATATGTCTAACCTACCAATCCGTATTAGAGCAGGTGGGTCTAACCTCCAACCCTTCTATTCAAACGATGTGAGGAGGCCTCTGCCCAGCAGATATACTAGCAGAAAACTAGTAGGCCACCATTAATTAATTTACCATTAATTGGTTCAATGCTCATATCAACAAAAACTCAATATATAATCTTTCCTAAATATGATTACGATTTTTGAAATTTATATTTACTGTCTGAGAAGTTGCATAACACTTGAATCCTAAATTTTTTATGATTAATATAATAATGTTTAATCATATTTTAATCCGTATCAGCGTATTTATTTATAACAATCGCAGCTTTGTGAAGCTTTTAAGCTCTTCAATTTTCTCATTCGTAAATCATCATCCTCCTGCCCTTATCCCACTCTAAGTGGGGTCGGCACAACATGTTATAACATGATTCGACCGGCCGCCCACCTGACGTCAACTTACCTTAGTCGTATTTTACGACCCCTCGGTATGAAAGAGGGTGGTCTATTTTACTAAACCGGATACCACACGGTGGGTCAACTTACCTTAATTCGCCTTTTACGACACCTCGGTAAGAAATGAGGTTGGTCAATTCTACACAGCCGGATACCACGCGGCGGTTACTCATTCGTAAATAAGAATGATATTCATGGATTATTTATATGCATTACTATGAAAGATGAAACTCGTAAGTCCATTTAGTAATTATATCCATGGGAGGCATCTTTGTGATACCATATATATATTTTATAGGAGCCAATTGAGGCTTTTCTAGGTTATGTTGACGAAAGATCAGAGCAGACGGCGCCACAGATCCGATATATTACGCCTACTTGAGATCGTTATGGACCCCTCCTTAAATGTGTCTAGACATATTATAACGTTAACCACATATATATTGTTAACTACAGAACGGTTTAGATTAAGTGTAAGAAATATGCTTATACATTAGGTATATTACAAAATTGAAAATGTTTAAAAGATTAACCGCCGAGTTTCTAGCCGGTTCTTCTGGGTAAGAGCAACATTGCGAACCGAACCAGTTATAGCTTCATAAATCATATTGATCCTTGACGATTCAAAAGTGCTTGAAAGAGCTGATTTGAATTATTATTTTAATTAGATCTGAAACTTTTTTCAAGAAGCAAATTTAACTTAATTACTCACTGAAATTTTTGCAGTGCTTATATATATAGAATCTTTGATAATACATACCAATATTATAAATGCAACACAGTATTTTTTTGTTCATCCTACTTTGACCTTTGAACCGATCGATGCATCGAAAATTTTTGATGTATAGTTAAAAGGCTGTAGAGTTAGACTCTTTATCTCTGTATTAATATAATATTTTTGGTAAGACATTTCAAAACCCATTTTGTTATAAATAAATATTTAAGTTAACATTTTTCTTCGTAACTTACAGCTACGTTATTTGATGCGAATGCAGTTTCGTTCCTAACTATATCGGGCACTCCTTAAAAGTATAACGATATATTCTTTGAAGAACGTTATATCCTCATTATTGAGATAATAATGTTGAAATAAAACTAAAATATCTTATATTAACTTTATATATTTTAATTTATTTATGTAATTTTTAATGTAAAGAATAGTTCTGTAAAAACTTTAAATTCCCCTAAAATGCAAATACATTTAAAATTGTACAATGAGTTAATTGTTCTTGTACTAAAAACACATCAACTCAACAAGTACTTGAGCTATAAAGGACAAAAAGTCCTTAACAGTACTAGAGCAGAAATTCAGTAAACTCTTAATGTCAATGGTGCTTTCCCAGTTCCTATAATTATGTAAGTTATTCCCCACGCAAGCGGTGAAGGGAAGTTATGAGTGAAGCCTGTCAAGAGCGGAAGACATTAGTCGCGACGTCCTGGCAGCCCTCCGCTCCGGTCCCCTCTGAATTTATCGCAATTCGATACCGATGGTGTATTAAACAACCAACGCGAGCGAGAGGGCATACAACATTGATTTACTGGTATATTATAATTGTAAGGATTTCTAACATTCAAGAAAATGAAACTCAATACTTACATAACTACGTACAAAACATTAAGATTTGTGAAGCCTGATGACGCTTTGGTTACGGAGCAAAACGATTGTCGTAAGCGTCGTAGTAAGCTTGTGTAGTGCCTGTGTGGTGTGTTTTTTTATACGTGTGGTGACTGGTCCTGCATGTATAAGGTATAAGAATGTTGCCTGCTTCCTACACTTAACATTACATGGATTCTCTTAACTATATTAATTATATAAACTAATATATACAAAGTTATGTATATCTTTTTTTTAATATATATTTTTTTAATATTTATAGTTATTCTTTTACTATAACCCGCGTTTCTAAAAAAAAATATGTATCTTATACATACAAAATTAGTTAGCGCACATATCATAAAACTTCAACACCAACAACACACTTCAATTAATTAATTCCAATATTAATTTTTACATCTCAACTTTGTTTAGAATTTGTCCGAACTAGAAGCTACTGCTAGTTTATCCTCAAATCCAAGTCTCTTGTTCCAAAAATCACATCGTCCTAAATTCCAACTATCTCCCTATTCTCAATAATGTATTTTGTTTTCCAAATACATTATAATCTTTAGTATACGAACTTTTCTCATCACATTGAATGTTTGTATTTAAGTCTACACGACCTTAAGTAACCGTTCGCATGTTTAGAATCAACGCTTTATTATGGCCCATATTTTCATAGAAAATATGATGGTGAAATTATATGAGTGTAGGCTTGCCATCCGGACCCATTGTTAAGGACATTGTACTAGTTTAATGATTTTCGTGATTTCTAGGAATATAATATATTAGGGAAAAAAATACACAATACAAATACAAAGATAAAAAATCTTTCTACGATTATAATCCAAAATAAAATTGATAAGCTTCTATATTCTGTAGAGTATCTACTCTCCAACCCTTATACGTGTAACATAAATTTATTAATGTAAATATATGAATAACTAAAGCTAAACATTTACACACCTTCGTGAGTAAATTCTCAAATCACGAAAAATAAAATTTATATGTTATATGTTTAATACCAAAAATGAGATAAAATTAAATAATCATTTTTGAAATAGAAGAATGAATTTAGACGAATTTAATTTATGAACGTTACATCATTCAAAAGACATGCAGCAAAGCAACAAACGTAAAATCCTTCTTAGTGCGTGCGCCACAACATTGTATTCAAAAGGCTTGTATAAAAAGTAGGATTCTATCATTTATCATGGCAACCCCAAATGCGTGTGAGGGCGGGCGGTCATTGGCTCGCCTTGTCTAAAAGTCGATAAAAATATTAAATTATTATTAATATTTTTGCTTGTAAGTGCTTTTATGATATAAGCGAGGCTAAGGTTTTTGGAGTTAGTACAAAATAATTTCACGCTATTGTGAGTACACGCCACGTTTATGATATTGTAAAAAAAACTTATTAATATAAAAAAAACAATTAGAAATGCGAATATATTTTATTGTTAATCATGTTTCTTGTTGTAATTTGTAGGAGAAACGAACTTAATATAATAAATGTTTGTATAGGAAGGCACATATTTTTCACATTATTGATGGTTTCTCTAGAAACTTATGATGATTTTCTCGTGCAGTTTCTATGCTTCTTCCTAAAATAAGATGCAGATCACTTATATTCTCCTCTGGTACTAAATCCAGATTGCAAATTCTTGTTTCATAATGGTAGCATATGAATCAATTATCAGCAATTTCTGAACTGGCAGTACAATCGACGATATAATAGAACATGCAACAATAATTAAATCAACAAAAATTAATAAACGCGTTTCTAAACATCTACAGTGAAAATTTTGTTCCTTATTTAAATAAACAGTTTAATTTTTTCATAAGAATAACGGAAATTTGACATCCAAGAGAGATTATTTATTTAAAATTTTTGTTTCCAATAACATTAAAAAACTATGTTTTAACTTCTTAATTATCACATATCGACCTCATTATAAAACTAATTAAGTTTCTTATCCTTTTTTTAGTTTTTTGTGTCGTTTGCTTAGGTTGTAACTCAGAATTACAAATTACAATGGTGGTCGCATAAATATTTCGGATAAGCGACGAACTTGTACCATGACATATGCGGGCTTTGAGATGCAAAACATAGTTTTGTATTTCTAAGAAATAAATTTGTAATTAAATACAAACACAATTGTCATTAGATACAATTGTTTAAAATAGCCTAAACCTTCCGGAAGAATTGCATTACCTTTTAGTAAAAACCTTTCAAAAATTTGTTGATTTTTTGAGAAAATATATCAAATCTGATAGACAGCTTTTGAGATCTTTGTTTTGTAATAAGTATAGATATAGATACTACAGAAACATTGAACTCAAATATTTCCTTTAAACCTGGTTTTTGCGCAAACGATATTACTGCAAGTAGATACACAACAATGGCACAGTTATATTTGACCAACATGATACTAAATCGAATGCACAATAAACAGATACCGTAATATTTCTCTTTTTCGCTATTATAGACGATCCGTTGTTATCGAGCGGAGAAAGCCTCGATAAAGGAAATCGTGGGAGTTTACTTACCAAAGAAAGTAAATACGAAACGCCAACATCAATGCCGAGCGATTATAATTATCGGGTTTCTAGTAACACACCGTTTTTTGGCATCGTTTTTGTATAAATATCGTTTGTTTGTTGAGAGTGAAATTATGAGGCCGTATTCCGCCCAACCATGGTAACCTACTAATTTTGTAAAGTATGTAAGTTGGAAAAAAAAGCTGTGATAACCCAACCGTGCGACTCTACAGAGAGGTGCACGAGTTCAAATCCTGGGCAGGCAACCAATGAGTTGACTATTAAAACTTATGTATTTATTGATAATTGCAATTCATTACGCTTTTCGGTGAAGGAGAACATCCATCAAACCTGTTTATCTCTAGAGAATTCTAGTGATATTTGTAAACTACTAATCCGCATTAGAGCAGCGTGGTAGGTCTCAGCTCCAAACCTTCTCTCCAAAAACGGAGAGAAGAGGCCTATTCTCAGCAGTGGGATAGTAACAGGCCGCTACGTAATACTTAATTATGTCTAGAAATGTCTAGCAATTAAATATGGCAGAAGAAGACTCATAAGCTATCATGTATTTCAACCAAAATATACATAAAAAACATCATCATTCTCGTGTCCTTATCTCCAATCCTTCTCCTCAAAAAATTAAGAGACCCTATGCCCCTATAAAAACTATTACTAAGCTGAGACTATAGAGACATTAATTTATAAATATAGCTATATATAGCGCGGCCTTGTCGATTAATATTAACAACCCGATAATAATAAATCAATGTAGCTAGTAAAGTGAAAAAGCGATAACTTAAATTTAAACGCATTACAAAAATATTATCTTCTATCTGCAATCATATACGCTCTACGTTGAGGCATAAATTTATAAATATAATTTCTTGTTCGTTAAAAAGGGTCATTATAAAGATTTAATCACCTAATTAAAACGAAATCACGAATTTTTTTCAACACTTTAATATTAATCGTTGACATTGTTAATTCCGCATTGTACGAATATCGGACCTGAAGTAAATCTTAAACACGTTGATACTGCAACAGGAAACGGAGAAAAAAGCCGTAATAAGCGGACGATGTATTGAATATCAATGAAGATTGACCACCTGCGCCCGCACACAAGTGACACTGAATGAGCGACGCGTGCGCGGAAAACGATGCTGCGTCGTATATACCAGGGGTCGGCAACCTTTTGAGTTGGAAGAATTGAAAATTTTGAAAAAAGTTGAAAATTTTTAAAGAGACACAAAAATGCGAATTAAATTCCACATGGAGGCATCCGACGATGTCATTTGAAAGCTTCCGACGGACTCACGACACGTGAGTCCGTCGGGGGAGGGATGCGGTAAAAATCGAGTACAAGTGACTGAGCATATTTAATCCTCGTTAATCGTTTCAGAACGATTTTTAAATATTATTTTAATATTTAATATTTGCGTTTGGAATTAAAAAACCGCATCCTAAGAGACGCATATGGCTGGTGGCTGGTGAGACGCAGGTTGTTGACCCCTGATACTAGTATTAATACGCCTTTATATAACATCTATGCCTATACTGCCTGTCGTTAGCAAGTGACTTTGGTGATATAGAGATTGCTTCCAACTGCCTTCCAAAGTCACGTGGGAGGTCGCTGCTATTGAAAATTATCATTCTATCATATTCAGCTTTTCCGTAAACAAGTCAAGTGTACTAATGCAGAACTGAAATCATCATCATCTTCCTGCCCTTATCCCACTTTAAGTGGGGTCGGCACAACATGTTATAATGCTGTCACGTGATTTGGCTGCGTTTTTACGACCGGCCGCCTGCCTGACGTCAACTTACCTCTGTCGTATTTTACGACACCTCGGTAAGAAAGAGGGTGGTCTATTCTACTAAACCGGATACCACACGGTGGGTCATCTTCCCTTAGTCGCCTTTTACGACACCTCGGTAAGAAATGAGGTTGGTCTATTCTACTCAGCCGGATACCACACGGCGGGTCGACTTACCTTAGTCGCCTTTTACGACACCTCGGTAAGAAAAGAGGGTGGTACTATTCTATTCAGCCGGATACCACACGGCGTTAATGCAGAACTGAAATCATTTTATATTAATTATTATTGTGATACTACTCTAATCTTTCTCTTTGATGGACCCTTTGATAGAAATGTGAATGGCTTATATAATTTTGGGAGTTGGATGTTTCAGAAAAATTTGCAATAGAATTTTGTTGAACGCGAATTTTGAGAAATTTAGGTACTACCAGAAAATCTATTTAGAATCAGCATAAATGATCATCATGTCTTTTACAGCAGACAACATAAATTATAAAAATAATAGCGCTTAAGCTAAAGGTTTATTTTATACTATTATCAATATAGCAAGGTTTTATTCACTATGTGTCAAATTCAAGTCTATAAATCAAAAAGTAGGTTCTATATTACGCTGTTTGCTCTACGTCAAAAAAGTTATTTAAGAAAGTTTTTATATATTTCAGTTTTTTATATTAGATAAATTGAACTGATCTATTTTAACATATATTTCATGTAAATCTAACGGGTAAATCTGATATCGAGAGAAAATAAATCTCTCTCAGTGTTCCCGGATCGATCTAATTTTTGTGATGGAGATATTTGGAAGGTTAGAGAGTGACAGAGGCGACTGTTACAGTCCACGCGAACAAAGTTGCGGGTAAAAGCTATTTATATAATATTTCTTTTGATTTATATGAAAAAATATGTCACAGACAAACAAAAATAAATGACGATCATTCATTTCTTCCCCTCGCGCAACAAAGGAAATAAAGAATTGTCAGAGATATGGCGTTAAAAATCAACATTTGACGTACAGACCAAGTGTTTCAAGTTCTTTGTGTCGATGTAAGATTTAAACACGCGTTTCATTATACTTTTATTACGTCCGCGATGCGTCCACAGAAAAACTTCATACATGAAAAGCTATAATCGGTTCACACGGAGTCATTTTATACAGACAGCTTGGCTACAGTCTTATATCTTCTTAGAAAATCTCGCTCAGAACATACAAGTATAGTGGCGGATTTCCGCGACTTTTTTTCTATAACCGCGTTTTAATTTTCTTATTATTCGTGTGAAGGGATTGCAATAGGATTTTTATAAATAAAATTAAGTGTATATTGGAATGTAAAAAGGTTTAAACACTACCCTTATATATAAAAAAAATTAGTTCTAATTGCAAAATTCTAAGACAAAACTTCAAAAACGGTCAGACGGTTCAACGGTTAGAGTGCAGTGAAGAAAGGTATTGATTTTTTTGTCATAACAGTGACTTCATATCCTTAGAGAATTTCTAGAATCAATCAATCCGTATCATCATTCTCCTGTCCATATCACATTCTAAATGGGGTCAGCGCAACATGTTATAAACATGTTTTTACATAATTTGGCTAAGTATCTTACAATCAGCCGCCTCCCTGACGTCAACTTACATTAGTCATCTTTTACGACACATTTTACATCTTTACCTCGTTAAGTAATGAAAGTTGTCTACTCCACTAACTTCACACGGCGGGACAACTTAGTTTAGTAGTCTTTTACGACACCTCTGTAAGAAATGGGAGCTGTCTATTCTACTCAGCCGGATACCACACAGCGGGACAACTTACATAAGTCGCCTTTAACGACATCTTGGTAAAAAATGAGGGTTGCCTATTCTACTCAGCCGGATAGCACACTGCGGGGATTTATCAATCCACATTGGCAGATAATAAAGCAGCTTGGAGAGATTAGGTTGTTGTCCGAATTCCGGAAGTACGTTACATAAAGATACTTAAATCCTATAATATGAACCATTGCCTATCAAAACCGTTTGAAAATTCGTGTAGTGTGCGTTTAAATGTTAAAAAATTCCATTTTTGTTTATACTCCGGCTCAGTCCGCTCAGGTTAAACCTGCCGTCTCTTTGCACAGTTTTAAATCTTTTTTCAAGACGAGTCTTGGAGACATGACTTTAATATTTTTTTATATACACAGAGATAGCATCGTTATCAAAATGTATAAATCTAATCAAGAGGAAACAGTTCCAATTTCGTGCATCAATTTAAATAATATTTTATAAGTTTATGTATGACATATTGCATAGTATTAAAGTTGAAGAAGTATAAAAAATTGTTTTGTGGCAAATTGCAATAAATACCGTAGCGCCTTCAAAACGTGTGAGTGTAGAAGAACCCCTTAACTTGGAAGAGTAAAAAAACATAGTTTGTAGTGTGATATCATAGATGCTATTGAACTAAGGATTCCTAAGGATTCCAATGTATCAAAATTATTCAGTCAGTTCCTTCTAGTCTATCCTTCTCCCCTTATCCTTCTGCCCTTATCCCGCTCTAGGTGGGGTCAGCACAACATGTTATAGACATTTTGTCACACGATTCGTCTAGGTATGCCTGACGTCAACTTACTTTAGTCGCCTTTTATGACTTCTCAGTAAGAAAGAGGGTGGTCTATTCTACTCAGTCGGATACCACGCGGCAGTTTAACTTACCTAAGTCGCCTTTTACAAAATCCCGATAAGCAACATAGTGGTCTATTATTCTATTACTTATTTTATTAGTACACTTAAGCGTGTGATATACATTTTGCGTATTCAATAGAAATATATAATTTAAGTTTCGTGATTTCTAACAAGTTTTACTTTAATGTAAAGCTGATGACGAATTGTACATAAGGTTTTTTATACAAAAAAAAATTCTAGTTGCCAATCCTTTTACTCCCGAATTCTACTTACATCGCTTGTCCATCACAGCTCGCTGTGAACAAAATACCCTAAATAATAATACTTACATACACCTAAGTGTACAATTAACTGTGTTTCGTTACGCTTTCTCCACATTTTACCATATCTACCGATAAAAGTCTTGTAATGATAATAAAGTCGTGATATCATCAACCGTAACTTTATAGCTTATGCATAGTAATACTTCGGTCTTAATAAGCGCCTTTTAATCTGATGTCTTACTTCTAATCAAGTTTTACATTTTCTGATAGCCATTTTAAATTCCGTCCTCTTTAAAAGATCTAATGAAATTTAAAAAAACATTTTTAATCTTTTTTTGAACTAACAAAGACTACAGCCATAGATAATAAATACACTATATAGGCTAACTCTAGGAGTCTATTTTTCATAAATAGAATAACTCAAACGA
The DNA here is from genome assembly GCA_029227775.1 of Morpho helenor. Lineage (NCBI taxonomy): Eukaryota > Metazoa > Arthropoda > Insecta > Lepidoptera > Nymphalidae > Morpho > Morpho helenor. Next base: position 6,154,582 of record JARGCU010000019.1, on the reverse strand, counting down.
ATTTATGTTTATATGTAATGGATTCCTTTGACTTCTACAACTTATACTAAAATAAAATCTTAAACAAAAAAAACATTAAGAATTGTATATAAGCGGTTGTTGTTGTCAAGTGTTCTTAACATGTTTTGCTATATTATATTAGCTATTATTATCTTATATTATATTATATGTTATCTTATAGTGCGAATGACATCTATACTATTAATATATACAGATGTGTTTAGGTTAGATGTGATTTTTGAAACGGAGATAATTAAAGAGTTGTAAAACAACTAAAACTTTTACTTAAGTGATTTTTATTTCCACACTAAAGTTGCGTGCAGAAATTAGTATGAACTTGAACTTGAATAAGTATCTGCTGTTTTAGCTGTTAGCTGTTTTAAATAGGTAAAACTCAAGACAGTTGATTCTTATTATAATAGGTGCGCCCCGAATTTGATTTGCTGGCACAGGTGAAAGCGACCCTGCGGTTAGCTCCGGTCGGGGGTTCGATTTCCACTTAGGGCCAAATTTTTTAATAATTCCTTGATTCGAGTCTGCCGAGGTGTCGTAAAAGGCGACTAAGGTAAGTCGACCCGCCATGTGATATCCGGTTGAGTAAATTAGACCACCTTCTTTCTTACCGAGATGTAAAATAGAGCTATGGTAAGTTGATGCCAGGCAGCGTCCGGACGTAAAATATGTAGTCAAATTATGTGACATGTTTATAACATGTGCCGACCCCACTTGGAGTGGAAGTGGAAGTGGAGGCGGGCAGGAGGATTATTTTATTTATTTTTTCATCGCATCTAGAAAGATCGATGCGTAATTACAGCTGGAGAAATAGTCTAATTCGCATACTTCATTTTACTAGGAAATTTTTGCATAGGACAAGCTCTACAAACGATGGCAGTTATCGTGGGATTCTTGTAAGCACTTTAGAGAGCGCATGTGAACCGTGCGTTACAATAGGCCAAGCACACACGATGTAGCCCTGATTTAGAAGTGACATTACGACTAACAATACGTCGTATGGCGTAATCATAACATAATTACACCGCGTAGGATGCATGGGAACGCGTATTTTCCTTTTACAAATGTTATCCACAATAGCAGCCATCTATTAAGTTCGTTATAATCGTGTAACATTAAATTTAATTAGATTCATTTATATACGAATAACATACTTTCAGTTCATTATAAAATGCATTTCCTTACGTATATTATACAGTTTAACTCACTGTATTCTAATTCTTAAAATTACACTCCAAAATTTTTGTATAAAGGGCAGAAAAAGAATATGTCAAACATCGACATGGATTTTTTGAAAAAAGTAAGGGACAATGTAGCGAAATAAAGGGATAATTAGCATTTTATACGAGAAAGGGATTGAGATTTTTTGGAAATAAAGAGTTTGGTGTTTAGATAGAACACAAGCATCGAGTTTTAAATACGAAAAATAAAATAAGCTAAAGGAAAGGACGTTCAATAATGTAAATTGTTTCTTACACTATAATATAAATGACTACATTTATTTTTATCATCATCTTCCTGCCCTTATCCCACTCAAAGTGGGGTCGGCACAACATGTTATAAACATGCTGTCACACATGATTTGGCTGCGTTTTAATGACCGCCCACCTGCCTGACGTCATCTTACCTCAGTCGTATTTTACGACTCCTCTGTAAGAAAGAGGGTGGTATATTCTACTCAGCCGGATACCACGCGGCGGATCGACTTACCTTAGTTGCCTTTTACGACACCTCGGTAAGAAATGAGGGTGGTACTATTCTAATCAGCCGGATACCACACGGCGTATTCACAGGTTTTTATGTGGGTTATAAAAGACTTATCGACTTCAATGTACCTTAGTCACCTTTTACGACACTACGGTAAGAAATTAGGGTGGTCTATTCTACTCAGCTGGACAGCACACCTCATTACATGACTATACCAACTTATATTTTAAAAACCTTTAAAATATATTTATTCTTATTTCATTACTAAAATCAATACTGCAAATACATTTATAGCCTTTTATCTTGTTTGTCTCAGTTGATATCACCGAATAAAAATAATTTTCCCAAGTTAAGAGAGCATCGAAGTTTACTGCCGTATAATTTAGACATCACGAGGCACCTTTTATTGTACAGTATTAATGTGCCGCCTACTAAGACGCGATAAATTATCGTATAAACTCGATACCAATCTGTTATTTGCTTGTCACAAAGGTAAAAAGATAGTAAATATTTTAGTTCTGGCTCGTGATAAATTGATAACATCTATTTGGTTCACAGGATTTATAAGGCCATTACTGTTTTTTTTTAATAAGCGCTTCCTTATGCTTTCCTCTACCACGATTTTTGTCACTTAACTCGATTAAACAATTCATAGAAGTAGGCGTTATTTTTTGGAGTAGAATAGCACAAAAGTTATGATGAAATTGTTTGGTATAATCCGGGTTTCTTAAGAAAATCTATGTAATGCTAAGTGTATGAAGCAAAAACCGTTCACATACCATATACATGCAGGCCTAGTTACCACACGTATAACAATACCACCACCACACACTCTCTCAATCTCTACGATCGTCTCGTCCCGTAACCGAAGCATCATCAGGTGTTAGGCTCAACGACTAAATCGTAATGCTGATGTTTTGCTTCCTGCAGAGTATGAGAACAGTTTCTGCTTTCTACACTTAGCATTACATAGATTTTCTTAACATAGCGCGGATTATAGCAAAATAACTTTATTATAACTTTTGTCGAGTAAAAACAGTGAGTTCAAAAACAATTTATAGAATTAGGCGTTACTTTGTGGAGGTCTATAAAACAAAAGGAATGATAATATTAATTAACTGTAATCCGCGATTATTATGTTTAGTGATTACAAAATTACCCAGTACTCTATTTAATGCGATTTACTGGTTACTTATATGCCAAGAATTTTCAACAGAGATATTTTCCCATGATTTAAATTAACGCTATTTTGATTGAAGCTTAGTCATCACTTACATTCAAAAGAAATACTAAAGCTCCTACCTATATTAAGAAAAGAAACCCTAAAATACTATAAACAATGAATGTTAGTAACACGACAGTATAAAAAAGTATATCATAGCTTTTTTAATATGGAATTCCGTAAAGTAACGCCTACTTCGATAAATTAACAAGACAGTGTTCATGAAAAAAACAAAAAATATATAATATAATAAAATTAATTAGTTACAATTGTTGACCAAATGTACTTATTTCACAGTCTGATGACCTACCTCTTTTTTGTCAATAGTCTCATCGTAGCGTGTAACACGCGATATGGTGTTTTTATATCACTTATTACGACGACCTCTACCTATGACCTACAAACGATTAACCAAATGTACTGTGGCTAGGTAATAGCCAAACTAATATTATTAATTCCTTTCTGCGGCATATTTCAAAACAAATTAGGTCATGTAAGAGAGAATCAATTTAAATTGAAATAAATAATGTACCATAGTACATCTAAACATCATACGTATTCCAACCATATTTATGTATCCGGCGGAATTAAATTGCAAATGAATAGCGAGACTGCGCCGGATTACATCTACTTCCTCGCTAAAATTTTTATTTAACCCAACATTGTCCAACGCCTAATATGGAACCACTTAGTGAAATGGTCCAACAAACATTTTATATATAAAACTTAAATTTAAATACATTATTATTATAGTATGTATATAAATCAAACTATGCGAGCGATTCATATATATATATATATATATATATATATATATATATATATATATATATATATATATATATATATATATTTATTTATATATATATATATATATATATATATATATATATATATATATTTATTTATTTTTAATTTTACTGCGGCTGTTTGTTATAATGCCGTCTGCGAGTCCAGTACTCGGCGGCCACAGTTTTGGGCTTTGCTCCAATTACAGTTATGTGGTCATCCTTTTTGGTGTCACACCACTGTACATTACATACATATATACTTAAACTAACTATGTAAGGTTAATTGTTAGGTTTAATATTATTTTGTTCAGTGGTACTTATTTGTATTTTGTATTTGTATCGTGGTGTGAGAACAAAAAGTTTTTTCTATTCTATACTGATACTAAGGATGCCAAAAACCAATTCCTGTATGGCTCATATCAATTATTGTATTAACTTAATTTATAACTTATTTAGAAAAGAAAAGATACTTAAGTCTAGCAATGGGACAGTAACAGACAGCTATCTATATTCACGTATTAAATTTTAATATTTTATAAAATATAACTCAAATTTCTTATTTCTTCCGTTAAGATTTAATCCGGTAAACACAAATGCATTGGTATAAATATATTTCGTTACATTGGAAGGCACATGATGAGTTTATATCAATTAGATAGATAAGTTATAAAAGAAACTCGAAATTGTCTAGCTGTAATTTGCACGTAGTACATAGATTCGAACTCCTTAATAACAGTTTACCTTTCACGTCTATTGTATAATAGTTATGTTGAGTAAAATGTTCCCAATACTTTCTTGGTGCTGACAAAGTGATGAGACGCTAAGAAGTAAAAACAAAGTAAAAGCGCCTTGCATGTATTAGTTTAAGAGGCAATGTCAAAGAGAGCAGAGTGACTGAGGTGGCGGCGACGCGGATGTCGACGCATTTAGCCACTTCCAAAGGATTCGCACCGGGCAGCGACCAGCGGCGTGAGTTCGTGTTGCGAATTGCTTGAACTAATTTTGGCCTTGGTGTATTTTATGGACGGAAACGTTAAAGATAAAGATTTATATTGTCGAAGCAAAATATTTACACTACCGAGTTTTCATATAGAGCAAGAGGTCTCATTGCGTTTTAAATGTAGAAATGCTATAAAATAGTTTCTCGTACTGTAATGTATCTTCTATTGAAAAAAAAGTAAGTATATAGTTGAACCTAAAAATTTGTAAATAATTAAAATTGTTAATTTAAATGAAAAAAATTCTTGACAATGATTTAAATTGGGCAAATGTGGACGCCATCTTATTTAATCAATATTTAGTTGAATTGAAGCTACCAATGGTATATACGATACGCGACACGATACTTAGAAAAGTATCGTATCGCGTAGTTTTTTCTGTATGTCGCGTAGTAGGTATGTTAGAAACCCGACAAGGCAAGGAAAATCTAATTCTTATTTTAAAGTTGGATCCGATTTTTCGAGTAGTTGTATGTTTTACGCTAGTGATTTTCGTACAGCTGATTCCATTTCAAGCATTATCTTGAAGCATCTTCGCAAAATACCTTTCAAGTCTAGACCTTTCCTCGTTGATAAGTAAGAGCAATATCTCATGCATGTCAACTTATAACTGCATACTTACAAACTTACATTAACAAAGTATCAAAGAATGCGTCTCATTTTCGAATAACCTACACATGAAACACATCAGTTGATGTAAATAGCATATTTATCCAGTATAAGAAATGGTATGCGCATCTTTTGTGTTTATTCAGCGAAAAATGCGATGAAATAACTTGCAAATAACTCGTTTATAAATAGATAGCAGGTGATAGTCCTTGAATAGTTGCAATGTACGCGTGCCAACATGCCGGCCTTGTGACCTATTACGCGGCCTTGCAGATGTGCCGAATGCAGGTGCAATATTACTTATTAAAGAATTCATTGTGCATTTGTGCCGAATGTAATTGTCTCTCAAAGTAACTTACACATTACGCACTTAATACATGTGAAAATTCCGAAACATGTGTTGTACGATGAACATTAAAAAAAAAGTATACAATAACATAGCATAAAGTTTCACGCCGTGTGGTATCCGGCTGAAATAGAATAGACCAACCTCATTACTTACCGAGGTGTCGTAAAATACGGCAGAGGTAAGTTGACATCAGCCAGGCGACCAGTGGTAAAAACGCAGCCAAACGTGACAGCATGTTTATAACATGTTGTACCGACCCCACTTAGTGTGGGATAAGGGCAGGAAGATGATGATGATGAACATAGCATAAAGTTTCCTTAACCTATCTCCAAGTACCAAGATTTAAATGATTTATAGAAGCATGCGTTACTTTGCGGAACTCCATAGTACAGAAGTTACAATAAAATGACTTTGCTGTAATCCGCGTTTATTAAGAGAATACATGCAATGATAAGTGTATGAAGCAGGTGATCACATACCACATACATGCAGGCCAACACCAACACTCCATACAAGCACCACACACACTCACTATCACAGACTCTACGATTGTTTCGCCTCGGGACCGAAGCATCATCAGGAGGATAAGCTCCACGAACATAATCGTAATGGATTACGATGCATTACAATTACGAACAAAATCGTAATACACTACAACAAAATAACTTTATTGTAACTTCAGTACTAAGATTTAATTTTTAAATTTAAACTTTCGTGAGTAGTATTCATAGTTTCGAATCCATCCAGGGCACTTATTCATGAGCTCTTTACACGACGTTATTGTGGTGGAAACAGTATGGATTCGAAACAAGTCCGACTAACCCGATAGAATAAGACGTGATTATAAGCGGTTTCTATATATAACCAAGATTTAAGTTGCATGAAATAATTAATGTTTCTGAATGCAATTTTGATATTTCCAGTCTTGCTGACTAACCGATATTCGGTGTTTTTCATCGATTGACGATATAAAAATACTATAATTAAGTAGCTGTATTTATCTACACAGCATATCTACGTAGCTGTATATCTACATGCACACACACGCACAACGCCAATGACACACAGACACACACACAGACACGCTATAATTAAGTAACTTAATATAGTAAATACTTTTTAATATTTATATAACTTAACTACCTTTGTTATGGAAGAGCGAGACCTACTGACACAAGCATTTCTTATACTTACAAGGTCTTTAGTTCTTGTAATGAATTATTGAAGTAATAAATATTTTTGTATTTGTATTTGTATTAAAGGTCTTTTTTAATAAGAGAATACAATTCACCACCCCTAATGTACAAAGCTTTATAATACCACATAAAAGCATTTATCTACAAGAATATTTATGACTAAATTGGCTAATTATTCTCTCAACTTTGGCATGCGTATGGTATCCTTGATTATTAAATATTTATGGTATATTCTAAGATTTTTCGTAAAGTTATAAGTTTGCTTATACATATCTATGGGTAAAAACAGATCGTTAGCACTAATGTGCTTTAGAATTATAACAAACATCTGCGCTGGCATTCAAGGCTATAATGCGGCATTGCTTATTTACAATATCAAAGAAAGCAATTCTCTATACTTATCAGTCACGATTTATATGTACGTGTTTAACTGCAATGCCATACGGTACCTTGTCAGCTATTCGATGACACACCCTATAATATATATCTAGCTTAATTTCTAAGTATGGAAATTTAAAAGTTTAAAAAGTCTCAAGGGTAGTCTAGTGTTAGCATAAATAATATCTTTATTAGCTAATTCTTAACAGTGATAAAATGAGCCCTTATCATTAGGTTTAACTAACACAATCCACTGAGAGCGGCATATCTATACTAATATATAAAGCTGAAGAGTTTGTTTGTTTGATTATTTGAACGTGCTAACCTCAGGAACTACTGGACCGATTTGAAAAATTCTTTGAGTGTAAGATTGTCCGTTTATCGAAGAAGGCTATAGGCTATATATTAAACATTACGATAAGATGAGGAGCAGCAATAAAAAATATTACGAGAACGGCAAAATTTTAAGGTTTCCTTGCGTGCGCTAAGTTAACGGTGAAAATTATTCAAAAATCATGTACTACAAATTTGTTCTCCTATAAAACTTCTAAATAAAAGTCCGCGACAGCATATGTCTAGCTTTTAAGGTTAATCCACTTTAACCGTTTGGATAAATAGAGTCATTATTAGTATTATTAAAAAAATACCGCTTTACCGCAGCGTAGTTTATATCCTCTCCGCATCCTCTTGAGATAATAATATAGAAAGAAAACTTTCTCTAAGATTTTGACATTAACAAACCATTACATAAGTCATTTTCACTATAAATAACCTAAATACGCTGTCTAAGTTAGATAAAGCTCTATCAAGTTTATACAAAAAATTACCTAAAGTAAATTCCATTTTGATATTTGACCTGTCAAATTTTGATATTGAATAGGAAATCCCTATATAAGCCAATTCTATTAGTAACACAGTAAGTAAGCTGGTTCAAAAATACTGTAGATAATATGACGCGTGTCAAGCAAACGATATCACAGTTTAAGAACACGGATTGTTTGTAGCTGAGAACTCGATATTGAACTCTAAATCTGTGTGTCAAAAGGTTGAAATTAATATGTTCTTTGTATGATGTAGGTATGTCTCAGTTATTAGTGTTGCGTCGGATGGTTCAAACAAGGTGTTTGCAGGAGATAGCGGCTATCGCCTGGGAACTTCAAACAGGCGGGTCCGTCCGCGTGCCGCCACCGCCTCATCACGGGGAAATACCTCAGATAAGCGAGACTTGCAAGGAATTCTGTGATAAGTTTTAGCCGAACCACCGTTCGAAATCATATTTTTTAGTAGTAACCAAATATTAGAGCCGTTTAGTTAATTTATAGAATTAGGCGTTACTTTGCGGAGATCCATAATACAAAAGTAATAATAAAATTAATTTGCTATAATCCGCGATGAAGTAAAATAGAAAATATATATTGCTAAATGTAGAGTGGACAATCCGTTTTCATAACCACCGTTTCAAATCTGATACATGCAGTATTCGTAAATACACATGCACAAACGTCCACCACCGCCACCACAATACACAAACACTACATAGGTTCACTATCACAAACTCAACAATCGTTGCGCCCCGCAACCGAAGTATCATCAGGAGATAGACTCCACGACAAAATCGCAAAGCATTAGTCTTGAAAGAAAGTATGTGGTGCAGACTAATAAGAAGTATTAAAAGTAACGTCGATACTATATAAAGGCAATACGAGTAGAATAGACCACCCTCATTTCTTATCGTGGTGTCGTAAAAAGCTTAGGCAAGTCAACCCGCTGTGTAGTATTTGGTTGAATAGAATAGACGACCTTCATTTCTTACCAAGGTGTCGTAATAAGCGACCAGGGTAAGTTGACCCACCGTGTGGTATCCGGTTTAGTAGAATAAATAGACCACCCTCTTTCTTAACGAGTACAACACGACTAAGGTACGTTGACGTCAGGCAAGTGGGCGGTCGTAAAATACATAGCCAAATCATGTAACAACATTTTGTGACGACTCCACTTAGCGAGGGATAAGGACAGGAAGAAGATTTCGACTTTTAACATATCATCGGCATCCTGCCCTTATCCCACTCTAAGTGGGATCGGCAGAACACGTTATGTACATGTTGTCTCATGATTTGGCTACGTATTTTACGACGGCCCGTCTTCCTGACGTCAACTTATAATAATATTTATAGAAATAAATAAACAAAAACTTACCTTAGTCGCATTTTACGACACCTCGGTAATAAATGAGGCTGGTCTATTCTACTCAGTCGGATACCACACGACATTCGACTTCCACTGTGACTGGCCCGTTGGAGCAGTGGGTAGTGACCCTGCCTTCAGCTCCACGGGTCGCGGGTTCGATTCCCGCCGAGGGCCAACATTTTCTATAAATGAATTTGTTGGTCTTCGAGCCTGGGTGTATATTTGTATTTAAGTATGTATTTAAAAAAAAAAATATATATATATATATTCACCAGTTGTCTGTCACCCATAACACAAGTATTAAATTACTTACTTTGGGGACGGACGACCGTGTGTGTAAGTGTCCCATATATTTATATTTACTGTACTTTTATAAATAAGTTGAATAGGCAAGGAAAACATCTTCAAAGGAAGTGAGCAAGAAAGTGATAAAATCGCATCTCAATAGTTAATGGAAACCCGATTCCTTGTTCCCGTCGGACACGTGTTTGGACTGGTTTATCAATCCTAATGAGACGGTTCCCGCTTTAACAAGTCGCGGAAAACATAATCTTGTTATCACATAAAACTCGCTACACATCTCAGGATAAAGACCTGTTAATTTGATAAACGTTATCTTGCAGTGATTTTGGATTTAAGTGACGACATCCGTTGTTAGGGTGAGCTCATACAAACTTACTTGTATAAAAATATCGAAAGCCAATAAATACAAGAGAAAGTAGTGTCATCAGTTTACATTAAAAAAAAAATAATTTTTGGTGGTTGTGAAAGTTTTGATATTTACCATAAAATCGCGAGAAAATATTAAAATCGTACGGCGTTTTGAACTTTAACGACCTCAAAATTCATTATCATATGCTTATATTTTAAATGATGTGTTATTTTTCAAATATAAACCTATCATTTAATCTTCACTTGATAAAGTCACAAAAATAACTTTAAACTTACATAATAACAAGTAATTTTTGTAAAGCAGATTTATTAGTGGGGTAAAAAGGTATATCAATATTTATATTAATTATTCATACGGCGCGACGTATACAATTCATCTATTAGAAAACAAACAATTATAAAATATATAATTATAAAAAACTAATATATTATTAAAAACTTATAAAAACAAAGTCCTCAGAAGCTGTCTGTATGTTTGTGATCGATTTTCTTAAAATCTACTTAACGGATTTTAATACGGTTTGTAGGTACTAAAAGATAGTGCAATTTTTCCGTAAAGTTTATGATAATAGTTAATTACAGTTTTAAGAAAATTGTGTAGAAAAGAGGTCGCGCAGTTGTTAAAAATCTCGCTTCTGGGAGATTTAGTCGCGTGCGCTGTGTAAAGCGACAGAGCTACACTAATGTACTACAAATTTGTATATCTATAAAAATAAAGCAAAAAGTGACAGCATGTCTCAATCTCTCATCAATAATAGTACACTATTAAGGAGAGGCTGATACAGAAAGCCTACTATACTGTTGAGGATTATTTAGACGATAAAAATGCGTGGATATAAATATTGTTCGAACCTGTACAAGATAGAAACATTAAATGTAATTAGCATTAAGAATTGTATTTTTTAAAAAGAGCAACCGCCGATTTTCTTGCTGGCTCTTCTCGGTAGGAACAGCTTTCCGAACCAGCAGTAGAGTTGACGATTCAAAAGCACTTGTTTACAAGTTTATTTGAATAAAGAATATTTTGAATTTGAATCTAATTTGAATTTGAATATAAATTTAGTATTACATATATTTTCTTTTATCGCGGATTATAGCAAAATAATATTTTCATAACTTTTGTATTATTAAAAGTTTAAGTAGCGTAGTCGGTAATGTGGTTCGGGCTTTATAAAGGAAGAATCCTGATCCCGATAATCTAGAGCCGGCAGCGGCAGACAACATCGGCGGAATGCAACAATCGCTCGCACAGGTGCGGCCGCACCTGCCTCTGTGTTATACTGACGATTACGTACTTTCGATATTGCTAACGATGACTCGATTTTTATTATCTTTACGCATCGAATGATATAACAAAAACAACTTTAAATTTTAAATATGCGATCTTAAATGTATTACTGTAGAGATTAAGAGAAAAACCCTCCTTTTTTTGTATGTCCTACTAATACCTATTATAAATGCGAAAGTTTGTGAGTACGGATGTATGTTTGATTCTCTTTCACGGGGGGGGGAATTCAATGAACCAATATCGATGAAATTTGGCACATATATTTCTTATATACCGGGATAATATAAAGGCTATAGAAATCCTGTTAATTCAAGGATTCAATCCTGTTAATTCAATTAAAAATTAAAGCGCCCTCTATTATCAACCTATCACGCGAAAGCAGTCCACGCAAACGAAGTTGCGGTAAAAGCTATAATAGTTATTATATATACGCATACGACAACGGCCTGAGTATGCTATATAGATATAAATAGTAAAAAAAAGATTAAAAAATAGTTTTATGAGCAATTTACTATCAAATTTACTCAATTAGCAGATACTTAAACAATATAAGCTGTGATGGCCCAGCGGTGCGACCGTGTGAATCTCTAGAGACGATCACGGGTTCAAACCCGGGCAGACATCAATGAGTTTTTCTCTTAAAAACTTATGTGTCTAATTGATAATTGCAATTTATCAGACGCTTTTCGGTGAAGGAAAACATCGTGAGGAAACCTGCATATCTCAAGAGAATTCTGGAGGTATGTGTAACCTACCAATCCGCATTGGAGCAGCGTGGTAGGTCTTAGCTCCAATCCTTCTCTCCAAAAATGGAGAGAAGAGGCCTATTCTCAGCAGTGGGATAGTAACAGGCCGTTACTTACTTACTTTACTTTAAACAATATGATTGTTTAAGTTACGTGTGCCGTGTGGTATCCGGCTGCGTAGATTTATTCCACACTCACTTCTTACCGAGGTGTCCTAAAAGGCGACTAAGGTAAGTGCCGTGTGCCGGCTGAGTAAAATAGATCACCCTCATTTCTTTACCGAGGTATCACATGGTTAAGACACATTGTGCCGACCCCACTAAGAGTGGGATAAGGGTAGGAGAATAAAGATGATTGTTCAAGTTACGTAAGTCCTTATTAACTTTTATCAATTACATTGTCTGTCAACATTACCATATCATTTACTATGTAATATTATTTGCTGTTTTGAATACTTCAGTAAAAACTATTGTCCAAACAAATGAGCTACACCTTGCAATCGATGACACGGACCGATCGAAACCTTAGATGGCTAAAATTGACAGACGGACAGACGGACGACATGAGTGTTTCATGAAATCGCACACGGACAAAAAGTCTGTTACAGCTAATTATGTTTCACGCGAGATGTTAACGCTTGAATATTCACGTAAAATGCTGCGAACACATTTTGTGAAACCGTAAAATAACTAAATGAATAATATAGTTGAACGAGCCTTGCTCGGTAATGTTTGACAAAATAAAAAAAATACATTTAAAAGTGTTGTATATTCAATATAAATTTTAGTTTTTTTTAATGCTCCAAAGAAGAGATAAAACGATTTTTTTTTACATAAAACCTAGCTAGATCGTTTTTTATCCCTCCCCTAACTGTAAAACCGTTTCCGAGATTCAGAAAATATATTTTTATCTTTAATATATATATATATATATATGTAGACTCATCAGTATCTTGGACATTATTCTTAGACATTAGTGGGCGTAATTAGGGTATCGTGCATATGGAAAACTACAACGCTTATCTTCAACTTTATATTCTTCTTAACAATTTTCACAACTGCGCCATGACACGAATCTGTCTTCATCTCTCACATGCGCCGTCTGCATTCTGTCACCGCTGCGCCTTCTATTTTCAATATATTTTTAATGATGGAACACGTTGGTTGCCAGGATGCGACACGGCCATCCTGCGAGACACACGTCCCCGTGTGTTGATCTGTAACAAATAAACGAACCCAGAAATTCCGTTCGGCCTATCCTACAACATATGGGTCATTGGGGTCTAGATCTTTTTAATAAACGAACAAAACAAGGAAAATTATATCTCGTCATAAGTGATAAGTGATAGTGATAAGATCATTGAACTATGAAACCCAACAAATAACATGTAAGGCCATGCCAAACCCATAATGCATACGAAAAGTACTGAGGCAGAGTACCATTGACTGACACTCACCATGACATTATAAAAATAAACAGAAAACCTAACAGAATTTACTTCAAAAACAACCCAGGTATCTTGTTCGTGGTCTACCGCTTCTGTCTCAGCAGAAGGGTCTTCCCTCAGGGATAACGAGTCCACATGACTCACGGCCATCGCTACACAGCTAGACCCGACTATACCACCCAGAGCTATCGCTCCCTGCGTACCCACGGACTACTCAGAGCAGATACCGATTTCTACCGGGCTACAGACGATACCCTGGTGTCATCGACCCCCAGAGCTATCGCTCACTGCGTACCCACGGACCACCCTGAGCAGATGCCGATTTCTACTGGGCTACAGACGATACTCTGGTACAGTCACCGACCCACCGAACCAAGAACCCGTCTGTATAAACATCAACACAAATTACGTTAACACAAATCTTGTCATTGTCAATAGGTACTTGACTCTCAGGTATTTTGTTAGACAATAAGACACATTATGTTTTTGACTAAAAGTGCTGAATTGGCAAAAGGTTAACATTTCAGCCCCTTCTTATAATTTCAGTTGTAAAACCGTTTACTTTATTTGACAATCATTTGCAAGGTACTATAAACATTCTTGTTAGCCATCCCTATTAATGACAACATTATTAATTATTACCCAACTAAATTTATAAGCTATATATAGTCTCTTTTATGAGAGGACATCCAGGCCCAGAAACAAATCAAAGTAATAACACCTACCAAATGATGTGAAAGCTCCTGATGGCGGTTTGACCAGACTTTGGTCTACAGTCTACTCGTCGGTGTACTGGTACCTCAAAGAGCAGGTCCATTGGCCATGCAGCGACTCGCGACGTGACCCAGCCTGCTACACCTGTAGCACACAAATAATTTGTAATCTGCTTGTCGTCGTTGTCCAGAGCTTACCACAGTACCACAGACAATAGTCTTTTGGTTCCAAAATCCGTTTGCGACACTCCATTTCTGTGCACTGCTGATCGCAACTAAGACACTTGAATTGGGATCGCGTTGAATCTGCGATCCTCTATAAATAACTTTCGTTTCAAATAGGAGTATACTTGTAGTTCCTGGTGCAGCTTTTGACGCGAAGATATCTCCGTTATGAATGCAAGCCATTGCAGTCATATATCAATTTTGTACCAAATGCGTAATCACCGTTCATGATGCAATTTGCACTATATTTAAATTCTTCCAACAATTCATCAAATACGTAACACGAAAACAGGCATATACAGAATGATTTTTAATTATCCATTGATTTATCATTGTTGAAATTAATAAGTGCAGCCGCAGAAATTTCCAGAAAACGTATCTTCTTTTGTTTTTCCGTCCAAGTATAACGCTGTATTACACCACAATTTTACGTAAAATCATCATTTATCGGGTTTAAACTTCGGCCGATTGATATTATTCGTCTCACTTGGATTTTTTTTTTTTGTTTTGTTTTTGGTGTTTGAATTGTTTTATTTCGTGACTCTTATAGTATCCGCCATTGTGAGTCATCATAGTCCCTTCACACTATCCATCCATTTGCATGATTGAATCCCACGACTGATGTAGACTCATCAGTATCTTGGACATTATTCTTAGACATTAGTGGGCGTAATTAGGGTATCGTGCATATGGAAAACTACAACGCTTATCTTCAACTTTATATTCTTCTTAACAATTTTCACAACTGCGCCATGACACGAATCTGTCTTCATCTCTCACATGCGCCGTCTGCATCAAAGATTACAGTGTACATAATGAAATAGATGGGTAACTCGCAGTCGTTTTTTGTGATCCGTAATAGCGCCATCTAGAGATCAGTTTCTGTACTAAAAAGGTCAAAAGGGTCATATATATCTATATATACTATATATATATATAATATTTTTGCAGTAGGGCGGGGTAAAAATACAAAAGAAATGAAAAAACAAAATTATTGAAAAGTTATCTATTTTATATAAATAATACAGTCGTTTTAACAATAAATTACTTTTGATTTGAATATAACGAAAATTACAATTACTTTAGTATTGCAGGCTTATAAATATATATGCGAAAAGCTAACTTTATTATATAAAGCTCATTATATTATTTATGTACAAAATAAACAAGTAATATCTTCAAATTTATTTTATTTTATTTTATTTTATTTTATTTTATTTATTCGGAACAACCAGTGGCAGTTACATTAAAACATTAGAATAAACTAAATACGCCACAAATTAAAAATAAATAATCAAATTATAAATTTAAGTTATAAATACAAATCAAACCATTATAAATATAAATAAATATATGGGACACTTACACACACGGTCGTCCGTCCCCAATGTAAGTAAACTTAATTTTAATACTTGTGTTATGGGTGACAGACAACTGGTGAATATATGCTTATATAATCTTCTATACTTATAATAAATCTGTAGAAAGGTCAATTCTGTAACTGGAATATATTTCCAAAATAACTATCAGGGGGTGATTAGGGATCGATAGTGATGCCAAAAATGCAATCAGTAAAAATTTTGTCTGTCTGTCTGTCTGTCTGTCTGTCTGTATAACCGTTATAGAAACAAAAACTACTCGACGGATTTTAACGAAACTCGGTACAATTTTTTTTCATACTCCTGAGCTGGTTATAGTATACTTTTCATCACGCTGCATTCAATAGGAGCAGAGCAGTGAAGGGAAATGTTGGGAAAACGGGAGAAGTTACTGCATTTTTTAAGCTTCCGTCGCGTGTGCAACCTTGATGGTTAAAGCTACACAGAAATCATGTATGACGGAAATGTTCTCCTTAAAATTATATAAAAACTATCCCACGACAGCATATGTCTATCTTTTATTGTTGACTCACAATAACACGTGTAACTCCCGATAGCTTAGCAGTTCGAAGCTTTCTGGTTATATTTGTCTACTCCTACGTTTATATCACTCTCAGTAATCCCTTAATAAAAAAGTGAATAGTATTAACCATTGTATAAAAAAAGAATCATTGAAATCGGTATAGAAACACCAAAGTTATACATGAAATACGCTAATAATAAGCCATCGCGCGTGAATACTAAATCATGCTATAAGGATTATAACTACATAGTATAAAACAAAGTCACATTCTTTGTTTGTCCCTTATATCCCAGATTTTGATGCGGTTTTTTTAATAAATAGAGTGAGTCAAGGGGAAGGTTTATATGTATAATAACATTCAATATGGAGTAGAAAAAAACTGTAATTTTTGAGGTTTCTAATGTGATGTCGTAAATAATTACTTTTTTGCCGCTTATATTGCAAACACAGGCTACCTAAAACCCTACGATATTTATCAAAATGATGTACTAAGTATTTGTACACATTGAAAAGGTCTACAGAAAAGTCCGCGATGGCATATGTCTATCTCTTATGAATAACCCACAATAGCATTTTTTGTCATTAACTTTTTACGAAAAAGAATGCCTTATTTTCGAAGCAATTTTTATACAATATAGCCATTAATCCTTATCCAATTAAGTACCTTAAATACATTGTTGATTTAATATAGATCAACATGACCGTTTACAGCATGTAATTTAAATGAACATTTTCGAAGATATCACTGATTTAAAATCCCGCGAGGAGGCCGCGCTTCGCCCTATAGCACTTCGAATTTAGCAGCGATCGGACGCGCAACTAAATGTCGCTCTTTTAAGAGTAACCTCTAAAGAAAACATTTTTGTATTGTCTAATGATAACAAAGCTATGAATGTTGTATATAAAGACATTCTGTAATTAATTTTAAACATAAAATATATAGGGAAAAATGTAAAATGTAAATATGTAGTATATGAATTTAGATATTAGATATAGCAGGAAATCTTCTTGGTATAGGGAGAGGGGAAATGTTTTTCTTCAAATTTAACGCGTGCGAGCCACGGGCAGTAATGAATACCTAAATTAAAACTACTGGATCGATTTTAATCATTTTTTTCACTGGGTGACATAGGCTATATATTTTATACCCGTGCGAAGCAGGGTAGGCCGCTAGTTTTAAATACAAATATACACCCAGGCTCAAATACCAACAACTTCATTTATAGAAAATGTTTGCCCTCGGCGGAAATCGAACCTGCGACCCACGGAGCCAACGGGCCAGTCCAGTTAATAATAAAGTATGTACTTTAAACATTAACAAAAGAACGTCATACGTAAATTATCTGATATTATATCGTTTATTACACCTAGAAGCAACTTTACTACTTGCCTTGTGTATTAAATAACTCACCAAAACAACATTAACAAATCGAACAAATTAAAATGAAATGGAAATTTTTTAAGGAAATAAAAACACATATATGTAAACATGTTTGCGCCAAAACACGTCGGTTTCTGAACACGTAATCTGCTTCCAAATTATTATATTTAGCGGACCTCCAATCCTCCGTACCCAAGTTTGGAATAAATCCATATTCTTAGAGGATCTGCAACAATTATTTTAAGCAGATATAAATTAATACTATTCGATAATCTAAGTATAAACGTCATTGCCATAGACGCGGCAGGAGTTTTGATTAATTTAATAATAAGCACTCACCTTTACCAAAGACTGTTGGACAAAAAACATTTTGCGACTTTTTTTTCTACGTAACATACAAAAACTAATAATATTCAAATCAAAGTCCATATATTACATACATTCATCGTAATTTTTCAAATTGAACAGATATCTGTCAAGCACTCATTATAGTGTATTATCTATGGTCAAAGACAAGTTTAGCTATAGTTTTTTTATGTAGAAAAATTATTCTATTTAAATTATATAAAATATTACTTATTCTTGTTAAATTATTTAATTAAAACAACATAACATTAAAAAATTATTACAAATATAAAATTTATAAATTTTTATTTTTTTTATATGTTAACACTACACTCTTTAATTAAAAATATGTAAACACTGTTGCATAGTTTCAAAAACTGAACTCTTGATGTCGCTGAAAACCGAATCAGGACCTTTAGTTCTAAGATAACATACCATGGTCTGCATTCTGTCACCGCTGCGCCTTCTATTTTCAATGTATTTTCAATATATTTTTAATGATGGAACACGTTGGTTGCCAGGATGCGACATATATATATATATATATATATATATATATATATATATATATATATATATATATATATATATATATATATATAGGGTAAACTACCCAATTATTGGCACTTTAAGCAATAGGATACAAAAAACATGATTTAAATGTCTTTTTTTCTTTTTACAAAGTTTTGATCATGCGTTCAGATTAATTAATATATTGTATGCATTGTATAGAATATATTTCTAGCAGCATTTTTAAGCATATTAGAAAATTAAACACGTTTTTTCCAAAATAGACCCATACACCATTTATTGACACCTTTCGTCATATTATTGGCACGTATTCAACCAATTATTGGCATACCGGTGCCAATACACCTGAGTAACTAGTCTTCAACTTCAACATCAGTAACACAGGGGCTTGTGAGAAGGAAATTAGAAGGCGCATAGGCATGGCCAAGACCGCAATGGCACAGTTACATCGCATATGGAGAGATCGTAACATCTCACGGAAAACTAAAGTGAGACTTGTAGAATCCTTGGTTTTCTCGATGTTCACCTACGGGTCGGAAACATTGACCCTGAAAAAGGCTGATCGTGACCGAATAGACGCGTTTGAAATGTGGTGCTGGCGGAAAATGCCACGGATTTCGTGGACTGCTTACCGAACTAACGTGTCTATTTTGAAGCAATTCAATATTAAGACCAGACTCTCCACCATATGCCTAAAAATAGTGTTAGAGTTTTTCGGCCATATCGCCCGGAAGGAAGGTGGTAACCTGGAGCAACTTCTTGTCACAGGAAAGATTGACGGCAAACGCTCTAGAGGCCTTAATCAGTTTATCAAGTACCTAACTATACTTTTATTCTTCCATTTCAGATTAAAAAAATTCAATTTCTTCTGTTAGAAGTTCCTTAGAAGATCTTCTTATTGTTATTTATTTTCTGATTTATAATCTACGAGTGGTTCACTATCTGTATTTATGTTATGACCAAAAACGCTTTGACCTTTTGGCCCATCATTTCTTCTATATGTTCCTGAAATATCAATGTCTATTCTCTGTTTTGTTTCAATTCTTTTTGTATTAATTGTACAAGAGTTCGGTTGCATCATAACAGTGTTTGGTTTTGACATGTTTCTTCAGTGTATTTTTATTTTGACATGACATTTATTTTGACATGTTTCTTCAATGTAATTGACATTCATTGTTGACAGGTGTTCACCATTTTGAATGTTTTCTTCAGAATATTGTTTTCGTCGTTGCACTTGTCCCTCAGCATTTCACTTAATTGGTTTTATAGGCATTTTTAATATACAAAACCAATTATTGGCATGTTATTACCAATTATTAGCATTACTATTAACAGTTGTTATTACACTACTAACATGGGGCCAACTTTTGGAAATCTTATAGAAAACACGCTGATTTCCATAAATGTGTCCAAATAAAATACTTTATAGTAATAAAAATAAGGTTCAAAAGCAATTAAAGTAGTTGTAACTGAAACCAATTTATTGGCACTGTGCCAATAAATTGGAAATCAGTTTTATTATCATACCAATTATTGTCATGGCAATAAATTAAAAACTCACAGTCTAAACTGCAAAATACTAACAAAAATACTTAGTTTAGGTTGTACTGATCTATAAACATACAAAGAATCATGGATAATCGCACTAGTTTATCATAAAAATAAGTGAATCAAGGAGCACCTTCCTTAACAAAATGTTAAGAACTAGGTGGCGTAACAGAAAACTTGTTGTAACTGAAATTAGTTTGAAAGTTTAACAGCCTTTTTAAATATTTCACTATTCAGTCTTTCCAATTATTAAAGATACAAAACCAAGGATTGTTTTTTTAATCGGCGGAACAAAAATTATTAAATAGTATTCTTAATTTTTAAAGAAAAGTTTAAAGTGCCAATAAATTGGGGGGGTGCCAGCAATAGGTCGTGTTACCCTATATATAATTTCAGAATCTCGAAAACGAAATTTACGTTGAATTTACGTGTACAATCACAATTTTTCGCTGTCAAATGTAAAGACACGGTAGTTCATTTAGGGAACGGGCGGTCTCAATTATTTTTTTGTTATTCTTTTCAATTTATTTTTTTAATTGTCATTGTTTTTACATCATTTTAAAAATTTGCGAGCAAGGCTTGGTCACCCAGGTACTATATACATACAAGATTAACTCATTTAAATATTAAAGAAAGATAATCTTTAAATGAGTTCTTTTATTTGCGTCTGATTATAGAGCTTATAGCTTAATTTTAGAGGTTGTCAACTAGCTTGGAATTCCGAATAAAAATTTAAATCATTCAGTTAATCATTTGTTTTCTGATATTCTTGTTTATTTAACGACATCTGCAAAGACATCTGCATCTGATGCTAAGTGGATAATCAGCTTAGCAATTTCTCAGTGTCAAACCACAATCATTCGGAGGTTGTTACCGCCGGCGCCGATGCCGTGAGAACCGTCTCCGCAACACCTAGACCGTGACAACTGCCTACTCAAATATGACACGGGAATCGAACGAATCAATTTATACGTACCGTGCGATTGTCGCTACTAGCCTAGCAAAAAATGAGCTTATTTTTCACATTTTAAAATCCGCGAAATCGACCGGTTCCGATTTATTGTCGCTTTCCAAGATTTGGTAGCGAGGAAGATTTGATTTGAAATAAACAGATAATAGAGTTACGTGCGGGATGGTACTCGAACAGTAATTTGCTTAGCGGTATGACCGTGACTAGCTAATTAATTTGAAGTTTTTTATAGAATTGATGTCTACTTTGGGAGTTAGAAGTGTGGTCATGCTGATTACGGATAGTTTACACATACCAATAGTTAACAGTAGCAGTTTTAATTTAGAACATCCAAGTACTGAATATTTAAATATTTAAAGATTCAAATCATTCATTATCCTGCCCTTATCCCACTCTAAGTGGGGTCCGGACAACATGTTATAAACATATTGTCACATGATTTGGCTCAATTTACGACTGGCCGCCAGGCTGACGTCAATTTACTTTAGTCGCCCTTTGCAACGGCTCGGTAAAAAATGAGGGTGGGCTATTTTACTCTACTGGATACCGCACGGTGGGTCAACTTCTTCTTCCTTAGTCGCACTTTCCGACACCTCGGTATGAAATGAGGGTGGTCTATTTCACTCAGCTGGATATAACACGGCTTGTCACTAAGCTGAAATATATTTGAGTAAAGTTTAATCATCACATCGTAATTATAAATAAATCATCCGAGACCGGGATATCCCGATGTCGAGCGAAAGAGACACCAATGCATTCGTTGACACATGCGCACCTGATTTACCAAATGTCGAACCTTTGCGTCATGCGCAGAGTTCAGCAGTCGCGGAGGTTTTAATGGTTAAAAATTTACATAACCTACTTCTCCCTTAAGAGATCGGCTATTTTTGAAATATTTACCGCCCAAAACAAAAAAAATCATATCACGTTAGCTCGGCAATGTTCTTAAACATGTGTTTGCCAGAAAAAGGAAGTGAAATTGTGAGTATATGCGATTGAAATTTAAGAACGTCTATGTATTCTAAATTTGAAAAATGTTGTGTGGTGATATTTTAAGATAAAATCTATCGTTGGTAGCGAAAGGCGTGGCGCCTGCTCTGGCGGTGCGTCAGTAATCTTTTATAGCAGTTAAGGCCAGGGTTAAGGTGATTAAAAATCGGTCGGCGCGTGCCCTGGGGCAGTCCTGCCTGGCGTACATCACATTCCAATATAAATTAGTTTTGGTCCCTCTGCTTAACGCCGGAAAAGTTTAACATGGGTGATTAGACGCATTGAAAAAATCTTTGCAATACTATATAAGTAAAAAAAAAAGTAGTTTGGGATCTAAATACAGCGGCAATTAAATAGCAATATAGCAGTTGTTGTTAATTGGCGATCATTTCATCTTCTTCTATATATTTATTGTTTAAGTAAAGAGAATACTAATTAAACTTTTCAGATTTTTAGATCTTCCATCTATAGATTATAAAGTAAATTTGCCATCACATAAATCAGAAATTAAGTATTAAAATAAGGTAATCTATACATGATGTCGTGATAATGTTTTAATGCAATCGTCGTTTCTTTTTAATTTATTTCTGAAGGAAAACATATATATTATTTACATCAAAATTTCTGATATGATAACGGTTAGTTTAGTAGTTTAGTGTTTAGTATAATGAAAATAAATTTTATATTATAAGCTGCTATTAAAATAAATTTTAATGTAAAGCAATACGACCAATTTATATTTAAATTTTTCGTAAATAAACTGAATTCTTTACGTATCGTGACTAAATATTACACCACTTCGCCTATTCGTAGGATTTTCTGGCAACATTTGACAATTTATCAATCAGAATAAGTTAAGTTTAATAATAAGTTTAAGAAATAATCGGAAATAAGCAACCGGCTTATTAGGCGGCTCATCGGGAACTTAACTGATTTCACTTCAGTTTCGTATTATTCCATGTTTATGTTACAAGTGCAAGGTAAAACGCTAACTTTCGGCTCTTTTCACTAAAGATAATAAGCATGTTACGATAAACATAAGACAGGTAGACAATAAGTTAACCGCAGTGGTTGTATCGTCAATGTGGCGTCGGAATTTACGATTGGTAATTGAAGAGCGCGTTTCAAGACGCCGGCTTGCGGTCAACAAGACGTCAGACACGCGCACGCGATGTGTGGTACAAGAATTTACCACATAAACAATGTAAAGCGATATATTTTACGAGTTAAATTATTACAACTCTTTTACAGTTATATAGTCATCATCCTAGTGCCCTTATCCCTCCTAAGTAAGTTAGCTGGCAGAGATCTCTGTCATAGGGATAAGTTCACCTTAGTACACTTTTCTTTTACCAATTATGTTTTTTTAACATTTTTTATGGTACATAAATAAATAAAATAAATGTGTTGGCTACGTATTTTAAGACTGGCCGCCTGCCTGATCTCCTCAACTTATCTTAGTCGTATTTTACGACACCTCGATAAGAAAGAGGGTGGTCTATTCTACTTAACCGGATACCATACGGCGGGTCGACTTACCTTAGTAGCCTTTTTACGACACCTCGATAAGAAATGGTGGAGAAGGTGGTCTATTGTATACAGCCGGAATCACACGGCGTGTTTCAAAGTAACATAGTATAGAATCCATTCCATTAAGGTTTGCACTTGTACCTCATAGTTGTCACACCAAAATAGATTATTCTATGGTTAGATTAATATATTTATTAAATAGATTATTCTGTGGTATAGATTAGTCCATGTTTATTGCATATTATTATGCAAGATAATATGCAATAACAATAGACTAATATACCTAGTATTATTCAGAAAATAACTAGCACCACAATCATATACAAAGCCCTAAAGAAACTAAAGAATAAAATTAAACATTAAGGGCCGATTTTTCAATCGTCAGATAAGGAGCGAGATAGTATTTAACCGACAGATAACGCAAAATTCTATTTTTCAATGGTCAGATAGCCTTTATTCGTCAGATAAAGGCCCTATCTGAGGGTTAAAGTTATCTGCGTCTTTAAGGAGCGAATAACGCGTTATCCGACTGATAAACACCAGATGTTGTGACTACTATATGATTGTAAGGACGACTTTAGTGTTCCTTTTTGGGTTACGTTATTAAACATTAGTTTCTATACATAGAAATCTTATTTCTTATTATATCGCCTTTATTTTTGTCGTCCAATTTGGCTTTTCTGAAATTAGCAATACATTTTTAACATCGATGTCGTACTAATCGAAGAGAATTGTCATATAATTATTTGAATTAAATTAAATTGAATTGAAACAACAGAGATGAAAAGAATTTCAAAGTTTGTTACGGTGTCTTTATTTTTATATTTATATTTTTTTACGTACGTAGGTCAACTTGGTCTTCTTCCTTGGTTGTGAACAAAAAAAAGGGTCGAAACAGTTTTACCTAGGCAAAATAAAACAAAGTGAACCGTATGACGCATATAACAAATTACAATTCTCTATCCCACTCTACACTGTTACATTTGTGATAGCTTTATTTCTTTCACACTCGTCGAGTGCGAAGTTAGTTACTTTAAACACCGCATCTGCCAATAGATTTGACGGATAACTATTCGTTGGTTATTTGACCATTGAAAAATACATTTTGTTTATTCCTCAGAATAAAGGATCCGATAACTTTATTCGTCGAATAGTTATTAGACGGTTTACCGGGCGATTGAAAAATCGGCCCTAAATCGGTAATGTATAGAAATATTTATGGACAGGGTGAGCTCAAAAACGAAATGACATATTTGCATGTTTCCCAATCAGTTAAGTTTATTATGACATATTTGATTCTTTACAGTGTAGCAAATCACTTGCTCCACAGTTTCGCGAAGGTGCACTGCTGAAACGCAATTTTTGCTTCTTCCCTTAGGGCATGGCCAAATTACAGCCGTTGGCGTAATTGCGAGCGATCCTCGCGTGTGGGAACCAACCGATTTATTAAGATTTAATCACGCCCAATTAAAATACGCAACACATTATTAGGTATAACCTTGATATTAGCTTAAATGTGTAATGAGCCTTATATATGTATTTTACTGGCTGTGCCGAGCCTTAGCTCCGAGGGTCATGGGTTCGATTCTCGAGAGCCAACATTTTTTATTTAAAAAAATGTTGGTTCTTCGAGCCTCAGTGTATATTTGTATTTAAGAATGTATTCAAAAATTATATACATATGTATTTATTCACCAGTTGTCTCTCCCATAACACAAGTTCTAAATTACTTACTTTGGGGACCGACGACAACGTGTGTGTGTAAGTGTCCCATTTATTTATTTATTACTACCAGCACAAATAATCATAATATTTTGATCACAAATGAAAATTTATTTCTTGATGTGCAATGACAATTTTCAAGTCATAAAAATCATAAAATTACTAATATAATAAGAATTTTCTAACGGACTATTAACCAACAACTCATTAATTAAGAAAAGAATAAGAATAAGAAAAACTTTATTTATGTTATATATATATATATTAACGTTACATCTACAGTAAAAATTTGTCACGAAAATTAAATGATGTAATAAACATAATAAAAAGAGTCGTGATCTATCCACGGAGGCTTAATACTTATATAACTATGTTATATGTATATGTTTTCGTCGCTCGAAAGAGATAAATATAAATATAAATAAATATATGGGACACTTACACACACGGTCGTCCGTCCCCAAAGTAAGTAACTTAATACTTGTGTTATGGGTGACAGACAACTGGTGAACATATACATATATATTTTTAAATACATACTTAAATACAAATATACACCCAGGCTCGGAGACCAACAAATTCATTTATAGAAAATGTTGGCCCTCGGCGGGAATCGAACCCGCGACCCTCGGAGCTGAAGGCAGGGTCACTACCCACTGCGCCAACGGGCCAGTCGATGCAAGACTAAAAGGATTTCAGAATGTAAGTCACCGCCATTTTCTCTCTCTTCTCTCCTTCACCCGATGGACGGCCTGTTCTGGACATAGGTTCTCTTCACGGGATCTCCACACCACACGATCTTGTGCCGTTTGGATCAAACGGCTGCCCGCAACCTTTTTGAGGTCATCAGTCTTTTTTGTTTTTCCGTCCGTATGAGTCTTCCGTTACGGGTTCGCCGTTCTATAATAACACTTTAAGACCCTAACGTTCATCGGTTCTCCGCACTATATGCCCTGACTATCGCCAATTCAGCGTCACGATTTTAAAACATCAAAGAGTGACGCTCATTGCCCGTCGTGAAAATATTGACGATAAATAATTTGTTGTTTATTTAGAGATTCTATCTATTTTGGACGTATGTTACAAATTTTTACGAATGTCAGAAATAAAATAATACAAGCCGACTTTCGTTTTGAACGTCTTCATTTATTTTTTTATTCTTTGATTTGAACAAACTTCACGCGCTACGCGCTACGACTATTACGTAGCATAGATCGTAGTAGTCGCGTTAGGAAAGTTACATTAAATATACATAACCACTGTTCGTAAAAAGCTTACCCGTAGAAATTCAGTGGCATTCTTTTTTTACTGTACTAATGAATGGATTTCACAATTTAGTCAATTATGAAGTTTAATGGTAGGCGTAGGAGCAGTCTAATAGGGCTCCAAATACGGCACCTGTCTCAATTGTCCATTATTGGGTAAAAGAGAAAGGTGTATGTGGGTTCGTTCTTCCCACGACAAGGACCTCCACGACGCGCATATATTACAGTAGAGATGTACCGAAACTGTGCATCCGATTTAAAAAAAAGCGGGACATTCAATGAGTTCACTTTCGACATCCGTTTTGGAATATGAAATCGATTATATTCATTTAGTTTACGTAATATTTGCAATAAATAATGGTTTTTATGTGAAAATGCTATACATTCTTTTTTATCATTTGACGCAATTTATGACATATTACGTGATCCATATAACTAGTAAAAATATTCATTCGTATTATTTGTTATTATCATTTTAATTAAAAAAATATATATATTAAAAAAACTATACAGGTAACGTGATATAGTATATAATCCAAACTAATCTAATAAACTTGAAAAACTAATATTATAAATTATAAAAAAAATTGGAACGCACGCTTTTATAACACATCGTACTAAAAATTGAAAAATAACGAAAAAAAATGTACCTACTTTATAGTTCTCAAGCGTGTTATTTATTTTTTTAAAGTGTTTATATTTGCAACTTTCTTGCTATTGATTTATGTAAAAAAAATTGTGGGTCAAAATTGCGTTTAAAGGAGACAGTTATATACTACTGATATAAAAACAACTATAAAACAAGACAATATAAAAAATATTTGTCCATCCATTCCATTTAGGTATTCCATTTCCTATACCACGCGCTTTTTCACAACTACTCATAGACAACCATTAGACTTTTTTCTTTTGTTTCTGTATTCATGTCATAATTAATTTTTAAATATGCTCTATATATTGTACATTTATGTTATAAAAGAGCGAGATCTTCTAACACAAGTATATAAATATATATTTACCAGTTGTCTGTCACCCATTACATAAGTATTAAGGTACTTGCTTTGGGGACGGACGAACGTGTGTGTAAGTGTCCCATATATTTATATTTAAGTGTTTATATACTTACCAGAAGATCTCAAAAACCTAAGTGTAAAGCCAAACCTGTTATATGTAAAATAAACAATTTTTTTATACCAAATACCCAAATACAATCAATACATAGTCATTTCGATTTCGACTCGGCAACGTTCGCCCATCACTATAGAGTGGTGTATACTGTCGTCTGCCACCCGCCTCTCGGCCACACACATATCCCGAACACCACGGCCAATTGTAAATGGCCTTAATTATTCTCGCTATAACATTATATCAGTGCTTATGAAAACTGTAAATTTTATGACCTTCATTTTAGTCTCATGATCTATTAATTACACGCATAATATCTTCCTTTTTAATAAAACTCCACATTAAGCATATCCATACATATTTTGAAACAAAGTTCCCAAAAGCAGACCATTTATGTGATCGATTTTTTCGAAAATCTACTGTTTCTACCACTAATCTGTGTTTACCAAAATATAGGTCCATTTTTGAGAAAGGTTTAGGTTAATAGGACATTACGGTTAAATTTCTGTGGGGTTGGGATTTTGTCGGGAATGTTTATGACACACTGATTACCACGCGGGCGAAGCAGCAGCCACAGATAGTTTGAAGATAGTTTGATTATAAAAGTAACTATTTCACTGCAGAGCATTTCCGTTTTAGAGGGGAGGGTAGGAGATTAGACTTAACACGCGGATAGCATATTGATTATTCAACAATCTAACTCCAATCTCCAATGCAACCTTCAGAACGGATTGAATAGTTTACTCCCAGGATTGTCTAGGAAATTGCAGATTTCTTCCAGATGCTTTCCATCATCAAAAAGCATATGATACATTGCTCAAAAGAGTCATATTGTCACACCATTTGACTGTTTGTTTTTCTTACTTTAACACACTTCAATGATGTCTGATTACGACACTCGTACAGAGGATCCTGGTAAAATACTAGTTAGCTAGATTAAGCATCTTTACTCTCTGAAGTATTTTAGTTTGACTTTAGAATTCAGCTTATTTGGTGAGATTTATCTTTAAAGCAAAAATTTACATGCACTTCACTTACAACCCTTAGAGTCATTTACATCATTCCAATCAGTTGTAACGACACCTCGTTAAGAAAGAGGGCGGTCCATTCTACTCAACCGTATACCACACGGTGGGTCAACTTACCTTAGTCACCTTTTACACCTCAGTAAGAAATGTGTTTGGCTTATTGTACTCAGCCGGCAAAAGAATCATTTACTTAGAATCATTTGCATTAGTTTGAAATAGTAATGCCGTGAGAGGATATTAAGTGTTAATTATATCACATTACTCATTATCATCTCATTTACTCATTAGATTATATAATCATAGCTATCGCCTCGGACGGACCCCGTCTTCGGCCGCTCCAGAATCGGCATTAGCATGTTAATGAAGGGGCGGGTCGGGCACAGTCCACAAATCACGTCCCGTGTCTCCCACGCGCTTTCCGAGTCCAGTGATATATGCGCTTTTTAATAACCAATTGCATTGTCCAACTTGACTGACTAAGCATTTGTAGACTGACATATTTTAAATACCAACGTAAAAAATATATCTTTAATATTTAAATGAGTTAATCTTGTATGTATATAAATATAATTTCGGAATCTCGGAAACGGCTCCAACGATTTTCCTGAAATTCAGCATGTAGAAGTTATTTTAAAAAATCGTTTTATCCCTGTTTTTGGGCATTAAAAAATACTAAAATGTATAATGAATTGAATTTTTGCCGTTAAATGTCAAGTCAGCGCAGCTTATTCAACGAACGGGTGGTCGCGAGAAATGAAAATACTTAGGATCGCGCCCCACCTACCCTATTATTTCTTATTTTTTTTATTCTGTAAAACATTACCGAGCAAGGCTCGGTCACCCAGAAATTTTAACTTTATATTATCAGCTATATGTATGTTTGTTTATTTGTATGTAAATGACTCTTTTGATATCAACTTTAATGGACAGATTTAATTCAAACATTGTACAATTATCGAAAACCAATGACGATATAATAATTTGATAAATTAGTCTCTTTTGGTACGCTCTTAATTTGTTATTAGTATTTACTCAATTATTAATTTTTGTAAGTTATTTTTTTTAGTATGCATATTGTTATAGAGAGTTGCCTTGAGGCCCTCTGACACAGGTGTTTTTAAACTTAATAGAAGGTCCCAACCTTCGTGTTGTAATATTTATGTATATAATAAAAATAAATAAATTATTATTAAGCATTATTATTAATTATAGGCCCGCTTTGATTAAACGAACAGATTAACCTAAAACTTTGTACACTTTTTTTTTTGTTTAGATTATTGTCAAACTATTACTATTAATTAAATTGTTTTTATTCTAGGAAAAAACATAGTGTTATTTTAGTATCGCTAATATGACAAGAGATTTTTTTATTTCATATCATGAACGCGACAGTTTTTTTTTTAAATTTCTTTATACCTTCTTGTAGCAATTCTTAGAAATAATCTGCTTTTCTAATCTCATTTATGTGGTGTCATAATTCTAAGGAAAACAGCCGTAATAGGATGAAAATATAAGGGTTCTATTTATGCCTCAGCTACTATACTACTACTATCTATAGCCTATATGTTACCCCCGGTGTATAAGGAATAATCGTGCAACTTTTCATGGATATTAGGTCAGCGGATTCGCCGTGAAAGAGTAACAAACATACATCGATATTCACAAATTTTCGCATTTATAATATTAGTAGGATATTAGTAGGATGGCAATTGTATTTTTAGTTTTAAAATTCTGAAGTATATGCTAAAAACACCGTAACTTTCAAACAGAATTCAAACAAATCTATTATTCAATCATTGACAAAGATTTAGTTTGCGTAGTCAATATAATACCATACATAATATTACCACAAAAGAGAAAAGTTTTAACAGTTTCAAGAAGTAATTGATGTTGAAAAATAGGCTCTTTTAAGGAACAATATAACGTAGTGCTACTTTTCTATCAATTCTACAATAAATAGAAATTATCTGACCTACAAGTGATAGATCAATAATTTCTGTTCGCATGGCGCTAGGAGTACTTATCTAACACGTGTTTTAACTTGAACTAATCTGTGCTTGTTTATTGAAAAGAGGAGCCGACGTTATAAAAGGAAAATGGTTTAGGTAGTTCGATTAACAGTAACGAAGGGGCGGGCAGCCAGTAACTCACGCCCGCACAAAATAAATAATTGCACTGGAATGCAACCGTAAAAGGGTATTCATATTTGGTATTTAACAATTTGGGGATGGTATTTAATAGTCTTTAACAGATCAAATATTAATAAGTCTAAAAATAATTTATAGAATTAGTAGTTTTGCGGAGATCTATAATACAAAAGTAATAATAAAATTATTTTGCTATAATCCGCGATGAAGTAAAATAGAAAATATATATAATGAAAATATATAATATAGAATAGAATATAATTTCTTTATTTCTTTTCTACACACATTACAGAGTTAAAACAATAGAAAATTAAAAATAGAAATTAACATAAAAAAAGGAGTTAGCAAAAAAACTTTTATATTACGTTGTGTGGCGGTGTGAAGAAAAAGAAATAGGATAACCACTCAGACTAACAACGACGGTGAGCCCTACGCTGATTTTCAGTGGCCTCCCTGGGGGTATATAAGAGTGGACAATCCGTAACGGATCCGGACGGATTGTCCATTCTACATTTAGCATTATATATATCAAAGCATTGTTACTGGGTCCTTTCTTACCGTCCATATTCAATAAAAACACGATGGAGCGCTACAATCATGTTTATTAAATTATTATCTAAAAACCCATGTACAGCATTTTGAAATATATCGCAAAGTCTTCCAAATTTGTCAAGCTCGCACACGTCACCGCGTGCCAGCCAACGGTGTCCTATACATTATAAAAAGGTTGGTTTACTATTGTGCTAACATATATATTTTCTATTTTACTTCGCGGATTATAGCAAAATTATTTTATTATTACTTTTATAATAAGTCCAAAATTTAAATTATAAGTTCAGTCCGCAATTAGGTATATAATTCTTAAAAAGTATTACAATTATTGTTGATGGGCCTGAAAATAATATTAGGTACTAATCGTAACTGCAACTTTATTTGCATAAACTTTAACATTAATATACCCTTACTCTATATACTATGTGTTTTTTCCAGTTCCTGGTGAAAAAACGGTTTTTTTAACAGCAACAGTCAAAACAAACAGACAGACATGTAAGAAGTTTTGAGGGAGAAAATGATCTAGCTAGGTTTTATTTAAAAAAAAAGTTTTATCCCTGTTTTTGTGCGTTAAAAAATTTACATTGAATATAAAATACTATTTTTGCCGTAAATTGACAAGTCAGCGTAGTTTATTAGGGGAATGGGCGGTCTAGAGAAATGAAAATACCTAGGATCGTGCCCCACCTACCCTATTATTTTCTCTTTTTTTTTTAAGTATCTTTTTTATGTTTTGTAAAATTATGGTTATTTGTTATGTTATAACCATATCAGTATTAGAAGAGAATTAGTAGAGTTAAGAAAGAGTCTTTCATAAGACGCGTGAACATCTCATCATCTTCCTGCCCTTATCCCACTCTAGGTGGGGTCGGCACAACATGTTATAAACATGCTGTCACATGACTTGGCTGCATTTTTACGACCGGAAATCTATTCCATATTCAAAAATAAAAATAAGACTACACTAGAAATACGCCAAACTTGCGTAATCTTTAAAATACACATTTCGCATCGTCACTTTTCGCGCGAACCAGATTAATCTCACGATGATTAAAGCGGCGGCCGTCCTTCGCTGGTATATTTTTATATTGTCCTCTAATTTACACGCCGGCCAATTAAGTATTAAAATAAGCTCTGCATCGGAATTTGCTTTAGATTTACGTATTGAAGAATTTTAATTGGTTATACTTTTTACTTGATTACACTTAGATTACTGGGGATATACTAAAATGATTATTTTATAAACCTCTACAAACAGTCAAACGTCTCATATTATATAGATTGATAATTTTATTACATTGTTATGTAACAGGTGAAATCCTTTTATACATTTGTATGTGTGATAAATCACATCGTTAAAATGTCTATCGTCCGCTTTCCTCAAGCAAACTTATTTATTTTCTGTATATGGTAATGTTTATTCTCACATTACATCTTTCTGTGTCAAAATACTTTTTTTAATACTAAATGCACCCTCGGACTTTTTCACATGTGCACGTTTGCACATGCAAAACAATCATTATTAAGATTGTGACATCAACATTTATATACAACATATTTAAATACAACGCACAATTTCGCTTAGATATAAAAACTTGAAACTATTTTGGCACCCTCATATTACAAGTATATATCATCGTTCAACCTGAATAAGAAAAGGTTGTCTAAATGCACAACAAATTTTACAAATATACTAATGAAGACTAACTGTATAAAGAAATCTGATTTTCAATTGCGACCATAACATTAATGTGGAAAAAAATAACTTAGTATCTTTGAAGAAAACGCAATATAGACGTATTATTTTCCATATCTGATCCGGAGAATGTTATTTAAAACATTTTATCTGTGGTCCATCTTATTTATGTCTGAAAAAAGATCCACTACAATAGATTTAAATTAAGCTTGATGCACTAAAGTAAGATGTAGAATTGAATTAAAGAAAAACGGAGGACATAAATATCGTATTTGTTTGAGCTTGTTGCATCGGGTCGGGCGGCAGTGGGTGGCGTATACATTCGTCACCGCAACCAAAGAGCGCACTAACAATTTTATTTAGACGTACATTTTTACTGACTTTGAATATCCTTTTAAACTATAGACCTTCAGCTTTCTTCTTTCTATTAACTTCTTTAACTTCACTAGTGCTTAATATTCTAAATTTTTTTTATTTTGGACAATATCGTATTCTTTATGAATTCTTGTCACAGAGATATTATACTTGAGCAGCAAACCCTAAAATGAAAAAAAAATGAAAAAGCCTAAAAAAATATAAACGGGTCGACAAGTTGCCTTTTACGATACCTTGGTAAGAAATGAGGGCGGTCTATTCTACTTAACCGGATACCACACGATGGTTCAACTTACCTTAGTCGTCTTTTACGACACCTCGACAAGAACTAAGGTTGGTCTATTCTACTCACCCGTATACCACAGGGCATAGAACTAATATGACTTATTTCAAATCTTTATCATTCTAAGTTTAGGTATGCTCATCGCATATGTCATGCATACCGCATTAGCTTATCCAATGCTTCGTATTCCTTGCGTATGCAGTAGGCCGCGCGGTGGCCGCTATCTGTCCCATCGAGCTATGCAAATGTAGTTTTTGCTACCAATTGACGACCAGAACGGGGCAATCTCTGCACTGGGTGGGCCAACTTTTATGCACTTTCCATTTCTTTTCCATATTTCTGGCTTTAACTGGACTAAATCTAAAAAACTCTCATTAACGATCAGATAAATGTTTCTAGTTCGAGCTTGTTACACGTGTTCGCAGGCAAAATAAAATAAATGGTGGGGTTGTACCGATTAGTATATAACTAGGCTTGTTTGGGTAATGCTTCATTTTGCGATTTTGTCGTGGAGTCTATCTCCTATTGATGCTTCGGTTGCGGAGCGAAACGATTGTTGAGTTTGTGATAGTGAACGTATGTATTGTGGTGGAGAATCCTTCTTACAAGTTTGAATCCTTCTCCTTAAGGATAGAAAAGACCATTGCTCAGTTGTGGGACGTACTTTGAAACATTAAACAACAAATTATCTAAAAATTATCCTAACTGTTTACGTATGGAACAGATAGCAATTTCCTAATTTTCACATAAACATTAAGAAAATGTCACAACAAATTTTCAATTGTATAATTTTCAAATTTTTCCTAATTCTTACCGAAACAAACGTATATTATATTTACAAATCGTTCTAGTTATCAATAAATGTTTATTCCCATTGTCAGTTTTTTATTCGTAAACACCTTTAAATATAAACAGTCATTCATCCTAACACAATCGCTATTCTAATAAATGTCACTAATTGTGTCTATAGAAGACAACAACACGAATGCTCTGGTGAACAACAACTAGTTTACATATTATAATATTCAAAAATTGCTCTCAACAACTGAGTCATCCTTCGTCAGGACTCGTGTTCAACTTTATTTAAGGGGACGCTTGCGGTATATAAAAAGGTTAATAAAACTCCATTCTTTGTGCATGTTTTATACAAAAGAAATAAAATTCCGTAATTTTAAAAATATATACGTGACATTTATCATACATATTAAGTTTAATAATTATCCGAAACTGTGTCAGTAGTGTAAACGTAGGGGAAAATATATATAAAGGTATACTTACCATGAATAAGTCTATTATATACGCAAAACAATTTTTTGAGAAACAACCATTTTTTTGATCCCTTAATAATAATTATCTTAAAAAAATATAGGTAAATCCTACATATATGTATAATTATGAGCTGACCGGCGAATTTTGTACCATCATTATCATCAATATTTTTTTCTTGAACATACATTAACTGAACGACACAACGCGTTCAAACAATCAAACAAACAAAGTCTTCAGCTTTATATATTAGTATAGATAATATTTTTAATATAATATTGTAATATTTTTGTTATTCTATAATACAAAAATGGCTGAACGAATTTAGATTTTTAATACAAAGTTTAAAACCTGGATATTTTTAAATCCGAATCTAAGTCCATGCAAACTAAGTTGTTGTTAGAAGGTAGAACATTTTGCTAGTCTGTCTATACATATGATATTCACAAAAAAATATACACACACAAATAATTTAACTGTTAATTTATAAGTATTCAATGAGGAAAATCTTAATTTAGTGTTTCCTGTTAAACGTTATTTATTTTCATACAAAGCAACATGTAACTATTCTTTCTTTAGCTACAAAGACTGTTACTACCACACGTCGACGTGTGATTATCGTTCTGCAATCTGGCACGTGATACAGACAAGAGATGCACCTTAAGACATTATTTTTTGCGGGCGGCTCTGCGACACGACAATAAATTAGGTGCGTTGAAATGTTTGTGTTGTGGCGTCGTGGCCATTGAGTTAAGATATAATAGACTATCACACTCGTTTTAAATTTATTGGTAGTTTCGAACAATAAAGTTTGAGATTAAAGTATTGAATGCCATTAAAGTTTTATTATCTATTATAGTTGATCGAGACGTTGATGGAATTCGTTAAAATATATTCTTAAGCTGTAGGTGTCGATAGTGCAAAAATATTACCTTCACATCGATAAACTTTCATTTGTGGTCCACTTAGAATCTAAGTTGATTATTATATTACAGTTAATTCTTAAAATTATATAATTTTTTGGAATTATGAATTTTTACTTTAAACACCACTCTAACTAGAAAGATCTAGAATTAACCTTTCTAACATTTTTTAAAGAACATCTTTTGAACATCATAGAATAAACAGAAATTCGCTTTGCGATGTTGTCCTAAGCAGCAAAATAGTTTGTGTTTTCCTGAAACCTTTTATAGTACGACTAAATTTTACTTAGGTTCCTTTATATCGTGATTATAATTTGGCACCTTACAATTGGCGCTGCTATCGCCTTGATAACTTGAAGATATGTCATTTTAAAGCTGCCTTTTCCAAAATTAATCGCAACAGAAGTTATCTTCTCACACATTGGTAAGGCTTAATTTGGTATAGTATATCTCACAAAGTAACTGAACTAATATCATTCATTCACCTTTAATAAGACGTGAATTGCTAAGCCAACTTATGATGTAACAAACGCATAGTTCTTAGCAATAACGGTATCTATTTAACTTGGCAAGGCTAACTCAAGTCCTCCCCGCATGACCTAGACGTCGAGACATCTTATCGAGAGGTCTTAAGAAGACAATCATTCTTTGCTGATCTATAACATTAGTTACGGTTATTTCCCACTGAGATAAATGATGAGATGAGTTTCTTGTTATACTTCGTTCCCTCATAATATATATTGTTTGTTACGCCGTGTGGTATCCGGCTGAATAGAATAGACCAACCTCATTTTTTACCGAGGTGTCGTAAAAGGCGACTAACGTAAGTCGACCCGCCGTGTGGTATCCGGTTTAGTAGAATAGACCACCCTCTTTCTTACCGAGGTGTCGTAAAAGGCGACTGAGGTAAGTTGACCCACCGTGTGGTATCCGGTTTAGTAGAATAGGCCATCCTCTTTCTTACCGAGGCGTCGTAAAATACGACAGAGGTAAGTTGACGTCAGGCAGGCGGCCGGTCGTAAAAACGCAGCCAAATCATGTGACAGTTTATAACATGTTGTGCCGACCCCACTTAGAGTGGGATAAGGGCAGGAAGATGATGAATATTTTTTGTTTTTTAATTTTCGTTTTCATCATATTATATCCATGGTTGTGGCGCTGTCGGCGCGCTCGCATACATTATCGCACAATACCGCAGGGGGCGCCCATTGTGTCCTCACACTCACCCCTTCCCCCGCACCGCGCGCCCCTAATGAAGGAATCAACGCGGGACCTGCAATTATGAGATAAAAATCGGACCATGTGTGGTCACAATATAAGCCTCTTATCCCTTAACTTTACCTCAACAGTACAATGATACAGTTCGCGGAGTGGCATCAGGGTTCCGCAATATCATGTTCTTCATCCCGTGGGCAATATTTAATGTAACATCTTAAATTTATTATATACAACTGCCGTCTATCTTCTTCTTCTTAAAGTCCCATATCCTCTAAAACAAAAGTAATAATAAAATTATTTAGCTACAATCCGCGATGAAGTAAAATAGAAAATATATATAATGCTAAATGTAGAGTGGACAATTGGTTGTCATACCTTATACATGCAGGGTTCGTAAAAAACACACCACACAAACCTCCACCACCGCCACCACAATACACAAGCACTATATACGTTCACTATCACAAACTGAACAATCGTTTCGCCACGCAACCGAAGCATCATCAGGAGATAGACTCCACAACCAAAATCGCAAAGCGTCGTGGAGTAATTCTATAAATTATCCCATATCCTCTCGGAATTCGGCGATCGTAGTTCAATATAGACTTTGGGTTCCTTTGGATTACTGACTTTGGATTTGGGAGTATTTTAGCCGAGTCAGTGACGTAGATTCTTTAGCCACGATATCCTTCATCGGCCCACACTTTGTTTTTCTTGGATTTTGCCTTGCATGATAGATAAGCCACAGCAATCAATATTTAAGGTTCCTAAATAAAGGACTCCTGTTTTTTTATTCATGCAACTTAACATGGTGATATTCTTTACTATGTCGCTCCAGGATATTCCTAATATTCTCCTGAACACATATAGATCATCAGAGATGTATAACAATAATATAATTTAGTAATTCTTAACTAACTTTAAGCCTGTTAAATATGTAAGCCCTTATTCAATATCGGTTGCAATCTAGGTCGAATAGAAGTTATATTAATATTATGTGGTCCGGTAAGGGTACGCACGCACTGATGTACGGTTTCCGCGCGGTTCCTTGCCGACTAATGACCTGATAATCGTAGGCACGGCAGGTGCGCGGACGCACGCCAGCCGCACACGCCAAATCGGTTAGACGGCTAAATCAAAGAGCATTATGCCGCAATAAAGTAGAACTAAATATATTGGTTATTTTGGTACATGTGAAAGCACATGTAATTTGTTATCGTATTCTAAATATACGTAGCTACGAGTACTATGGTTTTCAAGGTACTAACTAACTCTGTCTTAAAGTGGTAGTCGAATTTGCAAAGCTAGGTTAAGTTATGGCGCTGACATGGCGCATTAAGAAGGGTATATGTTCTGCAAAGAAATAAAGCGTATATCAGCACAATCTTATAAATAGTAAGTTTCTTTTTACTTTTGAGTAATAGTTTTATTGAACATTAAATACTCAAATTGATTCGATCAGATATATTTGGTCTAGGACCAAAGTGGCCTTTTTTAAAAAGTTGTACCCATATTCAACCCATATTATTATTATATTGAACCCATACTAGTAATGAATCATGGTTATCATAATTATCATTTATATTTGATAGATGGATAAAATTAAATTAATTACTGAAATTAATAACAAAATTTTATGCTTTAGTTGTGATACAAAATTTAATGGCGTACATAGATTTTTAATTGCAATTTTTTTACAATAATATTAATTTAGTTGTAAAACATCTTTTTATATCTTCACATTATTAATGTGTAAAATATTAAAATATACAGTTTTAATTTATTGTACACGTATTTCGATATTGCGTTGTAGTATTTTATCAACTTTAAGTACCATGTGGGTAGATCAGCTCTCCAAGAGTCATCCATGCGACAGCTGCCAAATGTGCTTCCGATTTCTTTCGCTACTTTTTATCGTA
The DNA here is from genome assembly GCA_029227775.1 of Morpho helenor. Taxonomy (NCBI): domain Eukaryota; kingdom Metazoa; phylum Arthropoda; class Insecta; order Lepidoptera; family Nymphalidae; genus Morpho; species Morpho helenor. The sequence continues at coordinate 6,115,326 of JARGCU010000019.1, read as the reverse complement.
ATGTTTATGTAAATTGATACATACAATAAACGAGAGGAGGGTGTGATCTCCTTGTACAGTGCTTCCAAAGTTTCTTTTAAAACAGTGTAAACTCCTTACACGGTCCCCCTTTTTTTTAAAGAAATAAATATGTTATAGAATTAGGCGTTACTTTACGGAGATGAAGGTTTGTAGCGTTTGTGTTTTAACGAAACCTGCTTTAGGTATGAAAACGTACAGTCTACATTTAGCTTTACATATATTATTGATTTGCTTTTTCGCGGAATATAGCAAAATAATATTTTTTTTTATTGTATTAAAGTAACCGTGTGGTATCCGGCTGAGTAGAATAGACCACCCTCATTTCTTACCGAGGTGTCGTAAAAGGCGACTAAGGTAAGTTGACCCACCGTGTGGTATCCGGTTAAGCAGAAAATACCCTCTTTCTTATCGAGGTTTCGCAAAATACGACTAAGATAAGTTGACGTCAGGCAGGCGGCCGGTCTTAAAATACGTAGCCAAATCATGTGACAACATGTTTATAACATGTTGTACCGATCCCACTTTGAGTGGGATAAAGGCAAGAAGATGATGATTACACAGATATTTATAATTATGTATATTATAATACATATATCATTTTATATGCTTCAGTGGGGTTGTCGTTAAATATACCTCAGTAACCACTTCCTAAAACGTTACTGACTACATAGTCGAAAGTCATCCACTTAATGCTACATAAAAGCAAGCTGTTATAGCAAAAAGGAACTTTTTTCGAGACCACCTGGCACGCACCCGCTACGGCCAAACACAAAAAGTTAAAGAAAAAACGTCATAATATTTGAATATTGTACAAAAAACAATTAAGACCGCCGCACGTCACCTGTCGCGGGCACGAGATACGCATTTGCATAGGGACAATTTTCTATTTAGGTCCCCATACATCATTATGCATTGAAATATTGTTCCCCACTATCGAAGACATCTCGTCGCGTTAACAGCTTTGAAGAAGTTTTTTATTTAGTTATTTTAATGAAAAACAATATCTGATAAAATTGGAAGTGATGCTGACGTTACATCGCTTTTTTTTATAAAGTGATATTAAGGACAAGAGTATTTCAATGATTACCGTCGTGTGCTATCCAGTTGAGAAGAATAAACCCTCATTTCTTATCGAGATGCATCCGTCTGCCTTTATCCCACTTTAAGAGGGATCGACAAAATATGTTTTAGACATGTTGTTACATGATTTGGCTACCGGCAACTTGCCTGACGTCAACTTACCTAAGTCGTATTTTACGACATCTCGGTAAGAAAGAGGGTGCTCTATTCTACTCAACCGGATACCACACCGTAGGTCAACCTACCTTTGTCGCCTCTTACAACACCTTTATGAGAAATGAGGGTGGTATATTCTACTCAGCCGGATACCGCACGGCGGATCGACTTACTTTAGTCACCTTTTACGACACCTCGGTAAGTAATGAGGGTGGTTAATTCTATTCAGCCGCATACTACACGGCGTGAATCCTTAAAAAAATAAAGTAGTAATAAACATAATAAAGATCCCTAATTAAAGTAGACTAAAAAAAATTGCCGTTGTAATGTTTTGACAACACACTAATTATTTCTAATTCAAATTAGGAACCTATCAGGAAGGCTTTGCAGAAAACAAAATGTTTTTTATTCCATATTTGTACATTTACGAATTAGGGATGAGAAATTCCTTTTACATAATTAAATTACGCCGGTATGCGAAGATATTATCTCGTCAACATAAACATAATAGATGCAAATGCCTTCCATATCAAACAGCAAGGCTAAATAAACGAACATTACCGCTGCATAACGACGCGGAATGAAATGGCGACATTGGGTGGCATAGCAACGTATATCGTTGGCTAAAAACAAAATATTAGGATTTAAATATGTAGGCCAACCCACGTTCTATTACTATTAATTAAAAAAGTGTTTAATGTAATCACGAAGTTATATATGGTATGCAATTTATCAACCATACAAAAAGCGCATTGACTAATTATCGCAATATCAGTTTCTTGTATTTCCGACCAAAATACGAAAAACTGATATTGCGATCGTTTTACTTATTTTGTTACAATCCGCAGCGAAAAAAATTATATAGTACTGACTGTAAATTATATAACGTCTGACTTAACTTTTATATAGTTACATGCAGGATTTGTAACCAGTACATTACATAACCTCCCGCACATATTAACTAATTAATTAACACACATTTAACCCGAAAACGAAACATTATAAAATACATTTAGGATTTAATTCTCAATTCATAGAAAAGTAATAATAAAATTATTTTGCTGAATTTTTTTTCATTAAGTATTATACATTTATTTATTACTTTTGTACTATGGATCTCCGCAAAGTAACGCCTAATTCTATAAGTTATTCTCAATTCATACTTTCTTTAACAAAAATACTCTTTCTTCATGCGCTATAATATGAAACGCAACCTATTTATCTAATTTACTATGTGTTAAGACCACCCATTGCATATTCGGTTGTATTTATAGTCTAAGTTTAATGTCCTCTTCTGTATTCTTATTTATGCAATAAAGTTATTCTTCTTCTTCTATTTCCTAAATTTTTGTTAACAAAACTTAGATCAATACATACATAGTAACAGAAACTATTTCTGATATATTTGGCATAGTAATCAGCATGTGACCTATCATAAAGTATCAAGCAAGTATCTCTTACGCATCGTATAATTATGTCAACATTTTGAAATACCCTGATTACCTGAGACACTTACACGTGACACACACCGTCATCGTCTAATAAAAGCTAATCACCGCTGATATAAATACACATCTGGCTATTGTCAAGGAACAATTCTATGTTTTGAATGCTCCTACGCTAAGTCATTTCATTATTTTCAGTATCTGTTTTAAATATATTTCATACGGAATGTTTTTTATGGATGACATGCTTGACCCACAATTGTAGTGTGTAGAGGATGTCTGTCGAGTCAGACTTATGATTAATCAGTAATAAGAAATACTCCAACAAATTCTATTGTGAAACGATTTTCTCATTTGTCCAGACGTTCACTAAACCTTGTTATACCAGTAGCTTTCACAAATTCGATTATTGAATTTCATAGTAAAAACAATCAAAGAAGATTATGTATGAATGACATATTATCAGGTAATAACTTTAATTTGTTATTAACTGATAATATAAGTTAGGAAAATACTGTAAAATATACTCATGGTGTCTGAATACTTAATACTTATTGCTGATTTCCATAGAATTATATCAATTCTGAATTAAAAATTTACTCGATATTAGGCAAAAAATTTACAAATACAATCTTAATAAAACGAATTTACATAAACTTTGCTATGTTAATTATGCTAATGAAGATACTGATTACATAAATAATTACTTTAATAAATGTAATATTAAATAAGTTTTTTACTAACTTAATAATCTCAGTTTATAGAATTAGGCGCTACTTTCCGAAGGTTCATAATACAAAAGTAATAAAAATATTATTTTGCTCTAATCCACGATAAAAGTAAATATATGTAATGCTAAATGTAGTGTACTATACTACTTATTATTAAATCTTATGATAATCCATAGGTCTAGGTAGACGACGTATGAATATCGTATACTAGAATGCTGTTCATGCTTTTAAGTGACGTGTTCACGCAGAACCAAGACTTTATATATAATATTATATGTAACTGTACAATTGCAACTGTGTTCATGTCGTTGGTGTGTCTTGTATATTAATAAATATAATATACGTTATACAAAGAAGTCTTTCCATTCCATAAGACGATTGTAGAGTCTATGACTAGAGAGATAATTTACATCGGCTCGCTGCGGTCTCAAAAAAGTGCGTGAATAGAAATAAGTAAGCCAACTTACGACATGTAGCTCATATTCGCTTGCTACATACGTAGTACGTAATTCCGACCCCTCGGAAAAATATAAGCGAGGCCATTTTCGCCATTCAAAAATATCTGACAGACGTTGGTAAGGCGAGTACAAATTACAAATTACTCAGATTACTTCACTGACAATATATTAAGATTAATTTAGTCATTGCGGTACAAAGAAAGGTTGAAAATCGCGTGTGCCGCTTAATAAAAACTAAGTGCCGCATTACGGATAGCGTAGGCGCGTGCAGCGTGCAATCGGTAGCACCGCCGCGGGCGCTCGTGCCGTTTGCGCTCCAATTCCCAATGCAAATTGTTGCAAAACAAAACAATACTTATACCGCCATTCACGTTACTGATTCTATCATATATGAGTACAAAAAATACTAACAAATGGCGATGAACTTTGTGGCACAGTAGCGATAATTCGTTTCACAACCGAGAAAACTGACTGCAGCAATAAGGTCGATTGAAATAATCTTTTCTGAGAAAATTGGCTCATAACTGATTCTGGAAAAATATTTTAATCATAATTTAATACTCTTACACACCAAAAAGAACTTGTACACCAAAAACAAGTAACAATGAAAACTGCATAACATAAGAAAAAACGTACCTACAGTAAATAGGTGGCCTTATCGCTAAACAGCGATCTCTTCCAGGCAATCTTAGGGTACAGGAAATTACTTGAAAATACTGCGAGAGTGTACTATATTAATAATAAATACAAAATTCTGAGACAGAGAGTGGTTAGGGTTAATAATACAGCAGTGCATAGCTTTTTACTTAAACAAGCAGATTAAATTAATTATTAAAATAAATTTTATTAGTATCTTTTTTATTACTACTAAATTCATCATTGAAATTATTTCACAATATATGTTAGTCTATTTATTTAATATGCATTTATAAACATATTATACCTTAAATATATTGTGAACTACAATTTACTTAAACATTCGAGTTTTAATTACAAATATCTAGTAGCATTTAACAAATTAATTAAAAAAACGAAAAACGGACACTTTTTCGTGTTATACACCAAAAATAAAGAGGAACTATATAATGTGTTATGAAAAAAATATCATGATTTTATTTGCCATTTCTCGTGTATACTTAATGAAAGAAATAGATTTCCGTAATAAGGACTCGAGTAAGGATTTTGACCGATTGCGTGCTACAAACATCGCTCCGCGCATCCATGCCTTCGGGTTATTATTAACCAAACTTCCCCTTTCGATCGATTTAGAGGAAATAAACTTATGGGAGTTTTATTGTATATTTAAATTTTTCACCAATATCCGTAATTCTTCAACGGTAAAAGTGCATGTTTGTTATCGCGGATTCACCCCTGTCACTTGTGTTATCCATAAAAATTGATATGCTTTATTTATATTTAACAGTACCTGGTTGGTACCGCCTTGCGCGGTAATTTTTTACAAAGTAAAAAAAAAGAAACCTAAAAAAAAGAAAAAATAATAGGGTTGGCGGGGTTCGATCCTAGGTATTTTCATTTCTTGAGACCGCCCGTTTCCCGAATAATACACGCTGACAAGACAATTTACGGCAAAAATAGTGTTTTGTATTAAATTTAAATGTCAATAATTTTTTAATGCCCGAAAACAGGGATAAAAGGATTTTAATAAAACCTAACTAGATCGATTTTTCTCCCTCAAACCCCCTACATGCTGAATTTCAGGAAAATCGCTGGAACCATTTCCAAGAATCCGAATATATATATATATATATATATATATATATATATACGATGGGGTTTCAAACCTAATACATTCTATCTCAAAGAAGCTTCTAAAAGGTTTTTAGAACCAAATGGCATACTTAGGTAGTTCGAATTTTAATTTTTAGGTACTTAGTGCCTTATTTACTTCAAGTGTTCCTTATTAAGTACATAGAAACTTAATATTAGTAAGATAATGATAAGAATATAGATAATATATAGGATAGGAATATAGAATATAGATTTCCTAGCTAATCTATGAATTATGAATACGCAGAAGTCGTTACTTTATAATGCTCAACGCAACCCAGACTCGTAACCGAATTTCATTAATGCGGTTAGCAAGGCCGGTCAGTCACATTAGCGATCTTAGACGTGCGTAACGTGGTGTAATATGTGAGTCACGCGTATTGAATCACTTTCACATCTCGCGCCGTGTCTATACTGTTTTTCTCGCTCTTTAAGGGACAAGGAATCGAAATATTGAAAGACGGAGAGCTTGATGGATTGCGCGAGCGCAGTCCCGTCGAGGTCACGATCTATGTCACCGATATACCAGGGTCTATATATCATCGAGTAACGCAAATTGATACGGTATGTATCCGATAAGTCATTGATAATTATTTAGGGTATGTACGAATTTTATATTTTATAAGCATCCCAATATTTTTATCCGTATAGGATAAAAATATTGGGATGCTCTGTTTATTGAGTATGCTCTACATTTTTACCCCATCAATGTTTGTATTTTATAATAATCATCATCCTCCTGCCTTTATCCCACTTTAAGTGGGGTCGGCCCAACATGTTGTCAAATGATTTGGCTACGTATTCTACGACCGGCCGCCTGCCTAAAGTAAACTTACCTTAGTCGTATTTTACGAAACCTCGGTAAGAAAGAGGGTGGTCTATTCTACTCAGCCGGATACCACACGGCGGGTCAACTTACCTTAGTCGCATTTTACGACACCTCTTTAAGAAATGAATGGGTTTTTTCTAGTTAGCTGGATACCACAGGAGCTCAATTTAACTGTTTGTTAATTTAAAAACTAAAATTATTTTTACCACAAAAGTTTAGCAAAAAGTTCTCAGAAAAGAACAAAAATACGTAAATTTTATTTAACTCATATGGTTATAAGTTATAAAGAATTCTACGAGGAGGTGCCCTAGGATGGTAAGAATTGCTTACGTTCGTCAATGTACGTTTTTATGTTGTTTAAGAATAATGCAATTTAAATCTAAATTATGACTATTTTTTATCATCACTTCCTAAAGTAAACAAAAATAAGTATACTTACAAGTAAATAAAGCGCGAAAGTAACACGCAAACAGTATATATAATGTTAAAAGAAGTAAGTTACCGTCGTCAACTCCAACCAGTAATTTTATGTGCAAAACCAATATAAAGCACAAATCTACGAGTATTTCAACGAGTCCGATATTGAAGTTGTATAAAAAAGGGTACAGATACTTCGTAGAACTACGTTTCTGGGTCTTATAGTGTTACCCTGCACCCAAATGAAGTGTTGATGGACAACTACAAGGTAGACCACAGGATATTTCGCAGACAGTCGCTAAAGATCACAATATCATATAGGAATCTCAAATCATCAGGACTCAATCTCCATCAGTTAAATGGAGAGGCCGAATAAGAAGATTAAAATAATACTCCAAGTTTTTTTCAAAGCCAAAGTCGGAACAACGTCAACAAATATCCATAGCCGTTTAAAAATAAAATTAATCCAACCAGGAATATAGCGACGAATATATTTTATTCAAACAATAATTATTTTCATAAGGTTTATGGTATTAATAACCTCTTCAATATAAATTATAACGTGATTTATTTAAGGTACTTATTCGGCTAAAATACCCTTGTAGATGCTCATCATAATATTTTAACTAACAACAAGATATTATAAAAATTACAGCTCCTTTAAATCGATGTAATGGCCCACCGCTTTACGTCCAAGTTAGGTGAACGATGTATCGATTTTAAACCGATCAGGAAGGCTCAATTTGTCGGCGATAGTAAATCATTCGACAAAAGAGCCGCCAGTTCTAATTCGATATGTCGAAATTATGAATGCGGCGGCTAAAACCGCCACAACTACAGTTGCCAAGCTTTACATAAAATAGGAGACATCATGTGTGTAAGAATGTATTAAAAGTTTACGATAAAATATACTATATACTTCGGTTTAGTTTGTTATGTAAAGTGAGATGCAGTTACTGTGTATAAAAACTTAAATTAAAAAATAAATAACTTGGAAATTTTACATACCTAATAGCTACTTTTTTTACATTAAATCGTTAATTGATCGCATTTATTCATATATAGAACAAATTTACTTCAAACCAAATGAAATTCTTTTTGCATATATTTATTAGGAGAATAATTACCTATGTGTCTTAACATACCTATCTATAGTAAAATTAATTAAAACCAATCTCATTTCAACGCATTGTTTAAAAGCTCAATATTATCAAATCAAGCATTATTAAACTGATTTTTTCTTGTGTTATATACGATTAACATGATTAAAAATCATTATAATTACTTTCAGTAAAATTGCATAGTGTAAAATTGCATAAATATTCGAAATAATCATTTATAACATAAAAATATTGTAATATATAATATTGTATAAAGAACAGGTATAGTCTAATAGAATATTTAAATTCTTTTCTTTCTTTCTTTCTTCAGGGAGATTCCAAGAAAACGCAGTTACATTGTTATACTAACCAAGGTGATGCTTTAACGGTCGTACACATTTTATCATAAATCGAGTAAAAGAAACGATCAGTATTTTGCTAAACGAATATTTAAATATAATTATATTAACGTAAATAATTATTATATACTATCTTGCATCTAATATGCAACTTTCCTTACATAAATAATTAATTTGTCTTCGGAGGCGACTGCCAAATAAAATTGAATTGACACTTATATAGACGGCATATTTTTTTTTTTTTGGGGAAACAATTAGTAAATATATACATAAACTTATTCTGGAAAAGACAGTCATAACAGCTTTCACTGTTTCACCTGGCTTGATGGACGAGCGTCGAAGAATCGTCAAGAATGCCAAATATGGAGAAAGGGAAAAAAAGCTAAGCAGAAAAGCTTTATCAGCATCAAGAAATAATGTGTTAAGTAATGCTGCAATTCATTTTTTTTAAAGTTTATAATTTACAATGCTATTTGTAAGTTAATAATGAACAAGAAAAGAATTTCCATAAAAAATACATTAAAACTAAATTATATATAATATAATACCTGTATATTAAAGGGGAATGACTCTCTGTTTTGAGTACGTTACCAACATTTTGGTAATAATACAACAGACTTACACCATATGTGCGGATCGTTAACAAACGCAGTAGACAACTTCACTTCCCGTTAGTTTTCCAGTGTATGCTAATAATTGACGTAAATAAATAACGGAATATTTGATTAAATACTTGGATATATACATATATATCTCCAAAGATTTTCAATTGGGTAAAATCGAATTGTTGCATTTGTAAAGTTGTAATAGTCCAGTGGAGAACGGGCGGACTAAAGAAGTAAAAATACCCGGGATCGAGCCTCAGTTATCACTATCATTTTGTGCTTTTTTTAATTTCTAAATTGCAATTTTTTATATCTTTAAAAAAAATTACCGACCAAGGCTCGGTCACCCATTTTTTAATATTGTAATCGGGGGAAAACAATAATTGACTAATTAAAAAGGATCGAAAATATCAAACAGAATAAATGCTAAACTTTTGTATTATACCAACGGTTCATATTGTTAACTTAAAACAAAATTTGTAATTAACGAATTAACGAATAATCTTTAATAAACCCGCCCATGTAATAATGTTTCACACATTCAGCAGAAAAGCTCATTAATAGAGCCGCCTCGCCAAATGGCGTTCTTAATGGCTTACAATTTGTGTTGACGCCATCTTGCAAATAAATATTGGCCAAATTATCAAGCCTCGTGGCGCCCACCTGCTTTAGTTGCTAGTATACAAACGAATTGATCTATAACGCTCTTTTTAGGGTTCAGTAGGAAACAGCAATTTTGGCATGTTTCTTTTGATGTAATATTATAATCTATTCAAATAACGTTAATTGGGGCTACAATTTACAAACCTTTTACGCCCAAAACCTTAAAAACACGCTCTAAGCAGCTTAATGAAGTTACAATATAAGTTTTTTGTGTAAATTATATAATCACTAACTTTTACCTGACTTCGTTTGCGTGGACTGTTGTCGTATGATAGGTCGATAATAGATGGCGCATTTCAATGTCAGCCTATTCCTAGAATTAACTGGATTTCTATAGCCTATATGTTATTTCGGTGTATACAGAATAATTGTGCCGAATTTCATTAATGTTGGTTCAATAACCGAATTGGATCATCGTATTAGGGAGCAGAAGTATTATGGACGAGACACATAAATAACCGAAGGAAATTAAGGTAATAGAGTGCGAAAACGCAGATTACTGGAGAGAAGTAAATAAGAAAGATCTCACAAGATCGGTGTCTCTAAATGACTTATTTGTAAGCGAGTTGCGAACTCGAATAGCGTACAGACATAATCATTTTCAATACAATATAACATTGAGTTTTTTTATATGTTGAGACAAAGTAAAACAACCTTAACTCTCTTGAGATGAGTATAGCATGACATCTCCAAACGGATAATTTGATAAAAAAAATTCATGAAGTTTATTTATATATTTTAAATACATAATTTTTGGCATGTTATTCTACTTGCAATATTAATTTAATGCAATATATATTTTTTTTTATTTATAGAAGATAACCAACGTAACTAACATTTTAAAAACAATAAAATATTCTTTAAACTATTTAACTAAATGTATTCTTAGTTAAAGGTCACGGTATTATTATTTAACTTAAAAACTTAACTTACTATGCGCTTATTTTTAACATTATTCATTCCTATTTCATTTTACTTTAATATTAATCTACATATTAACTTTATGTCCGGAACCCCTGACGGTAAAACGTTTCTATAAGTTCCTTTGAACCCGTGCTTACAAACCGTGAATTTATATCATTAGGAAGGATCAAATATTTTCGCCGAACCATCTGTTATGTTTTACGATAGAACAGCAAATGTATTTTTTTGGGAACAATAAAGCTTGTGTCGTTATGGTTCTGTCATCATTGTACCATAATATTTCAACAGAAAATTTAAATAAGTACCTCAAAATGTAACATGTTCTGATTAATTATTTTTATAATTTATCGTCATTTACAGCAAAAGCCGTGCGGTACCGTGCGGTATCAGCCCGAGTAAAATAGACCACGCTCATTTCTTGCCGAGGTGTTGTAAAAGGCGATTAAAGTAAGTCGACACGTCGTGTGGAATCCGGCTGAGTAGAATAGACCACCCTCGTTCCTTACCGATGTGTCGTAAAAGGCAACTAAGGTACGTTGGCGTACCGCGTGGTATCCGGTTGAGTAGAATAGAACACCCTCTTGCTTACCGAGGTGACCTGAAATACTACTAAGGTGAGTTGACATCAGGCAAGCGGCCGGTCGTAAAATACGTGGTCAATCATGTGACAACATGTTTATAACATGTTGTGGCGACCCCACTTAGAGTGGGATAAGGAAAAGAGGATGATAATCGTTATTCACTGCAACTTTATTTTATTTATTTCAAAAGTACTGATTATTCCGTTAACGCATGTGTACAAATAAAATGGCTTCTCTTCAGAATCGGTGATTACATATGATTAAGCGCGAGATTAATGATTAAGACGATAGTGTATAGGGCATACTCGGCTGTACTCGCCAATCATCATCTAAGATCGCCTACGATCGCTTACAACCTGGGAATTGACAATATTTCAGACACGCGTCAAAGGGAATCGCTGGGTAATTGGTATGATCATATAAATCACTAGCTTTTAACCGAAATTTCGTTTGCGTGGACTGTTGTCGCGTGATAGGTTGATAATAGATGGCGCTATTAAATGTCAATTAACAGGATTTCTATAGCATATATGTTATTCCGGTGTGTAAGGAATAATTGTGCCAAATTTCAGCGGATTCGCACATGTGGTAGAGTAACAAACATACATCAAGTGGACACTTTCACGATGATCGTACCGATTAGACGATTATAGGCCATTGTCAATCGTCAATAGTGAAGAGTCAATATTCAATAGTCAATATGAGACATAACAAAGAGCTTATATTATTTCTATTTTGTTAATATGTGTTTTTCCCAAAGTCAAAATTATTTCATAATCTTGCGACTAATAATATACGTAACAATTCCCCAACGTGTTTAAGTGTGTTATACAAGCCCATTGTTGTTTCCTGCCAATAGATTAAGCGTATCTGTTAAATTTCAGGAGTTTCTTAATACGTAAACATAACTTCTGAATAAATCAAACAATATTCCAAGTTTCTTAATACATGTATAATACAATTGTTTATAATATATTACATCCCCCCCGCCCCCTTCGCTTATACCCTATCCTACTAATATTATAAATGCGAATGTTTGTGAGTATGGTTGTATGTTTACATGAATAGGATGACAATGAAAATCGCCATCTATTATCGACCTTTCTCACGACAATAGCCCACGCGAACGAAGTCGCGGGTAAAAGCTAATATCAAAAGTATCATAATACCGTTACCTCCGGTAAAGGATCAGATATATATATTAGAAGAGGTCAATTTTACCAGCTGTTTCGAATCATACACTCTATAAAGAGAGACAATCGAACGGTAAAGGGGTCAGTCTACTTAAACACTTCTTTTCATTCTGTAAAGAAGGAATATCACCATTTGCAAAAGTAATAATAAATTTGTTTTGCTATAATCCGCGATGAAGTCGCAAAGCTTTGCGATTTTATCATGGAGTCTATCTCCTGATGATGCTTCGGTTGCGAGGCGAAACGATTGTTGATTTTGTGATAGTGAACGTATATAGTGATTGTGTCTGGCAGTGGTGGAGGATTGGTATATGTTTTTACGAATCCTGCATTTATCAGGCATGAAAACGGATTGTCCACTCTACATTTAGCATTATATACATATATTTTCTATTTTACTTCATCGCGGATTATAGAAAAATAATTTTATTATTACTTTTGTATTATGGATCTCCGCAAAGTAACGCCTAATTCTATAAATTATCACCATTTGCCATAAAATCGTGCCATTAAATAATAAATAAACATTCAAATTTAGTAGAGTGTAAGAGAAGAATAAACGATAGGCGATCACTTCAGTAAATTATTTCTTAACGTGATAAAAGACTTAAGTGATTTTAAAACAAAGAATCAAGTTAGAATGTTCGAACAAGGAACGCACCTAATATGCTCTTTTATTATGAGAAGGATCGAAGCTATGATCCTCCAGGCTTACGGTGCGGAATAGCGAATTATAACATATCCTGTAACTGTCTCGAGAGACGCAGATTTCTTCATGAGGATTTCCGTTGTCGTAAAGAGAAAGATTATTATAAATATCATGTAACACATGTATTTAAAAGCTTTTATTTAACTTGCCATGTTTGTTTAGGTGGAAACTTGCAAGTTAAATTAAACCTACTTCCCGGTGTCCGATTGAGCTGAAATTTTACATACTGGTCTAGTCCCAATGATAATGCATGTTTATGATAAGTATGATGATGCTGATAGCTGTGGTAGCCCAGCGGTAACACCGTACGACTCTTTCGAGTAGGTCACGGGTTCAAACCCGGGCAGACACCAATGAGTTTTTCTGTTAAAACTTACGTGTCTAATTGATAATTTCAAGTTATCACACTCTTTTCAGTGAAGGAAAACGAAGGCGAGGAAACCTGCATATCTCTAGAGAATTCTGGAGATATGTGTAACCTACCAATCCGCACTGGGACAGCGTGGTAGGTCTTAGCTCCAAACCTTCTCTCCAAAAACGGAGAGAAGAGGCCTATTCTCAGCAGTGGGATAGTAACAGGCCGCTACTTACTTACTTTTTTATGATGATGCTGCTAAAATTTGTTCCAGACGAAAGAACTCCTCAACGGTTAACAGTAGAGACTCTACTGTTACATTTTTAAAAGCTTTTTTAACTTTATTTGTATTATGATTACTATATTACGAAATTTACTATATTACGATACTATATATACGATACTTGTATTACGAAAGAAATAATAAAATTATTATAGATACACTAGTAATACCAGAAACTTCATTAGCGTCGAATTTAGTGATAAATTTCCCGTTTTTTCTTTGGGCTTCTATATTTCAGCCCGGTATATACATAGGTAAGCTACAATTGTACCAAATTTCATCAATATTCCTTCAGCGGATTAGGCTAAAACATAACAGACAGACAGAGTTTCGCAATTGTAATATTATTATCGTATGCGTATATAGTACCCGGGAAAGCCGTGTGGTATCCGGCTACGAAGAATAGTACCACCCTCATTTCTTACCGAGGTGTCGTAAAACGAGAGTAAGGTAAGTCGACCCACAATTTAGTATCCGGCTGAGTAGAATAGACCACCCTCATTTCTTACCGAGGTGTCGTAAAAGGCGACTAAGGTAAGTTGACCCACCGTGTGGTATCCGGTTTAGTAAAACAGACCACCCTCCTTCTTACCGAGGTGTGGTAAAATTGTCAAGCAGGCGGCCAGTCGTAAAAACGCAGCCAAATCATGTTACAGCATGTTTATAACATGTTGTGCCGACCCCACTTAGAGTGGGATAAGAGCAGGAAGATCATGATATAGTACCCGTGACATAAATCTGCTACTCTACAATAATATTCACGCACTCGCATCTGTAGAGAACACGGCTCTTTATTCAAATATAGCCTGTCAGGCGATAAAAATTAAAAGACGTCAAAACTATCTTTATCTCTCTAATTAATGTATATAAAGTTATAACAACCTAATCATGTTAATTATGTCCCCTATATGACAAAGAAGTCGCGTATAAATAATCGAAACTGGGCGAATTCTACTAATTAAGCCTTTACCTGGAAATAGATGTATTAATTATCTACATATTAATAAGTGAAGAAAAAAAATTGTACTTTGATTATATAATAGTATAGAACTGACGCATGCGTAATTAAAATTAAGTATTTGGTTGACCGAACCTTGTTCGGTAATTTTTTACTAAGTAAAAAAGACTTAAAAAAAAAGGAAAAATAATAATATGGTAGGTGGGGCTCTATCCTAGGTATTTTTTCTAATTTTTCTTTTAATGCCTAAAAACGGGATAAACGAATTTTTAAAAAAAAAACCTAGTTAGATCGAATTTCAGGAAAATCTTTGGAGCAGTTTCCAAAAAAAAAAATATATATATATACATACATACATACAATTATAATCATTTAAATATTAAAGATACAGAGCGATTAAAAGAAAAAAAATGTATATATAACTTTTCTAGTTTATTTATAGAAATCACTCCTTATGGGTAGCCAGAGCTCCCAGTTCCCAACAGTTCCCGCCGCGATAACGCCGTTTAAAGAGCTCATGAATAAGGGTCCCGGATGGACTTAAAACTAGTCAGGCTAATCCGATAGAATATAAACTGAGTATAACTGATTTCTATAGAAAGACCATGAAAACTACTCACGGTAGTATTAATTAAATAATAAAATTTCTGCAAATAGCTACACAAAATAAAATACAATTAAACATTCATTATTTAATTTAATAGTTTAGTTATCTATTAATTTAATTTGCTATTAGAATTTCTGCGTATTTCGCTATTTTCCACCCTAGATGTTGCTTTATCTCTCGTCCATCCTACCCTCTGAAGTTGTAAAATTACAATAGTTAAAGCAAAACAAATATATTAACGGCAACGATATCTAATTCTTCTTGATTCAGAGTACAAAACAATAAAATAATTCTATGCGCAAATGTTAAAGACTAAGGGTAAATCCTTTCCAGCTGTCGCCGGCCATGAAAGAAAATGGAGTAATAAATTTCTATAGTTTGCAGTTTTACATTATAGCATTCCCCAACCCCTTTACCTGTGCAACATCTGGCATTTAGCCATTAGTTATTGTCATTTCACTGAAACAGCATTAGTATTTAGTAGTAATGTATTCATTACTTATCCGAAACATATGTTTCAAATGAGGCAGGAGAACTTAACCTTCAAGTACCGTTATGTGTAACAAAATAATTTAATCAATACTTTTAGTTTAGAGCTACTCTTTTTAGTAACTATGTTATTTTACGTACCCACCTATCAAAAATTTAGTAGTAATAGGTAGCTTTACTTTCCCGCCGTGTGGTATCCGGCTAAGAAGAACCACCCTCATTTCTTACTGAGGTGTCGTAAAAGGCAAGTTAGGTGAGTAGACCCGCCGTGTCGTATTCAGCTGAGTAGAATAGATCACTCTCATTTCTCACTGAGGTGTCTTAAAATGCGACTAAGGTACCTAAGTTGACCCACCGTGTGGTACCCGGTTGAGTAGAATAGACCACCCTCTTTCTTATCGAGGTGTCGTGAAATACGTCTAAGGTAAGTTGTAAGTTGACGTCAGACAGCCGGTCGAAAAATACATAGCTAAATCATGTGACAACATGTTTATAACAAGTGCCGAGCCGAATTAGAGTGGATAAAGGCACGAGGTTGATAGATGATGACCTACTTGAAATGATTAGTCATTTATATACCTATAACTATTTGTTAAATAACTAATCTTAGTTATATTTCTAAGCAGTTACTAATGGTCTGACTATATATAAATTTTCATTTATTATCCAAAACAATGAGATATAAACACACCTTTCGAAACCACGCAGGTGTGGAATTCGCATTATTTCTCTATAAGATACAATAGAAATATGTACATACTTTTCTATTTATACATGTTCATATCGAGTAAGCAATGTTAAAGTAAAATAGTCTTCAAATGTTGAGTTACGCTTGAAGTTAAAACAATAAATTAAAGCTAATTCACTAATTTATTGTCGCCCTCGGAACCGGAACCACCCTCTCAAATAGCAACCACCACTCGCACATAAAAAAACGTCTATGCCCGATCCAAAACGACACCGAACGAAACTTGGCAGACGAATGTAAGCAAAATCAAATCAGTCAGCGCGGACCATTCAGAGCGGAAGGTTGTGTCGCGCGAGCTCCGAACCGCAGTTACACACATCGCGTGTCTAACATCGGAGTTAATCTTACCAAATTTCAAGCAGCACAAACAAATATTCTACCTCATTAATATAGTGACAATAAATAAGTGTTGTGAATGGCTTAACACACGGTTTATGTTACGATTCGATTCCAAAAAGATTATCAACACGAGATTCCGTGATGGGTAAGTTCATATTTTTTTCTTAAATTTGACATTGTTCGATAGCTAGGTATATAAATTATAAGTATTGTATAAGGTTCAATTTTATGCATTTTCTATTCCGTATGTCAACATGTGTCCATTATTCTAAAAAATTGGTGAAAATTTTAATGTTCTGATTAATAATCAATTTTAATGTTGATATAACGATATAATTTTTATTATACGAATTAGGGTATAGAGGTTGCTAGTTACCACATTTTTAGTCACTCAATCAGATGTTCAAAGGAGTTTCTGTTCACGTATGAAATGCCAATACATATTTTAATTATTTATTTCTTCTTCTTCCTCCTGCCCTTATCCCACTGAGTGGGGTCGGCACAACATGTTATAAACATATTGTCATATGATTTGGCTTCGTATTTTACGACCCGCCGCCTGCCTGACGTCAACTTACCTTAGTCGCCTTTTTACGACACCTTGGTAAAGAATGAGGGTGGTCTATTCTACTCAGCCGGATACCACACGGCTAATTTTAGTAGTAAGTTTCACTATTGTTAAATATTAATTTAATGAAATCGGTGCTACACGAATTCAGACTGGTGTTATTTTTATTGCTATAGTTGTGAATTGTAAATATTTTTACTTCATAACTTAGTCGAAATTTACTGAATGTGTTAGAAATATATACAAAAATCGAACAAAACTATAAAATACTCTTATTTGATACAAACGTGTCGAAGACAACACAAACCTTGGTAAAAGTTTTAAGATTGCATACAATATACTAAGCAAAAAGATTACTAACTTGTTGAAATCGATTCAGAAGCTTTCGATTTTGTAGATCAATACAAACCCGATAATCTTTTCACCTAAAATCACGAGCGTATAAAATTGCCTGGAAATTTGAAGCTTGACTATTCTCTATTATTGATGTAAACCAACTATTGACTTCACGGTAAAGCACCAAATTTGTATTTAATTTAGAAATAAAGAGAACTTAAACTTTCATATTTAGTTTTAGATATAATAAAGCTATCGTAAACAATTTGAATTTAAATATTTTATTGCACAACGAATAAAGAAATACATATCTAAAACGATTGTGATATATGTAATATAACACTTTATGCAAATATTATAAACATGGAATAGTATTATTTCGCAATGGTTTGCTTAACTGATTCATTTAACTGATAAGTCGGAATATATAAAAATCCTAATTTATTTTGCAATCGCTAAGTAGCGTTCATGTACACCGTTTTCTACTTTTAATCACATGCAAGGTCTTAACTAAGATTAGCAACACGAAAACAATATCGTTTAAATGAACTATTCATGCAATATACATAATTAATATACATATAAACAATGTTTTTTAACTGTAACAAGAAAAGTATTTACAATTGGGCCTAGTCTCAAATTTTTAACTAGTAGTCGAATTTCTAATAAATATACAATCGTAAAACCATAGTCAGTTCGTAAAACCATGACTATGGTTTAAGTTAGGACTCGTAAGTGGATGGGAACTAAGAGTATATTCTAGGGTTTTATATTTTAAGATTCCTCCATTTAATAGTCATGGTTTTCAGTGTAATCATGTTAATATTTTAACGTTAATTATAATTTTGAGTTAACTTTAATATAGCCATATTCAAACATTTTAGAAATCTGTGATTTACTACGAATCCATCGTATCATTAAGTTAATCTAATTTGTAGATATTAGTAGCATAATTTTATTACAGTTAAATATAATAATGGGTATTGGAACAATAACGCAATATAGGATAAACCCATAAAAAACCTACCTATTGTAATACAATAAATTTGACGCAAAACATTTTTCGAACAACGGATCTAGCAAAGACATGTCGCTACGTGTCTTGTGCAATAATCGACTCGCGTATAAATTTATTATCAATAAAATAAAAGGATGATTAAGATTATATGTTACTAATTTACAAATTGTAACGCAGTGTGGTATCCGACTGAATAGAATAGTATCACCGTCATTTCTTACCGAGGTGTCGTAAAAAGCGACTAAGGTAAATCGACCCGCCGTGTGGTAACCGGCTGAGTAGAATTGACCAACCTCATTTCTTACCGAGGTGTCGTAAAAGGCGACTAAGGTAAGTTGACGTACCGTGAGGTATCCGGTTTAGTAAAATAGACCACCTTCTTTCTTGCCGAGGTGTCGTAAAATACGACTAAAGTAAGTTAACGCCAGGCAGGCGGCCGGTCGTAAAAACGCAGCCAAATCATGTGACAGCATGTTTATAAAATGTTGTGCCGACCCCACTTAGAGTAGGATAAAGGCAGGAGGATGATGAAAATAAAAAGATGATTAAGGGTGTGACTGTTGACTGTTTTTATTAATTTTATCACGCTATTTCAGCAAACCATTTTCTTTGTGCTAACAAATGAATACTGTACTTTCACGGCATCGGAATGAAGAGACTAAGAAATTAGAATTTAGAACATAATAGTGCGGAGGTGGGCGCGTGGGAACGCTCCCAGCGTTGACGTGCCCAACACATCAGTTCGCTATACTAAATCTACCATTAATATTCTAGATTTAGATAAACTTCTCGTTAAGGAGTACGGTTAAAGAAGTCATTAACGGTGTAGCGAAGCGACTTTATTATATTTTCATAACTTAATATTTTTTTAAGGTCAATATTTTATTGACTTAAAACTTTAAAAATAAAAAACCTTCATGCACTACTGGTAACAACTGATGTGTTTAATGCTTAGAGCAATAAAACACTTGCCCTTCATCTTATTGGCAGCAAAGCACGTTCTTAAGGACTTCGAGTATGTTAATAACAGATATTTAAATACATATAGTAATATTATCATCATCCTCCTGCCACCACTCTAAATGGGGTCGATATGAACATGCTGTCACATGATTTGGCTACGAATTTTACGACCGGACGCCTGCCTGACGTCAACTTACCTTAGTCCTATTTTGCGACACCCCGGTAAGAAAGAGGGTGGTCTATTCTACTCAACCGGATACTACACGGTGGGTCAACTTACCTTAGTCGCCTTTTACGACACCTCGGTAAGAAAGAGGGCGGCCTATTCTACTCAGCCGGATACCACAGGCTAGATATCTAAGTACATATGGTAACATATTTTCAGTAAAAAAATTTGAAAGTCCTTAATACTAGAAGACAGTTTATTTACTAATTGCCATCCACTATTATTTTGGCGCGCGTTATTTTTAATTTTGCGATAACTTCTAAGATATTATTTGAAATTCTATCTTGTAAATTGGATCTAAATTCTAAGCATGGAATGCTTATTAAAATTGGAACGGTAACAGAAAGGTATCTTAAACCGTCGAGGACTTTTCAATCCTATAAAAGAGACATATTCACACCATGCAGTATTTTATATCTCATTAGGATTTGATAGCGTAATCGATTTAAACTTTAATAAATGTGATCTATTTTGTTACACCCCTTTACAATGTTGTTGCCATTCTGCTGTTTAAATTCAGACAATTTAAATAGTCGAATTATAATATTTAAATAGTTATCGGTCATTCAATTGTTTAGAGTTCTATTAATGAATAATAATGTAGGTTATTGAAATGTGTATTGCGTCGCGTAGGCTCGCGCGCTCGTTTGACGAGACTGCAATAGTGCCTAGTTAGTGGTTCCGGATACGAATCGGACGTGTCGGATGTTGGTGTGAGTCACGCGGCGCCCACGTTGGATTCACTGCGCCCACTGGCGCCCGGCCCGCGCAAATCCCGCGGAAAATCGATTTATTGTTTCATCATAAAATCGATTAATTTGAACTTTATCGAACACTTTCTTTTTATATGCTTTTAGTGTGTGAATAAGATACGTCTCAATAGGGCTTGATTCCAGGCCGGTACTAAAACTAATTTTTAAATAAATGGCTCATTTTATTATTGGTAGAAGTTTTGTTAAGACTTCAAATATAATTCATAAGTTCTTAAATAGCACCTTATATTTTTTTTATTCAATTAAAACCGGTTCCCGATTGAGTAGAATAGACCATCCTCTTTCACGAAGTGTCATAAAATACGACTCATTCTTACCACGGACCGACCACCCTCATTTCTTACCGAGGACTCTTAAGAGGCGACTAAGGTAAGTCGACTCGCCGTATGGTATTCGGCTGAGTAGAATAGACCATGCTTATTCCTTACCGAGGTGTCGTAAAATACGACAAAGGTAAGTTGACATCAGGTAGGAGGTCGGTCGTAAAAAATCATGTTACAACATGTTTAGAACATGTTGTGCCGACCCACTTAGAGTGGGATAAGGGCAGGAGGATAATAAATTTTGTTATTGAGAAAACAATATTCAATTGAAAATCTGACGATTTTTACATTACATTAAATAGGATCATGCCAGACTTAAGCGTTTTCAAAATTAGACAAACGCCGTTGTTAAGACAGATATAGCCGATGTCTGCGCCGCGTCTAGGCTATTTAGGTTTTGGCATTGGGCATTTCGCAGTGTCGTGGGAAACTGAGTTGAACGACTGCGGGGACAATACGGTGGCCTGCGATGGATTGCGGCGCGAGTTCGACCAGTCGTTCACCGGCGTACATTCCGCCCACCTGCGCGACCTGCTCTTTACACTGCCTCGTACATTATGTAGGGTGGCAACTTGGCAAGATATCTACCCACTGTACTCGTTCATTCTTCATTCGTTCGTTTTGATCACGATTAGTTACTCACTTAGATTATTATTATATTATTATGATTTTTATATATATATATATGTATATTTAAATGAGTTAAATATATATATAAAAATGAAATTCCTGAAATTCAGCATGTGGGGGGTTTTGGGGTAGAAAAATCGATCTAGATAAGTTTTATTTAAATAAATGTTTTCGGGCTCTAAAATTTTTTTAAATTTACGTTGAATTCAAACGTAAAGTCATGGTGGTTCATTTGAGGAACGGGCGGTCTAAATAGGTGAAAATACCTAGGATCGAGCCCCACCTGCCTTATTATTTTTTAATTCTTTCAGTTTTTTTTTTTTTAATTTTTTACATAATTTCTAAAATTACCTAGCAAGGCTCGGTCATCCAGGTGCTATTATATTATATATACTAAGTTAGATCACTTATACTTCGTTCGAAGTCCGAAACGATGAGCAGACCAAATATCCGAACAACTGGATATACCCATCAGTTTACTTACTACTTTTTACTTACCGCACTCTCGAGCTGCCGATCGCAACTCCTGGTAACGGACAGTTGACAATTTGACTAAGAGTCACGATCCGCAGGAATGTGGGAACGATAACGAAGAAGTTACTTGTAAGATTATATTCCATTAATTTTTGGTATTCCGCATGTTTTGTAATCACTACATTTCATAAAACACAGAGCTTCGGTGTGTCGATCTTTTTTACGTGTGTAGCCAGGGCGTTAAATTTCGTATTCCGCCTGTCTTTAACTATGTCGATAATGATATCGATGATGAAAATCATAATATGACAAAGCGAAATAATTCATTATTTTCTGTATTATGGAATTCGGTAAAATATTAAATTCGCTTAAATCTTCTTTTATCTATAATCGCATTTTTAAATTAATTGCAATATTATTAAAATAAAATGTGTACTTCCTATAGTCTAGCGTTATTTCCTATCATCCATAAAATTCCTGTCATAGCTCTAACAATAAAAGTCTAGACGTATATTCTTTTTTTAACGAGTGTAAAATTTAATTTCTTTTTTCTAGAATCTAGTGATTATTCAAAGCCATGGTTACCCTACCTGTGTGCGAACTTACATTGTTTATGGCACTTTATAGAGTTATTTTATTTAAATCTTTTTTTTGGTTACATTTACTGTCATTCTTACATTATATTGAATTGTTTAAGATTCTTTTTGTCAAATTTTTAATTTGTTGTTAACCTATATTTTGTTATTTAAAACTGGTTAATTAACTGGAAAACATCCCAAAATTATTTTCGTATATCAATTTTTTGATGTAAATTCACTATTGTCTTTATTTTATTTAAATTAAAAAGTAAAAATACAAACTATGTCAATTGATCAACATTAAGCCTTTCGTAAGGTTGACGCCAAAAAGTCTAATTTATAATAAACTAAAAAAGATGTGCTTCCGTGCTATTTAGTAATACAAATTACATTTTGTATTACAGTGACAACTTAAATATAGAAAATAGTCATACAACCTTCATCATTTGTAGATAAAAATGTCTAACTTTAAATTCAAATTCAAAATATTCTTTATTCAAATAAACTTGTAAACAAGTGCTTTTAAATCCTAAACTCTACTGCTGAATCGGAAAGCTGTTTCTACTGAGAAGAGCCAGCAAGAAACTCGGCAGTTGCTCTTTTAAAAATATAATTCTTATTACTAGTTATATTTAGTCATTACTGTCTTGTACGTAGTAAAAGCGAGCTATATCCACATATTCTTATCTTTAAGTAATCCTCAACAGTATAGTAGGCTTTCTGAATCAGCCTCTTTTTAACAGTGTTTATAAACTGTTGCAATGGCAAAGCTAAAATGGTCCCCGAGGCGGTCGATGCATCTGGTGTTTCCGATGCATCGATTAGCGGAGGGAGGGGCCACTTTTAGAGAGGCCCCGACCCAGAGGTGGCGCACTCTGGGGTCAGAGTTGCTGCGGGCGGGGATGGGGCCAATGTGTACAACGGTACCCTGTCCCCGCCACCAGCAGCATGGTGGAGCACTGTCATCTTTTTAGTCGGTGCGAGTCCGACATACCCGCCGCTCGTCCCCGTCGGGCGGTGATGACCCATAATGGGTGTTCCTGACATAAAAAAAAGCTAAAATGGTTAAAGGCTAAAACAGCTGTCTCTTTGGTAAATTTTGTACTATAAACATGTAATATTTTAAAGGCCTATAAGGGCCTAATGCGGTATTTTTGTCCAAACCGTCTCGAGGATCGCGGTCGATAGGCCTGGCTATGTGCCAACCGGCGCCCGCCGCCGTCATAAGTCGCGACCGTCCCGCGGACTGCGGGAAATAAATCCACCCTCACGAGTCGCGACGTTAAGTGCGAGTGTTTCGTAAAATGAATTAAAATAAGCAAAGTTACGGCCTGTTATTATCCCACAGCTGGGCATAGGCCTCCTCTCTCCGTTTTGGAGACAAGGGACACCGAAAAGCATTTGATAAAAAGTATCAATTGGACACAAATTTTAACAAATATACTCATTGCTGATTCTCGAGGAAGTCACTGGTGCTATCACAGCTATAATGAAATTAAATTGTTTCGTTGCGGTTAGCCTTTTCGTTAGTGTCTGTGTTAGTGGACTTAATATTAATTATATAATATTAATAATAATTGTTAATGCATGTCAACTTACGTAGTCGTATTTTACGATACCTCGGTTAGAAAGAGGGTGGTCTATTCTACTCAATCGGATACCACACAACGGTCAACTTACCTTAGTCGCTTTTTACGACACCTTGGTAAGAAATGAGGGTGGTCTATTCTACTCAGCTGGATATCACACGACTTGATGCCGCGACTTGTGCTTGTAATATTCTGGAACTAAATGTAATTTTACATTACTAAGTGCGATTTTTATTCTAAAGCGTTATTGTTATCATAATTTAAAGCGGTAAAAGCATGGCTATAAATTATACGAGGTGAATGTCATTGGTTCATGAAATCCTGGGAATTAAATAATATAAATTGTAACAAAATTTAATATGTACATAATATTTTAGCTTTCTGTGGAGCGATTTTACATATTAATGGGGACTAATTAGATATTGTTTAAATTTAATTTTCACATAGTCTCAAGATACCATCGCAAAATTCGTTAGTCGCTGTCGTGCAAAAAATGTTTTGATTATCTAGGAAATTTACTAAATATTCAAAAACTTTAATTGTCATATATTTAAGGGACACGACACCTGCTTGTCCTTTTTTCCATTAGTTATTTCAAATTTTTAAATTTAAATGTCCGTCAGAATTGTAATCTTCGATTTTGCTAGAATATTCATAAATTAATAGTATAATAAAATTATGTATTTTATACGAGTAGCACCTGCAGTTTCGTTAACGTAAACAAACATATTTTCGCATTTATAACCACTTCAGTAAGGTTTACTATACTATTTTTTTTTTAAATTATGATTTTCTTGCAATCAATAATTTTCTGGATACTGCATTAGCACTATGAGTAAGGCTATTTTGTCTCGGTAAGTCAGCCATTATCAAAAATAGAGGTAGAGTTTTATGATGTATATATATGTACATATACCTGATATACCATTAAAAGGTTATAAACAATTTCTACATCTTCCCTTAACGAAATATACATTATTAATAAGTGTGTATTAATTCCGTTATTATTAAATTTATATCTTATAGAAGAGGTGAGGTGTTTACATGTCACGATACGTCATATGGAAAGGAAAACACTGAGTAAATTTGCATATCCGAATGAATTAAAATGCCTGGATTTAAAAGTTCTTTCAGCTTCATACAAGACTGCGGTATATAAAATTGAAATGCTTAAAAGATTGACCGCCGAGTTCCTTGCTGTTTCTTTTCGGTAGGAGCAACATTCCGAACCAGATTTAGATTCATAAATCATATTGATCCTTAATGATTGAAAAGTCCTTGAAAGAGCTTATTCGAATAAAGATTATTTTGATTTATGTATTCCTGGGCTACGTATAACCTATAACTCCACATCTGAGATGCACCAATGGTTGATATAACCTGCAAATCATAAATAAGAAAAGAGGCCTTCACCCAATAGTGGCATATTCTTAAAAAAATAAACTTTATTCTTTAGGCGTCACAAACTTTACAACTTACGCATTAAAAATGACGTTCATTGTTTATTTACCTGTTATAATCTTTCTTGCAACTGCGTTTACGTTGATGCGGTTACTTGCGTTTTACAATTAGTTTATCTTAAAATACTGTTTTTCATTCATCGAAGTCGTCATATTGTCTATAGCCTCTTTTTCATTAAAATAACTGTTTCGATTAAATTATAAGTTTTGATTACCTCTGTTTTATACTTCAAAATTGCCATATGTCAATCTGGTAGAAGACCATGTGTGGAAACCTCTACCCCTTCGAGTCATGTTCGGTACTATATTATGTTACCGTAAAACATGCCATCTTTGCCAATAAGTATAACTTTGCCCGAAGAGTAAATTATAAGCAAATCTGCTAATAAGGAAAAATGTTTTAGATTAATAGCAACATTGACTATGTAGTGGGAAAGTCAATTATATTTTTGCCAACACTATATATCACGTTCTTCCCTAAGTTCATTCAGTATCCTGTTACAACCTGTCGAAGTGCAGTACGAAATTTTTCGGGCAAATTTTAGGGTAAAAGTTTTTATAATTTATTCGTAATGAAGAAAACAGCTTTCCGAACCAGCAGTAGAGTTGACGATTCAAAAGCACTTGTTTACAAGTTTATTTGAATAAAGAATATTTTAAATTTGAATATGATAAACCAGTTATCATGAACGCGACTTTAATACGGAGCAAACGATTTTAAGTAGTTGGGGCCCTAGTTTATTTTTGGCGCCAGAGCCTTTGGTAACCTATCTACGCCGCTACTTCACACACCTTAAAATAAATAAAAATAGCCTTTATTCAGCAGTTACATTTACATAAATTACGTCATATAAATTATTTAATAATGTCAGTTGATTATAAAATTACTAGTTAATTTAATATGTAATAGCCCAGCGGTAACACTGATTCAAACCCGGGCAGACACCAATGAGTTTTCTGTTAAAACATGTGTCTTATTGATATTTGCAATTTATCATACGCTTTTCCGTGAAGGAAAACATCGTGAGGAAACCTGCATATCTCTAGAGAATTCTGAGGATATATGTAACCTACCAATCCGAATAGGAGCAGCGTAGTAGGTCTTAGCTCCAATCCTTCTCTCCAAAAAACAGAGAGGAGGCCTATTCCCAGCAGTGGGAGAGTAACAGGCCACTTCTTATTATTTGTTTTTAATATTTAAATGAGTTGATCTTGTATATATACATAATTTTCCGAATCTCGTAAACGGCACAAACGATTTTCATGTAATTCAGCATGTTGGGGGCTTTGATGGAGAAAAATCGATCTAGCTAGGTTTTATTTAAAAGAAATGTCGTTTTATCCCTGTTTGCAGGCTCTGAAAAAATGCTACAAATGTTGAATAGAAAGCAAATTATATTTGAGCTGTCGACTGCAAAGCTGTGAAAGTCTAATGGCAAAGGGTGCACCAAAAAAGTTTATAACCTGGGATCGATTTCCATATGCCACCAAACGCTTTTTCTCTTTTTGATTTTTTAAATTACATTTTTAATATCTTATAAAAATGAGCAAGGTGAGCAATTATGAGCAAAGCTCGGTCACCAAATACTTTATAGTTATAATTTACTAGCGGACAGCACCGGCTTCGCACGGGTATAAAATATAAGGCCTATGTCACTCAGTGAACTCAGTCACCTCTACCCTCCTCCCATGCCATTTTTCCATTTTAAATCTGTAATATCTTCGAAAATGTTCATTTAAATTATATGCTGTAAACGGCCATATTGACCTATATTAAATCAACAATGTATTTAAGGTACTTTATTGGATAAGGTAATGAAGATAATTTATAATTATAATTTGCGGTTATAAATGTAATATCGCATCTATGTTATTGGAACCTATGAAAATTTTCTTATTTATTCCAGATGAGCGGCAAACGTACCCGCAGCTATAGATGCGCCGTGCACCAGAGGGACCGCGAGGTCAGCTCTGAGAACGACTTCCATCTTCTTCTGGAGGATCCCACATTTTTTGCCAAGTACTTACACCATTTTTATATAAACTTAAGCTTTCCAATCGGGAGGTATTCTAATAAATGACTACAGATTAACATCGAACTACAGATTTACTATGACTGGCCCGTTGGCGCAGTGGGTAGTGACCCTGCCTTCAGCTCCGCGGGTCGCAGGTTCGATTCCCGCCGAGGGCTAACATTTTCTATAAATTAATTTGTTGGCCTGGGTGTATATTTGTATTTAAGTATATATTTAAAAATATATATATAAATTATATATAGGGAACAGTTGTCAGTCACCCATAGCACAAGTATTAAGTTACTTACTTTGGGGACGGACAACCGTGTGTGTAAGAGTCCCGTATATTTAAAAAATATATATATTTATTTAAAATATTTATAAGAACTATTTATTAAAAGATAGCCAAACTGTTGCAACACGCCTACGATATCGCAGGTTCAAACCCTGACCAAGTGTCAGAAACGACGTATAAAATTAGTTACTGGGTGACCGACCTATGCTAGATAATTTTTTAAAGATAAAAATATGCAATAAAAAAATAATAAAGTGCAGTTGATATCTGGGACTCGATCTGGGGTTTTTTTATTCATTATTCCGCTCATTCTCTATTGAGCTATTGCAACTTTACAAATAACAGCAAAATTAACCTAATAAACCTGCATTCAATTCATATGAATTAATTGCTAAAATATTTTAGCAGTAGTTCAGTACCTGAAAGCAGAGACATAAAGACATTTTTTTACAACTAGGCTAGATCGCTTTATTATCGCTCTGGATACCCTCTACATATTAAGTTTCATGATAATCGTTGGAAACGTTTTTAAAATTCAGGTTATATATACTAAAGATAATTATTAAAAGATAAGATTTAAATATTATGGTTTTAACTCTTTTTGCGAAACAAATGTTATAAAATAAAGTCTACTTTGAAAGTTATAAATAATACCTACGTCCTCTGAAATCAACTTAGTCCAGTACATATATAATTCGTATTTCTTTAAATGGAGAGACCAACTATGTAATGTCACAGATTAAAAAGAATAAATTACTAGCAAAAAAGTTTACACCTAATCAAGTATGCCGTGACTGACGTCAGTACAAAATCTTTTAGAATAATTGATACATTAAATTTTCAGTGCAATGTAACCTAAAAAATTATTTCAACAACAACTAAATATTACAAAATTATTAGTGTTTTCGTTAAACATGTAGTTGAACCGACAAACCGTTGAGGTCGTTACATATTTTTCTTAGTTCGTACGTGTCACTTTGACATGTTGTGGGCTTTCCTGTAATAAAATATTTATTATATTGCTCCACCGCAAATAAACCTCTAAAAGTAAGTAATTTATTCATTCAGCAACTCGTTTAGACGTTAACTCGATCAAACATCTTAATTGTTACGAGGTCTTTAAAAAGTTTTCAGTCAACTTGAGCTCCATCTTTAGCGACATTTAACCGTCAGGTCTTCCGTGTTCAAGCGTTTTATCCTCACTCATAATAAAGAGTAACACCCGAAATATTATTATCTTTATATATTTAATACATTGCTTCTAGCCTTCTATAGTCGTATATCAGCATAAATAAAATTAATTAGAAGTCCGTGTATATAGTATAGGTATTACGTCAACTTTCGTAGTTAATTATGATATCACTCTATTACATCAAACAAGCCTTATATTATTTTTTTGTTTATCGGCGTCTATAGATGGGCCTAGGTCTATTAAAAGGAAGGATAAAAGGTCTGGTGGCAAGGAAGCAAGCGGCTTATTGTGTCCTTCTAGTCGTCATCCGTCTACCTCGTGAGAACTACAAATACTGCGTTTTCTAATCTAAGATCTAATGATCTTTGAACTATGTGCCGGGACCATCGCCTTTCTAGCTTTGGCACTCGCAACAATAACAAGAAAATGCTAATTATATTTTGGAAAACGAAAAACTTTCTTTTTGCTTGTTTAAATGCTTAATTTCCAAGAAAACAAGAAGACATTTTTTACCTTTACATTCAATTATAACAGTGTTTTAAAACAAATATAAAATAAAATTTATTGACAGTAACAATTTTTAAATCTTGCATGATATATTGTTGAGGACTTCTTTTAAGCTTCATAAAGCTTGTTTCAGAAGTCCAAAGATGTTGCCATCTGCGCTCTAAACGATCGTTCAAAAACAACTTAATGTCGCTCAACGATTTAACATAATATGACAATGACAAAAAAACTATTACTATCCATTAATTATTATAAGCAATTGTATTTTTGTTTCTTTCATTAAGAAAAATATTCTTTTCAGGATGGTGCACCTCGTAGCAATGCAGGTACTCCCAGAGGAGAGGGACCGCAAATATTACCAGGAACGGTATACTTGCTGCCCGCCCCCATTTTTCATCATATGTGTAACTTTACTAGAGGTGAGTTATAAAAATTTTCGTTTTAAAACTTAATTGTTTTTATCTTTCACGTTCAACAACGGTATTCTTTTAATGTAGAAATAGATGTTACGCGTGAATCTAGAAGAGTTATATGCAAGGCTCCTGCCAAATTTGATTGTTTTACTTCGACTGCCTAGCGCTACGAACGTAGACTTAAATATGAAATCAGTACAAATATTACTGAAAGAATATACATAACACATTTTATTCCAAACGGAGTTAACAATAGATGTGCATAGACTACCGAAAGAAAGAGACAATTTCTTTGCGTATCATCTAAAAAAATATGATACACTCTAATCCAGTGTTTCCCGACCTTTTTTGGTCCATGCCCCACGTTAAAAATTATTTTGCCCCCCTAAGTAACATACAAAAATTTTAATATTAAAAATTGAATTGTCCACTTAAAGAACATAAATATTAGGTTTTAGGAAGAAAAATTGCTTTTTTTTGTTTAATTTGGCACTGAAATCTAGCATTGCACTTAAATGGCCCAGAGCGAAAGGCTAAGGGGAAACACTTGTCGAGTTGCCCCCCCTTAACCATCAAATTGCCCCCCTGTGGGTCGTGGGCCCCTCGTTGGGAAACACTGCTCTAATCTGTACGAATATATAACACAAAAGTAATGAGAATATTATTTTGCTATAATCCGCGATAAAGAAAACGATTCAAATCCGCGATTTATCGCGGATTATAGCAAAATAATATTCTCATTACTTTTGTATTATGGACCTCCGCAAAGTAACGCCTAATTCTATAAATTAATATATAACACCTTAATGCGACTCCGTGATTTAATGACTCCGAATGTATGTCATCCAAATTAGCTTTATTTATTAATTATAATTAATTATGTACAAACTCCCAGCAAAACAAAAATAATTCGAACTAAATCAGGCATACTCTTAAAACTAAATTCAAGAGCAAATTCTTCACTTCACATTCTTCTTCACTTTTTGGGAAGAAATAATAAAGTTTAGATCCACCATGCTGCTTCATTGCAGACTGCTATTTTGAACATAAGACTGGGTTCCCCCAGGGATATACAAGTTTCAACACGATATTTGCCTTCACCATAAAGCGGGATATCAATATATCATAGGATAGGATATCATAGGATCAATAACAATTAAGCGCATAAGTTTTAATACAAAAAAAGTGGCTAACAGTAAAATTAATAAATAAAACCGCGACTTCTAGAAAAGAACACGCTATCTTCTATTAACCTTATAACAGTCATCATCCTCACCCTCCTGCCCTTATCCCACTCTAAGTGGGGTCGGTACATGTTATAAACATGCTGTCATATGATTTAGCTGCGTTTTTACGACCGGCCGCCTGCCTGCCATCAACTTACCTTAGTCGTATTTTACGGCACCTCGGTAAGAAAGAGGGTGGTCTATTTTACTAAACCGGATACCACACGGTGGGTCAACTTACCTTTGTCGCCTTTTAGGACACCTCGGTAAGAAATGAGGTTGGTCAATTCTACTCAGCCGGATACCACACGCCGGGTCGACCTACCTTAGTCGCCTTTTACGACACCTCGGTAAGAAATGAGGTTGGTCAATTCTACTCAGCCGGATACCACACGGTAACCTTATAACAGTGAATCACTTAATTCACAGAACTGCCATACAATCTGATCCAATATAGAATTGATTGCGGAAACATTCAGTTTTACAGTACAGTTGTACAATTTATATTGTATGGTGTTACAAAACGAAACATTACTGTAGCTTCACGTCTAAATTATGCACAGTCGTCGTGAATATGAATTATTGCCGTTAGGGGAACTAGAAAATCGGTACATCACTTTCTATGCAGCGAACACCGCTGTACGATACTCGCTCTAGTTAACTCGGTTAATTAAAAAGTGTAATTGCGGATTTCACATCCGTGCAAACAAGCGGTTTACGTGAATCACAACAATCGGCCAGTGCGTGTTCGAAGCGCGAATGGTCGCCGCCTAGGGTTGCCACCATTTTATTTAAGAAAAATAGTATTTTTTTGTTAAATCAAAAAAATATAGTACTTTTGCGAAATTCAGGTAAAAAATAGTACAAATACACATCTATATTCAATCATTATTTATTTTTCCATGAGCATTTTTTGAAGCCTTTTTTCTTTTCTTTCATCTTGGGAGGCGTGCAAGAAGCATCACCACTCTCCATGTTTTTGTTTTAATTTTAATCCGATAATAAAAAGTCAAAAATAACCTTAATGTTCGTTCAGGTAGCATTAATTGACAAAGTGACGTTGACGTTAAAATGTGACGCTGACAAAAGAGTTAGTAAGTGTTAGCAACTAACTAAGCCACGTGCGTACATGAATGAAATTCGCTCAAAAATTCCCTATGCAGTGCTGCGGGAGCGTTCCATTCACAGTTAATTCAAAAAAAGTGCGCAAGTTGAATTAGCGATCAAATTATAGTATTTTTTGTCCTATATTATTTTTCTATAACATATAGTACAATTGACTAAAATATAGTACGGTACTATATAATATAGTACGGGTGGCAACCCTATCGCCGCCACACGTTGATTCACCGTACTAAACTATGAGGTGCTCTTCACTGACAAATCATTTTCACGGTTTTCCCTGAATGCATAAGTAAATACTACCGATATTGTCCTAACTCTTCTTTTAATTCACACTCATTTAGTGCACACTCGGTTTAGATTCACTGCATTCTCGGATAGTCGAGCTCTGTATCAGAGTTGTATTTCAAAACTAATGAGAATATTATTTTCCGAATTTATTATCCGCGATAAAAGAAAATATATGTAATGCTAAATGTAGAGTGTACTATTCGTTCTCATACCTGATACATGCAGAATTTTTAAGAACTCATGCACTGCCCAACACCGATAACACAACAATAAGCACTGCACACATTCACCGCCACAATCTCAACAATTGTTTCGCCCCGTAACCGAAGCATCGTCAGGAGATAGACTCGACGACAAAATCGCAAAGCGATTTGTGGTGGTCGAAAGTTTCGACTTGTGCCAACCAACCAATATTACTGTTTAGTATATTCATCTGTATTATTCTTATTATACACTCACTCTATGAGTGTATTATTCTTATAGATCTTATGAGTATGATTTATGATGATAGATCATTGTAGAATATTTTAGTTACGGTGTGCTTGTGTGTGCGAACCCTTCCTTGCTACGGACGAAGTTGTAAATATATATTTATTTATTTAAAAAATACTGGTGTCAGTGACAAATTCATATATATGTATTGCATAGATGATTGACACCGTTTTAGTCAATTATAAAATAACTACAGAAATGGGTTTTGTTAATAAGTATAACTATGGACATGGGGAAAATAAAAATGGAGTGATGGTTTAGATATTCGTTTGTAATATTCTTTATTTTTCGTGACACTGGCATAATGATTTGCGCCCAATTTGAGCTGTACAGGCCATAAAGCAAGATAATAATAAGTATAACTATTATATTAAATAAAAAAATTTCATTCGATTTCCATTAGTTCCGTGAAAATCGGAAAATTTTATTTACCATAGAAACTTTCCATCAGATACAATTGTACTCTCTTGTGCTTTTTGCGTGTTGTACGTATATTTCTCATGACGTAAATTACTTTTTTATTGCTAAAGAAAGGAATTAGAAATCTATTCATTCGACTCGATAGTGTTGTGGATAAAAGTGATTAAAAATACCGCACGAAAGTTCGGCTATTTCCAAGTAGGGAGTACTTGGTAAGCTATTTTTATATGTGATTTTATAATCAAAAAATTTAAATATTTAAGTCAAAATATTTTAATTTAATGTTGAATTATAACAACTACCCGCGTTTTCGTCGACGTGGACTTTCGTTTTGATAAATATACTTTAATATTATTACTATTTTTGTCGTCACGATAAGAAATTGAAATGGAAATATAATATATGAAAAATAGTTTATGTTTACCACATAGATATTTAGAGTGTTTTCATTTTGTAACAATTTAATCTTGCGCTTCAACCCAATTTTCATAATACGATCCTCACATCAGAGGTTGTCTGAGCTTGCTTCAAGCTATAAAACCGCCTTTACACGCTACAAGTATACTGTAATATTTTTTTTAATTTGTAATGTTGCCAGAAACATAATTGTTATTATTGTTTGCAGTTAGGTGTATTCGCGTGGTACGCTTGGTACGCTGGCGGTGTGACGGCGGCGGCTGGTCCGGTGCCTGTCGACTCGCCGCTGGTCTTCCGTCCCGACCGACGCCGCGAACTGTGGCGGTTCTTCACCTACAGCGTTGTGCATGCTGGCTGGTTGCACCTTGTGTTCAACCTACTAGTACAATTAGCGGTTAGTCAGAAGTATAACTTTTACTGTCTTTATCACCCAAACATCCAGTGTTTTTATTTTTTTTTTATACATTTATGAAATGATACGCTAAGATAAATTTAATTTCAGTTAATTAAAAATATTCTATTTATTTCTTCCGTCAAAATCTTTATTCTTCTGCACACAATTTATTACATGCCTACTCTTCAAAATTTGTGTAACAAAATCAGATATTTCACTGTAAATAAATAAAAACTATACTCATAGTTTCACCATAGGCGGCGAAATATTTGGATACCTATATTGTTTGTTTTTAAAATACGATATTAAAATATGTGTTTTAAAGTATGAAATCTTATGGCGAAACAACATAGTACATATAAACAACAAGAGTAATTAATACTGGATTTTGTAAATAGGAGACCCAATGCGATTTGATAGAACCATCCCCGTAGCCTACATGTGATACATTATAACATACTATACTAATAAGTATCATCATTATCTAAACAAAACAGCACAAATATATAACTAACTAGTATTATCCTGCGGTTTCACCCGCATACATACCGATCTCATGGCAGTGGAAAGTGTACTAACTCGGACTATAGATTTACTTACTTGTTAAATATATCATCAATAGTTTCCGCAGCGCATGCGATGACAGATTTTTTGACTATTTTTTTTACACCATATTACATTTTTATTACGGATCCCTATTGTTTTAATGTAATATAGCCTATGTTACTCGGTAAAGATGCACCTTTCCAATGGTGAAAGAATTTTTGAAATCAGTCCAGTAGTTTTTGTGTGAAACATTAAAAACATACATACAAATTTTTCCTCTTTATAATATTAGAATAGATTACATTAAATTTAACATTTTGAATAAGTACAATTTTGTTAATTGATTTGAGGTTGAAAACAATCAGCATAAATGCGTCACTATTCTTATGATATAAAATTAATGGGTTTGATTGATATTTTTGTTATTTTTCAGGTGGGACTACCACTAGAAATGGTGCATGGAGCGCTGAGGTGTGGAGCTGTGTATCTCGCCGGTGTTCTAGGGGGTTCTCTGGCGGCATCCGTCCTAGATCCAGATGTATGCCTGGCCGGCGCGTCGGGCGGTGTGTACGCACTACTCGCAGCGCACTTGGCGAATGCGTTGCTGAATTTTCATGCGATGCGGTACGGCGCGGTGCGTTTGGTCGCCGCGCTTGCGGTCGCGTCGTGTGACGTGGGCTTTGCAGTTCACGCTAGATATACTAAGGTGAGTACGTCCGCATGTCGATCTTAAGTACGAAATTAACATAATTTAATATTTTATGTGTGACATCTATACATCAAATGCAATTAAGAATTACTACAATACAATAATAATGTCAATACAAATGTCAATACAATAATAACGTCTATTTTCAATAGGACACATTATATTTAGGTTTATGCCCAATATTGGACAATAACATAAATGTGAGAACGCTTTATGTAAATTAGCAATTAAACCAAATTCGTTCATCAGTTATTTTTTCGTGTTTTTGACAAATCTAATTTTAGAGGAATTTAGCAAGATTGTAAAATAGTTGTCACGTTGTCGTCAGGGGTGTCGTAAAAGACAACTAAGTTAAGTCGACTCGCCGTGTGGTACCCGGCTGAGTAGAATGTGACAAACATGTGACAACTTGTCACGAGGGGTCACTCTTAGAGTGGGATAAGGGCCGGAAGATGATGATGTACTATATATGGGACATAGGTCTTTTTAGTTAATAAAAGTATGATTTAAAGTTTATTTTATTTAATTATTATATTTATTGCCCGTGAAGCAGGAGGTCCCGCCGGTTTCCTACGCGGCGCACGTCGCGGGCGCGCTCGCCGGCCTCACCATTGGCCTGCTGGTGTTGAAACACGCGCAGCAACGGCTCTGGGAGCGGCTGCTGTGGTGGGCGGCACTAGGGGCCTATGCGGCTTGCACGCTCTTCGCAGTCCTCTACAACGTGTTCAGCGCGCCCGTAGACGAACTGCACTACATGCCCCCCGACCCTCCGCCCGATGCTGGATTCTGATCTGCCAATACCTCTTAGGCTTCGATCTTAACCTTAAACCCATTCCGCATGTTTTCGTATCGAAATAAAGATAACACACGTCCGGCCCTTGTGGCTTCTGTATATAAACTGCACGTAGAGGCAATATAGCTTCGGTGATAAAGGTTAACGCTATTATAACAATTTTTGCCGTTTCGTATAAAAATATCATCACTTAGTAAGTATAGACTGATATTATATATCAAAACATTTTATTCACTATAAGGTACGTAATAAGAAAAATTGAAATTTTTTACAATTATTCTTACTTAATTAACTTTTATAGAATATCAATTTAGAAGATTGTCCAATTTTTTTTAAACCTATAAGATACGATGCGATGCGTTGTTTGGGTTGGATTATTACCATGCTTTAATACAATAATTGTAGCTCCTAAATCGAAGCCTAAAAACACAGTCACTTGATCGTGACGGACTCACAACACGCCTAGTCAATTTACCTTAGTGTGATACGCGATAAGTAGCATTATTTGAGGAGGCCTACAACCACATGTCTGTTCTGTGAAAGATTATTTAATCTTTGTTATTTTCCGTTACTCTTGCTGTGCGCAAGAGATGTGCCGTTGAAATATTTTGCTGTTATTACCTTAGCGGTCTCCTCGCGATACTTAATTGTTAAGTAGTGTTAATTGTATTTGATAGGTGAACTATTTTTGTACCTACTATCTGCGTCCGTAGTATAGGTTGAAAGGCGTTACCGCAACACAGTATAAATACGTTCCGTGAGGACTGACTTCTCGACCAAATGCCATCTAGTAATTATAATTTTATAATATAATGGTGTTTATTGATTTTTTTTATATTAACACCGTTGGTAAAGGCATTTTGTTGAGCGTCAGCGTTGTTATGCCCAGCACACCAAAGATTAGAGTAAAATGGCGTCCATAATTCAGTGGTGGATTTCTCAATTTTTTTTTTGTATTCGAATGCCATCTGATTTATCAAACTATATTTCAATTGATTGCTCATTACATATTAGATCGCTTTACATGTTTCTAAAGTGTTCTAAGCAAATTGTGTAATTGCTCAATTACAGTGTTTTTTTTAATCGAATGATTATGCTCAAAAGTGAGTTTTTGTTTTATGGGATCAATTGTTATGTTCACTATCGTATGTGAAGTTATTCGTCCATTAGTTCGCTTACCACTTCGGTATATTTCGTCAATGTTTTAAACTACGCTTCTCGGTCTCGTACAGATGTAGGGAATCAACATTACTATATAATCATACTATCGCGCATATAAAACTAAAGTACCAAAAAAAGTTGAAATATATATGCACCATCGAGTTATTATAGAATAGAGGAGCCATAGACACGCCTGTAACTGAGTGTGGGATTACGAAACTCATATACTTATCTTTGTCTTATAACATATGAAAAAGAGAGACAACAAGTCCATTTGCTTTCTTTAATGTCTTTGGCCACATTTTATGCTGGCTTCTCTACTCTAGTATAATAACTATGATATGTACACATTTTATCACAATTAAATTTAAAACTGCTCAAATTATAAGTTCTATCCTTTTAATACGATTTTGATTAATTCATTAATCTTTCAACAACTTATTTTGATATTAACTAACCATTTTCATGCTTCATATTTTTAATTAAAATAATTTATTTACTTGTGTATTTTCATATAAAAAATTCAGTAAACAAGATAATGTTACAACCCAGTGATAATTTTATATTACTCCTTTTTAATAAAGTCTTTAATGTTATAATTTGACTAAATATAATTGTCTTTGAGTTGATACCGGGAAGCGTATTCTTAAAACTAACTACTTTTTACTAGTAAATAGATAAAGTATGATGTGCCTGATTCCTATTAATGTAAAATTGATTGTATAATTTTACGAATCAAATAATGTCACATACCGACTGATTATTTTTTTGTGTATAAATTATTGCAGAGTGTTTTCATTTAATTTATTTTAAAATTTATTTTAAGCGTGAATCGAAATAATTGTAATTATGTGATTATATGGAAAAAATAAGATTGAATATGATTAAAAGTGATTGATAAACTATTCTTTTTGTTTTCATAGTTTACCTCTAAAAAATCGTATATTACATTTCCCCCTATCCGAAGAATAAAGTTATATCTCCCATATATATAGGAAATGTTACTTTGTTCTTCAGATACGCCGTTTGGTATCCGGCTGAATAGAATAGACCACCCTCATTTATTATCGAGGTGTCGTAAAAGGTGACTAAGTAAGTCGACCCGCCGTGTGGTATCCGTTTGAGGAGAATAGACCACCCTCCTTACCGAGATGTCGTTAAATACGACTAAGGTAAGTTGACGTTAGGCGGGCGGCCGGTCGTAAAATACAAAATCAAATCATCTGACAACCTGTGCCGACCCCACCAGGGGGGTGAAACTCCCTAAGAAGCACTCTTTAGGTCGCCGAGAGCGTCATCTTACAGAAAGTATTGGACAACAAAAAATAGTTTTATATCATTATTCACTAGATGGTCGCAAATGATACACTAATATATATAAGTATTTGTCATAAATTTTCAAATTTTTCTGCCAAAAACGCATCACTGCTTATTTAAAGGTCTATATTGGAAATTATGCCTTCCAAAAATTATTTTATGTGTTATTTTGGATGTGAAAACGTTGGTAAGTAACTACTATAATGTTTTTTAAACCATTTAATACCTTTTCCTAACAATAGAAATTTTGACTGCAGAAATTTGAATTTTTAACCCTTTTAGTACCGAGCGAAAAGGAAATGCCTACACGAGAATAACCAGACGAATTTTTTAAATTTTATTTATGTACATTCTTATGCAATTAAAACCAAACGAGAAATAATATTTACACGATTCAAAAAGTAATATACTAAGAATAAAATAGGAACAAGTTTGCTCCTCCTTAACCCATTCTAAGTAGGGTTTTAAACAATTTGTTGCATGTTAGTTATTTTACGAGCACTCGCCTGCCTGACGTCAACTTACCTTAGTCGCCCTTTACGACACCTTGATAAGACATAAGGTTGGTCTATTCTATACCACACGGTGAATAATAAGACATACAGCATATCGGAGTAAAAATTCACAACAAATAATACAAACAATATTAAAAAATGAGTTTGCAACAAGATAAATAATACCTATTACCTAATACCTACATAACAAAAAAAAAGAGATTACTCGAAGGTAACACACAGGTAAAGGTATTACACAGTAAGCGCCGTGTGGATTTTTGAAAACCTGTTTATATTTGTTTGTATTTTTTTTAACTCTGACTGTATGCAATTTTTATGAGAGCGCAGTGAGAAGCAACTTTCGGCACAAAAGGGTTAAAGCAGCCATTTCACTGAAATGTACTAAATAAAATTATTATAAGTGCCACAATACCTTTAACTTTGTTTTTTAGAAAAAAATATGTGGTTATTCGTAATAAATATTATATTTTAACACTTTCGGTTACATTATTTTGGTATACATTTTAAATATTTGGTCTGATTTAGACTATAGCTACAAAAATTCAAATGTGTGATTTCAGGTTTACAGCAAATGAAGATTATGATTATGAAAACTAATTACAGAGTGTAGTACGTATGCAAAGTTAGTTGTTTTCAACAAATAACCGTGTAAACTGATGAACATTTATTATTTGTATACGCTTGATATTTTTTTAAATGTTTTAAAAGTATTTTTCAAGTGTTTCCTGAATTGACATACTATTTGAAAAGATGTAAAAAATAAAAATTATTAAATATTACATAGCTTTAATCTTTTATTCATTAACCTTATTTAGAATAATAGTTTGGTGCT
Source organism: Morpho helenor (assembly GCA_029227775.1). Classification (NCBI taxonomy): domain Eukaryota; kingdom Metazoa; phylum Arthropoda; class Insecta; order Lepidoptera; family Nymphalidae; genus Morpho; species Morpho helenor. The sequence goes on along the minus strand of JARGCU010000019.1, from coordinate 6,074,893 downwards.
ACTCTTTGATTTGAACTGGAATTTGGAGATGCCAAGCCCGTTCAAATTGAAGTGGTATAGCGCCAAACAATTTTTTTGTAAATGCTATTTTTATATAAGGGTCACTATATGAATGCAGTACAGCGCCATCTATTGGATTATTATGATAACGTTACAGCGACATCTCTGCCAGATCAGCGAATACAGTCCCTTATCATTACTTCAATAAAATGACAGAGTTGCTCATCTATATCCTATATAGTGTATTATCTATGGACCCCACTTAGAGTGGGATAAGGGCAGGAGGATAATGATGCTTCTTTATTCTTCAGATAGGGCGATTCGATTTGTACTAAAATATCAGTACAGTGAATAAAGAATGTAAGCAAAAAAATGTTTTATAGTTAAATAAATATATGGGATACTTACACACACTGTAGTCCGTCCCCAAAGTAAGTAACTCAATACTTGTGTTATGGCAGACAGACAACTAGTGAATATATACTTATATTATATTTAAATACATTGGTAATTAAATACAAATATACACCCAGACTCGAAGACCAGCGAATTCATTTATAGAATATGTTAGCCCTCGGCGGCAATCGAACCCGCTACCCGTGGCGCTGAAGGCAGGGTCACTACCCACTGCGCCAACAGGCCAGTCAAGTGTTAAGTAATTAAAATGTAACGTAATATTAATGGACACAGGTCTCCTCACTTTTTTTGGCGATAATGATTGGAGCTCAGGCCCACCACGCTAGTCCAATACGGTTTATTTATGTTACAACATGTTTCAAATACAACCTACTTCATATAGTTGATCGATAATATAAAAAACGTCGCCGTTATGACGTTGAGAAAGAGTGAATGGGTTGACTTTTGAGAAAATTGCTTTTTATTATTGCACTAGTAATATCCCGCGGTTTCACCCGCGTACATACCGATCTCATGGCAGTTAAAAGTCTATTAAGTTGGGCAATTGATTTATTTTTGTTAAACATATCAATAGTTTCCGCAGTGTATGCGATGACAGATTTTTATGACTAATTTTTTACACCTTTTTACATTTTTATTAAGGGGTCTCTAATTTTATGATGAATTTAGCCTATGTTGCTTAGTGAAGATGCAGCTTTCCAATGGTGAAAGAATTTTTGAAATCGGTCTAGTAGTTTTTGTGTGAAAACATTACAAACATACAAATTTTTCCTCTTTATAATATTATCTTCATATGATAGATAAAGGAAAATTATCGATATTTATATTATGGTACACATATCTAAGAATTCTCCAGAGGTTTCGTCGTTCGTACATGCAGGTTTCGTCAAAACGATTTTCCTCCACGGAAAAGCATGTGACAAACACAAATTATATCTCAAAATATTTTAGACGTACCGCAATGGAAAATGATAGGAAGGGTGAGAATTGACTTGGTAAAATTCACTTTAATTCTGTTACAAATGTTTCTAATACAACCTCCTTCACAGAGTTAAGTCATTAATATGAAAAAAAAACATTGTAGCCGTTATTTTATGTCATTGAGTTGTTGAGAATGAGTATTCCTATTATATCGTGTAATTGTTATCAAGTGTAAAGTAGAAATATCGTTGTTGTTATAATTCCTCTTTAATTTACATTAAAGCAGTCACTGAAACGATATTACCATCGGATTTAATATCGTTTATAAGATAACTTTATCCGTATGTATAGATTAGATAAATAAAATTTCTTTACTTATTTATAGTTTTCATTGGAATAAAGATATTTTTAGCTTTTTTTTAACCTCTCAAGAAGGAGTAATAACATCTGTATTTTCCATGAAATATATATTTAATATCCTTATACTTTTAGATAAATATCATTCAACATAAGGTATTATGGACATAACAAAACTGGTTGTAATTAAATAAATTGTACAAATAATTTATTTTTACTTAACTTTGCTTTTTCATGTCAGGTTGAATTTTCACAACCACCTCATTAAATGATGTATAAATCTTTAAAAAAGAAAAAAAAACATTTTATATAAAGACTGCTTGATTAATAACTACATGTAGACTTACTATACTACATTCCCATCAGAATGATAGATCGAATAAATTAAAAACAAATTATTTAGGACATACTTTATTAAAACAAGTCAACTAACATAAATATTTTTTTTATACTTTCTAATCATCTATTCTACTCTTAAAAATAAATAACAAAAACTTATGATAAATTATTAAATTCGAAAATAATTTTGTATTACAAACTATAATCATTTGATAATCAATCAATTGAATCTTTTAAACAATTTTTAATAAAAAAAAACGGCACTTACAAGTACAGGTCAATCTTCTTAGCATCGAAGATATAAACTTTTCTAAATTAACAAAATTTAAATATTTTTTAATATTTTATTAGTATTTAATTATTTTTTTAGTTAGTTGATAGCAATATTATAAATTGCTAAACATAAGGTTAATAAAAATAGGTATAAAATTATGTATAAAGAACATATTTAAAATATGTTTTAATCATACTTCGAATATAATTGAAAATTTATACATTTCATGAAATAATGTGTAATGTATTTAGGAAGCATCTAAAGAAGAGTTACAAGAGAGCAAACTCTCCAAAAGAGACAAAAAAATAACAAGTAAACAACACTTTAACTCGCTTAGGCGTGAAAATTTCCTGAAAAACCCTATATACATCAGATGACTAAAAAAATCTTCCCAATACAAAATATGCCTTTAAAAGAATTAATATGGAATTCACAAACCGATTTAAAAATATGTAAAATAGCTGTATACGTTTATAGTGTTATGACGTCTAAAGGGCGCTATATACTAAACCGTTAGTCTCCTACCATATACTTTCATAACATGCGGTAACTATGATAATATCACTTGTGAACTTTTATATCTAAAAGTATGTTCTAAACAGTCCCACGGTAGCTCGCACCCATAGAGGTGTTTGTCTTTCCCGTAAGTCCCTACTACACTCTGTTGCATATTCGTGAAGTCGCAAACATTCGTCATGAAGCCGCTTCTGAATTGGATCAATTAAATAAATAATCAATCAAATAAATCAATTAAATAAATAAATTGGATCAATTAAATAAATAAAATAAACTTTATTCAATAACATACATTTGAACAAAATCAACAGTGATTATTTAAAACATTTTTATATACATATAAGAACGTATGCTGAGGAAAAGGTCGTAGTTTCAGTTACGAAGCTGTTTTTCAGTCTATGCCTTACGACTAAGACTGCTGCCAACACAAATTGTCCAATTGTAAAGTTACATAATATTTAGTTGTTGTCACTATACTAAATCCAAGAACACTACCCAAGTACATCAGAAATGTTTATATTGTTCTATTAAATCGTGATGCCGCGTGGTATCCGGCTGAATAGAATAAACCTTCATTTCTTACCGAGGTGTCGTAAAAGGCGACTAAAGTAAGTCGACCCGCCGTGTGGAATTCGGTTGAGTAGAATACACCAACCTCTTTGTTACCGAGGTGTCGTAAAATACGACTAAGTTAAGTTGACATCAAGGCAATTAAGTCAAGGCACAAATTATGGCAAAACAATTATAAAACCCAAAAATATTTATTTTTTATACTTATACAATAATATAAAACAATTCCCTCAAAAGTCATTTACTCTTTCTCAAGAACTCCATAACACATAATTACGGCGACAATGTTTTTTTATATGATCGACCAACTATATGAAGGAGGTTTTATTTGAAACATGTAACACAATGTTTGAATAATGGATACTTAATAATAAATATTAATAATGGTTTTCTAACGTTTTTTATATACCATACATACATAAGTATACTATGATGTAACGTTTATGTATGTTCAAAAATTACCTGCAAATCGGGTGAAGTGGTAAATATGGCGGCCTGCGCTTCTAGATCTCGACGCACGGAGCGTTCGCCCAAATTAGCTGAACCCACAACCGTGGCCCAAGGTACACCGCTGCCAGGTGGATAGTACCTAACAGATATGATAATGCAACTAGATAGATAGATAATACACTTTATTGCACACCAAAATAATACATGAAGATAGTCAAAATAAGTATCCGTACAATAGGCGGACTTATCGCTAAAAGCGATCTCTTCCAGGCAACCTTAGGGCAGAGGATTTAATGAAATATCAGCGGTGGGGGGTGTAAAAAAATAACCAAGTACTATACCTATTTACTATACCATAAAATATTTATTTATTTATTTATTTATTTATGTACCATAAAAAATGTTGGAAAAAAACATAATTGGTAAAAAAAGTGTACAAAGGTCAACAAATAATAATTAAGCAAATAAATATGTATAGATTATAATGACGAACATGATAAAAATTTATTGAGAAAATATACTAGAGTTAAAGGAAATGAGGAAGAAGGAAATTTTAATCAGGAAGCTTTGAATAGTGTAGTTTAACTTTTTCTTTAAACACAGATAAGTTAGTGGATTTTCTAATATAGCTTATATAGCTATATAGCTTTCTAATGTAGCAACTAGCTACAGTTAGAAGATGATAAATCTTAATTATAGAACCTAGATCTATACTAATATTATAAAGAAGAAAAATTTGTATGTTTGTAATGTTTTCACACAAGAACTACTAGACCGATTTCAAAAATTCTTTCACCATTGGAAAGCTGCATTTGTACTGATCAACATAGGCTATATTACATTTAAACTAAATAGGGATCCGTTATAAAAATGTAATAAGGTGTAAAAAAATTATAAAATCTGTCAGTGCGTGCGCTGAAACTATTGATGATATATATAAAAAACAAGGATATTTCTCCTTTGTACTTATTCAATCAATAAAAAGCAATTTTCCCAAAGTCGACCCATTTACTCCACAATGCTTTTTCATATTAATCTATGAAGGAGGTTGTATTAGAAACATCTACTATACGTCGTTCTAATCTGAAAGAGGATTTTATAGATTCGATTCGATAGCACTTGACACTATCCATGATAATTCTGCACTTTCGATATTGTACTTCACAAATGTCACATACAAAAATAATCTTCAGGTTAAATAATCTTTTCTCCAAAATGACTGAAAAAAGAAGTGATGTAAATATAATATCCTCACCAGAGGCCTTTCGCATGGAATGTCCAACCCGTTCTCTCATATTCCATCATTTGAACTCTGCTTAGCTGATTGTAGTTTATAACTTGTTGCCAAAACCTTAAAAAAAATACTTTCTGCACTTTATTATCAATATCACAGCAAGAGATTAAAAATATAAAATACCTTAAACCACAAGAAGACAAAGCGTTCAAGAATAATTGATTCAATGTAAAAGCTTTGCAGCATCCATTTACTGTGCACAACTTAAATAATTACCCAGTAACCGGGCTAACAAAGATGAATAAACTAGTCGGCCTAACCCGATAGAATAACACGTGAGTATAGCCGTTTCTATACATTAACTATGAATACTACTCACGATAGTTTAAATTTAAAAAATTAAATTAAAAAAAAGATGAATAAAGTTACGTCAAGTTACGGCAAGAGCGACATCTGGGGTGCCAAAGTGGTCGGCCTCCTCGTGGCGCACCCTGAGCAAGCTAAGTCTTGGCGAACCACTGTGGGGTGACCAATACAGTTGTCCCTCTGATTAGCAGAGGGCAATCTGGACGGGCCGGGGACTCCGGGGGGTTGGGGTGGAGTCCCTAATGAGCGACGGGTCCAGTTGTCCAGAGTCCAGTTGGGCTTATTCTAAGTCTGGTTGGACATGGTTACGGCCACCGTCGGCGAAACCCCAAAGCCCAGCAATGGGAACGGGGACCTTCGGGTTGCGAGGAAGAAAACCTCTATAAAAAATTACCCGGTGGGGGCGGAAACGCCCACCAAGGCGTTGGGGCGCGGTCTCTCCCTGTCGACCGTGATTAGATAACACGGTGGGCAGGGAGCGATCGTGGGCAGCGATGGCCTCCCTTTGCTCTGCGGAGGGGGGCGGAGGGAGACGGCGGAGCGGTTCCACGAACTGTTGTTCTGGATCCAATCTGCTGCAGGTGAGTCCAGGTGTTAGTGACTCGCCCAAGCCCATCGTCTGCCGCCCTAACTGGGGACCTTCGGGTGTTCCGAACGGGGTATATCGGACGCCCGGCTTACAGGTCCCCGAGGCGGTCGGTGCATCTGGTGCTCCCGATGCACTGTCGTCCGTCCCCAAAGTAAATAATTTAATACTAGTGTAATTGGTGACAGACAACTGGTGAATATATACTTATATATTTTAAAATACATACTTAAATACAAATATACACCCAGGCTCAAAGACCAACAAATTCATTTATAAAAAATGTTGGCCCTTGGCGGGAATCGAACCCGCGACCCGCGGAGCCTAAGGCACGGTCACTACCCACTGCGCCAACGAGCCAGTCATTACACGTAAGAAGAATTGAATACCAACTTTTTCTTAAATATAAATTGTCTCACTTCGTAGGTTAGCTGGCAGAGATCTCTGTCATAGGGATTAGTTGACCTTTGTACTGTAATGTTTTTTCCAACATTTTATTTATGGAACATAAATAAATAAATAAATAAATAAATAAATGAATTAGAAACTCACTGTCTGGCTATCAAGGAATAAGCATGCGGAATACCGCCGGCTGGGCCTTTAGCACCCATGAATCCATTTGCCTAAAACATTGAAAATTTTGGGTTAACAGATAACTAAATAACAATTTATTTATTAAGTTCAGCCTAGTTTATCATTTTTAACATAAGTTAGGCTGATTTTAAACTTTCGGGATATATACTTATTTTTAAATAAACAAACGGGTCCTCTCACGATAAAATAGTTACCGTTCTATTCTAACAAATAACATAATGGCAATGTAATAACGACCTAACTTTAAATAAACATACAGGTTTCGTCATCATCCTGCTGCCCTTATCCCACTCTAAGTGGGGTCGGCACAACATGTTATAAACATGCTGTCACATGATTTGGCTGCGTTTTTACGACCGGCCGCCTGACGTCGACTTACCTTAGTCGTATTTTACGACCCCTCGGTAAGAAAGTGGGTGGTCTATTTTACTAAACCGGATACCACATGGTGGGTCAACTTGAGTCGCATTTTAGGACACCTCGGTAAGAAATGAGGTAGGTCAATTCTGCACAGCCGGATACCACACGGCGGGACGACTTACCTCAGTAAGAATTGAGGGTGGTACTATTCTATTCAGCCGAATACCACCGAATACCAAACCAAAGAATATACAAAGAAATTTCGAATTAATTGAGACGAGACCTGTATGTTTATTTAAAATTAGGTTGTTATTACATTGCTATTATGTTATTTACCAATCTGAAAACTCCCTATCTTAATATATTATACACCTTGTTAAGTATTGATTAATATACCACTTTGAAAAACAGTTATATTTTGGTGCATATTATACAATTGTCTTCTACTTATAATAGAATATAAAAAGTATTTGCTGTTTTACTTACATTAGGGTGTGCCATTAGTAGACTAATACTGGCTTTACATTGTTTTAGTAAAACTTGTGCATAATTTTGAGTTAAATTGAAGTAACCAGTTGCAAGTCTAAAATACGAGCCCTTTGGTACACATGATAAAATTCCACATGTTGCCTGCTCATCTTGAGTTATATTAAATTCGCCCATTTGTAATAATGGGAACACCCATGTGTCTTCATTTACACCTGTGATAACAGAAACAAACATTACTTTTGTTAGTTTTTTTATATCAAAAAAGAAAACAGATCTGCTATAAAATTCTTCATGAAAGCATATCAACTGGATTTGAAAAAACTTTGAAAAAATTTAAGGATTTGAAAAAGTTATAACTAGGTAGGTTTATATAACATAATTTAAGATTATAACTGCCATAGAAACTTTAGATTACATACAGAAGAAAATTATAAGATTTATTTCATTGAATTACATGTTATTTATAATAAGAAATATGTACCACCCTCATTTCTTACCGAGGTGTTGTAAAAGGCGACTAAGGTAAGTTAACGACAGGCAGGCGGCAGGTCGTAAAGACGCAGCCAAATCAAAATGTTGTGCTGATGTTTTAAAATATTTATACTTACTATTGTCCAATGATGTCAATTGTGTAATCTGTCTATCCTTCCATCTATTAATAATATTCTGTATGTTATGACCAAGTTCCTTGGAATCATTTTTATGTAACAATTCACCATTAATACTGTCTTGTTTGGTATATCTAACTACCTCATCTAAATAAAGAGAATATATTAATATTATTATTTAATAAGATCTTAAATACAACTTTTGGCTAATGATGCTAAAATTTATTATTATATGAAAAATATAACTTTATTTTAAGAGCTAAGAGAGCAAACTTAGTGCTATTTTGAGATTAAATTATACCATCTTTATTAAAATTGAAAACTCTACTTAAGTTTTTTTTAAATGATGGTAAAGTATAGTTGATGTTTTTCATAAAAACTATATAGCTTCTAATATTTATAATAGTTTTTAATAACAGATTTATTTTATTATTCCATCAGTATTATAGGAGTTGAAGTCATCATCATCTTCATCTTCCTGCCCTTATCCCACTCTAAGTGGGGTTGGCACAACATGTTATATGGTTAATGGTACGTTGAAGTAATTCATATATCAAAAATAACTTACTATTTTCATACCTATTATTTCACTATAAAAATTTGCTATATCATTATCAACTATTTCTATATATCTGTCTTGACGTTGGTTAAAATAATCGCTTGAACAATTAGCACCACTCAGAATTACTGAATCATCAGCAATATACAACTTCATATGCTGAAGTCCTACAATTTCATTATAGCGTGATGGCAGAACTTTTGACCATACACCTCGAAGTCTTGGTGTTTGGTACAGGGCTAAATGACATCTATCTGATATACCATTTGCAAATTGTTCGAACATTGTTTTTGAATTAACTTCGCCTCTAGTACCTCGCTGGTAATCAAGTAATACATTAAAATTCAAATCTTTCGTATTTTTAACATTTTGCACTGTAAGCTTTAACAACTTAGTCTCCAAGTCTCCTGTACCGATGTATAAACTTGCCATAGATATTCGACGTTTCGCGCTTTGGAATCTTTTACAGAGCGTGTCATAAAACTTATTAGGCTCTGTCATAATATTAATTTTTAATGAACTAACAGGAAAACAGGGTGCCAAATTAACCATCCAGTTAAAATGTTGCAGTTCTGATGGTTTGAATCGGAAAGACATTATAGTTCTTTCTAATTACAATTAAAGATATCTAAACTTCAAGATATTTTAAAGATTGAAAGAAATTGCTCTTTAATTATAAATATTGGGCAATGAGACTTAATAAACAGAAATGTTTAATTTCATATTGACTTGAATTCACTGTCAATTGTCATGTGTCAAAACAAAACATAATAGTCATAGACTTTTTTTTTTTTTTCCATTCGCCCGTTTCTAAACGAGCAGGCTAAGGTCGTTGACCATACCGCCTTGTCAATTGTCCATAATAATAAAATGAGTTTTCGTCTTTAGTATATTCTTCTTTCATTTTTAACTTTTTCATATTCACTTATTAAAAATCTTTGAAGTCATATCCAATAATTTTGTCTTGCGTAAATAATTATTTTTCCTTATTTTTATATTGTATTTGTCTTCAAATTGGTTATAATATTCTTCATTAGTTTAATTCACGTAGTAAATTATCATGTTCTCATTATCCTTGCATGTTCTCATTATCCTTGCATGTTCTCATTATCCTTGAATGTCCTCTGTCCTTGTAAATTGTCATGGTCAGTAATTAAAGTCAAAGCTCAGAACGGGTATATCTTCAGTTTCTGAAGATGTTTTACAACCATAGATGATAGATCATAGAATATAATATCATAGATTATCTACTATATAAAAATAAGTCGGGTTTTCCTTCCTGACGATATAACTCCAGAACGCACGAACCGATTTCCACGGTTTTGCATTCGTTGGAAAGGTCTCGGGCTCCGTGAGATTTATAGCAACGAAAATCTAGGAAAAATTTCAATAGAAAAGCGGGAAAATAGGGAAAATCATTTTTTAAATACAGCGCCATATCAAAACTACTGGATCAATTTTAATCATTTTTTTTACACTGACTGACATGGGATACATATTTTATACCCGTGCGAAGCAGGGGCAGGCCGCTAGTTAACTATAAAATAGATGGTTGAGATTCATACATTGGCGCGAGCCTATTTTCGGTGGTATGGGGGGTGCAGAGTAGCACTATAGCTACTTACATTCTCATTCATAAAAAACTATCTGCCTCTCACCCGTTTCATTCATAAAAACGGATTTAGTCTCAGCTCTGACTCTTTCTCACATATGGAGTAGTAATATATATAACGTATGACGTAAAATCGTAGTAAAATTAGTGATGTACTTGGTGCGCTAAAACCGTAACTAGTGATGTCAAAGTTTTATCGATTCGCATTTTACTCTTACCGATTATTTGGATAACCGGTTTTCCTGTAACATATTAATAATGATTTTTAGATATTAATAAAACAAAATATTTAAGGAAATTCTTTAATAGACTTTTACTGTAATAAAAAAATTTATATTCAAGAGCCGTTTTACATTTCTATGTGCATGCTTCTTAAAAAAAAAAGTTTTTTCCTAAACACGCTAAAAGTGCAACTTCAAAAATGATTACTATTTTTAAATAGGAAACAGAATCGGCGATCATGTATCTTGAAAATATAGGAATTGTAATTTAAATTATTATATATTATTATTAAATATAATTAATTATAAGTATTCACTCGAAAACAAATTTACAAGATTAGTATTTGAAACAATAGATGCTTTCGTTTTTACCGTTTTAGTATTTAGGAAAAAACATTATACTTAAAAGGAGTATACTTGATGGTAAATTATAAATATTAGTCTTTTTTAGATATATTGGTAGTAGTTTTATAGAATATTAGTGGTTTTTATCTCTAAGTATAATATTTTCCATCAAACCAGTTAACACTTCGGATTTATACATATAAAGTAAGAATTAAATTGTGAAATTTTGCCATAATTAATATGCCAATTGATACCAAGCTTTTCGATGAAAGAAAACATCATGAGGAACTATACTCCATGGGTTAAGTATTTAACTAAATGTAAACATGTCAAAACAGGTAGTTTATAGTAGGCATTATCTGCCTACTATAAAGTACCTTTTTTATTACAACACATTATACTAACATTTAATAAAAATTTTAATTCTTTTAAAGAATTTAAAATTATTGATAGTATTCGCACCACTTTATTATGGCGTGATTGCTATCAATAATTTTTACAAACTTTGAAACAATAAATAAGAATTATAAAATTTTTAAAGAAAACGATGGATAATATTAAATACACTAAATTACTACACATTTAAGTATCACAGAGTGAAGCTCGTAGAATATTGATATTATGTTGCGTTGGTTAATCCAATTACCATTTTAGGTAGTTTACTTGGCTAATTTGTATCTGCTGAATTTTATTAAATTATATATTGCTGTTTTGCTATACTAAAGGTATAAATATTTAATTTTAGAAAATACCAATCAATTTATGAAAATTACATTTATAAATATTAGAGATATTCTTTTGACAACTGCAGTTGAATCCCAATTTTTTCATTTGTTAATAATATTATTGTTATGACATATTTGTCACTCCTGAATCACATGGTTTTGTTTGTTTACATCTTGTTATGTTTCTATACTTATGGAGTATATATAGTAAAATAATAAAAATTTTGAATCACTTTTTAAATGTTAATAATAGTAATATTAGTTAGTTACTTTTGCCTCATGTATCATAGTTCTATAACTTTACTTGCGATAAAATATTCCATTTCCATTATCGTTTTCCAAGTATCTGCAGTAGTGTGAATTCTCCTTAATTGATACACCGTTGTCTAACTCGCATTATGATTACGATTATGCAAAAAACTTTTAACAAATCATATTTATGATTAATGCAAGTTAACCAGGAATTATAGTTTTTTAAGTTATATACATTTTTGACTAATTAACACTTTACATGCCATATGCCATTCCAAAGATATAAGTTTTTGTGATGGATAATATAATTTTAACTAGATCAAATCTTTCAGTTTTATTAGACAATAGCGTAATTATAAAAATTTCACAATTTAAATAATCCTGTTTTGAAAATATATTACTCCCAGGATTGCTCAGGTTTTTAGTTTTGCTACACAAGTAAAAACACGTGTTTTGAATAGGAATAAATGGTGTTAATGTTAAATACACAATTTTTAGCAGCAATACAGGCAGAACTCATAATTCATTATAAGCCCGTCGTTTAAGCAAACTAACAATTAAACTAGCAACTAAGCAATTGTTATTCATTTTCCTGAGTAATGAAAATTTTAAACCCATTCATCTCAAAATATAAGTTTTTGAGTTGTACCGCTATTGCTGCACATGACCGATATATCAATATACTGAACCGGTAATATGATATGGCTTGGGTCTGGAAAATATTTCTGATGGAATACAAGGTACTATAACTATCAAACAATAATATTAACCAATCATGTTTTAAACAATGAAACCAAATTATGATCCGTTCTAGTGTGCTAGAGCCCCCTTATCCACGGATTTGAGAAAAAATCCATTGGGTCCTAGTTAAGAAGTTTCAAACTTCATAATGTTTGTCAATTATACTAATATGAATACTATTTTGAAGACACAACCTTCTCTTGAGTCCTCTAGCATTGAAGCGGACTTTTACAGCCTTATTCCAAAATTCCGAATGGTTCAGGCGGCAAAATAAATTGTTAGTGAATAAAAGCATTCGCGCTGTGAAAATGTTATTACTAATGTCAATAAATGAGGCTAAATAATTATGATTCGACTGAAGCTCTTCATATATGTTCATCTGCATCATCGGGCTCGTGGACACTTCCCGGCGGAAGAGTTCGCAGCATATTTAACCTGTAATAAATAAGTTATTCTTTAATAATGTCGCGAAAACCGATTAAGGTAAGTTGACGTCGGGCAGGCGACCGGTCGTAAGATACCAAATCATGTGATAACATGTTTAAAACATGTTGTGCCTACCCCATTTAGAGTGGGATAAGGGTAGGAGAATGATGCATTGACAAATAACAGAGATTTTAAATTTTAAAAATATATTTTTAGCTTCTACTGGTCTTAAATAGTGTCTGGAAAATATTTTTTTCGTGTCTATAACTTTGTCTACAGTTATATTTTAAGTATAGAATAGAGACTATAATTATAAATTTTGTTTTTTTAATAATAAAATATAAGGGGTATCTGTGACAATCTTTGTGTTATGTTAAATATCTTTGATTTTGTACTGTTAGCAGTACCAGGCTAAAAATATTATGCTTTCCAAATACTGTATTGTATGTGACAAAGTTCCAATGATCATCACTAATATGTCTTTTAAGCTATTCTTATATCACACACTTTTTTGCATCACTATAATAGAGGAAAAATTGTACCAAACATTTTTTGTTATATCTCAAACGGATTAGGCAGTTAGCCCATTAGACATATAAGCTTCAGTTTTAATAGAAAGTGAAATGGACAGACTGACATACTTTACATCAAATATTTACTTGCCTTCATCTAGTCAAATCAATTGACCTAATCATGTGCTTCATCCCATAAAGCATCAACAGCATATAGCCCTTAGACGTCATCCCAATGAGTACTCTCTTTGGCTATGACCAGGTTCATCTGAAAATTATTGCAAATACATTTTAATAAATATGGAACAAGCTATGGATAGCTCAGCGGTGAGGCCGTTCGACTCTGTAAAGACGATCATGGGTTTATACCCCGCGCTGGCACATGTCTAATTGACAATTGCAATTTATGACACGCTTTTCGGTGATGGAAAATATGGTAAGGAAATCCGCATACTTCTAGCGAATTCTAGGGATATGCGTAACCTACCAATCCGCATTGGAGCAACGCGATGGTAGGTCTTTGCTACAATACTTCTCTCCAAAAAACGGATAGAGGAAGCTTATGGTTCCCACTGCTGGGGTGGATAACAGGCCGTTACTTTAAACATACACATGCCAATTTTTGTGTTTACAAACAAAAATGATTTATATTTGAAACATTTTAACTCACTTGAAGAATATCAGCCATTGTATCAGATATTAATGAATTCATTGCAACAACAGTAGCAGTGCCTTGACCAGACACAGTTACTCAGACAAAAAATCTAGTTGAAATGTGCATAACTAAATGGGATAGTATGTTAAAGTATCTTGAACAAATAACTTTCTGTTAAATAATTAAAGTATGTCTGTAATCCATATTGTCTGTCGCAGAAAGAATAAAATCTATTCAGAAATAACCACCTAAAACATAGAATATAACTGATATTGGGTATGACATATGATATACAACACTTCAATAAAGCATACACAATAAATATTACTATAGAAGGAAAAGTTTTATTTTTATTATTTTAGTTTTATTTTTACTTATATTTTAAAATTAAAAAATAAAACTTCCCAATATTATTACAGTTCAATAAAAACACTAAGGATATACTATAATGCTATATGCTTCGAGGTCCCTGCTTTAATAAATGTATATATAAATTGAAAAACACTAGCTTAAATTGTACTATATCTTATAGAAAAAGAATATAGCACGCAAAATACTATATTTTTATCGCTAATTGCAATTGTCGTGCTTTTTTTAATTAACTGTGAATGGAACGCACCCGCAGCCCTGCATAGGGAATGTAGGAACGAAACTCATTCATGTATTTACGGGGCTTAGTTAGTTAGTAGCTCTAACTCCGTGTCATTATCCAGCGAAAAGTAATAAAAAATAATCATGGAAAAATAAATAATGATTGAAAATAGATGTGTCCTATTTTTTTCCTGAATTTCCTAAAAGTACTATATTTTTTTGATTTAAAAAGAAAAATAGTATTTTTCTTCAAAAAAAAGGTGGCAACCCTAATCGCGCTCTTTTTGATTAAATAGGGGCAACACTGTGCCGTTATTGTTTCCGGTGGAGTCTTACTATATATACCGATAAAACGTTTCAGTGACATTCAGTCCTTGTTCGTCATTCAAGAGAAGTGCATCTCGAAACGGGAATTGTCTGGTGAGTCAATACTTTTCAATTTTCTTCGTATTAAATAGTGCAAAAGTATAGTTTATTTGTTATTAACTTTGACTGTTTGACTGGCCCGTTGGAGCAGTGGGTAGTGACCCTGCCTTCAGCTCCGCGGGTCGCGGGTTCGATCCCCGCCGAGGGCCAACATTTTCTATTAATTAATTTGTTGGCCTTTGAGCCTGGGTGTATATTTCTATTTAAGTATGTATTTAAAAATATATATAAGTATATATTCACCAGTTGTCTGTCACCCATAACACAATTATTGAGTTACTTACTTTGGGGACGGACGACCGTGTGTGTAAGTGTCCCATATATTTATTTATTTATTTATTAAGTTTTAGAGAACAACTCACATTTTATCCGAGAATGTTTGTTGAAATTCAAACATTTGAGTTCTTGAGTTTGAGATAGTGAATGTATGTATATAGTGCTTGTGTATGGTAGAGGTTTGTGCATGTGTTTTTTACGAATCCTGCATGTATCAGGTATGATAACCGATTGTCCACATTAATTTACATTTAAACATTAATTTATCCCATTAATTCCACATTAATTTATATTATTACATTTACATTTTTTTTTGTAATGGTTATGTGTTGCGGTTGGCAAAGAGCCGGTATTTGGCACCTGCAATACATGTAAAACCTTAATTCTTTTCCCAGTCGCTTTTGGCTACTGATGTTTGAGTGCACGCTTACATCTGTGGTTGAAATTACGGGAATCTAACTTAGCTTCATAAATTCAGACTTCACTTGAGTATTAGTTACCTCAAATGCATTTTCTCAAATTACAGAGGTCCTGGTGGTTGACGCTACTGTTCGGCCTGGCGCTGTTCGAGCGCTCGAGGCGACGGCGGAGCGACAGCAGCTGCGGCATAGCCGGACGGGCCGGCCTGGGGTGAGGGGCGGCGGCACGTCTCCATTGGCAGCAGCGAGGCCAGACCAGCGTAGCTCGTGGAGTCACGAGGCCAGCTGTCGGACTGCCCTCCTGTAAAATTAATCCATTAATTTCATTCAATCCATTAATTTTTAATTTTTTTTTTGTAATGGTAATGTGTTGCGGTTGGCAAAGAGCCGGTATTTGGCACCTGCAATACATGTAAAACCTTAATTCTTTTCCCAGTCGCTTTTGGCTACTGATGTTTGAGTGCACGCTTACATCTGTGGCTGAAATTACGGGAATCTAACTTAGCTTCATAAATTCAGACTTCACTTGAGTATTAGTTACCTCAAATGCATTTTCTCAAATTACAGAGGTCCTGGTGGTTGACGCTACTGTTCGGCCTGGCGCTGTTCGAGCGCTCGAGGCGACGGCGGAGCGACAGCAGCTGCGGCATAGCCGGACGGGCCGGCCTGGGGTGAGGGGCGGCGGCACGTCTCCATTGGCAGCAGCGAGGCCAGACCAGCGTAGCTCGTGGAGTCACGAGGCCAGCTGTCGGACTGCCCTCCTGTAAAATTAATCCATTAATTTCATTCAATCCATTAATTTTTAATTTTTTTTTTTGTAATGGTAATGTGTTGCGGTTGGCAAAGAGCCGGTATTTGGCACCTGCAATACATGTAAAACCTTAATTCTTTTCCCAGTCGCTTTTGGCTACTGATGTTTGAGTGCACGCTTACATCTGTGGCTGAAATTACGGGAATCTAACTTAGCTTCATAAATTCAGACTTCACTTGAGTATTAGTTACCTCAAATGCATTTTCTCAAATTACAGAGGTCCTGGTGGTTGACGCTACTGTTCGGCCTGGCGCTGTTCGAGCGCTCGAGGCGACGGCGGAGCGACAGCAGCTGCGGCATAGCCGGACGGGCCGGCCTGGGGTGAGGGGCGGCGGCACGTCTCCATTGGCAGCAGCGAGGCCAGACCAGCGTAGCTCGTGGAGTCACGAGGCCAGCTGTCGGACTGCCCTCCTGTAAAATTAATCCATTAATTTCATTCAATCCATTAATTTTTAATTTTTTTTTTGTAATGGTAATGTGTTGCGGTTGGCAAAGAGCCGGTATTTGGCACCTGCAATACATGTAAAACCTTAATTCTTTTCCCAGTCGCTTTTGGCTACTGATGTTTGAGTGCACGCTTACATCTGTGGCTGAAATTACGGGAATCTAACTTAGCTTCATAAATTCAGACTTCACTTGAGTATTAGTTACCTCAAATGCATTTTCTCAAATTACAGAGGTCCTGGTGGTTGACGCTACTGTTCGGCCTGGCGCTGTTCGAGCGCTCGAGGCGACGGCGGAGCGACAGCAGCTGCGGCATAGCCGGACGGGCCGGCCTGGGGTGAGGGGCGGCGGCACGTCTCCATTGGCAGCAGCGAGGCCAGACCAGCGTAGCTCGTGGAGTCACGAGGCCAGCTGTCGGACTGCCCTCCTGTAAAATTAATCCATTAATTTCATTCAATCCATTAATTTTTAATTTTTTTTTGTAATGGTAATGTGTTGCGGTTGGCAAAGAGCCGGTATTTGGCACCTGCAATACATGTAAAACCTTAATTCTTTTCCCAGTCGCTTTCGGCTACTGATGTTTGAGTGCACGCTTACATCTGTGGCTGAAATTACGGGAATCTAACTTAGCTTCATAAATTCAGACTTCACTTGAGTATTAGTTACCTCAAATGCATTTTCTCAAATTACAGAGGTCCTGGTGGTTGACGCTACTGTTCGGCCTGGCGCTGTTCGAGCGCTCGAGGCGACGGCGGAGCGACAGCAGCTGCGGCATAGCCGGACGGGCCGGCCTGGGGTGAGGGGCGGCGGCACGTCTCCATTGGCAGCAGCGAGGCCAGACCAGCGTAGCTCGTGGAGTCACGAGTCAGCTGTCGGACTGCCCTCCTGTGAAATTAATCCATTAATTTCATTCAATCCATTAATTTTTACATTTTTTTTTGTAATGGTAATGTGTTGCGGTTGGCAAAGAGCCGGTATTTGGCACCTGCAATACATGTAAAACCTTAATTCTTTTCCCAGTCGCTTTTGGCTACTGATGTTTGAGTGCACGCTTACATCTGTGGCTGAAATTACGGGAATCTAACTTAGCTTCATAAATTCAGGCTTCACTTGAGTATTAGTTACCTTCCTTTAGTTGCACTTAGTCTAGTGCTATTCCATCTCTGAAAATAATTTTAAAAAATTAAAAAAATTAAAAATTGTTACTATTCAAATAGAACCTCTTATGAACAAGGTTGTATTTGAATCTATATGAATATTTGTTCTATAATATAAAAAAAATGTTGTCTGTGTCATTATGCATTGATTTGTTAAGAAAGAGTAAATGGGTTCACTTTTAGAAAAATTGCTTTTTATTATTGCATAAGTATGAAGGAGAAATATTGTTTGTTATTTAATTTCTGTTAGATATAAACAGTTGCACATTTTAAGTGATTTATAAATTACATAAATATTTACTTTCAGTTTTATAGAACAGTCTTTTAATATTGCTGTTATTCTTTCATTCCTTACACATACTATTATATCTTTTATTAGCACTGTAAATGTAAAGATATCTCAAATCATAACTATAAATAACATCATGTGACAATCATATTAAAATAAAAAATTACTCCTATTCTTGGATCTGAGGATTCTTGAATCTGCAATTAATCAATCAATCGTTTAATCAATCGTAAATTTAAAGTTTGCTTTTGCTTTTTAATTAAAAATCAACAATAGTGTTATATAAAGCAATATACCCTATATTGCTTTATACAGAATAAACTTGCTCTCTTTTGCTATTTACTCCCTTTTCATCGGAGTCTCATTATAAAAAACTTGACAATCATTTTTAAAGTTCTAATATAATACAATGAAGTATACAACTTCAATTAAAAAATACTTCTAAAAAAAAATATTAAGTAGACCATTTAAGTTATGTCCAAATTATTCATAACTAAGATAGATACACACTTATGATCAATTAGAACAACTTCTAAAAAACTTTCACTTTAATGTTCCATTATTAATCATTTATTGCACTACAAGACACTAGAAGCTATATAAAATCGCAAGACTTATATATCATAATTTTTATATAACGATAACTAAGTCAAATATGAAATAAAAATTATACTGCATGTTAAAGGTTTTAGGCTATCCATGCAAGGTTAGGTTATTATATTTAGATGTGAGAATGTAAATTTTAAGAAAGCTCTTACTATTATTGAGATGCACAAAATTCATTAAAACTCAACACTTACATTTATATAATGATTAAGTAAATCCTCTTCTTATTGTTTTATAACTGCACGTTTCTTCGTTGTTATATTTCTCATTTTAAGAAATATCTCAACAGCTACTGGTGAAATAAGACTTGATACATTTAATTTGCTTCTAGTGATATTTGTTTCAAGAATTTTGCTAACTAAATTAAAACAAAATTATACATTTTAGTAAAAATTAAAGTACTAGAACTTTACAACGGGAAATTTAAAAATTTAATACACCGCCTATTCATTGATAAAATCAACTTGTTATATGATAGACAGTCAAAATGAGAATGAGTGCGTAAAAATATGTATGTAGGAGTGGAGCGAGATGCAGCTGAGACTATTTTCATACGATTCATTCATAAATACGTACATGTGCAAGAGGGATGCGAGATAACATGTGTTGGCGCCTGTAGTAAAACCGCCCTGATTATACACTATATCATGGTATGTTATCTTAGAACTAAAGGTCCTGATTCGGTTTTCAGCGACATCAAGAGTTCAGTTTTTAAAACTATGCAACAGTGTTTACATATTTTTAATTAAAGAGTGTAGTGTTAACATATTAAAAAAATAAAAATTTATAAATTTTATATTTGTAATTATTTTTTTAATGTTATGTTGTTTTAATTAAATAATTTAACAAGAATAAGTAATATTTTATGTAATTTAAATAGAATAATTTTTCTACATAAAAAAACTATAGCTAAACTTGTCTTTGACCATAGATAATACACTATAATGCATCTATAATGAGTGCTTGACAGATATCTGTTAAATTTGAAAAATTACGATGAATATATGGACTTTGATTTGAATATTATTAGTTTTTGTATGTTACGTAGAAAAAAATGTCGCAAAATGTTTTTTGTCCAACAGTCTTTGGTAAAGGTGAGTGCTTATTATTAAATTAATCAAAACTCCTGCCGCGTCTATGGCAATGACGTTTATACTTAGGTTATCGAATAGTATTAATTTATATCTGCTTAAAATAATTGTTGCAGATCCTCTAAGAATATGGATTTATTCCAAACTTGGGTACGGAGGATTGGAGGTCCGCTAAAAATAATAATTTGGAAGCAGATTACGTGTTCAGAAACCGACGTGTTTTGGCGCAAACATGTTTACATATATCCGTTTTTATTTCCTTAAAAATTTTCCATTTCATTTTAATTTGTTCGATTTGTTAATGTTGTTTTGGTGAGTTATTTAATACACAAGGCAAGTAGTAAAGCCAAGACTTTACTATATGCATCATTGCTTCTATGTGTAATAAACGATATAATATCAGATAATTTACGTATGACGTTCTTTTGTTAATGTTTAAAGTACATACTTTATTATTAACTGGACTGGCCCGTTGGCTCCGTGGGTCGCAGGTTCGATTTCCGCCGAGGGCAAACATTTTCTATAAATGAAGTTGTTGGTATTTGAGCCTGGGTGTATATTTGTATTTAAAATTATATAAGCATATATTCACCAGTTGTCTGTCACCCATAACACAAGTATTAAAATTAAGTTTACTTACATTGGGGACGGACGACCGTGTGTGTAAGTGTCCCATATATTTATTTATATTTATAATGGCTTGATTTGTATTTATAACTTAAATTTATAATTTGTAGATATTACTTGTTTATTTTGTACATAAATAATATAATGAGCTTTATATTATAAAGTTAGCTTTTCGCATATATATTTATAAGCCCGCAATACTAAAGTAATTGTAATTTTCGTTATATTCAAATCAAAAGTAATTTATTGTTAAAACGAATGTATTATTTATACAAAATAGATAACTTTTCAATAATTTTGTTTTTTCATTTCTTTTGTATTTATACCCCGCCCTACTGCAAAAATATTATATATATATATATATATATATATATATATATATATATATATATATATATATATATATATATATATATATATATGACCCTTTTGACCTTTTTAGTACAGAAACTGATCTCTAGATGGCGCTATTACGGATCACAAAAAACGACTGCGAGTTACCCATCTATTTCATTATGTACACTGTAATCTTTGCACTATATTTACAAGTCTTTTACAGTGCATGAAATAAACCTATAAAGGTAATAATAAACCGATGGATTCATTAATAAGTCACTAGTACCATAAGATTGAATAAGCTCATCGATCAGCACAAGGCGCTGAATGCCGAAAGATGGGCATTCGAAGAAGATGTGTTGTATAGTTTGTACTTCTTGAGTTCCGCAATAATCACACAGCGATGAGTTCGATAATTTTATGCGGTGAAGATGGAAGTTAAGACGACAATGACCAAAACGCAATCTACTCATGATTGCATAGAATTTTCTATTAGAATAATTTCGAGTTTTGTAAAACCAAGGAGAACTATTGACTTTGATGTCTAGAGAAGCATACCAGCGGCCCTTATTTAAAACTTCAGAAAAATTATACCAATGTTTAGCCCATTTCTTACACATACGCTGTTTTAAATTATAGACAATGTCTGTAAACGGCAAAGTAATACTATTATCACTAATTTCCGAATCTGTTGTAACATTTATAGAATTAACAATTGCTTTAGCTAAATAATCTACTCTTTCATTTCCAACAACTCCAACATGAGATGGTATCCAAATAAAAGTAATTTGAATGTCTAACTGTGTAAGCTCAATCCATATTTCTTTTATACTGTAAATAAGATAATTAGTGTTAGCATGCAACTTGTTGTTTTGTAAATTTTTAAGTACACTCATGCTATCACTAACTATAACCCATTTATTAGATGAAGGATATGATTTTTTTATGTACTTAAGAGCAAACAGAATAGCAGCTGCTTCAGCTGTAAAAATACTTGCATGTTTTTCTAGTCTGTAACCAAACCCATTATTTTGAGATGAGTCATATATAGCAAAGGAAGAAGAGTCTGAGTTCTTAGAACCATCAGTATAAATAAACTTGTGATCATGCCAGTGTGAAAGTTTAACATAAACATGTTCTTTTGTAGATAAGGTGTGATCTATGACAATATTCATAGAAGGGAATTTACTTATAAAACTACCTTGATAACAAGGTAAAACTGCATTTGATTGAAAAATATTAAGGTTTTTTAAAAAGAAGAATTATGCTAGGAAATTCTAGTAATAAGAAGAAAGGCTTTTGTGATATTTTTGAAGCATTTTGGCATAAGCTATTAAAAAGCATATTTTTGGGAAGCATATAAAAAACGAGTTAAACTAAGCTTATTACTTAAAATACTCTGTGCGTTCCTTTGAAAAATATTTAAATTATCCATAAATTAATGATTACTAGAAGTTTGTTTCTTATTTATGGTTTGCTGAATAATTTCTCGAATGGATCCTGAATTTATGGGAATATTGTTTTTATTACTTACTATTTTTGTTAATGCCTCTACCAATAAATTCATAAAAATATCAGATTTACATAGTTTACTTAATTGAACCTCTATACCCTTAGAATTAATATAAGGAAAGGCTGCATTGTTAAAAAGATCTGAATATTTAACAGAGTGGGACTTAATTTTGTTTTCTTCAATTTTTTGTTTTTTAATTGGGCATGTAGATGAAATGGCAATGTGATTTCCTTGACAATTTGCACATTTTGGAGCATTTTTGTCCTTGTTACAAATTTTAAAATTATGATTTTCTGTACAGATTGAGCAAACATCAGCATTGCGACAAAATTTTGCAATGTGACCATAACGTAAACATTTTAAACATTGTTTGACTGGTGGTATATAAACATTAACTTCATGTCGCCATGAATCCAAATATACATGCTCTGGGAGCTGTGTGGAAGCAAAAGTTACTGCTACAGTTTGAGTTGGTTGAAAAGAGATCTCACCACCTTCACCTCTTACTCTGCGCATGAATCGCCTTACTTGTATAACATTTCTAGAACTACCAATTAAAGAGAATATGGTTTTATTTGACAGCTCTACAGGAACTGAAGTAAGTACTCCAGTTACCTCGGTGTCAGCCGCTGGAATTGATGCTTTTAAAGAAAGCTCATTTTGAAGATTAATATTTGTAAGAAATACATTGGCATTATTAGAAACATCGAATGTAATACCAACTTTGAAGCGGTTGATGGGCCTCAAATGCATGATACCCGATACGCAATGATCCCGCAAAGCTTTGGAAAGAGCTAGTCTATCTTTGTCCGAGAATGGTGTTTTATCGTCAGTGTGTGCAAGGAATACTATAAATTCTTTCTTATCTGAATTTTAAGGATATTTTCTAGAATATCCAGGCATCTTGAAGATTTTATATTTGTCGGCTGCATCTCTTCTATTTTGTTCTGAAGATTCCGAATCCGATGAATCGGGCGGCTCAGCTTCTGACGCTGGCAAATCCTGCTTGCGTCTTTTAGCACCCTTCCCCATTTTGGGGAAGAGTCAAAACAGTTTTTCCAACTTTATAGCAACTTATAATTTTGGAAATACACTGATTAGAAATAATTGAAGTAGTTAAAAGTACAATATAAAAATTATAGTTTTGCAACGCGCCTTTTTCATACGAAGGTTCCCGCCTTTTTTTCATAGTCATAGACTATAGTCTTGGTATGCATCATAGACTAATAGCCACAGGCTACTAATGATGATAATATGATATAATTGAACCGTATAGACTATAGAGCGTTTATTAATTTCTTACTATTTTCAGATTTTATTATTACGTTTTATATTAAGACTAGCGGCCTGCCCCTGCTTCGCACGGGTATAAAATATATATCCCATGTCAGTCAGTGTAAAAAAAATGATTAAAATTGATCCAGTTGTTTTGATTTATTCATTACTGCCCGTGGCCGTAGCGTTAAATTTTGAGAAAAACAATTTCCTTTCCCTATACCAAAAAGATTTCCTGCTATCTTTGGAATATTATCACGGTGGGTGTCAATGTCACGGTGGAGCGTTAATATCAGTCACGATGGGCTCCAATAACACGTTGGGGTATTTATCACAATTTAAGGTGGGTGACAAAATAATGGGTTCGGTTTCCCGAAATAAAAGAAATAGTTTGGGCAGAACTTCGTATACTATGTGTTGACTAAAACAAAACTATTACACTACAAACATAAAACAGTGGCTATAAGTAACTTTTAAACAACAATACCGAAACTTAACCGAAACGTTATACAAAATGAGACTAAAGACTTGTATCAACGCCTCCGCGCAGGCGTAGTCTGTCATAGTCTGTCTCGAATTCAAAGATATATCCATGAGGCGGGAACGATTAAACAACTCTATACTAATCTAAATAACGTGCGGACTTCCCCGAAATACTTGGGTTGCTACAATATCTAAATTCATATAGTACATTTTTACTTATTTACTTTTATATTTTCCCTATGTATTTTATTTTTACAATTAATTACAGAATGTCTTTAAACAAACTCTTGAAAGAGCGACATCGCTGCTAAACTCGAAGTGTTAGAGGGCGAAGCGCGGCCTCCTCACGGCATTTTAAATCTGTAATATCTCCGAAAATGTTCACTTAAATACATGCTGTAAACGGCCATATTGATCTATATTAAATCAACTATTTATTTAAGGTACTTAATTGGATAAGGGTTAATGCTGTATTGTATAAGAATTGCTTCAAAAATAAGGCATTATTTTTCGTAAAAAGTAAACGACAAAAAATGCTTTAGTGGGTTATCCATAAGCGATAGACATATACCATCGCGGACTTTTCTGTAGACCTTTTCAATGTGTACAAATACTTAGTACATTATTTTGATAAATCTCGTAGGGTTTAGCCTGCGTTTGCAATGTAAGCGGAAAAAAATGTAATTATTTACAGAAACCTCAAAAATTACAGTATTTCTCTACTCCGTATTGAATGTTATTATACGTACAGACCTTCCTCTGGAATCACTCTATCTATTAAAAAAAACCGCATCAAAATCTGTTGCGTAGTTTTAAAGTTTTATGCATACATAGGGAAATATTGACTTTGTTTTATAATATGTAGTGATATATATATATATATATATATATTATAAGTTGTTGTTGTTGTTACAATATTTTAAATTAATTTTAATTCAGCATAACTTGAAAGTTATCTTGATATGAAAAATATAACTTTATTTTTTGCAATTGCCAGCGGCTCCGCCCGCATGGAAAGATTCAAACCGTAATACCTATAGTCTTTTGATAACCATAAAAATGGTTAGAGTAGATTAACCTTAAAAGCAAGACATGCTGCCGCGGACTTTTATATAGAACTTTTAGAGGGGAACAATTTTGTAATACATGATTTTTAATAACCATTATCGTTAACTCAGCGCACGCAAGAAAAGCTTTCAACTTTTTAATGCTGCTCCTGTCCTATTCATCTTAGCGTGATGTGATATAGCCTATAGCCTTTCTCGATAAATGGACTATCTTACACTGAAAGAATTTTTAAAATCGGTCCAGCAGTTTCTGAGATTAGCGCGTTCAAACAATCAAACAAACAAAAAAACTCTTCAGCTTTATATATTAGTATAGATTTGATCTGTAGGTAGTCCTATTGGAAAGTCGTGTGATCTCTAGTTACCGTCCGTAGATTGTTATTTACTTTATTACAGATGACTGAGAGTGATATAAACTATCGGGAGTTACACGTCTTATTGTGAGTCAACCATAAAAGATAGACATATGCTGTCGTGGGATAGTTTTTATATAATTTTAAGGAGAATGATGATGATGACATGATTTCTGTGTAGCTTTAACCATCAAGGTTGCACACGCGACGGAAGCTTAAAAAATGGAGTAACTTCTCCCGTTTTCCCAACATTTCCCTTCACTGCTCTGCTCCTATTGATTGCAGCGTGATGAAAAGTATACTATAACCAGCCCAGGAGTATGAAAAAAAATTGTACCGAGTTTCGTTAAAATCTGTCGAGTAGTTTTTGTTTCTATAACGGTTATACAGACAGACAGACAGACAGACAGACAGACAGACAGACAGACAGACAAAAATTTTACTGATTGCATTTTTGGCATCAGTATCGATCCCTAATCACCCCCTGATAGTTATTTTGGAAATATATTTCAGTTACAGAATTGACCTTTCTACAGATTTATTATAAGTATAGATGTTCTCACTGAAAAGCTAAGTTGCTTTCTACGATCCATATTTGTATTTGACATCCTGTTATTAATTATTCGTATAAAATGTAAATTGTGCACTTGTAATAATGGTTGCCAAAGTCTTGTTACAGATATAGTTGATTATGATTAGCGGCCTGCCCCTGCTTCGCACGGGCTATATAAAATATTATATAGTTTGTCACTCAGTGAAAAAAATGATTAAAATCAATCCAGTAGTTTTGATTTATCTATTACTGCCCGTGGCCCGCACGCGTTAAATTTGGAGAAAAACAATTCCCCTCTCCCTATACCAAGAAGATTTCCTGCTATATCTAATTTCATATATATTTTATTTATTTTTATTTTGCCTACTTCCTTAGCATTATGTCTCATGGAATATTGCTGTGGGGTAAATGCGCGGATAGTGAAAAAATTTTTGTTGTACAAAAAAAGAGCTATACGTGGCATTTATAATTTAAGACCGCGTGATTCCCTGCGAGAGAAGTTTAAGGAAACAGGTATTCTTACATTTGCTTCACAGTATATTTTAAGCAATCTAATTTATGTACATAAAAATATAAAGAATTATAAAACGATAGGTGATGTATACAATAGACAAAGCAGGAACCGACATAAGCTTGCGGCTCCTGCTTTGCGCCTTGCAAAAGTACGTAATTCGTTTGTGGGTTTTGGTATAAGATTCTATAATAAAATTCCGCAATCAATTTCAGCTTTGCCACTACATCAGTTTAAAAACACTGTTAAAAAGAGGCTGATACAGAAAGCCTACTATACTCTTGAAGATTATTTGGAAGATAAGAATGTGTGGATATAGCTCTCTTTGAACCTGTACAAGACAGTAACGACTTAATGTAAATAGTATTAAGAATTATATTTTTAAAAGAGCAACCGCCGAGTTTCTTGCTGGCTCTTCTCGGTAGGAACAGCTTTCCGAACCAGCAGTAGAGTTGACGATTCAAAAGCACTTGTTTACAAGTTTATTTGAATAAAGAATATTTTGAATTTGATATAGTACATATTTATTTTTACATTTTTCCCTATGTATTTTATTTTTAAAATTAATTACAGAATGTCTTTATATACAACATTCATAGCTTTCGTATCATTATTAGACAATACAAACATGTTTTCTTTAGAGGTTACTCTTAAAAGAGCGACATTTAGTTGCGCGTCCGATCGCTGCTAAATTCGAAGTGCTATAGGGCGAAGCGAATGTAAATTGTGTTAAAAAGTCACTCACCTGCTAGGAGCTTTACTCGCGTGCGCCACGTTAACTAGGAGAGATGCACTAAAGTAATGTACTAAACTTAAAGAATAGTTGATCTATAAATACTACAAAAAAGTCTTCGACAACTGTCTTTATATCTTATGGTTAAATTACAATAACTACTTTTATGTTTAAAATTTCAATTGGGGAAATATGTGACACACTGATTTCCACGCTGGCGAAGTCCTTGAAACAGCTAGTACCTAACTATGAAAAGAAAATAATTATGAAGAATAGAAAGATAGCTCATCTTGGAAGGAATTTTCCGTCATACTTATCAGGGTTGGGGAAAAAACATTATAATCATCATCATCATCAGTCTTTTTTATTTATATTGGTGTAATAAAAAGTTCATTGCTTATCAATTTTACTTATAAAAAAAAAACAATTTTTAATTAATTTAGTTTCTTTCTTTTTTCGAGAAAAAATTGTTTTTTTTTATACATTCTTTTATATATGTATATGTAATTTTTTTATATTTATGTATAATCATATGAGTTCGTTGCTTTTATAACACTTTAATAACACCATATGACACAAAACTGTTACCAGTTTTTGATTATTTTCGAAATGAGCTGTAAATATGAAACACTTGTCATTGACGTCCAATATAATTTTCCAATAACGTCTGAATAACTGGCTTTTTCCATGTTTACTTCTTAACATCAACTTTTTGCAATCTAAGTACAGCCCTGGTAATTAATGTTGGGATATTAATTTTCTACTTGGTAGCTCATATTAGAGCTTAACAGAGGCTTTGAATCCATTGTCTTAAAATTTCAAAAAATATTGTTAGTCTTGCGATGCTGCGGCTCTTGGTTCAATTTAAAAACTACTAGAAGCTGAACCGTCAACTTCGTTTAAAAATAAAAATAAATAAATAGACTTTAAAAATAAATACAAAATATATGTAATGTGAATATTTATTTTAAAAATATAGAAATAAATTCTGTAGACCATAAATAAAGAACAAATATTTAAAGTTTGGTGTCCTATTTAATTTAATTATATTGTAACTTATATTGAAACGTATTCATCTTCTAGAATCTGATCATGCTCTATACCATATAATATTTTATTTGCCTTAATGTAAGCCCAAGCCATTTTATTGGAGCTAAAGTAAATTCCAACATCACCATTTTTTGACAACGTTATTGCACCTGCAGTATTTTTCAAGCGGTTTGTCATACCTATAAAAATATAAGATTACACTGGAGATTATACACATTACTATATTTTATTCATCATCCTCCTGCCCCTAGCCCACTCCAAGTGGGGTCGGTACAACATGTTATAAACATGCTGTCACATGATTTGGCTGCGTTTTTACGACCGGCCGCCTGCCTGACGCCAACTTACCTCTGTCAAAATACGACTATTTTACGACACCTCGGTAAGAAAGAGGGTGGTCCATTCTACTAAACCGGACACCACGCGGTGGGTCAACTTACATTAGTCTCCTTTTACGACACCTCGGTATGAAGTGAGGTTGGTCTATTCTACTTAGCCGGATACCACACGGTTAACATTACTATATTTTATTATAATTTCTTATTGTTATCCACATTTGATAATTTATACTGAAATCTTGAATCGGCATTGGAACAATAATTACCAGTAACTGCTGTTTTTGTTGCTGTACTTGCGTCTGTTGAATTTTCCATAAGTTTAATAATACTATGAGCCAAACAGTATTTGAGAATAGATTCACCGTGCCCTACAAAAAATTCTGATTTATTACATATCAATCACTATTGAAGTATTGTTTATAATCTACTAGCGGTCCGCTCTGGCTTCGCATGAGTATAAAGTATATAGCCTATCACTCAGTGAAAAAATGATTAAAATCGATCCAGTAGTTTTGATTTATTCATTAGGGTAAATTCGAAGTGCTATAGGGTGGAGCGCGGGCTCCAGCGCTTTATGTATAGACACGCGGCGCGCTGCCGCAACATTTTAAATCTGTAATATCTTCGAAAATGTTCATTTAAATTACATGCTGTAAACGGCGACATTGATCTATAGTAAATCAACAATTTATTTAAGGTACTTAATTGGATATATTACATTTTATACTCGTGCGAAGCCGAGTTGCGTCGCTAGTCAATATATATAATAAAACCTAAGAACAAAGTACAAACCTGTAGTAGAAACACCACCTATATTATCATCTGCATAAGTACCACTACCAATTTGTGGGGTGTCACCAATGCGTCCTACAGCCTTACCGCTCATACCTCCTGTACTAGTAGCAACAGCAATATGGCCATGTATATCTATAGCAACAGCACCAACAGTTCCTACACCACCCTGAACAATTCAATAACAATAATTATTCAAATCATATCTAATCTAATTTTTATATATTTTATATTCCAAAAGGTAATAATAAAATTATTTTGCTATAATCTGTGATAAAGTACAATAGAAAATATATATAATGCTAAATGTAGAGTGGACAATCCGTTTTCATACCTAATACATGCAAGATTTGTAAAAACACATGCACAAAATCATGCTTGCATCATGCGCAAAGCATTGCTTTGCGATTCGCGGTAAGAAATGAGGTTGGTCTATTCTACTCAGCTGTATACCACACGGCAGTTATTTAGGTCTATATAATAATGTGATATATTTATTTCAATCAATAAATAAAATGGTTCAAAAAATATTGCATTTTACCTAAATTAAAATAAAATATCATAGAAACAACACACCTCATCCTTGAATCCAATTTCTGTTCTTCCAAATTCACCATGTTGTAAAAACTCATCAAGAGCTTTTTTTGCGCTATCACTTATTAATGATTCTGGAGGAACTGTTGCAAATCCCTACAGGTAACACAAAGGAAAAGTTGAAAGCTAATATAAAAAATATTTATTTTCTAATTAATTGTCAACTCACTTTCTCCAATGCAAATATTTTAGCACCTTCACCACCTAAAAGTGAATGAGGAGAGTCAATAAGAACTTTATGGGCTATGCTTATAGGGTGAAGGAAATCTTTAATAAGTGTTACAGCTCCTACATTAAGATCTTTTCCACACATGATGCTAGCTTCCATCTCTACTTCACCACGTAGATTTAAAACGGATCCATAACCTGTAATATAATAAACATTGTATAATTTTGGTAAATACATCACAGCACAACAGCAGTGACAGATTTCATACTATAATATGAAATTAAAACTATATGATTTACTTATTATGGTGTTAATAGGAGATATATTGAAAAAAAATTGTCCAATAGGTTACAGTTTTTTTTTACTTGAAAACGAACTGCTCCCGTTAACAATAATGAATCAAATAGTTTTGATTTTGTGTATATATAATAAAATCTGTATTACTAAACGTCTGGATTACTAATACATAAGTAAAATTAACAGGCAAGGTTTCCAAATTCGCTCAACACTCGACTCCAGTATCAGTGAAGCCAGCCACGCCGCAGAGGGCAGAACTAAGTGGCGCAGAATAGTTCTTAGTAAAGTGCTACATAAAGGTCACGACCCTCAGCATTGAGGATTACGACGCCAGGAGGAGGAGGAAGTAACATAGTTTAATGAAATGAAATAATTATATTATCAAGTCATTTTATATAAATAATGAATAACGATAACAATATTGAATCAAATAGTTTTGATTTTCTGAATATAGGTAGTAGTATAAAATCTGTAGCTCCGATTTCATTAATACATAAGTATCATAGTTTAATGAAATGAATGACATTATCCAGTGATTTTATATCAATAATAAATACAAACCAGCATTAAAATATTCGTCTTTCTCCATAGATACAACTGCAGCTTCAACTGCATCTAAAGCACTACCACCTTTCGATAATATTTTATGGCCTGCAATTACTGCAACTTTTACACCATCTAACTTCCCTTGTACACGGTTTTGTGGAATATCACCAGCGCCACCATGAACAATTATAATTGGGGTCATGGCAAAGTAATAATATATGTATATTAAATCCCTAATATGAAGTATTTTTAGACGATAAACGATATACAATAGGCGACTTTTTTGTGTCCTAACTGAACTGTTCCTAAAATTTGAGATTGTGTAATCTCTCACTTTATCAGTTTATTTAGTTATTGAAATAATCTTGAAACAATAAATAGTTATATCAATTTATCAAACTTTTTATGTACATTGTACATAAAACTTATTTATATACTCAGTATCTATGATAAAACTGTCGTATATTTAAATCATAGACTAGTCACTAGTCTCACTACATAATTCAAATATGTGTCAAAAGTAATAATAAAATTATTTTGCTATAATCCGCGATGAAGTAAAATAGAAAATATATATAATGTTAAATGTAGAGTTGATAATCCGTTTTCATACCTGATACATGCAGGATTCGTAAAAACACATGCACAAACCTCCACCACCGCCACCACAATACACAAGCACTACATACGTTCACTATCACAAACTCAACAATCGTTTCAGCTCGCAACCGAAGCATCATCAGTAAATAGACTCCACGACCAAAATCGCAAAGCGATTTTGCGATTTTGTGGTGCTTGTGTATTGCATGTGCACAATAAACACTACATTTAACATTATATATATTTTCTATTTTACTTTATCGCGGATTATAGGAAAATAATTTTATTATAGGTAACTTTTGTATTATGGATCTCCGCAAAGTAACGCCTAATTCTATAAATTATTTAAATATGTGTCATTTTTATGTATTAGGGCATAAGATACATACATCGTGTCAATGTCATTAAATCTACGATACTCATAGTCTCATCATCCTCCTGCCCTTATCCCACTCTAAGTGGGGCCAGCACAACATGTTGTCACATGATTTGGCTGCGTTTTTACTACCGGCCGCCTGCCTGACGTCAACTTACCTTAGTCGTATTTTACGACACCTCGGTAAGAAAGAGGGTGGTCTATTCTACTAAACCGGATACCACACGGTGGGTCAACTTACCTTAGTCGCCTTTTACGGACACCTCGGTAAGAAATGAGGTTGGTCTATTCTACTCAGCCGGATACCACACGGCGGGTCGACTTACCTTAGTCGCCTTTTATGACACCTCGGTAAGAAATTTCATTATGTACACTGTAATCTTTGGTAAGAAATGAGGGTGGTACTATTCTATTCAGCCGGATACCACACGGCGTCCAATTATTTTAGTAAATAATTAATGATTTTTACGATACATACGATACGATACATAGTCTATGGTAAATTTATTATAACAGGTCGCTCCGTACATAATACAAATGATACTAAACTAAAACTACTGAACGGATTTTTTTGGTGGAGTTTTTATATTAATTGATTATTTTAATAAAGTAATCGATTAATATAAACTCAATTATTTTTTTAAATCCCATAAAAAATTATAATATTACATGTAGTGATTTATACAGAAAAATAAATTACCTTTATCTTATTTGAAAGAATTTCAATTTCAGTACTTACTTTTTTTGTGTCCGCATTTTATGAAATGTCCTTAATGTTTTATATATTTTTGCAGTTATAAAATTTTATTTAAAAATAAAATTATAAATAATATAATTATGTACTATTATAATAAAATTTATTGTCATATTTTATAAAAATTAAAATTATGGCAATACTGATAATGTTTCAATAAAAAAAGTTAGTGAACAAAAATGGTGGTTGTAAGTTTATTGCTGAAAACTATATTTTGAAGTGAATTTATTCCCGTGCTGTAATGATTAGATGACCTAATTAAGATGTCAACTCCAGTATCGAGTCGTAAATATGGAGCACAAAAAATTAGACTTACAAGTAAGTAAACCTTTCACTAGTTTGTTTCAAAAACTTGATGTAAATTTGGAATTTTAGTGTGACTGTCACTCCTTGAATAACGTGATTGTTTTTCATTTCAGTACTTTGCGCGAGAAATTTGGTACGGAGAGATTTGTTTCGTAAGTACTTAAATCTTTATCACGATCAACTTAAATGTGAGTTATATAGGGAAGTTATTGGGTAATTTAACAGGAAGTCATGCAATCAGACGACGATATAAATATATTTGAAAATATATTAACTATGATTCAAATAATATATGCACTTGTTAAGCTTACCAACGTGTTTATGGACATCAGTCACTCACAATCATTTAGTTTATATTTAAATGATTTTTGAAAAAATAAAAACATTTTTTTTAACAGTTTCTCATAACTTGGTGGCCATGTATAACTTTTGCAGAATAGTAGGTTTGTATAATTTTGTAAATACCACAAAAGAATAGCTTGTACTGAAATAAAGATTTTAGCCTCCTATATAATGAATGGGATAAACCCCAAGTTAAATGAATTAGCCATTGGAAATGCATAGTTTCCTTTAATTTCCTAGTAAATTAGTTAATCATTTTAAGTATATGGTGTATATTTCTTCTTATATAAATTTATATTAACAACATTTGATAGTCATCTGCTTATATAAAATATTTATCTGTCTTTGATAAAACTTTCAATGACATGTCCTATATTCAAAATGCTGTACTTTTATGTACATACAGTTGATGTGCTGAGTGGCTATGATAAATCAGATTTGTAAGATTTGGTCCTTTTTTGTATGTTAATTAATTGTAAGTTTTATACTACTAGTGGTACCAGCAAGTTCATTTGTTTATGAAATATTTGTTTTAACAAATATACATATATTCCTTGAAATATTCCTAAACATTGCTGAAAAAAGGAATTTTTATATGTTAGCCTATTGAATTTCATATTTATTAATGTAAAGGGTTTGTAGTGAAAATGGAATAAGCAAATTTTCTCATTTTTAGTAATATAGTTTTCTCATATTTTTGTTGGGGGGTTCCGTCTTGTGGTGTTTAGCTGAATAGAATATACCACCCTCATCTCTTACCGAGTTGTAGCAAAAGGTGACTAAGGTAATTTGGCCCACCATGTGCTTTCTAGCTGAATAGAATAGACTATGTTCATTTCCTACTGAGTTGTCATAAAAGGCAGCTATTGTAAGTTGACGTGAGGCAGGCAGTCTCTCTTAAAATACCTATTCAAATCATGTTACAATATGTTTATAGCATGTTGTGCCAACCCTGTTGTATAGGGGCAGGAGAATTGGATTGGTGGATTTCCATTTGATTGATTTCCAGTGGATTTCCCCACATTTAAAAAAATCTTTTTAAGAGGGAAGGTGTTCTAATCAATAAGAAAATACCTCAGATAATTCACATATTTACCATTTATGACAAATAGTGAATAGTGTGTTAGCCCTGTTTGTTAACTGTTTTATGTAAAAAATTATAAATATTTGGATAGTTCCTTCATTTAACTAAATAGTTTTAAGAGTTAAAATTGTAAGTGCAGTTTTGTAATAAAATTAATTAATATATTAGATTTTGGCAGACATTGATCCATTTTTCTGTTAACACATGTGGATTTGATTATTGCAATTTATCACATGCTTTTCAGTAATGGAAAATATTGTGAGGAAACAAGTAATCTCTAGAGAATTTAGGGGATATGTCTAACCTAAATCCACATTGGTCTGCTGGCACATTGAATCTGCTGTTACTTTCTACATTTATAGAATTCTTATTCCTATTTTGATAATAATTTTTCTATAATTAACTTATCCACTATGGAGTAATTTGTATATTTTCAATCCTTTTGATGTTTTAAATATCTTAATATAACACTATTCTATACTGCTTCATTGCTCTAGAAAGTGTAAACAATGCATCATTTTTAATAACTTCTAAAAGTCCAGACAGTAATTATGAATTGTTTTAAAAATTTAATCTCTTATTCAAAGCTTTATATAATTGTAAATAAGATGTAAAAGAATACACGATTGAGTATATTTGTGTTATATCATTCTTAAATACTTGTTACACAATTTGTTTCATTGTGTAATTAGATGAATTAAAATCAAAGCAATTATAAACATATAATTCCGAGTCCTACTTTTGTTTCATACAATTAAAGTTTCATGTTCCACATTACAATTTTAATTATAGCTTTATTATCATGCATGTGGGTTATTAGAAACTGTTAAATGTGTATTTCAAGAGTAACCATCTTTAATAAAAAGTTTGTTGTTGTTTTATGTCCAAATAGAGCAAATGTCGATGTGATTTTGGTATAGATTATTAGAAAGAGTACCAATGTGCTAGAGAGTTTCATAAGTCACATTTTTTTATAGTGTTGATGTTAACTTTAACAAAGAGGCATATGCTCAATGTGTTAAGCAATTGTCCTTATTTATGAAATCTGCTCATATTGTCTGGGATAAATAAATTGTTCTTTATAACACTTCACTACAACAAAGGTCCTTGTTTAAGAAATCTTTTCATATAGGTACTCTGGAAATTTAATTTTATTGTTTTTATTATATTAAATTAAAACACTTTATTGTAACCACACAATGTGAAAATATTTAATTTTTTTAGGTTTACCAGATCCATTTGCAAAAATATCTGTGGATGGCAGCGGTCAAGTGTACTCGACAAATGCTGTAAAAGCAACTTTGGATCCAAAATGGAATACACATTATGATTTATATTTAACAAAGGGGGATGGGATAACTATAAGGTATGTATATTAAATGTTGATTATAATGCC
Source organism: Morpho helenor (assembly GCA_029227775.1). Taxonomy (NCBI): domain Eukaryota; kingdom Metazoa; phylum Arthropoda; class Insecta; order Lepidoptera; family Nymphalidae; genus Morpho; species Morpho helenor. Next base: position 6,038,559 of record JARGCU010000019.1, on the reverse strand, counting down.
ACAAATTGCAGTTTTTTATGTGTAGAAACCGGGTATATTGGTCTTTTTTGCCTGACATGTACCAAACATTCAGGGTTCATTTTGAACATTTCTTGGCAAACTCGATGGCATATTGTTATGTATGGTATCTATATGTATAGATACCATATATAACAATACACCATCGAGATAATACTATTTTTTCCTCACTATGTGTGACATTTATTACTTATACTGCGTCCATCATATTATCAGTCTTTTGACAGCTCACGCTCATTAAGTTTTGTATTGCTTACGTACAAATATCATACAAATAATATTTGTACTTTATGGATGGGTACCGCCCACTTAGTGATGTCACACATAATGGGTTACTACGATTATGCCACAGATTAAAAATAATCGGTAGAAATCGATGTTACGAGTATTAAAAGACATTTAATAACATTATATAAAGTTTTACTTTCTTCTTAGTTAATACATGAATACAAATAAAACAATCAGGATATTTTAATTTATTTTATTAGCACGAGTCGTCGGAATGATAATCAACACTAGACTCCTCCGATGAGGAGTCTTCAGTAGCAGTTATTATTAGCTCTTGTGTAGATAATATATTATCAAACGCAATATCACGTTCCCAATCAGAGAATATTACTCTTTTAGTTCTTTCCACCACACTTGCCCAGTTCTCGGCCGTTACGTGGGTGCAAGCATTTTTTAGCAATTGCAACATTTTATTCGCTGTGAATGGGGGGCTTGTATTGCATCTCGCAGCATGCCCTTTTACTTGTGCCCATATAAGTTCTATTGCGTTGTACTGGCAGTGGTATGGAGGAATCCGAAGAACAGTATGGCCATATTCTGCTGCCATTTCATTGATTACATAGCGTTTTGCTCTCTTTTTGGTTTTTAATATTTTTATTAATTCAACTTTTAACATTGAGTCGTCCACATTTTCTCCATTGTCCCGAAGCCAAATAATTATTTCATGCTTTTTATTAGCCTGTGTTGGCATTTTGTCAATTTGACGGGAGTGGTAGGGCGCATTATCAATAAAAATTATTGATGGTTCTTCCAATGAAATGAGCATTTTTTTGAACCACTCTTCATACACATTTGCATTCATCTCTTCGTGGTAGTCATTTGATTTCTTCGATTTAAATGCCAACAGTGCGTCTTGTACAAATCCTTTTGCTGTACCTGCATGGCAAATGATTAGGCGCTCACCTTTTCCCATTGGTACTGAGGAAGTGGAATCAGCAGTATCATCAGTCCAGAAACGAGATAGTGTGTGGTTAGCGTTGAGCCATGTTTCATCCGTGAAAACAATATTTGCCCAATCTTGTATTTTCTTTGCCTCTCTTAAAAAATCACAACGTGCTATAGCTATATCTGTGCGTTCCATTAATAATTTTCTTTTATTTAACTTTTTATATGAAAAGCCAATTGTGTTCAAAACTTTGACCAAAGAAGATTTTTCACCATGAAATAGACCACTTCTTTTCAAAGAAACAATAAGTTTTCTCAAAGTTGGAATTTCTTTTCTCAAGTAGTAATCTAGTTTACGTAGGTTATCATTAATCGAATTACTTAGGTACGTAATTCGATTAATGATAGTAGGTACTATAATCGGAATGGTATCGCATACGAGAATCTTTAGGACATCACTATCGTCAATCTGTCAAAAGATGGTTAATATAATGGACAGTGTATAGACATATGAAAAATTTTAATAATTTGTTTTTGTGTTTCTTGTTTTATAGTGTATGGAATCAACGAAAAGTTCACAAAAGGCAGGGATCAGGATTCCTCGGTTGTGTTAGAATTCAGCCTTCCACTGTTCACAAATTAAAAGATACTGGTTGTAAGTACAATTAAAAAAAAACATAAAATGTTGATTAGAAATTATTGCAATTTTATTTATAAAAAAAAAGAATAATGAATAAAAATCACAACATATAAGGCTGATGGTTTGTATGTTCCAAATTTATTTTAATTGACATATGAATATGTTACAGTTTTTATTTCTTTTTTAGGCCTATATTATTTGTGACTAGCTTAATACATACTTTTATTTAAGGGCAGTTAGTAAACTTTAACTAGCATTTAAAACTTTAAGCATCGACGATTTAGGATCTTACTGATTGCAATCTTCGATCAAACGCCTATACATACAAATTAACCAATGGATGTGTTAATTTTCAATGTTGTGTGACCAAAACAAAATTAATTTCTAATTTATTAATTTTATTTTTATTTTCATTTATCTATATAATGATAAAAAGAGTGTACTATTTGTCTTTTATATATGTATCAGTTTCTTTAAACGCGTAAAAATAGTACAAAATTATATTATGATTTATTTTTTGATTTTGCTATAAAAAAGTTACAGCTTTTATTTTGGTTTGTGGAACACTACTTACTTGCGTACTGCCTAATTGTGATTTTATGACCGGCCGCATGCCTGATGTCAACTAACCTTAGTCTCCTTTTACGACACCTCAATAGGAAAGAGGGTGGTCTTATTGTACTCAGCTTTGCGATTTTGTTGTGGAGTCTATCTGCTGACGCTGCTTCGGTTACGGGGCGAAACAATTGTTGAGATTGTGGTGGTGAATGTGTGCAGTGCCTGTGTATTGTTGTGCCATCGGTGTCGGGTAGTGCATGAGTTATTACAAATTCTGCATGTACCAGGTATGAGAACGAATAGTACACTCTACATTACGCATTACATATATTACCTTTTATCGCGGATTATAGCTAAATAATATTCTCATTACTTAAAATAAACGGAGTTTGTAACCGACAGCCGCCGCCCAATATATAATTCACGCGGGCGGAGCCGCTGGCGATTGCTAGTAGGATATAAAACAGGGTCTTTTAATAATTTCAGATCAATGCTTGGAGCTATGTGAAGACAGTTCGGGGGAAACGTGTGGGGTGCGAGGTCAAGTCATAGTATCTCTCTTGTCTCGAGATGGTACACGAGGTGAACCAGCGTCTGCGGCCGGCGAAGGGTCGCCTCTTGCTGTGGTAGGGCCGGCCGGTGAAGTGAGAGCCCCCAGGGATCCTCCCGTCAATACCAGTGCTACAAATTCACCATTACCACCCCATTGGGAGGAGAGGAGGTGTTCTAATAGTGGAAGGTAAGGTTATAATTCACTACCTAAAACCTAAAGCAGGAGTGTATTTAATCATATAGAAAAAAGTTCCCGTAAAGGTCGTGTAAAGAGCTCACGAATTAGGGCTCCGGATGGGTTCTAAACTAAGACTAGTTTCAAACCCATCCGGTCACGACTTATTCACTTTAGTCTTATTCAGTTCACGTCTTATTCTATCGGGTTAGCCAGACGGTAATCTAACCCGATAGAATAAGACATGAGTATAGCCGGTTTCTATACATGAACTTTCACTTGAACACCACTCGTGATAGTCTAAATTCAAAATTTTTCAAACAGTAATTCTCTAAGTGGGGTCGGCACAACATGTTATAAACATGGTGTCACATGATTTGGCTACTTATTTTATGACAGGCCGCCTGCCTGACGTCAACTTATCTTAGTCGTATTTTACGCCGCCTCGGAAAGAAAGAGGGTGGTCTATTCTACTTAACCAGATACCACATGGTGAGTCACTTACCTTAGCCGTCTTTTACGACACCTCGGTAAGAAATGAGGGTGGTCTATTCTACTTAGCCGGCTCGACTTACCTTAGTCGCCTTTTACGACACCTCGGTAAGAAAAGAGGGTGGTACTATTCTATTCAGCCGGATACCACACGGCGTAGAAGTATATTTAATAATATAGATAAAAAATTCCCGCGGCGATAACGTCGTGGTAAAGAGCTCATGAATAAAAGCTCCGGATGGGTTTCCAAACTAGTCGGGCTTACCCGATAGAATAAGACGTGAGTATAGCCGGTTCTATACATTAACTATACAAAACTACTCTACTTAGAAAAACGCAGCCAAATCATGTGACAGCATGTTTATGGCATGTTGTGCCGACCCCACTTAGAGTGGGATAAGGGCAGGAAGATATATATGTTGATAGGTAACAGATATATGTATAAGCTGTACTAGCCCAGCGGTAACACCGTGTGACTCTTTCAAAGAGGTCACGGGTTCAAACCCTGGCAGACACCATTGAGATTGTCTGTTGAAACTGATGTCTAATTGATAATTGCAATTTATCACACGCTTTTCGGTGAAGGAAAACATTGTGAGGAAACCTGCATATCTCTAGAGAATTGTGGAGATATATGTAACCTACCAATCCGCATTGGAGCAGCGTAGGTCTAAGCTCCAATCCTTCTCTCCAAAAACGGAGAGAAGATGTCTATTCCCAGCAGTGGGAGAGTAACAGGACGCTACTATTAATTTAAATGTGTACTATTTATTTTTCCTGAATTTCCTAAAAATACTAATTTTTTTATTTTTATTTAACAAAACATACTATTTTTCTTTAACAAAAAGGTGGCAACCCTATATAAGCTTCAATCCTTCTCTCCAAAAACGGAGAGAAGTGGCCTTTTCTCAGCATTGGGATAGTAACAGGCCACTACTTACTAACAGATGTGTAATTTCAGGACATACTATGTCAACCATGCACTTCGACGGACTCAGTGGGAGCGTCCTGTCGAGCCGAGTCCTCCGCCTCCCACAACACCTCCGTCGTCGCCGTCGCCAGGTCCGATCAGTCCTGTCACCCCCACCTCACCACTTTCACCCACCACACCTTCCACACCCACATCGGAAAGTGACGTCAGTCATGCAGCTTCTATATCGTTGAGGTAAGCCAAAATGATCTTTACAAGCTTTATATTATTTTCTCCTGTATATTTGTTTGTACATATCTGACTTACTTGAACTCAACTTTCGCCCACTTTGAATGTACTTCTTCTTCTTCTTTGTCAACCGATGGACGTCGACTGCTGGACATAGGTCTCTTCATGGTATCTCCATAACACACGATCTTGTGCCGTTTGGACCCAGCGGCTCCCCACGACCTTTTTGATGTCGTCAGTCCATCTCGTGGGGGGGTCTACCGACACTGCGTTTTCCGGTGCGGGGTCGCCTTTCCAACATCTTAGACCCCAACGTCCATCGGTTCTACGCACTATGTGCCCCGCCCATCGCCACTTCAGCTTCGCGAGACGCTGAGCTATGTCGGTAACTCTGGTTCTTCTACGGACCTCCTCATTTCTTATTTGATCACGTAGAGATACTCCGAGCATAGCTCGCATAATTTTGCCTAATTTCATCGATACTGACTCAGCAGATTCGCCGTGAAAATGGCTCAGACAAACTTGATAAGTCAACTGCTGAATACAGGTCTATTGACTTATTCGGACTTCCACCACCAATACATGGGTCTTCACATTCAGAAAAATATTCTCAGTTAAAAATTTGTGGTTTCCAATAAATTTTTCTGTCTAAATATAAATTGTTCTTACGCAGACCAGAACCGCAACCACAAACTGCAGTGAGAACTCGACAACCACCCACACCTTCATCGCCTGCTAGTGTTACGCCTGTAGCTGCCACAGACTTACCACCTGGATATGGTAAGTTGAATTTTTATATTGGGCGGTACCACCGTGTTTACGACATTAATTTAAATTTTAAGAACATATTTCACATTTTTTTTAAATTTCGTAATAAATAACGATTTTTAATTAAAAAATTAATAATATTATTTCGCTTAAATGTAATGTTAAATGTAGGGAGTAATACCCGTTTTCATACCTAATACATGCAGGATTTGTAAAAATGCATGCACTAAAAACCAACACCACACTACATAAGCACTGCATGGTGTACACATTCAATAGTACAAACTCAACAATCGTTTCTCCCTGTAACCAAAGCATCATTAAGCCAAAGAAAGTGCTTTGCGATTTTCTCAACAATGAATAAATAATATTGAATTAATTTTATATCTACCACCTGCCTGACATCACTACACCTCGAAAAGAAAGAGGGTGGTCTATTCTACCCAACCGGCACGTATACCACACGGCAGGGCAACTTAACTTAGTCGACTTTTGCGACGCCTCAGTGAGCAAGAGGGTGGTCTATTCTACTCGTCCGGATACCACACGACATAGGGTTGACTGTGTTAACTTTTAAATGATTTATAGGAGCAGGCGTTACTTTGCGGAACTCCATATTACAGAAGTTACAATAAAATTACTTTGCTGTTATCCGCGTTTGTTAAGAGAATACATGCAATGCTAAGTGTATGAAGCAGGCAACAATCACATACCACATTCATGCAGGACAAGCCACCACACGTATGACAAGACGCCGCCAACTCCAATACCCCATAGAATGCACTACACACACTCACAACATCTACGATCGTTTCGCCAATATCCGAAGCATCATCAGAAGGATAGGCTCAGGAGTTAGGCACGAACAAAATCGTAATGCATTACAATTTTGTTAGCATTGCATGTAGTCTCTTAACAAAGCGGATTACAGCAAAGTAATTTCATTGTAACTTCTGTCATCATCATCATTCTCCTACCCTTATCCCACACTAAGTGGGGTCGGCACAATATGTCTTCTTTTTCCATTCTCCTCTATCATTCGTCAAATCTGGTGCCACTCCTCTAACATGCATATCATTTTTCACACAATCCATCCATCTTTTTTTCGGCCTTCCCCTTGCCATACATCCATCCACATTCATATTTAAAACTCTTTTGGTCACATGATTTTCATCCCTGATCATGACATGACCATACCAACTAAGTCTCGCACTTCTCATCTTTTCTGTAATGGGCGCAACTTTCAGACTTCCCCTAATATACTCATTGCGTATTCTATCTAGTTTTGTCACACCACACACCACACATTGTACACCACACATCATTGTAACTTCTGTGTTAACTTTATTTTATTAATTGGTTAATATATTTTATTATTTAATAAATTCTTTGTCTGTCCTTAGAAATGCGAACAACAGCCCAAGGACAAGTGTACTTCTACAATAGTACGACTGGGGCTTCAACGTGGCACGACCCGAGGGTGCCGCAACACTTGCGGCACTGCGCGGCCGCCGCGGGCCCGCTCCCGCCGGGCTGGGAGATGCGGCACGCGCCGTCCGGCCGGCCCTACTTCGTCGACCACAACAACCGCACCACACAGTTCACTGACCCGCGACTGGCGCTTTCGGCTAGACTCGTAAGTTTAATATGACGATAAAATTTAAATAATTCATTAAATTGAGAGTTTGTCAAATTACAAGGCATAGATCAGCTCTTCCTTCAGTTACAAGAGCTAAGGATGTTCTCACAAACTGATTAAAAGAAAAAACTTATTCAGAAACTGAGGAACTACTTAAAATACGCATAGGCACGCGCGCACACACACACAAACAGACAGAAAAGTAACGGGAAAGTGCTAAAGGAACGGGATATCATATAAAGTGAATAAAATCCGTTTTTTTCGTTTCTGGAAAAGGAAAAGTACACGTATTGCAATATCGGACGCTTGTGTTGTGTTTATGCGTGAAAATAAAATATGGTCGCATCGATGCTGGTTGTCCAACACATTTACATTTTCACGCTATGTATATGTTTACATCATGCACACATAATGTCAGAAACCTATGATGGGTTTTTTTCGAAATGGTACAGAATTATGTATTGATAAAAAAAAAGTAGAGTTATGTGTAGTGAGTGTATCTTCCATGTGGAAACTTACCTGCTTTATGGGACTGTTCAAGTATTAAGTGAGTACTATGGGGAGATGGGGGGTCTGATCTTTGCTTATTTTGGATGACATGGGGGGTTGGGGAGTCTAGATGATTATTATGATTTGATTTATTTTTTATTTATTATAATTTTTATATGTGTACCAAAAATTTAAAATTGTTATGTTAGTAAAATATGATATTTTTGTCCTTTGTCCCAGTTTAAATAGCGCATCAGTAAAATATAATCTCTATCCTAAATCTTTTTTCATATTTTATCACTAAATAAATGGTGTCAAAAGGTTACTCTCTGGTACCCCAGGGATGGAAAAAGAGCTAGAGGGCGGCCAGTGAGAAGATGGGAGGACCTTCTGGACGAGAGTGGCACAAGATAGGGTCATTGGAAAGCGTTGGAGGGGGCCTATACCAAAAGGCACACTTAACTAAGAGATTTCATATAATTTAAAAAAAAAAACAATTTAATTCATGTAGTTCGGAATAAAAGGCTTATTATTATTAAATTTTAATTCCAGACCCCCCCAATTGATGCAGCGCCCCCGGTTGCAGCCAACCCCCCCACCGCCGCACCGGTCCCCGTCCCCGCGCCCACCGAACCTCCAGACGCGGACGCTTTACCCAAGTATAAACGTGACTTGGCGGCGAAAGCGAGGGTGCTGCGTGCAGAGCTACAAGCATTACAACCGCAGACTGGCCACTGTCGAATCGAGGTATTTTACACTACACTTACACAGAAATACACTACACTACAGAAATTACAATAAAATTACTTTGCTGTAATCCAAGTTTACTGCCGCCACCGTGGCCAGGAATAGCGAGGCGACCGGGAACTGGGGGCCATTGTGTTTTGGTGTGTGCCATTGGGGGTTTTTGCTCATAATCACCACGCTGGGCAGACGTCACCACCGGTGACGCTGCTGCCCGCCACCGGTCTGTGGTATTTAACTACGCCTAAATAAAAATGGTTATAGCGCCATTGATCGGTCGCCAGAGCTTCATTCGCTGATCGGCAGGATGCACCACGGGCAGCGGGTGAGGTTGATGTGGAGTACTTAGACGTGATATTGAAGAGACCTATGTCCAACAATGGACAAGGACAGGTTGTTGATGAATCCGCGTTTGTTAAGAGTTAAGAAAGTTTGCCCGTTTTGCAACCTCTGTGCAATGCAACATGAAGTATGATGGCATACCCATTTCCCTCATGCATCCTCTGCATATTTGGCTGTCAGTCACTATCCTACTAATATTATAAATGCGAAAGTTTGTGAGTATAGATGTATGTTAGTGACTCTTTTACGACGAATTCTGCTGAACCAATATAGATTAAATTTGGCACAATCATTCCTTATACACTGGAGTAACATATAGACTCCTTTATCCAATAGAAATCCTGTTAATTCTACAGGAATAGGATGACATTGAAAAGCGCTATCTATTATCAACTTATCACGCGAGAACAATCCACGCGAACGAAGTTTCGGTTAAAAGCAAGTTAGAAATAAATGACTGATTGTCATATTAAATCAAATCATTTTATTGCTAAATCGTAAAAGGCGACTAAGGTAAGTTTACCCACCGTGTGGTATCTGACTGAGTAGAATAGACCACCCTCTTTCTTACCGAAGATAAGTTGACGTCAGGCAGGCGGCCGGTCGTAAAATACGTAGCCAAATCATGTCACAACATGTTAATAACCGTTCTGCCGAACCCACTTAGAGTGGGATAAGGGCGGGAAGATGATTACTGGCGTTTAGTTGACGACACATGTTTTATTATAGGTATCACGCAACGAGGTACTGGAAGAATCGTACCGGCTCGTGATGAAACTACGAGGGAAGGAGCTACGTAAACGATTGCTGGTGAAGTTTCGTGGCGAGGAGGGACTGGATTATGGGGGTGTTGCAAGAGAGTGGTTGCATTTACTCGGGAGGGAGCTTTTTAACCCCCATTACGGGTTATTTCAATATGCTAATGCTGGAGACGATCGATATGCATTACAGATTAATGCAGATTCAGGGGTAAGGTGGATCTTCCTATTTAATTCTCAGCATTTTTTTATATTTTATACAAAATATACATTTATAAAAAACAAAACTAATGAGAATATTATTTTACTATACTCAGCGATAAAAGAAAATATATGTAATGCAAAATGTTGAGTGTACTATTCGTTCTCATACCTGACACATGTAGAATTTGTAAGAACTCATGCACCACCCGACACTGATAGCACAACAATACACAAGCATCTTTAAGACCTTTGTACACTTTTTTTTTACCAATAATGTTTTTTTCCAACATTTTTGACCAATAATGTTTTTTTATAAATAAATAAATAAAGTCAAACAAATACATTGTTCAGTACATTGTAAAATTAAACAATATAGATATTGTTTCCAATTAAGACAATTCCTTTATAACTGTTTCTATTTAGGTTACATTATGTAAGCTTGTTAACTTAGTATAAAAATGTTAAGCAATATTGTCTCCATCTTGCAGGTGAACCCTGAGCATCTGTCATACTTCCACTTTGCTGGACGAATATTGGGAGTTGCTCTGTTCCATGGTCACCAACTGGACGCTGCATTCACTGCACCCTTTTACAAACAACTGCTGGGTAGACCGATAACCCTACGAGATATACGTGATGTGGATCCAGAGCTTCATCGATCATTGTCTTGGATGCTGTAAGTCCTTGATTTTTAAACATTTATTCATACTTAAATACCGCCGTGTGGTATCCGGCTGAGTAGAATACACCACCCTCATTTCTCACCGAGATGTCGTAAAAGACGACTAGGGTAAATTGATCCGCTGTATGGTATCCGGTTGAGTAGAATAGACCACCATTATTTTTTACCGAGGTGTCGTAAAAGACGACTAAGGTAAGTCGACCCGCCGTGTGGTATCCGGCTGAGAAGAATACACCACCCTCATTTCTTACCGAGGTGTCGTAAAAAATGACAGGTAAATCGACCCGCCGTGTCGTATCCGGCTGAGTAGAATAGACCCCCCTTATTTCTTACCAAGGTGTCGTAAAAGGCGACTAAGGTAAATTGATCCGCCGTATTGTATCCGGTTGAGTAGAAGAGACCACCCTCATTTCTTACCGAGGTGTCGTAAAAAATGACATGTAAATCGACCCGCCGTGTTGTATGCGGCTGAGTAGAATAGACCACCCTCATTTCTTACCAAGGTGTCGTAAAAGGCGACTAAGGTAAATTGATCCGCCGTATTGTATCCGGTTGAGTAGAAGAGACCACCCCTTTTCTTAACGATGTGTCGTAAAAGGCTACTAAGGTAAGTGGACCCGCTGTTTGCTATCCAGTTAAGTAGAATAGACCACCCTTTTTCTTACCGACGTTCGTAAATACGACTAGCGTAAGTTGTCGTCAGGCAGGCGGCCGGTCGTAAAATACGTAACCAAATAATATGATAACACGTTTATAAATTAATGTTTATAACATGTTGTGCCGACTCACTTAGAGTGGGATAAGGGCAAGAGGATAATCATACTTAAATAGTTAAATTTGTAAGATGCTATCATCCTACATATGATACTAAAGAAGAAAAATTTCTCATGATTATTTTTTTTCATTGCAGAGAAAATAGTATAGCTGGTGTAATAGACACAACATTTTCTGTTGAATGCTCGTCGTTCGGCGCAGTGCGGAGCGTGGAATTGAGGCCGGGCGGTACTAACGAACCTGTAACGGACACGAACAAACGTGACTACGTAAGACTATATGTAGCGCACAGATTTACAAGAGGGGCCGAGCGTCAATGGCTAGCCCTGCAAAGAGGACTCGCAGATATAATCCCACCACAACTCCTTAGACCGCTATCGCCACGAGACCTGCAACCACTTCTAGCAGGGAGAGCTGACCTCGACCCAGCCGACTGGCGTAGACATACGCGGCTGAAACATGTTAATCCCGAAGCTCCAATAGTCGGCTGGTTTTGGGAAATAGTCGAAGAGTTTGACGCTGAAATGCGAGCGAGACTGCTACAATTTGTCACTGGGTCTAGACGTGTCCCACTTGCAGGATTCCGCGCTCTTCAAGGCTCCACAGGGGCAGCCGCTCCTAGACTATTTACGTTGCACTTAGTTGCAGACGCTTCCGCTGATTCACTTCCAAAAGCACACACCTGTTTCAATCGTCTCGATCTTCCACCATATCCAAGCAAAGAAAGGCTTCACGACAAACTGAAGCAGGCTGTATTAGAAACAGCCGGATTTGCTGTTGAATGATATTATATTATTTTCAACCTACGTTTTTGACATTTGTATTGTATATTATAAGCTAATAGCTGTAATTTGTATAGCTTATCGTTTATATATGAGGTATATGAAAAAGTAATTATGAGACTGACAGAAAGAGAAATGTAATGACATGACAGATTGATTCTTTAAATGTAAAAAAATGGAATATGTACATGAAAAATTAACTGTATTAAGATGAAGTACTTCCATCATTCTTAAATATACTACTTAATCACTATATTCCACATTGGTATTTTGAGGTATTAAATAAGTTATCAATTTTATTTAAAACAGGTTGTATATGTAATGTATTACCTATATATTTGCACCTACATAGTATTTTTTTCACAATCTTTTCCTAATATAATAGATCATTATGCTCAAAAATATACGAGTTCATATCTTAGGTGTAAGAACCAAATGTAATCAAAATATCATGACTATGTTTTCTTTTATTGACACCATTTGTTGTAAGGTCTTTATTTAACAAACTTATGTTATGTATATTTCGCCATATTAAAGTAGTACTACAATTAGAAGATAGTAGACATTTAAAAATATATTTTATATTGAGATCTATTTTACATAAATGGGATAAATCGATATCATTTATAATTATGATAGAACAGTTATTTTCTAATAATGAATAGTAAAAAAATTACATTCTGTGTAATAAATATTACACATTATACAGACATTAAAATACTGACAATTCCCTTTAAAATGACTTAAAAAAAAGGAATTTATTTTCTTCAGTACTTGACAAAATGGCGATCTTTTTTCTGTAAATAAGTTTGCAGTATGTATATAACTGGTAACAGTACAAAGCACAAGTAATGTGTTCTGTTATAATATTGAATTTTATATTCGTTGGATTTACTAGTTAATTGCTCATAAGGTGCCTTATTATAATTTCAAATAGCTGAAATTATATTCATGTATATAAAATGCTTTACAATGTAACAAATTATTCAGTTAGATAAATATTTAATTTCTTTATATTTATATATATATATACAATATTTAAATATTTTAATAGATAAATAAATTTGTGTTTGTATCATAATTAATATTTTAAGATGTGATGCAATTTAATATTCACTATTTATAACAAGGATGAGTGCCTTTTTACCTAATAAATAACAAATATAGTTATAGCTTTAGAAATGTACGACTGTTAGCAATATAAAATTAAAATGGTAATAAACTTGCATTAAAATTAAATATAATATTTTTGCACAATATCCAGAGTTTTTATTAAAAATAATGAATACTATAAATTCGAATGTTTTTGAATTATATACTATAAATCAATGGTTTCATTGCATTATCTATTCTGTCCACTGATCAGTTAATTTATCTTAATGAAACTGACCCTCTTGGTTCCCTATACGCCTGCCAGCCTTGGCATGAAACTAGATATTTCATTTAATTGAGACTAGCAACCTTCTATTGATCATATGCTGTTATTTCCAAAAAGGTACAGCCCTATTTTGCTTTCGTTCTTATACTTTCAAAGTGCTAACCAGGGCGGTTTTACTACAGGCGCCAACACATGTTATCTCGCATCCCTCTTGCACATGTACGTATTTATGAATGAATCGTATGAAAATAGTCTCAGCTGCATCTCGCTCCACTCCTACATACATATTTTTACGCACTCATTCTCATTTTGACTGTCTATCATATAACAAGTTGATTTTATCAATGAATAGGCGGTGTATTAAATTTTTAAATTTCCCGTTGTAAAGTTCTAGTACTTTAATTTTTACTAAAATGTATAATTTTGTTTTAATTTAGTTAGCAAAATTCTTGAAACAAATATCACTAGAAGCAAATTAAATGTATCAAGTCTCATTTCACCAGTAGCTGTTGAGAGATTTCTTAAAATGAGAAATATAACAACGAAGAAACGTGCAGTTATAAAACAATAAGAAGAGGATTTACTTAATCATTATATAAATGTAAGTGTTGAGTTTTAATGAATTTTGTGCATCTCAATAATAGTAAGAGCTTTCTTAAAATTTACATTCTAACATCTAAATATAATAACCTAACCTTGCATGGATAGCCTAAAACCTTTAACATGCAGTATAATTTTTATTTCATATTTGACTTAGTTATCGTTATATAAAAATTATGATATATAATTTCGATTGATGAATTAGCTATATTCATTATTATATTAAGGATATGTCTTGCGATTTTATATAGCTTCTAGTGTCTTGTAGTGCAATAAATGATTAATAATGGAACATTAAAGTGAAAGTTTTTTAGAAGTTGTTCTAATTGATCATAAGTGTGTATCTATCTTAGTTATGAATAATTTGGACATAACTTAAATAGTCTACTTAATATTTTTTTTAGAAGTACTTTTTAATTGAAGTTGTATACTTCATTGTATTATATTAGAACTTTAAAAATGATTGTCAAGTTTTTTATAATGAGACTCGGATGAAAAGGGAGTAAATAGCAAAAGAGAGCAAGTTTATTCTGTATAAAGCAATATAGGGTATATTGCTTTATATAACACTATTGTTGATTTTTAATTAAAAAGCAAAATTTAAATTTACGCTTGATTAAACGATTGATTGATTAATTGCAGATTCAAGAATCCTCAGATCCAAGATTAAGAGTAATTTTTTATTTTAATATGATTGTCACATGATGTTATTTATAGTTATGATTTGAGATATCTTTACATTTACAGTGCTAATAAAAGATATAATAGTATGTGTAATGAATGAAAGAATAACAGCAATATTAAAAGACTGTTCTATAAAACTGAAAGTAAATATTTATGTAATTTATAAATCACTTAAAATGTGCAACTGTTTATATCTAACAGAAATTAAATAACAAACAATATTTCTCCTTCATACTAAATAATAAAAAGCAATAATAAAAAGCAATTTTTCTAAAAGTGCCCATTTACTCTTTCTTAACAAATCAATGCATAATGACACAGACAACATTTTTTTTATATTATAGAACAACTATTCATATAGATTCAAATACAACCTTGTTCATAAGAGGTTCTATTTGAATAGTAACAATTTTTAATTTTTTTAATTTTTTAAAATTATTTTCAGAGATGGAATAGCACTAGACTAAGTGCAACGAAAGGAAGGTAACTAATACTCAAGTGAACCCTGAATTTATGAAGCTAAGTTAGATTCCCGTAATTTCAGCCACAGATGTAAGCGTGCACTCAAACATCAGTAGCCAAAAGCGACTGGGAAAGAATTAAGGTTTTACATGTATTGCAGGTGCCAAATACCGGCTCTTTGCCAACCGCAACACATAACCATTACAAAAAAAAATGTAAAAATTAATGGATTGAATGAAATTAATGGATTAATTTTACAGGAGGGCAGTCCGACAGCTGGCCTCGTGACTCCACGAGCTACGCTGGTCTGGCCTCGCTGCCGCCAATGGAGACGTGCCGCCGCCCCTCACCCCAGGCCGGCCCGTCTGGCTATGCCGCAGCTGCTGTCGCTCCGCCGTCGCCTCGAGCGCTCGAACAGCGCCAGGCCGAACAGTAGCGTCAACCACCAGGACCTCTGTAATTTGAGAAAATGCATTTGAGGTAACTAATACTCAAGTGAAGTCTGAATTTATGAAGCTAAGTTAGATTCCCGTAATTTCAGCCACAGATGTAAGCGTGCACTCAAACATCAGTAGCCAAAAGCGACTGGGAAAAGAATTAAGGTTTTACATGTATTGCAGGTGCCAAATACCGGCTCTTTGCCAACCGCAACACATAACCATTACAAAAAAAAATGTAAAAATTAATGGATTGAATGAAATTAATGGATTAATTTTACAGGAGGGCAGTCCGACAGCTGGCCTCGTGACTCCACGAGCTACGCTGGTCTGGCCTCGCTGCCGCCAATGGAGACGTGCCGCCGCCCCTCACCCCAGGCCGGCCCGTCCGGCTATGCCGCAGCTGCTGTCGCTCCGCCGTCGCCTCGAGCGCTCGAACAGCGCCAAGCCGAACAGTAGCGTCAACCACCAGGACCTCTGTAATTTGAGAAAATGCATTTGAGGTAACTAATACTCAAGTGAAGTCTGAATTTATGAAGCTAAGTTAGATTCCCGTAATTTCAGCCACAGATGTAAGCGTGCACTCAAACATCAGTAGCCAAAAGCGACTGGGAAAAGAATTAAGGTTTTACATGTATTGCAGGTGCCAAATACCGGCTCTTTGCCAACCGCAACACATAACCATTACAAAAAAAAAATGTAAAAATTAATGGATTGAATAAAATTAATGGATTAATTTTACAGGAGGGCAGTCCGACAGCTGGCCTCGTGACTCCACGAGCTACGCTGGTCTGGCCTCGCTGCCGCCAATGGAGACGTGCCGCCGCCCCTCGCCCCCGTCCGGCCCGTCCGGCTATGCCGCAGCTGCTGTCGCTCCGCCGTCGCCTCGAGCGCTCGAACAGCGCCAGGCCGAACAGTAGCGTCAACCACCAGGACCTCTGTAATTTGAGAAAATGCTTTTGAGGTAACTAATACTCAAGTGAAATCTGAATTTATGAAGCTAAGTTAGATTCCCGTAATTTCAGCCACAGATGTAAGCGTGCACTCAAACATCAGTAGCCAAAAGCGACTGGGAAAAGAATTAAGGTTTTACATGTATTGCAGGTGCCAAATACCGGCTCTTTGCCAACCGCAACACATAACCATTACAAAAAAAAATGTAAAAATTAATGGATTGAATGAAATTAATGGATTAATTTTACAGGAGGGCAGTCCGACAGCTGGCCTCGTGACTCCACGAGCTACGCTGGTCTGGCCTCGCTGCTGCCAATGGAGACGTGCCGCCGCCCCTCACCCCAGGCCGGCCCGTCCGGCTATGCCGCAGCTGCTGTCGCTCCGCCGTCGCCTCGAGCGCTCGAACAGCGCCAGGCCGAACAGTAGCGTCAACCACCAGGACCTCTGTAATTTGAGAAAATGCATTTGAGGTAACTAATACTCAAGTGAAGTCTGAATTTATGAAGCTAAGTTAGATTCCCGTAATTTCAGCCACAGATGTAAGCGTGCACTCAAACATCAGTAGCCAAAAGCGACTGGGAAAAAAATTAAGGTTTTACATGTATTGCAGGTGCCAAATACCGGCTCTTTGCCAACCGCAACACAACCATTACAAAAAAAACGTAAAAGTAAATGACGTACGAATTACCAAAACTGCGCAATATCAGAAATCAGTACGACACCTTTATAATGGCTATCCCGTTAATCAAACGTCTAACAAAGTAGCGCGCTTTTGAAGCTAATGTTCGACGATACAGAAAACGTACATTACCAACACGAGCTACGCTGGTCTGGCCTCGCTGCCGCCAATGGAGACGTGCCGCCGCCCCTCACCCCAGGCCGGCCCGTCCGGCTATGCCGCAGCTGCTGTCGCTCCGCCGTCGCCTCGAGCGCTCGAACAGCGCCAGGCCGAACAGTAGCGTCAACCACCAGGACCTCTGTAATTTGAGAAAATGCATTTGAGGTAACTAATACTCAAGTGAAGTCTGAATTTATGAAGCTAAGTTAGATTCCCGTAATTTCAGCCACAGATGTAAGCGTGCACTCAAACATCAGTAGCCAAAAGCGACTGGGAAAAGAATTAAGGTTTTACATGTATTGCAGGTGCCAAATACCGGCTCTTTGCCAACCGCAACACATAACCATTACAAAAAAATATGTAAAAATTAATGACGTACGAATTACCAAAACTGCGCAATTTCAGAAATCAGTACGACACCTTTATAATGGCTAGCCCGTTAATAAAACGTGTTACAAAGTAGCGCGCTTTTGAAGCTAATGTTCGACGATACAGAAAACGAACATTACCAACAAAACGCCTACACAGTATGGGAAGAAAGAACACTGCAGTGTCCACCTCAACCATACTGTTAAATGAGAAGAAAAAGCCCTGCAGCTTTTACAGGAGGGCAGTCAGACGCTGCTAGTCATTAAATATTAAAGATTACAATGTCTATATTTACCTAAGCTATGATTAAAACAGAGTAATTATGCAAAAGTAATAATAAAATTATTTTGCTATAATCGGCGATGAAGTAAAATAGAAAATGTATATAATGCTAAATGTAGAGTGGACAATTGGTTATCATACCTGATACATGCAGGATTCGTAAAAAACACATGCACAAACCTCCACCACCGCCACCACCATACACAAGCACTATATACATTCACTATCACAAACTCAACAAGTCAAATGTTTGAATTTCAACAAACATTCTCGGATAAAATGTGAGTAGTTATCCAAAACTTAATAACAAATAAACTATACTTTTGCACTATTTAATACGAAGAAAATTGAAACGTACTGACTCACCTGAAACGTTCGTTATACGTAATATATAACTGTAATCACTTTTTACTTACGCAAAAATATATAAACCAACAAATGATTTTTAATTAAAATTAGACAATTCCATAAACTTCTTGTTAACGCACACTATATACAATAACACGATATAATAGGAATACCACAATTCCCGTTCCGAGATGCACTTCTCTTGAATGACGAACAAGGACTGAATGTCACTGAGACGTTTTATCGGTATATATAGTAAGACTCCACCGGAAACAATAACGGCACAGTGTTGCCCCTATTTAATCAAAAAGGGCGCGATTAGGGTTGCCACCTTTTTTTTGAAGAAAAATACTATTTTTCTTTTTAAATCAAAAAAATATAGTACTTTTAGGAAATTCAGGAAAAAAAATAGGACACATCTATTTTCAATCATTATTTATTTTTCCATGATTATTTTTTATTACTTTTCGCTGGATAATGACACGGAGTTAGAGCTACTAACTAACTAAGCCCCGTAAATACATGAATGAGTTTCGTTCCTACATTCCCTATGCAGGGCTGCGGGTGCGTTCCATTCACAGTTAATTAAAAAAAGCACGACAATTGCAATTAGCGATAAAAATATAGTATTTTTCGTGCTATATTCTTTTTCTATAATATATAGTACAATTTAAGCTAGTGTTTTTCAATTTATATATACATTTATTAAAGCAGGGACCTCGAAGCATATAGCATTATAATATATCCTTAGTGTTTTTATTGAACTGTAATAATATTGGGAAGTTTTATTTTTTAATTTTAAAATATAAGTAAAAATAAAACTAAAATAATAAAAATAAAACTTTTCCTTCTATAGTAATATTTATTGTGTATGCTTTATTGAAGTGTTGTATATCATATGTCATACCCAATATCAGTTATATTCTATGTTTTAGGTGGTTATTTCTGAATAGTTTTTATTCTTTCTGCGACAGACAATATGGATTACAGACATACTTTAATTATTTAACAGAAAGTTATTTGTTCAAGATACTTTAACATACTATCCCATTTAGTTATGCACATTTCAACTAGATTTTTTGTCTGAGTAACTGTGTCTGGTCAAGGCACTGCTACTGTTGTTGCAATGAATTCATTAATATCTGATACAGTGGCTGATATTCTTCAAGTGAGTTAAAATGTTTCAAATATAAATCATTTTTGTTTGTAAACACAAAAATTGACATGTGTATGTTTAAAGTAACGGCCTGTTATCCACCCCAGCAGTGGGAACCATAAGCTTCCTCTATCCGTTTTTTGGAGAGAAGTATTGTAGCAAAGACCTACCATCGCATTGCTCCAATGCGGATTGGTAGGTTACGCATATCCCTAGAATTCGCTAGAAGTATGCGGATTTCCTTACCATATTTTCCTTCACCGAAAAGCGTGTCATAAATTGCAATTGTCAATTAGACATGTGCCTGCGCGGGGTATAAACCCATGATCGTCTTTACAGAGTCGAACGGCCTCACCGCTGAGCTATCCATAGCTTGTTCCATATTTATTAAAATGTATTTGCAATAATTTTCAGATGAACCTGGTCATAGCCAAAGAGAGTACTCATTGGGATGACGTCTAAAGGCTATATGCTGTTGATGCTTTATGGGATGAAGCACATGATTAGGTCAATTGATTTGAATAGATGAAGGCAAGTAAATATTTGATGTAAAGTATGTCAGTCTGTCCATTTCAGTTTCTATTAAAACTGAAGCTTATATGTCTAATGGGCTAACTGCCTAATCCGTTTGAGATATAACAAAAAATGTTTGGTACAATTTTTCCTCTATTATAGTGATGCAAAAAAGTGTGTGATATAAAAATAGCTTAAAAGACATATTAGTGATGATCATTGGAACTTTGTCACATACAATACAGTATTTGGAAAGCATAATATTTTTAGCCTGGTACTGCTAACAGTACAAAATCAAAGATATTTAACATAACACAAAGATTGTCACAGATACCCCTTATATTTTATTATTAAAAAAAGCAAAATTTATAACTATAGTCTCTATTCTATACTTAAAATATAACTGTAGACAAAGTTATAGATACGAAAAAAATATTTTCCAGACACTATTTAAGACCAGTAGAAGCTAAAAATATATTTTTAAAATTTAAAATCTCTGTTATTTGTCAATGCATCATTCTCCTACCCTTATCCCACTCTAAATGGGGTAGGCACAACATGTTTTAAACATGTTATCACATGATTTGGTATCTTACGACCGGTCGCCTGCCCGACGTCAACTTACCTTAATCGGTTTTCGCGACACCTCGGTAAGAAATGAGGGTGGTCTATTCTAATCAGGGGATATCAATGCCAAGATTGTCTGTAAGACTACCTTTGCAAACTAATGTTCTATCTATACATTATTAAAGAATAACTTATTTATTACAGGTTAAATATGCTGCGAACTCTTCCGCCGGGAAGTGTCCACGAGCCCGATGATGCAGATGAACATATATGAAGAGCTTCAGTCGAATCATAATTATTTAGCCTCATTTATTGACATTAGTAATAACATTTTCACAGCGCGAATGCTTTTATTCACTAACAATTTATTTTGCCCCCTGAACCATTCGGAATTAGTATTCATATTAGTATAATTGACAAACATTATGAAGTTTGAAACTTCTTAACTAGGACCCAATAGATTTTTTCTCAAATCCGTGGATAAGGGGGCTCTAGCACACTAGAACGGAGAAATTTGGTTTCATTGTTTAAAACATGATTGGTTAATATTATTGTTTGATAGTTATAGTACCTTGTATTCCATCAGAAATATTTTCCAGACCCAAGCCATATCATATTACCGGTTCAGTATATTGATATATCGGTCATGTGCAGCAATAGCGGTACAACTCAAAAACTTATATTTTGAGATGAATGGGTTTAAAATTTTCATTACTCAGGAAAATGAATAACAATTGCTTAGTTGCTAGTTTAATTGTTAGTTTGCTTAAACGACGGGCTTATAATGAATTATGAGTTCTGCCTGTATTGCTGCTAAAAATTGTGTATTTTAACATTAACACCATTTATTCCTATTCAAAACACGTGTTTTTCTTGTGTAGCAAAACTAAAAACCTGAGCAATCCTGGGAGTAATATATTTTCAAAACAGGATTATTTAAATTGTGAAATTTTTATAATTACGCTATTGTCTAATAAAACTGAAAGATTTGATCTAGTTAAAATTATATTATCCATCACAAAAACTTATATCTTTGGAATGGCATTATATGGCATGTAAAGTGTTAATTAGTCAAAAATGTATATAACTTAAAAAACTATAATTCCTGGTTAACTTGCATTAATCATAAATATGATTTGTTAAAAGTTTTTTGCATAATCGTAATCATAATGCGAGTTAGACAACGGTGTATCAATTAAGGAGAATTCACAGTACTGCAGATACTTGGAAAACGATAATGGAAATGAAAAATTTTATCGCAAGTAAAGTTATAGAACTATGATACATGAGGCAAAAGTAACTAACTAATATTACTATTATTAACATTCAAAATTTTTATTATTTTACTAAATATACTCCATAAGTATAGAAACATAACAAGATGTAAACAAACAAAACCATGTGATTCAGGAGTGACAAATATGTCATAACAATAATATTATTAACAAATGAAAAAATTGGGATTCAACTGCAGTTGTCAAAAGAATATCTCTAATATTTATAAATGTAATTTTCATAAATTGATTGGTATTTTATTAAAATTAAATATTTATACCTTTAGTATAGCAAAACAGCAATATATAATTTAATAAAATTCAGCAGATACAAATTAGCCAAGTAAACTACCTAAAATGGTAATTGGATTAACCAACGCAACATAAAATCAATATTCTACGAGCTTCACTCTGTGATACTTAAATGTGTAGTAATTTAGTGTATTTAATATTATCCATCGTTTTCTTTAAAAATTTTATAATTCTTATTTATTGTTTCAAAGTTTGTAAAAATTATTGATAGCAATCACGCCATAATAAAGTGGTGCGAATACTATCAATAATTTTAAATTCTTTAAAAGAATTAAAAATTATATTAAATGTTAGTATAATGTGTTATAATAAAAAAGGTACTTTATAGTAGGCAGATAATGCCTACTATAAACTACCTGTTTTGACATGTTTACATTTAGTTAAATACTTAACCCATGGAGTATAGTTCCTCATGATGTTTTCTTTCATCGAAAAGCTTGGTATCAATTGGCACATTAATTATGGCAAAATTTCACAATTTAATTCTTATTTTATATGTATAAATCCGAAGTGTTAACTGGTTTGATGGAAAATATTATACTTAGAGATAAAAACCACTAATATTCTATAAAAATACTACCAATATATCTAAAAAAGACTAATATTTATAATTTACCATCAAGTATACTCCTTTTAAGTATAATGTTTTTTCCTAAATACTAAAACGGTAAAAACGAAAGCATCTATTGTTTCAAATACTAATCTTGTAAATTTGTTTTCGAGTGAATACTTATAATTAATGATATTTAATAATAATATATAATAATTTAAATTACAATTCCTATATTTTCAAGATACATGATCGCCGATTCTGTTTCCTATTTAAAAATAGTAATCATTTTTGAAGTTGCACTTTTAGCGTGTTTAGGAAAAAACTTTTTTTTTAAGAAGCATGCACATAGAAATGTAAAACGGCTGTTGAATATAAATTTTTTTATTACAGTAAAAGTCTATTAAAGAATTTCCTTAAATATTTTGTTTTATTAAAATCTAAAAATCATTATTAATATGTTACAGGAAAACCGGTTATCCAAATAATCGGTAAGAGTAAAATGCGAATCGATAAAACTTTGACATCACGGTTACGGTTTTAGCGCACCAAGTACATCACTAATTTTACTACGATTTTACGTCATACGTTATATATATTACTACTCCATATGTGAGAAAGAGTCAGAGCTGAGACTAAATCCGTTTTTATGAACGAAACGGGTGAGAGACAGATAGTTTTTAATGAATGAGAATGTAAGTAGCTATAGTGCTACTCTGCACCCTCCCATACCACCGAAAATAGGCTCGCGCCAATGTATGAATCTCAACCATCTATTTTATAGTTAATAATCTATGGTGCTAACCATAGTTGTGCTAACGCCATCTCTGTTGACGTATCTACAAATGGCCAAAATTCATTATACTGCGTCCATCATATTATCAGTCTTTTGACAGCTCACGCTCATTAAGTTTTGTATTGCTTACGTACAAATATCATACAAATAATATTTGTACTTTATGGATGGGTACCGCCCACTTAGTGATGTCACACATAATGGTTACTACGATTATGCCACAGATTAAAAATAATCGGTAGAAATCGATGTTACGAGTATTAAAAGACATTTAATAACATTATATAAAGTTTTACTTTCTTCTTAGTTAATACATGAATACAAATAAAACAATCAGGATATTTTAATTTATTTTATTAGCACGAGTCGTCGGAATGATAATCAACACTAGACTCCTCCGATGAGGAGTCTTCAGTAGCAGTTATTATTAGCTCTTGTGTAGATAATATATTATCAAACGCAATATCACGTTCCCAATCAGAGAATATTACTCTTTTAGTTCTTTCCACCACACTTGCCCAGTTCTCGGCCGTTACGTGGGTGCAAGCATTTTTTAGCAATTGCAACATTTTATTCGCTGTGAATGGGGGGCTTGTATTGCATCTCGCAGCATGCCCTTTTACTTGTGCCCATATAAGTTCTATTGCGTTGTACTGGCAGTGGTATGGAGGAATCCGAAGAACAGTATGGCCATATTCTGCTGCCATTTCATTGATTACATAGCGTTTTGCTCTCTTTTTGGTTTTTAATATTTTTATTAATTCAACTTTTAACATTGAGTCGTCCACATTTTCTCCATTGTCCCGAAGCCAATTAATTATTTCATGCTTTTTATTAGCCTGTGTTGGCATTTTGTCAATTTGACGGGAGTGGTAGGGCGCATTATCAATAAAAATTATTGATGGTTCTTCCAATGAAATGAGCATTTTTTTGAACCACTCTTCATACACATTTGCATTCATCTCTTCGTGGTAGTCATTTGATTTCTTCGATTTAAATGCCAACAGTGCGTCTTGTACAAATCCTTTTGCTATACCTGCATGGCAAATGATTAGGCGCTCACCTTTTCCCATTGGTACTGAGGAAGTGGAATCAGCAGTATCATCAGTCCAGAAACGAGATAGTGTGTGGTTAGCGTTGAGCCATGTTTCATCCGTGAAAACAATATTTGCCCAATCTTGTATTTTCTTTGCCTCTCTTAAAAAATCACAACGTGCTATAGCTATATCTGTGCGTTCCATTAATAATTTTCTTTTATTTAACTTTTTATATGAAAAGCCAATTGTGTTCAAAACTTTGACCAAAGAAGATTTTTCACCATGAAATAGACCACTTCTTTTCAAAGAAACAATAAGTTTTCTCAAAGTTGGAATTTCTTTTCTCAAGTAGTAATCATATACATGACGACGAATAGCGTCAGCGTCAAAGTCATCAACAGCTGTCACCTTATGAGCCCGGCGCTTTCTTTTTGGTGTAGATGGTTTGTTTTGCTCCAAGCCGCTCCTGCCGTAGGCATCAGTAGTGATTTTAGTCACAGTTGATAGACTGATCCCCAACGCGGCTGCAACACGGTTTCGGACTTGCGTGATAGGTATAAGAGGTCCGCCATTTTGATTTTCTTGCTCAAAATACTCATGAAGTTTTAACACTAACTGTCTCGATTGTGCTTTCAACACACGTCCTTGCGGCATTTTCACGATCAATTAATATAAGTTTCACAAAAGTTTTTCCGAGGAATAAAGCTACTTAACTCAAGGTGTAACAGATGCGAGAGAACACTCAGCGAACGTAAATGCGTGTGACTATCACGGGCGTTTCGTTGAGAGTGACAGATCACGTCAAAATGGCGGCCGAGCGGAAGGTCTGTTGATGTTGCCAGTTGATGTATAATATATTTTTTATGATTATAATAAATACACACGGATTAACATTTATTTTCAAAAAACTAAGGCAATATTAAATCAAAATGTTGATTTCTATATCTGTTATTAGTTTACGTAGGTTATCATTAATCGAATTACTTAGGTACGTAATTCGATTAATGATAGTAGGTACTATAATCGGAATGGTATCGCATACGAGAATCTTTAGGACATCACTAAATATGTAAATCGTCAATCTGTCAAAAGATGGTTAATATAATGGACAGTGTATAGTTATTAGTAGTAGTATATAGTGTATTGTCTATGGGCAGGCCTGTATGTGAAAATGTCACAATAGTTAGAGAGAAGATTCTTATATGTACTTATCTTTTTCCAATCACACAACCGCAGAGCAATGTTTATGGCGCGTTCTCTTATTTAGAAAAATACCAAAAACATTTAGTATCATTCTTTCAGAATGACATTTGCTCATGTTAACACGCGCAAAAAAGAGATAGATGATACATTTCATTTGCTTTCTCTTAATTGTAATATGGCACACGTTAGACTGGCTTCCCTACTCAAGTATACTAACTCTATGAACCAATCTGGTAGAAGATAAATCGATAGTACTAGTCCAGAAATAGATTTATTCGAACCACTTGATTTAATGCCAGCTTCCTGAGACAGCAAGCTGCACGTAACGCTCGATTCTAGAACTTTTCTAGGTTCTGGCAGCTGGCACGCTCTTGGTTTCATTGTCAATATATATCCTGTCTTTGTCTTTGTAACCGGCGGTGTGAAATTGAGCATAAGCCTTAAAAGACTAGATTCCGGACCGTTAATGAGTTTATAAAAAAATAAATCGAGCATTCGGCAATCGGCAATCGTGATAAAACGTCACACTGTAATAATATTCCGATTCTATATGGAATCTTGAATACTCGATTCTTATTCGACTGCTTAGTGAAGCTTTGCTCGCCCTGAATGTTTGTGTTGCTTTTATAGTGCTCAGTTTATTTATTTTCAATATATTTAAAAGCATATTAGTAAGCATAGCACAAAGAACTATTGTTTGATTCAGTTTAACAGTTATAGTTTACATCGTAATACATTTATGGTGAAATAAGTGCATAGTGGTGAATTTGATCAGTGTTTATTTTTAAATCTTATCATAATGCCGACCAGTGCCGTATACCAGCCGACTACGGTAACTTACGAACAGCAGCCTAACGACCAGCGTTGGAACTGCCCCATCAGTTATTTCTCCCGAAGAGTGACAAGTAGTCTGAACAGGGCAGTCTGCATACGACTTGGTCTTTGTCTCTTAGGCAGCACTATGTTTATTGTAGGTAAGTAATAAAACACAATTTATAGAATTAGGCGTTACTTTGCAGAGGTCCATAATACAAAAGTACCTAATGAGAATATTAGTTTGCTATAATCCGACATGCTTTGCGATTTCGTCGTGGAGTCTATCTCCTGACGATACGACGGTTACGGGGCGAAACCATCGATGAAATTGTGGTGGTGAATGTGTGCAGTGCTTGTGTATTGTTGCAGTGCACAAGTACTTACAATTTCTGCATGTATCAGGTATGAAAACGAAGAGTACACTCTACATTTAGCATTAGATATATTTTTTTTATCATGGATTATTGAAAAATAATATTCTCATTAGTTTTGTAATAAAACATACCTCAAGCTAATCTAAAATTTTGTTGATTTTGCCCCAAACTGAATTCTTTTACTAATAAATATATATATAAATATCCTCTAAAGGATAGGTATATTAAGAATAACCATTTTATGAAGTTTTATAAATAGATTGCCACTAATAAAAATAAAAAACAGTAATAAGAAAAAAGGTTATTTCAATTCTTTAAATTGAACTATGCTCAAAAATCCTTTATAAATATTGTAAAAATCCTATTAGCTTCTTATTGTATGATAAATAAAACGAAGGTGTCATTGATTTTAAAATGCTTTTAGCCAACTATTTATTATTATGGACCGGTTTTTAATGGAGATGCCTTTTAAGTTCCAAACTATTATGTATAGTGGTCTGCATCTTTTATTTTTTAGCCATTTATGTTACAGCAGTTTAAATAATAAATAAATAAATATATATAAGACACTATTATTACTTGATACTGATAATAAATGATAGATTTCAATATACGTAAATATATTTCACTACATTAGCATGTATGTTACATGTCGAAGTTGTCTTTTTTGTTAATAGCCACAATCAATTATTTAAATTCACAATATACTCTCCTAATATCCTATAGACTGTAGAAGACACACAATCACTTAAATACATTTTGAGAATTATTGCTGGATGCAATAATTCCATGATCTTATTAGATTCAACTATCACATTTAATTAAATTCTTATTATTAATACACTATTTCAGCATATCATAATTCTATTCATCTTCATTCTCCTATTGGATCTGAAATTAGTATCCTTTTCCTATTGCATTTTGGTGAAAATTGTATTTTGAATACATTTTCTGTAACTGTTGTTTGCTGATATTATTATTATTTTTTTTTGAGAAAATTTCTTAAATAAAACTTTCAATAATATAGTTGTATTAAATAGCAATGTTAATTGGCAAATTGCACATTAAAGAAATTATTAATAATTAGAAGCTTTCAGTTTTTGTGGATAGTAGTTTTGTAAAAAAAAAGTAGTTTTGTAGTGACCTTATGATTTTTAATGGATTTTTTAAATATCTTATTGGCTTTTGTTCATGTAATATTAATGATTACTTGTACACAGGTAACAGTTATGTGACTAAACATGGATAGGGTTCTACTTCCTGTTTCTACTCAAATATAATATGTGACTTCCTTTTTATAACAATACAGATGAGTATTATTAAGCAGTGCTAATCCATTATAGGAAACAACTGTATAATTAAAGTACTAATATAATAAGGTGGTAATCCTAAGCAAAATATTTAAATTATCTAATCATTCGTTCATCTTTAATTTTATAGTAATAGTTTATTGTTAACAATGTATGAAGAATATTCACCAAACAAAATTCGATCTACTACATAGTTATTCAAGAGGTGATAACTGTGTTGTGGCTCAGGATAGTTAGCAAATCATTGATTGACCTTTCTTGAAGATTAAAAAATGCTTACAAAAGCTTATGAAATTACAATTCTTTGGTTAATGTATAGAACCAGCTATACTCACGTCTTATTCTATCGGGTTAGTCTGACTAGTTTCGAATCCATCCAGGGCACTATACTATGTATGTATGTATAATGTATATTGTATACATTAACTATCAATACTACTCACGATAGTATTAATTTAAAAATAACAATTCTTTTAAAAAAATTACTTGGGACAGGTCTGTAATAAGAACATTCAATATCGATAAAAAATGTGCTTCTAAAAATAAAGATGTATTTGTGAAAATAGGTCATAAAAACGAAAGTAGTATGTTTGAAGAGTGGATAGAGAATCATTAATATCAAAAGTTGCTTTCACCTAGAACCCATCCTAATAAACATGTTATTGCAAAACTATCATTTGTCTGGGTCATTCTACATTTATATTGTATGTATGAATGTATGCAAATGAATGTAGGTATGTTGAAAGTCGAAACTTTTCTAACTTTTGAACAACACTAAAGTACAAAATCAATCTTCATCGGATTGTTTATGAACAGTGTCGAGTTTGTTCCACTATATCGCCCTATCCGAAAAATAAAGTTACATCTCGCATGTATATGTAGGAAATGTGACTTTATTCTTCGGATTGGGCGATATCATGCTTAAGAATTAATGATGTCATATGTAATTTGGCATAGCATTATACACCAATTTATAATACATTCTACAAATATTTTTAATATTTAAATGAGTTAATCTTGTATATATATATTTTTCCGAATCTCGGAAACGACTCCAACGATTTTACTGAAATTCAGCATGTAGCGGGTTTTGGGGGAAAAAAATCGATCTAGATAAGTTTTATTTAAAAAAAAAAATGTCGTTTTATCACTGTTTTCGGGCTCTAAATTTTTATTTTTATTTACGTTGAATACAATCACAATTTCTCGCTGTCAAATGTAAAGTCATGGTAGTTCATTTGAGGAACGGGCGGTCTAGAGAGGTGAAAATACCTAGGATCGAGCCCCACTAGCCCTATTATTTTTTCCTTTTTCTTCTCAATTTTTTTTTAATTATAATTTTTTTTACATCATTTTAAAAATTACTGAGCAAGGCTCGGTCACCCAGGTACTTAAACTTAGATGAAAACAATATTTCGCCACGTAAAATGATACGTATCGTAAAATGAAGTTTTGTTCTATATTTCTTTAAAAATATGAGTAAGGATATTTCATTTGAAGCAATATTTGTATCAAGGAAGTGACACGCAAGAATAAAAATTGACTCGGAGTCACAACTTAATGAAGGACAGGGTCCGCTTTTGAAAAAACCTGTTTGGCAGTTGGATCGATATACAAAGTTCGTAAAACCTGTTGCGTTTCACCTATTTGAAATCTGTAAATTGATGAGTAGTTTAAGTTTTTTAATCGTCTCTTAAAACCTATTACGTTAATGAAACAGTAAAATAAATCATTGAAAAATAGAAATACAT
The DNA here is from genome assembly GCA_029227775.1 of Morpho helenor. Classification (NCBI taxonomy): domain Eukaryota; kingdom Metazoa; phylum Arthropoda; class Insecta; order Lepidoptera; family Nymphalidae; genus Morpho; species Morpho helenor. The sequence continues at coordinate 6,008,599 of JARGCU010000019.1, read as the reverse complement.
ATCTATACTAATACATAAAGCTGAAGAATTTGTTTGTTTGATTGTTTGAACGCGCTAATCTCATGAACTAGTGGACCGATTTGAAATTTTTTTTCAGTGTAATAGTCGATTTATCGAGGTAGGCTCGAGGCTATATAACATCACGATACGATGAATAGGAGAGGGACAGCAATAAAAAATATTTCGAAAACGGGAAAATTTAAAGCCTTCCTTGCGTGCGCTAAGTGAACGGTGAAAGTTAATCAAAAATCATGTATTGTACATGTTTTTGATTAACTTTTGTTCCCCTCTTAAAGTTCTAAATAAAATTCCGCGACAGCATATGTCTACCTTTTAAAGTTAACCCACTTTAACGATTTTTGTGGTTATCAAAATACTATATTACGGTTTTAATCTATCCACGCGGATGGAGCTATATGCATGGAAAGAAAGAAACCGGGATAAGATGCAGTTATCCTGTTTCAATGCAATTTGGCATACTTAGTCCAGGATAATTGCAAATGTTTATTTGCATATCCATATTATAATCTGAAAAAAACTGTATATCTGTTACTGTATAACTGTATACCATATACACCAACATATTACCATATGGGAAAAACATAGCATTGTTGAGGGTTTTTAAACGCTTAAGTTGGTGGTTGGTCCTTGTCGCTGGAGCTATGTAATAATAAACTATAAAACTTCGCTTTGCCTAATATAGATAGTTCTAATCGGTAAAATATTGAAATTCCAACTTACTTAAACTTTAAAAATTATTTCGCAAAAGTAAATAATATATTACGAATTGATTGACATGGAGTTTAATATTCAGAATTGATGACGCATTTGAGCATTATATATTACGTTATCGCCTTCCATTTTTAATGAATTCGTCTGAGTTGACGTACTTTGATAGCTGCGATTTTTTTTTAAATATAAATTATAGAATATTTTGAAACTAATTTTTATACAATATTTAAGTGATTTACAATATTTTAGTCAGTACCAATCCTAACTTTTAGTATAAATGCAAAATTTTGATGAAATTTGGCAATATTAAAGCCTAGGTATGTACCGGGGTATGTATCAGCCTTTTAATATCCCTCTGCCGGGCATAGGCCTTCAGTATTCGTTTTTGGAGAGGTTGGAGTAAGGGTTGGAGCTAAGGCTCACCACGCTGCTCCAATTCGGATTGGTAGGTTACACAGGCCCAGAATTCTCTAGAGATATGTTTCCTCACGATTATTACTTCACTGAAAGCGTGTGATAAATTGCAATTATCAATAAGATACATAAGTTTCGATAGTAAAACATATTAGTGCCAGCCCGGTGTTTGAATCCATGACGCTTTAGAGAGAGCTGCATGGTCTCACCGTTGGGGTGCACAGCTCTACAGCGGGGTAAAAAAAAATCGTATAATAATTCCCGAACAGAATTTTTTATTAATAAGGATACTCGAATGGTTTTTTTTACACGATAAAGCTAGCCCCTGGCTATGATCTCGTCTGGTGGAAAGCGAAACATAAGCCTAAGGTAGACCGCTCGCCAATGTAGTGCCTATTCAATCCTTTTTTGAAGATATTCAAATCGAATGCAAGAATGGAATTTCACACCTTGTCCGTACGCATAAGGAAAGATAAGCTGAATCGATTGATGGGAATTTTTTGAATATTCATTAAATAGCGGTGGAGCCCTTGACGGCGTCTTGTCAAGAAAGATGAGCCGATCCGATTTTCGCGAAATTTTGGAATATTTATTGTATAGCGGGAAGGTGTCCTTGACGACGTCTGGTCGTCCAGTCGTGAATGGTGAGGAAGGGATCAGATCAAATGGATTTGTGTGTGTAGATTAAGTTCGCGTGAACGAAGTAGCTAGTACCACTAGTATTACATAACCTTTGGTCAGCCAGCCTATAGTAAGTTTTCCGGTACGTGATAAAAATTCTGACAATGAACATAGAATTGTCTATAGTAACAAAGATATTTATTATCTATAATATCCGTCGAATCCCCGTATATTCCGCTAGGAGTGAGGAAGTAAGTGGTACATACATTACGGAAATGAGCCGGTCTTGCATTGACGAGTTTGTCGACCTTCGGGCGTTATACGAATACTAAGCGCTTAAAAGCTACTAGAGGTACATTGGTTAACTTTTGTTTCATATAATCCCGTATAAAATGAGTTTTTTTTTTAATTTACAAGTCAGCTTTCATTATAATATAAAAATCATTATCCTCCTGCCCTTATCCCACTCAAAGTGGGGTTGGCATAACATGTTATAAAAAAGTTGCCATATGATTTGGCTAGGTATTTTATGACCGACCGCTTGCTTGCCTGACGACAATTTAATTTAGTCGCCTTTTACGACACCTCGGTAAGGAATGAGGGTGGTCTATTCTTATTCTACTCAGCCGGATACGACTCAGCGGGTCATCGTACCTTAGTCGCCTTTAATGACACCTGGGTAATAAATGAGGGTGATCTATTCTATTCAGCCAGATAACAAACGGCGCCTATATAATTTGAAAATAATATTTTTAAACATTTTTTTTAATAAAATTCAAATTCAAAATATTCTATATCCAAGTAAACTTGTAAACAAGTGCTTTTGAATCGTTAACTCTACAACTGGTTCGGAAAGCTATTTCTACCAAGAAGTGTCAGCGAGAAATTCGACGGTTGTTCTGTTTCAAATATAATTCTTATTACTAGTTACATAATATTTATATAAATTATATAATATAAGTAATTAATAATAACAAATTATATAATATTAAAAAAAATCATCATAATCATCTCTATTCAGTAAATTTTTGGACGATGTACATGTATCGCACCGCAATACTCACATAAATAATATTTCAATCAAATATTTCGTACCTAAAAAAATACAAATTTGATTAACGCTATGTAACTAAAGTGTTCAAGTAATAAATGGAATACTATTTATTTGTCACGTCTAGTTAGCTTTCAAGTCTACATTATCACGGAGCGTGATCGAACTACGCAGCCACTGGCTGAGTCACCGGCCGCAAGCGCCGCCGCTGTACACCGGACACCCAACACCATTTACGATATACAGCTAATTGTATACGATACTGGCTTATCTTTGCTACCGTACAGCACGGTACACCAACACGGGAACTGCTTTCTTGCAATGAAAGACACCCATAACGGTACTCGCGACCCCATATAAGGGCTGACGTGTATTTAGATGTGGGTCACCGTTCTTTGTGTTGAAACGCGATGAGTAATCTCCGTACAGTCTATTTGTCTGATGTTTTTGCGTTGAGCCTACGTAAACTTTATGCATACTGATATTATAAATGCGGAAGTCTGTATCTATCTCTTTCACAGCTAATCGGCTGGACCAATATTAGTGAAATTAAATGAAATGGTCCCTTTTAATCTAGGTTTAAGATGTCCTCGCTATGGTGAGAAGGTCACAGTTCGTTTTGGAACTTTGGTCACTGCTATTTGCGCCAACGATAACTAAATTATAATCAAACTAGTAATATCCCGCGGTTTCACCTGAGTACATAGCGATCTGATGGCAGTGGAGTGCGCACGCGATGACAGATTTTACAACAATTTTTTTACACCTCATTACGTTTTTATTACGGATCCCTATTTTTTTTGAAAATGTAATATAGCCTATGTTGCTCAGTAACGATGCAGCTTGCTAATGGTGAAAAAATTTTTGAAATCGAGTAGTTTTTGTGTGAAAACATTACAAACATACAAAAATATTTCCTCTTTATAATATTAGTATAGATAATAGCAGCACCAGTTTACCATGATGTTTAGGAGATCATTAGTAACTTATGTCTCAATGAGTAAGTGATAAATGTAATTTCTATCATTGTCGTCATAATTGCGGAAATAATTAATAGCCAATTACAGTAATTATGGAGGAAAGTTGCGTAATCCGTAATTCCGTCATGATTACTCATAATCCATAAATATTTAAGATTCCTTAAGTTAGTGCGTCAATAAATTTGAATTCCTACTCATCGGATCCATTTATTCTAAAACTATATTATTCTCAACTCTCCCAAAGCTCACAGGTTTGTAGAAATATTTATAAATTGCAAAAGTTTAAAAGTATTGTAAAATTTTAAATAAATATTGTAAACATTATGTCGAATGTATTTTTAAATGAGCGAATTAAATTAGCCTCCGCCCGCTTTTTTTTTTGATTCCCTATGTTTTTACGCTACCATATTACTACAATATCCAGTAAAATAACTACAATATCATCCCACGACATTGATAGATGACATTACATATACAAATTTACTTTATTTAAATTTAATACATTGAATGAATCCACTGATCACTTAAACGTATGAGATAACTTTGGCATTATTTAATCCTCTTAAATATCATTTTAAACAATGTATATTTTCGAACAAAATATATATGTTTTAATTAGATCTCGTTAACCAGTAATGGTTGAATGACATGGCGCGGCGCGCTTGTTCAAAACATAGGATAAAACAATAAAATTATAGTTCTATCTCCTTCGCACTTGTATGTAGTCCTCGGTCAAGGTAATGAATTACATACGACATGGACTAGAATAGGGTACGGTCTTTCACCATTTTATATCATGTTCTTTTATTCAAACACAAAATTATTCCCGATGCTAAAACTACACTTAATTAACTTTTTTTTATGTAGGCTGCTAATTTGTGTAGGTGCCTGAAATTAAAATTAATGTCTTATGATCGGTATCCTGTATAAGCGTATATACTTAATATATTATTTGTTCCTACAGCGAAATATAATGGTGGTACCCGCAGCATTGTAAGAATATTCTCTAATTAACATAGTTAGCATTATAAAATACTTCCACCTTTGGTGTATGGTAGTTGCGGAAGCATATATGTTATTTTGTATATGTATATTAATGTCATGTTAAGGGAAATATAAATATTTTAGCCATTATATTACCACCCTGAAGTAATTTATAATTCGTTTTACTCTAGCAAATTAAAAGTTAAATATACTCACAAACAACATACTCGTATTTTAAAAGTCTTCTCGTTTGTATCAAGAGTTAACCTTGAAGAATATACAGAGACTTATACTATTTATTATTCAGACAACCATAATATGAAAAAAATCATAAAATTTATCACAAGTTACATAATAGTGTGGCATTTATGGTTTTCCTTGCTAGCCTTTTCTGAGAAGTTTATTTAGTAATCTTTATACCTATTTTATACTGGGCAATCCATCGGTCTAATAAATCCCGTTTTGTATGTTAAATTTCATAGTTTTATTGGCGAGCAAGGTGTAAAGAGCCAAGTAATCACATTGCACTTGTATTTACCGATATAATTAAATCGTTATCACGTCATATATGTCACATAAATTCTTTGAAAGGCTAGTAATGCTTAGAATTGCTAAATTATGTTTCATCACGTATATTATCATTAACTGGCAGACCCGGCCATGCGTTTGAGACTTCCCCTCCTAATATTATATATTGGCACACGTTATTTTCAATTTACGATAACTTGTTATATATTCATTTTAAGTATATAGTGTAGGTAGGTAAGTGTATCCGGCTGAATAGAATAGTACCACCCTCATTTCTTACCGAGGTGTCGTAAAAGGCGACTAAAGTAAATCGACCCGCCGTATGGTATCCGGCTGAGTAGAATAGACCAACCTCATTTCTTACCGAGGTGTCGTAAAAGGCGACTAAGATAAGTTGACCCACCGTGTGGTATCCGGTTTAGTAGAATAAACCACCCTCTTCCTACCGAGGGGTCGTAAAATACGACAGAGGTAAGTAGACGTCAGGCATGCGGCCGGTCGTAAAAATGCAGCCAAATCATGTGACAGCATGTTTATAACATGTTGTGCCAACCCCACTTAGAGTGGGATAAGGGCAGGAAGATGGTATAGGTAAGTGTATAGTAAAGTGGTGGTGGAATCAATATGTTAGGCATGAAATGCTTTAGGTAATTATTTACGTCGATAAGACTTTTATAATATGCGTTAAAAAAAATGGCTAGGTACTATACTATTTTTGACATTAAGAAAATGTCTAAATAGCAGTTATTTACTGATGACTAACACAAATAACCCATAGAAATCAATACCATACAAAGTCCAATAGGACTTCCCCAACAATACCAACTTGTGTGAGGGAGGGTTGGATAAGAAGGGATAAGCTATCAACCAATTATTAGGAGATTGAATGACGTCATGCGATTTTTTTGTGTTGTTTCAGAAAGACGAGAATAAAAGTCATAGGACATATTCCTCAGTTTTACCCATCTTAAAGTTTTCTATAGACGGGATTGTAAATAGAAATAGAAATTATTTTTAGGTAATACTAATTAATTTCGTGAAAATACTAATTACTTTTCACAATGATTTCACTTATTATGTATAACGACAATAAAATCATTTAGATACATTTGACACTGTTTTTAATATCTACATGATACCACACGGCGGGTTGATTTACCTTAGTCACCTTTTACGACACCTCGGTAAGAAATGAGGGTAGTGCTATTCTATTCAGCCGAAGCCGAAGCCCGACAGAATAGAATACTATTCCCTACTATAATACCACACGGCGTTAAAAAAAAAGAATCATACATAGCAATTTTATGCAGTTTAGTTTGTCGGGAAATCAATATTCATTAAGAATGCACAAGGGCTAGTTAGCGAGCTATCTGGGTCATTGCTAGAATTCATTCCGAGTTATACGTTCGGCTACATTTAACTTTACAGTAATCTCTCTTGTTTTGATGAATCACAGTGTTCTGAGAATATAAAGATACCTATCCGCTACATCCAGAAACAATGACGAAACGAAGAACAATGAAATCATTTACTTATTATTTAAATTTAGCGTTAACGTCCGACATTAACTGTTTATTTCGCCCTACACAGGAATAATGCGCTTTGAATTATAGCTGTCACATAAATATAAGGAAAAGTAATACCTAAATATTTATGCATGGCGTTATATTTATTACATCCGATATTTTCAGTGCAGATTATTCAAGGCCTTTAGAATTTATTGCACTTGTGAGCATATGCAATGTATAGGAGTGGAATAAATACTTTAAATACCGCAGCTTTTTGTATTAAATTTAGATTGACATTATTTCTAACCTCAATCATGTCAAGGCAGTTGAGCTTTTTTATTGATTACATATATATATTGATACCGAAGTAAGAAATAATTAGGCAATATATATTTCGAAGGTATTCGGCTTTAATTTGTATCGGCAGACTGAAGTCACGGATAATCTTCTTATCAACAAATGAAATTTTAAAGTTAAGCTTAATTAACTTATATTTTTAAATTAGATATGCCTACGAAACACAAAAAAATATACTTTCCTAGAAACTAAAGTGAATTCTAGTTATCGCAATTTTCCGCAAATCGGAACTATAGATATATAATTACTAGTTTGTTGTTTTTTTTACTCGACTATCAATTACTCGGAAATCAATGCCTTTTGTTTTATGTTTATTTATATTAATTAGAAAAGTAATTTAATATGATAAGGGCGTCGTGAAGTAGGAACTGTTATTATAGAGTGTTGCCTTCAACATAAAAATGCATTATTTAAGTGTTTAACTAAAAAACTGTTTGTAGGTGTATATATCTTTTGTGTTTTGCAAAATCTTTCGCTGGATTTTAAAATAAGTTAATTTAAAACAAAGTAAATATATTTTTTTAAATATTTACAACTTTTTTCACGGCCATAGCGACTTGGAGCAATACCTTATAGTTAATAGGAATAAATTGAGCTTTGGACTTCCTTATTAAATGCCATATTAATTTTATTTTAAAATCGTAAAAGCTAGTAGTATAAAAAGTAAACTTGAAATTTTAAAAAGAATATAATACATCGATTAATATTTATAAATATTAATCGATGAAAGGATTTGTTGCCGATCTGGTTCTACTCATCAGATGAAAATTACCATACAATAACTATTACTCATGGTGTCGTGGGTGGCATTTCATCTATATTAACCCAATTTACAGCATTTCTCCTAATCAGTAACTGTACTTACTGTGATGACAGTACTTTACTATTATCTCTCAGGTATTAGCAAACAGTACCATTCATGAGCATTTTAAGCTTATAATTGATTTTAATAGTTAAGCTCAAATTGCCAAACTGGTATCCACTTCATCCCGGTTTTATTAAGGTCAATGGTTGTCTTGTATCCTAGCAAATTGAAATAGCTAATTGTCATGACAATTCTCATCGCCAGGAACTCTCCGACTAGACTGTGATGTCAGATGGTTAATTGTGGTGGAAAAATTGCCTGTCCAAGCTAAGCTTAGTAACTGCCATAGAAAGAAAGCTGTAAGTGCGTATAGGTTTTCTCTCCCAAGAATTAATCATGGGTCGGCTGCTTTAATTTATCAAAATAATTATCGTGTTAAGTATCCAAGATGATTTCTGTAGTACTTGCAACAAATAGATTATTGAGGGTAGAATGGCTTAGTTGCGAAAGTGACAGTAGAACTAATCATCTCTAAAAGACTGCAAACCCCTTAAAGTATTTATCTTAAAAGTCGTTAAGTTAAAGTAATTTCTGTGTAGATGGTAAAACGCTGAGGTGTTAATAAACATTATTGTAAATACTTGCCTACCATATTGGTTAGCGGTTAAAGTGCCTCAAAGAATAGCCAAGGTGAAATGGGTCGATTCCCGTTACGTCATGAAATTGCAGGGTGTATTAAATATTTATTACTTTACTCAAATGCAGGTCACTACCTACGTAAAACAAATCGCCCATATTTACGTAGTACTTTTTTAGACGCCTTCTTGATCTTAATATGGACATGGGTAGGCTTAAGACTTAAAAGGCGTAGATGGCCTTGGACGTTATTTGTGGAAACACCGACTCATGTTGAAAAATAACTGTGTCCAACCAATTTTGATCTGTATTTAGGTACAATTGTTTGGTCCACGAGTTCGAGAACCGTTCTCGGGTGCATCCTATGCAATTCTTCACAATATTAAAATAAAATATACATATATATTCTTATTACTTAGTACAGCCACAGGTTTAATACAATAAACAAGGCATTGTCTTGAGAGATATACGTGATCGCATAGCATGACGAATTTTGTGGCAATTACTAAAATTTCTTTAAATTGTAGATGATTGTCGTATTAACTAAAATTGGTCACTTCCTTAAAGCTTTCAAAAGTTTTTAACTTAGACTTGTAAGAACAACTACGACTATCAGTGGAATTATGTCAACCAGCTCATAATAATTTATCACAGTCACGAATTCGTTTTTCAACATTTAGTACAAATAAATGCGGTAAAACCGTTACATGTTACGTTTGTTCGTTGAACTAGAACCCGTCGTTTATATTTTTAATTTACACCTACATACAATCATACTTATTACCTTTACATTATGCTTCCGTAGAATAACTATCATTGATTTACCTCTCATCTTAACCACTGGATATCGGCCTTGGCTAAGGTTTTAGTTGACAATAAAGTTTAAAGTCAATACCCACTACAATTTATTTGAAGTTGGTCATGAGTTATGTTTGTGTAGCACACAAACGAGTAATTAGTTGACAAAAAACTTATTGATTCGTCTATTTAGACACCGCGCATTTTGAGACAAATCCTTAGACCCCAAATTGAATATTAAACAAAATTCATATAAACTATTTCTCTTATCGTAACTATCAATATTTTTTCAACTACCGGACAATTATTTTAAGCTACACCTGCTTTATCCTAACGAAGATATTGGTCCTAATTGCATTTATTTCTAAGCCAATTTTGGTATGTTCAGTTAATAATGTATTAATTGATATAGAAAACTACAGTTTTTCTCGTTATATCGTTTTAAATATTGAATCCCACTATAATGCATTAATAATGTATCAATAGCATATTATCACTATTTTCCGGCTATGTAAACCATTTGGGTAGTGTCGATGATAAAATAAATTCTTTATTAAATTAAGGAACATTAGCTAAGTCATTAGCGTAATTTTAGGTAGGTGTCACAATCACATATTAAAGAAAACACCAGCAACGATCACTATCAAGATAATGTCTGTAATTGGAGATGGGTCATTACTTTATATTCCCACGACAAATCTAAACATTCTCGTCCTGAAGGCAATGAACTGTTCAAAGAAGACTTTATACCTGTAATACTAGTTCTAGCTACCATGTTTGTATAAATGCAATTATATCTATATAATATATTTGTCTTGTCCTGTTTAATATAAGTACTTAAAATTAAAATATTAAACATCTATGTCTCTTCATTTAATGGACTTTCAGTGCTATTCATATTTAGAATTTTTAGCAGGTTGCTGCAACATTAACACTTTAATGTCTCTTGTCTACTTTTGTACTACTTAATTTGGTTGGCTGGATGAGATTACGTTTTCAATAGTTTGTATATTTTTGTGCTACTTGAACTTTTTATGAACAACGGCTACGCGTTGCTGTGGCTCAGTCTGGTTTCACATTCCCTTCGAAACAGAACCCAACAGATAAAAAAGTGCTCCGATCGTCACCAGACTTTTGAAGATCATCCACTGGGTCATTCTTAAGATTGTCCGAAAATTTCATTTACATTTCGTTTCGGAGTCTATTAAGAACATACAGAGAAACATTTATTTATATATAAGATAAATAAAGACATTAAGACCTACTTTTTTGTAATCGCCTTTAAAGTTAGCTAGAGCTTAACTATTATTGTGTTTTCAATTTGCCGCGTAAAGATTGTACTATTGAATATACCTGTCTTGAAATGTTGTCTATGAATACAGGGTTCAGTAGTTTTTTTTACCTTCGCAGGGCTTGCGTGTGTGATAGCTGGAGGCGTGCAGTACTCGAACTGGTCCACGTCGCCTACACCAGCGCCCGACAGCGAGAGTGGTTTGCCTACGCTCATCGTTGGAGGCGTGCTATTGTGTGTCGGGCTACTATTTGCAGGTTAGTGACGCTAAGTTTATTAATACGAGACTATTTTTATCGATGGGTTCTACAGACGCCGTGAAAGGAATATAATTCAGAGCGTACTTTACATACTTAGCCTGGTGTTACAGTATATGCAAAAGGATTACAATACACTGCGTATCAAATATAATAAGCACATGGTAGTGTTACGGCCACGCTACTATAGAGCCGTTCTCCATCAAACTTTACAGGATCATTAATCTAAAAATTATCTGAAAATTTTATTAAATCGGTCCAAACGTTTTGTAGTCTATAAAGAATACTTTCTATAATATACTTTCTCTTTTAAATATATAGAATATTAATCTAATTATTAATAATAAAATGTAGTAATAAAATTACTACATTGTGAATTTAAATATATAAACCCCTAAAAGGACTACGTTGTGGCCACTGTGGTGACACATATACTCGATAGCACTTCATTGTCGCCGCTGTGGCGACACGTATAGCTCATAGCACTTCGTTGTCATGGCGACACGTATAGCCCATAGCACTTCGTTGTCGCCGCTGCGGCGACACGTATAGCCCATAGTACTTCTTTTTCGCCTTTTTGACAACAGGTATAGCCCGTAGCACTTCATTGTCGCCGCTGCGGCGACTCGGCATGCTAGAATTTCCAGGCAACATTGTATTTTTATACGGCTAGGAAAACGTTTTGACACACGCTTAATGTAATCATTGATAGTGATAGATGTCTGTCGTGTTAAAAAGTATTGGAATGCATAGGGTTATAAAATGAGGTCTCTTTTATCTCAAGCTTTATAATACGATAGAAAATATCTTATAATAATCAATCAAGTCAATACGCGATTTGGTGGAGAGGATAAAGCTTCTCTAGATTAAAAGCTCTTATTCTCCTTTATTAAACTATTAACGGTTAATTATCAAGTCATTTCAGATCCATTCAGTTAACAGAAAGCAATTTATACATTGTCTATGGTACTCGTTAAACCTCTTTGTTCCCACCTACAACACCTACGCTTAGTAAAGCGTTTGGTAAAATGATTACTTGTGATACACAAAGTCTCCAATTGCTATCGACTAGGTATAAATTGGTACCGCTCATTAAAAAGTACAAAAAACTCGGAGGCCCCTTATGTGGTACAATCGTGTCATACAACTAAAGTTGATTGCTAGTGACAAAAAACTTAAATAACCTTACACGGCCAAGTCATATAGATGTGGAAATAAAGGTATTTATAAATCATTCTTAGTTAGTTAAGGATGTGGAATACCAGATTTCATTGAGAACACAACACGCACAAATTATTCCAATACTTATATCTGTGTCTTCATTGACTATAAGAAGTAACGGCCTCTTATTATTCCACTGCTGGGTACAGGCAATTTTTGGGAAGGACTGGAGCTAAGATCCATCACGCTGCTCTAATGTAGGTTACACATATCGCTAGAGATATGCATATTTCCTCACGATGTTTTCCTTCACCAAAAAGCTTGTGGTAAATTGAAAACATACATTGTAGACACAGTTTTTTGAAAAGACTCATTAGTGTTTGCCCGATATTTGAACCTGTAAGCCCCTCGAAAGAGTTGCACGGTCTCACCGCTAGTCCATCACAGCTTAATGGGCTCATATCGACATTACCAAGATCAAAATACTACATCAATCTCGAGCCCTTAACCTATCTACATACTAATCACACTTATATTATTGCCCTGTACGAGTGTGAAAGAATGTTCAAAAACATAATTTAGAAATAAATAAAACATATTTATTTAGATAAGTATCGCCTTTACCAACAAAAACTAAGAAAAAAACATTATCTAATTTTTTATTTTATTTTATTCGATTTCTTAATTTCGTGAAGTAAAAATATTGCTAGACAATTTTAGGAGATACATGGCACGTATTACCCGCGACGATTCTGCTTTCATAGATTTTCGTTTGGCCTACCTACCAGTTAGAAATAAAAGTAATGAATAAAAAGTAACCACAGTTTGAATGTAATTAACTTTTTTGTTAAAATGCGACATTGGTAGAATAAAGTAATAAAAACACCATTAGGTACTTTGTTTAATAGAATTTTTGTTGGCAGTATTTCTTAAGAGAACAGTAATGTAGCCAATTAAAAATATAGCAAATATAAGTTAATAGCGAAATAATATTGTATAAAGACGCCGATACATAGAGGATTTTACTTTATATTGGCGAAAGAATTTTTATAGAGTTAGCACATTTATAGGCAAAAAAAGCTAGCTGAAACCGTTCGTGTCTCAATTACTGTCTATTGAGTCATTATTACATGTTCAATCTTTTAGAGTGCTAACCTTTAAATAAACTACATGTTAGGCTATTTTGTCTAGTCATTTACGAGGATGATAATAATAAGTAGTGACTTTGTTTCACCTGACCTTAACTTTTAAAATAGAATGTACTTAGAGAGAGAAATTTTGCCAATAGCACATAGTCAGTTCGAAGTAATAAATAATAATTAGGGTAATAGTCATTAAATAAAGGTTGATTCTATGTAAGCAACAACATCTTTTAAATTCTAGACAAAAATAGGTACAAGTCACGACCACAAGACCGCATCTAATCATATCGAGTCCACGTTCAGAAGAATTAAATTCCATTCAAACAAATTCGCTTTGTAAAACTTCTATCTCACTAAGAAGTCTCACTTTTTAGCTTACTTTTCTGATTTTAAACAGGGAGGTTTTGTATGCCAAACTGTTATGAATATGGCCTCAATCCGAACGTGCATTATCATTTTGCGTAATCAAATGCGACCTTTTAATGCAAACTTTTGACATAATATGTGAATATAACGTTTTATTTGATATGTGCAATGGGTTATATGCAATACTTGGTTCGCGTACCAGATGTCAATCCTTTTTAATGTCAATAATCTATACTTATAATAAAATTTAGTTCTAAAAAGCTGTCTGTGTGTATGTGATCGATTTTCTCAAAATATGCAGAACGAATTTTTATACGGTTTTTACTAAAAGATGGTAAGATTCTTCTGGAAGGTTTAGTTTAATAGTACATTATGATTTTATGTAAATTGTTTGGAGGAGGGCGTGCAATAAAGCGCGGAGCTTTAGTTGCGTGCGTAAACAAATAGAGATACACTAAAGTAATATACTAGAGAATTGTAGATTGTAGATCTATCAAAATATTAGAAAAAGTTCGTGGTAGCATGTCTCAATCTCTTATGGTTAACTCATAATAATTACTTTTATGTTTAAAATTTCAATTTGTGACACACTGATTTCTGGGCGAGGCCGCTGGCACATCTAGTTGTAATTTAACGAAATGCGTGTCGGCAATATAAAATGCCCTTCAAGCGAATCGGAAACATCCTTGATACGTGTCGCGCAGTCACGTTTGTTGCGGAAATATAATAAATGCAATCAAATGCAAGACCGAGTTCGATTAAACACGTTTGTGATGTCGATTAATTTGTTTCATATTGTTAACTTTAATCAATAATGTCAGTTATGGTGAATCAGATAGCCAATCTCGTTTACTTGATCGATTTAGCGTCAATCCAGCATTACTCGTCGAAATTGGGTTGCTTACACCCACTCATCTTGGTAGTAAACAACTGGATCGTAAATCGTTTGCATACCGTTACTGCTCTACATTTCCACTGTAAACAAACTGTATACTGATTTAATGGTAGCTAATGGATATCGTGTTGTCCTGTATAAAAATATTATTATTTTTAATATTTGTAATAATAATGCATTAGGTTGTGATTAATAATTAATAGTGAGATATTAAGATTGTATGGACATATAATGGGTGAAGACGGATGTCTATCACGTGACCAAAAAGAGAGTGAGTAAAGGGAGACCTAAGAAAACATAGATGGGTTGTGCGAAGTATGACATACACATAAAAGGAGTTAAAAGCGCCAGAGTTGAGGAGTGATAGGATAAAATGGAAGATTAGAATATAATGCCGACCTGACTTAGAAGGAAATAAGAGTAGTAGAATCATAAAGACATCATAATTCTTCATTTTCAATAAAAAAAAAGGTATGATGACCTTTTTTGCGGGTATAAACCCCAGGTATACTTCTAAGTTGTATGTAAAACTTTTGTAATAAATAATATTAACAGTTTAAAATGCATTTTAGATTAGACGAGCAAGTATATACATCGTGATTATACCCGCATGTCCCTAGTAAATTTCTTGATATGTGAAACGTGCTAATTCGCATTGTAGCAGCGTGATATTCAAAGTCCAATGTCAGTCGCCATTAGAGGTTTTTTTTTCAAGGGCATAGTAACAGGTCTTTATTTACTATGCCCGTGAAAAAACCGTTATATATTTATCCGGCTGAGTAGAATAAACCACCCTCTTTCTTACCGAGGTGACGTAAAATGCGACTAAGGTCGGTTTACCCGCTGTGTGGTATCCGGCTGAGTAAAATAAACCACCCTCTTTCTTACCGATATGTCATTAAAGACGACTAAGGTAAGTTGGCATCAGGCAGACGATCGTAAAATACCTAGCTAAATCATGTGACATGTCTATAACATGTTGTGCCGACCACACTTAGAGTGGAATAAGGGCAGAAGAATTATGAATGATGAATAACAGGTTATTTACTCATCTTTTTATTTATATTTGTTAGTTTTTTTTAAGCAAACAAAAGAGGGCTATATTTTTTTTTACTAAAACTACTTATTTTTAGTGATGAGTCATTTATATTTATCCATTTATCTAAATGTGAATATAATTTATGTTATTAGCGAGTCGTATTTATTTAGTGATAAAAAAGGCAGTCCCAATACTATACAAATAGATGTCATATTCACTTGATTTAAAATTGAATAACTTTAAAAAAATATCTTCATCGTTTGAATGATATCATCGATACGACGAACTGCATTTTTTATGTGTTTGGTTCTTATTACTTCTTTGATCTAATTTTAATCTGCGCTGATGTGTTTATTTAATTTCCCACGTCAGAACGGAATAATGAATTTTTCTGATTTTCGATATGAAGATTGCTGGAGATACTGAAGTTAAAGCAGTCGAAATTGTAGTCACAAGCTAGTTATATGTTTATACGCATGTTTATTTCTAATAGTATCGATATCAGCTATTTCTCTTGCAAAATAAAATTGTGTCCATCATCATCTTCTTGCCCTTATCACACTCTAAGTGGGGTCGGCACAACATGTTATAAACATGCTGTCACATGATTTGGCTGCGTTTTTACTACCCGCCCCCCGGCCTGACGTCAACTTACCTCAGTCTTATTTTACGACACCTCGGTAAGAAAGAGGGTGATCTATTCTACTAAACCGGATACCACAGGGTGGGTCAACTTACCTTAGTCGCCTTTTACGACACCACGGTAAGAAATGAGGTTGGTCTATTCTACTTAGCCGGATACCACACGGCGTGTCGACTTACCTTAGTCGCCTTTTACGACACCTCGGTAAGAAACGAGGGTGGTACTATTCTATTCAGCCGGATACCACACGGCGTGCAAATTAGACTTTTGTTATAATGTCTTAACGATATCGCAATGATGTAATCGTAGAAATGTTTCTAGTTGGATCACCTAAGATAAGTTATGTTGGGTGTGGTCAATACATGTATGTCTGACTGCGTGGAAAATCTCGTTATTTTTAAATCTTTTTGAGGATAGCCTTTAGCTTTTATGTTTATTTAGTAAATAAACATAAAAATAAGTTGAATAAGTATAGGAATTCTGAAGGTGTAATGTATCTTGCCAATGTAGGGTAATAAATTAAATAGTAAAAATAAATAAATATATCGGACACTTACACACTCGGTCGTCCGTCCCCAAAGTAAGTAACTTAATACTTGTGTTATGCTAGACAGACAACTGGTGAATTTATACTTATATATTTTTTTAAATATATACTTAAATATACCCTGAACACCGTGTGGTATCCGGCTGAATAGAATAGTACCACCCTCATTTCCTACCCAGGTGTCGTAAAAGGCGACTAAGGTAAGTTGACCCACCGTGTGGTATCCGGTTTAGTAGAATAGACCACCCTCTTTCTTACCGAGGTGTCGTAAAATACGACTGAGGTAAGTTGACGTCAGGCAGGCGGCCGGTCGTAAAAACGCAGCCAAATCATGTGACAGCATGTTTATAACATGTTGTGCCGACCCCACTTAAAGTGGGATAAGGGCAGGAAGATGAGTAAGATATATTCCGTTAATATGGAGGGAAACTCCCGATGACTCGTTCAGAAACTTTGTCAAGTTTTACGAATTTTAGTTTTAATATATCTTGTTGCAGCTATGGGCGTTTGGGCGTGGTCCTCACGTTGGGGAGGTGGTAACGAGACTCCTGCCAGCGGTGCTGCAGCGCTTACTGCTCTAAATCCATCAACCGACCCGTTAGTTGCTGCCCAATATGCGCCTGTGAGAGATGCACCGCCAGCGCCCGACGATGAGATGCGTAATCTCATGGACAATAAGGAATGGTAAGGTTTATCTTATTACCCAGCCGTTTAGTGTTATAATATATATGTATGTATATTCAAATTCAAAATATTCTTTATTCAAATAAAATTTTAAACAAGTGCTTTTGAATCGTCAACTCTACCGCTGGTTCGGAAAGACGTTCCTACCGAGAAGAGCCAGCGAGAAACTCGGCGGTTGCTCTTTTAAAAATATAATTCTTATGACTAGTTACATTTAGTCATTACTGTCTTGTACAGGGTCTAAGCGAGCTATATCCACACATTCTTATCTTCCAAGTAATCCCCAACAGTATAGTAGGCTTTCTGGATCAGCTTCTTTTTAACAGTGTTTTTAAACTGATGTAATGGCAAAGCTAAAATTGATTGTGGAATTTTATTATAGAATCTTATACCCAGACCCACAAACGATTTACGTACTTTTGCAAGGCGCAAAGCAGGAGCCGCAAGCTTATGTCGGTTCCTACTTTGCCTCTTATACACATGAATACATATAATATGTATTATGTATGTATGTATATGTTTATGTATATTATATAAACTAACCACAATGTACCTTAATTATTTTAGTCTACAATAGAATTAGAAAACTAATTTTGAATGTCCTTGTATTGAATTTTCTTAGCTTTGTATGATTTAGTTTTTTCCTTTATGTTTTTTTCTGTTTATGCTTTGTCAACTGTAATGCTCATGTCGTCACCATCTGTAATTTATACATTTACCTAAAAACTGACCATATTAATAATGAGTTTATTTAATGTGTATGATGTATTTGTCGTTGATGGTCTTACAAAATAAAAATAAATATTTCCTACTAATTCTACTAATATTATAAATGTTTGTAAGTATGTTTGTTACTATTTCACGGCGAATCCGTCGAATCAATTCGATGAAA
The DNA here is from genome assembly GCA_029227775.1 of Morpho helenor. Classification (NCBI taxonomy): domain Eukaryota; kingdom Metazoa; phylum Arthropoda; class Insecta; order Lepidoptera; family Nymphalidae; genus Morpho; species Morpho helenor. The sequence continues at coordinate 5,990,268 of JARGCU010000019.1, read as the reverse complement.
TTTGGCACAATTATTCCTTACACGTGAAATGAGGGTGGTACTTATCTATTCAGTCGGATACCATACGGCGTTTTGAATATTATTTTTATTTTTCTTTAAATATATAAAATATATTAAAAATATTGTATAAGCTAATAGTTACGATGAAATTTATCGCAAAGATATAATAATGCGTCTTACAAAATAATTTCAAAGAGCATTACATTACTCGAGTGGTAACTGAAATCAAAACCTTGTTTACTTGCTAACACAAAGGACCGTGTCTATTGTGACATGGCCTCAGGTGTAGAACTTATAGTTTACTTGTACGCTATTGTCTCGATTTATTTACATAACTTTTCTTAAGGTATTTCTAGTGCATGTGTGTGAAGGAAGTTCGTCTTTTATTGTACAAATTATTATGTGTATTAAATCGTCCAGATTACAGTACATATGGAAGCATTTTCTTTTATATATATTAATAAAAATTGAACCCAACGAAAGGGCTTAATTTAAGCGATATGCACTTATTGTCATTGAAATTAATCAGCTTATACTTATCTAATCAATTGTAGTTTATAGATAGCATAGTTTTAAACCCTTAATACTCATTATGCTTGAACTATAATAACATGGTGTGAGAGTTTCTTTTAGAAAGGTACAATATTCAACATAATGCGATTTTTAAAGAATTAGGGGTTACTTCGTTGAGATCCATGATACAAAAGTAATAATCAATCTATTTTGCTATAATCAACGATAAAGCAAATCGAAAATATAATGCTAAATGTAGTGTACTGTTTTCATACCTAATACATGTAGGATTCATAAAAACGCATGCACTAAGGATCACCAAATGTTGGTGATAGGAGGTGAATGTAGCCAGTTCCATAATAGATTGGTTAATGGTGGCGCTTACAGTTCAAAAAATGCTCAAATCGCTAACAAACTTTACAGTATTATACGCCAGGTCAATCTTAAGATTTATTGAAAATTTCATTAAAATCGGTTCAGCCGTTTCGGAGTCTATAACGAACATACATACTTTCTCTTTTATATCAATAGATTATAACGATTTAAACTAAACAACTTTCACCGCCGCGTTGACATAATATAACATAATGTTTGTTTTATTTTCAGTTTGAGCAGTGCAGAAGAAAGCGACAAAATGTTAGATGGCCGACCGTCTGTCGCATAAATAAAAAAGAAGCAATGACACAGTTATTACGCGCAGGCGAGCACTGAATAAAATGTCCACCTATATAAAAATTTAATTTAATTTTCACGTGACGTACATTCGTAGGTACATGTAAGGAAAGAATTTATTTTTATGACAAACGCCTTTTATAAGAAATACCCCATTTTGTGAACAGTAATGCATTTTACTGTAAACATACAAAAGCAGGACCATTGTGTTTGTTGGCTTTCTTTTATCTGTGGTCTTATTGCCTTTTACGGTACAAACTTACAAAGTGATTTTAACATAGAGTTATTATAGAGTAGAGGAGCCATAGACAAGCCTGTGAGTGTAAGTGTGCAATAATTAGAGAGGGTATGAGAAATCTATACTTATCTTGATCTAATCAGACATGCGCAGATAAATATTTATGGTATTAGATAAATATTTATGGATAATATTTATAAATATTTATGTGTTTTTATAAATACTTTGAAATTTTTTTTAGCAAACCTTGGCAAACGAAAATTAATTTAAAATTTTAGTCACATCAAAGTAATCTTTGTTCAAATAAGCTCTTTCAAGCACTTTTGAATCGTCAAGGATCAATATGATTAATGAAGCTACAACTGGTTCGGAATGTTGCTCTTACCGAGAAGAACCAGAAACAAACTCGGCGGTCAATCTTTTAAACATTTTCAATTTTACATTATTAAACCGTAGTCCTGTATGAAGCTGAAAGGATTTTCAAATCCAGGCTTTTTTATCATCCAATCTTTAGATAATGAGCAAAAGGGAGACAAATACTCAGCTTTATTTGGTTTCTCTTTTTATTCGAGGGACTAGGTCTAGGCTGGCGCCCTTACTCTAGTATAATAACTGTATGAATTTTAAACGGTTTTGTTGTGATATATGTTTATATGATATATTATTTATATTGTCTTAAATATCAATTTTTACTCATTTTTATTTTACATTGAAAATCAATTTAATTGCCTTTATAAGCTATCATTTAATATTATTCTTTCATAATTTGCATTTATTTTTATAACAAAACGAACAGTATAAGCAGTGAATTAAGGATTATCACAAATATATGCGATAATTTTATATTAAGTAATGTATGTGATTAATTTTGCCTTGTTTCTTATTCTACATAAATGATAGTAACTTTGATAATTTGATTATTTAATTGATATCGTTATTAATAATACGAAATAAATTTTGAATTTTTACTTTACTCACGAGGACTCAAGGTATTTAAATATATACTGTAGAAATAATTTACTTTATTATATGATTTAGATTTTTTTCTTTAATTTTTATAAATTATTTAAAATCAATTCATTAGTAGGACAATGTCAAATATAAAAATAATAATAAAATTATTTTGCAATAATAAGCGTTGAAATAAAATAGAAAATATATTAAAATGATGAGGAATGGACTATCCGTTTTCATACCTGATCCATGCAAGATTCGTAAAAACACCGCAATACACAAGCACTACACACGTTCGCGCTACACAATCGTTTTGCGATTTTGTGCGTGGAGTCTATCTCGTGATGATGCTTCGGTTGCAGCGCGAAATTATTGTTGAGTTTGTGATAGTGAACGTGTGTAATGCATGTGTATTGTGGTAGCGGTGGCAGAGGTTCGTGCATGTGTTTTTATGAATCCCGCATGTATCGGGTATGAAAATGGATAGTCCACTCTACATTTACCATTATATATAATTTCTAATTTACTTTGGATTATAGTAAAATAATTTTACTATTACTTTTGTATTATGGATATCCGCAAAGTAACGCCTAATTCTATAAATGTCAAATATATTTTCTTGATGTTATACAGACGCTCTTTATTATAATAAAGAAATATAGATTTTGATAGTTGGTAATCGTAATTTACAAGACATGTGGCCAAATTATCGTCCAGGTTTTAATGTTAGATATAATGTCCATATGTATGTAAACTTTTTTCGATTAGATAATTGTAATTAATATCTTAATGGCGTCGTGTGATCAATGTTAATCTCTGACTAAAATTACAATTCGTTTTTATGTACTTAATGGTAAACGTTTTATATTTTTAAATATGGTTGTTTGTATATCGGTGTTTGAATTCTAGGACGGACAATGTTTAGGGTATGAATACATTTAAATTTTAAAAATACATTAATTTTAACCAATATAACTTGGTTTGTTAGTGCATATAAAAATTTTCTTTATTAATGGCGTAAATCTATACTTATAATAAATCTGTAGAGAGGTCAATTCTGTAACTGGAATATATTTCCAAAATAACTATCAGGGGGTGATTAGGGATCGATCGCCAAAAATGCAATCAGTAAAAATTTTGTCTGTCTGTCTGTCTGTCTGTCTGTCTGTATAACCGTTATAGAAACAAAAACTACTCGACGGATTTTAACGAAACTCGGTACAATTGTTTTTCATACTCCTGGGCTGGTTATAGTATACTTTTCATCACGCTACAATCAATAGGAGCAGAGCAGTGAAGGGAAATGTCGGGAAAACGGGAGGAGTTACTCCATTTTTTAAGCTTTCGTCGCGTGTGCAACCTTGATGGTTAAAGCTACACAGAAATCATGTATGACGGATATGTTCTCCTTAAAATTATATAAAAAATATCCCACGACAGCATATGTCTATCTTTTATGGTTGACTCACAATAACACGTGTAACTCCCGATAGCTTAGCAGTTCGAAGCTTTCTGGTTATATTTGTCTACTCCTACGTTTATATCACTCTCAGTCATCCCTAAATAAAAAAGTGAATAGTATTAACCATTGTATAAAAAAAGAATCATTGAAATCGGTATAGAAACACCAAAGTTATATATGAAATACGTTAATAATAAGCCATCGCGCGTGAATATTGAATCATGCTATAGGGATTATCACTACATAGTATAAAACAAAGTCACATTCTTTGTTTGTCCCTATATCCCTATGACTGCTTAAATCTTTAAAACTACGCAACAGATTTTGATCTTCTTGAAATCTTCTTTGTATAGGGAGAGAGAATTGTTTTAACGCTTGCGGGCCACGGGCAGTAATGAATAAATCAAAACTACTGGATCGATTTTAATCATTTTTTTCACTGAGTGACATAGGCTATATATTTTATACCCGTGCGAAGCAGGGTAGGCCGCTAGTAATGAATAATATATTATATTATTATGATTAATTAAATTCTTCTATTATTAGTATGTATGAATCCATTAAAGAAGCGCAGGCGCCATATAAGTTAAGTAAAGGTAAAAAGAGAAATATTGCTTCTTTTGTTATATGTAGTTAAGCTACGAGCTTTTGTAATCTTATAAACAGAGTTCAGAATTCCATATATTGCTGAATAAAAAGTCAAGTCGAAAGTCCAGTGTGCTTTTTGCGAGTTTTTTTAAGTTACTCGATCATACAGCCAATTTTTATGACGCTGCAATAGTGACATCTAGTGAGCGCTGTTCTAGAGCCATATAAATTAGCGTTACGCTAACGCGATCACATAGATTAAAAAAATCGCATTAAGCACACTTATTAACTGACCAAATACAGCGGATCATTGGTTGCATACCATAAGGTATGCAATCATCCGATCGGAGACCCTTAATTCTCAAAGTGGTCCAAGGTGGACTTTCAGGGTTCCACGGAAGTCTCAACAATCAACGTTGGCAGGACAAAAAAATAAGAGCTCACAATTCGTTATGTAATTATTTGTCGAATTTTGAGAATATGGTATAAATTTAGCTGCAGGGGATTTACTAGAACCAAATTTTTAAAGTGGTTTATGTGAAAAAAGTGTCGGAACCTCTGGGATAAATGAAGAATGCCGCAGTGTATATCGTTTTTATTTCTGAACTCGTAAAATATTTTATGCTTATAATATAATATTCGCGCAGATAAAGAATCTTATTAAATAAATATTTGTTATTGGTCGATGACTTATTATAGTTATTTTTTTAGAAAAGATAAGAGTAAGAGTTCTGTGCAAGCGGGAAGTGTAAAGCGACGCCATCTTTAATCCTATTCTTTATCTACACAAATTATTTTATGGTTATATATTTAATATCTGATTATTCGATAATTTTGTTTTTAATGCGTTTTCCAATTTTAAATCGGATGTAGGAGTGTTGATAATTATTTTATTTAGGTATAAATGTTATGTTTATGTGTTTGAGACCGTCCTTATTAGTTTTAGGTGTATATAGTATGGGTATCACGTTGATGCAAAAATTGATGTCGCCATTACATGAAGATTTGGCAAAGACAAAATATCACAGATAATATTTAAAAAAAATTATCACTTAAGCTAATTATTTTGAAAAACGTATATATCGGTTTTGATTGATGAAATAATGCTAAATCTTGTATTGTATTTGCATTTGTATACATAATGTAATTTTGGCTCCTAGTTTCTATGACTAGATCAATTAATCACGCGAGCATAAATAATTAAATAAATTTATACTTAAGAAGGGTTGCGTCATTTTTTTTCTCAAAAGGCTACAGACCCTACGTTTTTTAGTTCGATAGTTTGTGTATTTTTTTTTCTGACACAATGACTTATATGCAACGTGAATATGCTACTGATAAGGAACTGATTTGAGGATATCATACATGCGCCATCAAATTGCATCAACGTGGAACCTAGAGGTCATTAGATCCTCCGGTCCTATAATTTTAATTTTATCATCGTGGAGTTGAATACGGACTGTTTAGCATTTAATTTAATATTTATAAGCTCATAATTGATATTAAAACGTGTAATTCTAAAGCTCTCTTTAAAGAAACGCATATATTTTTAAACTTAACATCACAATGATACTTAATTGTCATTTTAACAGATAATAAAAACAATGTATGTAAAATCAGTATTGATTTAAGAACATTACTTAGCCATAAGTCATAATATATCAAGTTAATAAAAAGCTATATATATTAAGCTTATATACAATTTTATTTATATTATTTTCGTATGTGGTGCAAATGAGATTTATATTATCGAATGTCGAATGATGTTAATTTGAACTTATTTTAGTACTTAAAGTACATTATTTTTTAATATTTATGTGTAGGTACTTAATATCTTCAATCTCCATTAAATAAACAGTAAGATATTAATATGCGTTTTTAATTCGGTGAAATAGCCCTTTTTCCCTTAATTTTTGCAGAGTTAAGCATACATGTGATTTTTAAATCTTAAAACGTTGTCTAGTCGTCTTGTTATCAAAAGATGAAAAATATAAATTTATTTTAGTACTGAATTCATGCAGAGTTCGCGAACAAAACAAATTAATTAATAAAATCAATCTATATAATAGCGTTCTAACAATTTTGTATTGTATAATTAACATATATATAAATCTAAAAGTTCGGTTTCATCATCACTCCCAAAAATATTAAAATTCAATTCAATTGACCTTCTATTGTTTAAATCACGTTTTGTTCCGCGAGTTTTTTTTATGTAACATGCAAAGAGCATAATTTATTCATCCTCATTGGTAATTAAAAATGTTTAAAATCTGTGAAAACCTTTTTTGTTTTGTGTTATTATAAATGACTTTACTTTGTTATGAATAAAGGTACTAAAACTGAAGGAAAAAAGGTAGTAAGCTTGTTGTTGATATATTAATTGAAATAAAGTTGGGATTATTCTCAATTATTATAAAACTAAAAATAGTAAAGCAATATTATTTATTCAATAACAAATTTGCGCTAATACATTACATTGTATATAATCTTAAAACTAGTCAGTCTCTATAAGTGCGGCGCCACCAAGGGACGCCAGTAACGTCATCTTCTGGACAAGCATCGGCAGTTGTAGGTCTGAAATAGAAAAGAATACAATGAAACCTTGGCTTCAGATTGAGATATAAAAACTTAAAAGCTCCCTTAATACCCAATAACCGAGTAATTAATTAAATAGCGAATTCAGAACCTAAGAACTAAGCGTTCACAATAACTTTACAACTGACAGCGTAATTAGCCTTTGTTGTCTAATAACATTGTAACATCGAAGCAACCATGATTAAAAGATTAAGAACACTATATAATATACAAAGTAACGCAGTATCAAACCCAGGAAGGCATGCATTACATGCATTATAAAGTTTAGTATATAGAATAGGAAAGTATAACTAATAAATCTGCATTGCAGAAACAGTAAGCCTAAGATGTAAACGGAAAACCCATGAAGGTCTAAGGGAGTTAAGTAAGTTGTATATATTTGAAACAAACGATCAAATCATCTCCGACTGAAACTTTCCAAATGGTATTAACATCATCATCCTCCTGCCCTTATCCCACTCTAAGTGGGGTCGGCCACAACATGTTATAAACATGCTGTCACATGATTTGGTTGCGTTTTTACGACCGGCCGCCTGCCTGACGTCAACTTACCTTAGTCGCCTTTTACGACACCTCAGTAAGAAATGAGGGTGGTACTATTCTATTCAGCCGGATACCACACGGCGTTTTTCCAAATGTTATTAACATTTGATTATTACCATAAACATAGCTATAAAAACCATTTCAAAAATAGGTACCCATTTAAAAAATTAAATCTGATAAAAGATAATATTTACGAAAAAATTAAAAATGGCGTGCTTTTAAAACAAAGATTAGCATCATTATCAGAGATTTATGTAAAATAAACTATACAGTCCTTGAATAGATAAAGAAATATAAGCACTTAAATTTTACGATAAACAAACTGACCTCAAGAACCTGTCCAATTATGTGAGCAAATACATTTAAAAAGCTATTTTTTGAGGCTATATCGATAAGTCTATCATAAAATATATTACTATAAACGTATTAATTCCTAATATTTATTATTTTCCTTATGTATTTAATTTAATATTTTATATTTATTTATTCCTAAGTTCCCACGTTCAGTCCTCAATAATTTGTATCAAAATGAAAAGTCATCAAAATCATTTCCGGGGTTAATTATATTTGTAATTTATAGAATAAGGCGTCACTTCGCGGATATTAATACATATAATAAAATCGTAGAGATATTATCTATAACATAATAGTAAAAATATTGTAGCTTCATTAATCATATTGATCATTGACGATTGAAAAGTGCTTGAAAGAGTTTACTTGCATAAAGATTATTTTGATTTGAAATATATGAATTCTTTTTATAGTAAATATTGGTCCTCGGCGGGAATCGAACCCGCGACCCGCGGTGCTGAAGGCAGGATCACTACCCACTGCACCAACCTGCTAGTCAATATGCAAAATAATAGTAATTATCTATTAAATCATTTTGTCCCACATCAGGAGATAATATTGTGTAAAAATTAATCCAAATTTACTTACCTATACACTTGATTATGAGGATAAGTGGATGTTAATAATGGACAAGCAGTGGCAGGCGCTTCCTGTATAAGATAGAAATTTATTATTAAAACTTTAACTATCTTTAAACTTCCATCGATGTACTTAGGAAGTAAAATTCGTTTTAATACCATAATTACCTGAATAGATTGCATTGGTATATGCGAGTTGGCACGCATCTTCCTCTGTCTTATCTCACGGCGGACGCAACACTGCACACCCAGCAGAACACCGCACACACATGATGCAAGGCACCCTGATAATTTATACGTAAAGCATATTACAAAATTGAAGATTATTTGGATACAAAAGTAATGAACTCATGCACTACCCGACACCAATGACACAACAATACACAAGAACTGCACACATTCACCACCACAATCTCAACAATTGTTTCTTCTTTCTTGAGTTCTTATGAGTTCTTACAAATTCTGCACGTATCAGGTATGAGAATGAATAGTACACTCTACATTTAGCATTACATATATTTTCTTTTATCGCGGATTATAGCAAAATAATATTTTTATTACTTTTGAAACGGACCCTGTTACAAGCCGGGATTAAACGCTAGGAAGAAGAAGAAGAATATTTTTATTACTTTTGTATTATAGACCTCCGCAAATTAACGCCTAATTCTATAAATGTTTATTTGGATGATAAAAAGCCTGGATTTGAAAATCCTTTCAGCTGCATACAGGACTGCGGTTTAATAATGTAAAATTGATTATGTTTAAAAGTTTGATTGCCTATTTACTTTCTGGTTCTCTTTGGTAAGAGCAACATTCCGAACCAATAGCTTCATTAATCATATTGATCCTTGACAATTCAAAAGCGCTTGAAAGAGCTTATTTGAATAAAGATTATTTTGATATGTTTTGATTTGAAACAAACTAAATTCCTAAACAAACTAAAGTCATACTATTACATTTTAATAAAAAATTAACTATTACAAAACTATTTTAATAACATATGTAAGTTTGTGAAATGAGAGCAAATAAAAACACAGCTATATTAAGGCAGTTTTTTACTCCCATTTTGTTCAAATAACTTATGTACTAATGACTCTCAAACATTACTCTTAAAGTTAAGGGAAAATTTACAAAGCGGCATGACCTGTGATACTGCATGAATCAGAATATTGGGCAATAAAGGAGTGATGTTGCGATCTACTCAAGAGGCTAATAAGCAACTTAAAGGTTACCTTAACTTATATCTAAGAATAGGTCCAGTGAGTTTTCTTAGTCTTTCTTGCTATGTTGCTCGCTATCTTAGTTTTTTTTTGCATTGACGAATGATAGAAGAGAATAAAAACATAAAACTTGTTGTGCTGACCCCATTTACGATGGGATAATGGCAAAAGAATGATTATTTGTCTTTACCATTATAAAACAAATTCAGGTTATCGTGGTGTACATTCAAAGTGATTTAGCTGGCTCTCTAAAAGCGTTAATAGCCCATAAAAATATTTTAGAGCTTCATACAAAGGGCTTCATGATTCTAAAGTTTAATATAATAAATACTCACCAATATAAACTAAAACTCCAAGATCACCATTGCGGTTGGTTCTTCTTAATACTATTCCAGCAATACATAGTGAAATTCCAGTTAATATACCAACTACAAATATTACCTGTAAGTAACAACTTATTTATGGTTTCTGAACAGTAAATAGCTATATATGTAGTATATAAAATTTAAGACTAAAATATATGTTATTAATTATTAAAGTTGATAAAAAATTAAAATTCCCAATTTGGTAAAAAAAAATTAATAATGTTTTCAAACAGTAAAATCTCACAAAAAGGAATTTAATAAAATCCCTTCAATGCTTAAGACTATTAAATGGAATTGTTATTAAAGTATTTATATCTCAGGTGGGTCAATTTATCAGAGTAGAGGGGGGTTGAATAGTAACTTGCATAAGCACACAGAGAGATGAACTTACACGATAGTATCTATTGTAATCAAGATTTCTTATGAAGACAACCACAGACTAGGAATATCTGTCTTTCAGTTATCTGGGTGTGGTTATCTGATCTTTAAGATATTTTTTTTGTATGTCAGGAAAACCAATTATGGGTCATTACCACCTAATGGGAATGAGCAACGAGTGTTGGACTATCACCAACTAAAAACCTGACAGTGCTCTGTTTAGCTTGTTAAAATTTTACATACTAATACTTTTGCCTGGACAATGGGCCTTTCTGGATGAGAGTGGCACGAAATAGAGGTCAATGGAAGGAGGAGGCCTATGCCAGAGATTTCTTATAATAAAAAAAAAACAATTCAATTTATGTAGTTCGGAATAAAAGGCTTATTATTATTATAATACTTTTGCAGTCTCAAAGGTTAGGAGTTTTTTGTTTATAAAAAGATTGACTTCACAAAAATAGAAAATATGAGTAGATAGTTACATACCTGTAAAATATAATAGCATACATATTCAAATCCTGGACAATGGCCACCACAGGCACCAATGATAGGAACTTCTGGACTCAATGAAGGTGCTGTAGGTACTGGTGAATGATTGACCCTGCGAGTGTGGTCTACTTCACAAAGTGGAAGGGAAAACGATGATACACAGGGCGGAAATGTATAAGTATTGGACGGCATAGTTTTGTTTGGAATTGTGTCATTTTTCTTCTGATTATACCATGTTCCTGTAGAATATGGCATTTGATAAACAGGCGATGGGGGACCATAATCACGTTGAGAGCTCTGGCAGTACTGTGGTACCTACAATAGTGAAAACTTTGGATTATAAATATAACATTTGTGATGGCAGTTTTACTCTGAAAGAAAATTTTATATGATCAAATGTGCACAGAAAATTCCTTGAATATGTATAACCTTACAACCTACATGCAAGTAGTGAGCATAAGCCCCAATTTTTCTCTCTAAGGAGAGGGATAGAGATAGAAGGTAACTATATAAAGAAATTATTATTACATACTAATTAAATCATTATATTGTCTGAATTAGACATTAGGAAGCAAAGAACCATAAAATAACTAATTTGTATATGTAGAATAGCATTAAAATTTCTTTAATAACTACATATACTTGAAGATATAAGATCTTTGTATTGTATAGCTTCTGTTTTAGCTAGGAGCTGGAGGTACGTCAGTTTACATTTAGGACTACATTTCTCAACTGTTATGCTGACACCGAAACTTTTTATTTGATCCCTAAATGTAACTACATTTGATAAATTTTGCTATATCGCTATACTGCTTTATCGCGGATTTTAGCAAAATAATTTTATTTATACTATAGTTATACAATAGCAGTAATATGAAAAAAAAAATACTAACATGGTACGGATTTTCCGAAGGAGAACTATCAACGCCTGTTAGCTGATATACTGGTGTGTTAATATCTTCTGCCCACGGATATTTAGCTCTTTGTTGTGTTGCAGATGTAAACTGCTTTTCGCTCCGGGGTACTACAGTTGTTTGATAAGGATGCACGCTCCTCGGAGATAGTTGTTGTTTCAGCATTTTACGACGTCGAAAATACTACCTGTTATTAAAATGTATAAAAAACATCGTCTTATACAACAAATGAAGAGAAGTGTCCAATAAACTTACCTCATTTTTCTTATGTTTACATGAGAACTCTATCTTTTATTTAGTGCTATGCTTTGCTTTTAATATATATATTATATATACCTATTACCTATTAATGTTAGGAAGTTTCAGTTATTGAAAAATAATAGCAGATGATAAACCTTCATTATAGTTTTTTTTTTTTAATTTACTAATTGCTTGTTAAGGATGTCAAAAAAATATCGATTTTTAAAAAAATTGATTATTTATTCATCAAAAATGGTTTTTTTTTAATCGATTATTTTAATTACATATCCTCTTTTTCTTTTTACGCTTTTTCTTGTTTTATATATATAAATATATGGGACACTTACACGTACTTACACATATTACCATCAACACAGAAATAAAAACAGGTGCGCTGTTTGTGAAATTCGATTAAAATGTGTAGTTGCCTACATTGGTTTCATCTAACAATGCATATGTTATCTTAGAAAACAAGAAAAAATATTGAAAAGAGTAAGAGGATGATTAAAATAATCGTTTTTTTTTTTAAATAGTTTTTATGAAAAAACCATCGTTTATTTAAAAAATAATCGATTATTATTATAATCGATTTTGTACATCTCTACATTAAAGACTAAGATTAAAGAATAAAATCATAAAATGATAAAATGTCATTTATTGTTTGCAGAAAATGGAATAAGCTTTTGAAATATGTAATAAATAATAATAATAATAATTCTAAGTTTACTATTTAGTGAAGTGTTGTTTACTTAGCTATAAAATTGTGATCGTATGATCATGTTTTAACTAAATTAATGGAGAAGTTATTTTTTGGAAAATGTTAGGGAAATGATACAGTTATTTTATAAAATCCAATAATCTTACTCACCCCTTGAAAACGACGGTCATAGTCCCTGTTAATGAGTTATAAGTCAACAATATGATCATTATCGGATCAACTAACGCGGATGGCAAAATGAGTTCCACAGAAGATACTGATAATTTAATCCCCGCCGCCAACAATTTCTGTAGAGATTTCATAAAGGGTATCTGTCGCCGTGACAATTGTCGATACCTCCACGAACTTCCTCCAAAAGTGCGTCTCAAAGAGCTATTTCATTTTTGTCATGACTTTCAGAATAAAGGTTGTTTTCGACCAAATTGCAAATTCATTCACAGCGCTGTAGAAGAAGAGGAACATTTCTATGCAACTGGAGTGTTTCCTCGCGATCCACGAAATATTCCCACCACTTGTCAGTATTTTATGCATGGTTCATGTTCCAATCAAGACTGCAAATTTATACATGCCAATGACATGCCTTCGAAGCGTAATATACCACCACCAATGTTTAACAGGTCCCAACAGGCACATATTAGAGATAATGATTCACCTCCAGAGGCAAAATTAAGGAGATTTGCATTTGAAGACACCTTTATAGACAAACAAGCATTGGCAACTATATGTCCAAACTGTGAATCGTTGGATCATAAAGTAAAATTATTACATGATAATATAAGTGTTCTGCTGCAAAAGGTTGCAGATTTGACAGCAAAAAATGTTCAATTAACTTCAATGAATGAGTTTTTACTTGAACAGACAACATCAGTTAGGAGTGACCAGTCTTGTGTAATTACATCTCGTCATGGGACATCTGCTCCATTGGCAACAGTTAGTGTGACACCTGTGGTAAGCTTGGCTGGTGCATTGCCAGCATTAGTGCCTGCAACGGCAACTCCTAATTTAACATTGGCACCTGCTGCTTCTCAAGCTCAACTTTTAACTCCAGCTCCACAGATACTCACAGTAAGCACTACACAACAGCTTGTCGGAAACTCAGGAGCCCTTATAGTTACAAGTGCTGGTGCCCAGCAGCTTATGCAAGTTAGTGATTCAGGTACATTGATGGGTGGAGGACAAACAGTTGTGGCTGTAACTCCTGCACAGTTGACTTTAGCACCACCAGGACAGCAACTAATGAGTAATGGGCCTCAAACTGCTGTTCAGCAACTGGTGCAAACATCAGCACTGCAACCACAATTGGCACCTCAACATCAGGCTTCACAGTTTGCTGCACAGCAATCAGTCCAACATCTAGCAGCTGCACAACAATCCGCTCAACATTTAGCAGCACAGCAATCTGCACAACATTTAGCAGCTCAACAGTCTGCACAGCACTTGGCACAGTCCGCCCAACACCTTGCGGCTGCTCAACAGTCTGCACAGCAATTAGCTGCAGCTGCTCAACAGTCTGCCCAGCAAATGGTTGCCCAACAATCTGCACAGCAGCTAGTTGCCCAGCAATCTGCTCAACAACAACTGGTCCACCAGTCCTCTACCCAACAGATTACAATCTCCAGTACTAGTCAACCAATGGCATTACCAAACTCACAAGCACAACCATTAACATTTCCTATAATCTCACAAAGTATTTTGCCTCATTAAATTTAAATAACAAATAAATGTTTATTTAAAACGTATTGTGCATTAGGATACATTAAAACATTAATATAGATGTAGCTAAGAGGGTATGCAAATATTGAATTAAGGAGTATTTAATAATAAAAGTCCTTTAAAACAATTTATCTTGATAAGTGATTTATGTACAGTTCTTAGTTATTTGTCATAAATTTAAAAGAAGTATGTGGATGGACACTTCTTTACCAACCTTTTATTTTCTGGACTTGCATACTCAGTTACAATATGACTATATAATTTTATATTTCAAATTGACAGATGTTTGATTATGTATTGCGATGCTGTATTGATTGTGTTCAATACATTTTAGGGATAACAGCATCAATCTTTAGAACAATAGGATTATAGATGCTAAAAAATGTAATCTGTAACTTAGCATAAGTCCTTTAGGGAATTTATTAGATCATAAGTTATTATATTTAGCCTTAAATAACTTTATAGTTGTGTCTACAAAATTTGCCAATCAATATCCACTTAAGATGTGGAATTTTTTTGTTTGCATTCTTTATTAGGAATTACTACACTTGTTATTAATTTTAAATTGTGAAAGAATTTTTGAAATACAGTTTGTGTGTGTATAAAACTGTTTAATTTGATAATCTCCAACACCAATAATGAATGAATTTTCATATATAAATTCCTCACAAAGAAAATGTAAGTGCAGGAGAGGACAGCAGCTTAAGTTAAATTGTATTAATAATACAACTTCGGGACTATTTAAATAATTGTCTTGATTAAATAGCTTTCAATACTCGCATCATCTTAGCGGTCTGTTTACATAGCCATTAAAATCAAAATTAAATAATTTTTATTTATCTACTCTGTTTTTATACTATTCATCAATTTATTTTTATTTAATAACACAGTATCGGTCCTGTTATACTCACAATTCTGTTTTCGTAATTTTAATTATTAAAAGAAGTCGTTTAATAATAATTTTTATTGATAATGTAAATAAACAAGCTACAAGCCAAGCAAAATTAAACGTTAATTTTAGCTAGATAAGTCAGAATTTGTAATTGCAGAGTACATGATACTTCTATAAATCAAGAAGTGGGATCTCTTTCTTGTCTTTAATAAAAATTTAAAATTCAATCAATTTTTTATTTGACTGCATTCATTCTGTTTTGCTTCATATTTTAATATTTTACCTCTGATTCCAACAACAAAATTACCGGAATCGTCAAAGGCTACAGCTGTAACATTGCCTGGTATATTTTTAATAACTTTTAACGGACCGGTGTCATTTTCGTGAATGTACGACAAAGTTTCACTCGCAATATAAACATTTTCTTTGTGGAAGTTTATTTGGGCTAATCCTTCGTAGGATACGTTACCAATGAAAATGGATTCTGTTAAATTTGATTTGAGGACATAAAGCTTCTCTTCTTTTATGTAATAGAAATTTGTTTTGTCATCCACAGCAACCTCATTGAGTGCTTCGAAGCCTTCGAAATGGATTTTTTTGTCTCCCACTAGGAGATACATTTGTTCGTTGCCATCAGATTTAGGACTGCCAGTTATATATTTATTGCCGTCTTTGTCAACAAGTAACGTATTCAATCTTATATCCGGCTTCGAAATCAAACTTGCATCTTCGTCTTTGTAGTTGTAAGCAAATATTCCTTCACTCGTACCAAAGTAAACTTTTGCGTCCTTTTTATCCACTGCTACTGAGTAGCTCTCACGTTCAGGTAAACCTGTGCGAAAATAGAATAACGGCAATTTCGTTCTTACGTGTGTTAGCAATTTTAACATTTGCATAATAAAAATTATTATATTATGTTTAGTGTATTAGGAAGTATAAATATTGGCATTAGTCTCAATATTAAAACTTAAGAAGAGATTTAAAAATGAAAGAGGAATTCATTTTGGCGACATTCTGTTCTGACGAAAACAATTGTTGTTAAAGTAATTAAGAGTAATAAAGTGTTTAAGAATTGTTTTGATATATTTGGGAAATCTTTTCTGAGTATTTTAATACGTGTAACAAGAAAAACCTACGCAAAAATTAGTGCCCTTTTATTATTGCACTTGCGCAAAGACATATTCTCTCCATTTTCGGAGTTTTATACCCACCACGTTGTTCCAATGACGATTAGCAGGTTTCACATACCTCGAGAATTCTCCAGAGATATGCAGGTTTCCTAACTTTGTTTTTATTTACCGAAACGCCTATTTTAAAGTGGTAACATTAATTATGGAAATGGTTTATAGAAACTAATAAGTGTTCGGATTGAACTCGTGACCCCGTAGTGAGAGTCGGGACATCTCACACCTCGGGCTCCTTCGCTCTACTGATTAAATAGATATATAAGTTAAACTAGATTAGCTACGAAAACTTTACATTTCTTCGTTTATATAGATTTTAACTGTAACAGTTCATATTTATAACAGGCCGCACCGATATTGCAACCATTGGCGATTTTAGGAAAAAAAATTCTATTATCCTAGTGTTATTATTTAATTGTATTGTAGCCAGGGATTGAACGCAGTTACTAATAAAGTGTGAAGTTAGAAATCAATTATGTTTCTGAATAATAAAAAAAACAAAAAACAAACTTGTATTATAAAATACGAAATATAGAAACCACTATTACTGCGCTGCGGTTACCTACTTAAGCATGCCGCTATGCCCTTATCAATGCGGTCACGGCCTAACACAGAAGCTTTGATTACCTTCGAAATTAAATAAATTAGGAAATTTTAAAATAGAGTTGATTCATATAGTCGCCAGAAAGTTCACATTTCACAATGCAAGTAGACAAAGTTGGTAGATGTCGGATTTTATTACGCAAATATACTTTTATTTCGTCGGGTATCGTTACCAAAAGCTAGCCGCCGTGTGATATCCGGCTGAGTAGAATAGACCAACCTCATTTCTTAATGAGGTGTCGTAAAAGGCGACTAAGGTAAGTTGACCCACCGTGTAGTATCCGGTTTAGTAAAACAGACCACCCTCTTTCTTACCGAGGTGTCGTAAAATAAGATTGAGGTAAGTTGACGTCAAGCAGGCGGCCGGTCGTAAAAACGTAACCAAATCATGTGACAGCATGTTTATAATATGTGCGACCCCGCTTAGAGTGGGATAAGGGCAGGAAGATGATCGTTACAAAAGCTAGAGCTGGCAGCGTATAGAAATTAAAAAAAACTGCGAGTAAGATAAAAAAAAAATAAAAATATATTTACCGCCTATAAACAAATTAAATTTTTTATAAAAATACTTACCAGGAATACTTTGTGGTGTGGTAGTATTGGGCTTAATCAATTTGATATCAAAATAGTAGCCGTTATAATTTCTGCCAAATACAACGAAAAATAAATTCCCATAAGTATCGTAGTGTGCATCAGTTGGCTCGTTATCTCCCACATGGTAAGTTTGAGTTACATTGTAATGATTTTTGTCAATGGTCAAGTCGGCTTTGCATTCATTCCGGGGAATATTAAATGCGAGACATTGTTGCAAAAATAGCAACAGCAAAATGATTACTTTCATTGTAATTTAAAGGGATCTTTACTTCTCAGTGTCCAATATATGAATATCATCTTGTATCCTCAGAAATAATTTAATATATTAGAAAAACATTACAATAAAATCGGTGTTATTGTTCTTATAAATATACCCATTCAAGATAAACCCACGACTTTATTGCATTGATAAACCAGATGATAGAGGTATTTTTTTAATAATAAATCATAATTCCAGCATACAAAGTAAACTTTATTTATCATTGTTAGTAATCTATTTAAAGAAATTAGCATTGTATATTTTATATTAAATTGCAAAGTGCAGTTATAAAAGATATATATCTTAATTAACTCTTTAAATGATTAGCCTTCATACTTAAATACATTTAAGTGTTAAAAACGTTTTTATACTAGTTGTACCCGCGAGTTCGTTCCCGCCGATTGAAGCGTAAAAGTACCTTTAATAATGTAACATGTATTTTCACGGTAGCAAAATAGTGATACCATTACTTTAGTACTTCGGAATCCCACAAAGTAACACCTACTTCTGTAATCACCTTATATGAAAAATCTTTTAAAGTTTGAAAAATTAGTTTTACACAGGAAAAATAAATTCAATATACTTTGAATACAATAATTTATTTTATATCAGTTCTTTGAAACACTTATATAGAACCACAATTTCCATTTCTTCTTCGCCATTCGCTGCTACCATTTTCATTTTGTTCGTCAAGCTGACACTGTAAATATGATGGTATACGTCCATGTCGGTCTCCCTTGATTTTATGAATCTTCACGCGATGCCCTTGTAATATTTTCCTGTTAAATTAAAAAAGTATAAAACTAACGGTAGTATTAGAAAAGCGTGCCAAAAATATTAGAGAGTAGAGATGTAGGTTGGAGTAGAAATATCGATTAATAAAAATCGATTTTTTCCCTTTAAAATAAATCAATTTTTAAAAATTAATTTATAGAATTAATTCCTATTAAAATAATCGATCAATAATAATTCGCTTTTATTATTATTTGTGAAAGTTGCCTTTTTTAATATAAATAATTAATTAGAATAAAGGATAATAAGTGGACAACTACCAATAATTAATAACAGATGCGCTGTTTGTGAAATTCTATTAAAATGTGTAGTTTGGCTACATTGGTTTCATCCAACGATGCATATGCTATCTTAAAAAACAAGAAGAAAGAGTGAATAACAAGAAAAGGAGGATAATTAAAATAATCGATTATTTTTTACACCCCCATTACAGAGTAAAAGTATTTTAATCAAACTTTTTACATCCACTCACTTTGTATTGAACTTTTTGAAACAAATGTCGCATTCAACTGTCCCTTGTCGTAAATGTATATCCCGTACGTGTATCTTTAGGTCATATTGAAATGAGAATCCTTTGTCACAATACGAACACTGGGAACATACACAAAAATATAATGAAATAATATATTACCTCTAAAAAATTACTTATCTATGTTAAATTCTTCAAATCTCAGTTAAAAAGGCTAGAACCTAGTGCAGAAGATACATAGAATATGGATGTATGTTTGTTACTCTTTCACGACGAATTCGCTGAACCAATATCGATTAAATTTAGCACAATTATTCCTTATACATCGGAATAACATATAGGCTATAGAAATCCTGTTAATTCAACAGGAATAGGATGACATTGAAAAGCGCCATCTATTATCGACCTATCACACATCAGTCCACGCGAACGAAGTCGCGGGTAAAATCTAATGATTCATATAATCATACCATCATATTTTGAGGGCAATGTATTGAAATCTATTTTTTTTTGTAATTCTTACATACATAGAAGTTTCTAGAGACATGCAGGTCGAAAAATTCTTTTATTCAACGAAAAGTGTCTGTTAAACTGTAAATTTATATACAGTGTATGTATAGACACATAAGTTTTTATAGAAATCAAATCCATTCTGAGTTATAAACACTTTGCTCAAGATGGTATACTTTAGCATCTTTCATTTAATTAGTTTCATTAAAAGCTATAAGACAGCTCATACACAAACTATACTTTTGCTACTAAACAATTTATATAATGTATAATTTAGTTTTTATTGATGTTTGATATAATTTATAAATATAAATATACGGGACACTTATGTCATGAAACATTTATTTATAAAAGAAATAAGAATTAAATATTCCTTAATTAACAGAAGTAAAACTTAAATATAATACAATAAATAAATGTATTACTTTGATAATTATTTACTGTTTGCACACTTGCAAGGCAGAATATGTAATATACGATATATTTTAATTCTTAAGAACTTTGTACTCATATTCCGCAAATAAAGAATAAATAAAAAAATACCTTGAAAGGCCTAGTTGTACTATGCACATGCCTAATATGTTTAGCGAGATTACTGGAACTGCTTGCAGTTTTGGGGCATTGCGTGCATTTAAATGGCTTATCGACCATGTGAGACCTCTTGTGTATTTTCAGCAAGTCTGCAGTCCTTCCCAGATACGGGCATTGTTCACATTTAAAAGGGAATACATTGCTGTGAATGCTCCTGGGAAGTAATTACAATTATGTAAAATACAAAAATAACAGAATTGTTTTTCCATAATCAGGGATTAGAGAGAATCTAATGGATTCTTAAAACACACGCACATACAAAAATCATAGTAGCTTATAAAGCGCTATTTTGAATATGAAATAATGCTTAATCCTATTAGCATTAAAAAGGTAGCAGGTAAAATTAAATACACAATTTAAGTACTTGGGTGACAAAGCCTTACTCAGTAATATTTTAAAATACATAAAAAATGCAAATAAATAGAGAAAGATAAAGCCAGTGACATGAAAGACTCGAACCCTGGGTATCAAACTTATTCGGTCTGCTCATTACAATTAGGCTATAACAGCATTATGTTATACAGCCAAAAACTTAATTAGCTTTCTATACCTATTTTAGCAGTTTTTTTAGTGCCCAAAAACAGGTGTAAAAACATTTAAAAAATAAAACCTAGATAGACTTTTCTTCCCTAAAACCCCCATATGTGCTGAATTTCACGAAAATCATTGGATCTGTTTTCGAGATTTGGAAAATATATAAGTATATAGAAGATTAACTCATTTAAATATTAAAGATATAACAAATGGATGGGTAATAAAATTGCGTGTGCATACATACATGTGAACTAAAAGATTTGCATTTGACCCAGAAATCTTCCCACAGATGTCACAAAGAAATTCACTTTTATGTTTTTCTTTAGTTCCTTTTTGTGTATTGGAGTTGTGGATATTATCGGAACATTCATTTAAGTGACTATTGTATGAATCCTACAATGAAATATAAAACTAAATTAACGTTTTACAAATGCGGGTATGTGCATTATATAAATGAGGTAATTGTTTAAATAATATTTATTATTGTTAGTAAATAGACGTAAATTAGAGAGGTTTGTTTAGATACATTTGGCCATATACCATCTTTTAATGCCTTAGGCATTATATAAAATAATAGTACATAGGTCTTGACTATAAATTGGCTATTATAATAAAAATTTGTTTTGCATTCCACTAAAAGAAATAAAATTCTACAGATCTAAATGTTAATGATTAAAATATTTAGAATTTTATTATTGTCTTAGCTTTTACAAAATATCAAAAAACAATAAATAAAATATATATCAGTACCATGTTATAAAACTGTTTGTTGCATGTTGTGCATCCCCAAATTTCTGATTTATCTTCTGAAAATGTAGGTGAATGAATATTATATGAATCGTCACTTTCTTGTAATATTTCCATAGTATTTTTTTCATTATGATTTAATTTTTCAAAGGATATGTCCATTAAATTATGTGTATCTGCCACATCATTATTATTATGTGTCTCTTTATACTCATGTAGATTTTTCTCATAATTATTTAATCCAGTTTCTATAACAAATGAAATATTCAACATTCTTTATCTAATAGGTAACTCAAACAATGAAACAAAGGAAAGTAGGAAAGTTCAAGATCAAAGATTCTATTAGAATATAGTATATCTGTAGTGTAAATGTAAGCTGTTATGGTTTTTGAAAACTTTATATCCTATTATCACTGTGCTGGCATGACATAAATTGAGTATAAATAATATGCAGAGTTAAATTAAAAATAAAATAAGATTGACCTCCGAGTTTCTTTCTGGTTCTTCTCGGTAAGAGCAACATTCAGGACCAGTAGCTTCATTAATCATATTGATCCTTGATGATTCAAAAGTGATTGTAAGAGCTTATTTGAATAAAGATATTTTGATTTGAAATAAAAATTGAAAGATTTTATAGAACAGTTTTCCATGTAAACTTCATTGAACATAGTTTTCTTGTTTATGTGACATAATTTTATCACATTATTAAAGAACAGATTATTTTAAATATTATAATATTAATAATAATAAAAGAAGCACCGTAGGGTACAGCTTATAACAGTAACAGTAATGACCCTAGGGTCAGACAGACAGTTTTTATAAGTATAAAACTAGGATTTTTTTATAAAGATAGTCTGCCAGTAGGACTAATACAATTAAGAGCCTTGAAGAATAGAAATTGCACTAATTGTATTTGCCTTCTTGTGTCAACCCCTACACCATATCCAAAACCCTTCTCTGAATCTACAAGCGACTGGCAGATGAGTGGACACACACAATCAATCACATATTGCAAAATATTGCAATGTTATCCATTCTCATCTATTTCCAATAATTTAATTATTACAAATTGATTCTTTTTGTTGGACTGAAAACATATGTTTATATTCTTTACATAGAAATAAATTACCTTTTTTAATTGAAAGTTCTAACAGCTGTTTATTGGTCTTTTGGCACATTTCTCGAAATTTTATGCATCCCTTAAGAAGATCAAAACACTTTTGACATAAACGCTTTGGTAATTTGTCACTTTTGCATATCTGTAAAAAATTCATTTTTCAACCTAGATTTTTCAATTTTATTTAAGAAATTTAGAATTATAAAGTTAGCAACTTACAATGACTGAATAAATTGAAAGCCTTGACTGTTGTTTTATAAATTTTTTTTTGTATTAACTAAAACACTTCCAAGCTTTAGTTGGAAATAATAAGAACTGATGTTGATAAAATAAAACCCTCGTGATATATTTTTTAGATTTTCTAAATATTGTTTATACTTACAGTGACCCCTGCAAAGTTCTCAATTTCGTTTGATATATTTGGTTGCATATTGTTTTTAAATATTGGTATAACTCCCGTTTCACTATTGCACACCCGGCACATTTTCCGACAAACACCATTTTTGAAACAGCTGAAATTTAGAAAATATATGTAAACTCTCTTAAAATGACTCTTCACTTGTACACGTAATTTACAAAGACGTATTTGTTAATTAAAGGGCTAAAACTAAAGGGAATTTAAAACACAATAATACCTAATATAATATAATAATACGTATAATACCTGAAAAAGTACAAATGTCTTAAACATTTGAACATTTTCTGGTTTTAATTATATATACTACACATCGGTTCCATGAATATAAAGAAAAGAAAAATGAAAAATATTATTCAATTATTGACAAATTCTAAATAAATTTAAAACTCACGATTTATTATTCTTAACTTTGTTTTTAGGCCTCCGCATGTTATTAGTATTTTTTAAGATACTCGCAAACAACATTGATTTTAAAAACAAAAAAGAACTCATTGTCAATTAATTAATTTAACTTAATTATTACTTGTTTTTACTGCGAGGGATATTAGATCGAATACATACATAATATAAATAATAATATTATGTATTGCTTATATGTTTATGTACATAAACATATGTAAGCAACATTGATTTTTAAATATCTCTTTTTTTAAACATTCCTGGCTTAGAATCTGGTCTTTAAAAGCCTTTCATGTAACTCATTTGTATAAAATATTGCTAGTATTAGCAGTAGTAAAAGTATTATTATACAAAATACTTTAAAAAAATCTTGACAAATTATTAGATTTTCTTTTGTTGGCACCATCGCCAACCATAGCTATCTATGGTTATGATTGATCACCACCACTTTACTTGACTATGAACTTTATGTGCAAATCATAGACTATAACTGTCTATGACTATGACTGTCCATTATATTATAACCATAGATTACTAACTATAAAATAGATGGTTGTGATTCATACATTGGCGCGAGCCTATTTTCGGTGGTATGGGGGGTGCAGAGTAGCACTATAGCTACTTACATTTTCATTCATTAAAAACTATCTGCCTCTCACCCGTTTCATTCATAAAAACGGATTCAGTCTCAGCTCTGACTCTTTCTTACATATGGAGTAGTAATATATATAACGTATGACGTAAAATCGTAGTAAAATTAGTGATGTACTTGGTGCGCTAAAACCGTAATTAGTGATGTCAAAGTTTTATCGATTCGCACACCGCTCTTACCGATTTTTTGGATAACCGGTTTTCCTGTACATATTAATAATGATTTTTAAATTTTAATAAAACAAAATATTTAAAGAACTTCTTTATTAAGACTTTTACTATAATAAAAAAATATATATACAACAACCGTTTTACATTTCTAAGTGCATGCTTCTTTAAAAAAAAACGTTTTTTCCTAAACACGCTAAAAGTACAACTTCAAAAATTATTCCTATTTTTAAATAGGAAACAGGAACAGCAAGCTGACTAAAAGTTATCCAAACAGAGCTTTCATAGGCCTCAAACTATCTTGAAAATGTAGGAATTGTAATTTAAATTATTATATATTATTATTAAACAAAATTAATTTTAAATATTCACTCGAAAACAAATGTGCAAGATTAGTATTTGAAACAATAGATGCTTTCGTTTTTACCGTTTAAGTATTTAGGAAAAAACATTATACTTAAAAGGAGTGTACTTGATGGTAAATTATAATTATTATAATTTAAGTCTTTTTTAGATATATTAGTAGTAGTTTTATAGAATATTAGTGGTTTTTATCTCTAAGTATAATATTTTCCATCATATCAGTTAACACTTCGGATTTATACATATATAATAATAAAGTAAGAATTAAATTGTAAAAGTTTGCCATATTTAATGTGCCCATTGATATCAAGCTTTTCAATGAAAGGAAACATCACATGAGGAACTATACTCCATGGGTTAAATATTTAACTAAATGTAAACATGTCAAAACAGGTACTTTATAGTAGGCATTATCTGCCTACTATAAAGTATCTTTCTTATTACAACACATTGTACTAATATTAAATTTTATTTATATTTCTTTCAAAGAATTTAAAATTATTGATAGTATTCGCACCACTTAATAAGGTTAAATATGGCATGATTGCTATCAATAATTTTACAAACTTTGAAACAAATAAATAAGAATATTATTTAATATCCACTTTTAAGAACCCAAATATAAAGGTATTATAAAATTTTTTTAAGAAAACGATGGACAATATTAAATACACATTTAAGTATCACAGAGTGAAACTCATAGAATATTGATATTATGTAACGTCGGTTAATCTAATGCAATTACTATTTTAGGTAAGTAAACTACTTGGCTAATTTGTATCTGCTGAATTTCATTAAATTATATATTGCTGTTTTGCTGTACTAAAGATAAAAATATTTAATTTTAGAAAATAACAATCAATTTAAGAAAATTACTTTTATAAATACTGGAGATATTCTTTGGACAACTGCAGTTGAATTCCAATTTCTTCAATTGTTAATAATATTATTGTAATGACATATTTGTCACTCCTGAATCACATGGCTTTGTTTGTTTACATCTTGTTACGTTTCTATACTTATGGAGTATGTATAGTAAAATAATAAAATTGTTAAATATGGAAACTGTATCACTTTTTAAATGTTAATAATAGTAATATTAGTTACTTTTACCTCATGTATCATAGTTCTATAACTTTACTTGCGATAAAATTTTCCATTTCCATTATCGTTTTTCAAGTATCTGTAGTACTGTGAATTCTCCTTAACATTAATACACCATTGTCTAACTCGCATTATGATAACGAATATGCAAAAAACTTTTAAATTTATTATCATATTTATGATTAACGGAAGTGAACCAAGAATTATAGATTTTTAAGTTGACTATATACATTGTTGACTTATTAACACTTTACATGCCATATAATGCCATTCCAAAGATATAAGTTTTTTGATGAATATTATAATTTTTCATCTGCATCATATTGACTATGTTGTATTAAAGAACTTTAATCAAATCTTTCAGTTTTATTAGACAATAGCGTACTAACGTAAATTGTTAACGTTAAAATACACAATTTTTAGCAGCAATACAGGCAGAACTCATAATTCATTATAAGCCCGTCGTTTAAACAAACTAGCAATTAAACTAGCAACTAAGCAATTGTTAGTCATTTTCCTTAGTAATGAAAATTTTAAACCCATTCATCTCAAAATATGAGTCTTTGAGTTGTACCGCTATTGCTGCACGTGACACGTGATATACTGCACCGGTAATATGATATAGCTTGGGTCTGAAAAATATTTCTGATGGAATACAAGGTACTATAACTATCAAACAATAATATTAACCGATAATGTTTCAAACAATGAAACCAAATTATGATCCGTTCTAGTGTGCTAGAGCCCCCTTATCCACGGATATGAGAAAAAATCCATTGGGTCCTAGTTAAGAAGTTTGAAACTTCATAATGTTTGTCAATTATACTAATATGAATCCATTTTGAAGACACAACCTTCTCTTGAGTCTCTAGCATTGAAGCAGACTTTTACAGCCTTATTCCAAAATTCCGAATGGTTCAGGCGGCAAAATAAATTGTTAGTGAATAAAAGCATTCGCGCTGTGAAAATGTTAACTACTAATGTCAATAAATGAGGCTAAATAATTATGATTCGACTGAAGCTCTTCATATATGTTCATCTGCATCATCGGGCTCGTGGACACTTCCCGGCGGAAGAGTTCGCAGCATATTTAACCTGTAATAAATAAGTAATTCTTAAATAATGTATAGACAGAACATTATTCAGTACAAGTAACAGTAGTCTTACAGACAATCTTGGCATTGATATCCCCTGAGTAGAATAGACCACCCTCATTTCTTACCGAAGTGTCGCGAAAACCGATTAAGGTAAGTTGACGTCGGGCAGGCGGTCGGTCGTAAGATACCAAATCATGTGATAGCATGTTTAAAACATGTTGTGCCTCCCCCACTTAGAGTGGGATAAGGGTAGGAGAATGATGCATTGACAAATAACAGAGATTTTAAATTTTAAAAATACATTTTTAGCTTCCACTGGTCTTAAATAGTGTCTGGAAAATATTGTTTACATGTGTCTATAACTTTGTCTACAGTTATATTTTAACTATAGAATAGAGACTATAACTATAAATAATATTTTTTTTTAATAATAAAATATAAGGGGTATCTGTGACAATCTTTGTGTTATGTTTAATATCTTTGATTTGTACTGTTAGCAGTACCAGGCTAAAAATATTATGCTTTCCAAATACTGTATTGTATGTGGCAAAGTTCCAATGATCATCACTAATATGTCTTTTAAGCTATTCTTATATTACACACTTTTTTGCATCACTATAATAGAGGAACAATTGTACCAAACTTTTGTTGTTATATCTCAAACGGATTAGGCAGTTAGCCCACTATACATATAAGCTTCAGTTTTAATTGAAAGTGAAATGGACAGACTGACATACTTTACATCAAATATTTACTTGCCTTCATCTAGTCAAATCAATTGACCTAATCATGTGCTTATCCCATAAAGCATCAACAGCATATAGCCCTTAGACGTCATCCCAATGAGTACTCTCTTTGGCTATGACCAGGTTCATCTGAAAATTATTGCAAAAACATTTTAATAAATATGTAACAAGCTGTGTGCACAACAAGAGGCCGTGCGACTCTGTAAAGACGATCATGGGTTTAAACCCCGCGCAGGCACATGGCTAATTGACAATTGCAATTTATGACACGCTTTTCGGTGAAGGAAAATATCGTGAGGAAATGTGCATACTTCTAACGAAGTCTAGGGATATGCGTAACCTACCAATCCGCATTGGAGCAACGCGATGGTAGGTCTTTGCTACAATACTTCCCTCCAAAAAACGGATAGAGGAAGCTTATGGTTCCTACTGCTGGGGTGGGTAACAGGCTATTACTTTAAACATACACATGCAGTGTGTTTACAAACAAAAATGATTTATATTTGAAACATTTTAACTGATTTATTTTTTTATTTAAAGTATCTTGAAGAAATAACTTTCTGTTAAATATAATTAAAGTATGTCTATAATCCATATTGTCTGTCACAGAAAGAATAAAAAACTATTCAGTAATAACCACTTAAAACTTAGAATATAACTGATATTGGGTATAACATATGATATACAACACTTCAATAAAGCATACACAATAAATATTACTATAGAAGGAAAAGTTTTACTTTTTATTATATTTTGAAATTAAAAAATAAAACTTTCCAATATTATTACAGCTCAATAACTAAGGATATACTATAATAAACAAATAAGAGCACAGATTATGCTTCGAGGTCCCTGCTTTTTACCTTGTAAACATATTAAATAGACAATAGGTTGAGATATACAAACGTAATGTAATAAATATGTATATAAATTGAGAAACACTAGCTTAAATTTAACTACAGAAACAATGCTTATAAGAAGTCCATTTATACTATTAATATCCTACTTCCTACTAATATTATTAATGCAAAAGTTTGTGAGTATGGATGTATGTTTGTTACTCTTTCACTGTGAATCCCCCGAATCAATAAAGATGACATTTTTCACAATTCGTCCTTATACACCGGAATAACATATAGGCTATCATAACATATAGGCTAGAAATCCTATTAACTCTACAGGAATAGGATGACATTGGATAGCACAATCTATTATCGACCTATCACACGACAACAGTTTACGCGAACGAAATCGCGAGTAAAAGCTAGTACTATATAAATGGTACAAAAAGTTGGTCTTAAATGTAGGCTGCCATTGCACAGATAACTATGATGAGAAAAAAATAATTTATAGAAGTAGGCTTTACTTTGCGGAATTCCAGAGTACAAAAGATATGATAGAATTATTTTGCAAAAGTAATAATAAAATTATTTTGCTATAATCCGCGATGAAGTAAAATAGAAAATATATATAATGCTAAATGTAGAGTGGACAATCGGTTATCATACCTGATACATGCAGGAGTCGTAAAAAACACATGCACAAACCTCCACCACCGCCACCGTGATACACAAGCACTATATACGTTCACTATCACAAACTCAACAATCGTTTCGCCCCGCAACCGAAGCATCGTCAGGAGATAGACTCCACGACCAAAATCACAAAGCGAAGCAATACCCAAATAAGTTTAGTTATATACTAATCGGTTCAACCCCACCCTTTATTTTATTTTGCCTGCAAACAAGTGTAACAAGCTTGAACTAGAAACATTTGTTTGCTCGTCAATGAGAGTGCCAATGGCACTCTCATTAACGAGCTATTATTATTGCTTCGCTTTGCGATTTTGGTCGTGGAGTCTATCTCCTGACGATGCTTCGGTTGCGGGGCGAAACGATTGTTGAGTTTGTGATAGTGAACGTATATAGTGCTTGTGTATCACGGTGGCGGTGGTGGAGGTTTGTGCATGTGTTTTTACGACTCCTGCATGTATCAGGTATGATAACCGATTGTCCACTCTACATTTAGCATTATATATATTTTCTATTTTACTTCATCGCGGATTATAGCAAAATAATTTTATTATTACTTTTGTATTATGGATCTCCGCAAAGTAACACCTAATTCTATAAAGAATTATTTTGCTATAATCAACATTTGTTAAAAGAACCTATGTAATTCTAAGTGTAGGAAATAGTTTGATCACAATAGATCAGTAATGGCCAAAGTGATACTGGGCCCTCAGGCCCTGCAGAGCCACTACTCCCAGAAGAAGAGGAGAAAGCAAAACAGATCTCATATCTTATACATGCAGGATTAGTTACCACACATATCATAAAACCCCCAAAAAGTCACTAAATCCCATAATTTAGCTATTTTCTTATCTTTTTATCCCAAAGAGGCATACACATAATCAAAGAATAATAATTAATTCACATTGCAATCTGTCAAAGAAAGGTCTAGTATCGATTCGTGTTGGGGTCTTAGGGTGTTGGAATCTCAACTCCACACCAGAAAACGTAGGGTCAATAGTCCCCCTATGAGGTGAACTGAGGACCTAAAAAGGTTGCGTGGCTTTGCTGGACCCAAGCGGCACAAGATAGTGTGCTTTGGAGATCCCATGAAGACACCTGTGTCCTTCTGTGGGCATCCATCGCTTACTTATGAAGACATTATTCTTTCCTTTAAAAAAAATCAGTAATGGCATATATCAATCTTTTAAGAATAACTTACTAATCTCATTCTAACTTTTTTTAAATGGTCATAAAGTGGCAAAATTAAAATTAACTGTTTGCACTCTGTTGTTGTCACTGTGGCGAAACAGCACGCCAGTATATCTAGAGCTGGCACATCATAAACACTTTTAGGTAGCTGATACTCATGATTAAAATCATGCAGAATTTGCAACATTGTAAATACTTGGGGGCCGGCTAGATACTATCAACAAAATTTCCCAAAAATGCTGAAACCTAGTGTTAAAAAGTGCTAAGATTGCTAGATCTGCGAGCAATATCTAGAAATAACAATATAAGTCTGCTTAGACCCCAGAGCACAAATTAACTTAAAATTATATAGACTTACTTTTATTATATTACTTTGTGATAAAAACACACTTACATACTTTAATCTAGTTGTCACAGGTATGTGTGGAAATGTTTTAACATCCTTATCAGTTAAGTTGGTAGCTTGAGTGACCTATCACTTGCACAAATGCTGCTTTATATATTATAGCTTTCCTTTAGTTGCACTTAGTCAAGTGTTATTCAATCTCTGAAAATAATTTTAAAAAATTAAAAAAAATAAAAATAATTGTTACTATTCAAAATACAACCTCTTATGAAAGAGGTTGTATTTGAATCTATATGATTGTTCTATAGTATAAAAAAAATGTGTGTAAAAAAAAATTATGCATTGATTTGTTAAGAAAGAGTAAATGGGTTCACTTTTGGGAAAATTACTTTTTATTATTGCATAAGTATGAAGGAGAAATATCGTTTGTTATTTACTTTCTGTTAGATATAAACAGTTGCACATTTTAAGTGATTTATAAATTACATAAATATTTACTTTCAGTTTTATAGAACAGTCTTATAGTATTGCTGTTATTCTTTCATTCATTACACATACTATTATATCTTTCATTAGCACTGTAAATGTAAAGATATTTCAAATCATAACTATAAATAACATCATGTGACAATCATATAAAAATAAAAAAATAATCTTAATCTTGGATGTGAGGATTCTTGAATCTGCAATTAATCAATCAATCGTTTAATTAATCATAAATTTAAATTTTGCTTTTGCTTTTTAATTAAAAATCAACAATAGTGTTATATAAAGCAATATACCCTATATTGCTTTATCCAAAATAAACTTGCTCTCTTTTGCTATTTACTCTCTTTTCATCTGCATCTCATTTTAAAAAAACTTGACAATAATTTTTAAAGTTCTCATATAATACAATGAAGTATACAACTTCAATTAAAAATACTTCTAAAAGAAAATATTAAGTAGACCATTTTAATTATGTCCAAATTATTCATAACTAATATACACACTTATGATCAATTAGAACAACTTCTAATAAACTTAACTTTAATGTTCCAATATTAATCATTTATTGCACTACAAGACTACTAGAAGCTTTGGTATAAAATGAATATAGTTATATGAATAATAGTTATATGAATATAATAATAAATAAAGCTTATTCGTCAATCGAAATTAATGTACATAACATAATTTTCTTATTACGATAACTAAGTCAAATATGAAATAAAAATTATACTGCATGTTAAAGGTTTTAGGTTATCCATGCAAAGTTAGGTTATTATATTTAGAATGTGAGAATGTAAATTTTAAGAAAACTCTTACTATTATCGAGATGCACAAAATTCATTAAAACTCAACACTTACATTAATATAATGATTAAGTAAATCCTCTTCTTATTGTTTTATGACTCGCACGTTGCTCTTTCGTTATATTTCACATTTAACAAATATCTCAACAGCTACTGGTGAAATAAGACTTTATACATTTAATTTGCTTCTAGTAATATTTGTTTCAAGAATTCTGCTAACTAAATTAAAAGAAAATAATACATTCTTGTAAAAATTAAAGTACTAGAACTTCAACTTTACAACGGGAAATTTAAAAATTTAATACACCGGCCACCGCCCATTCATTGATAAAATCAACTTGTTATATGATAGACAGTCAAAATGAGAATGAGTGCGTAAAAATATGTATGTAGGAGTGGAGCGAGATGCAGCTGAGACTATTTTCATACGATTCATTCATAAATACGTACATGTGCAAGAGGGATGCGAGATAGCATGTGTTGGCGCCTGTAGTAAAACCGCCCTGATTATAACCATATAATATTATAACCATCTTTTGACAGATTGACGATAGTGATGTCCTAAAGATTCTCGTATGCGATACCATTCCGATTATAGTACCTACTATCATTAATCGAATTACGTACCTAAGTAATTCGATTAATGATAACCTACGTAAACTAGATTACTACTTGAGAAAAGAAATTCCAACTTTGAGAAAACTTATTGTTTCTTTGAAAAGAAGTGGTCTATTTCATGGTGAAAAATCTTCTTTGGTCAAAGTTTTGAACACAATTGGCTTTTCATATAAAAAGTTAAATAAAAGAAAATTATTAATGGAACGCACAGATATAGCTATAGCACGTTGTGATTTTTTAAGAGAGGCAAAGAAAATACAAGATTGGGCAAATATTGTTTTCACGGATGAAACATGGCTCAACGCTAACCACACACTATCTCGTTTCTGGACTGATGATACTGCTGATTCCACTTCCTCAGTACCAATGGGAAAAGGTGAGCGCCTAATCATTTGCCATGCAGGTACAGCAAAAGGATTTGTACAAGACGCACTGTTGGCATTTAAATCGAAGAAATCAAATGACTACCACGAAGAGATGAATGCAAATGTGTATGAAGAGTGGTTCAAAAAAATGCTCATTTCATTGGAAGAACCATCAATAATTTTTATTGATAATGCGCCCTACCACTCCCGTCAAATTGACAAAATGCCAACACAGGCTAATAAAAAGCATGAAATAATTAATTGGCTTCGGGACAATGGAGAAAATGTGGACGACTCAATGTTAAAAGTTGAATTAATAAAAATATTAAAAACCAAAAAGAGAGCAAAACGCTATGTAATCAATGAAATGGCAGCAGAATATGGCCATACTGTTCTTCGGATTCCTCCATACCACTGCCAGTACAACGCAATAGAACTTATATGGGCACAAGTAAAAGGGCATGCTGCGAGATGCAATACAAGCCCCCCATTCACAGCGAATAAAATGTTGCAATTGCTAAAAAATGCTTGCACCCACGTAACGGCCGAGAACTGGGCAAGTGTGGTGGAAAGAACTAAAAGAGTAATATTCTCTGATTGGGAACGTGATATTGCGTTTGATAATATATTATCTACACAAGAGCTAATAATAACTGCTACTGAAGACTCCTCATCGGAGGAGTCTAGTGTTGATTATCATTCCGACGACTCGTGCTAATAAAATAAATTAAAATATCCTGATTGTTTTATTTGTATTCATGTATTAACTAAGAAGAAAGTAAAACTTTATATAATGTTATTAAATGTATTTTAATACTCGTAACATCGATTTCTACCGATTATTTTTAATCTGTGGCATAATCGTAGAAACCATTATGTGTGACATCACTAAGTGGGCGGTACCCATCCATAAAGTACAAATATTATTTGTATGATA
The DNA here is from genome assembly GCA_029227775.1 of Morpho helenor. Classification (NCBI taxonomy): domain Eukaryota; kingdom Metazoa; phylum Arthropoda; class Insecta; order Lepidoptera; family Nymphalidae; genus Morpho; species Morpho helenor. Next base: position 5,956,215 of record JARGCU010000019.1, on the reverse strand, counting down.
TTTGTACGTAAGCAATACAAAACTTAATGAGCGTGAGCTGTCAAAAGACTGATAATATGATGGACGCAGTATACTAACTAAAATAGTTCAGATTTTAGGTCTTTATTTACAGCTGTTTATTTACTGACCCCAGTGGATATAGACATATCACATAACTATTAATGTTTTTAACACGATTTTACTATACCTAAGTAACAAAAATGACTATCAAATCTTATAGAACATTTCACTAGTTTGTAAATGGCACATTTCTTAAGTTTATTTTACTTATATTGTAATACTTTAAAATAAATCAATCATGTCTGTGTTTTTAACTAAATCTATGATGTCCAGATTGAATAGGGTAACATATCCAATTACAATTTCCAATGATGAAATAGACAGCTATAATAACGACCACTGGCAGAAACTCACGATAGACAGGTATGGTAGCTAATAGTAATTCCTGAAAGGTACTCAAAGATTACAGTGAAGCTACATTTATTCTATTCTGTGAAATCTCAGAAGAACATGTTGAAATCTGTTTCCATATGAAAACTGCCAGCCTTTTTATTATCTTTGTTTATTACAGAAACAAAGCCCTCCAAAGCTATTTCCAAAGCTTATTTTCAGATAGGTGACTTTCAATTAGTAACCTAATATAATGATGGTACTACAATTAAGAAGTAATATCGAAATTAATAAACAGTAATAACAAGTAAGAATTTCTTCAAAACTTAACATAATGCCGATTTATAAGTAAAAAGAAATAAACTGGTTGGTTTGTATATATGTAATTGATAGAATAAAATATTGGTGTACGTAACTGAAAGTTGTATATAGCAAGGCTACAAATATACAAAATAGAAACATAACATGTTGGTAGAGTATATTATAATTGTTTTGTTGAGAATTATTATAATTGTTTTTTTTATTTCTCTTGTTATAAATATAATTTATGAAATTAGGTGTTACTTTGCGGAGATCCATCATACATAATACAAAGCAAAGCTTTGCGATTTTGTTGTGGAGTCTATCTCCTGATGATGCTTCATTTGTGGGGCGAAATGATTGTTGAATTTGTGATAGTGAATGTATGTAGTGCTTGTGTATTGTGGTGGCGGTGGTAGAAGTTTGGGCATGTGTTTTTACGAATCATGCATGTATCAGGTATGAAAACAGATTGTCCACTCTACATTTAGCATTATATATATTTTCTAATTTACTTCATCACAGATTATAGCAAAATAATGCTATTATTACTTTTGTTATAAATATGTTTATTAATTGGACTAATTCATCATTGCTTATTTTACATTGTATGTAATGATTTTCAACATTTAATGAAGTTTTATATGCAGAATATAAATACTTATATATATACTTTTTTCAGCAAAATAGGCTTGAGATTATCAAAGGAAAATATCTGCAGAGTCTGTGCCAGAACTGCTTGTACACCTTTGACCAGCAAGATTAATGAATATGATATCATGGGTGCCATTAATAGTGTCACAAATATTACAGTTTGTATTTTAATTTCAAAATAATACCTAAATTATGTATTCTTGAATTTAAAGTATTGTGAGTGTTATTCATAGTCAATGTATAGAAACTGGCTATACTCATTGTACAGTGTTATTGCGAAGGAACATTGGCCCGTTGGCGCAGTGGGTAGTGATCCTGCCTTCAGCTCAGCGGGTCGCGGGTTCGATTCCCGCCGAGGGCCAACATTTTCTATAAAAAGAATTTGTTGGCCTTTGAGCCTGGGTGTATATTTGTATTTAAGTATGTATTTAAAAAATATATAAGTATATATTCACCAGTTTTCTGTCTACCATAACACAAGTATTAAGTTACTTACTTTGGGGACGGACGACCGTGTGTGTAAGTGTCCAATATATTATTATTATTAACATTGGGCTCATATGATAGAATAAGATGTGAGCATAGCTGGTTTCTATAGATTATCTAAATGCATATATTCTCAATAAATTTTATATATAAATGGTAAATAATTTATAATAGTGTTGTTGTTTGATTTCTTCTTCTAAGTTATTATTTAATTTCAAGAATAAATATATTTTATTTTGATTTACAGATAAATGCAGATGATTCCTTACCAAAATACATATGCCTTGATTGTTTAGAATCATTAAAGATAGCAATGAATTTTAAGAAGACTTGTGAATTAGCAGATAAAAAGTTTAGAAAGATACTAAACCCTATGGGTAATGAGCGTTGATATTTTTTTTAAAATTATAATTTTACTACATGATATTAAAATTATGTCACTTCATAATGTTGCTCCATCTGTAGAATAAAGTTAAATATAATATGTCACAGGACATATAACTTTATTATTCGGATTGGGCGATATATTTTTTTAGAACCACTAGTTTAAGTAATTCTTAGTAGCCTTATCAACAGTCCTTTTAGGTATTTAAAATAATTTTTCAAGATTTCAAAATTTTCTATGTATAAAAACATCACCTTAATACATATCTAAAGACCTTAGCAACTGAGTCATAAATAGATATCTTTGTTTATCTGATATCCTCACCCACACAAATGTAATAAATTATTTTATACAATTTTAACTTTTAATCAATAAATTTTCTAAATTTACCTTTGTGGTTCTATGAGTTATGTTAGTTGTCTTATTTAGCCTATGTCGGTGGGCAACTAGATAGAAATTTATATATTTATGGTGATGAAATAGGTTTGAACTTGCAAGTATGAAAATAGTTAAAGTAAAGTAATGCCCCTCTATTATGCAACTGCCATACATAGGCCTTGTCTCTTATTTTTGTAAAAAAAGAGTTATTTGGGTATCACAGCCCTTTGTTATCATAAGTTTTTGAAAATAAATTTAATGTATTAACGGTGCTTTTTAAATTTTATATTTGTTAACAGGAGATCCATTACTTCACTCGTATCCATATTCAAAACATGATTTTCAATTGTTATTACATCAGATGAAATTAAAACGAATGGAGTCAGTGCAAAGAGAGGAAAAAGAAAGAAGGAAGAGAGAAAGACTGATACAAAAAAAAGATCCTAAGGCTAAGGAATTTAAGTGTTCACCATGTGATATGGCATTTCCTAGTAAGGTATAATTTAATTTTTTTTATTGATTTTGTTTGATGTTAATTATAAATGCTAGTTATATATATTTATTTATTTATATTGTCCATCCCCAATGTAAGTATTAATTGTACTTATGTTATTAAAAAACTCAAAAATATTTATTTAATACTTTAATAACAATTTTATACCTTGGAATTACACAATATCTAAAACTTATTCATGGAATTACTATGAGAAATATTTTTGATTTTAAAAAAATCAAATAAAATTATAATTTCTTAATATATAAAAATTATTAATCATCATCCACCTGCCCTTATCCCACTCTAAGTGGGGTCGGAACAACCTGTTATAAATATGTTGTCACATGATTTGACTACGTTTTTCATGATTGGCCGCCTGCCCGACGTTAACTTACCTTAGTTGCCTTTTGCAACACCTCGGTAGGAAAAAGGGTGGTCTATTCTACTTAATCGGATACCACTCGGTGGGATCCGGTTGAGTAGAATAGTGGACTATAGGTTTTCATACCTGATACATGCTGGATTTTTCAAAACACATGCAAAAACTTTAAACGCCACCACAATACACAAGCATTATACACGTTCACTATCACAATCTGGATTAGTAAAATTACAATATTACTTTCAAATTATATTTTTTTAGAGGCAGTTGACAGTTGTCGATTTAATTATATAGGTTTAATTTAATAGGAAAACTTAGTAGCCCATCGGCGGGAAAGGCAATGCATGAGACGTGCATGCGATGTTTGCGGACAGCTGGTGCGCAGTATAGCGCAGCATATGCGGCATAATCACGCCATCGCGCACAAGTGCCCCACTTGCGGGAAGGAGTTTCCAATGATTGCCCGACTGAAAAATCATATGTAAGTATCATACATAAGTAAGTAGCGGCCTGTTACTATCCCACTGCTGAGAATAGGCCTCTTCTCTCCGTTTTTGGAGAGAAGGATTTGAGCTAAGACCTACCACGCTGCTCCAATGCGGATTGGTAGGTTACACATATCTCCAGAATTCTCTTGAGATATGCAGGTTTCCTCACGATGTTTTCCTTCACCGAAAAGCGTGTGATAAATTTCAATTATCAATTAGACACATAAGTTTTAACAGAAAAACTCATTGGTGTCTGCCCGGGTTTGAACACGTGATTTGATTTTAGTATATAAATTTCATATTACAGCATATTTTTAAAATATTAGTTTATACTTTGTGCAGTTTCAATAAAGCGTTCAGATGCTAAGCTTAAGCTCTTTACTTAATACATTGTTGACTGGCCCGTTGGCGCAGTGGGTAGTGACCCTGCCTTCAGCTCCACGGGTCGCGGGTTCGATTCCCGCCGAGGGCGAACATTTTCTGTAAATGAATTTGTTGGCCTTCGAGTCTGGGTGTATATTTGTATTTAAGTATGTATTTAAAAATATATAAGTATATATTCACCAGTTGTCTGTCACCCATAACACAAGTATTAAGTTACTTACTTTGGGGATAAATTTTTATTTTATTTATTTTTATTTTATATATTATTATTATTATTATTTATTGTATAAATCCTGAATAGAGACTGTTCGTATCATCGATATTTTATACCATAATTTGTACCGCCGTTACTCACATATTCCAATCGATATTTTAAGCAATTTAATTTATGTACATAAAAATATAAATAATTATGAAACGATAGGTGATGTATACAATAGACAAAGCAGGAACCGACATAAGCTTGCGGCTCCTGCTTTGCGCCTTGCAAAAATACGTAATTCGTTTGTGGGTTTTGGTATAAGATTCTATAATAAAATTCCGCAATCAATTTTAGCTTTACCATTACAGCAGTTTAAAAACACTGTTAAAAAGAGGCTGATACAGGAAGCCTACTATACTCTTGAGGATTATTTAGAAGATAAGAATGTGTGGATATAGCTCTCTTTGAGCCTGTACAAGACAGTAACGACATAATGTAAATAGTATTAAGAATTATATTTTTAAAAGAGCAACCGCCGAGTTTCTTGCTGGCTCTTCTCGGTAGGAACAGCTTTCCGAACCAGCAGTAGAGTTGACGATTCAAAAGCACTTGTTTACAAGTTTATTTGAATAAAGAATATTTTGAATTTGAATTTGACCACAACACCCCCTCCCCCTCCCCGAAGTCTCATTTATCTAATAAACATTTCCCAGGCTAGTGCACACAAACACGTTCAATTTCTTCTGCGACCTATGTCCATACAAATGCAAGCACAAATACTACCTGGTGATGCACATGAGGACCCATACAGGGGAGAAGCCATACAAGTGTGCCCAGTGTCCCGCCACGTTTGTCAACGCCTCCAATCTGAACAAACACAAGCTCACGCACCAGGAGAAACAGTTTAAGGTAATCCGAAGTCATATAGTCACACGGTATGACTATAACTACGGAGTTATTTACAACATTTGAGGGCAAAGCTTTGTATCGAAATAATAAATCATGCATTTATATATTAAAATAAGTAAAATTTAGTGTTGACAAAACCTATACGTAGATATAGGTATTTTATTATAGACTAGCGGCCTGCCCCTGCTTCGCACGGGTATAAAATATATATCCCATGTCAGTCAGTGTAAAAAAAATGATTAAAATCGATCGAGTAGTTTTGATTTATTCATTACTGCCCGTGGCCCGCACGCGTTAAATTTGTAGAAAAACAATTTCCTTTCCCTATACCAAGAAGATTTCCTGCTATCTTTGGAATATCTAAATTCATATAGTACATATTTGCGTATTTATTTTTACATTTTTCCCTATGTATTTTATTTTTACAATTATATACAGAATGTCTTTAATTAAACAAACTCTTGAAAGAGCGACATCGCTGCTAAAGTCGAAGTGTTATAGGGCGAGCGCGGCGTCCTCACGGCATTTTAAATCTGTAATATCTCCGAAAATGTTCACTTAAATTACATGCTGTAAACGGCTATATTGATCTATATTAAATCAACTATTTATTTACGGTACTTAATTGGATAAGGATTAATGCTGTATTGTATAAAAATTGCTTCAAAAATAAGGCATTATTTTTCGTAAAAAGTAAATGACAAAAAATGCTATAGTGGGTTATCCATAAGAGATAGACATACACCATCGCGGACTTTTCTGTAGACCTTTTCAAGGTGTACAAATACTTAGTACATTATTTTAATAAATCTCGTAGGGTTTAACCTGCGTTTGCAATGTAAGCGGAAAAAAATGTAATTATTTACAGAAACCTCAAAAATTACAGTATTTCTCTACTCCGTATTGAATGTTATTATACGTAAAAACCATCCTCTGGAATCACTCTATCTATTAAAAAAAACCGCATCAAAATCTGTTGCGTAGTTTTAAAGTTTTATGCGTACATAGGGAAATTTGGACTTTGGAATTTGGATTTTATAATATGTAGTGAAGTAAAATTTAGTGTTAACAAAACCTATACGTAGGTAAAGGTATTTTATTATAGATTAACAAAACATTAACGGCGATGATAAAACGGTCACAATATAAACAGAATTCTAAGCAGTCTGCTCGAAATGTTACATATTTAGTTAACTAATATTTACGTGGCGTTTCTTAAAGTTCTAGCAATATAGAATTACATGGAATGCAAATTCCAGCCGATATTTCCGAAAACTATACATTGATGTTCCAAAATTCAAATTGCCGGTCTAACCTTGAACTTTGGGACACCTGTATTTGTATTATACCTGTATTTTTGTAGTGTATGCTCTGCGAAAAAGCGTTCCGAACCGGCACGGCTCTGTGGGAACATCACGATGCAAAACATATGAACATTAAACACACTTGCACCTTCTGCGGCAGAGATTTCTGCTACAAGTACGTATTATTAAATACCATTCTTTATAAACGTTGTTAGGTTATTAACTAACGTGTATTCTATTCTAACAACTAAAACTTTATCGCAAATTTTAAGCCATAGGAACATATGAACAGAATTGCGAGTTTTTCACTGTTATACGATTCTACTTTTGGTAGAATCGAATTCAAATTGGAGTTATCATCATCATCTTCCTGCCCTTAATCCCACTCTAAGTGGGGTCGGCACAACATGTTATAAACATGTCACATGATTTGGCTACGTATTTTACGACCAGCCGCCTGCCTGACGTCAACTTAGCTTAATCGTATTTTGCGACACCTCGATAAGAAAGGGTGGTCTATTCTACTTAACCGGATACCACACGGTGAGTCAACTTACCCTAGTCGCCTTTCACGACACCTCGGTAAGACATGAGGGTGGTCTATTCTACTCAGCCATATACCACACGGCGGTTCGACTTACCTTAGTCGCCTTTTACGACGCCTCGGTAAGAAAAGAGGGTGGTTCAGCCGGATACCACACGGCGTTTAAATTGGAATTATATTGAATCGAAATTTAATATTTGTTTTCAGTAGCATTCAATACTTTCTTATAACAGTTCTTCAAATCCTCCTCCGTACATTCCAGTGGTATGTTACCTGTATCTTCCATTTCAGATCTTTTTTTGTTTTATTCTGTGATTAAAGGGCATTTACACTACATGTGTATGTCAGCCCTATAATACCCTAAAACTAGACTAATAAAATTATTCTAAGGAGCTTATCAAAAAGAGCTTGAACAAATTGCATGCTTCCTCCATTTCAGATCTGATTTGCGTAAGCACGAAATCCGTAGTCACAATCGCCTTAAACGGGATTACATAGGCGGCGAACCGTCCTATAAACAAGTGGAAAGACTCCAGAAGTTACAAGAGGATAATGATGCGATGGAAAAGTGGCGACAACAGCAAGTCGTCGTGTCACAACCCCAACAGATCTTTCTAGAGCAGGCCAAGGAGTTTGTCCAGCCTCCGCACTCGATGTACGTGTCAGATGGCACTGGGATCATCCAACAGCCTGTTCTCGGTAAGACCTTTATAGAATATTTGGTAGATTCAATATTTAAGTCCAGGGTAGGCGAACTTTTATGCATCAACGTGCCATTGTTTCTAAACAAATGCTTCGCGGAGGTCCATGATACAAAAGTAATGAGAATATTATTTTGCTATAATCCGCGATAAAAGAAAATATATGTAATGCTAAATGTAGAGTGTACTATTCGTTCTCATACCTGATACATGCAGAATTTGTATGAACTCATGCACTACCCGACACCGATAACACAACAATACACAAGTTTACGGGCCGAAACAATTGTTGAGATTGTGGTGGTGAATGTGTGCAGTGCTTGTGTATTGTTGTGTAAAAACTCATGCACTACCCGACACCGATAGTGTCGGGTAGTGCATGAGTTTTTACAAATTCTGCGTGTATCAGGTATGATAGTACACTCTACATTTAGCATTACATATATTTTCTTTTATCGCGGATTATAGCAAAATAATATTCTCATTACTTTCGTAACAAATGCTTAATGAAATTATAGGGGTGCCATTACATTTGTATTATTGTAGGGCCAGTGGCAGGTCACTGGCCCTAATAATACAAATAGATACTTAAATATAAATACTTTTGTTTCAATTTGTTTTAAAAATATTGTATGAATATTAGTATGTACAATAAAGTTGGCTCAAACAAATAAATAAAAATCTGTGGTAGTATTGCAAATACAAATACTAAAATAATCAATTTATTATTTTTATTTCTAGCCCAGCCACAAACAGTGCAGCTTACATTGTAAGTATTATAAAATTAATATCCATTATCACCAATAAAAGTACATTTCGTCTTATGTGATTTCTTTTTTTACTTTTTAAAATGTCGGTGAGCTCTCTTAAATTGGCAGTGAATGAAAAGTATTTTTAAGTACTATTTTTGCAATTTTATACAATTTCCCTTATTTATTACAGACCCGACCTAGGTATGAAGGATGAAGTGAAAATTTACGAAGCTCAGCAAGGAATGGCGTATTTTTAATAAAACGAAGTTATTTGTAATATAAATAATTGTGTAGAAAGCATACATTATTGATCTATGGTGTATATAAAGTAATGGATAAAAAAATAATCGATTACCGGAAAAATTATGATCTATACAATCTAGTTTTAATTTATATTTATATATTTGTATTTATTTAGTATGTCTCACTTCGTAGGTTAGCTGGCAGATATCTCTGTAATGGGGATAATTTGACCTTTGTACACTTTTTTTTACCAATAATGTTTTTTCCAACATTTTTTATGGTACATAAATAAATAAATATACACACGGATTATCACAAGCAATATTGCACTTTACCTACTACACTACACTTAGTAGATATTTAAATAAAATAGATATAATTGATGAAGCTACTGGAGGGCTAGGTGGGACAGTGCTCGGGACTGATTTACACAAATTGAACTAGTGAAAAATTGTTGTTTTTGGTTTGTACAATTCGTATTTGGCTTTTTAATTTTATTACGACGAATCTGGATTACGACAAATCAGGCGTACGTCGAATTCGGAACACGATATCGTCATCATTTGTTTCTCCTAAATAATTTTCTAAATAGGAATAAATAATAACGTAAATGGGCATAAGATTTGTAATAAAATAAAATACATCCAATGCATTTCTTTCTTAAATAATGGTAATACATAATAGGATAACTTTTGGGTAATTCAAAAATTGTATTCTTGAAATTACACTTACCCAAGAGTTTAAAATAAGATACGATCATCATCATCTTCCTGCCCTTATCCCACTCTAAGTGGGGTTGGCATAACATGTTATAAAGATGCTGTCACATGATTTGGCTGCGTTTTTACGGCCGGCCGCCGGCCTGACCTTACCTCTGTCGTATTTTACGACACCTCGGTAAGAAAGAGGGTGGTCTACTATTAAACCGGATACCACACGGTGGGTTAACTTACCTTAGTCGTCTTTTACGATACCTCGCTAAGAAATGAGGTTGGTCTATTGTACTCAGCCGGATACCACACGGCGGGTCGTCTTACCTTAGTCGCCTTTTACGACACCTCGGTGATAAATGAGGGTGGTATTATATTCAGCCGGATACCACACAGCGTAATTTTATATATTAATTTAATAAATTCGGAACACGTTACGGAATACGTTAGAAACGATTTTAAATAGTTAAGTTGGGCATTTAGTTATTTTTTTGCCCCAGTTGCTTTGTTTACCTTAACTACGCAAATGTGGACTATTTAGCATTACGTAGATTCTTTTTATTGAGGATTAAATTAAAAAATAAATAAATGAAAAGTATCAGTAAGTAATGCGAGAATCTCTTTAGCCAGCTTTCATTTGGACTACTGCCATTTGTCAATAGTCCAAATGGAAACTTGAAGGAAAACCTAAGAGATGATGTCTTCGAATTTAAGGAAACCGACGATCAAATCCTGACCTTTTGTCGTAGTTTTAAATTTTTAGTTGGAGTTTTGATAATGTCATGAAATGGTTTATTTTTTTTTACAAATTATACCTTGTTTAGGCAATTTCATTTTATATGATATTTATTTTAGTAACCTTTTAAGGTTTCTGGCAATTAACTTTATTAAAACCATTGATTGATATATGTATATAAATACTCGTTATATGGTTATTCTATATCAATGATCTTGTACAAAAGTTCTTGAATGTTTACCGTAATGATAAAATATTAGTCCGTAACTATTTCTTTCCTGGTGATGCACTTTTAGGTATGGTTTTTGTTTCACCCACATTTTATCATTTGGTTATAAACTGTTCCATAGTTTAATTGCATACTTTCATCGTAAATGTTTTTAAAGCTACTACAACTATTTGTCAAAGTACGTTTAATTTGATTTCGTTCACGCATAGAGCTATTATACTTAGAGTAGAAAAGCCAGTCTAAAATGTGCCATATTTCAATAAAGCATCATCAGAAAGGAAATGAGGGTGATCTATTTGTCTTTCTTGTTTATATGTGATTAGACAAAGATGAAGTATCATCTTCCCTCTCATTATTTATTGTCACTATCACTCACAGGCCTGCCTTTTTCCCCAGTAAGTATAATAACTCTATGCGTCCACGTTGTCGTTGAATATTTTCCATCAAATGAGTTGTAAATATACTTAGATCTTTATTTTTATTTAGTTATTGAGTCTATGTATATAATTTGCTCAATAGAATGATGTAATATGTTAATTTTATAGTTAAATAATTATATACGAGTAATTTTACAGAATATTTTAATCACAATATAATAAATTCATTTTATAAACAAACAGTTTTTTTTAATATTGGGACCAATTCTGTTGAAATGTTTTATGAATATTATGTCATCATTCATCATTCTCTTACCCTTATCCCACTCTAAGTGGGGTCAGCACAATATGTCTTCTTCTTCCATTCTCCTCTATCATTCTTCAAGTCTGGTGCCACTCCTTTTACATGCATATTATGTACTAGTCTAAAAAATTTTGAAGAGCACCTTATTCATAAAAGATTTCAATAATCCTTTAAAAGACTAATTTCCGAAATGTCCTGCTATACTTAAGGGAAATTTGATTGTTTTAGTTAAGAAACCCATGATTATTACTTTGGATAGATATGTGTCCATGTGCTGAGATTATTACGCGTTGTCTTTATTTGATTGTTATCTATTAAGGATCTCTAACATAAGATACGATTCGTTATATTAATAGTTAAATAATTTGATAATAAAGTGGATTAAGGGTATACGGATATAATAGATTTACACGCTGTCGATCCCCTAATGGTTTTGTTCTAGTTACTAGAAGTACATATATTCCATTGCGTACAGGAAGTTATATTTTATAAGAACATATATTTTTCAAGGCTAAGTTTATGCTATAGTTTGATTTAATAATATACGCAATACCCTCTGATAATGTTCCAAGTAGGTCAAAGTGGCCTTGTAGTTGTTTTTTTTTATTATCGCGTAAATGTGAAGGAAGTATGTATGTTTCTATTAAATTCCGAGAAGGCTGGACTGATTTAAGCACTTGTCTCACCGGCAACGATTAACGAGTAACGAGTAGAGCTAGAACTAGAAACGAGTTAGCGAGACGCGGGGAGCGAGTGCGTAGTTCCGATATTTGTGTAGCTCGGCTATAAGCGAGTGTGCGAGTGAGGCGGGCGATTACTCGCATCACTCGCTCGCGGCAGTCAAGCGTACAGTCAGTCTTGCGGCCTCATACGCGATACACGTGTTCCCAATTTTACAATAAAAATGGATGAGTTTTTTATTGAATGTGTCCGACAATATCCGTGTCTTTGGGACACAAAAATGATTTCATATAAACAATTAGACGTGAAGGACGCAGCTTGGAAAGACATTTTAAAGAAAACAAACATAGAAAGTGGTAAGTTTTTTATTTAACATCTATCTAACACAGCATATACCTATAGTTAAATCAATATTCATTTTGCAGAGTCTAATGTAAGTTATGTGTTATCCTATCAGAATCTAATACATTTTGCACACGGTTATTTTGCCACGAAACTGTTCCAATGGAATTAAAATATTCCATGAAATATTCTCTCACAAAAAAGCCGTCTTCAAAATCTGCTGAGTTTTGTTCAGATACCTCGGAGTAATTTCTTGACATATTATCAGAAAAAACTGACTGTGAAGGTGCCTTTTCGATTTCATTGCGTAATACATAGTTATGTAGAACGCACGCAGCCTTTACAATTTTTTTGGCGGTACTTATTTTAACATCTAATGGCCTAAAAAAGATACGCCATTTGTGCACCAACATACCAAACGCACTTTCTACCATTCGGCGTGCTCTGCTCAGTCTATAATTAAATATTAACTGGTCTTTATCCAACCTTTCATGATCAGGATATGGTTTTAATAAATGTGTCATTAACGGAAATGCACAGTCACCAATAAAAACATAAGGCTGAGGCAAACCTCCTTCATATAGGGGTTCATCTGCGGGTAATCTTAATCCATTGTTTTGCAACACATTGTAGAAATTACTATCTGTGAATATTCCGCTGTCACTGTATCTGCCCATTGATCCAACATCGATCATTATAAATCTTCCTTGAGCATCAGCAATTGCTAACAGTACAATCGAAAATGTTTTTTTGTAGTTAAAGTACTGTGATCCCGATTTACGGGGTGAAAAAATTACCACGTGCTTGCCATCAATTGCACCAAGGCAATTATTGAAATTCCACAAATCATAAAAGTCTTTTGCTATAACTTTCCATTCGGGTTCAGTAGGGAGCTTCATTACTTTTGGCTGCAACTTGATCCATAAAGATTCACATACTACTGGTATTATTTCGGAGAGCGTAGAACGGCCTATTCTATAGCTTTTTGACAATGCTGTATATGTAGTTCCGGTTATAAGATATCTGAAAATAAATAAAAATATCAAATAATATTAGTTAATAACATTTGATAAATTAATTTTAATGTGGTGTGTTATAATTATTTGTTTTATTTACAGTTACACAGGCAAAATTAAAATGGAAAAATTTGCGAGACACGCACCGTGAAAAATTAAAAAAAATCAAAAAGACAACAAGTGGACAGTCACAAAAACAAATAAAACCCTGGAAGTACATGAGTCACATGGAATTTTTGGTTCCATATATGACAAATGCGGAACGAGATACAAATGTTACACCACATCCTAATATTTCGACAAGTTTCGAGGAAACAACTAATACAGATGTTAGTAGAGATTCAGCAGATACGATAACAGCTCCAAAAAAAAGGAAGAAGGATGAAATAATTCATAATGACGAGGATTTGTTAAATTTTTTAAAAGATATGGATGATAATCGAGGAAAACGAACTGCGCAGAGGGATGAGTTACGTAAAGAATTACTAATATCAAGTGATCCTTTAAAAGCTTTTTTTGATTCAATGTATCATAGTACAAAGCAGATGCCGGAGTATTATCAAAGAACAATAAAAAGAAAGTTGTTTCAATTGGTAATGGATGCTGAAGACAATATTGCTAATACAAACTATTCATATACCGGTTACTACTCAAACGATTATTCTTACAACTCTCGCCCTTCTACGAGTCAGACAAATTTTTCTTCTGGACACGTTTCTGCCTCACCTGAACCCAGCGGTTCTGGTGTGCAGCAAATTGGAATTGGAGAACATACTACTCGTAGCCAAAACGAAGAGTTCCAAGATTCAATGTCTGCCGCTGAAATCACTCCAAGCGATGAAGCCTTACCTTAATGTAATGACGAGACGCTCTCTTGTACCAATAGCTTCTCTATAATTTGTATTTTCTTTTTTAATGTCATCTTCTATTAAACTATGCAAATATTCAAACTCGTCTCTTGTCATTCTAAAATATGTGCGAAAGCCATGATTTGTTAATTCATAGAATAGTTTGAATTCACTGCATTCTTTTCTAAAATAATTAATATTTTCCATCCATATTCTTCTTTTTTTCTTCATTTTTTCCTTACGTTTATTCAGAATTGCCGCAGCCACTACATAAATCCTATCATAGAATTCATCATCATCGTCGTCTGAACTAGATAACAATGATAATTCAAATGATTTTTCGATATTCATAGTAAATAAAAAAAAAACGTGTACTTTTAGATACGCACTGTAGAGAAATGACCACTGGTTGCTCTCTCGGCGTGAGTTCTAATCGCTTGGCGAGTGTCGCCGAGCGAGTGTTATCTTTCATAGCTCTTGTCGCTCAGCGACAAACTAGTGAAGCGAGTGCTCGCCGGCAGTATGAACAGTCAGCGATCAACTGTTTGTATATGCATCTCTTTTGTTCACACGGAAAGTATATCTATTGTACGTTTCTTGAGCGAGAAAATAGCCGATAGTTAGTCGTTTTCTCGTTGTTGGTGGGACAACTGCCTTAATCGCAATTTTCACATCTCTAGATTGACCCAACGAATAATTCTGTAAAGTTTGATAGCGATCGAAGCATTTTTTGAAACGCACTGAAAGGTTTTTTCACTACTGACTTGATCTTTAACCCTCCGTTGGGCACATGTTCGGATTGTCACATTCGTGCCTCATAGGGTCTGGCCAGACCTTAGTGTACTTTTAAGTGATCATATGGAAATATTTGGTTATTAGACACGCATCGTATTTATATCAGCGCAGGTATATATTTTCGGGATTATTTCTGGTTCTCAGAGGCTTTTATAGGTATATTTTAAACTACCTGTCCAATTGAGATTATTGGAAAATTAACTTTTGAATCATTATCCTATCCTTATCTCACTCTAAGTGGGGTGGGCACAACATGTTATTAACATGTTGTCACATGATTTAGCTAGGTATTTTAAGACAGGCCGCCTGCCTGACGTCAACTTACCTTAGTCGCTTTTTGCGACACCTAGGTAAAAAAAGGTGGTCTATTCTACTCGGCAGGCACTACAAAGCAGGTCAACATACCTTAGTCGCCTTTTACGAAACCGCGGTAAGAAATGAGGGTGGTCTATTCTACTCACCCGTATTCCACACGGCGGTGGGAAATCAACTCTGAATGTTGCTGGTTAACTAGATTTATACATTTTGCGCAAAAGAAACTAGTTTTGAGGGGCTTATCTTGTCAGTTCTTCAGTCCTATCTGTAAACAAGGTTAACAAGTTCCTTTCTTCTCTAATACATTAGAGATTATTATTCCTCTAATATATTAGTTATTAGGGGCCACTTTCCTTTGCTAATGAGTGTGCCTTGAATTGAAAGAATGAAACGGAAATGCATAATATTTTATAAAAACGCATGAAATGTTGGCGCAGTTGAAATGAAAGAAGAAACAAACTGAAAGTCAATTAACCAATGGCAGGTATCATTTCAGTTGTACTTGTCTACTTATGGTATGGTTTGCCAAAAAACGATTCAACCACCGAACGAGTGGAGAACAGCTTGAAGACGTGAACGTAGTTCATTCGACTTTCGGTGTTCGGAAGAACTAGGGATTTTTATCGAAATCCCGTTCGTATCCGTTGATAAAAAATTACGCCTCACGTCTAATTTGTTAAATCCACCGGCTTACTTTTCCATTGACTTTACAAATGCATAATAAATCACCAACATATCGTAGAGAAAGTCAAAAGTCCATCGCTTCGTTGAACGTTTCCATGCGAAATGCGAAAAATCTTAATCCATGCAATTGATTGGTCGTACATGTTGAAATCGATTCAAGAGCTACAGTAATACATTTTTACTTAGCTTGAATTCGCGCAGTTCCTCTTATTCACGGTCTGTATATAATTACCCTTGCAATGGATAATTTGTTTTCGAATCGCAAGCCCACAAAACTTTGATTCCAAACTTTGCTTTCTTCGATGGAATATACTGACAGAATTTATTTTTGCCACGATATGGAAATAGCTGTTCATCAACAGTAATATTTTAGTGCGGTTGATAGTTCTTCAATTGAATATTAATCAATAGAAGCAAAAAAAACGAATTAAAATGACATTTCCATATAAATTACATAGGGGTCTGGACAGACCACATGAGGTAAGAATGTGATATGTATCCCAAGATTTCATTGCAGTTATCCTCTCACGAGAGGAATCCTCATAATTCTTGCCAGATATTACGCCTGAAACCTTTTTAGGAAAAGTCAAGAAATTGCAAGTGGCTAGTACGACCGGAAGTGTATTTAAATTACAATTAAAATCGAAAAAGGTCTGGCTGGACCCATGTGCCCAACGGAGGGTTAAATCAAGCCCGGCGAGGCGGGCTGGGTATGCTACTAGAAAATAAAGTTAAATAGCTCTACTAACGTTGGACCTCAACCTACGAATTTCTTAACCGGATAACCGCAAGAGATCGTTAAAACAACTTATACTAAATATAATACTGAATACTACCATAGTAATCTTGTAAAATATAATCATCCGATTTTAATCAATCGACTTCACCAATAAAAAGCTGTTCATTACTGTTCAGCTATGCTTTAAATACAGTTTATTTATAATTTTCTTACCTTTAACCCAGTCGAAGTATGGCGGCCCCCGCCACAATGTCTTCATCTTCTATTCTCTTCTATCATTCGTCAACTCAAGTACTACTCCTTGTACCTATATGCATATCATTCGTCACACAATCCATCCTTTTTTTTTCGGCCTTCCTCTAGTATTAATATTCATATTTAAAACTCTTTTCATCACATGAATACAGTTTATTATAACTGAAATATCACTAACTATTATTGGACTAATTGACATATTATCTGTTTCTTCCTTAAGGGTTTCTGAGCCCGTTTTCTTTGTCACAAAAAAATATAGGTAGTATACTACTAAGTCGCGTTACTTTGTTGATTGGATTCGTTTGTGCCCGTAATATGTGGAGCGAAGAAGGGATAACGAAAACCATTTTCGCGAAGAAAATTTACGAGTGCGAGGTTTCGGTATATTCTCTAGAGATTTTCCGCTAGCAATGTTTAAGATTTTTAGTGCTCGAAATTCGTATTACGCTTTTGGCGATGTATTACTATTTTATATCGCGAATACTTACGCTTTTTTGTAGGGTAAAGAGAACATACTGAAGAAATGTTTGCTTGAATTTACGAAATTCTCTTCAGTTAATAAACTAGTGATTATCTATAACAAGGTTAAGGTTGCTTTCTTTTCAACCAGTGACTTTAGATTTTCAGAATACAAAAATCCTTACGTTCCTATTTTATTGTGCAAACCGGCAAATTTCATAAAGTAATTCAATAAGTAAATTTGGCATCGGTCTTCTTTCTCCTTATTTGGAAAGGTTAGTGCTCCCACTCCAGCATGCAGTTCTAATGCAAATTGGTAGGTAAAAACATATCCCAGGAATATTCCAGAGATATGGTTTCTCATGACTTTTGCCTTCACCGAAAAGCGTTATGAATTTGCAAATATCGAGTAAGTTTAAAAAGAAAAACTAATTGATTCTTGGAATTTGAACCCTTGATCCCCTAGAAAAAAGGCACACGTTCGGCTATAGGTTTCGTAGCTTCAATATTTTATGTTGAGGTTCACTCGTATATCATATACCTACAAGTAAACCTCGGTGCGAAATAAATAGCAAACTGTTGTGTTTAACATTAATATAATTAATTAATTCGTGAAGGTACCAAGTATTAAATAGTTATACTATGTAATAAGTAAGTAAATACGTATACAGTTTTATTATTCCTATATTTCATCATATAAATAGATTTCATGTCAACGAACACCGTCCTCTTGTGTAGATTGATATTTCTGTTATATTAAATACGAGACGTGTAAGGTCTGATAACGAAGTTATGGAAAAGGAATGAAGCCGGTCTCCTGGGAAATGTAATGTCTAGCACATATGTGCCAGAATTGCGATTGCGTCCTTGTGTTGATTCGACTACTTACCAAATACGTTGAATTGTAAGTCTCGTAATGGTTATCTGAATGTATATTTATGTGGTATAATTTAACCGAAGTCTTATCGACTAAAACCTCATTTGACTACCTGATGACGAGAGTACAGAAATACTGCAAGTATCACGTCTACACCCTTATCAGAAATAGCTATCCAAAGCAGTTTCATCTATTGGGGCCTGTATATCAAGACCCCTACCATTACAACGACGCATTGGGAATACCTATGCATGGGCTGCCTTGTGGGATTTCCATGAAGAGCACTGACTCCCGATACTCAAAATCAGGAGATCCAAATCTGGTTGTTAATCTACGGTTTTGAGCAAGCCTTCGTGGTTTCAGAACGCTTTCC
Organism: Morpho helenor; assembly: GCA_029227775.1. Lineage (NCBI taxonomy): Eukaryota > Metazoa > Arthropoda > Insecta > Lepidoptera > Nymphalidae > Morpho > Morpho helenor. The sequence continues at coordinate 5,937,477 of JARGCU010000019.1, read as the reverse complement.
GCAGCCTCCTTTCGCTAAATTGCCTATGTAGATGGAAGCCATCGAATTCCACACCACTTTATTTCCCACCATGGATATTATCCCAGTAGAGAGAAGGAGGTGGGCTCCTTGCTCCTCTACTAGGAAGTAGGCTTATTCGCTGCATCAACAAATCTGGGTACTCAGCGACAGTGTACTATACCGTATCATTTTCTGAACTATACTCATGACACTGAGCTAACGGTTCTAACTGGCAGGTCTGTCTGCGTAACTCTATATATCCGCTAAGTGGATGAAAAATGACTCAAAGTACTGGCAAATTCTTTAAAGAATTAGTTGACTTCCATCGGCTAGAATAAGAAAATACGTTGCACTGGATTATATATCATTTTTATAATCTCAATTGCTATAGTACCTACTCGAGGAATCAAAACCGGGTTGTTTAGCTTTTGAAATTATAAATCGTATCACTAGATCAAGACGCTCGTCGCCTTCGTATTAAACCAGTCAAGGGTAAACTCGTTAGTTTTATGAACTTCCTTTTCTTGTAAGCGTTTAATACAATGGATCTTTGCCAAGTGGTCGTAAATTTTGAATCCGGGTAGATAACGCCTCATGCTTTAAAACTCCTATCACTCGTTATTTATTTTACACGCTGATTTGCTTGCGCGATATCTACAGAATACAAATTATAAAAAAACCTTAAACTTATGGAACATAATTAGCCATAAAAAGCAAATTCTAAAATTGTAGTTTGAATGGTATAAATTTTGTTTATGTTAGGTTTCATCAACAATTTGCATTTAAATACCTATTTTCATTATCACTTGCTATACATATATACAACGTAATGTTTTAAAGAAAAATGTGAATGAATAAAATTAAATTCCTCAACGTTCAAGAATATCGCTGATCGAAATCGCTTTCTGATAAAAAAATGAAAAATGTAGAAAGATGTTCGAATAAGTACTGTTTGCTCACTTGAATTCGACGAACGACTGAGATTCGTTTAACCTTTGAACCTTTAGAAGCGAAGCATAAAAACTATGTAAGTAGGTACTGTTGGTTGTTGGTAAACTATTATGTAGTACCTGAGTAACCGAGCCTTGCTCGGTAATTTTTAAAATGATGTAAAAAAAGTTTAAAAGAAAAATTAATAAATAATAGGGCAGGTGGGGCTCGATCCTGGGGTGCTTAATCGGTTGGCCTCCTCGTGGCGCACCCTGGGCAGGCCCTTGGAATTATGTACGAGTATTCCTTGGACTTGGCGAACGGACCGGTTATGGGTGCTGATTCCATTTGTCCCTCTGGTGTCAGAAGGCAACTAGGATAGGCTGGGAGCTCCGGGGGAATGAGACTCCCAAATGGTTGGCGCGTTCTGTTTCGGCTTAGTCTAAGTCCTGCAGGACACGGCTTTGGCCTCCGTCAGCCAAACCCGTAAGCCCAGTCATGGGAACGGGGGCCTTCGGGTCGCGAGGAAGAAAACCTCTATAAAAAATTACCCGTGGGGGCGGAAACGCCCACGTTGCGCGGCGAGCCGTTCCAGCTGTGTTTTTCATGGCCGGTAGGCTTTTGGCTCTCAAATCGGGAGCCACGTCGGGTGGAAGTAAACCGTAATTCCGCAAGTGAATGCGGAACCGGGGGCCGCTCTTCTTATTTGAGAGGAGAGGGGCCGCGAGGAAGAAAACCTCTCTAAAAAATTACCTGTGGGGGCGGAAACGCCCACGTTGCGCGGCGAGCCGTTCCGGCTGTGTTTTTCATGGCCGGTAGGCTTTTGGCTCTCAAATCGGGAGCCACGTCGGGTGGAAGTAAACCGTAACTCCGCAAGTTAATGCGGAACCGGGGGCCGTTCTTCTCATTTGAGAGGAAGGGGCCGCGAGGAAGAAAACCTCTCTAAAAAATTACCCCAATCCCAAGGTTCAGGGTCCGCCGAGGGGATGAATGGCTGGGGGGAATCCAGTCGTTAGGGCCTTTTACCCAATCCTAAGGTCTAAGCCCGCCGAGAGGATGTATGGCCGGGGGAGTACCCGGTCGATAGGGTTACTATAAAAACACATGGAAAGCAATGGTAATTACAGTAATGACTACCCAGGAGGGTCCCGGTTCTTCCGGGGAATCCCTCACCGTGACTGACAATGTTGGTCACGGTGAGGGACCACCTGGGGGGCAACCACTGCTTCGGAGGAGATAGGAGGGGGTATCGGTGGAATTGAGACCGGCTTGGCTGGTGTTTCCGCTGGTACGTGTCAAGAGTTACGGCGCAATCCTGCGCGTAGTGTGAAGACGGCAGCTGCCGTTCGCAGTGCCAGCTCGGGCTCTGCAAGGAGCCGTAGCAGGACTTCTATCCTGTCAGGGAGCGAGTCTGTGGAGGACGTTTCTGGCTCGAGACTGCGGCGTACAGCGTCAAAGCGACTGAGGTCGGAGTGTGGGAGCGCTCACGATTCAGACGAGGATCTAGGGTCGAAAAAGGTCGATACGAGATCCCATGTCTTGGGTTCCCTAGACGGCCTCCAGGAGGCTCATATGATGTTACAGCGTTGTGAGGTTGAGATGGTAACAAGTGACAATGAGCCGAGTAGCCAGAAAACCAGGCTGGCACCGGCTAAAGTATCGCTGAAGAGCGTTGACACGTCGCGAGCATGCGATGTGTTGGCGCAAAGCGTTGAGGCGATGCGGAAGACGTTGAAGAAATCTAAAAACCTCAAAGGAGATTGTCGAGGTACTCTCAACGACGTCGCCAAAAACGTTGAGGAGGTCGCGCGGGCGCTGTCCGAGCGAACGGAGGCCGAGGAAATCCGCCTCTTGAGAGAGGAAAACAAAAGGTTGGCGGCGGTAATCAACAACTTGTCTATTGAAATAACAACTCTCAAGGAGATGATGGTCACCACCGCCAACAAGGGGTCAGGGAATCAAGGTGCACCTAATGTCAATCCACAGCCGTTTAGGGGCTTGACCATTGAGGAGGAAATGGTCAGGCTCCGTAATATGTTTACGGCAAGATTAGACAGTCTGGAGACGAGGCTTCCTCCAGAGGAAAGACTGCGACCACCTTTAGCGGCAGATAAAAAAAAGGCGACAGCAATGGCGAAGAGGAAAGAGAAAGAAGCGGTGGAAAAAGAGAAGCCTGCAAAAGTCCGAAACACTCCGGAAGCCACCTCCAGCCAGCCGCCGACTAGCCAGTTCTGGAAAAAGATTGTGGTGGTTGACCCTGCACCAGCAGGGCCGAGCAATGTCAAGGGAAAGAAAAAGGCCTCCAAAAAGAGGAAATCCAACATGCAGGCTGAAAAACGTCCTGCACCCAGACCGCTGCCACCAGCCCCCGCTTCAATGAGCGAGGGCTGGAATGTGGTAGCGCGTAGGGGCGCCAAAAAGGGGAAGAAGCTTGCGCCAGCCAACAAAGTAGCGCCGGCAGTTGCCACAACCAAATCGCAGCCGAAACAAGGGGGAAAGAAACTTCAGACCCCGCGTTCGGCTGCTGTTGTGGTGACCCTTGATAAGGAGGCCACCGAAAAGGGCCTCACATACACGGAGGTCCTAGCTCGGGCCCAGCGAGGCATTAATATTGAGGACTTGGGCATCAGTGAGGGCTTGCGTCTCAAAAAGGCTGCCACCGGGGCCCTGATGTTTGAAATTTCCGGGCCCACAAAGATTGAAAAGGCGTCTGCTCTTGCTGATCGCCTTAGGGAATTCTTCCACGACGAGCCGGCGATACGCGTGTCCATGCCCACAAAATGTGTAGAACTGCGTGTTGTGGGTCTGGATGACTCTGCCGTTGAGGAAGACGTTGCCGCCGCGATTGCTCAGGTCAGTGAATGTGCAAAACAAGACATTCAGACCGGCGTGATCCGAAGGACGGGGAACGCGCTGGGCTCTCTCTGGCTCAGGGTCCCTGTCGCGGCAGCGAAAAAGGTGGTGGCAGCTGGTAGACTGCTGGTGGGCTGGGTATCGGCTCGGGTCCAGCTACTCGAGGCTCGCCCACAGCGCTGTTTCAGGTGCCTCGAGAAGGGGCACCTTAGAGCCGAGTGCACGTCGGCTATTGACCGCAGCGGCGAATGTTATCGCTGCGGTCAAAACGGCCACAAGGCCCGATCCTGCTCGGCAGCTCCACATTGTGGAAGCTGCGAACGAGCGGGATTGAAGGCCGACCACCGGGCGGGGAGCGGGCAGTGCAAGGCACCGTCCGCTCCAAAGAGGAGGGGAAGGGGGGGTGATGGCCTGAGGGTCCCCTCGCCACCTGCCGCCGACCCGGCTCAGCCCACCACGAGCCGGGTTATGGGGGATCCAATGGAGGTCGCTAATTGATGGCCTCCATAAGATTCCTCCAGGCGAATATAATGCGCTCCACCAGGGCCCAGGACCTCATTTTCCAGACCCTGGCGGAGCGGATGGTGCACGTGGCTGTGGTCTCCGAACCCCTTTTTATTCCGTCGAGTAAGGAGTGGGTCGGAGACCGCGTAGGGGATGTGGCCATTGCATCCAGGGCTGCAGTTGGCTCCCCAGCCCTGGAGCGTGTGGTGAGGGGACGCGGGTACGTCTCCGCCAAGATTGGGGACGTATCCGTCATCGGGGCGTACTTCTCACCTAATAGACCGTTCTCCGACTTCGAGCTCTTCATGACTGAAGTCGGAGACTTGGTGCATAGGTTACGCCCCGGTAAGGTGGTTCTGGCCGGAGACCTCAACGCGAAATCCGCCGCATGGGGGTCTCCGGTCACGAACGTTAGGGGGAGATTCCTGGAGGGTTGGTTGGCCTCAGCTGGGATGGTCGTCATGAACCGAGGGACGGCTGACACATGCGTGCGATGGAATGGCGGTTCCAAAGTCGACGTTACCTTTGTCGACGCCGCCATGTCACCATGTGTCAGGAACTGGGAGGTAATGGTGGGTGTGGAGTCACTCTCGGACCATCGTTATATATGGTTCGAGGTGGCCGCACGCCATGCTCCCATTTTCCCTCGGTCGGGAAGAGATGATGGCCCTCGGTGGTCCGTCAGGAAAATGGATCCCGAGTTCCTCGTCGAGGCCGCAATCGTCCAGGCGTGGGCCGCTGGGTCCACGGGTGGGGAGGTTGCCGCGGAGGTCGAGGACCTCCAGCGGCGGATGTCGCTCATCTGCGACGCCAGCATGCCGAGGGTGCGAAGCACAGGGCCGGCGTGCGGTGTGTACTGGTGGTCAGAGGAGCTAGCGCAGCTGCGTGATCAGTGCGTAGCCGTGCGCCGCCAGTACACTCGGTGCAGGCGTCGTAGACGACGCGACATCGAGGAGGAGAGGCGCCGTTACGAGGCTTATCGGGCTGTCCGCACCTCGTTGCGAACGGCAATCGCCGAGGCCAAGAACAGGGCCCACAGGGAGATGGCCGAAGAGCTCTGTCGGGATCCGTGGGGGAGGCCGTACAAAGCGGCGCGGGGGAAGCTTCGTGCCCGTGCCCCCCCTCTCACTGTGAGCCTTCGGCCGGATTTCCTGGAATCCGTTGTGGAAGCCCTGTTCCCGCAGGGAGCTGAGGTGGAGCCGCCTCGTATGGCGCCTCTCGAAGAGGAGGAGAGCACTGTGTTAGGCGCGCCGGGGGTGTTGGAGTGGGAGTTAGCCGGGGCGGTGAGTCGCATGAAGGCGAAAAACACCGCTCCTGGCCCCGACGGCATCCCTGGGCGCGCCTGGTCTTTTGCCCTGGGTCCGTTGGAGTCTGGACTCAGGGCGACGTTCAGTGCCTGCCTAGAGCAGGGCCTCTTTCCCCGTAGGTGGAAGACGGGGAGACTAGTCCTGCTCAGGAAGGAGGGAAGACCGGCCGATACACCCTCTGCGTATCGGCCCATTGTCTTGCTGGACGAGGCGGGGAAGCTGCTCGAACGCATAATAGCTTCCCGCATAGTCCAGCACCTCCAAGAGGTAGGGCCCGACCTCAGTCCCCTCCAGTGCGGATTCCGCCAGGGCAAGTCCACCCTCGACTGTATTGAGGGTGTCAGACTTCTGGTGGAGGAGGCGACAACCCGGCGCGAGGTGGTGTTAGCGGTGTCGTTGGACATCGCTAACGCATTCAACACCTTGCCCTGGGGAGTGATCAGAGAGGCCCTACGCTTTCACCGCATCCCCATGTACCTACAGCGCGTTGTCGGTAATTACCTGGCAGACCGCGCTGTCAGGTACCCGACGGCTGGGGGTGGGTGGAAAGAGCGGAGGATGTCGTGCGGTGTTCCACAGGGTTCGGTTCTTGGCCCCCTCCTGTGGAACATCGGCTACGACTGGGTGCTGCGCGGGCAAATGCTCCCGGGGGTGCGTCTGTTTTGTTACGCAGACGACACCCTCGTGACTGCCCATGCGAGCACCCACCGGGAATCCCGAGTGCTGGCGACCGCGGCCACCGCTCATGTCGTGGCCCGTATTCGCCGGCTAGGACTGGGGGTGGCCTTGGAGAAATCCGAGGCCATTTGCTTCCACAGGCCTCGGATGGCGCCCCCAGTGGGCTCCCGGTTGGTGGTGGGCGGGACGTCCATCGAAATCTCGGGTACATTACAGTACCTGGGATTGCTTCTCGACAGCCGATGGACGTTCGAGGCCCACTTCCGGCGGCTCGCTCCCAGACTAACGGCGACCGCCGGAGCCCTGAGCAGGCTCCTCCCGAATTTGGGGGGGCCGAATGCAGGCTGCCGGCGCCTATACGCCGGAGTGGTCCGGTCGATGGCCCTATACGGCGCTCCCATATGGGCGGAGCGGCTGACTGCCAGGTCCCTGCCTCTGCTGCGTAGAGCGCAGAGGATCATGGCGGTCAGACTTGTGCGGGGCTACCGGACCATCTCCGGTGAGGCGGCCTGCGCCTTGGCCGGGTCCCCTCCATGGGACCTAGAGGCCAAGGTGCTAGCTCAGGCCTACCGCCGTAGAGTCGAAGCCCGTTCATCGGGGGGAGACTCAGCGGTGGTAGAGGTGGAGTGGCGGAGGGCAGCTCAGGAGGAGCTCCTCCGCCAATGGAGGCGGCGGCTGGAATCGCCCAGTGCAGGATTCTGGACGATTTCGGCCATCCAGCCCATTCTTCAGGGCTGGGTCGCCAGGAGGCATGGGGTCCTCACCTTCCGCCTTACGCAGGTGCTTTCCGGACATGGTTGTTTCGGGTGGTATCTGTGGAGGGTGGCCCAGCGCGAAGCGACTGGTGAGTGCCACGAGTGCGGCGCCGACTTTGACACGGCGCTGCACACGCTCGCAGACTGTCCAGCTTGGGCGGTCCAGCGGGCGCAACTCGTGGCACAGGTGGGGCACGATCTCTCCCTGCCCACCGTGGTTCGTGCCATGGTGGACAGGGAGCGATCGTGGGCAGCGATGGCCTCCTTCTGCGAGGACGTTATCTCGCGGAAGGAGGCGGCGGGACGGATCCGGGAAGTCGAGTCCTTGGATCCGATCCGCCGCAGGCGAGCGGGGCGCAGGCGACTCGCCGAAGTCCGTCGCATGCCGCCCTAACGGGGACCTCCGAGCGGTCCGAACGGGGCATCGGACGCTCGCTGGAGTTAGGTCCCCAAGGCGGTCGATGCATCTGGTGCTCCCGATGCATCGTCCAGCGGAGGGAGGGGCCACTTTTAGAGAGGCCCCGACCCAGAGGTGGCGCACTCTGGGGTACAGAGTTGCTGCTGGCGGGGTTGGGGGTAATGTCTTCATAGGTACCCCATCGCCGCCACCAGCAGCGTGGAGCACACAGGTTGTTTTAGTCGGTGCGAGTCCGACATAACCGTCGCCTGCCCCCGTTGGGCGGCGGTACCCATAAGGGGTTTTTTCCTGTTCGAAAAAAAAAAAAAAAGGTGGGGCTCGATCCTAGGTATTTTCACCTCTCTGGACCGCCTGTTCTCCAAGTGAACTACCATGACTTTACGTTTCATAGGAAAATCGTTGGAGCCGTTTCCGAGATTGCGAATATATATATGTGTATATAAATATAAATATATATACAAGATTAACTCATTTAAATATTAAAGATGATATGCTAAGGTGAATAATGAAAGTACTTAATTTTAAAGTTAACACAAAAGTTGTTTATGTAATAATTATTACTTTTAATTATCTTAGGGTAACTTTTTTTTTGCTAACGACCATACTATTGTAATTGAAAATTTTATCCTACTTGTTGATTTTTTTATTATATTATTAACATTTTAAGATCGTAGAGATTGTGGTATTGAGTGTGTGTAATGCTTGTGTGGAGTGTTGCTGGTGGTGGCGTTTTCGTGATACGTGTCGTGGCTCGTCCTGCATGTATAAGGTATATGAATGGTGCCTGCCTCATACACTTAGCATTACATAGATTCTCTTAACAAACGTGGATTATAGCAAAATAATTCTATTCTAACTTCTTATTAATATCTGTTAAAAAGTAATAATGTTAAATAACATAATTGTAGAAATGTTTGAAGAGGAGTTTTAAGATCGGCTAGGGTTGCCTACTTTTTTAAATCTCGGTAACAAAAGTATTACTTACTTTAATGTAATGGTTTTTAATCCATTGTAGTAGTACATCTTCGAAATGAAAATGTAAAATATTTTTAAAACGAAACAAATAATATGGGTCAACCTTCTTTGGAAAAATGAAAAGAATGGAAATTGTCATAAAACATTTGTGTTTAATTTAAAAAAAAATTGCGCAGCGCTTACCTGTATTCATTTTAGGTAACAAATCGATAAAGTTTGTTGAGGTTTATCTTTTATTTTTCAACTAGTATTCGTATGCTACAATTTGTTTTTTGTAGCATTTTTTTTACATGCATCGAATGCATATATGTATTTAAAATAATACATTCGAGATTGATACATACATATCCATCCGTGTGGTATTCGGCTGAATAGAATATACCATCGTCATTTCTTACCGAGGTGTCGTAAAAAACGACTAAGGTTAGTTAACCCACCGTGTGGTATCCGGTTGAGTAGAATAGACCACCCTCTTTCATACCGTGGTGTCGTAAATTACGACTAAGGTAAATTGACGTCAGGCAGGCGGCTGGTCGTAAAATACGTAGCCAAATCATGTGACAACATGTTTATAACATGTTGTTCCGAACCCGCTTAGAGTGAGATAAAGGCAGGAGGATGTTGATACCTATTTTCAATAAATGAAATGCGATTGGATGCTCTATACTAATAGTATAAAGAGGAAAAATTTGTATGTATGTTTGTAATGTTTTCACATAAAAACTACTTGACTGATTTCAAAAATTCATTCACTAAAGCTACATTTTACTTAACACCAACTTAGGCTATATTACATTTAAAAATAGGGATAACAATTTTATAAGGTGTAAAAAATTAGTCATAAAAATCTGTCATCGCATGCGCTGCGGAAACTATTGGTGATTTAACATAAATAAATCTATAGTCCGACTTATTAAACTTTCCACTGCCATGAGATCGGTATATACGCGGGTGAAACCGCGGGATATTACTAGTAATATATAAAACGTTTCATTAATTATACCCTTCTTGAGTAAGATGACCTATACCGAGTGATAAAATAAAACTTATAAATTATCAGCTTTAATCAAGCGATGTAGTTCACATTTTTAGTTAGTTTTTTTTTACTATTTTATTTTTAAGACGGGAAACAAAACACCCTAACACGGTTCAAGTGGCAACCCTAAATGTCATCACAATAAAGCGAAATGTTCCGTAAATAAAGGGTATATTTTTCGCATCCCTTTTTACCATACATTTTTTGCTGCATAACACGATCCATTAAGCTGTCGTGTTGTGTATCTCGTTTATCACTGTCATTAATCTTAGTAATTACACACAGCTTATGAGACGTATATTAAATAGGACAAAAGAAATCCGGGCTAATTTACACAATTGCACACTCATCGTTGCGCTAATATGGAGTGTTTTTTTGGCAATTTCTTATAATTTTGCTATATTATATTACTAGAAAACGTATTTATTCGGCCCGCGTGGAAAGATGAATACCGTAATATAGTATTTTGATAACCATAAAAATAGTTAAACTGGTTTAACCTTAAAAGCTAGATATATACTGTCACGGACTTTTATTTAGAACTTTTAGAGGAGAACAATTTTGTAATACATGATTTTTGAATAACTTTCACCATTTATATACCGTACGCAAGAAAAGCTTTAAATTTTGCCGTTCTCGCAATATTTTTTATTGCTGCTCCTCTCCTATTCATTTTAGCGCGATGTGTATAGCCTACCTCGGTTTTTTTCAAATCGGTCCAATAGTTCCTGCGATTAGCGCAATCAAATAATCAAAGAAACAAACAAATAAACTCTTCAGCTTTATATATTAGTATAGATTAAGTATAAATATAGATTGTTTGAAGGTGGCGGTAATATATGCCCCTTGACTTCCTGCATATTTTTAACTCGCTTCATCTCGTAGCTTCCCCTAGACTTCTTCAAATCTCTACTCTAGAATTTTGATTTTAAATTTTAATTTCTAGGCGCAATTCTAGCTTGTGATATGCGCGTAACGTATGTTTCATAGACTTCTGTATTTATCTTTTATCTATAGGTTCATTTTATTTTGGTAATAACCAAACTGAGATGGTCGCTATAACATATTTCGTAATTTTCTTCTTATTGTATTTAATCTAGAGAGGAGGGATTAGATTTGGTTTTTTCGGTATGTAGTAATTATTTATTTGAGTTACGGAACTGTTAAAGTTAAGAATAAGTGAAGATTTTGCCTTTTAAATGTTGAATTTAATGCCATGTGCTCAAAATAAAAAGGCGGTAGGTGAGTAGAATAGACCACCCTCTTGACGTTAGGCAGGCGGCGTCGTTAGAATTCGTAGCCAAATCATGTGACAACATGTTTATAACATGTTCTGCCGAACCCACATAGAGTAGGGCAGGAAGATGATGACGTGAAGTGCTCAAATTAAAAAGGCGGTAGTATAAGAATGAAACGAAGCATATTTTATTCCAATAAAACAAGGGATTCTTCATATTTTTTTATATGTTCGATTAATAAAAAAAATCTTATATTTGGCGTGTATATCCGTGGAAAATTAGTAGTCGTACCGTAATGATTTGGGCTTTAGCATTGATTTTCTAAGTTTACGCCATAATGGCTGACCCTCAAGCCGTAACAAGCAAAAATAAACTTTACGATTATACTGTCTTGTTATCGTACAACTGAACTCTCAAAGCCTTAACCATAAAATTTACACTGATATATATTTATTTAGAATGAATCTCATTTTTTCTTTGTTCGTTTTTCGCCATCGCTTTTGGAAATTTCAAGATAAAATTTAGTGTTCTTACTTCTTACATGGAAAATGTAGTCACTACAGAGTGTTTATTCTGTTGGTTTTTGATCTTTTAATTCTTCTCTTATTCTACTTGGTTTTTTCATATTTCTATTTGGCATTTATTCAACATGCCAAATATATTAAATATTTAATTTTATTCTGAAAGATATGATTCTGTTGACCTCCTTATAAAGTTATATTTAGAGAAGAAACGTCTATAGAAAAGATCTATGGCCATCAAAGAAAGTCCAATTAAGATGATTTAGTTTAGTGATAATAGAAAAAAAATATCTTTCATTAAAATGGTTGTTTGCGATTTACCTAAGCTCATGGTGTCAGCCTGCAGAGGACCTTCGGGGGTTTTGAACGGGGTTTATCGGACGCCTAGCTTATGGATCCCGATACACCTGAAGGAAATGAAGCACACATGTCGTTTTAGTCGGTACAAATCCGACATAACCACCTCCTGTTATGGCGTCTGCTATGTCGGGCGGCAGTACTCGTAAGGGGTTTTTGCCTGTATTAAAAATTCTGACGACGGTTAGTTCTTCTGACGACGGTTAGCAGTGGCTTGTTGCCACCATTCCGTCGTCATAATGACTGATCAAGGTCATACCATCAGCCCTCCACTACACGTCCCTAAGCCGTGGTCCGGCCTCACAGGAGGCACCCTTAGTACGACGTTCCCCGACGCTAGTAGAGCTTCTGCGCTCTACTCACCGCATTTCGCAACCTCGACGATGCTTCTGCGCTCGCCCGTCCTGCCCGGTGACGCTGTAAAAGCCGTTAGGGCTAACAGCATACAGTCAATTCGAAAAAAAATGTATTAAAAAGGCGCCAGTTTAATGAAAAGATTAGCACGAAGAAAGATGTTATATACCTAACAGTGATAATATTAGTGGAGTCACAAAAATAAGCTACGTGGTTGTGTACTATAAAATGGGTATTTAAGCTTGTAAACGTATAATTTGCAAAGTTTAAAGTAGTTGGCTCCACGGCCGCAGTTTAGGAAGCCTAAAGTTGTTGAGTTGTTAGTATGTAGTATGTGGTTCTGAAGTTTATAAATTCTGCAAACTTTAGTATTTAGCGAAAATTGGCTTATGTTTGTATTGAGTACTTTATATAATGTACCTGGGTAACCGTAACGATTTTTTTTACTACCTAGAATAATTTTTCTTCCCTAAAACCTCCTACATACTGAATTTCAGAAAAATCGTTAGAGCCATTTCCGAGATTTCGAAAATATATATATACATACAAGATTAACTCATTTAAATATTAAAGATAAATATATATATTGAACAAATATATAACAAAAGGTCAATGGCCTAGTCCACTCCTTGGCTTACCATACCCTGTTGCTTATTGCTTATTTTGGTTACGTCACAATGGTTACTTGCATGGTTAGGTGTATGATAAATTGTAAAAGTTTTTGAAATGTACGAAAGTGTATTTTTGTATTTAGAACCCACAATTCCTCCTCCTTTAGTCGCGTGCTCACTGCTGAGCATCGTGATGATCCCAATCTCGTCTATTTTGGATTAGCTGCCTCCATTTTTCCCGGTCAACAGCACCGTGCATAGCCACGCTCAGTTTGATGTCCAGATGTTCAGACACCTGATCCGTCCATCGTTTAGGGCTCCGACCCCTGGATATCTTTCCGTCTACCTTCCCAGTGACCATGAGCTTCTCAAGGTTATCGCTAGGTTTTCTGGCAATATGTCCAAAGTATTGGAGTATTCTTTGGAGACATATGCTTGAGAGTCTCTGTTTCACCTTCAGCTCACTAAGAATGGAGACGTTAGTTCTGAAGGCTGTCCAGGGGATACGCAGCCTGCGCCGCCAGCAAGACATTTCAAACGCATCAATTCTTTCTTTTAGAACCCACAATTAGACTGTAGAATATATTTAAAAATAAAGTTGTTGATATGACAAAGAGAAAAAAAACGTGAAAGACAAGGGCAGCGAATACGAATGAGTGTGCCATAAATCTGGAGTTATGAGCCGAGGATTTGAATTATGGCGTTTTAGTATTACTTCATTTTTGGGGATATCTGTCGTCGGAAAATCATAAAAAATCAAATAATTCTTGTATGGGTAGCAGTTTGTCTTTGAGAGAATTACTTTTTAACGGAACTACCTTGTCTTATACTAGCTGTAGCAGCAGCTTCGCCCGAATGGAAATCAGTGTGTCATTTTTTTTTCCGAATGAAAATTTTGAACATTAAAGTAGTTATCGTAAGTTACAGTTATGTAAGAGATTTTTGAACATCTTTCACCGTTTTCGGGATATTTTTTATTGCTGCTACTCTCCTATTCTACTTAGCGTGATGTTGTATAATCTATAGCCTTCCTCGATAAATGGACTATCTTACACTAAAAGAATTTTTCAAATCGGTCTAATAGCGTCTGAGATTAGCGCGTTCAAACAATTAAACAAACAAACTCTTCAGCTTTTTATATTAGTATAGATATATCTTAACAGTAGAACCTTTAGCGGCCTCCTACTAGGATAAAAACTAAGTCATTATTTTTAGAAAATACAACGCCTCAAATTTATCAATTAGATATAGGTAAGGTGTATTAGCTGTATGCATGAGTTCAGAAACTTAAATGACGTAATAACTGTATACAATTCATGATCCAATTATTTAATAGAAGAATATTGTGACTAAACCTATTTAACACGGAGTATGATACAAGTCTATGTCACTATGTGAATGAATTCTAGTGTGGTTGGTTCAAGTTTTTTAAAAGGGAAAAGAGTTATTTGCACAAAAGCGATTTGTAAATAGGCTATAACTTTCCTTTTTCTATGTTACCTACATGTACATGAATGTTTTTAGTTACATAAAAAAAAACAAAAGCACGTACACGCAATAAATTCTCGATGGTTTGATGTTCACGACTCCATTAATGTCACACCAAACGATAACGAAGGTATATTACATGTTATGGGATATTATTATACATTGATGATTCAATATTTTTCGAAAAATAGGTAGTATAGTTTTAAAAATATTGTTACATTATTTAGTTCCTTAGAGTTAGCTTTTTGGATATGTTTTCGCTGCTACGTTGTAAATAACGCGAAAAAGGACTATGCTGTTTAAAAGTGACTACTCTGTAGCTTTGTGTCTGATAAACTTGGATATTGTGCCAAAAGTTACTTTGATCTTTCGATATGGAATTCATTATTTATCACTTTTCGACGTATCTGAGAAACTGAGCATTTCTGTTGTGATAAACGATTGCAATAACCTCTTTTCGCTCAATGTTGTAAGAATACTTTTTGTCTAGGTAGTCTTAGGGGTGTATTTTACTTTCTTTTATTCCATTTGGTTTAATAAATAAAAAGGATTTACGCAGGAAAAACTTCGTGAAACACTGGTTTCCATGCGGACGAATTCAGCTGAAGGATATTATAGATTGGATAATGTAAACTTTATTTAAGCAAATTAATATTTTCAATTAGTGTATGTTGAAACCATGAGAATAATAATAAAATTAATAAGAAAGAACGCAATTAAAAATAATTTATTAATTATTACAGAGTAGAATTTAACTTAAAACAGAGATCTACAAATTTTAGTAAAAAAGAGGGTGCAGATTATTAGTCTGTAATAATGTAATAAGAAAAATGTAATATAAGACATGTATTATGGATTATAATACTCGTCGAAACTTCCCCTATTAAAGTTGAACTCCGTGAGTCAGAGATCGATACTAATTCTAAATGCAGCGAGAGCTCTTCACTTTAGAGCTTGGTCGGCCATTTGTATACTTGAGATTGTGCTTGTTACTGCCATATTAGAATTTATAATAAATATGGTTGATTCTAAGAAAAAATATCTTTATAACGAGTTAGACTTGAAAGCTGTGGTAGCCCAGCGGTAACACCGTGCGACTCTTTCTAGGAGGTCACGGGTTCAAACCCGGGCAGACATCAATGAGTTTTTCTGTTAAAACTTATGTGTCTAATTGATAATTGCAATTTATCACACGCTTTTCGGTGAAGGAAAACATCGTGAGGAAACCTGCATATCTCTAAAGAATTCTGGAGATATGTGTAACCTACCAATCCGCATTGGAGCAGCGTGGTAGGTCTAAGCTCCAAACCTTCTCTCCTAAAACGGTGAGAAGAGGCCTATTCTCAGCAGTGGGATAGTAACAGGCCGCTACATACATACATACGAGTTAGACTTGTAACGGTTTCCTTCTCACCCACAACTATTCATCTCCAAATTTATAATATTAATATAAAACATATAAGTAGAATGAGGCTAGAGCGCTCGCGCTCTACCTCCTAAATACGTAAAACAAGCGCTAGAGCTCCAGCACTTTAAAATATAATTGGCTCGTGATTCGTCTAGTTGGTTAGGACCCATGTAACGTTGTGTATGTAATAACTCAAATCCTTTTAGAGCGTCAGAGACCACAGATTCATCAGATTGGTGGCGTAAAGCAAGCTTAAATTAATATAATTTATTTGTTTTAAAATAAGTGCACGATACATGAACAGGTTATTTATTCAATACATATGTTAATTACACGAACAGATTCCTATAAGTCCTATAGATACATATTCATTGCACGAACAGGTTCCAATTATAGCTAATACACGAACGGGTTACTATAAAATTTAGTAAAAAATGCGAGACATTCAGAAGGTTGAATGTCTCTTATGTTATTACTTCATAGACTTAGCCATCAGAAAGGGTTTTAGTTTATATATATTATAATTACTATAATATTTGTTTGCCATTAACACGGGACGTAAAACTATGTCAATATAAGCGGAATAAGACTTTTCAAAGCCAAACAGAAGGGTCGCTCGATCGTTAGATCGTACTTTAAACCATCCCGAATGGGAAGTTCTAAGATATTAATATTTAAATTGGAAATGTTATAGCCAACAGAAAGATCACTCACTCGATCTTAATACCTAGCCTTAAACAACTCCGTAGAGAAGTTTAGCGATGTGGTATACCTCTCCCATCTATTACATTCTTCCGATTTGGAAAAATATAAAGGGAGCGGTATAGTCAGTAGCTCCGCACCCGCTACCAACGGTGAGCTCCGTCCATAGGATATGAGCCCCCCCCCGTAGGGTTAGGGTTTGCAATTTATAGTGTGCCTGCGCCCTCGAGCCAGGTTATTTATATTATGTTGTATAAACACCCGTCAATGCTCTTAAAGAGATTTAGGGTAATTAAATAAGGACCGTAGTCCAAGATTAGACACAAGTGCCGGATGTAGTGCTAGGACCTAAGTCCAAATATCATTTCAGCCGTAGCTGTGAGTTGGCGTTAGCCATAATTGTGTCGATGAGGCACAAAGCCTTGTTTGTTGATATAAATATCCAATTCTTATAATAAGACAGCGCATCTTGCCAATAGCAAGCATTTCAAGCGGTGCGTGCCGCATTTGTTGTTGTAACCACATATAGTGGAAAATATAATAGCATAAAGCTAATACTGTACATGACTCCTCGGATATCACATAACAGTAAAGTTGTAGTCGTTGCTACCACACGTAGTGGCAGATATCGTTGGTTTGCATATGACTCCGCAAAGATCATATAATAGCAGGTTTTGTGTTTCTTCTTTCCACGCGTAGTGGCAAATGTTTACTCCGAAGAGTTAAGAACGCAAAGCGCTCGCATTATGTGTTGATAATTCAATAATATATGTTTGTTGTGCTAGCACTATTGTGCTAAATATGTAAGTTTATAACGTGATGTGTCCATCACTAACGCACGCCTTCAATGCGTCCTTTTGGCTGATTCCACGATCGGCATATAAGAATTAGTTATCTATATAGTTGTTACGCGTAGCAAGCTACGTAAGATAGAGTTTTGGGCAGGCAACACTTTCTAACGCTAGTCCGCAATCTTGTTAATAAAGACCCGACCAGCGGCCCTACGACATGCTATAATGTCGTTTGTGTATAGCTATGGGGAAGCCCTGAGAAGGACTGTGACACGGCTAGTGCAGGTTTACCCCGCAAGACTCCGTGCGGTGAACAGTTTACTTTTAGAGTCCTAGGCGTCCAAAGATCAAACAAGGCTACACAGTAAAGATCGAAGATCAATACCGGCCTAAAATCCAATCCGTATCACCCAAAACTCACCAAGTAGCTCTGGCTGCTCTGTACCAAGACGGAAACCCATCCTGATATTCACAGCCTGGAGCAGATCGAGGCGAGGCTACACTACAACAACCGAAATCATTGCAGGCCTGAAACCATCGATCCGACACCAGTACTCACCAGACTGTTCGGTATAGCGCCCAGCACCACTCAGCGAAGTCACCCTCACCAAGTTATACTCAGGCACTATATCGTTCGAGAATAATAATAAATAATTTGTCACATGTAATGAAATTACATTTTATTTGTTTAGTGAGCTAGGAGACCGAAGTCCCTCAAGACCGAAGTCTCTCACCACACCGTTATGCCAAGCCGAAGCTTAACCATTTCACACTATAAAGTGTTTGAGAATAATATATAATTTGTCACATGTAATGAAATTACATTTTATTAGTGAGCTAATAGACCGAAGTCTCTCACTGCACAGTTAAGACAAGCCGAAGCTTTGAACAATGGTTCAGGAATCATAGCGCTACCATGTATCGCCCCAAGTACATGTAAACGTAAGCCTTCGGCTTGCGGTACTAGGCCGCGATCGCTCCCGGCATCGTCTGCCAGACTCCCGCCACCTATGCCAGACTGCCGGCGTGACGTTCGGCGCTAAGCGTGAAAAATTCAAAATGTATGGGAAAATTTTGATAAAAATATTTTAATGAAAAATCTACATATATGTAATGAGTATCAAATACTCATTACGAAAAACCATATTAAATGACAAACAAATATTTTTATTTATATACCTTCCTTAACATACTACCAATCCAGTACATAACTCTACCAATATATGCATGTAAGGTCGGGATCGTCACACGCTTCAGTACGTAACTCTACCAATATATGCAAGTAAGGCCGAGATCGTCACAGACTTTAGAGAATATATATTAAAGAGAGCTTATATTAAGTGATTGATACGTAAATGTTCAGTTATTACATTTGCAACCCGTAATACGATAAAATTAAATTCATATACCGATACTACAAAGATTTAGGTACTTTATCTGATCTAGTCAGTTGATTACATACGTAGTTATTTGCAATTTCCGGTAGCTTAAACTCTATGTTGGTTTATAAGACGTTAAATGTACTTATCATACGAGTATGTTGTATAGTTCTCGCAGAAGACCTAGGCACTGCCTTAGACATGGGAGCGGCAGAAACTTTGGCGCAAACACGTCAGTGTAATTAATTAATTTTGTTATTTACATTTTTGATATTATTATTAAAAATCCTATCTACACATTTTATATAATGACATACTATGTTTCGAGTTATCTTGAAATCAAGACAATTTCTAAATATTTAATTATAATATGTAATATAATAAGTAATCATCATCTTCCTGCCCTTATCCCACTCTAAGTGGGGTTGGCACAACATGTTATAAACATGTTGTCACATGATTTGGCTACGTATTTTACGACCGGTTGCCTGCCTGAAATCAACTTACGTATAGTCGTAATAGTCGTATTTTACGACACCTCGGTAAGAAATGAGGGTGGTACTATTCTATTCAGCCGGATACCACACACAATATAACAATTAATAAGTAATATTTTCGTCTTGCTCTCTCTAACCGCGTGCAAAGCAGTGAATAATATTGCGGATTTCTTTTTTGTCGCCTATATCTAAGGAGATATATTTATAGTAGTCTATGAATCGGTTATGGTGTTAAATTGTGAGAGATTCTGGTAAATGATAATACTATGTTAAATGTATAAAATGTAAATAATGTCGTTAAGTCAATGAGAAAAAAATTTAAAACATTCTCAGTGACAAATCACCTAGTAACGTTAACCTCCGAAATTTAGAGGTCGTATTCAATTTATATATTGTTTCCATATTTAAATTTCTCCGTAACTATCTATGTTTAAATGAGTTAATCTTGTATGTATATATTCGGAATCGGATTCTTCGAATTTTCAAAGTTTCGGAATCTCGGAAACGGCTCCAACGATTTTCGTGAAATCACCAATTAGGGGGGGGGGAGAGAAATATCGATTCTTCTAGGTTTTATTAAAAAAACTCGTTTTATCCCTATTTTGGGCACTATATTTGAGCCGTGACAGCCTAATGATAACGTGCGAACCTATAAAGTTCAAACCCTGGGATGGATTCCCACGTGTCACCTAGCGTTTTTTTTTTATTGCATTATTTTATATCTTTTTATGCTCGGTTACCCGGGTCTCGGGTACTAGTAATAATATTAGACATTAATTTCAGACAATAAGCTTTTCTTTAAGTTTACATTATTATTTAATAAGATTTCAATATTCCTATACATTTCTCAAATGAAAAAAAAAATCAGAATACTTTTGCCTCATTTCTATTTCAAGCGGAGTATTTTATTTCCTTTCATATCTCAAGATATTTGAAACGAAATTAAATTAAGAACGCGACTAGATTGGCAGATTGCGAGTTCATTTGTATGAAATGATATACATTTACATAATCATATACGTATATTTAATTACATAGAATTATATACATTTAAAATAGAAAATACAATAAAATAAATTAAAATAACATATAATTGGATAGAATAATAAAATAAAAATTATATTTTATTTATAGCATTTACTTAGCTTCTATCTCGTATATCGTAGATTGAATTTGATGCAATGATCTGTAAATGACTCGGCTACCATTAGCCGAGTCGTTTGGTAGCTACAAATGTTCTGGCTTCGAACTCGTAACTATTGATAGATAGATAGAAATTCTATATTGTACCAAAAAAGCAACCAAAATTTAGAACAAAGCGTGTTAAAGTAGCCTTATTGCTTAAAGCGAACTCTTCTAGAAAACCTTCGGAGAAAGAAGTTTTTGTTAAATAAAATATGTAGTGCATCAGAAAACTATATGAGATTGCTGAGTATTGCGGACGAATGGTAACTGCATGATTAATATTTAATACCTTAGACTTTCGGTCAATGCACATTGCGGTTGGTGAGCATTTTCGCCTTTTCAATACTAGAAAGATTTGATATTTTAACATATTCTATATTCAAGGAT
Organism: Morpho helenor; assembly: GCA_029227775.1. Taxonomy (NCBI): domain Eukaryota; kingdom Metazoa; phylum Arthropoda; class Insecta; order Lepidoptera; family Nymphalidae; genus Morpho; species Morpho helenor. Next base: position 5,917,103 of record JARGCU010000019.1, on the reverse strand, counting down.
TCCTGAATATTTGAGAACTAGTTTTTTGCTACTCAATAAATTAATAGAGATCTCAGAAGTTGCACAATGTAATCGATATCGTTTGAACATCCCACGAAAATCGAATATACTCGTATCTCACGTCCTTCGTTTACGGTTAAGTTTTGGCTTCCTTAGACGCTCCATGTAACCCGATAATTGCATTAACTGTTGTTAGAGAATAAAGTGCCATTAGTATGAGGAGTACAGTACAATCACTGTCTGAATATATAAATAACCTAAGTTATCTTTGTAATTCAATTACACACTTTTTGGTATCAAGATAATTTTTTATACTGATAATTGATGGCACATAGAGAAATAATAGACAATTATTCTAAGCAAAAAAAGTCGCCGGAACCGGGAATATGTGTTTGAAAAACATTTGTAGTTATATTATACCGGAAAAGGAATTCGTAATCTAATTCTTTTAAAAAGCAGGGATTACAATATTAAAGCCAATCTCTTTCTGAACGTAGTACTTTTCTCTGTCCTTCTTGTTCACATACAAAATAATGTTTGATGTCAATTTTTATTCGATCCCTGGACTTAATTCTATGATGATACCGTGATGATACTTAAAGGTATCTATTAAGTAAGCTATTGACTATTTTTCTTTTATTACAAGTATAACGAATTACGAACAAGAGATTCGTAAATTGCAGTGATTTGTACAAAGAATTTCAATACACTGCGATTTCGTTGCAATTTCACAATCACATTGAAAATATTCGAAAGTTAGCGGAAACCAATAGCGTTTACGTAAATTCCAGACTTGAATTTATATAGAAAATTTTAAAGTCAGATAAAATATATTGCTGCTGCACAATATAAATTGAACTATCCGTTCAAAGCACTCTGATGGAATATGTTTGTATATACAAATTGACATTAAATGAATCCCTTAATATTTTTTAGAAAAATGAGGTTTTTTTCCCAAATTTCAGTGTTACCCTGCATGAGATCCTGTATAGCACTGGCGAGACCTAACGAGTGACGAGTATAAAAAGCGACGATATTTCTCCTTTATTCTTATTCAATAAATAAAAAGCAGTTTTCCCAGAGTCAACCCATTTACTCTTTTCGCAACAACTCAAAGAATGACACATAAAAATATGACAGCCACAATGCTTTTTCATATTAATCGCCAACTCTATGAAGGAGGTTGTATTACAAACATGTTGTAACAGTCGACCATCCTGACAACATTTGCGACCCCGCAAATCTCATAAGCTGACTTCTGGGAATTAATCTACCACCGATTCGGAATGCTGATTGTACTGAGAAGAATCGGCAAGAAACTCAGTACTTGCTCTTTTAATCTGTAAAAGAAAACCGCACATGCCATGACATGACAGGACTACGCTCACGCTTTATGCTCAACTCTAAGCTCACGCTTTATGCTCAACTCTTTAAGCTCAACTCCTCAACTCCTTAAGCTTTTCGCACCATAAGCATTTCGCACCTCAAGCTCACCCTCAATCACTGTCATGGCATAACACAGCTCAATTAGTGGCAACCAACTCAGCAGATACACACGTAAACAGACTCGCAAATGATAACGCTCAAAGAACAATCACCACTTCTAGGCAGAGCCTAGCTGACAGTCGTTGCAGATGTCCACAGTCTAGAAAACAATAGTTACAACTGGAAAGATCCAGAGAAAAATCGTCATTCTAGCTGACAGTTTCATCGAACAAAAGTCACGGGCGCGTCTAAGGCCTCACATAGCACATCGTCACGTTGATCTTACGGAGTAAATTAACCGAATACCAATTACCATCATTAATCTCTCCAATAAAAACTCCATTTTTTATTCCATAGCATCGCATATCGCAACTATCTCTCAAATTATACGAAATTCGCACTCTCCGTGTTGTCTCAAGATATTGATCGTCATTTGTCTTTTCTTTAAAACTCTTTCAATTTCCAGGTATACCTTTTGTCCACTCTATTTGTGAGTTTAGGTTACATCCCCTTCTGAATATAAAAAGCGACGATATTTCTCCTTTATTCTTATTCAATAAATAAAAAGCAGTTTTCCCAGAGTCAACCCATTTACTCTTTTCGCAACAACTCAAAGAATGACACATAAAAATATGACAGCCACAATGCTTTTTCATATTAATCGCCAACTCTATGAAGGAGGTTGTATTACAAACATGTTGTAACACGAGTTTGGGCCAACTAGTGGCCTAACTCGTCACAGGTCAGGGGTGACGGCTTCCGCTATTTGATACGTCTACCGCCGTCCCGACTGTACTTGGGAAATGGAATTGCAATTTAGCACTGAGGGGACTCACTTAGAAAGATGAGGTGTCTTCCAGAACTCTGTGATAACATCTTATACACATGAGAGGCAACTAAATCAAACTTATAAAACCCGAACAGTATTGCAGGTTATGAATTAGATTTATATTTATTAAGTTAATAATTTTAATAATATAATATAGATAATCTTTTAACTTCAAGTGGTAAAATATCTTTATTGCTATTGATTAAATTGTCCATTAAAGGAAACAATAGTGTATACAATGAATTGGACAGAATGTTGATATGTTGTTGCTCTCTGTATGTGGCAGGAACATACGATGCTGTAAGAAAAAAGAGTACCCTACAGAGTACATACAGTAAATGCAGTGATTACCACTTTAATGATTTTACGAGTTACCAGTTGGGTGAAGTACAATCAATATTTGTTATAAAATCAATGTGTGGAACATATCATATAGGTAAACTAGGAGTATATTCGTAAAACATAAATCATCAAAAATATTGAACTTTATAAAATGAGAATTGTAGAACGTTATATTTAGTGACAAAGGGCATCCGTTTTATCTGCGGTCTAATATATTCGGTGAATAACAGCTTCTGACTGATAGCCCCTGCGGAGTTATATTAACGAAACTGCTAAAATGTTAGCTGACCCTAAAATTTCTGTGAGATAAAGGCAATTGTTTTAATACTTTACGTTATTCTTAATTAAAACAAGTGGTAATGGCAAATATAATTGGCTGTATAATTACGTTGTCATGCCTAAAGAGTGCTTAAAAAATTAATTAAATTACCAGGAATACCACGCAAATATATTAAAATTTTATTTTTCTAGTAAATATGTGGCCAAGGGACGAAAATTCAACTCTAAATTCGAATTCCAATTTTCAATCGAAATTTTTAACCGTTGTATTTATAAGATCACAGTTTCGTTGGTAAATAAAACAATTATTCCTGCAGAATAATCTAGAAATGAACTTTGCGTTTATTCCGTTGAAAAGTTATCCATTACAGTTTTCAAGTGAACAGTCTGAGATTTATTGACTTTAATACAGTTTCAAAAGTATCCCTAAGTCTTAATTAACTTTACTTGAAACTTCCTATAGAATTTAATTTTATCAATACAAATGTTAGTGCTCGCTCAACTAAGATTAAAGGAAATTCTGAAGTAGTTAAGAAAAGAAAATCGAAGTGAGATTTATTGTAACGTTTATTTTACTGCTCCGTCTTTTTATACACATTAAAATGACCTCAATAATGTACCCTTGTCCCTTATTAATTATATTTCATATACATAGAATGTAAAAGTAATGGTGTCCACGATTCCAAATTACAAGGTAAGACTAAAACACTTCAAACAAATTCTTTCTTCTTTATAGTTTTGAGTTTTAAAACATAATTCCTAATTTCATATATGCGTTCCGATGGCCCGTTTTGAGCTAGTGATTCTTACAGGTTTGCGGGTAGAAAACCCCTCAGATACCTATGAGATTCAGGAATCATTTACTAATTATACGATTACCTCTAAAGGAAACCACTTTGGTGAAACCTGCTTAATACTTAAATAAATTCTGTATTTTATATACTGCGGCTTCGCGTGCGTGAAAATCAGTCCGACATAAAATTTTTCTCGCGTAAATACCAACTTAGCGAGAATTTTATTGCAATGTTTTATCTAACCTAACCTAACTTAAACCTTTCCGCAAAAATTATCTCAGTAAAAACCGTACAATCCTTTTAGTAGAAATAATGATAAAAATCGATAACGTACAGACAGTTTTTGGGGACTGTTTATAATATGTTGATATATGGAGCAGCGTGGTTGATCTAAGCTTTAATTTTTTCGTCTAGGATACACCAGGTCTTTGCTTAAGAGTGAGTTTACAAGAGGACGAAAGATGTTATAACTTTTTCTTGTTACTATCGCAGGAGGATAAAACAGCACATTTAGTTTCGAATGAATTATTCATACACATCTAGTAAAATGTTTGTACGATTTGTTGGTTTCATTTTAGATTTGTTATCGGAGGGTGCGACACACAATTACAGTTTCGTGTTTTTGAATGAATATTTTATTCAGACACATTGTACGTAGCCGAATGTTTGTACAAATCGTTGGTTCCAATTTAGGTTTGTTATCGTATACTGTAAAGCGTAATTCCAGCTTTCTTTCTTGAGACTATTTTGTTCCACATAACCACCAACTTTTATTGAATTAGGTAATAGTATGTTATTTGAAATTAAACTGTGATAGAACAGCGGTGATGCCGTGCGACTTTTACTAGGTGGTAACGGGTTCAAACCCCGGGCAAGTACCCATAAGTCTGTTAAAACGTGTAAGTCTAATTGATATTGTTAAAGTAAAGTCAAATAACGGCCTGTTACTATCCCACTGCTGACACCCTGAATTCTCTGGAAATCTGTATGTAAGTTTTCTCACACTATTTTTTTTCACCGAAAAGCGTATGATAAATTGCAATGATAAGTAGACACATACGTTTAAATAGAAAAACTTATTGGTGTCTGCCCGGGGTTGGAAGTCGTAACCCCCTTGAAAGAATGGCAAGGTTTTACCGCTGGGCTACCACAGCTTCATTATGATTAAAATTATCTTAAAAATGTATATGCCTATTCTTCCTACTTAAACTTATTAAATGTGTTTTTTAGCCTCTTCGCTTAACGTACTAAATGTGTTGCCTAAGGTAGAAAATATAATGATTAACTACATACCTATTCGAAACTTTGTTATTATACGGTATTATAATATAATAAATTACAAAAAACTATTATAAGGCTAAAATGCTTAAGACGTGTCTCATAATATGAAATAAGGCAGGCCTCTTAATTTTCTTTCAATTTCGCGGTAGGATTGGTTTAATTAATATTGGAATAACATGTACAGGGTAATTAATTAAAACTGTTAAGTTGTTTTATTTTACGAATCACTTTTTTATTGAAACTGTTTCCTTCGTATTCTTTAATGTAACTATCAAAGTGTATCGTGTACAACTAATTATTCAAATTTGTCACAGTTCGGTAGAAGCTATCGTTCTTTTGGCTGTAAAGATTATAAAACAAATTTCTTTAACCGTGATTATAATTTAAAATCAAATATACTTTCATATATCAAATGATTTATTGAAACCTGTTTCTAAAACTCGTGTTAATATTTTATGAGGGGGATCCTATTTGGATTACAAATTTTGCAATAAACCATCCATAAGGTCGGTTAAAATTTTAGTAAACTAATATTCAAGTCACATAGAACTCAGAAGAAGTATGTTATTAGATGTTGAAGAAACAGATAAAGGTATCGATTATTTTACACGTGTTCAAGAGCACGAGGTAAAGAGCAAGGTTACCGGTAAATAAATCAGCCACTTGATTAATGACGTTTTGCAAACGTTTCTTATTGCAGAATTCTGTTCCGAGAATGGCGTGGAATTTATCGCGAAGGAGCAACACATCTTTCTAGAATATCTTAGTATGTCTCGGTGTCTTATAGTGTTTATGTAAAATAAAGAAAGTTGATTTGTCATTATAATTTATACTTTTATATTTCAGTATCTAAATGACCGAGCTATGCACGGTAATTTTTTTAAGAATTATAAAAAAATGAAAAAGTAATAAAAGTTTGGCGATAACAGGGGTTGATCCTTGGTATTTTGACTTTTTAAATCAGCCCGTTCTCCACTGAGCTAAATCACATTTGTAATTCATCCAGCGAAACTAACTATAACTATTAGCCATTTTTGTAACAGTTTTTCAGTGTCTGAAAACAGAGACAAAAATACATTTTTCAAAAATGAAGCTTTGCTAAATCGATTTATCGCCCCCGAAACCTACGTACTGAGTTTCATCAAAATCGTTAGAGCCGTTTACGAAATTTAGAATATAGGTATATACATAGATAATTACTCTGTATATGTATATATATTTAAATATTAAATATTATATGATTTCATAAAATTACCATTTGCTTCTCCATCGTTTATTTATTAGTGTGGTTTAATATATTTATTGTCTGTGGCTTTTATACGGAATTCAGAACAGAAGTTCGGTCATCCGTAAACCGACCTTAGTCTCCGTAGTATAATCAATGTTATCTCTTGAGACGTATCCACACCACCCACGCTCCTTATAGCTAACCCGTAAGACAAATTCTATTACACTTGTTTTAAAGGTTGCTCCTTAAATTATCCTTATTTTTTTATTTAACATCAGATATTTATACTAAGGTCTGTCTTAATAATTTATGAAGATACGTTAAGCTACTCATGTTTAGTATTCAGCTCAGATAAGTATTTAAGTCAGTATTCGTTCGGAGATCAGGGTCAAATATATGATGTTACTTGAGTTATTTAATAGTATAGAAAAAATAAGAACTGTGTATTTAATGTATTATTGTAATGGATTGTCTCTGTTTGGGTGATTAAGAAAGTTTATCATAAAGAGCTTGATTGCAATTTAAGAACAAATTCTAAGGATATATACATCGGTCGTGTTTCAGCGGAATTTTTATTATTTACTCACATTATATATATTAAATATTACATTCTTACGCTTTTAGAATTTTTTACATTCCGATTGGCAGTAATACAATAAATTTCCTCATCTTAAGTCACCACTTATTTTGTATTTTAGGGCGTTAAATTAATTCAAGACAGTGATGTTTTCGTGAGAAAAAACTTAAATGAAAAGGTTGTTAAATCTCTTCAAACTTAGAGTAAAGGTGACCTTTTTATAGTAGTATTTGACATTTTATATAGGTGGCCGAAATTATGTTAAAAGTGATGTTTAAAAAAGTAAGTTTAAGTCAAAGAAATTGATTGGTTTTGCTAAAATCGCTATAGATAAATTAATATAAAAATAAATGTAAAACCTGTTTTAACTTTTCGCCTTGCCTTTATACTGTTCAACTATTTCCTAGAGTGATGATGGTTTGTCAAACGAAATATACCGGCGCAATTCCATTCTAAATTACACAGATTACGGCGTCCGTACTTCGTATTAAGTAAATTGGCGCTGTCACAAATTCAATGCCGCGGACGAACTGATATTTCTGTACCTATTTTGTAATTTTTGTTTTTATAGATATAATTTTTTTAGTAGTAATGTTGTCGATTGCCTTCATCTTGAGTCATTATAATTTATCTGATGAGCGATAAATGATAAGTGACAGTTTTAAAAACTGATTTCAAATATCCCTATTTTCTTTCTATATCTATATCGAAAACCTAAGCAATTTTGTGGGTAAAGTGCTTTTGCTCGACAGAATGTAAATTTTTTTTTTAAACACTCGCCCGTCCCCAAAGTAAGTGATTTTATTACTTGTGTTATGGGTGAAAGACAACTGGTGAATATATACATATATAATTTTTAAATACAAATATACACCCAGGCTCGAAAAGCCAACAAATTCTTTTATAGAAAATGTTGGCCCTCGGCGGGAATCGAACCCGCGACCCGCGGCACTGAAGGCAGGATCACTACCCACTGCACTAACGGGACAGTCAATTTGAGATCGAAAAGGATGTGTTGCGCTACATACACATTCTTTGATTGCTGATTATAAAAAAGCAATGTTAAATTACATTACTTACCGTTAGATTATTGTTGTATTGTGGATCTACGAAAACGCCTAATTATATAAATTACCTAAAACACAATTAAATTAATACGTTGGTTCATCAAAAATTAACATTCAAAGTTTTTTTTTTTCTTTGAAAAAGTATATTATATCCTTTAAGGCCGGCTTTTTGCGAGGAGCTACACTATTATTTATATAAAAGAGCCATTACAAGCCAAGCGCCCATTCACTGACAATCGTAGACGCGACCTATAAAGAAAATTCCTTTTGTGTGGATTTCTCAATGCACAATCGTATCGCTTAATGTCACATTGTTACAAGGAATTTGCGTCTTTATATATATACGTATATGTCTTTATATTAATACTACTATTTGGACACCATGGCTGTATTGGGATTATGGTTATTAGAACGATAGAGAAACTTTATTGGCAACATATCTTTTAGTACGTTTCGGTCTCATACCATCACCATTGACCATTAACATACGAGTTCTTTTCTTTATCGGGAACTTATGAATTTAAGATCACAAAAAGCCCATACTTTTAATACAACATACAAACAAACTAACAAGCAGAGTAAGATTTTAAAATTATAATATTATATAAAATACAAGACATAATTAAAAAAATAAATAAATAATACATCGTAATAAATAAAAAATATAAAATGTTTGAAATTTTCCTTTAAACAATAATATGATAGTTGCGTAACAAAGATGTTCACAAAGAACAAATTAATCAATTAAGTGTATATATCAACACAATACAAAATAACAAGTAATTAATTTAGGTCTAGGTAACTGCAAATAATGCTGGAATAAGCATCATTATATTATATCAATGCTATCATGTATTAATTGTATACATTAACAGTTTTTTAAGTGCTTTTTAATAATTTATAGAATGTTTAAACGGATTTTTAGTTAATAATCCTGTAAATTGTCAAAGTGAAAATGTTAACTATTGCAAATATATTGGCATTCAATAATTATCAATGTAACTAAATACGGTAAGCACCAATACGAGTCATTTGTCATTCGATTTCGTTTCCGAACGACAGATAAATGACGGTACAGACACGAATACTAATTAAAGCTGCTTCGTTAGTGTCCGAGGCTGTTCTAAATTCAAATAAGCATTTTCTAGAACATTTAAAATTCAGAACAAAATTTTCTTTAAACAAAATAAATAAATAACATTATAATCATTTACTAAATTATAATAGAGATACAAACAATAGGGGATACAATGTTATAGAACGAAATTATAGTTTTAGTAAAATAATTAAAGAGTTATTAATACGAGAGTGGGGCTATACCTATAGGTAAGCTTACCATACGTCCCGGTTTGACCGGGATAGTCCCGGTTTGAGATCCCTGTCCCAGCGTCCCGGCCGGTCTGCATTAGCGTCCCGGTCAAACTTGAACAGCGCCGAGAAAACTTGAATGTGGTCTGACGATCGGGGGAAGATGGAAGAATGCGTTGTGGAAGCCTTGCTTACGTGCAAACTTAACTTGAACATGTCATGCAGTGAATTTGATGACAAAATTAAGCACGACAAAACGATTCTGAAGAAAGTGCACTCTAGTGAAAAATATAAAGCAAGCGTGGGTGAATAATAAAACCGGGCAAATTTTTAGTGTTGTTTGTATTAATTGTACTTTGTCTCTTTTTCTTTTTAATAGAAAATATATTCACATTTATTAATATGTTTTCAATTCATAATAATTTTGATTGCATTTCAAATATGAAAAACAAAAATTAAGCAAAATAAAAATGAGCCTCTTTCTATTCTGCGTCCCGGTTTGGCTCTTCGTAATTATGGTAAGCCTACCTATAGGCAAGCTTGTAAGTGGTAATAATACAATAAATAATGTAAGAGACGATGAAGCTCGTATCGATCTTTGTTTAATCACAGATAAAAAATAGAGACATACAGGCTTTCACTTTATTGTTATATACAGATAACACAATTTAGGCTGGCTTCAATACACTAAGTATAATATTAAAAATAATACCAGATAATGATAAATGACGAGAGTTTTTAAATTTTACTAATAAATATTATAAATGCAAGTTTGTGAGTATAAATGTGTGTTTGTTACACTTTCACAGCGAATCCGCTGAACCAATATCGATGAAATTGGGCACAATTTTTCTTTATACACCGGAATGACATAGGTTATCTAATCCTGTCAATTCAACAGGAATAGGATGACATTGAAAATCGCTATCTACAAATAAATAAAAACGAAATTGCGGGTGAAAGTAGTATTATTATATGGGAGTAGTAATTTATCATATTGTGTGGAAAGAAATAATGCAGCCTAAAGAATGTGAGATGATTTTTACCTTATGAATATACTTTTTATATATTTTATTATTAAATTACTTTTCTTGGTTTTTTTCCAAGTAGAATTGCTAGACTGAATCGTTATAAGAAAAAATACAGCACTCTTATCACCTGAAGATATGGTGTGTAAATCAAAAATAAATCAAATAATTTTATTGCCTATATAGGACACATACATTAGGAGGACATGTTCCCAAAAAACTATTTTATATTAAACGAATATAAATGACTAGATGTCCTCAGCCAACGTCAAATACGAAATAGGCTTCATATTGTTGACATTTGAACAAATCTCATTGGATGTTGTCTTAGTTGGAAACGCACTAATGTGGAAAGAAATTCTAGACTAATTTATTACCGACTTCCACTCAGCATTTTCTTAGAAATTTAAAGGTCGAAATATTCTATGAGTATCAGGCATATATTCGAACGTTAACTCTGATGTAAAAGTTAGTAAATTTACTGCCTGTTATTATCCCACTGTTTAACATAAGCCTCCTCTCTTTTTGGAGAGAAGGGTTGGAGCTACATGAGTAGGCTACACATGTTTCCAGAATTCTCTAGGTTCTCTCATAGGTTTCGTCACAATATTTTCATTTACCTAAAGGCGTGTGATAAATTGCAATTATCAATTAAACACATAAGTGTTAACATAAAAACTTATTGGTGCCTGCCAGGGGTCTAACCCTCTTGAGAGAGTCGCACTAAGTCACTGCTGGGCTAACTTTTATGTAATATAACATAATGTAGGGCTGTAGATATCAATTACTTCGCTGTAATTAATTTAAAATACTAGTTCGTCAAAATTTTTCTATTTGAAGTCAAGGTAAGTGAGACCAAGATACGAAAACAAAAATGCACCAACTTTTTCTTTAAATTTATATATTACAATACTATATTTAAATTTTGCAACATTTTTAATCTAGCAATAATATATAACGTTAAAAATACCGTATTTTTACACTAAAATATCAGGTTGTATAAAACTTCCAAGTACAAAATAATCTTCACTTCATTAAGTCTTCGGAGTCTATTTCGGTTCCTTAATATAAGAGTTTCGACAAAGGTTACGTAAAAGAACTTTTAAAGTTAGAATCTTTTCGTAATACTTTGGAGTTTTCCAATTCTTTCGACCGCACAAGGCGTGATGACTTTACATAATATTAATTTGGTCAGGCTTTTTTCTACTAGAACTTTGTATTTCTTATAAATTTATTTAAGCTTTATTTAATGAGGATTTTATGTCACCGGTTACCAATACAATTACTAAACATATGTATCTAGCGATGCATTTAGGGTAATATAAAAAATTTAGTAAGAAACAGTGACCTAATTCTGGAAATTTTAAAGGATATATAGTTAGAGAGAAAAGAAAACATTTTTACAATTACATTTTGCTGCACTCACTCACTTTAAGATCACTCATTTTAAGATACACACTCTCATTACACACATCCACATGCACACAGACACGGCTGTAATTTTAGTTTTAGTTTTCTCTTTTCGTTTTTACTTTTTTTTACTTTCAATCAATAACCTTAAAATGTGGTTCTTTCCAGTTTAATTCAAATTCCTTTTTTCTTTTTTACTTATAATTTTTTAATTGTAATTTTTTGTCATCGTAATTTATATTTTTTACTCCTGTACATATATAAGTTGGACCAAGTTAAGGTTCCCAAAATACAGTATAAACTAGCTTGGGAGTCAGGGACACAATAATTGTACATGTGCATTGTTGTATAATAAATAAATAAATAAAAATTCTTGCTTGTTAAAAAAACTAAATTCTCATAAAATAATTCCGATCGCAATATGTTTGGTGAAAACGTGAAAATTTAAAGATACGGACATGCCTCTTCATGCCAAACCAAAAAAAGTTAAGATGGGACGCCGAAGTTTTAATGTTATCTAAGGCCGCTATCGGTTTGACATATCGCCAAACTTTCGACTGAAATTGAACAAGATTTAAAAACGATGGTGGGTGTTTTATTTGTAATTATTTTCAGTAAAACTTACCCATACCTATTTTTCGTTATTGTGTCTATAATCAATAAAATCAATTTTTAGTCACCGCTTTAACAAAAGCCAAAAAAATGTACTTCACTATTCAGGCTTTATGTACTCGTTCCTATTTTAGTTTTATTGTCATAGTTACATTTAAAATTATATTGTTACCTTATAAAAATTGTATTGATTAATCTTTTTACATGTATAGAGACCTATTTTTAATGCTGTGTATACCTGTAATAAGTGATTGTAACGGTCCCTGTACAATTATTATTTATCTAAATTATGATTGCTGTTGGTATATCTTTAAAAAAAAATAATAATAAAAAAAATAGTACACGAGTATAGATCTCTTATAAGCTTATTACTAACAATTTAGTCGCTGTTTGTGTGTATGTATTTTTTATTTTTTTATTTATTTAAGATAACTTACTTGTAAACACTGAAATATTAATAAAAAGTAAATGATAAACATAGACCGGCCTTGTCACTCGCAGTGACTCTTCCAGGCACCCATTACATTAATTTTAAAACAAAACGATACGGATAAGTGCAAGTGAGATTTAAATAAAAGACATGTAGATAGTAATAATAACATATACACTAAAAATAATATAAAATAAGGAAAAATAGATAAATACTCCAATACATTATTATGTTTCTACGTATATGTATGTATATTTTATATTATATTATATTAGTAAGCTCTGATGAATAACGGTCCCGGATATGCTGGAAACTAGTCGGGCTGGTCCGATCGAATACTCGTAAGTGAAGTATGTGAGGAGAGCCTTTTTCTATACATAAGCCCATTTCTCATCATAAGTCAACAAAGTGAACTTTAAGGCTCCTTCCCGTTCAACCATGACTTATTCATGTCCGTTTTCATGTTATGGTTTAATTTTGAACCTTATCTCACCTTGAGAACTTACCTTCACCTTACTTACTTTATAAGGGTCCTACCTCTGATGGAAGTTTAGTTATGCCTAACGGAAACAATAATAATTTAGCAGTCGCTGTAACTTAATCATATAACATATATAACTTTCCTTAAAATAACTTCTCTTACAATGTTCCGTTATCCTTACAATTTATTCGTAAAGTTAGCAATTATTGCAGGAACGTGAGTTGTAGATAGTAATTACACCGAAATCGAACGTGTTCTGAAATTCTAATGAAAGTTTTTATTACATGGTGTTGTCTGCATTTAATTGTATTTGCTTATTGATCTTGTTACAAATTGAAAAATAGCAAGTCTCTTTTAAAAACCTAAGTATAACGGTGTACCAAAATAAAATTAATAACTATTAAGTGCAGCATTGTTAGCTTTAATTAAAGGATAAAATAAACGAACAAACAAGAATTGTTTTTTTATATCTTGCGATGATCGCGTATTTAAGTTAAAATTACGTTGTATTGCTTATGAATATCACTACGTACGGTATTTGCAGTCATGGTATTTTTATATTAAAATTGTCTTGCTTAGTCTTTGAGTTGTAGGCGTTCATCCATACGAGATTTATAGTAACTTTTATCATTTCCGTGTTTACGTCATGTAAAGTTTTGTTCGCATTAAAGCATAAAAGCTGCACGTACGTAACAAACCACGGAGCGTAAAATAAACTTTGCTGTTTTATATCTGTGTCATAACGGCTTAGAAGTTAATTTTTATTTTTATTTGCTATATAAGTAGTCACATTTTAGAGTTCTTCACTTTTGTATATTAACTATTAAATTTGGTAATCATTTTAATAGCTAGTTAAATATTACTATAGTACTGAACATTTATTAGTTTGGAAAAGTCACAGAATAATGATAAAAATTGAAACAATTTATTTGTTTTGATCACGACGTGACAAGAACAAAACTTATTGAATGCAACTATGTCATTGCTGCGGACTGGACGAGTGTACTATATACGCGTACTAATTCTATCAAACTACGTAATAAGGGAATTGTGGGCTTTTAGTTTACTTAGTGTTGTATTAATTTCATATACCCGTTGTCTTTTCTTGCATTCGATATTCAATTGCAATTCCAAATTCCTGCTGTACACATTTCTGTATTTTCTTTATTGCTATAGTTATCACTAGGAACCCCTGTGTATTCTTAGGAACATCGTATCTTATTTCAAACTCTTGGGTAAGTGTAATAACAAGAATAAAATTTTTCAATTACCCTTGCCCTATTATGTATTACCATTATTTAAGAATAAAAATGCATAGGATGTTCTTTGATTACAAACATTATGCGCATTTACGTTCTTATTTATTCATTATTCTTATTTATTTAGCAGAAATACAAAGTACATGCATAATATCAGAATAAGCCGAGCAAATTGTAATTTGAAAATTTCCAAGCTTCTTGAAATGTAATAGTAAAAATAAAGCAATCTTCGCGAGTGTCGGTGGAAATATATTTCTTTATTGTCTTTTATATTGTCGCCAGGAGGGATATTAAACTTTAACTCTCTCTAGCGGTATGGTGCGATTCCGGATATCACCGTTTTCATACAAATTCTTTTAAATTAAAGAATTACATAATATGCTTACTAATATTATAAATGCTAAAGTTTCTCTGTCTGTCTGTCTGTGACGTTTTTACGGCTTATTCGCTAAACCAATATCGATGAAATTTAGCACAAGTATTCTTTACACACAGGGCTAACATATAAGCTATAGAAATCCTGTTAATTCAATAGGATTAGGATGACACTTAATAACGCTATCTATTTCAATCTATTTAATTAATCAAGATTTAATTCAAAAAACTTAAGCAAGTGGTTATATAGTCATACGGGTTATTAACTAAAATAATTAAACGATGCTCGATAAACGATGCGAAAAAACAAAAATCTCTTTCAGGTCGATTTTTGTGATGGAACTGTTTACCGGGTTGGAGAGTGACAGAAGCTACTATTTATTCCAAGACTAGTCGATGCGGAAAAAGTTGCAAATAAAAGCTAATGTAATTATAAGTTAACGAACATTTGTAAACATTGTGTGTAAGGAGCAAATAATTGTAATGCTAATGACCAAGCAAAATGTGGTCAAATTTAAATTGACTAGCTAATCAATTAAAATAGTTTCTATATAACCGGTTTTTCGACCAACTACATAGTTATAGAGTTTCAAAGTTTGTCGATATGCATTTTGGTATATTAAAAACTCTAACAATCCTAAAACTTACCACATTTTAAAACTCTTTGATCACGTCTCTTAAAGAAACGTCGTTGTCGTAAAAGTCTAAAGGTCAGTCTATTTAGCTTGGAAATTGGAACTGAGGCTCGCTCTCTTTACGATTCCATTGAAGCCATTTATACTTAACAAAATAACACAATCCGAAATAAAAACGAGGCATTTTTATCTCAGTGTTTGTTTTGTCGAGTTTTCTTTTTTTAGACGTTCAAATTTAAATTGAAAATAGCAAACAATGTTTACAGTTGCGTGGTTTGATTTGTAAAAATTTAGGGTACACATTTGGCGTATGCATTCAAAGAGATGGATAAAACTATGAGGGGCCATTTTAAGATTCCTGGGCAAAAATGCTTGGAATTATTTGGCATTAATACAGTATGGAAAGGGAAAGATTTTAAGCTAAAATTAATATAATAATTTCTGTTAATTATATAGATTTGTGAACAACATAATTTAAATTCGTCACGTCTACAATTTTTAATCATAACGTCGATCTACATCCAGAATTAAATTTTAATAACGGTTAATAGTATACATAATCACGCACACAAACACACACACGCACACGCTTAAATATTATTTTCCGTGAACTACAGGATTTCTCCTAGCACCCCCAAATAATTTTCTCTTCACTTCAAATGTTTTCATTGAAGTGTAGGGCAAACCTGATGTGCCCTTGACAAAAGCTTCAAATGACAAAGTAATATAAAGCGAGGACTTATCCATAAGACAAGGACAAACATTTGAGCGAGTATTGATTCAGTAAACAAAACCTAAACAAATACAGCGTAATGGAAATGAGGGGAATAAAACACCTGTAATATTTTGTCATACGTGTTTTAAATTAATTGTTAATTTCTTTAAAGTAAAAGTAAAAACCCTCCCACTGCTGCGAAAAGGCCTCTTCCTTCCGTTTTGGGAGAGAAGAATTGGAGCTAAGACCTACCACGCTGCTCCAATGCGGATTGGTAGGTTAAACGAAAAGCGTGTGATAAACTGCAATTATCAATTAGACACATAAGTTTTAACAAAAAAACTCATTGGTTCGTTCGAACCCTCGACTTCCTCGAAAGAGTCATACGGTGTTACCGCTGGGCTACATAAGCTCTTCTTTAAAGAATTTGTTAATATATCTCAGCAATCTCCTTCAACGGTAATAGTTGTAAATTGTAAATAGATTGTAAATGTTTATAGTTTTTACAGGAAATTACATAATTCTTTTCAGGGATTGAGTCCGCTTACACTTGGTAAAAGCCTAAAAGGAGGAGAGCGGAACTTGTATCATAGACACGTGAAGATAGCTGGGCGAGGTGTGGTGACGGGCGCAGACGGCGGTGCGGCGCGGAGAGGAGAGTAGTAGCGCCATTTGACGTAGTCGTGATTTAACGCGGAGTTGACAAGTTGTTAAAAAAGAATAAATTTATTTACTTTTGAGGAAACCTTTTCTTATTTATTGAATAAATATGGAGGAAAAATATCGTTCTTATACATCTCGTAGTATGCCAGTTATAATTACTAAAGAAATCCTACAAAAATAAACCAAAAGCTATATTCATAGCATTAATTATGTTTTTAATTAAGCACTACAAATAACAATGATTCTTTTATTGACGGACAGTAACAAAGAAGTCCAAGATAGGTATTGCTCTGATGTCAGTGATTTCAATCTGACGTCAATTTTCTCCACAACCTTGTTTCGAAACATTAAATCGGTTAGTGAAATAGCTCTCCCAGTAGAGTCGTAAACTAGGAACGGCCTCACTT
This sequence comes from Morpho helenor, assembly GCA_029227775.1. Lineage (NCBI taxonomy): Eukaryota > Metazoa > Arthropoda > Insecta > Lepidoptera > Nymphalidae > Morpho > Morpho helenor. The sequence continues at coordinate 5,899,898 of JARGCU010000019.1, read as the reverse complement.
CGTCTATAATAAATAAAAGCGTGACACAAACATGACGATCTTTTAATTTTTTTATGTTATACTGGACATGCTATTTCAAATGTAATAAAGGTTTATTTTTTGTCATACAAACCTTTTGTGGGTATCAAAGTCTGTGGGAATGTTTGTAATGTAGAACTCTGACTGAGGTGTAGTCAGGATACACTAACGTTGTACACAATTCAGAACCCCTATTGGCAATAGCTTTGTCACTACTACTATAAACTACTACTCCTATAAAGTATCGTATATTATCGTAGTTTTCCTTTAATATAATTCAATATTTTCCCACCCAATACTTTATAACGGGGCTCAGATTATTAGATATGTATGTATCCGCATACATCTCGCTATATAGCATCGTACTGAAACCGTTTTTTTTTTCATAATTAATTGTCTGTTGAAAATGATGGGGTTAAAATTTTAAATATGTTGTGTTTCTATGTAGCATCGTACTAAAACGGAATTTTTTCATAACTGAAAATGCTGAGGTTTTTTTTTAGATATTCTATCTATGTAACATCGTGCTGAGATGAATTTATTCTTCATAATTAATTATCTGTTGAAAAAAAAATATCAGAATAAAGATCAACAAATATAAAAAGTCCTAAAATGCAGAATTTGCGAGTCTGCAGTCCCTAAAGCGATAAAATGATTTATACTTGAACGCTCAAGGGAATTTAACGTCAAACCCACACGTTAAATCCCATAGCTGAAGATTTTATATACGGGTTTATGTTAACTAAATATAAAAGTTAGAAGCTACATCTACGTGACTGTCGTTATGAGATTTATCTCAGCAATACACAATATTTCTATTGAAGAACGTGACGTTCGGATTTCGTTCGGGAAACTCATTCACTTTAATATTTATTTAAACTGCATTTAGATATAGTTGTTTTGCTGGATCATTTGGTTTTAAAACATGTAAGGTTTTAGATTCAGTGTTAAATTCTATAAATGTGTGAAACTTCTAAACAATCTAAAAGTCAGGTCAAATCTTAAATGTCGTTGTTTCTAATTTTTCTTTTAATCAGTTCGTTGAATATAAAACCGTTCTATAATTCTAATTATTTCATTAAAGTACTCGTACTTTTCGTTTTTTTTACTTCGTTCTTGTATATTTTCCTTAAATGCATTTATGGATATAATTTCAAATAAGCCAACTCATTCGGAACGTTTCTTGATCCATTATATAATTAATATTAAAAACCTAAAAGATAAATAAAACTTTACATATTAGTTGAAGTTTAAAATGAACACAGCGAAGCGTCAAAGTCGAAGCATCAAGAACAAAGCGTCTTATATAGTAGGAAAGACATTGGACCTGTTCTTAGACAAAAGTTAATTTATAAGTTTAGATTAACATAAGGTTATTTTTAGGCTTTTGGCTAGAGTAGTACTTCCATTGTGGATGTAATTTATAATAGTAAAAAAAATCTTCCATCTATCCAAATGTATCCAAATATATTTCCATCGTTAGTAACCAAATCTGATTTATGTGACACTTTAATATCATATTGGCTTCCTGTCGAACCGACGTGATTGTTCAGCATTGGATCATCAAAATACAATCTAGTTGATATAATACAACCGTTATTTCAAACAAATATCTAAATGGCACACGCACAAACCACTCCAATTCTAACATTGCTTCTGTTCAATATGAATAAACCGTTTTGAATCCGGAATTTGATTATATAACTTATTTTTTTGGAAAAATTTATGTCAATTTAAATCATTGTTTGTCAACGTCGTTTAATGATTTGAAAAGTCTACAAATCGTCTAAAATTTTATAAGTATGTTTTAATCGGAATCATCTATTGTACTTCATTTGCTTTTCCAAATTATATATGTGCAAATGCATCTGTATATCTAAAATATATTTATAGGAATATGTAATTGATAGATACTATACTAGATACGCTTTGTTGGTTTTCAGTATTGCAATTAAACGCCCTTAAAGTATTTTGGAAGTGAAATGTGAAAGAGCAAAAAAAAAGATTTCGCACGGAATCTTCACACTACACGAACTTACTATTTTATTTAGCGGCCCTTAACGACCTTTTTGAGGTCGTCAGTACACGTCGTAGGGGGTTTACCGATGGTGCATCTACCATTTCGAAGTCACCATTCCAACACCTTAAGAACCCAATCTTGGCATTTAAATTAATTAATCATCATCATCTTCCTGCCCTTATCCCACTCTAAGTGGGGTCGGCGTGGCGGGGTGGGGTCATGTTATAAACATGCTGTCACATGATTTGGCGTTTTTACGACCGGCCGCCGTCTCCGTCGCCGGGGGTCAACTTACGTCTGTCGTATTTTACGACACCTCTGTAAGAAAGAGGGTGGTCTATTCTACAAAACCGGATACCACACGGTGGGTAAACTTACCTTAGTCGCCTTTTACGACACCTCGGTAAGAAATGAGGGTGGTACTATTCTATTCAGCCGAATACCACTCAGCGTATTTAAATTAATTAACTGATACTAAATTAAGCTCTCCTGTTATCAATTGAAATTTTATACATTATAACTAGTTGTATTGTAGATTGTATTTGTAGTTTATATTAGTTACAAACTAAGTTATAAAAAGTTTAAACCACGTAGTTATTTAAAATGTAAACTAGGATAATATTGTTGCCACTTTCTTGACGCATAGTTTTAAGCAATCGTAGTGAGTAGTTCATTGTGAGAAGTAAAAGTAATCATAGTTAGGAGCTCTTTCTTAATAGTAGTAAAGTGGAGTAAGAATCTCTTTTAAAAGTTTAGTACTCATATATAATTCTAGTTTAACATTGTTTCATAATTTGTGCTAAGAGAATAAAGCGAGCTGCACATACTTTAAGCTATGAACTTGTGTTAATTATGTACTACCAGCTTTTTGTTACGATCCACTTGTATAATAATTAGCAGAGCGCTATAATTAAAACTATAATAACCTACTACCCATACATGCACATGTTATTGTATGTATATTTATGAAATAATAATATTTATAAAAAAATACAAGTCGCTGTTCACGAAAGCATGTGATGTATACCCCAGAAATACACGTAATCCAAATAGGCTAGTCTTGCCAGTCCGAATAAAATCTGCTTTTTTTTCAAAGAAATTATTATGTAATGTGTATAAAAATACATTTCACATTTTTAAAGAAAAAATATTTCAATGGTTATTAGCAAATTGCTTTTATAGTGTAAATGAATACTTACTCGGTCAGTTTAGAACATTTATGAAATGTTCAGATTGTATATATTCTACTTGCACATGTGGTATCCGGCTAAGTAGAATAGACCACCTTCATTTCTTACCCAGGTGTCGTAAAACGCGACTAAGGCAAGTTGATCCGCCGTGTGGTGTTTGGCTGAGTAGAATAGACCACCCTCATTTCTTACCGAGGTGTCGTAAAAGGTGACAAAGGTAAGTTGATCCGCCGTGTGATATCCGTCTAAGTATAATAGACCACCCTCATTTCTTACCGAGGTACCACAAAAGGTCACTAAGGTAAGTTGACATAAGGCAGGTAGCCGATCGAAAAATACCTAACCGAATCTTGTTACAACATGTATAAAACATGGAGAATGATGATTCTACTTTCGATATACAAATAGTAGAATAATAAGATCTACTTTCCAGTCTTATATGAAACACAAAAAACGTTTTACAGAACGAAAATCATCGTCTCAATATAGCGGATATTTTAAGTCTGTTGCCATTCGTTTCATTACTAAATGTTGTGGTACTCATTTCGATTGTCCACTAAAAACATATATTTTGGCCGAGGGAATATATTTATCATTATTAATCTCTTAGTATAGGCGTATTTGAATCCCCATGTCCTTGGCTGAATGCCAGTCCATCAATCTATCAGTTGATTTTGGTAGCCTGTTTGGTAGCCACATAAACAAGGGATAAATTGTTGAATAGTATTTTCTAACATTCAGTCTTTATAATATTTTGGTATAACAAGCTGAATGGACTATCTACATAATGCTATTTATTATGCGCTGCCATGTTGATCTCATTTTTATACATAGATCTGATAAATATCTTTGATACATGTAACACACAACGTACAACAAGTAACGCCAAAATTCAAAGATTTTTTTATCACACGTTCATACCAGCAAATAGCATTACTCTTGATTAATCTCTTCATGTAAAACAAAGTAAATAATTTTTAGAATTAGGCGTTACTTTACATCTATAATACAAAAGTATAAATAAAGTAAATAAAAAAAGTATAAATAAAGTAATAATATAAATAAATAAATAAAGTATAAATTTGCTATAATCCTCCGGTTTAGCAATCCGATCCCATTTAAAGTGGGATAAGGGCAGGAAGAGGATGGTTTTGCTATAAGTAAATATAAAATATATATGCTTAATGTAGAATACACTACCGTTATCGCACCTGATACTCGCAGGATTCGCAAAAACACATGCAATGCAAACTCAAAAATCGTTTCGCCCCACACCCGAAGCAAGAGTTAGACTATCTAAAATGTATATAAAATTGTATATTAAGCCACTTTGCATCCATAAGCTTTTACACTTAAAAAAAATCAACATAGTCAATGGTTACGAATATAAAATAGCACGGTTAATAGAGGTAACAATGTTTGCCTGATTTTAGAAGCTGTATTTGATGGTTTGGAGGTTTCTTGGTGCTTTATAGTACCATTCTCCGGGTTGTTAAATTGAAGTTTGATTTATGATCCCCAAGGAAATTTAGTTTAGTCTATGAGTTCCATCTTTTGAATATTTAATAAATATTTGACTGTTTGAATCTTAGTTCAAAGCTAATATTTACATAAGATATCAGATAAATGTTTTCTGGATAAAGAATTTATGAATTATGACGATAAAAATAAATAGTGGTATTTTGAATTTGAATTAAAATGCTTTAATTCGTGTTTACAGAGAGTCTATATACAAATTTTGCATGCAGCTAACCACATTAATAGTAAGTTGACGTCAGGCAGGCGGCTTGTCGTAAAATACGTTGCGAAATCATGTGACAACATGTTTATATCATGTTATGCCGATCTCACTTAGAGTGTCATAAGGACAGGAGGATGATGATGATATTAACAATTACAAAGTTGACAATAAATACCAACAATATATAAATCCTTGCGCTAAAAAGGGACCTTTTTATTAAAAAGTATTTCGATATTTTATTAAAAATATACAATGCCGCAAAAGATCCTTAGAGATTTTATAAAATAGATTTAATTTTGTCGCAATGTCGCCATCCATTGAAAATGTTTCTATTTCCAAGGGAACTTATGTATAATTGCATTTTTACGACGCTAATATCAATTTTTTTTCTTTTATACCCGTAACTTTAAATGTTTTACATTAAAGAGGTAGAATAATATTTATATGCTGATTTTTTTAATAAAACGCTTAAAATACTACACATACTTTATCAGCAGCTAAAGATTTCAATAAACTTATAAATCGGCTTAAATATTTTCCCTTCAATAAGCTTTACGGGGCAGTGAGAAATATTTTTGGCCACGGTGAAATCAATAGTTACAAAGGACAACATTTTAATTTTTTTTTAATAATTAATAAATAAAAAATAATATCTAATAGTTTTACTGGTATTAATTTAGAGATAAACATGAGAATAAAAGAATTAACGTTGAAATTAAAATAATTATAACCGTTAATAACTAATGTTGAAAGTTAACAAACAGGAAGGTGATTTATTTGTGAGACGAAGAATTGAAATTGACTAGTAGAAAAAAACACAATGGAATATCAAAGAAAACAGCTGCGGAGAGTGGATTATTCAAAATTAAATATATCTTACTGCTGTTAACCAAATACCCAGTGGAATATCAAATGCTCCTTATCGGAATAACATGCAGATATCTGCAAACTTATTGAAATTCAGAAACATGATAATTCGAATTGTGAATTCGGTTTCAAACTAGTAACCACGGGGAATTTAATATTTGAATTATTCAAATTGAGAAGACGTAGATCTTCAAAATTAAAAAGTAACGTTGGATTGTAGTCCAAGAAAGAATTGTGAGACATGAAAAGATGCAGAGAAAAAACAGACTAGATTTTCAGCTTTACAAAATACGACCTGTAACTCGTGTTATTCCAGATTAATTTATTTATATTTCAGTTTCATTAGGCGTTCAGACTAACATTAGATAAAATACAAAACTTTAAGTAAAATTAAAATACATGGAACTAAATTACACATCTTGTCGACCGTATAAACTTAATGCGAGGAATGTGGAGGTAATATAAAATGTGTTAAAAATAAGATTTGCAGAGAAAATTTATGAATACGTTTAAAAGCGTAACGCATGTAGTAGTAAATCTGTTTAAAGAAGCATTGTGTTAGTAAAGTATTAAAAAGTATTCTGTAAAATTTTATAAACGGAATTTTTTATTGAAGCAAATTTTGTTCCATAAGTTTGAATATAAGCCATTTATCTCTTCGGTACATAGCCCACTAGGCTCCCGCTTTTAGGGCGCCTTTGTATTTTTGTCTGAATGTGAGTGTGGCATCGATAAATTGATTAAAAACTGTCCGAAACGTCTAAAGAATTTAAGTATACAATTGTTAAATAAAAAAGTTCGTAACGTTATTAATATTTTTTGCATCAATTCATTATGGGGCTTATGATAAAAATATAGGAATTGTCAAAAAGGAAAGGTAGAGCTTATTATATTGAGAGATTTAGTATTTTTACTATAACACTATAAAAATACAATGAATATCCGTTTATTTTATGGTACATTTAGTAATGGTTGCGTATTTATAAAAAAAATAGTCTTAAAACGTTTGCAGTTTTATTTTTATATACAATGTCTAAAACATAACTTAATTGATTCATTTATAGGGGTTCTTTGTAAAATTTAAATAACTATTAACAAAATTACAGATGTCAACAATGCAGTATTTGTTGGCTGATATAATATATTTATAGCATCCTACTATGAGTATAAAAGAAGATTAATATTACAGTCCTACCGTGTTCAGTTAAAATGGAGTTTAGTTTAATGTTACATACTCGTAGGTTGCGATCCAGAGCTACGTACATTGAATGCAAAAGTTACAGGAATGAGAACATTGGAATGTCGCAAATGGAATGGTCTGCAAATTCAGCTACAGAAGGGCGCGGCAAACCCGGGACACGGGCAGCAATTGCCAGTGCTCCTCCGGATTTCGTTCCGGACGCTTGTTCCGACGAGTTACGAAATTATCACGTTCCAACTTCTCCGGTACGAATACAATGCTAAATCGGAACGCTTCGGATTTTTCCGATTCAAAATATGTGATGTGATTGTGCTTCGGTGGACTGAATCTGTGTAATCAACAACCAAATAATTACTGTATACGTGTCTGTATAATGTCGTGTCTTACAGGTTTTAGCACTGATTTGTTGGCGAATTATTTGGGATTGGTAATTATCTTAATTTTTGTTGTATAGGGTTAATTGTGGCTACGTTTAGTTCTATAACCAAACCGGTACTTGATGGTTTAGTGTCCAACCAGTTACCAATCCTCTAAGATAGAGTCAAGATAGAGCAACCTTAGCCAGTAAGTTACGGTTGAATTAATAATTAACATACGTATGTAAATGAACTATGAACTATGAAGTGTTTGCACACTTTGAATGTTGGAATTTTATCCATACATCGATTTACCATCAATCGATAGATACTATATATCTATTATATTACTATTTTCAAAAATTTTGCACGCCCCTTTTTCTTTGTGGTCTTCTTTACTGTGACAAATTAATTGTATAAGCAACACTGTGTTTATAATAAAAAAAAATATTTTTTGATATTTGATTATTTTATTGATTATATTGATTGAAATAATTTAGATTTTTTTTATGGCTTAAAGTAAAAAAAAGATTTAGTATGTCCGCAGCACTAAATAATGGAGTTTATTATTAACTTTTACTTTTTAATAATTAAGTAAATTTTTGATACGTGCAGGTATATCAAAATTGATATTAAAAAAAATGATTATCTCCTCATTGTGATTTTTCCCGCCAGACTAATGACGTATTTCGTTTACTAAAAAAATCCTATTAATACTGTCGAGAACATTTTATACATAAACAGAACACTATGAATGGATTATACGCTTTATGGTATAAAAGATTTTTCTCAATTTGCTCTGCAGCTCCGACTGCAGGCTCTTTAACTATTAAAATGCAGATTAAACAACCAGGACAGGTTGAGAACTTTGATACAAGGACACCGGTAGTCGTAAAATAGGTAATGAACAAATTTAGATACGTTAATAGATTAATTCATCTATGCTATGCATGAAGTATTCTAAACAAATCATAATAAATTATTCTGAACGATCATCCAAATTAACTATATTTTGGTTTAAACTCGACCAACACTATCCGACTATAGAACTGTACGCTTGTTTTTTGGTTTTTATTGTCTAGTAGAATCCATTCTATATAAGGTTATTTTACACTCTAGTTGTATTGCCCAATGTTGGTTTATAAGTGAAATGTGAAATAAGTGCTTTGAGTAATGGTAAAGAATCATCATAAATCATAATGATTCTTGATGACTCATAAGTGCTTGAAAAAACTTAATTGAGTAAATATTTGACTTGACTTGTGGTAAATTTATAAATAAGTAACTGACTCAGCAAACGTTGTTTTGCTATAAACATTATTTCTAGGGAATTTCTAGTGTACATTATAAAAATATTAAAAATTGGTCCAAAAAAGGAAAAATAAGGTTTTAGGGGCGGACAAACCTTTTCACGTACCTATGAAAAAAGATAGTAGCCGATTCTCAGACCTCTTGAATATGCATATAAAATTTCATAATAATCCGTCAAGCCGTTTATTTTATATATAAGATTACTATTCAGAACCACCAAAATAATCCTAAATAATTTAAAGCCTTTTACTAATATTTAATAAAATGGAAAATTACAATTCTGTATAGTGGCTTAGTTAAATACGGAGCGACAGATATAAATACGGGATCTGACGGAAAAAATGCATGTTATTACCATTGTGGGAGGACTAATTACGTAAACCTTAATTATATAACCAGTTTTATAACCAACTTCATGTTTCATAACGGTCGCTTTTCTTTCATGAGGGCGATTAATATTTTATTATGAACGAGGATATTATGGCAATAAAAGAGGTTTATGAAACAATACTTCAACATTTGTTGCTCAAGTATAAATTTTATATTCCAATAGCGTTTGCGTCTTGTTTAATTTACTACGTAAGTAGTCACAACGTTAACCTTCATTTAAAGGTATTTTCAATGAATAAAAAAGTAGCTTATGCCGTGTGGTATCCGGCTGAGTAGAATATACCACCTTTTTTCTTACCGAGGTGTCCTAAAATACGACTAAGGTAAGTTGACGTTAGGCAGGCTTAATCATGGGTAGGATGCTCATCTAAAGCAACCTATTCTTATTACCTATATGACTTTGATGACTTTTTTGAAGATTTGAATTACTTAAGTGTTAAAATACCTTCAATTATCATCTTGTTTTTTTTTCATATTACCGAAGTAAAAAACTTAATTTTTGGCCTTTATGATAGCCCGGTGAATTATTATCAAATGTCATCACAATTCAAACAAAAGCAAAAAGAAAGACAACCTCTCGCATAATATTAGTATAGACGTTAGCTTTGCTGTAAGCTTTAAAGAGATGATGGATTTTAGTTCCTTTTTTTCTAATTGGATCGTTCGTAATTAAAATTATTTTGAAGCGATTACAAACAGAATCAAGGAACCAAATAAATCTAAAATTAGGCGTGCACCCCACCGGAAAATTTTGTGATATAGGGCGAGGTAACCCTTGACAGATAAATTTTGTTAAGTAATTAACAATTTTATTACCGGAGCAACGTTGTTTATAGAATATGATTTTTTATTTGGATGTCTAATTAATTGTTATTGAAAAAAAAATGTTACCAGTAATTTCTACTGTTCTGAACAATGGTACATATTTATTTGAGACTAGCTTTCGCCAGCGGCTCCGCCTGCGTAAAAAGATTAAAACCGTAATATAGAATTTTTTTGAAAAGAAAAGTTAGAAATTGGGTTAACCCTAAAAGCTAGACATTTGCTGTTACGGACTTTTGTTTAGAATTTTTAGAGGGGAACAATTTTGTAGTACATGATTTTTGAATAACTTTCACCGTTTACTCAGCGCACGCAACGAAAGCTTTAAATTATGCCGTTTTCGTATTATTTTTTATTCCTGCTCCTCTCCTATTCATCTTAGCGTGATGTTATATAGCCTATAGTGTTTCTCAATAAATGGACTATCTTACACTGAAAGATTTTTTCAAATCGGTCCAGTAGTTCCTGAGATTAGCGCATTCAAACAGTCAATCAATCAAACAAACTCTTCAGCTTTATATATTAGTATAGATTTTCGCTTTCTATAAAGTCAGTAATACAGCTACCATACTGAATCTCCGCAATTCACAATCGCAAGTATGCTGTTGAATTCCTAGTACCGGAATTAGCGCACTGAATTTGCATTGCATTCGTGTTTCCGTCTGTAATTTAAATGAATAAACTATATTCTCAAGATGTATGCTAATAGGGGCAATAAATAATTTGGGGTAAACAATACGAATATATTACTATCTATGCAGCTTGTCATAACTAACCCGTGGTGAAATGGCTATAGCATTTAAATATTATCTTTAATATTTAATATATATCTTTTATATATATTTTTTCGGAATCTCGGAAACGGCTTCAACGATTTTCCTGAAATTCAACATGTAAGGGGTTTAGGGGAACAAAATTGTTTTGAAAAATTGTTTTATCCCTGTTTTTGGGCATTAAAAAACACTAACATTTATACTGAATTGAATTTTCGGTAAATCATTCCCAACTAAATTTTTTTTTTTTTTAAGTTTTTTTTTAAATTTCCGAGCAAGGCTCGGTCACCCAGATATTTACTATTTATGTAGCTTGTCATAACCAACCCGTGGCGAAATGGCTATAGCATATGAATATTATCAAGGGTTAATTTAGTGAATCTACTATAATGAGGCTTTTTTTTGAAAAAATATATGCATAAAATAACTTTTCCATTTATCATGCACTGTCGTCTGTAAAGTAAAAAAATCGTAATGATATGCAGGTATTTCTAGAAATTTCTAACATACGAGTATATATATAAACTGAATTCTTTCTGAATGACTATTCTGAAGAATTATTCTTTCTCTTCAATAAGACAATAAGCGTCGTTCTGTAGGCTAGTAATTAATTGTTATTATAACTTACAAATAACATACATTATAAAGCAAAGTGCATATCATGATATAATGAATATGCAAATAAATATTGAAATAAAAGAAACGGCATTTTTTTCCTATATATTAACCCGGTATATAAACTTCAATTGTACCAAAATTTAATTATCATATATTGCTTCAGCTAATTGACTGTGAAAGCGTACAATACGGACAGAAAGACAGACATACTTTCCTATTTGTAATATTAGTATGGATAACTTTAGTGATACCATGATCAACAACAATAAATATTTGAGCATTTGTCGGGAGTATTTTATTTTTTCCATTACATAGTTCAGTAGCTCATTGGAACAAAGATGAATCAGCCTGTCAATACTAAGTGCGGTCGATGCATCAAGCCGTAGCACTTATAGCTGTGTAGCATCCGACGTAGCACTTGGACTATATTGTAGCTTTCGACGTAGAACATTCGATGTAAGTTGCTACTACAGTGGTTACTTATATCAATGACTTTTAAATAAAATACCGAAAGAGTTAATGTAAACTGCTCAAGAGATAATTTTATTAAAGTTCTATCATTTTATATTCTATTTTATGTGTTAATACTTTCATTAAGAACCATTTCATTAAAAACGTAAATTATTAATTTCATTCATAAATATTTGTTTAGCTAATTAAATTGAATATATTACTATTAAGTTTAATATAATAGCTATAATAAATATAGAGATGTTGTAATAGGGTAGGAGAGCCAGCTTTAAATATAATCTTCATCCCCCTGCCCATATCCCACTCTAAGTGAGCTCGGCACAACATGTTAAATGTTTTTTTAGGTTTGATATATTACGCACTTTTTGATATTCAAACGTTAGAAGTATTATACATTGTGTTATACATTTTAGTTATTATTTAGTATATGTTGTGTTATATATACTAAAATATATAACACAATTATAAAAAAAAACAAACTCTAACTTATAATAATGCCGCAATAAGCACAAATGCATTTTCTAATCACAAACTCTGTTTTTATCAGTGGAGTAATAGAAAAACATTAAAATAAAATGAATATTATTAAATTTTTTTTCATTTCTCTACAATGCCTGCAAAATATATTTATCTGACCCTGCAAATTTTACGAGCTCTAGCACAATGCTGTGTTCTCTTATCGAAAATTCAATCACGGCAAATTTTCGGGCATACATTTTGTGGCGTCCATTTAATCATCAGCAAGGATTTATTTATGTCCTATGTTACATAGACGATAGTAATCATTGCAGGAACTAGACAATATTGCACGAATAGTTTACTAATCATCATGTTCATCATCTTTCTGCCCTTATCCCACTCTAAGTGGGGTCGGCACAACATGTTATAAACATGTTGTCCCATGATTTGGCTACGTACTTTACGACCGGCCGCCTACCTGACGTCAACTTATCTTAGTAGTACTTTACGACACCTCTTTAAGAAAGAGGGTGGTCTATTCTACTCTGCCCGATACCACATAGCGGGTCAACTTACCTTAGTCTCCTTTTACGACACCTCGGTAAGAAATGAGGTTGTTCTATTCTACTCAGCCGGATACCACACGGCGGTTCGACTTACCTTAGTCGCCTTTTACGACAAATCGGTAAGAAAAGAGGGTGGTACTATTCTATTCAGCCGGATACCACACGGCGTGAATAGTTTACTAATGAAGAATAATTAATAGAATTAATAATGAAAATTTATTAATTAAAAATCTAATTTAATAAAACATGAAGAGGTTGCAAAAACCGCATACATTAACAAATAAAAAAAAAAGAAATCAGATCTTGATAAATATTGCAAAGGTATTACAAACAACATTAAAAAATAATAATTAGCTTATAATATACAATAATTAGTTTATAGTATTATAGGATAAATCAAATTTCTATAAATTTAAATTAAATGATTAAAATATATTTGTTACGATAAGTCTTGACGAGTGTACACTATATTTATATAGTCCCTAATTTAAGAGAAGAAATAAATAATAATTTTGTTTCTTTCATCATTATCATGAGGCTATCTCAGTTAATAAGGCCCGAGAAACGTGACCTAAATGTCTTTTACAGCGTTCAACATGACGGTCCGGGCTATAAATTATTACGATATTATGTCCCTTTGCACGTCATGACATGTTAAATTCCGGTTGTTTAAACATTTAGAATACAATGTTATAATATAATAGTAAACAATATGTGTTTGTGCTCGTGCGTGCGTGCGTGCGTGTGTGCGTGCGTGCGTGCGTGCGTGCGTGCGTGCGTGCGTGTGACGTGTGTCTCAATGAACATACCTTAGACGTTTTACTCGTCAACTCGGACAACTTCGGTTAAGCACACCTCTTATGGATACTGTGCACGTGTTTGCTTTTATAAGTTTGGAATACAAATTGCATTTAAGCGCAGAAAATATAAAATTCGCTACTATGCGATTTTCCCTAACTAAAACGAGAACGCGACACTATAAATGCGAAAGTTTGTGAATATGGATTTATGTTTGTTACTCTTTCACGGCAAATCCGCTGGACCGATATCGATGAAATTTGGCACAATTATTCCTCATACACCGAAATAACATACAGGTGAACTCCAGTTAATTTTACAGAAATAGTACGAGTATGACATTGAAAAGCGCCATCTTTTATCGGCTTATCACACGACAACAGTTCACGCGAACGAAGTCGCGGGTATAAGCTAGTCAGTCCCAGATAAAGAAGAAAGACAGATAGATTACCATCATTTGCTTTTTCAAATTGTAATATGGCAAATTTTAGGCTACTCTAAGTATGATGACTCTAAGAATAAAGCACGAATAAAAATAATTGGACAGGTGGGGCTCGATCCTAGCTATTTTGACCTCTCTAGACCGCCCGTTCCCCAAATATATATATATATATATATATATATAACACATATATAACATACAAGATTAACTCTTAATAATCTATTCATTACGATATAAAAGGCAACAAATTGTTTATGTTGCTTAGGTGCACTATGGACAAAATATGTAAACATCTTTAATAAAAGCCGTTACGCTCACCTGTTCCAATATAAACCGCACAATAATCTTTCATCAAAGCTACTTTGTTCTCGCTTCTACTATTATGTACGTTATTGTTCACGTGTAATACCGCTAAATTTCTATACTGAAATATTAAATTTAAGTACTCCAAAAACAATTGTATCTTATTGATACTCTGCCTTTTCTTAATGGTTTGTTTAATATTTTTTGAGACAGTATAACGTCGGTAAAACCTTTAATTGAAATATATTTGTTTATTAATTTTAAATTCTCGTGTCATAATGTTAGTTACCATACTCCTCAAAAACTGCTGGACCGATTTTTATGAAATTTTATATTCATATTCAGTAGGCCTGAGAATCGGCTATTATCTATTTTTTATACCCCTAAGTGATAAGGGTTGTCCACCCCTAACAATTTATTTATATTTTTCGTTTTTTTTTATAATATACTAGAAATTCCCTAGAAATAACTTTTGCAAAACAACGTTGCCCGGTCACCTAGTAATATATATATTTTTTTAGCTATGGAACATTTATATTCATTTATATTAAAATGGTTACTATATATTGGTACGTTGTTGTTATCTGTATCAATGACCGTACCTACTGTTCGTGCAAGTTTTTTCTTTGAAGGTTGCCAAGAATTACCATGTTTCGCTTACCGTGACTTTGTAAACGAACAAAGAAAAATCGTAATATGCTAAGTGTCCTGATAACGCTGTTGACCCTCTGACGAGTTTTATTGGATAGATTGGTATTGATTGTTACATTGCTACGATGGACGCCTGAATTTAACCGATTAGTCAGCAAGATGTATTTCGAATACTTCAACGTAACAGTTAAGTTAGCTTTGCCTCCTTACACTTCTATCGTTAATTAATCTTTTAATTAATTTGTTTCTTATTGCTTAGAAACAATTAATTTGCAATCAATACTTACAAATCCATATATAATTTATTTTAGGTTACAATTAGCAAAATTTAGTTAATTTTGACAAGCTGTCTGTCTATAAATAACTAGCGGTGCCAGCAGCTTTGCCCGCATGGAAATTAGTGTGCCACAATTTTTTTTCCGAATTGACATTTTGAACATAAAAGTAGTTGTCCTGAGTAAATTATTAGAGATAGAGACTTGCTGTTATCGTTTACTTAACGCACGAAGGAAAGCTTTAAATTTTGCCGCTGCTTGCTGCTCCTCTCATGTTTATCTTAGCGTGATGTTATATAGCCTACCTACTATAGCTATGAATATTCTACTCTCTCGTGAAATTGTGTTTCAATTAACACAAACCGTGACTAAAACTCAGAAACAATTCGATGCTAGCGTGCCGTTCAAAATTACGTAGTCCCTCGTTTCCCTAAAAGGAAAATCAACATTCGGAACATTCCATAAATACTGTTTCCAATGTTTCCTGCCACATAAATTAAAGAGGTTTTTATATTTCTTTATTTTTGGAAACAATACTTACCATACATTATTACTCATATAAAATATAAAAATTATTGCCTTCTTTCTTATGTAATTGCAATTATTCATACCTGATTTAAAGGACCATTTATCTTATCTATACGATATTCGATGACAAATGAATAAAAATCGTAGGTGTACGTTACAATTACTTCGCTGCAATAAGATGTGATCATTATTTAGCTATGATAATAGAAGACTTAATTTTGTGATAATTGTAATAATAAATATTACAACCTAATTATGAATTCATTTAAAATATAAACATTTAAATTGATATTTAATCGGTAATATATAATTATGTTATAAGAAAAAAAACTAGTGTCTAATAACAAAAATTTTAATGCTAACAAATTAGTATTTGAACGAGAATAAAACAGCTATTGAAAAGTTTCAAATGACACATTTAGATTTCTATGATACGGCTAAACAATAGCTACTACAGGTAAATAGTGTCACAGACTGGGACTTGTTTACTGTAAAGGCTAACCATAGTGGTTTGTTTGTTAGAACATAACGAACCGACATTTCACTACTACTAAGGTAAATATTAAGAGCAAATAAAAGTAACTTTGTCGTGTTTAAGTGACAAAAAATTGAGTAAATATAAATAGTAATGACCTTGACGCAAGCTCTTTTAATTTTAGCTTCGTTCGATTTTAATCGTACAATCATATATACTAAAAAGCCAAATTTTATTTCAGTGGACTAAGTTTATTTTGATCACATAGGCTCTAGGTGACCTATCCTCTAGATGACATTAAAAGATATTAAGAGAATTTAAAATAAATAGGTTTATGAACGGGACCGCGTCAGATTAGACTATGAATTAAATATGTTGGTAAGCTGATAACAATGGTTCTGAATACTTTGACGAAAGATCGCGAACTAGGAATTTGGTATAGAGCAGTTCAACCTGACTTATTAAAGAAAGTATTGTTTGAAGATACCAAGCTTACTATAATGTAGTCGTTGTAAGAGATCGCTGTAGGCGATAAGGCCGCCCTTGCAAGTCCTCGTTAATTATTACATTAACATGTTTTTGTGTTTAAATGTATGCAAGAAGAATAAATAAATAAATAAAGTATTCATAGCATTAAAGATCCGATCCGGACACATTCGACTTAACAGTTATTTATACTTTCCTTATTTGATGAAGTGCCATCTCCGAATTGTGAAAGCCCCCGAAAATTTAGTTTAAAAAACTTATTATTTTATTTTATAATTAATGATTTTAAATAAAAAAAGAGCCAACGCAGGTCCTTTTATTAAATCTTGAATAATTTTTGAATACTCCGATAATCCAAAATTATTTGAAAGTAAGTGTATCAAACAAAAGTAATTGGTTATCCATCGAATACTAATTAAGGCCGCCATGTGCGGCGTGGCTTGAATTAACAAACAACGCCGTATTTAAACAGCATTAAACGTTTAAAATCGCATTTTACCGCAAATAATTATGCTTAATACAGCTTAAAGGCCTAACGATGGGAATAAGTGAAAATTGTTTGTGACCTTAAAGTCAAGGCAGGCAACTATGAGTTTGATATTATATATTGATTATTTAACACTCGTATTCCCAGATAGTTAATCGACCATTATTTCATAAAAGGGAAAAGGTATAAATTCGTATAATAAAAATAGCATTTTAAGATTTAAAAATTGAAACACGAAATACAAATTAAAAAATCTAAATCCGTTTCAAAAGGCGAAAAATTTTAAGTGGATTTCGACGATTTCCATCCAATTACAACTCGTACTTAATGTAAATTTGGTATATACATAAAATTACGTTTTACTTACTGAAACAATGTTATGGAAGATAACATTTTATACCCACTTATGTTTAACAGCTTTTTAATTTTGTAACTCATGTGTTATGTGAATATTAGAGAATTTTTCGCTATTTCTTATAATTTATTGTTTTTTTGTAATCTTAGCTTTTATATCTATTTAATTATATTTATCATATCAACAAATTAATCTCTTAATTATAGATCATTCTTAGAACGCGTAATTAAGCGTACCTTCAATGGTTTTAGGAAAACTTTGGGGACAGCATAAAGAGAATATGTTATAAAAATATAACCCTCATTTTCTAAGGGCGGATTTTGTCCATTTTCTAGAGAAAACACTTCGCTCGTGTCACTTTCTTCGTTATATGATTATTGTCGTTAAGATAATAATAGAGAAAAAATATTTTCGCACAGTGTATTTTCTAAAGTGCCACTACACGCAATCTTCCATTATTGGCTACCAAGTGTGCCAAGTTCGAAACAATTCATCGGTGACATAAAGTAGATAAATATTTAATCAACTAAACACATATTGTTACTGTAAAGGTAAAGTAGCGGCTTGTTAGTCTGCCACTGTTGAGCAAAGGTTTCTTTTTCCTAACGCAAGATAGACTAAAGAGAAACTAAAGAATAGAACCATAAATTGGTGCACGAACTGTTATTAATATACTTTAATACAGTCTGATAACTACAATATGTATGATTTAAATAAATATTATATATAAATCACAAAGTATTTTTTTAAACAGTAATATATCAACATTCATCACCGAATTACCATAACAATATAACTTAATTTACTAAAAATGAATGCTGTATAACAAATCGCGAGATTATTACGACCCTCGTTTATTTTTTGCAAGAACTCATCAATTTTTTGAGAAATAACTCGAATATAATGTAAAATACAAGCAATTTTGTTTTGAGTTTAATGTTTGTTATTATTTCAAATCATGTTTCTTTATAGGCTTTATACCATGACAAATAGTATTAAAGTTTCATGTACAAGGTTGGGTGTGAACCCACGGTGACTATTTGTAGCGATGCTGTCGCGCGTCGCGTAGTTATGTGGTGGGTAGGTGGATTTAGTCGCGTCGCAAACGCGATTCAGTAAGGTTATGAATTACCATTATTAAATGTTTAGTGTCATTTTGCGCATGTGATAGACAAAAACACTTTCACGAAGTCTGTATTATACTGATGCGCTGTTCTACACTTAATCCATTCTCCGTTGTCTCGACGACGTCGTCCGACGCGGTCGCGCGATTGCACCGATACTGTCGCGATGCAGTAACGCATCGCAAATGCCACTACACGCGTTAATATCAATATTGTCGCGCGGTTACTAAACACATCACAATAAGTAAACAAAGTGGGGCCTTTAGTTCAAATTTATTATACTGTTTTGCGTGTTGAGTAACAAATGTCTAAACACACAACTTTCAACATAAACAAACTTTTACATATTATAATATTTGTATATATGTATAAAATAAAAGTTTCAATTCTTTAACCATCCCGTGTCGATAATCTTACAACATAAAACTTTATGCAATATGCTTAACATTTCTAGATAAAGAAATTACTTATCTCCGTCGAGATATTACGTCATTATAACTTGAACTAAATGCATATTTGCAGTACTTTTTCATCTCTTTACAAATGATTTGAGAGGTAGAGTTCCGGCTTCATAGTGAAAACGAGATTGACTTTTATTCAATTTGAAATTGAATTGGCTCTTTTGGATTCATAAAGGAATCGAGATCATGTTAATTAATAATATTAATTAATAAATATCTTGTCGTGTCAAAACCATTAAAGCGGCAAAAACACAATCTGTAAAGAAATAAGCATAAATTAAATTTTTTGCTCATTTAATATCATAATACCTATTAGGTACTGAAGTAATCCAATTTACTCCGTGCAAATATCTGCCATTGTGGTACGAATTAAATTTGTCCCAAGTTGTGTAATTTACTTTATTAATCTAGTCCGTAGTAATTATGATAATCAAGAACGACGCCAATATGAATTATCATAGCAAATATATATTATAGTTTATGAACTACCTTAAACATGTGTAATCACGGGCATATAGGCAATATTTATTTTTCTTTCTAGGACAACATTATAACAAACTTCCTTAAGCTCGTGATACGTGCGCTAACTAATGTTGTATGTATAAGGTATGTGAACGGTTTTGCTTCCTACACTTAGCAATACATAGATTTTCTTAACTCTTTCTTTTATAGCAAAATAATTATATCATAACTTTGTACTATGGAATTTCGCAAATTTAATTAATTTTATTAATTATGATGGTCATCATCTTCCTGTCCTTATCCTGCTCTAAGTGGGGTGGGTACAACATGTTATAAACATGTTGTCACATGATTTGGCTACGTATTTTAAGACCGGCCTCCTGCCTGAAGTCAACTTATCTTAATCGTATTTTACGACACCTCGATAAAAAAGAGGGTGGTCTATTCTACTTAACCGGATATCACACGGTGAGTCAACTTACCTTAGTCGCCTTTTACGACACCTCGGTAATAAATGAGGATGGTCTATTCTACTCAGCCGGATACCACACGGCGGGTCGACTTACCTTAGTCGCCTTTTAAGACACCTCGGTAAGAAAAGAGGGTGGTACTATTCTATTCAGCCGGCTACCACACGGCGTTTTATTAATTATGATGGTATAATTGTTCAACTATACATGTTTTTCTGCATGCTCCTGTGATTATTAAGTTAATAATAGACCTTTTATTTTAGGTAACTACCGAGAGTGTAATGTAAACTGAGAGAAACAAGCAGGCAGAAGCGGTATAGCTGAAATAGTTTCAAATTCAACATGGCTGTTTTAAAAAGTAAGTACTCATTTTGAAAGTTAACTATTGTGTCAAACGAAAATAGATTTAATAATAAACAAATTAAAGTATCACTAAGTAATATAAATAATCGATCGTTAAGTAAGTTAAGTAAGTAAATAATCAATCGTTGTGGTTATTTAAATGACAAAAAGCCAGGATATGTCTGTAAAATCTATTAGATGGGAGTTCTAAGGAAATCAAACGGTGGCAATCTAATAAATTAAACCTATTATAATCAGATATCTTGTGATAACTGGGACCGGCGACCTTATTTTATTATTCTTATTATAAAGAAGTAAGTAAGTGTGGTATCCGGCTGAGTAGAATAGACCACCCTAATTTCTTATCGAGGTGTCTTAAAAGGCGAATAAGGTAAGTCGACGTGCCGTCTGGTATCCGGTTGTGTAGAATCGACCACCCTCATTTATTATCGAAATGTCGTAAAAGGCGACTAAGGTAAGTTTATCCACCGTGTGGCATCTGGTTGAGTAGAATAGACCACCCTCATTTATTATCGAGGTGTCGTAGAAGGCGACTAAGGTAAGTTGACCCGCCGTGTGGCATTCGATTGAGTAGAAAAGACCTCACTCTTTCTTATCGAGGTGTCGTAAAATACGACTATGGTAAGTTGACGTCAAGCAGGCGGCCATACGTAAAATACGTAGCCAAATCATGTACAACATGTCTATAACTTGTTGTGTCAGCTCCACTTAGAGGGGATAAGGGATTGATATCTGGGATAAGGGCAGGAGGATGATATTATAAGAAGTAATGTTGGCGTATTATTTTAAATTACAGCCCCATGTTTCGATAACCTATATCATCTGCAAATGACCCAGATATGACTTATTAAAGAACGGGGTCACCGTTAAGAGTAACCCGCTAATGATGAATATTGGCATTTAACCTTGGTAAATTGTTAATCATTTATGTCATATCAATGTATTATGTATTAATTATCGATGGAGACATTTCGTTTCTCCATGTTGGTTTGCTTATAGCAATCCATACACTATTCCAATTTCTTTGCATCATTAAATATATAATAAATATATGAGACTTATGGGACACACAAAGTAAAAATTCTTCAAAGTAAGTAACCTAATACTTGTGTTATGGTAGACAGATAACTGGTGAGTATATACTTATATATTTTTAAATACATACTTAAATACAAATATACACCCAGGCTCAAAGACTAACAAATTCATTTATAGAAAATGTTGGCCCTCGGCGGCAATCAAACCCGCGACCCGCGGAGCCGAATGCAGGGTCACTACCCAATGCGCCAACGGGCCTTTAATTACTTTATAACCATAGTTAGCATGATATATAGGTTAGCAAATCAGATCGTTCAGACTAAAAAGTAGGTTTAGGGTAAGAAAAGGTTTCCCAAGTATGTGCCAAATTAATATTTAAATCAATGATATTAGACCATTATAAAGGAACATTAACGGACCGTAGGCGGTGTTAAGTACTGTACTTAGGTATAATTAATTTAATGAACCATGAATACCCTTGACTGCTACGTTATATGCAAATATATTATTCACTCTACGGTATTAATGTACTGTATGTAATCGATATGAGTGTTCATCCGACGCTGCCGTGTAGAAACCCATTTGTGCGTAATGTGATACTAATTAGTAATTTGAGCTGCAAATGGGAGAGAGGTTGTATATTTTAATAGCTGTAGCTGTATTTTTCCAGCAGCTTTGGCCGCATGGAAATCAGTTTGTAACAATTTTTTTAGTTATCGTGACTTATGAGATTTTTGAAAACTTTTACCGTTTACTTAGCGCACGCAAGGAAAGCTTTAAAGTTTGCAATATTTTTTATTGCTACTCTCTCCTATTTATCTTAGCGTTATATTATATAGTAGTCATAATACTGGTCGACTGGCCCGTTGGAGCAGTGGGTAGTGACCCTGCCTTCAGCGCCGCGGGTCGCGGGTGCGATTCCCGCCGAGGGCCAACATTTTCTATAAATAAATTTGTTGGTCTTTGAGCCTGGGTGTATATTTGTATTTAAGTATGTATTTAAAAAATATATAAGTATATATTCACCAGTTGTCTGTCACCCATAACACAAGTATTAAGTTACTTACTTTGGGGACGGACGACCGTGTGTGTAAGTGTCCCATATATGTATTTATTTATTTATTTATAATAGTCTTGCTCGATAAATTGACTATCCTACACTCAAAGAATTTCTCAAATCGGTCTTGTAGTTCCTGATATAAGTGCGTTCAGACAAACAAACTCTTCAGCTTTATATATTAGTATAGATATAGCAGAATATAAAACGTGTAAGTATATTCTAATGCAATGATTGTTATTTAAAAGAAAAGCCGACCTTGACTATAAGAAAATATATTGATATTAAGAAATATCCACATATAAAATTTTTACTCATTCGTTTTATAAATTATCTAATTCGTTATCGGCTTGTAAGCTTAGGATCACTTTGTATTGGGCATTTTCCAAAATCGCAGCGTAACTAAACTAAATGTAGCGACTGGTAGATAGATTGGGTATTGTCGACAACAGATAACGCACGACCCCCCTCTCGGGTCCTAAGGTTATGCCGAGTTTACTCGTTTCCCTCAATTCTATACTATCATATAGGTGTATATAAATGTATATACCCACATTACCTGAAGTAATAAATCATTCATCTAGCTCAGTGTTACCCAACGAGAGGCCCACGCCCCGCAGGAGGGCAATTTGAATGTCAAGGGGGGTAGTTCGACAATGGACTCGACACTAGTTTAACCCTTTGCTTCGGGCCTTTTAAATGCAATTCTAGATTTCAGTGCAAAATTTAAAGAAAAAGGAAATTCTTTCTAAAACATATCATTTAAGTTTTATAAGTATATAATTCAATTTAATAATATAAAAAGTTATGTATTTTACATAATGGGCATAAGAATTTTTAAAGTGGCACCTATAAGGTTTGGAAACCCTGATCTTACTTGAAACATTGTATGGACTTTTTGTAAGTGTATTATGCAAAAATAAATAAATTTAATTTGACAGAAACAGGAGTGGTGGTGCTGATGGCAATGGGTGGAGCATCTGCCAGAGTTGCTGGCAAGATGGGCGGCTACTCCAACAAAATGGGTGGTCAGATAATTTCCTACTAATTTCTACGTTTACCACTCTATCTTTTGGGCCACCACAGAATAAATGGCCTTGTGGTTAGAGTGCGTAAACAAGCAGCTATCCTTATTTAACAATAAAAACTATAATTTTGAAAGTTAAGGAAAATATAGTGAGAAGTCCTTAATATCACAAGAGGATTTTTAAGGTACGTGCAAACTATCACAGAGATCTAAGATAAATATCTCACTTGCAAACATTAAAACCTTTGATGTATTTCTAATACGAAGAACTTTTAATTTTACTTTTAAAACTGTTTACGTCACATAGTTTCGACCTAATTTTATAAATATTTCTTAATACTTCACACTTTAACAGATTATTGCTTGTATGGACTTGTTATCTACCTATACATAAGATTAATACTAATTTGTGAGAAGAGCTATCTATCAATGTTGATCATCAACTGTTTTTATATTTTACTTCTTTAATCAGCTTTGCCATTTTGTTAAGCTAAAATATGGCTAACAAAACTCGATAAAATGTAAGAATATGAAGCTGATGCTGTAGTATATCATAGCAATGTCACAGCTAAACAAGAAATCTTAACGTTGCAATTTCAATTACGTTAGTATTCATTTCTAGGTAATAACCAGGATATGACCATAGACTGGACTTTTTCATTTTTCAGTTCGATAATCATGTCTGTGCTACACATACAAATCTTAACTGTTTACGGAAATTGATGCTCGATAAAAATTTTCTTATATTAAAATCATTTATTTAATATGTTTATACTAGTTTCCATTGTCGTGTGTTAGGTCGATAATAGATTTCGCTTTTTAGTGCCATCCTATTCCTGTAGAATTAACAGGATTTCTATATGTTTTTGCCTATTGTTATTCCGGTGTATAAGGAATACTTGTGCCAAATTTCATCTACATTGGTTCAGCGTTAGGATAAGATTTTATTTTTCTTTGTATCTTTATTTTTATATTATAATAATCATTTTTCTCGTCTCCTAGGAAAATCGACTAGCGGTATCAATGAAGAAATAATTTGGATAAGCATAAGCATGGCCGTTGCGATCGCCGTACTCATAGCGATTGCTCTCTGCTACATTCTGAAGGAGAAATGCACGAGGCGAGCAACGTACATCGAGCAATCATGACAGTACAAGGAGGAGTTCGCTAGGCACGCCCTTTCGGACTCCCTTTCCGAACTCGAGTTCCCAGCGTATACCCTGTATCCACAATATTCTCCCGATGGAACCGAGTACTTTTACAACTTTCATCGGTTTTCTTATTTGAGGGACAGTTTCAAATTACCATCAAAAGGTTGTCAAAATGACGACACAAAAGACTATCCATTGTGTGGAAAAGACGAAGTATACATAAATGCGTGATCAGAAGCGTAGATTTGTGTACAGTGTGTCAATGAATTTATCTTAGTACATTCTAATTTCTATATTTTCTGCTAATTTTAAATGTATAGTAAAATTTGTGTAGTAACGATATGTATATAATTCATGATTGTAGACAAATGTAAATGTGATGTGGATGTTAAAATATTTACAAAATATGTATGATTGAATAGTTAATTTTTTAATACAATGAGATCCTAACTGTGATAGAAGATATGGATATATGATTTGTTTTCTGAAGCGATAACTATAACAAAAAACTGAAAACAATTTACGCTTAAAAATTTAGTTTGTTCTAATTTATAATTAATTGTAATTGCCGCAGATATTGATTTTGTACAAAAACTTATAAGAATACATTGGTCATTTCTAAAAAAATATATTCAACTGTTATCTTTCTGGTTTACGTAACTATACGAGAAAAATTCCATTTCCAAACTGCTCCTGTATTATACCAGAAATACGAAAAGGTTTACGTATCTAGAAAATAAAGTGCCAATTTCCATATTTGTACCTCCATTATCTTTGTTTAAGAAAATTTCTATGAAAAGTATTTCCTATCATGTTATATTGTAACTTTATAAAATAATGGTATTTTACTATTTAGGAATTTATATACAAAAGCTGTACCAATGGCCAATTTTGTATTAAAAGCTCTTATAAAAACATTCATCAATTTAACTTGAACTTTTTATTATGCTACAATATTTATTTAAATACACATTTTAAATTCCTTTTTTAACTATTTTTGTCTATTCTTAACAATATTTAAATCATCGATACTCGAACTTGGCTCTAATAAATATAATACATTTAAAAACTATGTAACAGGTCAATAAAGAAATCCATTAAATAATGGCTTTTTATTTTTTCTTTATACATGCTCTGTTATCTCTGTTTTATTTATACGCTGTGTATAATGTTTATTTAATTAGACTCTAGTTTTGTTTTTGTTTCTGGAATTGATAATCTTACTTATGATGATATATATGTTTATCATATTAATAATGTTAACATAATAACAATATTGAGCAGAATAAGATAAATAGATCATATTGGATAATATACGTTAATGCGAACGAAGTGTCCAACACACGACATCGTTCTCCTGCCGTTATGCCATTCTAATACATGTTATAAACATGTTATCATTTGATTTGGCTAGGTATTTTACGACATGCCGCCTGCCTGATATCAACTTACCTTAGTGGCCTTTTGCGACACATCGGTAAGAAAGGGGCTGGTCTATTCTATTCAGCCGGACACCACACGGTGGGTCAAATTACCTTAGTCGCCTTAAACGACACCTCGGTAAGAAATGATAGTGGTCTATTCTACAAACGGCACAAAAAAGGAGTTAAATTTTCTCAATTAGATTGTATTTAATTAAATTAATATTTATAAAATAAAACAATTATAAAACATTATTTTATTACTAATTCAATACTTGAACTAAATACGTATTACTTTAATAAATGTAGGTATATTTTAAGCTAAAAGGGCTACGATTTATTTACGCGAGACTTGGTACTTTCACTCCAAATCATTATGCAAAATACACAAACTGTGAAAAAATGTTCAAATACTTTGTCGGAATCCTCCTAAGAGATCTACTGCTAATATTTATTCACTTTGTTCGTTAGCATTTTGGGGGAGATTCAAAGCTTTGTTTTCATCCAAAAATTTTAGCACTTTAACGAAGGATTTTGAATTTTGTGGAATATTTATAGTGAATATTTTAATATAAAATCAGGAAAAATTAATAGAAGTAAGTTACTTTCATATAGTCCAGTGTGGGTCCTTTAGTTAGTAATTTAGACACTTTAATTTTTTGAAACAGAGTTTGTTAGTGAATGAGTGACTATTAGATGTAACGTTGTTGTTCGATGTCTTATTATCAGCCCATATGGATGTAAAATTAACAATTTGTTTATTGTAAGGTTTGATATGAATTTAGATGTGACTGCAAAATAAAGGCTATTTTTATTTTATTATTTTTATTAATATATAAAATATTGATATAAAAAGAAGAATATAAAATATCATTGACGTAAGTTTTGATGTTGTTTCGATGTTTTGTTTTGATGTTTTGTTGACGAAAAAAGAAAAAAAGAATTGACGATTTCATGAAAAGGGGGTAATTGGATTTTTGGGCGCAGAAAGAAATTGGATTTTCGGTAAAGAGTGTAAGGTTGGTGGATAGAGTAGGAGCAGTATCTAGTTCGGACAGATTCTAAATGACGAGATATAAAATATAATATCGAAATTAAGGGGGAAAATATACAATTATATAATGTGTGAGTATCATTTTTTTATCGAGTTTGAAAAAAATGATTATGTAAACACTGTATAGTTTAATACGCAATAAAAAACATAAAACATATTGGACAAAAAATAAATACTATATAACAGTACACAATATGTTTTGTTTGATTCAATTTAAACGTACATTCAGTTATCCGATTTAATTTTTCGCTCGGCTTCGTGTGCGATATTGAAGTTTAGATGAAGAAGTAATCAACTTATATCTAAATATAGGACCAAATTGAATTTCTCTGAGAACGTTAAAGTTGGCTTCTCCGCTGAGACCGTTGTTTGAGTATATTTCGGTACCTAACAGGTTTCTCGTGCATAATTACTTCGATTGCCTATTCAATAAGTTAACAAAAGATTATTTTAGTTTGATTCAGACAGTAACAACTAATTACGGTCTAAAAACCTCAGTCACAATTTTTAGAAGAGATAATTATAACATACTACCAACCAGTAACAAAGCGTAGTAGTTCTACGCACGACTACGACTGGAGTCCAAATGTTTTAATTCTATTTTCATAATAAATCTTCTCGTCTAAGCGAAATACAGATATTGCGAGTGTTAATTGGAACGCGACCGCTAGACTGTTTTTAATTTGATACGAGTATATTTACAGCTAAAACAATTTCATTCATTTTATTTTGTATACTGCCCTGAAATGGCTAAGAAGAAATTTTTGGAAATTCAATTTAGTGGGAAAATGTTAATATAAGATTAAAATGTTTATTTATCATAATAATTAACTTGAAACTTTTATATTAGAATGAGAAATGAGAAACAAATATTTTAAAAATTGGTACCTAAACAGAGTGTGATAGTGAAACAACATTTAAACGAAACCTATTAAAAGGTTCATTTTAAAATATTTAAACATTCTACAATAGAAGTAGTGATTAACGTATTAGTAAAAGCGAAAAAGTCACAAGCAAAAGCTAGTCGTAGATAAAATGGGCTTTGGAAATGTCAACACAACCATTTCGTTTCGTTTGTTATTTTTAGAGAGCAGCCGTAGCTCAGCAATTTATACGATTGACGAGAGGCGAATGCTCTTTCTCGACTGCGAATGAAAAAGTTCGATTTATCTTGACTCGAGACAAATTATCTTAGGGGAAAACGTATATTTTTAGCAGGAATTATAAGGAAATTTACATTTCATAATAGCCAAATGGAATTCGATTTGAATCATCTTTTTCAGCTGACGGACTTTCACTCATCAATTGAATGCTTTTCAAGCGACTTTGTTAACTTTTTCGATTTTGTGCTTCTCTGCGACTATCTACCGGGGGTCTTCTAACATTGTATATTTCCATACAGGGTTTCTATTTCGATATCATGAGTTTCCAAAACTCTATCATACCAACTTTGAGTGTCAATTACCGCCACTTTAACTATGCGGCTTTAGCAATTTCGGTCACTCCACTTCTTCTCATTCCTGTTATTCGATCACCTAAACTACTTTTTTTACCTACTTTACCTCTGAGATACTCTAAAGTGTCTTATCGTATACGTAAATATTAATCAAGCTTCCATAAACCATTATTGGCAACACAACAGCTATCACTAGAACTTACAAACAAAGAAGTTTTGTACGATAAGAATTCGAGTAATTTCCTTACCACTACATAACCTTGTTTGATTTGACGACTTGGCGATTTGTTTACATTCGTATGTGTTATAAAATGAAGCTTAAAGACAGTATAAAAAATCAATGTAAAAATAATTGAAGTAATATCCAATATTAAATTGATAGAAAAATATATTTCATATTTAGTCGTGCAAAATGCAGTATCGCAGCAGTACGCAAAAAGCAATACCTTTATTAACTTTTCTAAGTTTTCTATATTTTTATCGCAACACTTATGTATTCTTTATTAAAAATATATATCTTCCTGTTTTCAATAAGTTCTTGAGTACTTCGGTCATATTGAAATCTAGCATTGCACTTAAATGGCCCAGAGCGAAAGGCTTAAACTCGTGTCGAGTTGCCCCCCTTATCAATCAAATTGTCCCCTGTGGGTCGTGGGCCCCACGTTGGGAAACACTAATCTAGGGGAAAAGACCAAGATGACAAAGTCCAATGCGCTGGAAAGATCAAATCCGCACCACTCTCGACAGCCAGATGCATGAAGTCATCCACGTTGCGAGTGTCGGTACACATTGTCGCTGACTAATCAATCCATGGAGGGTATCAAGAACCTCAGCATAAAGGACATCGATGCAAGGAGGAGGATTAAAAATATAACTAAGATAAAATATTAGGTATTTCATATAGCATTATAATAAAATTCTATGATAACTTTTAGTATCGAATTTTATATTTTCTACTCTAAAATGCAATTTGTGTTCCAAACTTATAAAAGCAAACATGTGCACAGTATCCATAAGAAGAGGTGAGCTTAACCGAAGTTGTCTGAGTTGACGAGTAAAACGTCTAAGGTATGTTCGTTGAGACACGTATCACGCACGCACACAAGCACGAACACAAACATATTGTTTACTATTATATTATAACATTGTATTGTAAATGCTTAAACAACAGGAATTTAACATGTCATGACGTACAAAGGGACTTTAATATCGTAATAATTTATAGCCCGGACCGTCAAGTTGAACGCTGTTAAAGACATTTAGGTCACGTTTCTCGGGCCTTATTAACTGAGATAACCTCATGATAATGATGGCAGAAACAAAATTATGAGGTTTAATTTCTTCTCTTAAATTAGGGACTATATAAATATAGTGTACACACATCAAGTCTCTTCGTAACAAATGTATAACTTATTATAAAACTAGCTTTTACCCGCAACTTCTTTCGCGTGGACTGTTGTCGCGTGATAGGTTGAAAAGAGATGGCGCTTTTCAATGTCATCCTATTCCTGTAGAATTAACAGGATTTCTGAAGCCTATATGTTATTCCAGTGTATAAGGAATAGTTGTGCCAAATTTCATCGACATTTATGCGGAAAACAGTTCCCCGTGAAAGAGTCATAAATATACATCCATACTCACTTTTGCATTTATAATATTAGTAGGATAGGATATTTAAGCCATTACTGGTCAAAAACTAATATTAGTAAAATGCATTTAAAATTGAGACAAATGAGCTTGCAGCGAAGTATACCTCCACCTCCTTTCGGTGTAAGAGGGGCAAGTATATCTTTAAATTTACCTATTCAAATCCTAATCTATTATTATTAAATATACCTATTCAAACTATCACCAACAAGTCTCATAAATATCTGTTTATAAGTGTTGTAGGCTTCATTATATATTACTTTTCTCTATAGTTTTTCTATATGATTTTAAGTACCTTTACTATACAATTAGTACAATAAACAATATTTCATAATAATATATATTGAAAAAATATATTTTACACACTCGCTAAACATTTAGAAGAAATTTTTTAGCAAATTTATTAAGCATGGATGGGACAGAAATATTTTGTTTGAAACTACGTTAGCGTGGATTCTAGTGCGTAGATGAAGAGAAAACAATGTCACTCTCTAGTTTTTTAATTATCTACATACTGAAACTCACATGGATGCGTTAATACATACGGAACGAAATAAGACAATCACAAGACACTATCGCATTATGAATACAATAGCCCACCTGAAATAGTTACAGGTAGACTAATTTATATAGTATAGATTTTATATAGTAAAGTAGCGGCCTGTTACTAACCCCCTGCTGGGCATAGGCATCCTCTCTCCGTTTTTGGAGAGAAGGATTGGATCTAAGACCTACCACGCTGCTCCAATCGGATTGGTTGGTTACACATATCCCTAGAATTCTCCAGAGATATGCAGGTTTCCTCACAATGTTTTCCTTCACCGAAAATCGTGTGATAAATTGCAATTTTCAATCATCATTTTATACATTAAAAAAAATTTATTTCATATAAGTAGGTCAACAAAAATTAAAATAGGATACGTTAGTATATTCCTAGAGTATGTTTGGTGAATTTAGCTTGCGAACATAAGACGTATATGTTTTGAAAGTGGCTTTTTTTTTATTCACTTTAGAAATAATAGTCTGTCAAAATAAACAGTAGGTACAAAAATATAATAATCTACTACTAGTGATATCAGTCATATACTGCAGTTTTTCAGTAAAATAAACTTTTATATTTAGGAGACTTAGTACACCTATATTCGAAGGAGTTTTCTTATGATTACATTTAGTTGTAACGTCCATCGGTTTATTGAAGGAATTAATTATGAATTAATTATATATTATCAAAAGATATATTTTCTCAGATTGAAGTTTTCTCGAATACTTTTTTAAAACGCAATGACGATCCAGTCAAATAGTATTTATAAAATAAAGCTAAAGTAAAGTTGGAAATTTCGTGTTAAGTCATGTTTCTCATTTCAGTTTGCTTCGTTTTGTAAATACTTAAAGCGAATAGACACTGAAGCTGACAAATTTAATGATTTACAAACAAACAGTATTTTAGAAGAAAACATACTAAATTTTGTTAAAGTGTACAAAAACCTATCACAGTTTTTATATTTCTACGTTTAAATACATACAACAATGAAGATTTAAATAATTTATAGAATAAGCGTTACTTTGCGGAGATCTATAAAACAAAAGTAATAATAAAATTATTTTGCTATAATCCGAGCTTTCTGTAATTATAATGAATATTGGCTTTATAAATAGGATTTTAGCTGATCTCAATTCTGATCGAGCTAATATGCTATATCTTTTTGCTATAAATACTTAAAAATAAAGAGATTAAAAGGAATATAAAAATTGTATAGTCTAAGTAAAAGGGTACTATAGGACTGACATTATACTATTTGTATAAAAACCCTGAAAAATAAAGTTAATAAAAAAATCTATCGATTGTACAAAAATGCTACTTTCCTACGAGTAGAAAGTTCTTATTTAATAGCAGGTGATTTTTAATAAAACACTGATTAGTATGTAAGGAAAACATTACAATATATTTTGTCACAAAAACGACTTGAATAGCTTTAGTTAGGGCAAAATATAAGAATAGTCCTGTCTGTCACGAGCGAAACAAGTTACGTGGGAGGATCAGTGTACGCAGATAGACCCAATTTGCCGAGTGCGACCATCGCAAAAGTTTTTGCCGGATACCTACTAATCCAATCCGATCCCTTCGGAGCCTTCTATCTGTATAGGATTATACGAAGGTAAACCTATATGAATTAAATTATATAAGCTAATAATAATAACTAGCTAGATCTAGCTCATGAGATTAATATTGACTCAAGAATAATTGTTCCAAATGTTGTATCGGTAAACGGTCCACTAGCGAAGAGCCTCGACCAACATCTCAAGAGGCTCTCGCCTAGTTGTTGGATCAAGGGCAGGATACAGAAGGTGGTGTTGCTCAAGACGGCACGCATTGTGAGGAGGTCCCTCACTCTGTATTTCTAACCGCCGGGAGCTTGGGTCCTTTCTCCGCTCTCCGTGGATATCAATTTTTTTTATATTTTTAAATGTTTTTTTTTCTGTATGTTTTAGAAAATATTTAAAAATATAAATTAACTTGTAAATAAATAACTACCTAATTACTAGCCTCACTTTACTGATGGTAAAGGAAATCAACAGCTTGTTACTATCCCACTACTGGGTAAAGACGTCTTCTCTCTGTTTTTTGGCAAAAAAGATTGCAGCTGAGACCTACCACGCTGATCTAATGTGGATGGGATGGTTATACATATCCCTAGAATTGTCTACGCAAGTTTCCGCACACTGTTTTTTTTTCACCGAAAAGCGCGTGATAAATTTTAAGCATCAATTAAACACAAGTTTTAACAGAAAAACTCATTAGTGCTAGTCCGGGTTTTGAACCCATGACTCTCTCGATAGAATAGCACAGTCTCATCGTTGGGTTATCACAGCTCTTATAAACTGTGTCTGATATTGATGATATAAATAAACAAAGTATCTAATTTACTTTTCTATTATTTCCGACTATACATTGATTTGCATTTCCAACAATGTTCTAAAGAGCTTGGTGCTTTAAGCACTATCACAATTATCAGACTAATTTGTGTAAAGATTGCTTCATTTAAAAGTGTAACTTATACAATAATCAATTCAAATATATGACTGATTATGCATGAAGGTATAAAATTGCACAGTCAAACCATTTAATTCGAAAACTACAAAGGTATTTAGGCTTTGACGATAATGGATTTCCATCGGAAAATTCAGCGGCTGCGCTACGTGACCGTTATTGTGCGAGTAATCTCCGGTATAATTTCACAGCTCAATTACTGTTCAACGCTTTGCTTGCAACGCTTTGCTTGCCAGCTAAATGTTTTATAGGTGTTTTTTTTTACATGCAACATTATTATTATAAAATTTGTATATTTTAACATAAAGCGGTGATGACTTCGCTAATTCAAATGCCAGGCAGACATCTGAGTTGAGTTTATGAGTTTTTTTTTTCATAAAATAACCTAATATATTTACGTAAAACTATAACCGACAAATAAACATAAGTAGCAAATAAATGTCTCTAAAAAGAGACTCTGAAAAGTGAAAAAATTGAAAAAAATAAAATCGCGGTCATTTTGAAATAGGTATTTGCTATTCAGCAGATAAACAAAATAACAGCCACATGATCTACCTGTTAACTTATTAGGGACTTTAAGTGCTGAATAAGCCTATCAGAAACCTGAGAAGCGCAAAAATTCCGAGATATGTGTCAGATATGTTCCGAATAAGCTAACTGACAGTTTATTGGTAACTTGTGAAACAGGCCTTAAATACTAAAATTTAAATAGGTATAGCAAATTCCAAATTACGCCTCGCTCCAAATGGGCATAGGCTCTCTGCCAAATGATCTAAACTAATGTAACAACAGTTCACTAGCATTAGTGAGCAAATTTGAAATAACTTAACACTTAGAAAAGTGTTAAATATTGGAAATTTACTAATAAATGCCTACGAACTCGTTAAATTTGCTAATAAATGATGCTCGTTAAAATAGAATGAGTGATATGAATAAGAAAACTAAGTTTTGCATCTAAAAGAAATATTATCTTTGAAATGGATAATTAAGTTGATTTTAACGTTTTTAATAAAAAAAATATTTCAAACGCTTTATCGCAATTCTATTAATATAATAAATAGTTTACACACAACTTACTTCGGGAAATATATACGTAAAGATTTACACTACATTAAACTTAACTTAGACCGTATATACAATAACTATGTATATGCGCACGGACAGCCTTATACCCGTTCTTATAATTTAGTATATAATTAAACTACACAAACGTCGCATACATGTTTTTTTGTTACCATCGAAATTCACACAAGAGATTTTATCAAAATTTTCGGTTTTTCGGTTAATAGTAGTCTCTTGTTTTATTTAATATTAAATATAAAGTATAGTACAGTATAAATAGATGACTTCAGACAGTGTTAACGGCTTTACGTAATTTTTTTTATGAAGTCATAAAGTTTGAGTTACATAAACAGAAAGAGAAATTCTTTTAGAAGAGAACGTTAAACTTTACGACTGCGAATGCAGCACATTCGCAATGTTTTTAAAGATTGAAGCTTGAATATACCATCTTTTTTAATACTTTGTGTTGAAACATACAACTGGTTTTTTTTGGATTCGAAGGCTTCACTAATGCATAGACACCATAGTCCGTGACCCGAGCTTTGAAATTTTTCTTCGCCATGGGCAATATTTGAAAGGTAAAATAGTATAGGAAAATGAACATGTAGGGATTCTTCGTGCTTCGTTCTTCGTACTCTCGCATATACATCGAACTCGATTTGAATAACGCCATAAAATCGGTATAAAAGAAGGCTATTGTCGGTCGCTACTCTGCATGCTTATCGTCGATTTACCGACATGATTTGAGTATAGGATATATCGGTTTGGTAACCCCCATTAAACAGGAGTTCAACAATACAACGATAGGCTATGAATGTCGTTACTCAACGACTTGAAATAAAGTCACGTCGACAATTTTTGTGATTGAACTTTTTCAAATATAAACGTCTATACGCTTGCCTAGTTGAAAATTTAAAATGTTATTTGAAATAGAACGTGTTGGCTTTTAAATAAATCATACTTAAAAACACAATGAACAACTTATTATTATTACTAATTATTATAACTAATTAATATTATCTTATAGGTATGTATATAACAGGCGGAATATACATAATATAAAATCATTGCAATAAACTTATTTACATATTAAAAATAAATACAACCATACAAACCCGCAATCCTGGCTTATACTGTGTACTATTATCTAGTATTAGCAGTAAATTAGCTTTCTATAGTTTCTTGCCAAAAATTAATTTCAATTCAGTAATTTATCAAACCATAATGTGATAGCAATAGATAATTTTCATCAATTGGGATTCGAAAATTTATGTTCCGTATCGGCTTTGAGCTTATTAGTAGATACGTATTTAAAAAGTCATTGACTCTGTATCTTTTATCCAATGAGGGAAGACATGCATTTAATAAATACATTTATTTTATACAGATATCAGTTTTTAAATATATAACATGTCGTGAATATTTTTGGTACGTAGTGCTACATCGAATGTTATAACAGTTTGTCGATTGAAGCAAGCTACAAAAATAATGCGAACTTCTTTACTTTAAATAAATAGAATGTTAGTTACTAATACAGTAACTCAAGTAAATAATAAATCGACATATCTAATATGCGCCGTAATAGGCGACTAAGGTAAGTCGGTGTGGTATCCGGCTGAGTAGAATAGACCACTCTCTTTCTTAAGGAGGGGTCATAAAATACGACTTTACCTTAGTCGTATTTTTGTTAGTTAGTTGATGTCAGGCAGGCCGCCGGTCGTGAAATACGTAGCCAAATCATGTGACAACATGTTTATGACATGCCTTCGATAGCTGCAATTGGTGAGCATAGGTAGGATCGACAACCGGCAATTTCTCCACCTCGAATAATTAAGGATACTGACCTTTAACTTAGAGGCTTCTACGTGGGTTATGGCGTCCACGCCGCTCCGGCCGGAGTATAACCACTAAAAAACTTAATCCACTAATATTCGTGGAATCCAATTTAATTTTTCTCTAATATTGTTCATATACACAACCACCGAGTTATCCCTTATATTTTGTATATATTAATACGGTCGTCCATCGAACACCGATATTTATTGTAATTCACTCAAAGTCCCGTGCACCGTGTTGCGCGGCCGACCGATCTTCTTTAAGTGTGACATTAATTAGCACTTACCCGCACTGCCTCAGGTGCAGCAAGCCCCGATTACCTTCGGTGGTAAATATTGCCCGAACACCCACTTAAGGGATAAGGGATAAGGGTAGGAAGATGATTATACAATTGATGTTTCGCAGTATACTTTTATAAGATCGCAATAGTCATCATCTTCCTGCCCTTATCCCACTCTAAGTGGGGTCGGCACAACATGTTATAAACATGCTGTCACATGATTTGGCTGCGTTTTTACGACTGGTCGCCTGCCTGACGTTAACTTACCTCAGTCGTATTTTACGACACCTCGGTTAGAAAGAGGGTGGTCTATTCTACTAAACCGGATACCACACGGTGGGTCAACTTACCTTAGTCGCCTTTTACGACACCTCGGTAAGAAATGAGGTTTGTCTATTCTACTCAGCCGGATACCACACGGCGGGTCAACTTACCTTAGTCACCTTTTACGACACCTCGGTAAGAAATGAGTGTGGTACTATTCTATTCAGCTGGATACCACACGGCGTTATAAGATCGCAATAGTCGGTGTTTATTATTTCACGTATCTCTTATTCAAAATCTTTTCGCATTTCATTTTATGTTATTTAAAATTATAAAATTTTTTGGTTTATGGTCATATTCTATTAAACGAACGAAAATTAATATTACCCAAACAACACTGATTTAATAAAATATTTCCAAAAACGTAATAGCGTAGCAATTTATATTCATGTTACTTAGCTCCGAAGAAGCGAACAAACAACAAGTCTATAAAGGGGTTCAACTTAGCCAAACTTGTGAGAAGTTAAATAAAATCATTGAACAAAAACATGCTAGCCGTTTAGCTGAAGTTTTACTTGGAACGGAATGGCAAAACAATGTTGTTCACTAAAAAGCCATTATTCAACTATTTAAGCTGTGATATTCCAGCGGAACGTGCCACTCTTTTGAGGGGATCACAGGGTCAAACCCGTGCAGGCACCAATTTATCCACTTATGTGTCTAATTTGTATTTGCAATTTATAACACGATTTTCGGTAAAGGAAGACATCTTGAGGGAACTTGCATATCTCTAGAGAATTCTGGGGAAATATGTAACCTACCAATCTGAATTGGATCAGCGTGGTAAGTCTTAGCTCCAATCCATCTCTCCAAAAAACGGAAAGCGGAGTTACGTTAAGTAGTGGAATAGTATGAGGCCGTTACTCTACAATAACTTTTATGTCGTGAAATATTACAAGTACTTAACCATCATAATTCGGGATGCGCAGGGCCCGAGCTACCGAGCTTTTCTGATAGTATTATTAAAGTATCTGAAATAAAAATAAAACTGCCTTTCACAACTCAGTACGTACGCATGACGTATCACTACCTATTTACCTTTTTTACGACTACAATGAGCAATTTTTACAAAGTGATTTTCATAAAAGGATTCTTTGTTTGAATCTTTAGAAGGCACTCTTGAATATTCTACAAAAAATTTGCCTTTAATAGATGTTTCTATTTCGTTACGCAAAAGTGTGTTACAAAAATGTTCAAGAAAATCAAGATTTGTTGCGTTCGCTGATGTAAGAATTACTTTCTCGTTTATAGATTTCTTATAAACGAGAGAGAAATTATTTTTCTTATAAAAGCCATGTGGTATCCGGTTGAGTAGAATAGACCACCCTCATTTCTTACCAAGGTGTCTTCAAAGGCGACTAAGGTAAGTTGACGTCAGGTATGCGGCCGATCGTACTACGAAGTAAATATGAAGTCAAATCATGTGACAACATGTTTATAACATGTCGTGCCGACCCCACATCTAAATTTTCTAAGGCTCAGACTAATTTGGTATATGGGTTTCTGGAGATGAAAAAAAATTTTAAGATTTCCTTTTCAGTATGTAATAAAAACGATCGGCGAATGAAAAATAAAAAAAAACCTTTATGAAAAAAGCTAACTGAGGAATTTTCATTTAAAAAAATATATAAGCTCCCAAAAGATCTGATAGTAAAAAGCTGCCTTGTAAAAGTAAGGGCACATATTATATCGTCCATATTAATTTATAACAGCGAAAATGCAGTTAAGCTTTTCTTCTTTCACAACATACGCCATAATAAAAAAATATATATATTTTTTGGTTGTATTATTCAAATAACTTAATGTCGGATTTTAGATAACACGCTTTGTAGACGGTTATTAATATTAATAATACTATTCCACCGGCAATACCTCATAAATCTTCTTTACCCCGTATATTCATGTATAAACGATAAGAAAACTTTACCCTATATATTAAATTCATAACTCCGCTACGCAAAATACATAGATGCCATATTCTTAATATGTAATTGCAACGTATTTATAAATTTTTTAGATTAACTTATTAGTTAAATACTCTTAATACTTAATATTTAAATAATTTAATAACTCATATAATCAGAAATAACATAATTTTATTTATTTTATAATTAGAAATACAAGCTGCAACTCTGAATCTTTCCCTCACATGTGGCTTTTCCACAATTTATTGTGATTCGGCAATGTCTTTTAAATCGGCGTTATCTTTTTAGAATGACAGTATCTATATTTTTTCTTCGTTCGTATCTCATATAACATCATGAATTTCCGCATAAATTTTGGTTATAGCAATATTGAAGAAAAATATCAATATAAAATAAATTCTTCTACTTTAAAAAGATGTCCTCTCTGTAAATGGGTTTGTCTCCTCAAGGAATTTTCGCTATCACTTGGATCTAGCCGCTCTCTGCAATATTTTAGAACTCATCTATATGCAATTTACGAATATTTCATCAACATTCCAAATTCTTAGACCACCGACGTCCATCGGCTCTTCATACTATGTAAACCACACACCCTTGTTTCGAGACACTACGGACTGTAAAGAATCTTCTACTTTTTATGCTGTTTCATTTCTTATTTGATCCTAAATATATAATACTTAGATCTATGATCGATGTGATATTCTTAAGTTTTACATGGTTATCAACCAATTCTTGGATTCAAACGTTACAATTTTTTGAAACATATGTACGGAAAACTTTGATTAAATTTCCCATGACATTCATCGTGATTTGGAGTCCAGGTCAATTTTAAACTGTTAATTAATACAATTATTTTCATGATTTATTTCGAATATTACTGTATGTATTTGTTATATTTATATCCCTTTTTAAATATTCATTATCTTTAATATTTAAATGATTTAATCTTCTATGTATCTCAGAAACGGCTCCAACGATTTTCCTGAAATTCAGCATGTAGGGGGTTTTGGGGGAGAAAAATCGATCTAGCTAGGTTTTAGTTAAAAAAAATCGTATTATCTCTTTTTGGGCACTAAAAAACTACAAAAATAGGAATAGATAGCAACTCTTAATTTGAGCTGTCAAATTCGAAGCTGTGACAGCCTAATGGTACCAAGCAAGGCTCGGTCACCTAGGTATTAATTAACAATTTGGAAATTTGGGCATATTTATATAATCATGTGAGCATTCAAATATTAAGCACCATCCCGCACTCCGATTAAGGAAATCTCTAATAATAAAGGTTGCCTGTAAGACTCTGCTCATAACTGCTCATAACAATAAAGCCGCCTGTGTACGCTTTGAATGTATTTAGAAACCCTTTGTTATGGACTTTTCTTTGTGTGCAATGCGCCATAAAGTTTTCAAACAAACATATAAGCATTATAAGTAACACAGCTTACATATAAATTAAAACGATAACTTTTTTTAAGATCTAGGTATGTGGTCGTTGCAATGAATAAAAACAAACCTAAAAAATACAACAGTTATGGTGTGTTTAGTTTCCATAGAACTTCCTAATGTGTCAAAACTACTTTCGCACCTAAAATATTTCGTCTATTAGGAGATTTTCACGCCCAGTCACGTAATGCATAGGTGTAATGTACACGAAATGCCCATAAAGTAACCCAAGACCCTACGGTGCTTTTACAAAATCACAAAATTCGCAATTTACTCCCATACTCTATATTAAGACTGGGTCAATGCTATTAAATTCGGGTTGAATGCCTGTCGTTCGTCGCCGTTACGATGAGAGTGACTAACGCATTTATATCAATACGCTCTGATTTGGAATTACCTCAATTTGTTTTAGTTGTAGGAGCCATTTTGGACAATTTGGAGTTTTGATAAATAAAATTTCTCTAAGCATTATTTATTATAATTTTTATAACGGGTATAAGAAAATCTTAGTTCGCACACAAAATATAAGAAATTGATTCAAACACGAATTTTAAAAAAAAGGTTTACTTTTTAAGTAGCTCATTGGTACGTACCGATGAGCTACTGAAGTATTTCAATGCATCAATATAATATCATGCCCTATTAATATCGTAAATGTATGCCTGACTGTTTGTTTCACTGTTAATCCTCTGGACCAATATTGATGAAGTTAAGCATTATTAAAGCTTATAACACATAAGGTATAAAATTACTTGACTTGGCACGAATAAAGTCGGGCGATCCACTATTAATATATAAAAGCATAAATTAACCAGAACATCTTCTCATCTGATCTTAATCACTATCTTGGGTTACTTGATAACATTAATTGATCTTTCATTAATTATTAAGTTAATACTACATTAAGTAAATTTTTCAATTTTCTGTAAATAGTAACCTGTCATTCATAAAGAACTGCGGTAAATTTATTTTAGGTTTACTTTTAAATTTGTCCATTATTAATATTTAAATTAGCCCTGAAATATCTCCACCGCCTCAATATAACTTTTCAAGACGCTGTATTTATTTTTAATTTCCAACATTGTTCGACTCTTTCGACTTATTTTATGGTCGGATAGTTTTCTGTTGATATCAAAGAACGACTTTAAGATAAGTAATAATTAATTTTATAAAGAATTCCATAAGAAGAGGCAAATCATAGGATTTGGTAGTTAATTTGTTGCCGTTTCTTGGAATATACTTAATTTTAGTGAGCGTATGTATTTTCAGGAAAATCAACTAATAAAATAAATAAATAAATATATGGGACACTGCTGCTGTACATTACTAAGGACGATTTTTAAATTAACTGACTCACGTGGATTTATCGACTTTTAACAATTTAAGATATTCGTTAAACGAAATAATCGTATATAATTATACAGTAATATTCTTAGTCATTCCAAAACGTACTTGAAACTCCTGAATAAAAAAATATTCTATACTCCAATGTAAAGGCGAAGGTGTTCTAAAAAGTACTAAAATATAGTACTTTTTAGAACACCTTCGCTTTTACATCAACGTCAAATATTTTAATATGTTATGATGACGTTTTATTTATTTCTGTGTACGCTGTAGACAGATAGAAAGTTTGCGTCAAGGACTATGTGACATTTGTCTGTTAGGGAGAAAGGCTCCATGGTAAAATAATTTACTTTAGAAGTCAAGACGGATATGTTTCTCAGTAACTTTAATTTTAGCTGCTCCTAACTGCTTATATAGACGCCCGATAAGAATTACTTCATCTTTAACAGTCATTATGTTACTTTACAAAAATTAATTCTACGTAAACCTTTTTACGACGAAAAATGGTGACCACTTAATAACAATTTCTAATAATTAAAAAGAAATATGCCTGTTCAATGAAATAAGATGAAAGATGATAGTGTTCTAATTATTTATTTACTTTATTTAAATTAAGCGAATATATGTTTAGTGAATGAACACTGAACTCTTAATAAGGACCCCTAGGCAGGGACCTAATTAATCAACTTATAACAGTAGCAGATATTCCTCCTCATATACCTCTTGATATATAGCCTCACCTATTAAAAGTACCTATCCTTCTCAAAAGAAACCCCATTTCCAGTAATAAACAAGTACTCAAATATCATCCAACTACATATTTCCGAATCAGAGATATTCTCATCGGTATATTCATTCTTAGTTTCAATAGTTTGTATAACTTAAAAAGTATTAAACATTGGATTATAGATTACTAACGTCTGAAATCACATACAACTAATAATGTTGATTAATCATATACTTGCTAATACTTAGAAACAATGTTTTATGTTCACGTAAACTTCGGGCAAGTTAATCCTTATGAAATATGATTATGAAAATAGTCATTAGCAGTTTAGTTTAGAGATTAATAGCACTGCCAATCAACTGACGTGCTATAACACCGGCGGCCTGACTTATTTCAATTTATAAAGATGAAATGTTTTTGCTATAAATTTTGGTTTAAGAATTTTGCTTTTGCGAAATAATTTTTAAAGAATGCTTTAAATTGATGTAGAATATCACATTCGTTTTCCTTTTTTACTCATGCAGAATTAGAAACATTACGTAACATGAAAACGCGTGGTAGACAATTCCCTTGGATTCCCTTATCCTTACCATGGATATGCAAATCTCCGGTAGGCCTATGAATTTTCTATAAAAAATACGTCTTTAATTTATACTTAAAAAAGTATGCTTTACGGTTGAGGAAATTGTGATGCAAACCTGCCAATCCTCATTAGAGCAATGTAGGTCGTCTAAGCTCCAATTCTTTAGTCAAAGTAAATAGGATGGCTCCCTATGTAA
This sequence comes from Morpho helenor, assembly GCA_029227775.1. NCBI lineage: Eukaryota > Metazoa > Arthropoda > Insecta > Lepidoptera > Nymphalidae > Morpho > Morpho helenor. The sequence continues at coordinate 5,856,798 of JARGCU010000019.1, read as the reverse complement.
CCTATAGTAGCAAGTACTTATTTTGGTTTTTCACGTACAGCAAACCACCACCGCAATTCATTAGTAATGCACATACATTTACATAATCTTGAAGCTCATTCGGGTTCGAATATACGTATTAACTAAGTAGACTATTTATATAATTTATAGAATTAGGTGTTACTTTGCGGAATAGGGTACACTGAAACGAAATAGTAATAAAGAAAACAGGCTATATTAAGTACTTTACTTTTTCTCCACTGTACTCGTACATCTGCTAAAATAGATAAAATATGTATTCTACAATATTTTTAACGTAATGTAAGTACAGAAAAAAATAATTAGAATATCTTAGAAATCTTATGTGATAAGAGATTTCAAGCTATGAATAGAGAGGCCGTTACACACAATGCGCAATTATCTTCAAAGAAAAGACTGCAAAATTGCGACTACGAACATAAAGGATAAGAATATGTTCTAATCGCACTGTAGCTAGCTGCTAGTAGCAATTAGCGAGTAGTGTAGTCACTGTAGGTATACTATATTATTTGTATTACATGTAGTTATATTACGCAGTAGGGATTAAAAGAGCTATTTTAATTTAAAATCCTTTTTTCAATTTGGTTTCGATTTGAATCGTCTCTATATAATAATATCTCATATTAAGTTTGTAAAGATCATCTAAAGCATAAACTAATCATCATTATAGAAAATAGGGTTTTTTTATTGTTTAATAGGCGAGCGCTTGACTGATATCATGCCTGATAGTAAGCAGTGACACAGTCTAAGTTGGAACGCGCATGCCTATAAGATGCCTATTCACCCTTGCTTTGAAAGTACCCATATCATAAGTATCGGGAAAGATAGATGCCGGGAGAGAATTTCAATCCCGTGCTGTGCGCATCAACAATGACGAAGCGAATCGCTCTGTGCGCCTTTTTGATATGTCGATAACGTGAGGGTCGAACTTCTCCCGGCGCCTAGCGGTGTGATTATAAAAAGGCGATGGTGACAAGGTCATGAAGTACCTGAGCACACTCTCCGAAATATATCCTGTAGATATACCCTGCGCCGATGTTGCAAACTGGCATTGGTTAGGCTTAAGTTTAAAGTGTATAGGTATATGTAATAAGTGTGTAAGTATATGATAATTTTTTTACGTGTCAACCCTAATCAAGTAATTATATGGACTTCGGGTCAACCCAGTCCAGTTCATTGATTATTAATTTATTATCCCTATCGCTTTTATTATATCTGAGTTTTCTATTAAATCGATATAACTTACCCCTCCAGTTCGTTCACTATTACATCTCTTTCTTTCATCCAACATCAGAAGTGTGTTCCTCGTTCCCTGACAATAATGGTTATAAAAAACATGCAGATTTTGTAAAATATAAATATAAAGAAAAGGTATTATGGTAAATTTAGAACTACAAGTTCATATTAGTAAATGTAGTCAAATCTTAACATTAAGCTATTGTTATTATTATTACACTAACGTCACAATTTGGCACACACAATTGGCGAGTTGGTTGTGACCCTGCCTTCAGCTCCGCAGGTCGCGGGTTCGATTCCCCCCGAAGGCGAGAGAATATGTTATTCTAAATACAACTTATTTATTCTTTGAGTATGGATGTTTTTATGTATTTAAAATTAAACATGTATTATTACCAGTTGTCTGTAACACAACAACACAACACAAGTATTAAGTTGCTATTTATTTAAATTTAAATTTATTTTAATAAAATAGCAAATAATATTAAATAAAAAATTTAATACACTACTTCACAAAATAATTGTATGGCGTTGGAGTGACCTCGTTCTAACAAGGTTCGAGGCTTTTTCAAACAATTGCGTTGGTTGACGCAAGATAACAGGAAGGATGGCTCTTGTGATGTTGAATTGTGCCATTTATTATCTTGCCTCAGATAACACGCTGAATGTTTGACACAGTTGTCTGTAATAAACTTTAATTTAAAAGATTTAAAGATTATTACAGCTTTTACATTTCATTTTTTTTTTGCTATCCCTTTCGCACATGGCTGTGACAGAAATTTTATACTATTGAGAATTACATAAATATACATTCTTATATATATGTGGATATCGCTACTCTTTGGAGATACAAGAATTGTATTTTTAAAAAAGCAACCGCCTGGTTTCTCGCTGGTTCCTCTCGCTAGGAGCAGGTTTCCAAAACAGCGGTGTAGTTGAGGAATCGAAAGCACTCGTTTACAAGTTCACTTGGAATAGAAATATTTTGAATTCAAATAAGAATTTGAATCGAAAAAGTCGCAGAAAAAGCTAGTATGTAAATAATTAAGCCGAACACCACATATATAAAAGACTAGCAATTGCCAGCAAGACTAGCAATATAGTATTTTGATAACCATAAAAATGGTTAAAGTGGGTTTACCTTAAAAGCTAGACGTATGCTGTCGTGGACTTTTATTTAGAACTTTTAGAGGGGAACAATTTTGTGATACATGATTTTGAATAACTACCACCGTTTACTCAACGCACGCAAGGAAAGCTTTAAATTTTCCCATTTTCGTAATATTTTTTATTGCTGCTACTCTCCTTTTCATCTTAACGTTATATAGCCTTCCTTGATAAATGGACTATCTTATAGTCAAAGAATTTTTCAAATCAGTCCAGTAGTTCCTGAGATTAGCGCGTTCGAACAAACTCCTAAGCTTTATATATTATAGATATATATAAAAGCGCCTTAAAAATATACACCGAATGTAGGTTTAATAGAGTGAGATTTTAGTAGCTATCTCTTCTAAACGACCGTATATGGGCAGCATATTATATACAAATGCGAGGGATTGAATTTTGATTACGGATTTTAATGTTCTGAAAATTGGGTACGCAAAAATAATTGTTACCCGGCAATTCTGAGTAAACTGTATTACGGGTAGTAAAGAAATATTAGTTTTCTATACTATACTAATATATAAAACTGTGGTACGCCGTGTGGTATCCGGCTGAATAGAATATTACCAACCCTCATTTCTTACCGAGGTGTCGTAAAAGACGACTAAGGTAAGATGACCCGCCGTGGGGTATGCGGTTTAGTAGAATAGAGCACCCTCTTTCTTACCGAGGTGTCGTAAAATACGACTAAGGTAAGTTGACTCAGGCAGGCGGCCGGTCGTAAAAACGCAGCCAAATCATGTGACAGCATGCTTACAACATGTTGTACCGACCCAACTTAAAGTGGGATAAGGTCAGGAGGATGATGACTAATATATAAAACTGTATAGTTTGTTTGTTTGAACGCAGTAACTCAGGAACTACTGAACCGATTTGAAAAAGTCTTTGAATGTATGATAGTCCATTTATCCAGGAAGGCTATGACCACGCTATATATAACATCACGCTAAGATGAATAGGAGAGGAGCAGCAATAAAAAATACTACTGAAACGGCAAAATTTTAATCTTCCTTACGTGCGCTAAGTAAACGGTGAAAGTTATTCAAAAATCATGTATTACAAAATAGTTCCCCTCTTAAAAGTTCTAAATAGAAGTCCGCGACAGCATATGTCTAGCTTTTAAGGTTAAGCCACTTTAAACCATTCTTATGGTTATAAAAAAACTATATAACGGTTTAATCTTTCCCGCTGGCGATTGCTACTTTTAAATAATATTCCGTAAATCGATGGTGCGAGGATATAATACAAATTAAATAACGTTTATAGGAAACATCGCTTGTGTGTTACGCACTGGTTCACCGAATTAAGTTCCACACGATTAAACATGACGGAATAAGGGCGGGAACATCCTTTGAAATGTAATAAAAATTAAAATGTAATACACGATTTATATTTATGTATAGAAATAGCATAAACACAGGCGAAAGTATATTAAATGCCATACTAAAAAAAGCTGTGATAGCCCAGCGGTGAGACCGTGCGACTCTTTCGATGGGGTCACGAGTGCTAACCCGTGGCAGACAACAATGAGTTTTTCTGTTTAAATTGTGCCTTATTGATAATTTCAACAAACTTGACGTATTTCATGATCTATATGTAACATTACCTAATCCTACTCTCGGAAAGGAGAAGCTTTTGCCCAGTAGTGGGATTGTAACACCACTGACACAGTACACAACGCGACGACATTTTTACTACAGGATTTATATTGTTGTGCCTATTTAAATCAGCATGAAAAAAAATTTTAACACAAAAGAGCTGTAAAGCTTAATTTATTAATTAAACTTAACCCTTTAGAAACGAATACTTCTAAATAAAATCTATATCTAGAAAAAATTTGCAATATTACAGAATCATAGATTTAATTCATATTTTACAGACAAAATTACGTTATCAATTACAATAAAAACAACTGTGGTCAATAACTTAAAGTGTATAAAAGATCCCTTAGATTGTATCATTTATTTTTCCAGAACTCTCTCGCAACTGGGCCATTTATCAAATTATGGAGACGCAAAACTTCCCTTTTTGAAGGATTGCTTGGAATTATTCTAGCATTTATGTCAGCTTCTAACAAATCGTTTTTATTAAGAAACAACGTAATTTATTTACCCTACTATAATACCTTATGATTTATATAATTATCGTTTCGACAGGTTTATTATTTTCAAACTAATCATCTCATTTTGATACTTTGTCGATGAGCGCAATCATATTTCAGTTTTGAAACTGTTCCAGTTTAACTTACATATCTCTTTCTGATTTGGAAGGCTGTAAATTAACAACTTAACTAATGTAAACGAATTTATCCTGTCTGATAATGCTATTGCAAATAATGCTAGTTAACTACTTTGTCACTATTTAAGACTAACATTGCGGCGAAGTAGAATAAATCATAGTATTTTAACTTAGAATTATATAATAGTTATTTTATCTCTTCAAAGTGCTATTTGAAATTAACTTTCGAAATTTTTGTTATTGGATGCAAAAAAATTTACTTTACAACTTGTTAATCCTTTACTTTACTGAAAAATACTATTTTCAGTTTCAACTACGTAATCTCACTTGTACAGGAAAAAGTTATTAATCTGTAGAGAAAAAATTATGATCCTTCATTCATAAAATGGCCGCTTGGATATAATATTGAGCATCCAATGTAATCATTTTCTGGCCTGAAGAGAAATATGGTAAATGTGTGAAATATTATGTATTGAATATTAAATATTACATAGTTTTAAGTATGAAGTATTAGCGAATGTTTCATCAAAGATACTTGTGATATAATCACTCTAAAGTAAAACAAGCCTAGTATAACAATTAGTTAGAGTGATTGTCGTAGCGCCCGTGTAAATTTAGAGAAAATTAACGTAACGCGAAACCAACAGTCTGAGGAACGCCCTTCGTTAGCGAGACGACCTTTTAAATCGAACTGAGCTTAAAGATTTTAGGCAAGGCAATGGCAACGGCATGAAAAAATTATTAATTACTAGCAATCGCCAGCGGCTCCGCCCGCGTGGAAAGATTAAACTTATACGGTGAAAAAAAATAATATTCTTAACTTATTTGACGTGTTAAAATAATTTTGAAGAGTCAACGCTGAGTTTCTTCTCGATAAGACCACTTTTACAAACTAATGGTGACTTAAACTGTTTGTAAAAAAACAATTTGAATAAAGAATATTTTGAATTTGAATTATTTGTTAACGTCAACATTAACAAATATGCTACAAAATATATGAATTTCTCATTAAAACAAAATATGAAGTCATTAACCAAATGTACTGTTATGAGATAGAATTATGTTATGGATATTTGTATAAAATATGGTAGATTCTTTCATATCACGACTTTCATATCGCTTTTACTCTACAATGCATTACTGCACGAAAATGTTTAAAAACTAAGACAAGACGTTATTTTAAAATATAATATTATTGGAAACATTATATAAATTCTAATATGTAATCACATAAAATATAATATTGATACCTAGTACGTAATAAGTACAGTTCAGAAACGTGAATATACTCACTACTTAACAGGAAACATTATATAGATTCTAATAATAACATGAAATATAATATTGATACCTAGTACGTAATAAGTACAGTTCAGAAACGTGAATATACTCACCATTTAACAGGAAACATTATATAAATTCTAATAATAACATAAAATAAAATATTGATACCTAGTACGTAATAAGTACAGTTCAGAAACGCGAATATACTCACCATTTAACAGGAAACATTATATAAATTCTAATAATAACATAAAATAAAATATTGATACCTAGTACGTAATAAGTACAGTTCAGAAACGTGAATATACTCACTACTTAGCAGGAAACATTATATAAATTCTAATAATAACATAAAATAAAATATTGATACCTAGTACGTAATAAGTACAGTTCAGAAACGTGAATATACTCACTACTTAGCAGGAAACATTATATAAATTCTAATAATAACATAAAATATAATATTGATACCTAGTACGTAATAAGTGCAGTTCATTAACGTGAATATACCTACTCACTACTAAACAGGACGAGCGTCGTTCCATTGTCAGAAATTGATCTCTCTTGGGAATGCTAGACGTTTTACAAATTCACAACTTATATCTTACATTTGCATTTCGTGCAATATTTATCACCATCTTTCATGACTTATTCATTTACATTTCATCACTTTAATGTACCTACGCTTTAATGTCGAAAAAGTACACATAAAAATCACGGTTCTATGTATAATTTTGAGTCTTACAAGACCTAGTTGTGATTTTTAACACATGATTAGTTTCTTGCTTTATTGTTTCTTACATTGCATATTTTAAATATTAGACCCTTATTTTCCATAGCCCGTATTTTATAGCCCACAGTGGAAAAGACGTTTTCAGCTTTAATCAACGCCTGGTATATCTTCATTAAAATTCCATTAGCTTATCTAGATTTACTTAAAAGAGGATATAATTTATTTACACTGAATATATTTTAACTAAGGAGTGTTTTATTACCATTCGAAGGAATTATATAATTATATTTATATAATTAGAATTACATAACCTTATTCGTCTTTTATGACACCTTGGCCTTGGTAAGCAATAAGGGTGGTCGATTCTACTCAGCCGGATACCACACGGCGGGGCAACTTAACTTCGTCGCCTTTTACAACATGAAATATTCGTCATATATCAATAAGCATCATATAATTTATTTTATATTATTATATTACTTAATCGAGGTTGTATCATTTTTCCAATACCGTGATAGTACCATCACCTTTCGCATCGCTTCCACTATACACATACATATATATTGGCTACCTTTTCTAATTAACCCGACCTTCTCATGAATAATAATCAACTCTTATCATTAAACGTTAATTATAATGATTTTTAGGACCAAAGAGAATATGTGTTAAAGAGAATTTATATCTAATCACATATAAATTTCAACTCTGAAGATTCATATTTAATTAATTTTTACGTAGATGCAAGTCATACTTAACTTTCAACTTCAATCTTCACCTTTAAGTATATAGCTTCAGTTCAATATTCAGATTCGTATAATTATGTAAATTGTATAGTGCCTTTCTGACTACGGTATTGGTGTCTCAATTTACATGATCAATTTTATCGATATAATCGGGGGTTGGGTATTTATTTCGTGATCGCTACAGTCAAAATGACGACATCAAAACCGAACATAGGGAGGCTATTATTGTATACTAAACTTATAGAAGTGAAATGAACTCTATTTGTTGACATGTGCAATTTACCAGGAGGTTAAATTGTTATACATGCAGTATAATCCAGAAATTAAAAAAAAAGTTCTATGAAGTGAAGTCAAATATTGCCGCATAAAATTTCGTCCTTTTTCATGAACATATCATATAACCTATATGGCAATGGCCATTTAGAATTAAGATGGCCCAATATTGGTGTATAATTTTTTATTTTTTTTACCTAGCACGGAATTTTAGTACTGTTCTATTAATTGTTATTTAATATATTTTATATTCATTTAATATATTATATACGTAATTATTTTTACAAAATCCGCTATACAAAAGTAATCTTACTTTTAGTTCATTTTTAACGGCACAAGATTCTGAAATCCAAATCAAGCTAATTCTGAATTGAAAGTTTAAAGTTACGAAGTAAAAAATCACTTTTTAATTAAGAATTTTTATTTACTATGTAGGACAAGACCAGTGAAAGGAGAATATCGTCTTTTAAAATAAAAAAAAAGGTTGAAATATTCGATTGTTAAAAGACATACATTTAAGAATGACACATGAATAAAAATACGATTTTATGTATGATAAATAAGATTTTATTACGTAAAACTAAAGAGTAAAGTAACGACCTGTTACCTAATCCCACTGCTGGGCATAGACAATTCTCTCTCTCTTCTCTCTTCGTATTTTAAGAGAAGGCTTTGAGCTAAGACAACACGCTGCTTCAATGCGAATTGGTAGGTTATTTTTTACATGAAATGTTATTAAATAATTACTTGAGCGTATTGAAATTAAAAGGAGAAAAATTATTTCAAACAGATCTTCCCTAGTCGGTATTGTTACCCGAACTTCAAAATATTCATGTTATACTGTGTGAAACGTATATTTTTCTCTGAAAAGAAGAAACTTTAACATTGTTAAATAAAATCCGCAAAATGTGCAGAACTCTTTGAGAACAAAGCTTCACGTATTCAAGTTGGAATCTCTTCTAAAGAATTTGTTCACACGAGTATCTAAGTTTTATTTAAAAAAAGTATATGCTAGCGAGTGGTATAGTAATATATTAAATTTGTCAAAAACGGAAAAATAAATTTTCTTTTTGTAATAAACTATTTCCTCGATTATACGCGACGTACAAAGGGTACGAAATTACAGATTAAACAGAACTAGCTTCATACCACGACTTTCTCTACCGTGGACTTCAGTACCGATATCAAAAAATGTACGTCAGCCTTTGTCACTCAGATTCCGAATACATACTTAATTATATTGTTTTACTAAAATACGCGATAAAAGAAAACTTTATGTAATGCTAAATGTAGGTATGAGAACAAATATTTAATATCCATTTTCATGCTTTATACTTGCAGAATTCGTAAAACACATGCACTACAAACCACCACCTCCACCACACTATACTAAACACATTTACTTCTACAATATATTTTAGTACTTTCAACATTACTACTTTTACATATTAGTCTAGATAATTTTTCAGTTCCTTACATAAATGACATGAAATGCACAGGGATCTGATAACTAAAGACTCATACCTACCTTTGGTGTAGGAAAATTTACAACCTCATAAAGTATGTGCAAACTTGAAAATCCCATTTGAAATATATACGCGTAGGATCTGCGTGATATCATATATCTCACGCCCCATGAAAGACGTACCATAAATTTTTATTACGTGACTTATGATGTATAAAATAATAAACTTTTATTATGTCGTATGATACCTACTCGTAAAGACTGCCTGCCAATTGTGATAACTGATAACTAAGTAAGCAAATTCAACACAACACATTTATTCGGAATAACACATAGGCTATAGAAATCCTGTTTATTCTACAGAAATAGGACGACATTGAAAAGCGCCATTTATTATTAACCTATCAAAGCTTTGTTAACAATTTGCAGATTTGGAGAGTGACAGAAGCGGAGCTACTGGTTTATTCCAAGACTACAGTCCACACAAACGAAGTTGCGGGTAAAAGCTAGTCATTGTCATATTGCATCATACATTTAAAAAAACAATTCTTAAAGAAGGCAGGAATATAGAGACTTACTCGTCGATATGAGTTGTAAAGTTATAGTGTATAAATAATTATAACATGTATAACTCACTTATTTATAAGCTATAAATAAAAAAATTGTTATCATTATCTATATAAGTAAATCATGCATAGATATACTCGCATTTCTGTAATAGCGGTAATGCGTGGTTTAATTATAGGACGTTGTGGATATAAAGGAAACTTAAATGTCATTCCTACTGTTAACTGCTAAAGTAGTCCCTTCCATTAAAGAAGAGATTTCGGAGTTGGCAGCCCTACTTTACTAACAATTGCCATCTTTTACACTAAGTAGCTGGCACATAACGTAGCGATGATTACATGTCCCTATAAATTCTATTCACAATTACATTAAGCTTGTTAAAAGATACTTTATTACTAAGAAATTTTCATCGCAGAAATATGAAAGTTCCTTTTTATGTTAGACAATTATTTTTAATAGTATTTGTATAAAAAATATAACGCTTTATTACTGAAGTAACACAATTCTTACCAATTGAAGATAACAGCAAAAAAGGGTAAAAAGTAATATCGAGTAAAATATGACTCGTGCGTTCGATGCGTAAGGAGAAATGCGTGGAAAGGAAGGCCCGTTTAATGCAGTGTTACCATTTGTCGTTCAGAAACATTTTTATGATTTTTTTTCCCTCAATATTTAAATTATAATAATAATATTATACTCGTACATGTGAAAGTCTGTCTGATACGCCTTTACGGCTTCCGCTGGACCAATATTCATGAAATTTCATGCAATATCCATTGAAGAGAAGAAGAGAAAGAGGACTAATATTCACAGTATCGTGTAACCACTTTACCTTTAATCTATCTCAATGAGACTACAAAAATGGCACTATAAAGAAATGTGAATTGTCTGTTTTGTACCTTTTAAGTGAATGTGTGAGTGAGCAATTTATACAGACGCGATAAAGCTCCTTTTGTGGGCGAGCTCGTGTGCTAATAAATTTTGTTGGCCTTCTAAAATGTTTTATGGCGACAACCTGCAATATATATGTTAAATTTCATTTCCTTCATAGCGGTAATTTAAAATGAACGCGAAATTTTTTAATAAGACAACAATTTAATGTTTTGTAGTAACAAAACAGTAGTCTGTTTTTTACATAAAATGTCGATAAATAAATAAGATTTTTGTTCCAACCTTACATCGAAACCCAGAAAATGTAAAAGTAAAAATTTTAATGTATTAAGGAATGAATATCTATTCATTCATCAATATTAATCAGGAATTATAGCCTCGACGTGGGCTAATAAATCAAACCGCCGATATTGATAACGTGATTTATAGAAGCCACTTTAGTCCTTAGGGTTTAAAGTACATATTTAAAATAACCATAATAATTTTCTCAGAACGTCATCATCCTCCTGCCCTTATCCCACTCTAAGTGGGGTCGGCACAACATGTTATAAACACGCTGTCACATGATTTGGCTGCGTTTTTACGACCGGCCGCCTGCCTGACGTCGAGTTACCTAAATCGTATTTTACGACACCTCGGTAAGAAAGAGGGTGGTCTATTTTACTAAACCGGATACCACACGGTGGGTCAACTTACCTTAGTCGCCTTTTACGACACCTCGGTAAGAAATGAGGTTGGTCTATTCTACTCAGCCGGATACCACACGGCGGGTCGACTTACCTTAGTCGCCTCTTACGACACCTCGGTAAGAAATGAGGGTGGTACTATTCTATTCAGCCGGATACCACACGGCGTACAGTCAATCCGAATTACGAAGTCTTTTTCAAACCAGAATAATCACCGGCGTTATTACTTACATCTTTTCGTTATTACTTTTGGCTAAATCGTTTCTTATTGTATACCGAAATTACAAAAAGCCTGATCCCGCAAAAAATCATTTCAGAACAAAATAATTTGTAGTAGATGTACGTAGGTATTGTTTGGAGGCTGAAATACTTTTTCAGTCAGATATTACCACACGGCGTAAATTTCTCAGAACATAATATATTTAATTAATATCAACATGAATTATTAATTGGTACCTACTTAATAAGTCTGCTCGAACAATAATAAGAAAAATTTAACATGCCGAATCCACAAAAAGCATTTGTACGAGCAATGTTAAGATGTTAAATGATATTCGTGGTTTACGTAGCTAGGATTTAAGTCTAAATATTAAATTTGCTTTCAAGGGCAAAGGTTTCCATATGGAAAACAGACTCGGTTTGCACGTAAACACGACTCTCTCTAGGTAGGGTGTGGTTTTGACATTATGCTTGCTTGCAGTTACTATGAAACCTTACTATAAATAGCGCTTGTTCTCAATAAAAGTGAGAATAAAATAGGAAACAATAAAACACATGTATTTTCATTATGGCGACATCGATAATTACTATCAAGAAAACAAACGGAAAGAAAATTGTATTTGTCAAGTTTGTAATTTAATCAGTCAATGAAGGTATAGCTAAATGTTTATTAAGACAAATTAAACTAGACAAACGCTTTCAGTTTTAAATATCTAATTGTCTTTAATAATCTTATAAAGTAAACTTATAGTAAACATTTACAAAACTAATAATAAAATTATTTTGCTGTAATCCGCGGTTAAATTACGGCGTAAGATTTATCGCGGATTATATCAAAATAATTTTAGTATTACTTTTGTATTATGTATCTCCGCAACGCAATTATAGTAAACAATTAATTGTAAAAGAATAAAGATGTTGAAACAAAAAATTTTAGGATTAGTACAATGAATACTTGTATTCTTAATTCAAAAAACAATGTTAGTTTACGATAAATACTTTTAATGTAGTAAACTTTTATAGTTTCCTAATTTAGTCGTCAATATCTCTTTATGATCGATTTCTACTGTTTTAATCTATCAAATGAAACTAAGTAATATAAGCTATCTAATAAAAATATTCGGCATTCTCCGAGCAGCATCGAACTAAAAACGGTACTTTCTCCTAATGTATATTTACTTGCTCAAAATCGAAGCGTATTGGTCTCGTTAAACATTTACCGCTGATTTGGTAAAGCAGTTGCTGTAGGGTAGAACTAAAACGGAACTATTTACATTGTAAATTGAGTAAATTCTGAGTTCGATTTTATTTTCATCTCGAAGAGAACTATTGACGCTACATGAGAACCATCATTCTACTCCAATACCGATTGGTATTGGAGTAGAATGATGACGCACCATATGCTAGGAATTGTGTGTTAACTAAAAATTATCCCAATTATTCACTAGAACTATGAAAGTATCCAACGCGAAATTTTTCTTTAATAAACACAACTTGATGAATTGAACATTTTTACTTATCAATTATACAATTATACAAGCTGTGATGGCCTAGCGGTGCGACCGTGTGAATCACTAGAGACGATCATGGGTTCAAACCCGGGCAGACACCAATGAGTTTTTCTATTAAAACTTATGTGTCTAATTGATAATTGCAATTTATCACACGCTTTTCGGTGAAGGAAAAACATCGTGAGGAAACCTGCATATCTTTAGAAAATTCTAGGGATATGTGTAACCTACCAATCCGCATTGGAGCAGCGTGGTAGGTCTTAGCTCCAACCCTTCTCTCCAAAAATGGAGAGAGGAGGCCTATGCCCAGCAGTGGGATAGTAACAGGCCGTTACTTACTTATCAATTAAGAACATACATATAAGTATTTTAGTACTTGGATGACCGAGCCTTGCTCGGTAATTTTTTTTTAAAGATATAAATAAATTAAAATCGAAAAAAAAATAGTTGAGGCGGTGGGGCTCAAACCTAGGTATTTTCACCTCTCTAGACCTCGCGAAATGAGCTATCATGACTTGACGTTTGAAAGCGAAAATTATCTTTTGAAGTCAACATAAATTACATACTGAATTTCAGGAAAATCGTTGGAGCCATTTCCGAGATTCCGAACATAAATATATATACATACAAGATTAACTCATTTAAAAATTAAAGACTATAGAAAATAGCTACAATTATCTAAGGACTGTTAACAGGATTGTAACCGGATAGTTTCTCTGTCATCTTATTTAATATGGCATGTTGCCAGTAACTTGACCCGGTTTCGGAATACGCCAAAGATTTTGTCTAATGCCAATACTATATAAAAGATCAAAAACAGTTTTTCATAAAATCAAGTAGACATGAATAGCTCAAATGGTTTTCAATTTTCGACACAACAAAAGAGGCAATGTAGTAAATTAATCAAAATGTCGCAGGTTTTGAATAACTTTCATTACGTTTTAGAAATGGCTTTTATATTCCATACTGCTATTATTTATCACAAAAGATTTTTTAATTTATTTTGACGCGTTCATGGAAAACATATTTTACGCATGTCTTCGCACCAAGGAGTAATTAAATATTTTAGCTCACAGGATTTTAGGTTCGTTTATAATTAATTCTACGTCGACTTCAAAGCTGACAGGGTAACAGACATTTAACATTCGAATGAATTGACTAGATTGTTATTTTATTTAGTACTATCGCAAATAATTGTGAAATATGTGAATAATTGTGAAATAAACATGCTTTATTAAACATGCCTTTACATAATGTTTATGCTTTTACAATATGTAAATGCGAATCGGTAATGTAGTAGTGTAGTAATGTAGCACATTACTGGGACTTCCTTTACGCCAACATAAGCGTTTAAGTACCATCACAAATGCAATGTGTTTTTTCCTTAGTAATTTTTCTATCCTATATATAATCCTGGAATATAAGCTTTAATTTTATATTTCATTTAAATTCATCAATATTGGTCCAGAGGATTAGACGTGAAAGCGAAACACACAGACAAAAAGACAGCATTTAGAATAGTCTATAGATACGGGGTCTACAGTGCGTTATTAATTAAAACAAATTATAATAATAATAAACAAACCCTATTTTTTTTTTCACTTTAAAGAGTTAAAGGGAAAAAAAACAGAATCGAAAACTTCAGTATGTGTTGAGGATTTCAGTGATACGCGTTACCTGCCACACCGCATTAGAGCAGCGTGGTGGAAGCTTCCTCTTTATAATAGAACGGAAGCTATTGCCCTAAAGTGACGATTTAACAAGCCAATATTTATATATTACCATAAAATTATTGCTTCATATTGTTGTATTTTTGTTTACTTGTATTTAATACGAAGTTTACTCTCGACAATGCTTGTGCGCGCCCGTCCCGTGATGTGATTAACAGTATATAGTCAATCTGAATTCATCATCATCTTCCTGCCCTTATCCCACTCTAAGTGGGGTCGGCACAACATGTTGTACAGATGTTGTCACATGATTCGGCTACGTATTTTACGACCGGCCGCCTACCTGACATCAACTTACCATTGTCGTATTTTATGACACCTCGGTAAGAAAAAGGGTGGTCTATTCTACTAAACCGGGTACCACACAATGGTTCAACTTACCTTAGTCGCCTTTTACGACACCTCGGTAAGAAATGGGGGAGGTCTATTCTATTCAGCCGGACACCACACGGCGTATAATCCGAATTACGAAGTCTTTTTCAAACCAGAATAATCACCGGCGTTATTACTTACATCTTTTCGTTATTACTTTCGGCTAAATCGTTTCTTATTGTATACCGAAATTACAAAAAGCCTGATCCCGCAAAGAATCATTTCAGAAAAAATAATATGTAGTAGATGTACGTAGGTATTGTTTGGAGGCTGAAATATTTTTTCAGTCAGATATTTTCTGGCAACATTTCAAGCTACGCGCTCTCAATAATACATCAAACATCACATTGTACCTATCCATCTCAGCAGTCTTTGTTCGTACTTCACCTCACGTCTCTATTGTTACAATGTTAAAAAAAAAAAAAAAGAGCTATACGCGGCATTTATAATTTAAGACCGCGTGATTCCCTGCGAGAGAAGTTTAAGGAAACAGGTATTCTTACATTTGCTTCACAGTATATTTTAAGCAATTTAATTTATGTACATAAAAATATAAAGAATTATAAAACGATAGGTGATGTATACAATAGACAAAGCAGGAACCGACATAAGCTTGCGGTTCCTGCTTTGCGTCTTGCAAAAGTGCGTAACTCGTTTGTGGGTTTTGGTATAAGATTCTATAATAAAATTCCGCAATCAATTTCAGTACTGCCATTACAGCAGTTTAAAAACACTGTTAAAAAGAGGCTGATACAGAAGGCCCACTATACTCTTGATGATTATTTAGAAGATAAGAATGTGTGGATATAGCTCTCTTTGAACCTGTACAAGACAGTAACGACATAATATAAATAGTATTAAGAATTATATTTTTAAAAGAGCAACCGCCGAGTTTCTTGCTGGCTCTTCTCGGTAGGAACAGCTTTCCGAACCAGCAGTAGAGTTGACGATTCAAAAGCACTTGTTTACAAGTTTATTTGAATAAAGAATATTTTGAATTTTGAATTTTACCAAAGTAAATCTAATTACTTATATTTCCAGTAAAATATACATATGAAAATTTATTAATATTATATATCCGCCTGCCCTTATCCTACTCTAAGCGGGGTCGGCACAACATGTTATAAACATGTTGTAACATGATTTGGCTGCGTTTTTAAGACCGGCCGCCTGCCTGACATCAACTTACCTTAGTCGTTTTTACCACACCTCGGTAAGAAAGGGGGTGTTCTATTCTACTAAACTGGATACCACACGGTGGGTCAACTTACCTTTGTCGCCGAATACCACACGGCGTTCCAGTAAAATATATGAAAATTTATTAATATTGTAAAAATATTAATATTGACTGGCCCGTTGGCACAGTGGGTAGTGACCCCGCCTTCAGCCCCGCGGATCGCGGGTTCGATTTCCACCGAGGGCCAACATTTTCTATAAATGAATTTGTTGGTCTTCGAGTCTGGCTATATATTTGTATTTAAAATGTTATATAAGTATATATTCACCAGTTATCTGTCTACCATAACACAAGTATTAAGTTACTTTAGGAAGGACGACCGTGTGTGTAAGTGTCCAAAAAAGAAGAAAAAATCACTTCTGTGCTCTTTTCTGCTATACAAATACATATAATGCATACAGAATTGACGTCATGGTTAAACAATCATCAATCAATCAATGGTTAAACATATAAAATGATTAAACATATATGAATAAAAAAGGAATCGCTAAATGCGTTGCTAAGCACAAAAACTTCGGTATTTTTTACACTCATAAAAGCCTAACCAGCAGTCTTATATACTAAACTGGGAAAATCGTAGGGATAATAGGAAAAACAACACTTTTTTCCCCTTAATAATAGTAGCTGTGCCAGCGATTATACCCGCGTGGAAATCGGTGAGTCACAAAGTTTTCCCGCGTAATTCCCACACTTTATTTTTAATTATATACCTATTTTAATATATTCTTCTAAAGAATTTATTGGATTCATATTCAATTTAGACTTATATTAAATGGCCAAGTCTCGAAAATAACGTAACATTTTAAATTGAAATTTTGAACATAAAAATAGTTTTTGTGAGTTATATATCTTATTATTTTATTAAAGAAAAAGTAAAAAAGCACATGTATTAAGTCCGATTTGTCTAAAAGGGATCCTTAAGATAGAGACATGATGTCACGGACTTTTTTATAGTGTTTTGTATATCTACAATTCTCTAGTACATTAGTTTAGTGTATCGCTCGTGGTTTACACTCAAGTTTGTCGATTTTAACCTAAAAAACTTACCTAGATCCAAAAAATGAAGGTTGGAAGAAATTGCTGGTTAGCAATAAGGCCGCCTTATTGTACCAATATTTGTTCCAGTTTATTAATGCAATGTACTTTTGTTCTGTGTGTACAATAAAGGCTATTGTGTTCTATTCTAAAAATTTTAATATGAATGTATCTATATAGTATAATATTTATATATTACTATATTTTATTCTGTGATGGCCTAGCGGTGCGACCGTGTGAATCTGTAGAGACGAACATGGGTTCAAACCCGGGCAGACACCAATGAGTTTTTTTATTTAAAAAAAACTTATGTGTCTAATTGATAATTACAATTTATCACACGCTTTTCGGTGAAGGAAAACATCGTGAGGAAACCTGCATATCTCTAGAGAATTCTGGAGATATGTGTAACCTACCAATCCGCATTGGAGCAGCGTGGTAGGTCTTAGCTCCAATCTTTCTCTCTTATAACGGAGAGAAGAGGCCTATTCGCAGCAGTGGGATAATAACAGGCCGCTACTTTTATATTTTATTCTACCTCATCCTTCTGACGTATTGACCCTTGTCAATATTACTCAATATATCTTACAAAGAAGCCTTACCGAGGCGTTATAATGTACTTAAAAGCTATTAGGGTCAGATTACCTCTTGTCACAGGATCTTTCGACAGGGGTTCGTTAATAATATATTGCCCAGTAATGGAGATCAAAGAAATATCAGTTATCATATAAAATATATACAGTCTTACAGGCATACAGACGTCAGGAATGTAACATAAATATTTCAAAAGTAATAATAAAATTATTTTGCTATAATCCGCGAAGAAGAGATATAGAAAATATATATAATGCTAAATGTAGAGTGGACAATCGGTTATTATACCTGAAACATGCAGTTCACTATCACAAACTCAACAATCGTTTCGCCCCGCAACCGAAGCATCATCAGGAGATAGACTCCACGAACACTCTTTACTTCATCGTGAAGCCTATCTCCTGTTGATTACGGAGCAAAATTGTAAAGATTGTGGTAATAAATATCTGCAGTGCTAGTGTGTAGTTGTGTTGGTGGTGGTTTGTAGTGCATGCGTTCAGACGTAACCTGCATTTATAAAAACAGATATTACCGTACATTTAACATAACATATATGTTCTTTAATCGTGGATCGCAAACTAATATTATTATTACTTTATTTTCAGTACTAACATTGATTATTATGATTATGAGAAATACGTTAAAAGTTATCAGTTGTAAAGAATGGTATGGCCTCGATGTTACTACTTTCGTGGCAGTCAATAGTACTTAGAAATACTCGTATTGAAACAATATTACGCTGTTTCTGAACAGCCATCATTTCTCTGACTGTATACTTACTTAATCCCAAGCGACATATATAAAGTTTTCCAATATTGCAAAGCAGAAATTATTCCCTCCGGCAGAACACGATCTCGGAATGGAGCTATCCATAAAAGATTGGGTGCACCATACCGACTTGATCTCAATAGTTATTTTAACTTAATATAATGTAATAACCCTGTAAAATAACTTAAATTGGACATTTGAAACACTGTTCATAGATAAGAACCTAAAAAAGTTGTAGAGTTTCATTTATACTTACACATAGTTGAAATAGGTATTCTTACATTTACTTCGTAGTACATTTTAAGTTATTTAATTTTTGTACATAAAAATATAAAACAATAGGTGATTTATATAATATACAAAGTTGGAACCGACAAAGGCTTGCGGCTTCTCTTTTGCGTCTTGCAAAAGTACGTAAGTCGTTTATGGGTTTGGGTATAAGATTCTATAATAAAAATACTTTACTTACTTACTTTTTTACAGCACTTTAAATAACTGTTAAAGGGAGGCTGATTCAAAAAGTCTACTATACTGTTGAGCATTATTTAGATGATAAGAATGCGTAGATATAGCTATTGTTCGACCCTGTACAAGATGGTAATAACTTAATGTAACTAGTTATAAGTATTATTTTAAAAAGAGCGATCGCCGAGTTTCTTGCTGGTTCTTCTCGGTAGGAACAGCTTTCCGAACCAGCAGAGTTGACGATTCAAAAGCACTTATTTACAAATGCTTATGAATTTTTACTTTACTTGAATAAAGAAAATTTTTAATTTGAAATTTATATAATTTTAGTCCATATTACCTTTAAATTGGTTATCGGACGGAATCACTTTGAATGTCATAAATCCATTAAAACATCATTAAAATACTTTTTAGAAAGGCTAACGTAGATTTTACCATAAACAAATCGTTTGAAAGTTTCTAACATTTAATTTGCAAAGTTTTGAACCGACAAAATAGTAATGAATATTTTCAGTTAATATTTCAAGTCAGTCTGAAAAAGATACTTCTAAAGTATGTCATTAGTATCATGTTTTCTAAGCAACTACGCGTCAGAATCACGATAAACGACTTGGCTAATTAACTTTTATATATATTCTGCCACTAAATAATATACTTCTATCAATATTGCTTTACAAAAATATGAATAACGTATTCAGTCACCATGATTCTTCATTACTAAGCATATTATAAATTTTATTTAGTTTACAATATTTTCGTAAATTTAAAATAAACACTGAGGAATGTATGATCAAAATAAATTGGGATAGTTTCTGTTAAGTTTATGTTGGCTATAAGATGTGAAATAAAGCCTAGATTTTAAAATTAGTAATCTCTCCCCAATAAGTAATAGTCATAGTAAAATTATAGGCAGCTATTTTTGTCTTATTTAAATTATAATGTACAGAATTTAGACACCATTTATACACTCGCAATATACATAGAATATCCAATTTATAATAAAATGCATCTAATATTCGGGCCACGTTGAAACTCGTGAACACAATGTACGTTATTGAAGTTGTATACGGTAACGTATGAGGTTTAGAATTTCAGTATGTTGTAGAGTAAAGTTGACGTCACAACTATATTAATATTATTTATGCCCAACGGAAATAGGTGACTACACATAAAATTGACATTACTAAGGAATTTCTTATATTAAGCAATAGTCAAAGACTAGAAAAATCACTTGAAAATCAAATCAAAGAAAACCAATAAGAAAGACAAAGAAAAGCCGCATAAACAGTAAAAATCTCTTCTTCTTGCCAAGTCCAGTCCCAAATACCAGTTTTTATATTTATGTTTTATCTATAATTAAATCGCATATTTATTTATCAATAGCAAAAGATTAAGGGTAAAGACAGGCCCGCTGGCGCATTGGGTAGTGATCCTGCCTTCAGCTCCGCGGGCTTGATTCCCGTCGAAGGCCATTTTTATAATCAATTCAATGGTTCTTCGAGCCTGGCTGTATATTTTTATTTAAGTATGTATTTAATAATTATATATTTATAAATTCACCAGTCGCCTCTCACCCATAACACAAGTAACTGTAACTTAATGTTACATACTTTAGGGATGGACAACCGTGTGTGTCCCACATATTTATTTATTATTATCAAAGACGAAAAACCGATTCCCGTAATGCAATGCCTACTCATATTAGTCGTATTTTCATAATATTCTGAATTTTAGTTGTTCTTTAACTCATAATTTCACTTTGAAATTATAAAAGCTATTTAGCCTGAGTACAGCAAGTAATTAGTGTTCTCGACAAAGACGAAAAGCAAAGTTTATTCTCTGTAAACAAATAGTTGAGAATTTAGGCCGAGAAGACAGAGTAAGTACATATTATTTGCGTGTAGTTTGAAGACGGTAATTTGTCACTATCTTGTGGGCTTTAAGATACTTGTAATAAACTACGCCTCGCATTTCAGCCGCAAATTTTGTGTGACGATAACGTACTTGAAGGCGCTAAAAGGTTAAGTTTTAGAGTATATAGCATATGAACATTAAAATGTAAGATAAGAAACTCTTTATTACACACAACATTATATACAAAAGAAACAAATGATTTAAAATAGAAGAGGCACAAAAGATGTAACGATGGCCTTATCACCTTATAAGCCCTTATAGGCCTTATAAGTGATCTCTAGCAGTCAACCATATGCCTAAGGAAATCATTAAAATGAAGTGTACGTTCTTGGATGATTTTAAGAGCAATATATGAATAACTAGTACACATAATTTACACGGTCAATTTTTGTTTTTTTTTTCAAATGCCTAGAAATAGAAATAGATAGATGTCGCAGATGCACGTCATGATATGTACTTTTTGATTTATACATATTTCTGTAAAATCTCCGTATCAATCTTATCCTGAAATTCGGAAGCTGAATATAGCAGCGATTTTAATCATGTATGAGATTCTGATAAGGCGACCCAACAGTCTGAGAACAGTTTATTAGGGTCTTTAAAGATAAGTCGAGGGTAAAGTTAAAGTCAAGTCATAAAATCTGTCTTCTGAAATTTTTAAATGTGTAACGTTGAATTATTAACTTCACTAGGGTTGCAACTTGCAAATTTAAAGCTTTTACAATGCTACAATGTTTTACAAAAAACATGCTTACTGAGATTTAAAAAATAACGAATTACATCATAAATATCTTATTATAAATGAATCTTAGTAAGAGATAATGTTTATTCTCGTTTTTCATCACAACTTCCAGCAAAAAAATAATAAAACGCGTGAATTACTTGTGAGCATACTCAAATCAAAAGTATATACATATATATGTATAATAATTCCTAGGGCATACACCTCTAAAAAAAATATATATATACTGTAAATACATAAATTTTTATATACAAATATTTATGTAAGGATTTTACCCAAGTAAAATACTCGAATAAGAAAACAATTATTTCGTATTCTTTTTTCTGCCACACTTGTATTCTTTGTAATTTTTAAACTTAGACTATCTAGTTAGGTCTGCGGTATACAAATAATGTAACCTATTAAAAAGGCAAAGGTGTCCTCTTTAGAAAAAAGGATTGAAGCTTAGCTTGACCACGATCAGCGTAAACGCTTGATGAATTGTAAAAATAATTATTTACATAGGTTTTTTTATACTTATAGGTGCTTGCCCAGAGTTTTAATACGCGAACGATTCCTTCGACTATCAAGGCTTGTATTAGTTTACTATGACATATGATTTTAAAGAGTTGGTAAATTTCACTTTGCACATCCTTAAACAGCTTCTTAAAAATTTTAAAATGCCGGCTAAAGAGAGAAAAGTGTTCGGGATTTTTAGTTACTATTTGACTATAATATATGTAATTTATATATGCAAATATAATATTAAATTATGATAATTATATTTACTTTCGATTATTTATTATATCTATAGTATATTATTATATATTATATTATAGCTGATGCATCAATGACATATTACGACGAACAAATAAGTAATAAACAAATCTTTGTAACGGAAGACACATGATGTTTAGTATTATTATTTGTGCTTGAAAAATTACAATGAAATATATATACCACTAGCGGCCTGCCCCTGCTTCGCACGGGTATAAAATATGTATCCCATGTCAGTCAGTGTAAAAAAAATGATTAAAATTGATCCAGTAGTTTTGATATGGCGCTGTATTTAAAAAATGATTTTCCCTATTTTCCCGCTTTTCTATTGAAATTTTTCCTAGATTTTCGTTGCTATAAACCTCACGGAGCCCGAGACCTTTCCAACGAATGCAAAACCGTGGAAATCGGTTCGTGCGTTCTGGAGTTATATCGTCAGGAAGGAAAACCCGACTTATTTTTATATAGTAGATTAGGTACGAAAAATCGGAGAAAAATGGTTAGAGAGAGAGCCATCACGAAATTTTTACTGGGATTAATCCTAACATCATTAAAGGATTGATGGTTGAACGGTAAGCCGTTATCATTACCAAGAGAACGCTGGTTCAAATCCCAGGAATAGCTATTAGGTATATATGAAAAATTTGTATGCTTAATTGAAATTCACAATTCCTCATGCGCTTTACAGTGAAAGTTTCCAAATTAACCATGGAATGATAAAACTCGGAAGAGTTTAATAAAACAAAAATTTCTTTTAAGATTCTCCAACGAAAATATTTCCTTTTAAGCCCCTACTTAAGCTAGCGAGATAAATTTTACACCTTAATTAAGAAACTCCCGAGGCCTTTGTGGTGGTAGTATTTGCACTTTTTTCAATTAAAGATAAAAAGTAAGATCTATAGAAACCTTTTTAAAGGGGCAGTTTTATCGTTCTCTTAAATATCTAGATGGTATTTTTCCTTGAACATTCCGTTATGAAAAATAAAACATTATACGTAATTACGTATTGTTTTTGCGGATTATACAAGATCAAGTGCCTACGTATTATTATAAATATTTATATTTGTTCCAAATTAAATATAAATATTTATATAACAATAGTGTACATCGCATCGCTGTACTTAATACTTTAAACATTTTTCATATAATAAATATTTTAAATTCTTTTCGCAAAAAGAATCAGCTTAGCGATTCAGCGCGGAAACGCTGCCAGCATTCTTGGGACCATTCCACGTGGGCATGATTTGTATAGTCCTAGCGTGTAAGTAATTTAAGATAGATATAACTTGTACATTTTTGCTGTAAATAAATAAAATAAATATTTTTATATAGAATTAGGCATTTCGAAACAAACCGAAACGAATGTTAATTTGAGTGTAATTTGTTTTAACAGATAGTCCACTCTACATTTAGCATTATATATATTTTTTCTATTTACTTAATCGCGGATTATATTAAAATATTTCATTATTACTTTTGAAATGCACTTTTTTATCAAAAATAAAATATCCTAATACATTACCTGCTAATTAGATATAGGAATAATAAAAAAAGATTAACAAAGTATGCAGAATTATTAATATACCTACAAAAATATTATTCATCATCTTCCTGCCCTTATCCCACTCTAAGTGGGGTCGGCACAACATGTTATAAACATGTCAATGTCACATGATTTGGCTGCGTTTTTACGACCGGCCGCCTGCCTGACGTCAAATTACCTCAGTCGTATTTTAGGACACCTCGGTAAGAAAGAGGGTGGTCTATTCTACTAAACCGAATACCGCATGCTGGGTCTACTTACCTTAGTCGCCTTTTACGACACCTCGGTAAGAAATAAGGTCTATTCTACTCAGCCGGATACCTCACGGCGGACCTACAAAAATATTATTATTGAAAAATATTATTATTTTAAATAAATAAATATAAGTGTCCCATATATTTATTTATTTAAAATAATAATATTTTTCCACTAAAACAATGTAGAGTATATGAATATATTTAATATTTTTACAAGCATATCGAATGGGCTCGAAAAACGTCCAAATAAGATATTATATAAGGCACAATAAATAATTGACTCTTTTCTCTATGCAAAGAAAGCTAAGATTCTAAGGGTTGGCTAACCCGAAAAACGCAGTGTTGCTAGTCTCCCTACTAGGTAGACAAATATAAATGATCATAATAATTGAAAAACCTAAATAGAGCAAAAGATCAATCAAAAGATAGACTGGTCATCGTTAAATGTACCAATTTCCAGCAAAATAAATCCATTAGTTAAAAAATATAGCATAAATATCAGCCGTAAAAAAAATTTAAAACATCATTCACTCATTCTCCTGCCCTTAACCCACTCTAAGTGGGGTCGGCACTACATGTTATAAACATGATTTGGCTAACTATTTTACGACCGGCCGCCTGCCTGACATGTAATTTATGACACCTCGGTAAGAAATGAGGGTGGTCTATTCTACTTAGCCGGATACCAGACAACGTTCGTACAAACATTTAAATATGAAATGTAATATATAGCTTAACGCGTTGGAGCTGAAGCGAAGTCGTTGACACTTTACAATACGTGTAGGTGCATGCATAATTATTATGAAAACCACTGAGGTACGGTGAAAACGTGCATTTTAATTAACTTAACTCATTGCATTGCAAAATCCTCTCCGTATTTAGCATAAAAATATTTATTTTTATTTTAAATTTGAATTGTAAATATCTGAAAATAATGCGATATCGTTTTAACATACCTGTACTAGCTTGCAATAATTTAATGGAATGAATGCATACTATGTATATTAACATCTTCCTTAAATTATCCTGTCTTCTGGTGATGTTATGGAAGGCTTTTTAATGTTTTAATTCAAATTCTATAGTATTGTTTGTGTTGTTTATCGTAAATAGGTATAACTTGATTGATTGTTAGCAATGGCTAGCCTTGAAGACTACTATTAGTATCAGTACTAGCACTTGGATGACCGAGCCTTACTGGGTAATTTTTTACAAAATACAAATAAGAAAAAAAAAAATGGGTAGGTGGGGTTCGATCCTAGGTATTTTCATTTCTCGAGACCGTCCGTTCCCCGAATAAGCTACGTTGACTTGACAATTTACGGCAAAAATAAGTGGTGTTTTAAATTCAATGTAAATTGTAGTATTTTTTTTAATGTCCAAAAACAGGGATAAAACGATTTTTTTTTAATAAAACCTAGCTAGATCGATTTTTCCCCCAAAACTACATACATGCTGAATTTCAGGAAAATCGTTGGAGCCGTTTTTGAGATTCGAAAATATATACACATATACAATATTAACTCATTTATCCAGCAGCGGACGTACATCTGTTGACAAAGAAGATTAGTATCAGTTCTTACGTATGATTGGTGTAAGATTGAAAGTTTCATTGCAGTTATATTAAATACGATATGTTTTCATAGTAGTAGATTTAGAAGATAATCAGGAGCGTATAAGATTCCTTATAAACAAGGAAACGGCAATGGACCGTACCGACATATATATAGATAAAACATAAAGACCTTAAATTAGGAATGAGCAGAGGACGCAGACCCAGACAGGTCAAAAAAGTGTCACGTTTTGATAACCTTATAAAATACGACGCAGATTTCAGATTGTATAATTCGCAGTCACTCTGAAAATAGAAGACATAAATATTCCCATATCAATATGAATAACTCATCCCTTCGGAACGCGCGTCAATAAATACCTTTTCAAATGCCGTCGACGTCCAAGAAAACGC
This sequence comes from Morpho helenor, assembly GCA_029227775.1. Classification (NCBI taxonomy): domain Eukaryota; kingdom Metazoa; phylum Arthropoda; class Insecta; order Lepidoptera; family Nymphalidae; genus Morpho; species Morpho helenor. The sequence continues at coordinate 5,830,394 of JARGCU010000019.1, read as the reverse complement.
TGAGCTGTCGTGTGGACAGTGACAAATTGCAACGCCCATCCCCAGTTAAGGGCCCAGTGATCATATCTTAAGAAAACTCAAGGAACACAATTCGTCTTCGTCGTACATGTTATACTGACAGCAAAGGTTCAAATCAAATAATTCTCCAGTTTTAAAATATGTGGAACTATAAAAAAAAACATTTTTAAAAAACTGCTTGAATTAATAAAACAATATTTTATTTCTTTCTAATTCCTTTTTTTATAACTAAATACGCCTTTGACTTAGGTACCACTTCGAATCGTCTAATTACACGCTATTGAGACCTGTATCCATTACTACGTCAATCGTTTTATATAAAATCCGTATCGCCCATTTAAAAAAGTTTATTGCAACAATAGTAAAGATGCTGAGTGGTAACTTTATCGTGAAACAAAGCAAATTTCTACTTTTTATAACGATCTTATACTTGAAAGACTTGAAACATGTGCATAATAACCCCATATTTGACGTTGACCTCGATTTGATATCAGATTTGGTTTCTTTATCTGAAGATTGGATTAATTTGCAAAAAAGATATGACATATCTTATACTAAAGCTAAGTGTTATCCACCACATAACAAATGGGTGGTAAGTTATGAAGACATTAATTTAAACTATACGCAGCTTATCAAGAAATATGAAATACCTGAAGAGAAAGATAATGAAGAAAGTGAAGAAAATTATTCATTTAATGAAGACTTTCATGGTAGTCGAACAGTGCGTTTTAAAAGCTATATTGAATCTGTTCTCAAACTCGGAATTGCCTATCTTCTCGTTTCCAAAGGACACGAAACATGGATAGATAGTGTTCGAAATATTAGGAGGATAAAAAGTGATGAGCACCTTTCTCCCTCAAATTCTATCTTTTGGAATTTCAGTTGGGACGAATTCGGTGGCTCTAATATACCAATATTGATTAATTTTATATTAAATTTTACTGACCAGGAAGATATGTTGTACATAAGTGACGAGCTAAAAGATGTATCTTCAGAGAGTGGCGATAACATAAACACAGTATCGACTTTGATGATGACATTGTCAGCTATAATTTGGATTTTACGTTTGTTAAGAACTTTAAATAGACTTGTTCTTATTAAAAATATTACACTTATACATATGTTACTTTCAAATTGCAGCAATGCTTTTTGTAGCTCAAGTTGGTTAATAATTTTATTGTACAGAAATATTATAGCCATGTTGTTATATGAAACGTTCTTATGTAAATATAATACTCATAAGACTTTAGGAACAAAACTGACATATAAATTTTCTGGAATCTCCTTTGACAAATACGTTCAATATAATACGAGTGAAAAGAGATTGGCTGTATGTGAACCGCAAAAAACAACTTTGAAAAGTATACTTGGAATCGTAATTTTTAATAGCTATAAAGTTTTCGTAGGGTGTATGAAAAATATCATACTTTTATCGACACAGTTGCTCAATGAAGTCCTACATTATCATACAATCTGGCTAAGAAAAATTTATAGTTTTTACCATTCTCAGAATGCAGATGGTAAAGTTCTTATTTACTCCAAGGTTTCAGGATTATTTCAATCTTACAATAATAAAATATTCTCCTGACATATAAAAACGCTTGCTTCGTACGAATAAAAGAAACTTCATGTTTGAATATTTTTACTGTTTATTTTAATTTATAAATTGTTTAATTAGTCTTTAAATATTGAATACTTTGATTAATTAAGGAAAAAAGGTACCTATTCAATTGTGACGTCAACTTTGTAAAAATCGGTTTAATAAGAAAATAAAATAAATAATACAATTTATTAGTTTGGTTTTTATATTTTAAAATTATATCTGACATTTTACTTTTTATTCTCTTACGCAGACCTACAACCTATTTAAATAGATAGATACTGTATACCATAGAAAATTAAATCTCAACAATACCTACTTACCTAAATCAAACCTAGTGTTAAATTACCGAGTAACTAAATATTGTACATTAATGATTTTAATTATAGTGTTATAAAATACAATTTTAATAATAAATTTTAATGTCGACCTTTTAAATATTATTCATTTGCAAATATTAATATCGAAGATAGCTTTATTACAGTCTCCATCGAACTCAATATGATTTCAAAAGCTCGATGAAAAAACATTTCTATTCCAGGCAGGCAAGGATTGAGATAGCATTGATGATAACGAGCTTCCAAATATCAAATGGCAATATATAAATCTTTTGGCGTATTTTTACCATTTGACAATAGGATTTTTTTCATGGTCTCGATTCTTAGTCTTACATCTATCGCTTACATGTTAAACTTATGTAACAATTTAAAATTCCACCATGAAATTTAAAATTCATGTAAATTATCTTCGAGCAAGAGTGTACAGACCACCACATATTATAAAACCAAATCGCCCTCCGCGTGTCTGCCTGCCTGTACGCGATAAACTCAAAAATACTTAGCGGATTTTCATGCAATTTTTTCCAATAGAAAGCGAGTCATAAGGAAGATTTTGGTGCATAATTTTTAAGTTTTAGTGTAAATTGGTTGAAATTAAAAAAAAATGAAAATGTCGGAAAACGTAATAGAATTAATCAAAAACACCCACGCAAGCCATCCCACACAGAAAAACATCGTATGATGGGTTCGTTCCTTTTTATAAGTCTAAAGTCAAGTTTGTGATCTTTTACATCGGAATACGGATCTTCTTTTAAGAATAGCTTCCTACGATCTTCCTAGAAAATGGTCATGTATGAAGCGGTAATTGGATAGAAATATAATAAAATAGTTAGGTACCTTATTCATCGCTTAACATTATGATCTTTTACGTGAATATTTGAGGAGTTTTCGCAAAATTAAAACTCTAGCTAGAAAGTAAGTACGTTACTTTTACACCGGATCGCATATGCGACACATCCTATTCATGCGAAGCAGGGACAAGTTGCTAGTAATGTATAAGCGAATATGTTGCTATACTTAACAACTACACCTTTTATCGCTTTGCTGCTTCAGAAATAAAAATAAGGGCATCAAACCAACGGCAAGCACTTTTTATAAGCTGACGTAAACTATACTAAAAATAAAATAATTGGTATAAATTACGTATTTACATTACTCGGAATTTTCAAGCTCATTGTCACAAATTAATGATTTCAGATAATGGAATCCTAAGCCTTTCACAAAGCGGCCTTTCATAAGACAATGGGTGAAACAAATTATATCCCTTCCATAGCAACTAAAATAATTAATGGCTGATAAAATTTCTGCTACTTATAATTTTTCCAAATGCGCAATTATTTCTGAACACCGAGACTAATGCAAGTAAAGCGTAAAGCTATTGTTTTTAGAATACCTTTTATTCTTTGTCCTTAAGGAAATTATTTAAATATTATATCGTCAATCATCAGTATAAAATTAAATAGGCTAACCATAGACAGTGGAGTTAAATTCAAATTCAAATAATTCTTTATTCAAATTGGCCTTTACAAGCACTTTCGAATCGTCAAATTACAATGAAGCTACGTCGTAATAATGTTTAAAAAAAGTTTTTCTCAAACATATATTAACAATAACTAATTTATTTAACATGACCATGATAAGCCTTTTTACTTAAATTTAAATTTAATGTCATTAAAAAAATGTGTTGACATGTAGTTTCAAACTGAATTATAAAAAGAATGAACAAGCAATATTTGGGTAACTGCGGTCTACCTAAGGTACATTATCCGATTCCCATCAAACGAGAACGCAGTAATGCGCAAGCCTTTTCTTAATATAAAGTGTAAAGCACGTTCTACTTCCAAAACGAATTAAGGATATCGCTTTTGTAAACTTTACATAGGTAAAATCTAGCATAACCGCCTTAACGTTGTACGGGTAGAAGATACATACAAAAACATACAGTGAACTGAGTGAGGAGACACGCCATGAATTAATTTTTACCCGCTTTTGTTTTTATTTTGAAAAAACTACTCGATATTCTTTTAAGTTAAGTCGTATAAGGGATCTTAGCGTATAACCATGAAATGTTTAAAGTATAACAACAAACTCAAGAAGATAGCTTTCCAAATGGGTAATAAATATTTTTCCAATAAAAAAGGCTTTATCTGTAACCGTTTTCATAGAAGCTACAATGGTATAAATGCCATTGTGGACCTTTGTTTAGCCCTATATAAGTGAAACATATCTATAATGCATTGTTTTGTTATATTTGCCACGGATTACGCAGCGTTTGATGAAAGCGCATAGGCATATTTTCGACACTTTGAACAATTATCGTTATATTTTAATATCAAACTTATCTTAACTTTTATCATTTTTATATTACATCATAGTAATATAATAAAGAGATTACGAACAAACTTTAACACATTACACACTTATCTCTTCCTTATAAATCAGATTGTTTATTGGTAAAAACCGCAAGAAAATGCGTTCAGCAGTTTTTTAGTTAATGGCTAACAGACAGACGCGACTGGGTCTTAGTTTTATAATATGTATTACCCACCCAAAATATTCAACTATTGATTTTTTGTAAAAATTGAGTTATTAGTAATTAGTAAATTTTATTTAAAAAAAATATAAATAATATATATTATTATTATAAATATTATAATTATAAATATTTTATACTCAAATATTTAAAATATTTATAATTCACAGTGCTTTTTATAGTGTAGGAAAACGTAATGAAACATGACTTCAGAATTCCTCGATATATTTATTTTTATAACTTTCCAATCCGCAATCCAATGTTTAGTTCAAAGAAAGAAGCGCCCTTTGTCTGTCAATGGGTTTTCAACCAACTAAGACAGTCATCCAAATACTAGGCTATTGTATAAAAATAAGGTTCTGTATAACTAACGACAATGCCATGTGGTATCCGATTGAGTAGAATAGACCACCCTCATTTCTTAGCGAGGTGTCGTAAAAGGCGGCTAAGATATCTCGACCTGCCGTGTGGTATCCGGCTGAGTATAATAGAACACCCTAATTTCTTACCAAGGTGTCATAATATACGACTAAAGTAAGTTGACATTAGGCAGGCGGCCGGTCGTAAAATACGTAACCAAATCCTGTGACAACATATGTCCACGGGATCTTAAAACTCCGGCGGCAAAAAATCCGGCGGTAGCGGAATGTTTAGAATGACGGACGATCGATAGGTTGTGGGTTCGAATCCCGGCCATTATACTACCGACGTGAACCCACTCCTACAAGCATTTAGCTTAGCTGGAGGGGTTAACAAGTTTACTAGTAATTTCTAACCCAAATTGCTCAACCTTAAAAAAACTAAGTGCTCCGCCTACCACATCAGCTTCCCAACGCAATAAAGTATTGCTGACTCGGACGAAAGATTCCGAAAATTCTTCTAAAGACCATAGCATCCAGGTTTCAGATCCAAATATTATCATTGCTTTCACACAACTATTAAAGAACCCTACTATAAAATGAAACAGCTCATTGTCTAACGTCTAACTCATAACCATAACGACTCTATGTATTAAAACTTACATGAATTTATTTTAAGTTTAACCTTTCATAAGTTTTATCCGTAATCAAAATATCCGTCTACACTGACAAAGTTATTGGGTTGGCCCAATTAGATTATAATTTACTTGACCTGCACATCTTGATCATATTGACATATTTCAATCAAATACTTTTATTTCCAATTCTATAAGTGTTTACAAGCCCAATAGACGTGTGCTTAATATGAGTAAGTACGAGTACATCATTAACTTTGGCTTTATTAATATTACACTTATAGTTTTAAAACCATTGTTGATCCCTTTCAATAAGGAGTTATAATATGATGTAACAACAAAAGCAAATTATTTATATTTACAGCCAATACAACTTTATAAAGAGATTCATAAAAAACAACACTTCTTTTTCATTCATTTATTTGCTTATATTTATTCCTAACTACCAAATCTAGTCACCAGTATCTGTCTTTGACTTCTCCTCTCCTAATATTTAGACGCGCGTTAGTTTTAATTATTGCTATAACTCCTAAAATATAATTTATAATTTATATAGTGTAAGAGTAGATAATATTTAGCATGAAATACTTAAGCTTATCATTATAAAGGTAAAAGGGATTAATATCCGTGTTAATAATAACTAAATAGCTTTCCAATTACCGCAATGTTCGTGATATTATTTTAAGAAGTCTAAGTAATAAAGTAGGTATTGGCAATTTTTTAAATTGCAGAATTCATTTGGCTTATTGTATATAAATCTTTTCATAGGACAAAAATTAATATCTCCTTGTACAAAGTAAAAGAAATATAGAAAACTGAGGCTAATTCCAAAAATCATTGACTTCATAAACGTATATGTATATGTAGTGAGATTTATTACTTTTATTTAACAACTGTATGTTGGTGAACTTGAATTCTATGGCGGTAAATATAATGTCAGTTAAACGTCAAGTACAGATAAAATAGAGTTCAAAATAGGTTATCACAACTGATAAAAAATATTCTTGTTTAAGAAAATAAATAAGACAGCAGTAAGGATTTTAATGAATTTTGGTGTCGAATATATAAAAAATGAGTAACAATATAGTAAGAACGTGTTTTCGTGACGTAACTCGCAGAATTAGGACGAACACTTCAAACATTACATCAAAAACACTGCAGAGAGTGCGAGCAAAAATTTTCCCTATAGTAAGTAAAGATTTAATTTTATAATTGTCAATGAAGTTATAAATTTTTTACTTAGTTTCTTCGAGGTTACGCATAATTTGTAAGTACGTATAAGATAAACTGCAGTCCAATAACTTTGTGTTAGTTAAGAAATGATAATAATACCAATATTGAGTAGTGTTTGATTGATTTTAAAATTCAATATTACTAAGTAGTGTTGAAATAATTGAATTCATATTACGTGTTAAATACCACGAAAGCATGTTCGTAATACTCAATTATCGAAACTGTCATAACAATCAACTCTTGTTTGCGATTGCGTTATAATAATATCAGTGAGGTCAATGTTGTCCGGATCTTATAATAGACCTTTTCATTATTATCAGTTTAGTTTATAACTTATAGAGAAGCTATCATCTTCAAATTATAAATATATTTTAAATATACTTTAAATATACTTTGTTTTTTCAGAATATATTCCAAACGAGATATATTAACACTACTACAACCATGAGCAACGCAATTTTGAATGGAAATTTATGGGAAACAGATTCAGAATTGTTTGAATTAATTAAAAAAGAAAAGCAACGGCAGGCAAGTGGTCTTGAGATGATAGCATCTGAAAACTTTACATCTGTACCTGTTCTTCAGTGCCTTAGTTCTTGCCTCCACAATAAATACTCAGAGGGCATGCCACATCAGAGGTTGGTTTTTACACAATGTCTTTATATTAAATATTCATTTATTCTGCGAGAATAAGTGTGCATAAACATACATGAAAGTATGTTTTATGCTGGTTCATTCTCATAAAAATACCATATTTCCACAACTCAGTACATGAAATCAATTTTGAAATTACCATTTTAATTTAATTTTAATACAGAACATATGCAGAAAAACCCTTCATTTACTTTTTTCCAGATATTATGGTGGTAATGAATTTATAGATGAAATAGAAATATTGGCTCAACAGAGATCATTAGCAGCTTATAGGCTTAAACCTGAAGAATGGGGAGTGAATGTCCAACCTTATTCAGGTACTTATTATTTTGGTTTTTATTTTTATAAGTATTTAAAACAAAATAAGCACAAATTACAAATTCTAAACAAAAGAGATTCGAGTAAAATCAAGTCCTTTGAGACATGTTAACTAAAGATAAAGTAAAAAGTAACAAAATATTTAATAATTAGTTCTAATTTTTGATGATGTATATGTTATTGTTTCTTCACAAAGACAATTTAATTTTCAATGAAGTTTAAATTAAGAAATAGAAAACATCAAACAGACACAATTTTTATGAAATAGTTCAAAAGAAAACTTACCTACTTAGTAATATGAGGAACTTATGTTAAAAAATACATGCTATATAGTTATATAAATAACTTACGACAAGGCAAGCACTTCAAAGTCCAACAAAAGTCTCCTCACTTTACTTATTCCTTCACATAATATTATTAATAAAAACTCAGAAATCTTGACTACCTACATGCCTATTACATATTTTGAATATTCAAACTAGCAATTTGCTTTACCATTCCAGGGTCACCTGCAAACTTTGCAGTATACACAGGTGTTGTTGAACCTCATGGCCGCATAATGGGTTTGGATTTACCTGATGGTGGGCATCTGACACATGGCTTCTTCACCGCTACAAAGAAAATATCAGCCACATCTATTTTCTTTGAAAGTATGCCCTACAAGGTGAGAAGAAAAAAAAGTAAAAATAATTAAATTCATTTTTTGACTAAGTAAACAACAATTCATCTATTTTTTTAAGTATAGGGAACATAGGAATACTTATTCCTATACTTCAAAATTAAAATAGACAGTGAACATCATTCTCCTGCCCTTATCCCACTCTAAGTGGGGTCAGCACTACATGTTTCAAATATGTTATAATTTGATTTGGCTAAGAATTTTGGACCGGCAGTCGACTTGATATTAACATACCTTAGTCGCCTTAGTTTCTTACCTAGGTGGAGTAACAGCCACCTAGGTAAGAAATGAAGGTGGTCTATTCTACTTAGCCGGATACCACACAGCATATATATACAGTTAACATTATAAAATAAATTCTTGTTTCTAGGTGGATCCCAATACAGGTCTTATAGATTATGACAAGCTAGCAGAAACTGCAAAGTTGTTTAAACCACGTCTAATAATCGCTGGTATAAGTTGCTACTCTCGGTGCCTGGACTACAAAAGATTCCGGCAGATAGCAGATGAAAATGGTGCTATCTTGATGGCTGATATGGCACACATCTCAGGCCTTGTGGCTGCAGGTATTGTAATCATTTATAATTATTGATATAATTATATCAATCATTTATAATTATTGATGTGATATAAATTGATATAATTAAAATATTTTAATTTATTTATTTATTATCTTATTTGTCATCTTAACTCACAGATCCATTGTTCTGCGTAGATAAATTTTGGTGTTCCTCATCATCATCATAATCCTCCTGCCCTTATCCCCCTCTAAGTGTGGTCGGCACAACATGTTATAAACATGTCACATAATTTGGCTACGTATTTTACGACCGGCCGCCTGCCTGACGTGAACTTACCTTAGTCGTATTTTACGACATCACGGTAAGAAATAAGGGTGGTCTATGCTACTCAGTCGGATACCACAAGGCGGGTCGACTTTCCTTAGTCGCCTTTTACGACACCTCGGTAAGAAATAAGGGTGGTCTATCCTACTCAGCCAGATACCACATGGCGGGTCGACTTACCTTAGTCGCCCTTTACGACACCTCGGTAAGAAATAAGGGGGGGGTCTATTCTACTGAGCCCGATACCAAAACAATTTCATCTGCTATGTATATTATTGAAAGTCGATATTGCATGCTTAGTATTATAGTGACCAAATTCGAATAAGTTTTAGTGGCAAATTACGATAAAGCATTGTGCTTACAGAACTCGTGAGTGTTAAAGAAATCCATAACTTGGAAGAGCAAGAAAACTAATTTTTGAATAGTTTGTACTGTAATGTCATAGATGGCATTGAAATAGGATTGCGATGTATGTAACTCAATTCATATCTTATTTTGTATTATGTCGCTTTAATACTAAGCGTGCGATACATGCCTTGCCTACCAATAAAAAGGATTTTTTTAATGCAAATTTAAAGGTTCAATTCTCTTTTCTGCAATTTTTTTATTACTTTGCTACTTTGATCTAAAAGGTGCATTTAAAGATAGTCTCTTGTATATGACGCTATTATTAGTCTAATTGCAATACGTAAATTACGTATCAAAATCAATAATTAAATGATGCAATAATTTACTGACCTATTTAATTAAATGAATAATATAAACATTGATAACATTTAACAATAATATATTCACACTGATCTAATAATTTATAAAATGTGTGTAAACATTATTTATTGTTGTTAATCACTACATAGTATAAAACAAAGTCGCATTCTTTGTTTGTCCCGATATCCCTATGTATTGCTTAAATCTTTAAAACTACGCAACAGATTTTGATGCGGTTTTTTTAATAGATAGAGTTATTCAAGAGGAAGGTTTATATGTATAATAACATACAATACGGAGTAGAGAAATACTGTAATTTTTGAGGTTTGTAATGCGTTGTCGTAAATAATTTCATTTTTTTACGCTTACATTGCAAACGCAGGCTAAACCCTACGAGATTTATCAAAATTATGTACTAAGTATTTGAACACCTTGAAAAGGTCTACAGAAAAGTCTGCGATGGTATATGTCTATCTCTTATGGATAACCCACTATAGCATTTTTTGTCATTTACTTTTTACGAAAAATAATGCCTTATTTTTGAAGCAATTTTTATACAATACAGCATTAATCCTTATCCAATTAAGTACCTTAAATAAATAGTTGATTTAATATAGATCAATATGGCCGTCTTTCATGTAATTTAAGTGAACATTTTCGGAGATATTACAGATTTAAAATGCCGTGAGGACGCCGCGCTTCACCCCATAGCACTTCGATATTTAAATCGAAGTGCTTAATTCAGTGTTAAATCCGCCTTTTAAGGCGGACTTAACACAAAATTAAGCGTTCTTTACGAGTCAACCTTAGGGTCAATCGGAAAATTAAAGTGCAGCAAGCAAATAAACAGAAGAAGAAAAATAGTAATAGGCATAAATAATTAAGAAATGAAAATCAATAAACTGTAGCGATGTGCCTAGGCAAATAAGAAATAAATAAATGGATAACAATAAACATAAGATAATAAAATTATCATTGTATTTTGTATTTTATTTTATCCTAGTCTTTTCTATTTTAAGGTGTAATACCAACTCCATTCGAGTACTGTGATATAGTAAGTACAACCACCCACAAGACATTGCGGGGTCCTCGTGCTGGAGTCATCTTCTACAGGAAGGGTGTGCGATCGGTGAATGCGAAGGGTGAGAAGATAATGTACGATTACGAGAGCAGATTGAACCAGGCTGTTTTCCCTGGGCTACAAGGAGGTCCGCACAACCATGCTATTGCTGGAATCGCTACTGCTATGAAGCAAGCTACATTGCCAGAATTCGTTGAATATCAGAAACAGGTGAGCAATTATAAATAAATAGTTTTTATAATAAAAATTAACTGTATTCTGCGATTTTAAAAATCTTATCTGTCTGTAGGATAGTGAAAGTTGAACTAAAATGAATTTTAGTGCATACAATAATAGCTTATCATTACTTCCTTACTAATATTATGAATACGAAAGACTATCAGTCACGTTTTCACGTCTAATCCACTGAATCAATATTGATAAAATTTGATACAATTATTTCTTATACACTGAGGTAACACATAGGCTATAAAATCCTGTTTTTTCTGCGGGAAAAGAGGAGAGAGCAATAGAGAAGAAACGCCGTTTATTATTAATATAAGAAGGGTTTTTTATGGACTATGTGGCAAAGTTAAGTCTATAAAAAAAAATAGGTTCTATATTACGCTGTTTGCCTTTGAAAAAGTTATTTTAAGAAAGTTTTTATTATATTTCGTCCTTTTATATATTGAATAAAATTTACTTATTATTTTAATATATATTTCATGTAAGTCTTACGGGCTATTATAATTAACTTTCCCTACAAATAATTGCTTCAGATATTAATAGTTAAGAAAACTCGTAAAGGAAAAGTTTCACACATTTAAAATTCTTTATACTATGTTGTATGTATAATATAATTTGGCAGGTAATAAAGAACGCTCAGCGGTTGTGCGAAGGTCTAAAGTCGCGTGGCTACGTAATAGCGACGGGCGGTACAGACGTGCACTTGGTGTTAGTGGATGTGCGCAACGCCGGCCTCAGCGGAGCGCGCGCTGAACGCATCTTGGAACTGTGCAGTATTGCCTGCAACAAAAACACAGTACCCGGCGATAAGAGTGCTTTGAACCCCAGTGGAATCAGGCTGGGTAAGTTTTTAATTCAATTGTCAGAAGTATTAAACCTACTGCTTCATTATTTTCTCTAATATGAGGCTATGATTGAACAACTTTTTCAATTTGTGTGTAAAGTAGCTCAAGGTTTAGAGTCAGCATAATGTTGAATGAATGAATGAACACTTTTATTGAACACCACATTAATTACAGTAAAAACTAAAAATAATAATAATAAATACATATTGGAAAAGTAGTGCTACAATCAGGTAGATGAAAGGACAGAGTTACAGATATATAGTATAGGTGGTGTGTATATACTAATGAATATTAATTTAGATATATGTACATACGAATACATATGTACATATGAATAAATATATATTTACATGTTATCAGTTGTTATGTTGAGTAATTCCAATTGGATATGCCTGCATTTTTATTATATCAATGTATGTCTTGGAATGCGAAATATTCAATGACATTTGCATAGTTGTTTAATAGCAGTAGGTTGGCAAGTTATCAAGTTATAACTATCTTATAGTTACTTTGAATAGCAAAGTTGTATGAAAGTCAGACATCCTCTTTCTTAATGTTGACTCATTTGATTATTAGATGCTCTAGCGTCTAACACGTGATTCCTGGATATAATCTTTTTGCTTAGACATGTAGATGCATATCTTGTTATGAGTAACCCGAAAAGGGTTGTATTGTCAACCATTTTTTTAGCAATCTGAGTTACTCAAATCCATGCCTATAAAATCTCACAAATAAAATTAAAATACCCTGTCAAGCCTATATGGCATGCATTTATTTTTTTATTTAATTTTGCAGGTACTCCAGCACTAACTACTAGAGGTTTAAAGGAGAAAGATATAGATAGAGTGGTCGATTACATTGACAAAGGACTAAAATTGGCTCAAGAAATCACCAAAATATCTGGACCTAAGCTGGTAGACTTTAATAAAGTAATTGAAGAAAATGCTGACATCAAGACCAAAATCAGCAACCTAAGGGAGGAAATTGAGGAATATAGCCGATCGTTCTTTTTACCTGGCTATGAAACATATTAAAAAACTAACTATATATATAGGTTTCGAACTATTTTATCGATTTTTACTGTTTATATTATTAAGAATAATTAACTTAGCAATCTCAAACATTTATTTCATCATATTATCAACAAGTCCATATTTTATGAAATACTTCATGGCCTATTGGCAAAATCATTAAAAAAAGTTACAATGTGCATTTTCATATCCTAATTAAATTATACCATAACTTAAGATTATGAACAAATGCAAACTTCACGTCATAAAAAAGTATAACATTGAAGTTGCTCTATCTTCAGTCTATAGACTCTCTTTATTTTGAATCTCTATGACTCTTCTACAAGTTTTTAAACTAGCAATCCCTTTTTTGTTTTAATAAATATTTAGTTATAAGGAAAACAAAGAATGTATTACACTAAAGAAACAAAATTTGAATTCCAGTCAAAATTTGAATGATTGATAAGTTTATACAAAACCTTGCCATTAAACTTATAGATGAAAGAAAAAAATTATAGTTGTATATTACATTTTAAATTGTTAATTGTTTATATTACTTCTTATGCTAATCCATTTATGTATGTAAGGTAATCTTCAAAATTCAAATATGTGAACGTGGTTTGTTTTTTTAAATATAGAATTTTTTTTTCTCTATGATTTATATTTTCCTCTGCACACCCAATTACTACTACATTACTAAGTTTGCCATTTCGACTTATCTTCTGATAATGGTTTGGTTACAGGGACGAAACGATTGTTGAGATGACCTTAGTGCAGTTTTTCCCGAATTTTTTTTGTCCATGCCCCACGTTAAATTTCTTTTTTAGAACATCAATAATAGGTTTTAGTAAGAAAAATTCCTTTTTTTTTTGTTAAATTTCGCACCGAAACCTAGCATTGCACTTAAATGGCCCAGAGCGAAAGGCTTAAACTCGTGTCGAGTTCCCCCCCCCCCCCCTTAACCATAAAATTGCCCCCGTGTGGGTCATGGGCCCCACGTTGGGAAACACTGTCTTAGTGGTTATGTACAGACACAAACGGAACTTACAACTACCATAGATTACACTACTACTGAATGTATAAAAACGGTTTGTGAACTCGAATATAATACAGTTATATGATGTGGCATTCAAAAGACGAAAGGATTGCAAAAAAAAAAAAATTCTATCACAATCACTTTGCCTAGCTTCTACTGACTTAGCCTTTTGCTTTTACTGTTGATAAAAACTAATTCACAGTACATCATTAAATGCAATGCTGTTATTATTTAAACCTATGAGGCTAATTTATACCATGATTTCCACAGATATATTTTAAACGTCGCGCGCCTATACTTTACATTTACTTAATTAATAGAAATATTTGTCTTGGTCTGTTGTTTTTCGCTGTAACTGTATTTTTTGTCTCTGTTACTATTTATTTTTATGACAGCATAACATAAATTTGTATACTTTCAATTAAATATATATTATTTCATTCTACATATTCAGTGTTGCCTTGCAATTAGTGTGTTTATTTTAAGATAAACTCATAACAAAGGGATTTTATTATATCGTATAATGATACCGTCGCAGTTGGTTGTGTGTAGAAACTTAAACTATACCAGAATGTGTTTTCTTGTGAATTGCTTAAAAAGATTTAAGAGTTCGCAACAATGGCTGAGTCGTCAAAAAGCGGATCCATATGTAGAGAAGGCTAAGATATATAATTACAGGTAATAATTATAGAGATTATTAAAGAACTTACTAAAGTATCTCTCAGTAATATAAACAAACGATGAAAACAAAGGTCAAGGCATTCGATACCCATTTCTACTATGCGTAAAAGTAGTTTTCCAAAGTCTAATAAATGTATTTGTCTCTATTATTGTGAGATATTCATTAAGAATTCAATTTTTTTTCCTATACTAATTTGAGATATTTTAATAAGTGGACAGTTTCTATTTAATCTTCTATTATATTAATAATTAATTCTAATCAGCGCGACAGGAATGTTCCTCAGTTAAATTACTGTGTAGTTTGTTTGGAAGTTCAAATTACCTTTGTAATTTTCTTGATGATTTATAATCACCTCAATGCTATTATCTTAATTTACATAACTGATATTTATTATACCAATCATTATGACAGGAGTATTAGTAGAATGATGAATAAATAAATGTTAGACCACTAAATGGAAAGTATCAATATTTGCTCATGAAGGTGCAGGATTCTGTATTGCACATTTATGTGTGCATTTTTTAAAATCAATATAGTGAAGACCTGGCTTACTCTTTGACAAATAAAAGTATTTGTCCTACTATGTTACACTCTTGTCTTTATTTTAAAATCTGATATCTTAATTACATTTACTAAAAATTACCTTCTGCTTTTCTCAATAATCTTTATGTAATATAGAAATATAATCTTTTAGATGTAGAAGTGCTTTTAAGCTATTGGAAATGAATGATAGAACCAACATACTTCATCCTGGTCAAACTGTAATAGACCTTGGAGCATCACCTGGATCCTGGACTCAAGTGGCTGTTCAGAAGACAAATTCAGATGGTGCAGATACAACAGAACCAAAAGGAACAGTTTTATCAATAGATAAATTACAAATATTTCCTATTGAGGTACACCATAATTTGATAAAATTTAAATGATTTCACTCCTATTTTTGTCAGTAATTTAAAATTTAATTCTATTTGTTATTATAAAAGTGCAAAAAAATGGTACTTTAATTTTAATCATAGAAATTAGTTTAAAAAAATATATATTTTACAAAAAAAAAAATTAATAGACATATTTACTAATAATTACCAGATCCTTGTATTAATGTTTAATTTATCAATATCAACTAATAATTGAATTAAATATTGATATTTCAATAATCTATAATTTTGCAATTTGATCTACACAAATAATAACAAAGGTTTTTAGGGTCAGGTGATGATGAGTCTAAATTAATCCAAATAACTATATATTGATATGCTGTATCAAAAAAGGTTTTTTTTGTTAATTATTATTTGTAAAATAAATTAGGTTTGTGAAAACTCATACAACATCAACAGCCAGTGAGGCTGTTTCTTTTTTAATATCTTGCAATCTAGTTTGCAGAATCCTTAAGTGATACAAAAGCAATGATAGTTTTATTTTACTTTTATTCATGAACTAAACAGTGATTTTTTTCAACAGGGAGCAACAATAATGAGCAACATGGACTTTTCAACAATAGAAGCGCATGATAGAGTTGTAGAAGCACTAAATGGTAGACAGGTTGATTTAGTTTTATCTGACATGGCACCCAATGCCACAGGGGTTAGAGAGCTAGACAAAGATAGAATTATAGGACTGTGTTACATGGCTATCAGATTTGCAGCTCTAGTTACTAGAGTAGAAGGTAATTTGCTATTTAAAGTATGGGATGGTAAAGAAGTGCCTATATTAATAATGGATTTAGAGAGGTTCTATAACAATATTAAGATACTAAAGCCCAAAGCGAGTAGGTCAGACTCATCTGAAAAATTTATACTAGCTAGGGGGTTTAAAGGTATTCAAAGGCCTTTACAAAATGGTCGATGGGGCTAAAGGGACAAGCATTCGTAGTGTGATATACAGCATGTGACCGCCCGCACCTCTTAAAATCCCCTTATCACACCTGATTTGTGGCCTTTGTGGCAAAGTCGAGAATTCAGTTAAACAGTAAGCCTATAGCTAAATAATTATGTAGATACTATCATTATAGATGATGTGTTAAAAGCAAAAGGGTATAAAATTTGGGTATTACAGACTAAAAATGAACTATGTAATAGCTTATATTTGTAATTCACCTCCAATATAGATAAGATTTATGAATATTAAATACTCATTAAGATACCTTGTACTGTAGATTACGAGCTAAATGCCTAGTGGCATTAAGTACATTGCACTAGGGCGCTATGCCAGTTTTTTTTGCGTTGTTTAAAATTATTTTTTGTGGCAACATTTTTATTTTTCAACACTTAATTTGACAATAAATATTTATCATGTAACTTATATAAGATAATTTGGCGTATAATATTTAGCCTAATAATATTGTTTGTAATATTAGCAGCTGAAAAGTATGTTGGATCTTTGACAGCTTTAATGAATGGCATCGATATTTTGTAATGCAGTAATCATGACTATTATTATTAGTTTACTTTTCATTTATTTTTACATTATATTATTTTAAAGTAATGGTTAATTATAAACATCAAAATTATACTTAACGACGCTAGAAAAATCGAACCTGCTAATTTTAATTTTGTGCCTAATTAATAAATCAGATGTTTTAAGATGAAATTTTAACTTGCTATTTAAATAAATGCCTGTGCAGTGTCAGAACAGGCAATTGTGTTTCATTCATTTTAAATTTTGTATCCGTAATTATTTTTTAAATAATTATAAACTTACATTCAAAAAAATTATATTTATTAAACAAGCTAAATGTCTTCCATATATGCTGAAATCAAAGCTATTAAAATAGTTCTTTTATTGTAATAAATAAGATATTTTATACTTGTATATAAGTAGTACCTAGGTATGTAGTATTTAGGTTAAGTCTAATAGTAAATGTCGGTACATTTTTTTTTAATTACTTCATTTATATTTGGCTAAGACTTTTTAAGATTTTTTGACTTTTTGTCTAAATATGAAATGTTAATTCCGGAAGTTATATTATCAAATTAAATAAAAAAGTAGAAATTTGTACAAGAAAAGTCAAATATTCGAGACTGTTAAAAAATAAAAAAAATAAAAATATAATTTTCTTTTGATTTGACATTTACAAACATATGTGACTGAGTAGAATAGACCACCTATTCTATTTCTTACCTTGGTGACGTAAAAGGCGACTAAGTAAGTCGACCCGCCGTATGGTATCCGGCTGAATAGAATAGTCCACCCTCATTTTTTACCGAGGTGTAGTAAAAGACGAACAAGGTAAGTTGACCAACCGTGTGGTATCCGACAGTAAAATAGACCACTATCATTTCATACCGAGGTGTCGTAAAATACGACTATAATAATAATAAACGACTATACGAATAAAATTCAAAGTCACCTGTAAAATTAATAGTTTTATTTCACAATAATATCAGCATTTCAGGCATTAAAATATGAACAGTTACACGTAGATTTATCTGTCCAGAAAAATATTAGCAATGATAAAGAAATCAAAATACGTAATAAAACTTATTTTCAGTGACGTAGCGTGTTCTTAATTTTCAGGTTGTCATTTAAAAAATTAGGCGTAAATTACATAAATTCAATTAATAAATATGTTGGTTTTCTTCTAACGAACGTTAAAAAACGAATGAAACCTAAAAAAAATTAAAAGTTTCTATTAAAATAATTGCAGATCTAATTACAAATATTAAATAATACTAGCATATTTTGTTTTTTTTTTTGCAAATATTTTAGATCATAACTAAAGAAAATCATTAAATAATGCTGGACGTATATCATTAATCGTTTTATAATTTATGTAATTAAAATACTGCAGTAGTAGAGATTAACAATTATTATTTTGTACCGCTACATCACTGAATAGTCAATATTTAAAATATTAGTCATCAAAATATCACAAGTAATTATTGTATCCAACTGTATCTAAGCATGAACTACTTAAGCGCTATTTATTTTAGACATATGGACGTATTTATCAGATTGTATGTCGGTAATAAGGTAGAAATTCAATTTCCTGATTTTGTTGCGATGTACCGCTCGAGTTTAATTGACCTGTAGTTTACACAAACTGCGTCCTTGTGCCATGGGACAGTTTGTTCAATTGTGCAGCGGACAGTAAGCTGGAATGGGCCGCGTGGTCCAGCAAAAGCAATCTTTCGCCACGTTCATCATTGGCGAGGGAACCGCGAGCACATCTCCCTCCACCTGTTTCAAGCGCGAAGCTACTTACTGCGCAGATTGCATAAATAAATGCCAGAACGAATAACGCGCACCCGATATCTGTAATCAATATAAAACCATTGTTAAATTTATATTTTAACTATACTAAAATCTAATAGTGACAAACTGACTACTTCTATATAATATAGTGGTACTATTTCCTAGACCATCCTCATTTCTTACCGAGGTGTCGTAAAAGGCGACTACGGTAAGTTGATACACCGTGCTGTATCCGGTTAAGTAGAATAGACCACCCTCTGTCTTACCGAGGTGTCGTAAAATTCGACTAAGGTAGTTGACGTCAGGCAGACG
Source organism: Morpho helenor (assembly GCA_029227775.1). Taxonomy (NCBI): domain Eukaryota; kingdom Metazoa; phylum Arthropoda; class Insecta; order Lepidoptera; family Nymphalidae; genus Morpho; species Morpho helenor. The sequence goes on along the minus strand of JARGCU010000019.1, from coordinate 5,811,092 downwards.
GCCGATTGTAAAATACGAAGCCAAATCATGTGACAGGATGTTTCTAACATGTTGTGTCGACCTCACTTAGAGTGGGATTAGGGACGGAGGATGATTACTTTGTATAGGGGGACATGTGGAACCTGTCGGTTTTGGAGTCGACTTGGCTCCAATATTAATTTTCAAACAGCAAGGAGGCCTTAATGGAATGTTATGAGACGCTATTGTTGAATATAAATTTTTAATAAAATACTTACGGTATAAATTATGGCCACCAAAAAGGTTGACGACACATGGGTAACCGTCCCCTATAACGATGGCTATTATAAGGAGAACTACAGCAACACAAGCTGCCATAATCCACGGCAGTACATACTCCCTCTTATACTTCACAGCTCCGTGGAGCAAGGAGATGCAGCACATCAGGTATATTGATGTCAGAATTGTGCTCGTGTAGAGAAATATTACTGTCACTGCAAAAATATTTATATTTTTCACTCCCTATGTGTCAAATTTGAAATATATTAATATATATTTAAAAAAATAAGTTTTTAGCCGTGTGGTATCCGCCACCACCCTCATTTCTTACCGAGGTGTCGCAAAAGGCGACTAAGGTAAGTCGACCCGCCGTGTGGTTTCCGGCTGAGTAGAATAGACCACCCTCATATCTTACCGAGGTGTCGTAAAAGGCGAGTAAGGTAAGTTGACCCACCGTTTGGTATCCGGTTTAGTAGAATAGACCACCCTCCTTCTTTCCGAGGTGTCGTTAAAAACGACTTAGGTAAGTTGACGTCAAACAGGCGGCCGGTCGTCAAAACGTGCGTGTGCCGACCCCACATAGAGTGGGATACAGATAAATCATCATTTGCCAATTTCAATTACATCAGTGTGATCGAAGCTGTAATAGCCCATCGGTGAGACCGTGCGACTCTTTGGAGATCACGGATTCGAATCCTGGGCAGGCATCTATTTTCTATGAGAAATTATGTGTCTAATTGATAGTTGCAATTTATCACACGCTTTTCGGTGAAGGAAAACATCGTGGGGAAAGCTACATATCTCCAAAAAAATTCTAGGGATATGTGTAACCTACCAATCCGCATTGGATAAGGGTGGTAGGTCTTAAGATCCAATCCTTCTCTCCAAAAAACGAGATGAGGCGTATGCCCAGTACTTTTTATAATGTGATTCGACGTGATTCGATTTTAAAAATGATAATGCACTTTTATTTATAAACTGAAAATTACTGTAAACAATGAATCCGAGACAACAAAGAAATTTAAAAGCTGATTCATAAACGTGGAATTTTACCAAAACAAAATTGTCACTCCACAAATAAAGTGACGAGGAAAATCATTTTCTTCCTACAGTACGATGCTTAGTAGTCGATATATATCAGATATCTGGTGATATAATATTGTTTACTTTCTTGAAAATAATGAGTTTTGCAAATTTAAACACCTAAAATTCTTGAATATATTAATTTGAAATAAACATGTTTAAGAAAATTATAACATCTAAAAAATATGAAATGATAATAATTTACTAAAGTATAAGTATATATTTAAAGTTTATTTATTTGTAAAAAGGGTTTCACTATTTGCACTTATAATTCACCAATACAAAAAAATATAACTAAAATAGTTATTATAGTTTCATACCTGAAGCTAGATGCTGTGCTTTGGCGAATCGCATTTGATTATTAGTGCTCATAACACCACCCTCGTGGAAAGTCAAATGATCCCCGTAAGCTACTTCATAGAAACCTCTTCGTTCCGCGTCATCCTCCATGTCATTATGGAGCATGGAAAGCATTTCACCGACATGAGATATACCAACTAGCAATATTATAAGTACGAACGACGATAGCGCCTGAAGGAAATAAAGAGCAATATAAAATTACATAAATAAAAACTTTACTACCAGTTTATAAACATCCATGTATACTTACTATTTGGTGGACGGCTATAAGAATTGTGCCTTGACGCAAATTAAAAACGTACAAAAAATTATTTAGGCGAATCATCATTTTGTGAGATAATTTACATTTCTTGTTCCTAATAAACATTTGTTTTATTTATAGCACTAAGGCATAGCTAGGATTGCATACTTTGTTTAGACGATGGGAGACGGGCAACCATAACGCGCATGATATTCCCTATTGATTTTTTACTTATGCTTCACGCGCATGAATTTTCTTTAGTAATAAAATTATGTAGATGTTATAAAAGTAAACTGTAGGTAGCATCAACTCAAAATGAAGATACTTAGCTAAATGTGCTAATTCGTCCCTACAGCATTTAATAAACAATATCAGAAAATTGGCAACCAAACCCTTACATCTTAGAAATATTAAGATATCGCTATGTTAAAGCTGTTTAGATATGAAAACGGCCGTAAATCGCTCTCTAGTTAAAACAAAATAGAGTGCCGTGAAAAGATTTAGAAATTAATTAATTATAATTAATAATTTAATGAATGCGCTTAATTTGTTTAATTAAATAAAATTTTAAATTCGTTATTGGCTGTATGTACAAAATAAATTAATACTTTGTAAATTATTAGATTAAGAGCTGTGGATTTTGTAAAATAAATTAATTAATTCAAGAGGTAGTAGACAAAAAGTGGCTCACGATACCTGGTATTGAGTGTTGCAGTTCATCACGAGTGCATCACGCTGATTCATTGAAATTTATATTAACACAAGTGTCAGAAATTCTCATGAAATAGTGAACGTTAGGTCATCTTTAATATTTAAATGAGTTCTGGATCTTGTGTATATATATTTTAATGAATTTTGGAAACGGCTCCAACAATTTTCAGTAAATTGAGAATGTAAGGGGGTTTTATTTATTTATTTCTTTTTATAATACATATATTTAGAAAAAGAGAAAGAAAAATTAAAAAAAACACATGTGTAAAGGCGTACTTATCCCTAAAAGGGATTTAAAGGGTTTTAAGGGGAAATATCGATCGAGCTAGATTTTATTAAAAAAAATGTTTTATCCCTGTTTTCGGTCATTGAAAAAACTATTTCAATAAAAATAAAGATAAGATAAAGCTTAAATTTCATAAAATATTTTTTTATAAAATTACCATCAAGGCGCGGTAACCCGGGTAAAAAAATAAAAACAGTTAATATTAAATTAGTTTTATTTCACAACTTACAATAGTAGTGATAATAATGACTGTATTTACCCAACTTTCAGCTGGCATTAGTTATATTTGGATTATATAATAAACTAATAATCAATCACAAATAAATGATTTCAACCTATACATAATAGAAATAATATGTACAAAATGTTAGCTTCGGCTCATAGTTTAAAATTATAAATAAGAAATAATATAATAGTTACATACAATGGTTATGAATATACGTTTTATTTACATTTTATATATTGGAGAATTTTTAGTACATAACGGTATTTACCAATGAATCAAGTCTTGCGATTGAACGTAACATTACATAGTTATTACCGAATATATAATCATGATAATTTAAACCGTTACGGTTTAAATTATCATGATTATATATTTAATAATCATTAACAAGCATTAAAATAATGAATATTATAATAAAATATTTTTACCGTCTATGTAATTAAATACCTTGAGAGCTTCTTAGCTACATGGCTTATGTATAGATACTGGTTATACTCACGTCTTATTACGGGCTGACCCGATATAACAAAACGTTATTATAGCCGGATCCGATATAATATAAAATATTATTAGCTAGAGGCAGGTAATTGCAATTTTGTGTACAATCTTTTAAAAAATAAGTTAATATCTCCATGCCACCATTTAAGCAGTAGTTCGACTGTGTAATTGGTCGAACGCTGGCGGAGTAAGAGATGATTGGAGGCATATGAACATGTATGAACATAGAACATGTGACTTTATTCTTCGAATGGGGCGATATATAAGTATGCATAAAGTTAAACAAATAAGATATTAAAATAGCGCTTTTTAAATCCCTGCCTTACAATACTGCAAACCATACTTGATTCTTTTTTCTTGCAAACGATACGCCATTACGCGGCAAGTTTTAAATTATAGTAAAGTTTTAGTAAACTCAAGTAAATTTTATGCATGCAAAGTATAATTACTTTTTGAATAATATAAAAAAAATATATTATATGGTCATGGTACAAAGAATGTTGATACATATAATGTATGGATGCATTCATGACATTATGATAATATAGATAAGTATGTCCATGTAAATACGCTCATAGATATCGGCAGATAACTTAGGAGAATAAATATAATATTGCCTACAATCTCATCAAGAAGTTTTTATTTTACTAGCAGTGTACTTAAAAAGTGTAGAAAAAATACAAAAAATATAGAAAAAATCAATCAGAATGCAGAATGAGAATTTCTGGTTACCTATTTTCCTATAAAGCAATATAATCCATAGACACATAACAGACCAGTACTTTATTGATAAACTTATTTTAAATACATGACATTAATTCTATTTTTAAATATTATCTGCCAATACCTATAATAGTCATTTATAACTTGCATTGGAAAGCGGTCACTTTAAGTTAACTAAACTTTAAGTTAAATTTTAATTTGTCAAAATGTTAAAATATATACTAATTTGTGATAAATATAGTAATGTTTCATCAATTCATATTAAGTTATTAATTTGAACTAAGCTTTAAACGAATTTTATAATTACGTAAAACATGTAGTTAACATATTGAACCAAGAATGTACGTAACGGTACAAGAAAAACAGCTGTGTTGCAGCGAAGGCTAATACAATATTAAATTACACGTTAATGAGTCATTTACCTTCTAGGGACGGAATGAACCAAACATGTATTGAATGACACAGTTGTTCAGTTCCTTATACAATCAATTGCTTAATGTTTACACAACAAGCAGATGCCTGCGGGTTATTCCACATTTCAATAGTAATTTTCAAGATTACTATTTGATTGCCGCGGAATATGACAACTCGCTGAATTTCTAGAATATAAACCGAGTGATAATATTTATTTAAATTTCGAATATTGTGTACTTTTTATGTTAAAAATTTTCATCCCATTTAAAAAGCAATCAATAATTGTAATAATTGTTTCGGTTCTACTGTTTCAAACTAAAGTAGTAAAGTTAGCCCAAAAATATATTTAAATTATATAAATAGTTTCAGTCAAAAGTAATGAGAATATTATTTTGCTTTAATCCGCGATAAAAGAAAATATATGTAATGCTAAATGTAGAGTGTACTATTCGTTCCCATACCTGATACATGCACAATTTGTAAAAACTCAGTGCATGAGTTTTTAAAAAATTCTGCATTTACAAACCCGACACCAATAACACAACAATACACAAGCACTGCACACATTCACAACCACAATCTCAACAATTGTTTTGCCCCATAAACGAAGCATCGTCAGGAGATAGACTCCACGGTAAAATCGTAAATCCCTTTGCGATTTGGTGGTGAATTTGTGCAGTGCTTGTGTATTGTTGTGTTATCGGGTAGTTCTTACAAATTCTGCATGCATCAGGTATGAGAACGAATAGTACACTCTACATTTAGCATTACATATATTTTCTTTTATGGCGGATTATAGCCAAATAATATTCTCATTACTTTTGTAGAAATACTTTCAGTCACTTTCGGATATTATATGTATATTAAATTGATAAAATTAATTTGGTACAATCTGTTTTAAGAAAAAGTTAATAAATGTAAAATGCCAATATTCATTACCATACAATTTTCTTTTCATAGCGTTACTATTATAGAGAAGTGGCCTTTTGCAAGGCTAAATTACCAGCTTCAATGTACAGACATATTTTCTATACTTCTTTAATACATACGAGATGATAATATGAAACGCTAAATGCAAAATAAATGATACCATGTCACATTATGATACAAAACGTACACAACCTTAGGTTATATTAGAAATAACAAAATAAAGGCATACACACACGTTCTAAATGTGCCAATAGAAAATTGTTCAGAAAATAGCCAATTTTGACTTTGACGCAATAATAACTGGCAACACGTATGCAATTTCATATTAGAAATATTTGTAAATGTAACCAAAATATTTGTGAAAACTTACGTCAAAACTATTCTTATCTTAATGGACAATAAGTAAGCTTATAATAAATTTTACATTATTTTCAAGACCTTTAGTATCTTATTCAATAATTGTACTTGCGTGAATTCATTTCAATAGCTCGAAGGAAATGTGTGAACTGAGTAATGTCTCTTCTAACTTTAAACATATATGTGCCGTAATAATTTAAGTAGAAGTATGCTGTTATTGCTCTGTATTTTGTTTTGGACTATCTATAAGTATAATTAAGTTATACATATAAATTTTAAATTTATTCATTAAATATTATTATATTGGTAGATTTTTAAACTTTCGCGATTTATACTGATTATTATATAAAAATACGGGTCACATCCCTGATAAGACAAGTCCGATACAGTCCTCCACAACGCGTCGTTTTAAGCCGAGGTTCGGCCTCACAGAGGCACCCTTGAGGCGACGCTCCAGGATGCTGCGAGTCTCGCTCGAGACTCGCTCTCCCACTTTTCACTCTGGCGATGCTACTGCGCTCGCCCACTCGATTAATAAATACAACTCACATAGGAAATCATTGCAAGCTCTATCGCGTGCTGATAATATCAGTGTGGTGTGTAAGAGATCTTACGTGCATAGTGAGGGTAGATTAACAAAATAATGACTGTAGTACTCGGGAACGAGAACAACGCGGCGCTCCGGTCAGTTCGTGAGAACGGTGGACGAAACTTAGCCGAAAAATTCATACTTATACAAAGGTAACTCGATTTTATCGCGATGTGACCCATATGTTTATAATATTATATTGTTACAATTCGACGTTCGGGTCAGTTAGGTTTCAAGTTACAATACACACTTGAAAATAAACTAGTGGCGAATGTTTAAAAGAAAAATACATCTGCAATAAACAATATGGGCTTAATATGTGGTTACTCTGTTCTCGGTTGCTTTCCCAATAAGAATTTTTGCTAGATTAGGACAAATCAAAATACTATTAAGTATTTTTGTGTTATTTTGAAAGAATTATCAGTTGAATTTCAAGAAAGAAACAATATACATCTTTTAAATATTTGCAAATATTATGCGACATCAATGACAGATCTCTAATTATCAATTTATTCTTTACTTAATAGATACGACGATGTATTTAATAGTTTTTTTCCTCATAAGAGAGGGATACCGTGCAAATTGCTTGTCTAATACGTATGTTCCTATATACATACAGAGTTTAATAATTTCCCAATGCTGATATATGAGTTTAATTCATAACTTAGATGGGGAGAAGCAAAAATTGAAATAGTCTTTAGGAGATATACAATGTCTTCTTATGTTAACAGAGATTCGCACGTAGAATTCGGCGATTCGGAAAAACGGAAATCGGCAATTTTACGTATTTTTTACGAGATATAAGTTATACTAAGTTTACACAGAATATACTTGATGGAATGTTATAATTATCTGATGGAGAGTGAACTGTGTTGCATATTATCTTTGTGAGATAAACAAACGGTCAAAACTTTCCTTTTGCTGCAATGTATATTTTGATACGATAAGGTTTAAGGGAATTAGAGTTATTTAAATATCTTAAAACTGAACCTACATACATCAACAGTGATTCATTACCAAGACTTAAGGAACAGAATAACTAGTCGATAGGAGTAATTATTTGAACATACATAATAGTAATTATTTGAAAAATTATGTTAAAAATAAAGAACTGTTTAATAATAAGCGATGTCCTACACTTTATTCTGATGCTTCTATCAAAGAAATGGACAGAAGAAACAGGTATATCAAGCCCATACAAAAATATAACTCACAGATTAACAAGCTAATATTTATATTAAGGTTAGTCTATATAGATGGACAAATACCTAGTACGTTTCACTACAAAATATTCACATATTGTTATAATTAAATAACACTTATATTCACAAAATTCACAAATACATACGTTTAAGTAACATTATCTTAGTCTAAACTTAATCTAATCACAAATCCGTTGTCAGTTACAGCCCGTGCGTTGCGTTGAGGACATATGGACATCACAATGAATTGAATAGGCTCTAGAATATTTTGAATATCTGATTATGTATTATTTTAATATTACAATGGCAGTCAGTATAGTTTTGTTTAGCACGATACAAATGTCACCACCTTATTTCAATGAACGTGATATAAATCGTCAATTTATTTAAATATTGTCTTATTAGTATGGGAGAATATAAATAGTATAATATATTGCCATAAAATCAACTTTATTATAGAATAATTATTAGAAGCGAAAACACCACAACACCTACCAATAAAAACCAGAAGAAAAATAAAACTTAATTCCAATATTACCGTGAATAAAATAAATTAAAAAATTCCCTATATTTATAGATATACTTTATGTAATATGGTAATGGTGCTTGATAGTGCTTACTTATAAGTCACTTATACAAGGTATCTCTAAATTTATATCAAAGTACCTAAATGAATTTAAAAAATTCAGAGGACAGTTGCTGGGTTCTACTATCTACAGCTGCACATAGATACGGTACCTAGTGGTGCTTACTAAAGAACAAATTTACAGAATAGGTAGTCAAAATGTTACGATTTATATCGCGCTATCATAGTGAATTTGATAAAATATACTTTATGTAATGCTGCAGAGTTCCGTCTGGTACAATTGAGTCGCGTATGGTGTGAGTGCTTGGTAGTGCTTACCCATACGTCAGGTTATAAAATGGAAGGTAGGTTTTCAAATGAAAGCTGCTGAGTTCCGCTATCAACAGCTGCACATATATACAGTGCTTCGTGGTGCTTACTCAAGGATAAATTTACGGTATAGGTAATCAAAATGTTACGATTTATATCGCGCTACCATAGTTAATTTGATAAAATAAACTTTATGTAATGCTGCAAATGTACCATCCGGTATAATTGAGTCGCGTATCGTGTGAGTGTTTGGTGGTGCTGACTCATTGGTCAACTTATTGAAGGTGGGTTTTCCATAATTTATGTTATTAAAAAAATACTCAAAGAAAAGCTGCTGAGTTCCGCTATCTGCAGCTGCACATAGATACGGTGCTTGGTGGTGCTTACTGAAGAACAAATTTAAATGTAGTCAATATGTTACGATTTTTATCGCGCTATCATAGTTAGTTTAATAAAATATACTTTATGTAATGCTGCAAGAGTTCCGTCTGGTACAATTGAGTCGCGTATGATGTGGGTGCTTGGTAGTGCTTACTCATACGTCAGGTTTTAAAATGGAAGCTGCTGAGTTCCCCTATCTACCTACAGCTGCACATAGATATGGTGCCTAATGGTGCTTACTCAAGGACTGATTTACAAAATATGTAGTCAAAATGATACGATTTATATCGCGCTATCATAATTAATTTGATAAAATATACTTTATGTAATGCTGCAAGAGTTCCGTCCGGTGTGAGTGCTTGGCGGTGCTTACTCATACATCAGGTTATAAAATAGAAGGCAGGGTTGCCACAGTTTATGTCAATTAAAAAATATTAAAATGAAAGTTGCTGTGTTCCGCTATCTACAGCTGCACATAGATACGGTGCTTGGTGGTGCTTACTCAAGAACAAATTTAAATGTAGTCAATATGTTACGATTTATATCGCGCTATCATAGTTTAATAAAATATACTTTATGTAATGCTGCAAGAGTTCCGTCCGGTACAATTTAGTCGTGTGTGGTGAGGGTGCTTGGTGGTGCGTGCGCGATGTCTGCTAGGCGCAGCGGATATCGCGTATGATTTCAGATGCGACTTGAGCGCAGTCGGAAGCGGAAGTCTCTCTAATCCATACACCGATGTGCGTGCCACTATAGCTCGACAACATAACTCCTGGAGACTGAGGACTGTATAAAGAAAAGGATTAATTAAACTACACACAATATTCAAATTCAAATTCAAAATATTCTTTATTCAAATAAACTTGTAAACAAGTGCTTTTGAATCGTCAACTCGACTGCTGGTTGGGAAAGCTGTTCCTACCGAGAAGAGCCAGCAAGAAACTCGGCGGTTGCTCTTTTAAAAATATAATTCTTAATATTATTTACATTAAGTCGTTACTGTCTTGTACAGGTTCAAAGAGAGCTATATCCACACATTTTTATCTTCTAAATAATCTTCAAGAGTATAGTAGGCTTTCTGTATCAGCCTCTTTTTAACAGTGTTTTTAAACTGCTGTAATGGCAATGGCAATGGTAATAGAACTATGATAGCCTAAACCCCGACAGGCATCAATGTTTTTCTGTCAAAAACTTATGTCTAATTGATAATTGCAATGTATCATACACCTTTTGGTAAAGGAAAACATGATGGAAAACCTGCATATCTCTAGGAATTTCTAGAAATATGTGTAACCTACCAATCCACATTGGATATTTTGAGCAGCGTGTAGGTCTTAGCTTCAATCCTTCTGTCCAAAAACGAAGAGAGAAAGCTTATGCCCATCATTGGCATGGTAACAGGCCGTTACACACAATAATAGATAAAAATTAATAAATTTGTCATTAACACTGGCAATATATAATTTTGAAATCAGTTTAAGTGAAGAGACTGCAAGTCAACATTCGGTCATTTCCTGACCACAAAGCATTTACTAGCCAGTATTTTATACAAAGTGGAAGCTTCATTAATTTAATTGAAGCTTCACAAATCAAGAGTGCTTGAAAAAGCATATAATGTTATTAGATCAGAATATTTTAAAGTTTAATCATAAATGGTTATAAATGCTTATTATTTACCTTTGTTACTCCTCCACAATCTCTCCATGCCATTCCTATGCAACGCCATCCTGGATAACTCGCAAAAGCTCTCACGTATATTGAAGTCGCAAAGTGGGCTGACTTCAAAAAAGGCCATATGATTTTTAGCAGCGTACAATTCAGCATCTCTTTCTTGTACTTGTCTTTTAAAGGCCAGATGCAGTCGGTTGCCGACTAATACCTTGGGAACCCCAGGTGTGTGCTAGACGTACAATTTAATTAATCTTATTATTGGTAAAATAAAAAAACTAATCTTATTGTCTATCATAAATAATGATGTATTTGTTTTTAGTAAGCCAAAATTTAGAATCATTTCTACTCCATCCACAAATTTGTTTTAAGAAAATAATAGAATGAAGTAAAATAGCCATGTGGTATCTGGCTAAGTAGAATAGTAGTAATAGGTCTCGTAAAAGGCGACTAAGGTAAGTCGACCCGCCGTGTGGTATCCGGTTGAGTAGAATAGACCACCCTCCTTTTTACCGAGGTGTCCTAAATACGACTAAGTTGACGTCAGGCAGAGCGGCCGGTCGTAAAAATACAGCCAAATAATGTTACAGCATGTTTATAACATGTTGTGTCGACCCCACTTAGAGTGGGATAAGGGCAGGAGGATATATAATAGTATGAAGTGATATCACATGTCATGACCAAAAATTGGGAAAAAATTGTGTCAATATTCAAAGTTAAACAAAATGTGTGGAGCATTGAGTTTAAAGTTAAAAAAGGTATTTAAATAGACAATTAATTAATAATAAATTACACCCATGAATTGACTACATAAAAAAAAATATTCAAAAGATTACCTTTTCAACTTCCTCAAGCCATCTGTCAATACTGTCAAAAGACCATTTATTTGTAATGTCATATACGAGCAGGATTCCTTGAGCTCCTCTTGAATATGAGCGTATAATTGTACAAAATCTACCCTGACCTGATGCATCCCAAAGTTGCAGCTTAACCCTTTTACCATCCAAAAGAATGGTTGTAGTTTTGTAGGCTAAAAGGTAATAAGATTTTTTATTTATTTTTAATTAAATAAACACACATGGTTTTATAAAATACTCAGGATAACAATAATATACTTTTTGGTAGAAAAAAATATAAATATGTAAAAATTAAGAACATTTTAATATATTTATAGCACTTTATAGTATTAGGATGACCGAGCCTTGCTTGGGAAATTTTTAAGGAAATAAAAAAAGAAAAAAATAGGGTAGGTTAGGTTTGGGTAGGTGGGGATTGATCCAACGTATTTTCATTTGTTGAGACCGCCCGTTCATAGCTACACCAACATAGCTATTTACGGAAAAAATAGTGTTTTATATGTAATGTAAATTTAAATATTTTTTTAATTTTTAAAAACTGAGATAAAATGTTTTTTGAAATAAAACCTAGTTAGATTTTTCTTGCCCAAAACCCCCTACATGCTGAATTTCAGGAAAATCGTTGGAACTGTTTCTGAGATTCTATAAATATATGTGTATATATATACACATATATTTATGGAATCTGAACCTTCTGTCACTTGAATGCATGAATTATGAGATAGGTCATATGTTTATTATAAGCTCTTTTCATTATTTATAAGATTATTTTTAGTTCATATGATTACTAGTTACTGCTGCAACTGTGTAGACTTGAGTAGGAAGACAAAAAAAAGCTTTATATTCTACCAAAAATCATATCTGTTGCTCTTTTGTGATGTGGAAAAAGTACCAACAAATGAACTGGCTTTTAAATAATCAGTACAGATTGTATGATAAGATATATTTATTTAATAAATGGAAAAATATACATTTATATCTATACATAAAAGAGATGAATGAATGTTGCATTTAGACTCCAAAAAACCTAGATGAATTTTATAGAAATTTTCAGATATTTATTTACCTAGCAGATATTCCTGCAAAGGTTGGTGATGACTGGGATTATTTCTTAAACTGTTAAGTTTCATTTTGAGGGGAAGTCAAAACCAAACTAAGCCAAAGCAATGCATGACCGCTAGTTACAAATAAAGGTAAATATATAAACTTACCACTACCACTACAGAAAGGAGAGTCTGCAGAGCCATCCTCCAAGTCCTGCAAAATCTCCTGTTTTCCAACATCAGAGTCACCAACAAGTAATACTTTTAGAAGGTAGTCATATGATTTCGGAGCTGCTGGTGGCCTTCCTAAATCATGAAGATATTTTCATAAACAATTGTCACTTTTCTACTATTATATAAAAGTAAATTAGTTGACATTTTATACATTGTCTGCACACAGATAAACTATTGTGATTAACAATAAATTGAAAGATAGAAATTTAAAGAGAAAATGCAAGGGAGATTTTGTTTTGGACATACTTAAGATTTTGTTTATCCAAAACCATTAATATACTATATTAAATAAATTATTAAGATTTAGATAAATGGCTGTGCGAATTTCAGTTTATAAGCTGCTCTTAGGTTAGAAACATTTACACATCATATATTTAAATCTAAGACATTATAATTATATAAAAGTAACTTTTATATCTATAAAAACTTAGGTCTTTTTAATATTTGAATTTTGAAGTATTAGAAAAAAGATTTAATAATTGAGTAATTAAATAAACTCGCCCATACATTAATCATATTAAAAATTAGGTCATGAAAATCTCAATTATCAATGATATAATGACATATGATAACAAAGCAATCAACATACTGAAAATTTCAATTAATTAATAGATATTGTACATACTTTAAGAATTAAGTTTAGTATTAAACATGTATTACATATTTATATTTAAATATATACTAAATCAATATAATCAGTATACCAGTCCTCTGATGGTGAGACCTGGGCAACGTCGTACTTCCATTCTGAGCGACCTGCCCAGTAGCTTGCTGTGGTGCCGCTACCATTCCTGTAGTGGCGAACATAGTTCCAAAGTAACTCGCCTGATTCTCAGGTGGTCTTTACCCCACGCAAATGTATACATAATATCGTCCAGAAGTCAATCGCTTTCGTTATCCATGTAATGTATTCAATTTACAGCACATGTTGATATTAAAATACAAAATTCTAACACTTTTCTATAGGAAAATTAGCAAAAAACTATGTACGTAGAGTCTAACAAAATACACATACGTTAGTAGTTTTACGCAAGGTCGTCAATTATTTACTTTCCAGACGGTAACTCCGCAATAATGTCGGCGCCTTTAACACTTGTCACTGTTGTGTAGAAATATAAAAACTTCTCTTTAAATATTTAATCCACTGACATTTATTGTTGCAGTATACAATAATTTGCTAATCTTAAGGAGATTGAAAAAATAATAAATCAGAATGGTTTATTTTTATACATTCATCTGTAGGAGATCTGGAAACTAGGCTTTTAATCTTATATTATAGCGTATTATCTATGGCTTTTAATGAGTAGGAATTATGTTCTATATAGACAAGAATTCTTAAAATATTTGGACACTGTATACTGTCAGTACAAATCTTAAGTATTATTCTTAGCAGATTTATTTATTTCTTTCTTCTGATTTCTGAACAACGTGTAAAATAACTAGGTACCTCTCTATATAATATTATTATTAGTCTATGGTATTTGACAAGGTGTTATGTATTTTAGTTAGTAATCTATGGTGTTATGCTCAACGACCTTAACATCATAGATTATTAACTATAAAATAGATGGTTGAGATTCATACATTGGCGCAAGCCTATTTTCGGTGGTATGGGGGGGTGCAGAGTAGCACTATAGCTACTTACATTCTCATTCATAAAAAACTATCTGCCTCTCACCCGTTTCATTCATAAAAACGGATTTAGTCTCAGCTCTGACTCTTTCTCACATATGGAGTACTAATATATATAACGTATGACGTAAAATCGTAGTAAAATTAGTGATGTACTTGGTGCGCTAAAACCGTAACTAGTGATGTCAAAGTTTTATCGATTCACATTTTACTCTTACCGATTATTTGGATAACCGGTTTTCCTGTAACATATTAATAATGATTTTTAGATTTTAATAAAACAAAATATTTAAGGAAATTCTTTAATAGACTTTTACTGTAATAAAAAAATTTATATTCAACAGCCGTTTAACATTTCTATGTGCATGCTTCTTTAAAAAAAAAGTTTTTTCCTAAACACGCTAAAAGTGCAACTTCAAAAATGATTACTATTTTTAAATAGGAAACAGAATCGGCGATCATGTATCTTGAAAATATAGGAATTGTAATTTAAATTATTATATATTATTATTAAATATAATTAATTATAAGTATTCACTCGAAAACAAATTTACAAGATTAGTATTTGAAACAATAGATGCTTTCGTTTTTACCGTTTTAGTATTTAGGAAAAAACATTATACTTAAAAGGAGTATACTTGATGGTAAATTATAAATATTAGTCTTTTTTAGATATATTGGTAGTAGTTTTATAGAATATTAGTGGTTTTTATCTCTAAGTATAATATTTTCCATCAAACCAGTTAACACTTCGGATTTATACATATAAAGTAAGAATTAAATTGTGAAATTTTGCCATAATTAATGTGCCAATTGATACCAAGCTTTTCGATGAAAGAAAACATCATGAGGAACTATACTCCATGGGTTAAGTATTTAACTAAATGTAAACATGTCAAAACAGGTAGTTTATAGTAGGCATTATCTGCCTACTATAAAGTACCTTTTTTATTACAACACATTATACTAACATTTAATATAATTTTTAATTCTTTTAAAGAATTTAAAATTATTGATAGTATTCGCACCACTTTATTATGGCGTGATTGCTATCAATAATTTTTACAAACTTTGAAACAATAAATAAGAATTATAAAATTTTTAAAGAAAACGATGGATAATATTAAATACACTAAATTACTACACATTTAAGTATCACAGAGTGAAGCTCGTAGAATATTGATATTATGTTGCGTTGGTTAATCCAATTACCATTTTAGGTAGTTTACTTGGCTAATTTGTATCTGCTGAATTTTATTAAATTATATATTGCTGTTTTGCTATACTAAAGGTATAAATATTTAATTTTAGAAAATACCAATCAATTTATGAAAATTACATTTATAAATATTAGAGATATTCTTTTGACAACTGCAGTTGAATCCCAATTTTTTCATTTGTTAATAATATTATTGTTATGACATATTTGTCACTCCTGAATCACATGGTTTTGTTTGTTTACATCTTGTTATGTTTCTATACTTATGGAGTATATATAGTAAAATAATAAAAATTTTGAATCAATTTTTAAATGTTAATAATAGTAATATTAGTTAGTTACTTTTGCCTCATGTATCATAGTTCTATAACTTTACTTGCGATAAAATTTTCCATTTCCATTATCGTTTTCCAAGTATCTGCAGTACTGTGAATTCTCCTTAATTGATACACCGTTGTCTAACTCGCATTATGATTACGATTATGCAAAAAACTTTTAACAAATCATATTTATGATTAATGCAAGTTAACCAGGAATTATAGTTTTTTAAGTTATATACATTTTTGACTAATTAACACTTTACATGCCATATAATGCCATTCCAAAGATATAAGTTTTTGTGATGGATAATATAATTTTAACTAGATCAAATCTTTCAGTTTTATTAGAAAATAGCGTAATTATAAAAATTTCACAATTTAAATAATCCTGTTTTGAAAATATATTACTCCCAGGATTGCTCAGGTTTTTAGTTTTGCTACACAAGTAAAAACACGTGTTTTGAATAGGAATAAATGGTGTTAATGTTAAAATACACAATTTTTAGCAGCAATACAGGCAGAACTCATATTTCATTATAAGCCCGTCGTTTAAGCAAACTAACAATTAAACTAGCAACTAAGCAATTGTTATTCATTTTCCTGAGTAATGAAAATTTTAAACCCATTCATCTCAAAATATAAGTTTTTGAGTTGTACCGCTATTGCTGCACATGACCGATATATCAATATACTGAACCGGTAATATGATATGGCTTGGGTCTGGAAAATATTTCTGATGGAATACAAGGTACTATAACTATCAAACAATAATATTAACTAATCATGTTTTAAACAATGAAACCAAATTATGATCCGTTCTAGTGTGCTAGAGCCCCCTTATCCACGGATTTGAGAAAAAATCCATTGGGTCCTAGTTAAGAAGTTTCAAACTTCATAATGTTTGTCAATTATACTAATATGAATACTATTTTGAAGACACAACCTTCTCTTGAGTCCTCTAGCATTGAAGCGGACTTTTACAGCCTTATTCCAAAATTCCGAATGGTTCAGGGGGCAAAATAAATTGTTAGTGAATAAAAGCATTCGCGCTGTGAAAATGTTATTACTAATGTCAATAAATGAGGCTAAATAATTATGATTCGACTGAAGCTCTTCATATATGTTCATCTGCATCATCGGGCTCGTGGACACTTCCCGGCGGAAGAGTTCGCAGCATATTTAACCTGTAATAAATAAGTTATTCTTTAATAATGTATAGATAGAACATTAGTTTGCAAAGGTAGTCTTACAGACAATCTTGGCATTGATATCCCCTGAGTAGAATAGACCACCCTCATTTCTTACCGAGGTGTTAAGACCTTACCGAGAGATTAAGGTAAGTTGACGTCGGGCAGGCGACCGGTCGTAAGATACCAAATCATGTGATAACATGTTTAAAACATGTTGTGCCTACCCCATTTAGAGTGGGATAAGGGTAGGAGAATGATGCATTGACAAATAACAGAGATTTTAAATTTTAAAAATATATTTTTAGCTTCTACTGGTCTTAAATAGTGTCTGGAAAATATTTTTTTCGTGTCTATAACTTTGTCTACAGTTATATTTTAAGTATAGAATAGAGACTATAATTATAAATTTTGTTTTTTTAATAATAAAATATAAGGGGTATCTGTGACAATCTTTGTGTTATGTTAAATATCTTTGATTTTGTACTGTTAGCAGTACCAGGCTAAAAATATTATGCTTTCCAAATACTGTATTGTATGTGACAAAGTTCCAATGATCATCACTAATATGTCTTTTAAGCTATTCTTATATCACACACTTTTTTGCATCACTATAATAGAGTTAGCCCATTAGACATATAAGCTTCAGTTTTAATAGAAAGTGAAATGGACAGACTGACATACTTTACATCAAATATTTACTTGCCTTCATCTAGTCAAATCAATTGACCTAATCATGTGCTTCATCCCATAAAGCATCAACAGCATATAGCCCTTAGACGTCATCCCAATGAGTACTCTCTTTGGCTATGACCAGGTTCATCTGAAAATTATTGCAAATACATTTTAATAAATATGGAACAAGCTATGGATAGCTCAGCGGTGAGGCCGTTCGACTCTGTAAAGACGATCATGGGTTTATACCCCGCGCAGGCACATGTCTAATTGACAATTGCAATTTATGACACGCTTTTCGGTGAAGGAAAATATGGTAAGGAAATCCGCATACTTCTAGCGAATTCTAGGGATATGCGTAACCTACCAATCCGCATTGGAGCAACGCGATGGTAGGTCTTTGCTACAATACTTCTCTCCAAAAAACGGATAGAGGAAGCTTATGGTTCCCACTGCTGGGGTGAATAACAGGCCGTTACTTTAAACATACACATGCCAATTTTAGTGTTTACAAACAAAAATGATTTATATTTGAAACATTTTAACTCACTTGAAGAATATCAGCCATTGTATCAGATATTAATGAATTCATTGCAACAACAGTAGCAGTGCCTTGACCAGACACAGTTACTCAAACAAAAAATCTAGTTGAAATGTGCATAACTAAATGGGATAGTATGTTAAAGTATCTTGAACAAATAACTTTCTGTTAAATAATTAAAGTATGTCCGTAATCCATATTGTCTGTCGCAGAAAGAATAAAAACTATTCAGAAATAACCACCTAAAACATAGAATATAACTGATATTGGGTATGACATATGATATACAACACTTCAATAAAGCATACACAATAAATATTACTATAGAAGAAAAAGTTTTATTTTTATTATTTTAGTTTTATTTTTACTTATATTTTAAAATTAAAAAATAAAACTTCCCTATATTATCACAGTTCAATAAAAACACTAAGGATATACTATAATGCTATATGCTTCGAGGTCCCTGCTTTAATAAATGTATATATAAATTGAAAAACACTAGCTTAAATTGTACTATATATTATAGAAAAAGAATATAGCACGAAAAATACTATATTTTTATCGCTAATTGCAATTGTCGTGCTTTTTTTAATTAACTGTGAATGGAACGCACCCGCAGCCGGGAATGTAGGAACGAAACTCATTCATGTATTTACGGGGCTTAGTTAGTTAGTAGCTCTAACTCCGTGTCATTATCCAGCGAAAAGTAATAAAAAATAATCATGGAAAAATAAATAATGATTGAAAATAGATGTGTCCTATTTTTTTTCCTGAATTTCCTAAAAGTACTATATTTTTTTGATTTAAAAAGAAAAATAGTATTTTTCTTCAAAAAAAAGGTGGCAACCCTAATCGCGCCCTTTTTGATTAAATAGGGGCAACACTGTGCCGTTATTGTTTCCGGTGGAGTCTTACTATATATACCGATAAAACGTCTCAGTGACATTCAGTCCTTGTTCGTCATTCAAGAGAAGTGCATCTCGGAACGGAAATTGTGGTATTCCTATTATATCGTGTTATTGTATATAGTGTGCGTTAACAAGAAGTTTATGGAATTGTCTAATTTTAATTGAAAATCATTTGTTGGTTTATATATTTTTGCGTAAGTAAAAAGCGATTACAGTTATATATTACGTATAACGAACGTTTCAGGTGAGTTAGTACATTTCAATTTTCTTCGTATTAAATAGTGCAAAAGTATAGTTTATTTGTTATTAAGTTTTGGATAACTACTCACATTTTATCCGAGAATGTTTGTTGAAATTCAAACATTTGAGTTGTTGAGTTTGTGATAGTGAATGTATATAGTGCTTGTGTATGGTGGTGGCGGTGGTGGAGGTTTGTGCATGTGTTTTTTACGAATCCTGCATGTATCAGGTATGATAACCAATTGTCCACTCTACATTTAGCATTATATACATTTTCTATTTTACTTCATCGCCGATTATAGCAAAATAATTTTATTATTACTTTTGCATAATTACTCTGTTTTAATCATAGCTTAGGTAAATATAGACATTGTAATCTTTAATATTTAATGACTAGCAACGTCTGACTGCCCTCCTGTAAAAGCTGCAGGGCTTTTTCTTCTCATTTAACAGTAGGGTTGAGGTGGACACTGCAGTGTTCTTTCTTCCCATACTGTGTAGGCGTTTTGTTGGTAATGTTCGTTTTCTGTATCGTCGAACATTAGCTTCAAAGGCGCGCTACTTTGTAAGACGTTTTATTAACGGGATAGCCATTATAAAGGTGTCGTACTGATTTCTGAAATTGCGCAGTTTTGGTAATTCGTAAGTCATTAATTTTTACATTTTTTTTTGTAATGGTTATGTGTTGCGGTTGGCAAAGAGCCGGTATTTGGCACCTGCAATACATGTAAAACCTTAATTCTTTTCCCAGTCGCTTTTGGCTACTGATGTTTGAGTGCACGCTTACATCTGTGGCTGAAATTACGGGAATCTAACTTAGCTTCATAAATTCAGACTTCACTTAAGTATTAGTTACCTTCCTTTAGTTAGTCTAGTGCTATTCTAGTGCTATTCCATCTCTGAAAATTATTTTAAAAAATTAAAAAAATTAAAAATTGTTACTATTCAAATAGAACCTCTTATGAACAAGGTTGTATTTGAATCTATATGAATAGTTGTTCTATAATATAAAAAAAAATGTTGTCTGTGTCATTATGCATTGATTTGTTAAGAAAGAGTAAATGGGTTCACTTTTAGAAAAATTGCTTTTTATTATTGCATAAGTATGAAGGAGAAATATTGTTAGTTATTTAATTTCTGTTAGATATAAACAGTTGCACATTTTAAGTGATTTATAAATTACATAAATATTTACTTTCAGTTTTATAGAACAGTCTTTTAATATTGCTGTTATTCTTTCATTCATTACACATACTATTATATCTTTTATTAGCACTGTAAATGTAAAGATATCTCAAATCATAACTATTAATAACATCAATCATATTAAAATAAAAAATTACTCTTAATCTTGGATCTGAGGATTCTTGAATCTGCAATTAATCAATCAATCGTTTAATCAATCGTAAATTTAAATTTTGCTTTTGCTTTTTAATTAAAAATCAACAATAGTGTTATATAAAGCAATATACCCTATATTGCTTTATACAGAATAAACTTGCTCTCTTTTGCTATTTACTCCCTTTTCATCCGAGTCTCATTATAAAAAACTTGACAATCATTTTTAAAGTTCTAATATAATACAATGAAGTATACAACTTCAATTAAAAAATACTTCTAAAAAAAAATATTAAGTAGACCATTTAAGTTATGTCCAAATTATTCATAACTAAGATAGATACACACTTATGATCAATTAGAACAACTTCTAAAAAACTTTCACTTTAATGTTCCATTATTAATCATTTATTGCACTACAAGACACTAGAAGCTATATAAAATCGCAAGACATATCCTTAATATAATAATGAATATAGCTAATTCATCAATCGAAATTAATGTACATATCATAATTTTTATATAACGATAACTAAGTCAAATATGAAATAAAAATTATACTGCATGTTAAAGGTTTTAGGTTCCATCCATGCAAGGTTAGGTTATTATATTTAGATGTGAGAATGTAAATTTTAAGAAAGCTCTTACTATTATTGAGATGCACAAAATTCATTAAAACTCAACACTTACATTTATATAATGATTAAGTAAATCCTCTTCTTATTGTTTTATAACTGCACGTTTCGTCGTTGTTATATTTCTCATTTTAAGAAATATCTCAACAGCTACTGGTGAAATAAGACTTGATACATTTAATTTGCTTCTAGTGATATTTGTTTCAAGAATTTTGCTAACTAAATTAAAACAAAATTATACATTTTAGTAAAAATTAAAGTACTAGAACTTTACAACGGGAAATTTAAAAATTTAATACACCGCCCATTCATTAATAAAATCAACTTGTTGTCTTGTTATATGATAACTGCAACCTCAGCTACTTGCCTCGATAACATATTTTGTAATTGTAAAATCTTACATAAATCAATTATAAATAGCTTAAAATCAGATCATAGTGGACAGACAATATCAGTTCCTGGTTTAGAACAAAAGTTCAAGAAAATAATCCAATTTAGACCTGTTACTACTAAAAAAATTAATACCTTTAGAGATAACATCTTAGCTAAGATACCTAAAATTAATACAGCTCAGAATGATCCGGATGAACTTTATAATTCTCTCTTTAGCTTAATCAACCTTGAATTTAACCGTGTCTTTAAGATTGTGGAAAAAAAACTATCACCAAATCTAAAGTTTAGTGATTGGGCAACAGTTGGCATTTACAAAAGCCGGAATAACTTGTTTGACTTGTATGCACAAAAGCAGTTCAATCAAACCCCCACATTCGCCGATTATGTAAAAAAATATTCTAAATTATTTAAAATTGTTTGCGTACAAGCTAAGTCATTATATATAAAAAGGAAGATCGCTACTTCTGAAAATAAAATAAAAGCAACGTGGAATATTTTAAATGATGAAATTGGTAAAAATAAAATTCAAGGTAATAATAATAACAATATTGAACTTAGCATCAATAACAAAATTATTACTTCCAATTTAGAAGTAGCTTGCACATTTGAAAGTTTTTTTCGAGACATACCAATTACCACTACTAAATCCATCAATTCCTCGCCAACATTAGCACTTAATCTTTTAGAGGGGTGCGTCACTGAATGTAACGTTGTCTTTAATTTTAAACACATTACCCCGTGTGACGTTCTAAAAAGCTTCCAAACAATCCAAATGAAAAAAACGGAAGATTTATGGGGAATGTCAGTGCGCACAATTCAGAATATCATTGATGTTCTTGCGTCTCATTTAGCTCCAATTTTTAATAAAACTGTAGATTTAGGTATATTTCCAGATCTTATGAAACACAGTAAATTAATACCTCTGTTTAAATCTGGAGATAAAAAAGATCCAAATAATTATAGACCAATTTCAATACTACCCGCTTTTAGTAAAATCTTTGAAAAAATTATGCTTAATCAACTGCTCCATCATTTCAATTCTAACAAATTACTTCATTCGGAGCAGTATGGGTTTACAAAGGGTAGGTCCACAACAGATGCGGGTGCAAGATTGATGAAACATGTATTTAGTGCTTGGGAGAAGTTCCAGAATACCTTAGGTGTTTTCTGTGACTTGTCAAAGGCATTCGATTGTGTTCAGCATGAGACTCTCCTGCGAAAACTAAGCCACTATGGGGTAAAAGGTACTGCACTGAAGCTTATTGCCTCATATCTCAGTAATAGAATTCAAAGAGTGTGTGTAAATAATATAAAGTCATCCGGTTCAATCACGAAAATGGGTGTGCCACAAGGCTCTATTCTGGGTCCCTTCCTATTTTTAATATATATAAATGATTTGCCATTTTATGTAAACAATATTTGTGACGTAGTACTTTTCGCAGATGATACATCATTATTATTTAAGATTGACAAAACCAAAACAAAAGTTGACGATGTGAACAGTGCTTTGTCACAGGTATCGCATTGGTTTACAGTAAATAATCTTCTTTTAAATACAAATAAGACTAAGTGCTTAGAATTCACATTGCCTAATGTTGAAAAATTGGTAAATACAGTAAAAATTAATAATGAAATAGTAAAAACAGAAGACTTAGCTGTTTTTCTGGGAGTAACCTTGGATGCAAAGCTGCAATGGGGACCCCACATTACTAATCTTTGTAGTAAACTTAGTTCCGCTGCCTATGCCGTTAGGAAGATTAGGCAATTAGCTGATATTGAAACAGCAAGACTTGTCTATTTTTCTTATTTCCATAGCATTATGGCATACGGTATCTTGCTGTGGGGTAAGGCAGCTGATATACAAAAAATATTCGTTTTGCAAAAGCGAGCTGTACGTGCGATTTATAATATGAAACCACGTGACTCGCTCCGTGATAAATTTAAAGAAATAGGTATTCTCACCGTAGCTTCGCAATACATTTATAATAATATAGTGTTTGTGAGACAAAATATACATCTTTTTAATAAAAAAAGTGATATTAGTAATAGGCAAACCAGGAACCGAAATAAATTAATAATACCCAGGATACGGCTTCAGAAAGTTCGTAGATCGTTTGTGGGCCTCGGTATACATTTTTATAATAAAATTCCACAATCTATTTTGGACTTGCCTTTACACAAGTTCAAAATAGCAATTAAAAAGACACTGATTCATAAAGCTTATTATACTGTTGAGGACTATATTGATGATAAGAAAGCTTGGTTTTAAATTGCGACCAGCTACGCACTAGATTATATTGTAAATTTTTTAAATTGTTCTTAATTAAGCCATTATTGTAAAACTCAATTTTGAAAAGAGTGACCGCCGAGTTTCTTGCTGGTTCTTCTCGGTAAGTGCACCATTCCGAACCAGTGGTAGCTTCATTGTAATTTGACGATTCGAAAGTGCTTGTAAAGGCCAATTTGAATAAAGAATTATTTGAATTTGAATTTGAATTTGATAGATAGTCAAAATGAGAATGAGTGCGTAAAAATATGTATGTAGGAGTGGAGCGAGATGCAGCTGAGACTATTTTCATACGATTCATTCATAAATACGTACATGTGCGGGATGCGAGATAACATGTGTTGGCGCCTGTAGTAAAACCGCCCTGCTTAACATGGTTTAAACTCGGGTGAATACTCAGAATAGAAGAAAAAAAGTTAGTCTATGGTTTTTAATGTAAACAAACAATTTTACAAATGTGATTTTTTTGTTATAAAATTTCTTTCGTTTAATTAATTAAATCTTCTGATTGTTGCAAACTTTAAGTTTTTATATGTAATTTTTATTTTTCGTGTTTGTACTGAATTGTTTACTATGATTATTCTCAAGTACTAATACAGTTTTTGTTTTACTATGAAAAAATTTAATTAAAATAATTTCAGTAGCCGGAGTAAAAAATATCTTGCTTATATTATGCAAGTAAAATATGAGAGTTTGTTCAAATATTGCTGTATACTTGATTCAGAACCAACCTAAAAATTATAGATGCTTAATAATTAACAAAACATTTCCTGTAATATCTCGCTTCAAGTGTGAAAAAATGAAATATTTAAATGTTGCTGAAAAAAATGATGCTGCTAAAAATATTGCATTGCATTTATCTAGAGGAACTTCTAATAGAGTAAGTTTAAATTATTTGACTATGAATCGAAAATCTAGGTTATACTAAGTTTAGGAAACACAAGCTGTTCTTATACAACACTAAAATAAACTGAACTGCATACATTCACTAAAATAAAATTGGCTCCAAAACAGTAATTTTATTAAATTATACATGGCTTTCTATACTGGATATAGAAGAATTATTTTATTGTGTGATAAATTTTTACCGATATGTTTTGCACATATATATATAAAAAAATATATATTTTTTCAGAGAGAGGGTTTATCTCAATACAACAAAATATATGAGTTTGAAGCAGAAGTACTAGGACAAAAAAGTCAAATGGTGATGACCTCAGTGTCAGGACATTTATTAGCTTTAGAATTTGTCAGTGCATACAAAAATTGGCGATCTTGCAACCCCCTGTCACTTTTTGATGCACCAGTCTACAAACACTGTCCACAAAATTATGATAAAATAAAGGTAACAAAATATGTATTAATTACATATATTTGGTATTGTGTTCCAAAAAAGCTTTATGTGTAAAAAAATTATTTACACTAACTTTTTAACTTATTTAATATCAGAGATATTATTTTGACATTAATATTCTCCTATCATTGAACAATATGAATTTCACTTCTAGAGAACATTAGAAAGAGAAGTAAGAAGTTGTCAAGGCTTAATAATATGGACTGATTGTGATAGAGAGGGAGAAAATATTGGGTTCGAAATTATAGAAGTGTGCACTGCAATTAAAAATAACCTTAGAATATACAGAGCAAAGTTTTCAGAAATTACAGCAGTGTCTGTGCGAAGGGCATTGCAGAATTTAGAACAACCTAACAAGAATATCAGTGATGCAGTTGATGTTAGGCAAGAACTAGATTTAAGGATAGGTAATACAGTGTATATTTTTTTCATACTTGGAAATATTTAATGACCTAAAGGAAGTAAGTGTAACATAAGAGTGTAAAAGACTTTTCTTCCATCAAAAGGTAACAAAATTGTACATTCTGTGATCTATGTTTAATATGTGACCATGTTCACACCAAAAACCCAACTTACTTTAATTACACCATACTAATTTTGCAACACTTCTTTTGTATTATATATGAAATCTTACGAATATATCAAGAATCAAGAACATTCGATTTAATAAGAATTGTTGATTGTTTACTGCCTAATATCAAGATAGTATGTATAAATGATAAACTTTGATGACTTTGCAATGGAAACTAAACTGATAAGTCAAACCAGCTTTGTAACACAGATTTGTTTTTGTAATGTTTATTTACCAGATATCATATCCTAAATTTTATCTATTAAAATATACATATTTAAGTTAATTACTTTTTAATTAGTTAAAAAGTACATATAAGATAGAATATCACAGTGAGGAAACCTGTATATCTCAGGAAAATTTCTGAGAACATAACTCAGAAGTTTTCCGGATTCAGATTAACTAATCAGATTAAAAAATATAGTAGGTATAAGCTCCGACTATTTTTTTCAATACAAAAGAGGAGGTATTTGCCTGGCTGCAGGCAATGGTTTTTAACCAATTTTATAATTATATACCTTATTTGTGTTTTCTCTTTTTGTTATATATTTCAGGTGCTGCCTTCACAAGATTCCAAACTCTACGGCTGCAGAAAGTGTTCCCCACAAAATTGGCAGAGAGCTTAGTAAGCTATGGCTCGTGTCAGTTCCCTACGTTGGGTTTTGTCGTAGAACGATACAGGGCTGTTGAAAGTTTTGTCACTGAACCCTTTTGGAAGATCAAAGGTATATCATCCAATAATGTTTAGTTTATAATTAGTGTGTAGTTTATAGTTTATGTATAGTGTTTTAAAAATAGTCATCATCTTCCTGCCCTTATCCCACTCTAAGTGTGGTCGGCACAACATGTTATAAACATGCTGTCACATCATTTGGCTGCATTTTTACGACCGGCCGCCTGCCTAACATCAACTTACCTCTGTCGTATTTAAAGACACCTTGGTAAGAAAGAGGGTGGTCTATTCTACTAAACCGGATACCACACCGCGGGTCGACTTACCTTAGTCGACTTTTACGACACTTCGGTAAGAAATGAGGGTGGTACTATTCTATTCAGCCAGATACCACACTGCGTAGTGTTTTAAAAATAGTATAAAAGTAAAATGGCTTTCCATTTAATAGAGATTTGAGTTTTAGGAACTTTTTTCAAGTTACACATAATTTCAGTTATAATGCAAGTTACAAAGTTATAATTCGAGGTTTAATGGATGTTTTTAAAGTTTTGTTCATTACTCAATGTCTAGCAATGTCAAATCAAATAGTAATATCTTGTTTTCAGTAAACCACACAATAAATAATCTAAGTGTTGATTTCACTTGGAACAGAATAAGACTATTTGATCAAGATGCTTGTCAAATATTACATGAGATCT
Organism: Morpho helenor; assembly: GCA_029227775.1. Classification (NCBI taxonomy): domain Eukaryota; kingdom Metazoa; phylum Arthropoda; class Insecta; order Lepidoptera; family Nymphalidae; genus Morpho; species Morpho helenor. The sequence continues at coordinate 5,783,486 of JARGCU010000019.1, read as the reverse complement.
GCTTAGAGAACCCACTGGCTAAAGTCACAGATGTAAAAACCAAGCCTAAGTCGAAATGGAGACCTCTACCATTAGATACAGTGGTAAGTTGAATTTGAAAATTTAAATTTTTAATAATGAAAAATATTTGCTCCATTTTTTTTTCAAAGAAGGGGGGAGTTCTATACTGTACTGAGGTGAGGTAACAATATGCCTTGAGTGGGACCCACGTTTGAATTTATTAAGAAGATAATAAATTAAATTTGCGGAAATTTAGAAATGATTAATATAACTAGGAATATTATTCAACAAAACAAGGGACCAAAGTAGCTTTTCATATAACATCACTGATGATATCTTAACAAAATCTGATGATATCTTAAAAAAACTTTTTATAAAGTATAGAAACAGAACAGTGGTTGTATTTACAAGATTAATTACTTAATATTTGTTTTACTAGGGATTTAATATATCTTGTCAGAACTTTAATGATTGGTCCGTTAGCGCAAGTGGAAGTGAACACTCCTTACAGTTGCGTGAGTCACGGGTTTCATTCCCGTCGAGAATTGCCGTCGAGTTTAAAAAACGTTTTTGGGTTTTCGAGTCTGGGTGTATAGAAGTATTTATTGATAATTTTACAAGTATGCATTTACCGTTTATCTTTTACCCATAACGTAAAGTATTTAAGTTACTTTGGTGACAGACGACCGAGTGTGTAATTATCCCATATATTTATTATTTCCTCGTTTATATGTACAAATTATTTTAAAACATTTTAGGAACTCGAAAAATTAGCATCCAGAAAATTAAAAATAAGCGCAAAAGAAACAATGAAAATAGCAGAGAAGTTGTATACACAAGGTTTTATAAGTTATCCTCGTACAGAAACAAATGAGTTTCCTAAAGAAATGAATCTGGGACAACTTGTGGGGTTACAGACCGTGGACCCAAATTGGGGAACATTCGCACAAAATATTATAGATAGCGGAGGACCGACACCACGTCAAGGAAACAAGAGTGATAAGGCCCATCCACCTATACATCCTACTAAATATACTAACAGTGAGTCCTTTTTATTAACTACATGTAAAATAATAGTTTTTTAGAATACCCTCGAGTATAGGGACCGTTCAAGTATATTCTATCTAGTTCAAGTTTCAGTATATTCTATAATAGAACTTATCTGCCGTTTCATTTCTAGTTTAAAAATTTGAGTTAAAAATTATTTTGCTACAACAAATCCCTATTTCTAGGTCTTTCGGGCAATGAGCAACGGCTATATGAGTTTATAGTAAGATCGTTCCTAGCGTGCTGCTCAAAAGACGCGCAAGGTCAAGAAACCGTTGTTACTATTAACGTAGCTAACGAAGTATTCACCGCCAGCGGTCTGATGATAACTGCTAGGAATTATTTGGACGTATATCCGTATGATAAGTGGTCATCAAAGGAGATTCATGTGTATGAGGTATCAGATTCACACTCACACTTGCACACGCAAGCATATGAGTGGGTGTGTGCCACTTGCCCATACGCGCAAACGCACTCACACCACTCTTACTCATGCACACGCAATTTTTAAATTCATACTATCGCTCGCACACATACACACTCACACACATGCCCACACGTGCAAACGCACTCACACTACTCTTACTCATACACACGCACGCACATGTCCACACGTACATCCACACCACTCTTAGTCACTCACGCGCTCTTTTTAATCTTTTGTTTTTAGTGCTATAAGAATAAATAAAAGATGTGTTCACTTTATTTGCGCTGGTATTAAGCCTCTATACGAACCACCTTTTGTATTTACGCCTTATAAATACTGTTATACAGGTTACAAGTTTTGAATGCAAATAGACAATTATAGAACAATGATACTAGATAATATCGTTAAGTCTAGTCGGGTTCCGAAGAAATATCATTTTATTTACATTTTTGTTTTTAGTTTCTTAGGGTTGGCAACACTGCTGTGCATCAAAGTTATGCTGCATACATGCCCACGATTCATCCATACCATGCATTGGCCACAGATGATGGTAGTCCGCGACAACTTCTATCGAATGCTTAAATTATTATTCATTTTCCAGAATGGCCAAACCTTTAACCCAACAAGTATTGATATGGTAGATGGCAACACTTCCCCACCCAATCTACTTACCGAAGCAGATCTTATTGCGCTCATGGAGAAGCATGGCATTGGTAAGGTTTGACTGTGTGCATTAATATTGAATTAGACAAGGCATAAAGTTTATATATAAAAGGGATACAAAGTTTATAATAATATTTTACTGATATGAATATTTTTTAGTTTAAAAATAACGTTGAAATTAGCGTCAACTTTTTTTTTTTTTTAATTGTCTCTACCACGTAAAAGGAAACTGTCTCATAATATGTTTGTTGATTGTTATATAAAATTAGTTGTAGTATCAGCTCCAATACCAGGAATAAATAATTGTAAATTTTTTAACTTTTATGGTTTAAACTGCTAATACAGATAGTAACTACTCTGTCTAAGTTCCGGTATGTACTTTACAATTCAAAAGTAATGAGAATATTATTAAGCTATAATCCGCGATAAAAGAAAATATATGTAATGCTAAATGTAGAGTGTACTATTCGTTCTCATACCTGATCCATACAGAATTTGTAAGAAGTCATGCACTACCCGAAACCGATGACACAACAATACACAAGTACTGCACACATTGACCACCACAATCTCAACAATTGTTTCGCCCCGTAACCGAAGCATCGTGATGAGATAGACTTCACGACAAAATCGCAAAGCGAAGCATTACCAAAGCAAGCAGAGTTATAAAGTAACGAGTTAAACCCCCCACTATTTACGCCCAACGCCTAATTCTATAAATTATTTTACATTTACTTATAAACTGATTTCTCGTACTGAATCACTTCACTTAACACACTAAGTGTATGTGGTGGGAGTTAGATTACCCTCCCTCCCATTATCACCTACCCCCCTTCAGTGTTTAAGAACTTTTCCCCAAAGCACAGACGGGGCGGCGGTGGACGTATCCAATAGCGGAAGCCGTCACCCCGACCTGGAGCGAGTTTGGCCACACTGTTCGGCGTTTCTCGCCAGTGACTCATTAAAATACCATCAGCGAGTCACTGAAAATAGGAAAAAAAAAAAGTGTATGTGGTGGCCAAAGTGCTTACCCTTTATTCTTAAACAACCTGTAGGAACTGATGCAACCCATGCAGAGCATATCGAAACAATCAAGAGTCGTTCATACGTGGCACTTGCTGATGCCATACACTTTGTACCGGGATTATTGGGCATGGGACTTGTAGAGGGATACGATGCCATGGGCTTGAATATGTCCAAACCGCACCTTAGAGCGCAGTTAGAGGCAGATCTGAAGGCGATTAGTGAAGGTAGAAAAGATCCCAAGCTGGTATTGGCTGAACAGGTACCGTAGAGAAAAAATAATAAAAAGTAGTAGTAAAGTAACAGACTATAATCCCACCGCTGGGCATAGGTCTCTTCTTTCCTGTTCTGGAGAGAAGGATTGGAGCTATGACCTACCACGCTGCTCCAATGTGGATTGGTAGGTTACCCATATCCCCAGGTTTCCATACTCGCAGGTTTCCTCACGATATTTTCATTCACAAACAAGCATGTGATAAATTACAATTATCAATTATACACAAGTTTTTTAAAGAAAAACTCATTGGTCTGTCCGTCTGTCCGGGGTTTGAATTCTAGACTTCCTCGAAAGATTATTACCGCTGGGTTATCACAGCTTTGTATGTAGGCTCCAATATAATTCTCCAAAAAAGCAATTCTTTGTCCTTTAGTTCTATTTTTTTTTTTTTAATTTTTTTATTTGTTCATACACAATATTAAAGTTACATAAATAGGTGTGAACATAAACTTATTCAAATTTAAACGCACACCAGAGTCAGTCGACAGATAGTGTAGCAAAACAAAATACAATATATATATATTTTCTTATACAGTATACATACTATTTAAGACTATAATACTACTAATTATACTACTATTAAAGATAATGAAGTTATTAAGGTAGGCTTAAAAAAAAATTGTTGACAAAAGTGTCGAGGTTATATAAGTCTACCCTGTTACAATAAAATGATTACATGCTAATACAGGATGATTTTCACAGGATGATTTATAGTAACAACTTTATGTGATATCTGCAGAGGTCAAATTTGTTTCTAGGTTGCTAAATATAGGGAAGTATACATCACAGTAACGGATGAGGCGAACAAAATTGATAGTGCTTTGGCGGAAAGGTTCAGCGAACGAGCTGCCGAATACACACCTACCTTTGAGAATTTACCCGCGATGCCACCAGGTAAATGACATAAAAAATGTATTTTGACTACTAATGTTAACCAGCTTTTAACATAACCTAAAAACAAATATTAATCATCTTCCTGCCCTTATCCCGCTCTAAGTGCGGCACAACATGTTATAAACATGCTGTCACTGGGTACGTATTTTAAGACCGGCCGCCTGCCTGACGTCAACTTATCTTAGCCGTATTTTACGACACCTCGATAAGAAAGAGGCTGGTCTATTTTACTTAACCGGATACCACACGGTGAGCCAACTTACCTTAGTCGCCATTTACGACACCTCGGTAAGACATGAGGGTGGTACTATTCTACTCAGCCGGATACCACACGGCGGGTCGACCTACCTTAGTCGCCTTTTACGACACCTCGGTAAAAAAAGAGGGTGGTACTATTCTATTCAGCCGGATACCACACGGCGTAAAACCTAAAAACAAATGTTCTTAAGTACTATTTAGTTAATATTTAATCTATTAATTCATTCATTCTCCTGCCTTTATCCCACTCTAAGTGTGGTCGGCGCAACATATAAACATATAAATCTGTAACATGATTTGGCTCATTATGTTCCGACCAACTTTTTATTTTCCAACTTTCCTTCGTCGTCTTTTACGACAACTCGGTTAGAAATGAGGGTTGTCTATTCTACTCAGGCGGATATAATAAAATGGAGAGAGAAGGTCTATGCCCAGCAGTAGGATAGTAACAGGCCGTTACTTACTTACCTTGTTAAAAATTTACTAAATGTATTCAAAGCTCCAAAATAATTGTGCTCGTAATCATGAGTGTATTGTACAATTTGTTAAACATTATAATATTATAACATTAAATAAATAATAGTAGATTATGATCTATCTATCTATCTATCTAATTTCGGGGACGCCTGTCGGTGCAGGGCGGGTGGTCAGCTCCTATTCCGGACTATTCCACCCATTTCCCCATGTTGGGACAAGGGTTTCACTGCTGTCCCGACAGTGTCACCTGCTCTAATCTACCCGTGGCTTTTACGAACCTGATAATATCCCTGAAGGAGATATTTGTCAGGTCCTCAACTTCAATTTCATCCTTACCTAGTATCTCCCATCTTACCAGCGAGTACATAGGGCACTCAGCCATAAGGTGAAGACTCGTTTCTTCCTCTCCACACTCTGGGCACGCAGCATCTTCTGTTATTCTCATTATTGACAGGTGTCTGTTTAACAGGCAGTGCCCAGTTGTAATGCCTGTTACAATTGCTATATTTTCCCTGCTCTGATACATCAGCTGTTTAGACTTCCTTGTATCAAACGATTTGAGAAACAGCTTTGCTTGTCTGAGCATTGTGTTTCTCCATCTTTTGTTCGATTCTGTTTCTATTCTTTTTTCTATCACACCCTTTATTATTTTATGTGCAATTGGGAGAAAGGGTTCTGGTCCTACGAATGTTTGACTAGCTCCCTTTCTTGCCAATTCGTCAGCTTGTTCGTTCCCTGCATGGCCACTATGCCCCGGAATCCATGCAATCGTTACTTCCCCCTTCTCAGCTAATTCGTTTAGTACACGTTTACATTCCTTCACGATAGCTGAGGTTGTTTCTATGCGGTCAAGTGCTTTTAAAGCTGCTTGACTGTCGCTATATATAACTATATTATGTCCTGATGCTATTTGTGTTTCTTTAAGTTTCCTGGCACACTCCATGATAGCCATCATTTCGGCCTGGAAGACACTTGTATATTTACCCAGATTTAGGACCTGGTGTAAATCTGACGAGGTGCTGTAGATAATGCCAGCTCCTGCCAGCTTCGTGGATTCTCGTCTTGAACCATCCGTGTAGCAGATGGTCTGACTCATCTCACTATATTCCACTTTCCAATCTTCTTTTACTCCTATATGTATCCTATATTTTTTGTCGAAGATTTTCTGTCTCTTGATCAGGTCACTTCTCCTGACTACCATAGACAGATTTTCTCCGTAAATCTTTTCTATATCTGTATGACCTTTATCTGTAAAGTTTCCTTTCCATTGTTGGAACACTTTCATCTTATACCATTGTTCTATAGCTTTTCTTTTGGCTGCTAGGTCCAGAGGATAAAGTCCCACCAGAACTTCTAGTGCAGCAGATGGCGTTGTTCTCACTGCACCTGTGATCATTAGTGTTGCTATCCTCTGTATCTTCGTTAAGTCCTTGCTATTGACTCCGATGTTGGCTCTGTGCCACCAAATCGAAGCGCCGTACAGTAATCTGGGTAATATGATAGCCGTATATATCCACTTGATAATTTTTGGCTTCATACCCCAGGTTCTGCCCACCGCTCTTCTGCATTGCATGAGTGCAATTTTTGCTTTGTTACATTGATCTTTGATATGACTTCTAAACCTTAGGGTTTTATCTAGCGTTATACCTGAATAACGGCCTGTTACTATCCCACTGCTGGGCATAGGCCTCTTCTCTCCGTTTTTTTTTTTTTTTTTTTGGAGAGAAGGATTGGAGCTAAGACCTACCACGCTGCTCCAATGCGGGTTGGTAGGTTACACATATCCCCAGAATTCTCTAGAGATATGCAGGTTTCCTCACGATGTTTTCCTTCACCGAAAAGCGTGTGATAAATTGCAATTATCAATTAGACACATAAGTTTTATACTAGAAAACTCATTGGTGCCTGCCCGGGGTTTGAACCCTAGACCTCCTTGAAAGAGGCGCACGGTGTTACCGCTGGACTACCACAGCTTCGCGTTATACCTAAGTATTTTATTTCCTTTATCAACTGTATCTCTGCTCCCTTTATACTGAGAGGATTAAAGTTGGCTATTTTCCTTTTGTTTGTAAAAAGGACTAGTTTGGTTTTTGTAGGATTAAGGTTTAATCCCCTTTCCTGACACCATCTTAGTGTTGTTTTAATGCTATTACTCATTATGTTCCTTATAGTGCTCAGGTCTTTTCCTGTAACTAGAAGGACTCCGTCGTCTGAGTATGCTTGCATGTATGTCTTCCTATCATTAATCTTCCTAACTAATGGATCTAGTAGGAGACACCATAAAAGAGGAGAGAGACACCCTCCCTGAGGAAATCCTCTCGTTGATTTTATTGTGTGTGTAACTCCACTTAGCTCCGCCACGATTGAACGATGCTCTAGCATGTTCATTATCCAGCGTCCCACTTCATTTGTTATTCCTTCCCTACAAATTGAGTTTCTTATAGCATTGCGATTTGCTTTGTCAAAAGCACCTTCTACGTCAAAGAAGCATCCTAATGCTATTTCTTTGTTACATAAGGTTCTTTCTATTCTTACCACTAAGTTATGGAGAGCTGTTTCTGTTGATTTGCCCCCCATATATGCATGTTGGTTTTCATGCAGTGGAAGATTGCTTTGTTCTAGGTTAGTTCTTATATGTCCCTCTATCACTTTTTCTAGTGTTTTTATAATGAACGAGGACAAACTTATACACCGAAATGACTTCGGTTCCTGATAGGTTTTCTTTCCAGGTTTTGGAATGAACACCGCTTTTACTTTTCTCCAGCTCGTCGGGACATAGCCCCACGCCAAACTCGCATTGAAAAGTGCTAACATGTTTCCTTTAATGTATTCATATGCTACCTGTAGCATTTTAGGGAGTATTTCATCTGGACCAGCTGCTTTGTATGGTGCAAATGACATGATACTCCACTTAATCTGCTCTTCTGTTATGATATTTCCCGGGTCTGACCAGTGGTAATCGGTGCTTGGTGATATCATTTCTTCTTTAATTTCTTTACATTCTGGAAAGTGTGCTTCTGCCATTTTGGTTAGTATTATTTTGGGATCCGTAACTATTGTTTCCTCCACTTTAATACTACCCAGTCTGCATGTTCTGTCTTTTGCCAGTATACGCATAAGGCGTGCTGCTTCAGGGTATTCTGTGACCCCTGTACAATACACCTGCCAGCCATTTCTGGACTCTTTCCTGCACCTTTTTCGGAATTCCGTCCTATACTTCCTATATTCTGCCCAGCTCAATTCATCCCCTTTCTTAAGGGCAATTCTTTGAGATTTGCGTACTTTCTTCCTGAGTTTTTTCAGTTCGTTGTTCCACCATGGTTGGCCCGTACCTTGTGTAACCTCACGTAGTGGACACGTACTGACAAAGGCATCTTTTAATGCTGTGCTTAGTTCCAATGCGCCTTCCTCTAACTCCTTTATCGTGTTGTAGGAAGTGTATTTGGATCTCCATTCGCTCATTAAGGACCCAAAGTTGTCCCAGTTTGTCTTCTTAACATTTCTAATGCGCAATTTGCCAATTTTGCTGTTTATGTGGAAGGTGATTCTGCGATGATCTGATAACGAATCGTTTAGATCCACCTTCCAATCTTTGATGTATTTGGCCATGTCTTCTGATGCTAGAGTAATATCTAATACTTCTTTTCTCGTGCTTGTAACGAACGTTGGTTCATTGCCAATGTTCATTATCTCGAGATTGTTACTTATTATAAATTCTAACAGTGCTTCTCCTTTCCTATTTGTGTCTGTACTACCCCACACCTCATTGTGCGAGTTAGCGTCACATCCTATTATAAAAGAAATTTTCTTACCTCTGTATTTGTTGACAGTTTCTTCCAGTTCTCTAGTTGGTGGCGTGAAGTCGGTCTCGCTAGGAATGTAGGCCGACATAAACGCCATCCTTAGTTTCTTTTCTTCATCTAGTGGAATCATGGCTTCCACCACTACTAAATCTCTGTAACATTCTATTTCAATTAGACCTAAGGTTCTGATCCTGCTACTGGTATAGATACATGTTCTTGGGTTCGACTCACCATTGTTGTGATAGGTTAGGTCTCCCCCTAAACAACCCATACCGACCACACGTCCATTCACAACGTATGGTTCCTGTAGCAGGGCCACATCTATTTGCTTGCTAATCACATATTCGCAGAGTTCGCTCATGGCTTCTCTGCAGTGGTGCAAGTTTATCTGAAGAATCTTTAGTGTGTGTGTAGAGTGTTTTTGTATGTGTTTTTGTCTTTTGGGTGTACTTCCCATTAAGTGTGTAGTGTGTGTGTTTGATCTTTTCCCAATACATAATGATGCCCCGCACGACTTCGATCACCAGCTGTGAGGCAAGGCGCTCAAGAAGTGTACGAGGCATCAGTTATGTATCGGTACCTTTGATCGTTAGTGTGCCGTGGCGGTACCGGCATCTCCGACTATTCCCTGCACGGATGTCTTGGCGGGGGGGTACTAGGGGCCCCGCCTGACGCTCCGATTGCTGGTTTCGTCGTGTCCGCTGGTTCCAGCACACGAGCAACACTGTTCTGTGCGGAGTTTGAGTCGGTATCGACTTGACTCTGTGCTTGTGTGGGTTTGAGTTTCGGTTTCCAATTTAAAAACCTAACCTGCACTTGTGTGGCTTGGTAGAAGAGCCACACAAGACCCTCCCTAAAAAGTTCGTTTATTTCCCGAGGGACCCCCACAATCAGACGCTCCCCCAGAGGAAGGGGCTCTCTGACGATGAGGCTCCACTCGGGGAGTCTTAATTCTGATCTATTTCGATTTTGACCCCTAAGCAGAAGGAGAGGGTCAGCTGCTCTCCTCGTGCCTGGGATCCAAATTGCCACTCTCCCTCTATCCCTTCTCATGGCCTTGATCGAGACGCCGTTGTAGAGGCCGAAGTCGCACTCCAGCAACCAATCCCTCGACTGCTCAGTGGCTGGTGTCACAAGGAAGAACCCTTCTGCCACCAGCCCCGAGGTCGCAAAGTTTAGCTTGGAGCTGTCGACCTCCTCCACGACGGCTGCCTCGATAAGGTCAGCTATTTTATCCCTTATGTAAGTTGCTAGATCCCCATCGACCGGCAAACCATCTGCACGATGGATGGCCACAGCGAGATCACTCTGCTCCTTTGCTGTGCAACGTGGTCCCGCTGTAGCCCCCCAATTGCGACGCTTTGCCGGTCGCTGTTCGCTCGTTCCTTCTTCAGGGTCAGTACCCTGCCTCTTCTTCTTCGGCGGTCTGGAGGTCTTCGCCTCCCCAACCCCCGAAGAGGTGTCCCCCTCCACGGGTTGGGAAGTCGAAGGCGCGTCCGACACGGCCAACTGCCTTCTGAGTTTCTTGGCCCTATTCTTGCGTTTTTTAGACGCCACCATCTTGAAATCGCCCTCACCCGTACCCGAAGGCCCAGGCGTCGGCGACTTCAATAGGTCATCTTCTTCCCTCAGATGGAGGGTTCTCGAAAGTTCATCATGGAGATTCGCTGCTGAACCTCCAGGATGCTCTATAACCGAATGCGAAAAATTGCCCCCCCCAGAATACGAGGGACAGCCTGAGACTGATGCTTGGGCCGTAGCCCGAGCATCAGTCTCAGGGAGGGATTCTCCAGCCGGGCTGGTACCCTCCTGGGGTAAGTATTGATTTATTCTCGCGTCCATGTTGTGTAGCAGGTGAGAAGGATATTTTGGGGGGGAAGGAGTGGAATTGAAGGGATTAGGGGGTGGAGGAAGGGGATAGCGGACGTGCGATATTACGTGGGAAACCATAATCCCGCACCGCCAGATCATACTTGCTATTGCAGCCTGAGGAATAGAAAAGTGTGAGCTCATTAGTGACTGCAACATTGCCCAGGGTGCACGGCATGGACGTGTATGATTCGACTTATGACAGTGCCCTGTAGCCCAGCTCACATACCTGGGCGTGGCGACTGTCATCTACACCCCGTAGATTATGATGCTGTTGCATAATAAAAGTTCTTATAACACGAGTGTGTTTTAGAAAATGAGCCGCAGGCGAGTATTTTTATAGTATCACACGAGTGTTATAAGATCAAGTTATGTACAGTGGCATATACTACTTTATCTACTATTATACTATAATGCGTAAAACAATATTAATAAAAACCAAAATCTCTTTAAATATTGAAAATATTTTTCAAATGTCAAATGTTAACGCCAAGGCGCAAACATCGCATGCGCATGCGTGGTGCGTCGTCGCGTACTAGTTCATTGAAACCTTTTTTTTAAGGTTTCAATGAACGAGAGAGATGAACAGACGTTCAACCTCCTTGGTCTAGGCGGAGGTTGTATAGGTGTATCGTTATGATTAAAAAATTATATTATGATACAGGTGTCCATACAAGACCTGTATCGTAATAAAACTTTTTAATTTTTTATTTTTGGCCTGTATGTAATGTTTGGAATTGTATTGGAATTTTGGTTTCAGTTTTATAATCTTTAATAAATAAATAAAATAAAAATAAATTACTTTTTTAGTACTCAAATGTCCGAAATGTGGATCGGACATGGTGGTCAGACAAAAGAAGAGCAATGCTGATGAGTTCTATATAAGTTGTGTATCGTATCCACGATGTACGAACGCGATCTGGTTCCCTTCTATAGTGAAGACTCTACAGGTGTTGCCCGACAGTTGTCCAACGGTGAGTGTACAAGATACCTAACTTTTTAATTTTATTTTTTATACTTCTAAGTTATTTCAAAGTTGTTCAACTACATTGTAGATTTTTTTGTGCCTTGTATTTGTATTAGTAACATTATATTTTGCTTTTTGTGACTTTTTTTTTTCTTACTTTGAATGTGTATTTTCGTAACTTTATTTTTTAATTATTGTTTTATTTAGTGTGGCCCAAATTATAAAAAACTGAAGTTTGAATGGCGAAATAATTCGATAAGCCACTTATACCCGCCTCCGTACAATACTTGCATCGGTGGCTGCGATACCACTTTCCTAGAATTGCTCAGAATAAATCTGTCCTCCGTGAAGACTATATCCGGAAATACAAGAACGGATACTACTAATCCAAATGTGCCTAATAATAGCAACAGTAACTTGCCTACTAATACCACAATAAATCGACCAAGGCAATACGTTCAACCGGCAAATTTAAATAGAGCTCAGAATGCATTAAATGGGCCAAGATTGCCAGTTCCGAGGAATGTGGTCAATATACCAAGTTTACCAACTCCTTCGATGTCATCTGCTGCGAGTGATGGTGATGAGAATCAAGTATTTTGTAGGTGTAATAAGGAGGCCGTACTACTTACTGTTCGCAAGCAAGGACCTAACTTAGGTAAATCTTGTTTATATTTACATCTATCTTTAATATTTATTTCAATTTAGAGTTAATCTTGTATGTATATTATTTTTTCTGAATTTCGGAAACGGCTCCAACGATTTTCCTGAAATCAGCATGTAGGGGCATAAATAGCATAAGAAGGAAGGAAGGGGGGATAAAAATCGGTGTATCTAAGTTTTATTTATAAAAAAATAGTTTTATCCCTGTTTTTGGACATCATAAAATACTAAAATTTACATTGAATATAAAACACTATTTTTGCCGTAATATGTCAAGTCAGCGTAGCTTATTCGAAACCGGGCGGTCTCGAGAAATAAAAATATCTATGATCGAGCCCCACCTACCCAATTATTTAAAAAAAAATTTAAGTTTCTTTTTTTTTTGAAAAAAATTACAGAGCAAGGCTCGGTCAACCAGGTACTATGTATAAAAGAGGAAGTGTGTTGTTATTGTCCCTATTGTAATGAAAAATCATAAGTCATTTTTTAAAGTGTTTGTATTATTAAGTGTGATGGAAGATGACCAGCTTATTTCTATAAAGACACGACTTTTTTGTTAGTCCTGATGTTGAAAGGTGTTTAGACATACATAGGTGTAAGTTTTCTTTTTTATTTAACTTTTGTACCTTTTAATTTCTTTGTGGTCAATAAAACTTGATTTATTTATTTTATTTACATTAATCCAAGATTTTAAACTTCCTCGTTACAACATGAAAGTATTTTTTCAAATGATTTTTTTTCAGGCAAGAAATTCTACAAATGCCAAGCGGGCGCGGGTAACGGTGGTTGCGACTTCTTTCTATGGGCCCCCGACTCCTCAGACTCTGGCGTGGTCAGTATGAACACTCCCCCGAACAGTTCCCGCGGGAGCTCTCAATCTACCAGCCGGGGTTGGGGAATAGCGCCTAATTTCCCGAGGGATGAGTTCCCGCCTAACGATGACAATGTAATGTGTAACTGTGGCGTGCCTTGTAAAAAGTAAGTACTTTTAGAGACTTGTAAAAAGTAAGTACTAAAGACATTTAAAAATTCAACCTTTGTTATATATCTTACGCAAACCAATTGGATGGTATGAAGTTTTCATAATTCTCAACTAAAAGGTATTGGAAACTGGGCTTTAAAATAAATCTATTTTAAGAGATTTCCATTTAACGTTCCTTAGTTAGGCACACAGTATAGTTAGGCACAAGTTAAAATCGCTTCTTGGAAGAATTTATCGCCCATTGCCTTAACTTTTAGAGTTATTATTTACTAATCTATGACTCAGGCTCTTTAGATCATTGCTTTTACAAGTTAATAATGAAAAGATACTTTTAGTAAGCTTTGTGATATAAGTTCTTCCTTTTCAGCCTCGTAAAGAAATTTACACTCACTATATAAAGCTCTTCTTTTAAAGTTTAATATATTATAATTTAGGCCTAAAAAAAATAATTATTTTCTTATATTGAAATAACAAATTTCATTAATTAGTAGTACATTTATATCAATGTCTATTTTAGAGTAACTGTTCGTAAAGAAGGGCCAAACAAAGGCCGACCATTTTATGGATGTCCAAAAGAATATAACGCACGATGTACTTTCTTTCAATGGGCCGATGGTGAAACGAATACAGGTATATTATTTACTTTATCTTTTTACCATGACATAAATGAAGCCTTTTTTGATGTCTATCACATATATAAAAGATATTAAAATGGTTATAGTCACATTTAATGCTATCGGTATCGATTTTAATAAGCCGAATTGATATTGTTGCTTACTGCACATTTAATACAAACAAATTCAATACAATTTTATATGGAGTGTACCTATTTGATATACGGCTAGTGCGTGTTTGATTCTACTAATAATAATAATGCTATACTAATGCAATACACTCCGAAGCTGATACACACATTAGTATTCGTAAAATTTAAAAACACTGTTAAAAAGAGGCTGATACAGAAAGCCTACTATACTCTTGAAGATTATTTGGAAGATAAGAATGTGTGAATATAGCTCTCTTTGAGCCTGTACAAGACAGTAACGACATAATGTAAATAGTATTAAGAATTATATTTTTAAAAGAGCAACCACCGAGTTTCTTGCTGGCTCTTCTCGGTAGGAACAGCTTTCCGAACCAACAGTAGAGTTGACGATTCAAAAGCACTTGTTTACAAGTTTGTTTGAATAAAGAATATTTTGAATTTGAATTTGAAAGATATCAAAGGTCAATCCTAGTAACGAATTATACACTTACTGTATCAAAAGACATCCTGAAATGGCTACGGCTTATATATAAAGCCTAAAAAGTATAACGGCAGGGCTGACGTCACATTCATTTCATTTTTGGCGTTACGGAAACATCAATTGGGGTCGCACGGCTTTGGCTGAAAGTTATAGTTCTCAACGGTAATGTCTCGGCTTTGGCTTTGGCTTAGCTGACGTGACATACGGCGACACGTTACATATTAAAGTATATTGTGTGTAGTATGTTTATTAAGATATATTTTTTACTTTAATACGCCGTGTGGTATCCGGCTGAATAGAATAGTACCACCCTCTTTTCTTACCGAGGTGTCGTAAAAGGCGACTAAGGTAAGTTGACTCACCGTATGTTATCCGGTTAAGTAGAATAGACCACCCTCTTTATTATCGAGGTGTCGTTAAATATGACTAAGATATATTGGCGTCAGGCAGGCGGCCGGTCGTAAAATACTTAGCCAAATCATGTGACAACATGTTTATAATATGTTGTGCCGACCGACTGTGTTAGAGTGGGATAAGGGCAGGAAGATGATGAAGATGATGATTTTTTTTAAAATCTTTATTGCACTATTAACATAAAAGCACAAAAGGCGGACTTAACACTAAACAAAGCGTTCTCTACCAGTCAACCTTAGGGTCAAACGGAAAATTAAAATAGGTGCAGCAAGCAAACAAACAGAAGAAGAAAGTAGTAATAGATAGGCATAAATAATTAAGAGATGAAAATCGATAAACTATAGCGATGTGCCTAGGCAAATAAGAAATAAATAAATGATTTATTTTTACTATAATGTAAGGCATTACTCTAGAATGGCGGCCAAGCAACCAACCAAGTTATACCGGCGCTGGACGCGGCCGGGGTAGTGGCAGTGGGGGGAGGGGAGCTTCGAATGACGGTGAACCACGCGCTCGTAAATGCGGCCTTTGTCGACAAGAAGGACATACTAGGAACCGATGTCCTAACAACCAATCATAGTGTATAATATATAAATGCAAATCCCTAGAGCAGATTAGGCGAACCTTTGTGCATCAACGTGCCACTTTCTTCTAAATATGTATACGCCTAGAGTGATCACCGGAAAAAAGCAGCAACTGCGCAATTGCTTTTATAAGAGTGCAGGCTTATTCAATTGTTTAGCCGGACGAATACATGGACCGAGAGGTCAATTGAAGATCAGCGCGGTCACCTTAAGCACCTTTCTTAGCGCGCTGCGTTGTGACATATCAAAATATAGTACTTGCAATCTTTAAAGACTTGTATTGTACGAAAGTACTAGGTAGCATATGCAGTGATACCTAAACAGTATTCCTACCTATCAAGAATTTCCCACACAAATTTTTAATGTTCACCTCACTTTTTTCTCTAAGTGCATTATGAATTTCATAATCGGTGTCCAAAATATTGTGTCGGTGGCCATTCTATTGGCCATTGGTTTACTATCCCTGCCTTAGACTTTTAGCTCGAAGGATATTTTCGACCTGCCAATCCGCATTGGAAACGTGGTAGGTATAAGCTCCAACCCTTCTCTTGGTGGCCTTGTCTCAGCAGTAGAATTGGCCGCTAATTTAATTTTACTATAGGTATACTTGGGAACTTTTCTGCAGTCTTGTGATTGACTCGCAAACTGTATATCAACCTTGTCATTAAGTATACCATGTAACTTGTAACATAACACAGTCGAATATAAATTACAATTCTGGTACAATTGCTGTAAATAAAAAGTTTTAAGTTGGTGTAACTTGTTTGATTTGCGTTCCATTATAAACGTTTGAAAAGAAGTACACAAAAAGTCAACTAGATTCAATTTAAAAATAAAATTTAAAAATTAAGCTTTAACTAATGTAATACTGATGTATTGAAGGAAAAAATTACTAATACCTAAAAAAATATTTGCGTTACTTTTATGCACCAAAACTAGCATACTGAATAAATAGGGTAACTTTGAGCCCTTGATAGGTAACTAGGTAAATTCATATTAATCTTTGTACAAAAATACTTCATTCAACTTTACTTAATAAAAATACATATAATTAACAACTTATTTTTATTTACTTATCATGAAAGAAAGTAAAAATTAAAGAGACCAATGGCGACATCCGGTACTGGGTACATATTCAATCAATACACAATGACAACTCAAACTCTGACCTCAGAAACGTCTTGGAAAATTGTTGGAAGCACAAAGTTGCAGCGTAAAAAACCTTTAAGATACCTGTCTCCAAAAGTGCACGTCCGTCAACTATCCAATTATACTCAAGCTACCATTTCTTTTTACTTTTCGCTTTCAAAGAGCCCATACTCTGCGCTCGCTGCATCTCCTGTTCCGCTTCTACTGTCTTATCGGTCATCATGTCTAGTAATATTTCGAACTTCAACCGTAGCATATTATTCTCTTCTTCGAGCTGCTCTAATTCCTTTTTAAGGCGAATGTTTTCTTTGTGAGCTGCGCCTGCTCTACCAGATGCTGTTATGGGAAAAGATTTGTTTCGTTAATATAACTATTAAAGTTACGTTAAATAAAAAATGATATACAAATAATCAAATACAGGAAAATTGTACACACGGTCGTCTGTTTTCAATTTAACACTTGTGCTATGGGTACATGGTGTGTGCAGAAAACCCAGATTCGAGTGGCGTGGTCAATATAAGCTTAAATCCTGCTCGTCACGGAAAAAAGAGGTTTTTTGTAGCTGTACGGTCTACAGTCTAAGCTCCAGGAGGCCCGCCTGAGCTTGACTATTACTTTTGTAAAATTGCAAACTGATATGAAATCGTGGAATATCTATGCGTCTTTTGAAAACCCTAACTGATACATACCTGGTATCCATTGGCCTTCTTCAAAAGATAGCTCAAAGTCACCCAATTTCAACTTTAGAGGGCCTACATCTATTGATAATTCCTTTGACGCGTAATCACTACCAAACTCGTTTTTCAAAACTGATGTGTCTTGTCGTCTTACAGGTATAGTTTTAGGCGAAAATTTATTGCTAAATAAAGGCATTTTTTAACACTATTCAATTATTAGTTCTATCTGAAGTGACATTTGATTGTTTGTTGTGAGAAAAATGTTTCCATAGTAACTGTGACACTTAAGTCTCCGTTGATAGGTCTTCTGTTCGTCAAGTTATAAGATAGATAATACACTATATAGGATAAGTTATAATACTAAATTAGGGGAGTCAATATCAGATGTGTCCATAGAAAAAAAAGAGAAAGCAAAAGAGGCTACCAGTCTTTTTTTATGCGATTAGACAAAGATAATTATACTTTTCATTTTCCTTCTTATCATTAGTTGGATACTCGCATTAACAGGCCTGCGTATAGGTCTCCTTCTCCTCGTATAAATAAGTATAACAACTCTATAAAAATACTATATTACTACGCTTATTCGAGCTTTACGGTTCTTAAACAAATAGAACTTAAAATATTTTCACAAAAGTGAAATGCGACTCAAAATATTAACACTTTATATCAGAACTAGCTTTCACTCGCAACTAAGTTCGCGTGGACCGTTGTCGTGTGATAGATCGATAATGGATGGCGCTTTTCAATGTCATCCTATTCCTGTTGAATTAACAGAATTTCTATATCCTATATGTTATTCCGGTGTATAAGGTATAATTGTGCCAAATTTCATCAATATTGGTTCAGCGGATTCGCCGTGAAAGAGCAACAATCATACATCCATACTCACAAACTCCCGCATTTACAATATTAGTAGGATTTTAAAGGGAAAAATAAACGTGAAATTTATATAAATAAAACAAAACAATAATATAATACAATTTAATACTGTCGTATAATCGAGAACAATTATTAAACTCTGTAAAGCGTTGTATAAAAAATGTATACAATAAATAATTTACCTTACGATCTAATTACATGTAATATTGCTTGGATGGTTAGTTAAAAAAATATATTTGTTCATGTTTTAAGTCTAAGTAACATCACAGCTGGCAATACCAGAATAATAGAACCAATCGTGTAAGTAGTGGCCGCACCTGAACACCAGTAAACTAGAAACAAAAAAATGTTCAAATTAGCAACGAAAAGTATCTAAGCTACCAGCAACTTAATTTCAAAATTTTATTTAAAAAAATTATATTTAAATCTTTCTAAAATTTTATAAACTTTTTTTTGTTGGATAAATCATCTACGACGTCGAATAATTCTAAATACATAAACTTATGAACGCATGAAGCGTATAGCTAGTATATTCCGATGTGTTACATGTCCGAATCAAAATAGAAAATAAATTTTAGAGCAAACAAACATAAATTTAGTAGAATGTAAACAAAAAAATTGCAAGCCGGTTTTATACAGTGACGTGTGATTAGCTTACCAAATATTTGTGCTTATTTATTTATAAGGACCCTAGGTTATTTCAGCGGCGAATGAAACAATTGTGATGAAACCTGTTTTAATTTCTAGGTTTTCCTACATTTAATGTTTCGCGATGGGTATGGTGCGCTTAATCTTGTTTTTCGGGCTCTAACTAATGCTGTTAGCCTTGAAAGACTTTAAACCGGAACCTCCGTCACGAAGAGGAAGAAACAACGCCGGGTTTTAAGAGGTGGAGAGCGAGACTCGCAGCATCCTCAAGCGTCGCCTTAAGTGTGCATCCCGTGAGGCCGGACCTCGACTGAAAGCGACGTGCTGTGGAGGACTAAAGTCCTTACCAGACTTATTACCTCCTCCTTGTATTACCAGACTTGATAATCTAATTCACAAGCGTTCCAGAATCCTGTTTTATTTATTTCCGAATGCGGGAGAATTTTTCACTAAATAGTTAAATTCATAGTTTGTGAGTTAGGACCTAAGGGGCAGTGCCCCGCTAAGCTCTGCAGTAGCTACGCCACTGGTTCTTCTTCTACCCTGCCTACTTTAATTAGAAATCCTCTGTAATGTTATTAGTATACCACTTGAGTTGAACATTCCAATCTAACATGAGCATTAGATACTAGATCAGACAGCCATAAGAACTCACCCGACGAAGCGAGCAGTGGTCCAGCAGCGCGGGCTAAAGCTCCCAAGGAACGTAGCGTGCCCAACACTGCTCCGCGGGCTTCGCTAGGCGCCTGAGCCGCCGCCATAGCAGTCATACACGACACCGCGAACGCAGTCGCTGTATCAGTATAAAACAGGGCTTCTTAAACTTTTTTATATAGCGACCCCCTTAATAAATTTAATAAAATCTATTTAATTAAATTTAATGAAAAGGGGTAATGAAGTAACTTAGGAGGAGAAATATCAATAAATCTTTGTTAGAAAAGTTCTTTAAAGGACAGCTGCAGCCATGTAGTTGTATCAATAATGATTGAAAAGTATCAGATCTTTGCAACGCCTTTTGCTTTCAGTAGTCTCCCGGCCCCCCTTGGCGTCGCGACCCACAGTTTAAGAACCCCTGGTATAAAATACTATCTTTTAACGCTAAATATAGTACAAAAATAATGATGATACGCGATAAAAGAATTTATCGCACTATCCGATGAATAAACTCACATGACCCAAGTATAAACATAGGAAATGTGACTATATTCTTCGTATAGATAGATATGTCATGCCAAGCCTAGAGTGTACTAACCGTACACTCAATACAGGAATATCAACAGTTTACGTTTCGCCCCATGAACGACTTCACAAATCTTAAAAAATGGAGTTCAAAAATGCATTTCCGCAAAGTAATTCTTCATTCTATCAAATATTTGCTAAACATAATTTCCTTAGTCTTTAGCATACTTTCCTACAACAGTGGTTTGTAATCGTTGACTTGGAGACGATCTTTTTCAGACAATATAGTTTGCAATAAAAAGCGTATAAAGGGATACATAAATAATACTTCGTCAAACCAAGAAAGATATGGATTACATAATTTATAGAATTAGGCATAGCTTTGCCAAGTTCTAGAATTCAAAAACAATAAAATTATTTTACTTATATATAGTTACGGAATGCAAAATTTAGCATGTAGCGAGTTTTGGGCGAGAAAAACCGATCTAGCTAGGTTTTATATAAAAGAAAATTCGTTTTATCCCTGTTTTTGGGCATTAAAAATACTAAAACTTATATTGAATTGAATTTTTGCCGTAAACTATCGAGTCAGCGTAGCTTATTCGGGGAACGGGCAGTCTTGAGAAATGTAAATACCTAGGATCGATCCCCAACTACACAATTTTTTTTTTTGTAAGACATTACCGAGCAAGGCTCGGTGCAACCGGGTTATAAACGTTAAATAACAAATATAGTTAGCAATAAGCTTTATTTATAATTGACCCAGCCAACACAGATAGAATCTGGACTTTGAGAAAAGATTTTTACTTGTACTTACATATAGCAAACAACACAAGGCCCGCCCATAACCAAAATAGTGGAGTAAAAATCGGTGGCCTCGGTATTGCTGCAAACGCAACACACAAGAACGATGGCGGTGTTAGTATTAGAGCAATTTTAGCGGCTCGTTCCGCACCTCGAGCGCCTAATCTTCTAGCTGCTCCGCCTTGTAATACTGCCATTATAACTCCTAAAAATATATTAAAATTTACCTTACTTTATAGTAAGTAGCAGCCTGTTACTATCCCACTGCTGAGAATATGCCTCTTCTCTCGGTTTTTTTGATAGAAGGATTAAAGCTAAGACCTACCACGCTGCTCCAATGCGGATTGGTAGGTTACACATATCTCTAGAATTCTCTAGAGATATGCAGGTTTCCTCACGATGTTTTCCTTTACCGAAAAGCGTGTGATAAATTGCAATATTATGAATTAGACACATAAGTTTTTTAACAGGAAAACTCATTGGTGTCTGCCCGGGATTGAACCCGTGATCTCCTCGAAAGAGTCGCACGGTGTTACCGCTGGGCTACCACAGCTTAGCTTACTATATAATTCATTTTTATTATAATTCTATAATGAAATTCCGCAATCAATTTTAGCTTTGCCATTACAACAGTTTTAAAACATTATTAAAGAGAGGCTGATAAAAAAAGGCTACTATACTGTTGAGGATTATTTATACGATAAGAATGCGTAGATATAGCTACTGTCTGACCCTGTACAAGATAGTAATGACTTAATGTAACTAGTTATAAGTATTATGTTGAAAAGAGCAAGCGCCGAGTTTCTTGCTGGCTCTTCTCGGTAGGAACAGCTTTCCGAACCAGCAGTAGCGAGGAATCAAAAACGCTTGTTTACAAGTATATTTGAATTAAAAAAATTGAATTTGAATTTACTGTATCAAGTAATTCAAACTTTGAGAAAAAGAGTTGACGTATCTAATTTGGCTAGGCTGCGTTCAGGAAATCGAACAATATTCTTGTGTCACACTAGCTAAAGACCAAATTCTGTGGGTGTTGTCGGATATGACTTCAGAGAAAATAGCAAAAGCAAAAGGAAAAACCATCCGCCACAAGATCATGAGTATTATGGGTCATAAACTATTCGTTACATTGTAATACTTAGATATACTGCCTTGCAGCAAACTTCCAATTAAACCACCTTAATTTTAGGATACCTTAATATATTTTAAAATTATTTACTTCATCATACGTTACAATTAAGATTATTTTTATCATTTTTAGCTTTTTGTTATATACTTAAGATGTACCCCTAAATTTTATTTTACCTTTTATTCTTAAGTTCAAGTATTTTTATTACTTTTGTTGGTTATCTTTTAAATAGGTAACTATTTGCATTTGTAATTGTTTAACGTTGTTCATTAATTTTGAAATGTTGTGTAGGCCTGTAAGTAGTGTGACATACTGTATTAGAAATAACACTAGTATTATTTTGCTAAGTATTTTTTATGTAAATGCTGTTGGCTTTACCTTATAAAAATAAATAAGTATAAGTTTTTGTCTTCTACAAATAAGCTGTACCATATGAAAAGTTTAAACTTTATAGTCCAAATTTTCCCAACTACGAAATCTCAGAAAAAAATAGAATGCGATGTTTGTTTATTTTAAAAATTCTTAATATTAATCGAATAGGAAAAGAAATAAGGAAAGTAATTGTCGTTTTGAATTATATAAATGCTAAAAATAAACCAATTATTTATCGTTATTCAGTATTGTTTCATCTATCTGCGTTTTTAAAATCAAACCTTAAACGGTTTTTCGTTAAAAGTTGCCCCATAGATTATTTTAATTTGGCAATATATATTATTTACACGTTATAGTTGCATTGAAAGCATCGGACCATACCATCCGTTTTGATAAGAAACGTTTGAATATAATTAAACCGGTTTCACTGTTTCTGATTAAAACTTATTTTGCTATACCTACATAACGTTGACTTAAGACTAAACTAAATGTATAATAATGTTGAAGAACATCTATTGTAATTGGTCGATTATTACAGGTTCTTAAAAATATATACATTTTTATATACTTATATAGGTTATACTTGTATCAAAATATTCGTATAATAAATATCTTTAAAAGTAATTTCATGTAGGTAAAGTACAGGATATATATTCCAAAGTACAATTTGTAAATGACTAGCTGGGCCACGCGTTGCTGTGGTTCACTCGGGTGTGGTAGTCCCTCGAAAGAGAAATTAACGTACATAAATGAAAATGTTCCGAACATCACTAAACTTTATCTGCCGATCATCTGCCGGGTCGTTCTAAAGATTGACTTAAAATGACAAAGGACACACAGACAAACATCCATTTTTATATATAAGAAGATAATAAAAATTTGCACCCGAAAAAAAGCCGTATAAACAGGTAAACACATTACACGAACCTGTCTTACATAAATATCCTTACCAATAAATGCGAAAGTCTGTCGGGACTACTACGCTTTCACGCCTAACCCTTTGGAGAAAAAAAGATGAAGTTTTGTACCATTGAAGCTGTTATAGCGGGCTAACATATAGGATTTAAAAATTTCTCTTTTCTTTCGGGAATAGCAAAAAACTCGTCCTAATTTAGGGTATTTCAACATTAAATAGTCGCGAAAAAGTTCGAGAGTATTACTAGTATATAATAATTTACTTTAGCATCAGGTACTTTTACTGTAATTTTATATTTCAAAGACAATAGAAATAAATGAATAGTCAAATATACATTGTATAACATCCTACTAATATTATAAATGCGAAAGTTTTTGAGTATGGATGTATGTTTCACAGAGAATCCGCTGAACCAATATCGATGAAATTTGGCACAATTATTCCTTATACACCAGAATAAAATATAGGCTATAGAAATCCTGTCAATTCTACAGGAATAGGATGACATTGAAAAGCGCCATCTATTATTAACCAATCACAAGACAACAGTCCACGCGAACGAAGTCGCGGGTAAAAGCTAGTACTATACAATGCGTTTAATTGAAACAGTCGCTATAAGCTTTAACAGGAAAACATTATCAACAACAGTATAACATTTACTTACCTATGACTAAGAACATTTTCCCCTGTTGCATCGCAGTATATTGAAAAGTATGATGAGTCAAGAATGTTATTGTAAACTCAAGGCCAGAATAAATAAATAGATAAATAAAATAAATCAGTCCCAATTTCGATAATACTCTGTTCTGGCTAGTACTAAGATTCTTAACGGCTGTAAAGTTTACTAAATGCCATGGGGATACAAAATCTATTGCTTTAGAGAGAGACAAAGAGAGCGGAGATCTTTTATCCTGCAATTAATAACTTCAATATTAATAAATGTTTGTTTTAAGATCATCTTAACAAATAGATTAACAATGAAAAAATAAAACAATTGATAATATTACTTTGCCAGAGTTTATCATCTACCTGCCCTTATCCCACTCTAAGTGGGGTCGGCACAACATCTTATATAAATGCTGTCACATGATTAGGCTTCGTTTTTACGACCGGCCGCCTACCTGACGTCAACTTACCTCAGTCGTATTTTACGACACCTCGGTAAGAAAGAGGTTGGTCTATTCTACTAAACCGGATACCACACGGTGGTTCAACTTGCCTTAGTCGCCTTTTACACCACCTCGGTAAGAAATGAGGGTGGCACTATTCTATTCAGCCGGATACCACACGGCGTTACGTGGCTAAAGTTCATGACAAATTATAGTGAAAATCACTATTGTGTATATATTACCATTTCTTCCACAAAATAAAACCTATTAAATATTGAAACCAAAAATAAAAAGATTTAAGATAAACAATTATTTAATTGCAATACCTTTAGAGATAAATAAACTTATAATAAATATATCCTAATATGCATATCGTCAAATTTGCAAAGAAAAATATACAAACCTTAGATAGAGTTTCAGGTATACAAAACATAACAAGAGCTACATTTGCGAGTGAAAGAGATAGAGCATATAGAGCTGGCTTTTCGCCCCAGAGTCCAGAAGATTTATCATTACTCATCGCAAACCACGCTCCGGCTAGAGGACCCACTATGAAACCTATAGAAAATGCCAATCCTACTAGTGCCTGAAATAATTATTTGCACTGGACATAAATATATGGTGACAGTGTGAAGGTTAAATTTTAAGAATAAAGAAGTAGCAATGTTACATACATTGTGTGATTTATAACACACTAAAATATTAACCATTACTTTTGCTTAATAAATGATTAATAATACTAAACAGAATATCATAAGTGTATGAGCATCCTTATTTCATAAATTAAGAAAGCTCATTATCCCTAGTATGAAGATGCATGCACAATTACTTTAAAATGATTGCTCTAATTTATAGAATTAGGCGTTGCGGAGGGTCATAATACAAAACTAATGAGAATATTATTTTGCTATAATCTGTGATAAAAGAAAATATATTTTCATATACATGACGCTTTGCGATTTGTGGTGGTGTGCAGTGCTTGTGTATTGTTGTGTTATAGGTGTCGGGTAGTGCATGAGTTCTTACAAATTCTGCATGTATCAGGTATGAGAACAAATAGTACTCTACATTTAACATTACATATATTTTCTTTTATCACAGATTATAGCAAAATAATATTCTTATTAGTTTTGAATGATTGCTCTATTAAACAGATGCTCTTTTTCCTTTTCAAGCAACTTCTTACCATTCCTCTAGCTCTGGTCTTTTCATCAGAAGCGTCAGTGACTACAGCCATGCTCAGGCTTACGTTTGCTTTGCTCAGTCCACCAATAAATCTTGCTAAAACAAACACGCTAAACGAACTTGCACAGCTCCATAATCCATGAGATAAGGCTATGCCCAGCTAAAAAAAAATCATACTTTATGAAAATAGCTAAATTATTTCAAACAAGTTACATTTGATAATAACCTTTAACATACAAAGAAGAGTGAATATACATTGTAAAATTAGTTATATAAATATTAATTTATTACACCAAACAAATGGACATGAAATTTCAAGAATAATAAAAATATTAGTATGCAAATGAAAACTACTTCAACTCTTTATCAAATTTATCTAAAAGTATTGATTATTATCACTATATCATCAAACACTTAACATTCATCTCAGGAAAATCACTAAGATAAGTTTTTAACATATTTCTATAAAAGTAAAATCTATCTAAAAGTTCTAAATAAATGTCTACAACAGCATATGTCTAGTTTTTAAAGCTTTTAACTTTAACCCATGTTAACCATTTTTATGGTTATCAAAATATTATATTACGTTTTTAAGCTTTCCACATGGGCAGAGCCGATGGCGATTTCTAGTAGTATATAACATGAAAATAACAAAACTGGATATTTCCTATCATTTATTTTTCAGAATAAAAACTTGTATCAGGGATAAAATTAAATATTATACAACACAAATTCCATAATTGTTTTTGATTACCTAATTGTGATAGCTTTTAACATAAACAATTAACAGTTTACATAATACCGCCGTGTGGTATCCGGCTTAGTAGAATAGACCACCCTCATGTCTTACCGAGGTGTCGTAAAAGTTGGCTAAGGTAAGTTGATGTCAGGCAGGCGGCCGGTCATAAAATACGTAGCCAAACAACATGTTTCTAAAATGTTGTGCTGATCCCACTTAGAGTGGGATAAGGGCAGGAATATGATGATAATGTACAAATGTAATAACTACTTACTAGACAAATTAGAAGCATTGGTTTTCTTCCATAGGCATCTGAGAGACTGCCAACAATTGGACTGGTCAGAAATTGTAAAAAACTGTACATAGACCCAAGTGCACCGCCAAATAAAACAGAAGCAAATCTATCAGGAGCCCCTGTAAGTTTCTGGAAACTCTGTACTGCATGTAGCAAAGATGTGTACAGTGTATTTGATTCCCCTTCTTGTCTATTATAATAGTCCAGTAGAGAAGGCAATAAGGGTAGTATCATAGTGAAGGCTAACAGATCTAACAACAATGACACAAACACTAGTCCTATTACTTTTCCATTTTTAGTTTTCGTTACAGGTATTTCTGTTAGAATTTTGTTTGTGTTTGTATTCTCTGTTAATTTATCTCCTCTAAATCGTACATCACCATTACTTTGCTTTGAATCCTACAATAAAATGTACATTACAAATAAAATAAGTTTCCATTTAAACAAAAAATTCAAAAATAGAAGGTAATAGAAGGTAAGGTAAGGAAAAAATAGAAGTTGAAACTACATTTGGTAAAAATAGTTTCACAAATTTGTGATTTATTATAGTAAATTTTTAATTTGAGTGTACATAAAATTATTTAATTGAAAGATAGTTTTTTTAAAGTAATTTTTTTTACAATCTTATTCAAATACATGCTCGATTTAACTCATTAATTAATTTAAAATAATGATCAGACTAACAGAATTTTGTTTTATCCATAACTGTAATATAGATATCTAAAAATTTGAGAATTATCTACTAAAAATAAAATTTATATCCGAAAAGTACACTTATTTAAAAGTTTTATAAAACGTACCATTATAAAAAGGCGCCACTAACACTACCGGTTTAATTTCTTGTCGTGTCGGCAAAGTTAAAGCCATTTAATTATTGATAATATATTTACATCGTGAATCCGGTACGGAAACCCTTTCACTTTTATAATTCACTAGCGATGTGAACAAAATAATCGATTTTTAATAATCGTTTTTTTACATAAAAATCATCAAATCACATTTTAATCGATTTTCACAAATAGCGCATCTTTTATAATTTATTGGTAGCTGTCTACTTTCATTAGCCTTTATTCTAGTTAATCTATACTTATTATAATATAAAGTACCCAAAAGCTTGTACAGCTAAAAAAAGCTTGTAAAACAAAAGCTGTTTGTATGTGATCGATTTCCTTAAAATCTACTCAACTGATTTTTGTACGGTTTTTACTGAAAGATGCAATTCTTTCGGAAGGTTTAGGTTAATGGTACATTAGCAAGGTGTTTGAAAAAATCATTCTTAATCAACTGCTCAGGCATTTCAATTTAAATAACTTGCTTCACCCTGAGCAGTATGGGTTTACTAAGGGTCGGTCTACAACGGATGCGGGTGTGAGATTGGTGAAGCACATCTTTGATGCATGGGAGAACTCACAGAATGCCATAGGGATATTTTGTGATTTGTCCAAGGCATTTGATTGTGTTCAACATGAGACACTGTTGCTAAAGCTTGGTCATTATGGTATCACAGACAATGCGCTTCGACTCGTGGCATCTTATCTTCACAGCCGAATTCAAAGAGTGTGCATTAATGATGTGCAGTCATCTGGATCGGCCTTAGTTATGGGTGTGCCTCAAGGTTCAATCCTAGGTCCTTTTCTGTTTTTAGTATATATAAATGATTTACCGTATTTTATTCAGAGTATATGCGATATTGTACTGTTTGCTGATGACACATCTTTGATATTTAAAATAAATAGAAATGACGACAAATTTGACGAAGTAAACAGTGGTTTGTCGCAGGTTGCTCATTGGTTCAGACAAAATAATTTAGTACTGAACTCAAATAAAACAAAATGGATAGAATTTGTATTACCTAATGCTGCTAAAACAGCAAATAGACTTTTTATAAATAATGTTTCACTAAAAACAGATAACGCAACTGTATTTTTGGGAATGACTTTGGATACAAAACTCCAATGGAGCACACACATAACAACTCTTGCAGGGAAACTCAGTTCAGCGGCCTATGCCGTTCGAAAGATTAGACAGTTTACTGACGTCGAAACGGCAAAACTTGTTTATTTTCCTTACTTCCATAGTGTTATGTCCTATGGAATATTGCTATGGGGTAAATGCGCGGATAATGAAAAAATCTTTGTATTACAAAAAAGAGCCGTACGTGGCATTTACAATTTAAGACCGCGGGATTCCCTGCGAGAGAAGTTTAAGGAAATAGGTATTCTTACATTTGCTTCACAGTATATTTTAAGTAATTTAATTTTTGTATATAAAAATATAAAAAATTATAAAACAATAGGCGATGTATATAATAGACAAAGTAGGAACCGACATAAGCTTGCGGCTCCTGCTTTGCGCCTTGAAAAAGTACGTAAGTCGTTTGTGGGTTTGGGTATAACATTCTATAATAAAATTCCGCAATCAATTTTAACTTTGCCGTTACAGCAGTTTAAAAACACTATTAAGGAGAGGCTGATACAGAAAGCCTACTATACTGTTGAGGATTATTTGGACGATAAAAATGCGTGGATATAAATATTGTTCGACCCTGTACAAGATAGAAACATTAAATGTAACTAGTATTAAGAATTGTATTTTTTAAAAAGAGCAACCGCCGAGTTTCTTGCTGGCTCTTCTCGGTAGGAACAGCTTTCCGAACCAGCAGTAGAGTTGACGATTCAAAAGCACTTGTTTACAAGTTTATTTGAATAAAGAATATTTTGAATTTGAATTTGAATTAGCGTTCTATGTGAATTATGTTTAAGAGGTTACGTGGTTGTAAAAACAACTCGTCCGCTGGGAGGTTTACCTGCGTACACCGCATAAATTATGAGGAACACACTAAAGTAATGTAATATAAGCATGTAATGTAAGCATCTCTCTATCTCTAATAGTTAACTCACAATAACTACTTTTACTTTCAAGATTTCAATTGGGGAAAAATATGACACATTGATTTTCACGCGTGCGAGGTCGCAGGCACAGCTAGTTTTTAATATTAAAAAAGCAACTTTTCAAATACTCAGGAAAATATCAGTTATTATTAATCGACTATTTTGATACGAAAAAAATCGTTTTTTAATCGATTTATTTTAAAAGGACAAAAAATCGTCTAGAAAAAATTTGTTCTAGACACATCCCTACCACAGAGCATAAATAGTCTATGCACAGAACAGAGACTATATATATATAGTTAAAATTCACCAGAAACACAAAGGCACAAATGTTATACAAAAAAAATAATGGTTTGGATTCAAGCTTTTTAAGCTGATATAGAAAAATCTATCATAATAACACCAGATAAGATCTGTACAAAATTATTATTAAAGCACTGATTAAAATTATATACGAATTTTGTAATACCTACTTGTTTTTGCTGTAAAAATGAGCATTACCAATTTGTGGTGCCTAGAAATAGTAAAGTTTATCTAACAAAGCAACATAGTTACATATTGTCGACAAAGCTCTTTAAAATATTCTATTTTTTTTAAATTATATTATATTTAGCCATCTATTTCTAGATGTACAACAGTTTTACTTCATGCAATTCAATTACGTTCATAACAACGACAATTCATACGTTGACTAATTAAAAAGTTGAAACTTTATATTTTCTTTAAGTTAGTAAGAAAACTTGAGGTTTTTTTTAAATACCTTTCAATTTATATTCTATCTTTGCTTACCTAAATGGTTATAAAAGATATACATTTTACTTAGATTTTCTTTTTTACCGTTTTGGGGTTTAATTTTAATTAGGATATGTAAAGAAATATATCTTAATTCATGATATGAATGAAAATTAATTTATTTTCATGTAAATATTTATGGCACGGCAACCCTAAACCTCGAACCTAGCTTACGACGCCATTTTGCGTGTTTTATTGAAAGTTTGATGAACGCATTGTGAGCAATAAAGTAATAGTATCTTGATTCAACTACAATGGGTGAAGATAAAGGTAAGTGTATAAAGTTTTTAATCATTGCTGCCGGGCGTAAGTCTTTCTTTTTCACAAATAGTTAATATCGCTAACATGTTGTAGACCGACGCCGCAGATCGCGTTCAAGGGAACGTCGTCGTTCGCGTTCTAGATCAAGGGAACGTCGAGAAAAAAGAAGAAGTAAATCCAGATCTCCGTCAAAGAGATCCCGTCGACGCAAGCCTTCTCTGTATTGGGATGTACCACCGCCCGGCTTCGAACATATTACACCTCTGCAATATAAAGCTATGCAAGCGGCGGGACAGATACCGGCAAATATTGTAGCTGATACTCCTCAAGCCGCAGTACCAGTTGTTGGTTCAACGATTACAAGACAAGCACGTAGATTGTACGTGGGCAATATACCATTCGGAGTTACGGAGGAGGAAACGATGGAGTTTTTCAATCAACAGATGCATCTTTCGGGCTTAGCTCAAGCGGCTGGCAATCCCGTTCTAGCGTGCCAGATAAATTTGGACAAAAACTTTGCATTCCTTGAATTTAGGTCTATTGATGAAACGACGCAAGCGATGGCATTTGATGGCATCAATTTTAAGGGACAAAGCTTAAAAATTAGGCGGCCTCATGATTACCAACCTATGCCTGGTACTGAAAACCCAGCAATTAATGTACCTGGTAAGTGTCACTTGTATTAGTATATTTATGTATTTATTATATTTATATATAAATAAATTAGAATTAAAAAATTCTTCAAATTCGGTACCAATGACTCTAAGCAATATGTTTATTTTAGACTCATTTCTATTACATAAATGTATTCTCCATTCAGAAATATGTAAAGTATATAATTCTATGTAGAATAAGTAAAATAATAGTGTATTTATTTTTAGCTGGTGTTATCAGTACTGTAGTTCCAGATTCACCACATAAAATCTTTATTGGAGGTCTCCCTAACTATCTCAATGAGGATCAAGTAAGTCCTCCTTATGCACTTTGCACTTATATTGTCACTGGAAATATTTATTTGCATAATTCTTTAACAAATAAAGTGGTACAAGTAATAGCGTAAATTTCAAGAGATTAAAAAGGAACACCAGCCATTTATTTAAATTATTAAAAATTGATTTCTTACAATATTGACCAAATACACTAAATTTTAAAGCACAATGAATATAAATATTTCAATATGAAATTGACATTGATATATAATAAATTTAAATTGTAATTGAACATATATAAAAGTAATTCATTCAAAACTAAACTTGATGTTTTTGGTGTACATATTTTAAATTATGACATCAAAATATTTCATAGTACTGAGTTGTCAAAATTCAAAGTTTTAAAATTGTATTTAATATTTGTTACTTTGTTTAATACGGAACACATAAACATCAATTTTTTTAGGTTTACTTACATATTACTATTATAAACAATTAGAATTTGTGGTTAAAATTAGATTTGATGTATTCATGATCTTTGGGAAAGGATAGGTTAAGTATATATAATATCAAGTTCAGTTTTGATGAAAGCTACCTCCCAATTCTCCGATGACGCCCATTCTTGATGTAGGTTAGAAGTCATTTGTTAATTTGGCCATTAAATATAACATTATGTGTTCCAGGTCAGTACCAAGTCCACATTTAACACATTTCGGTGAAGTTTTTTAGATTTGTAAGATGGGAGAAACATGCACTAACATGATTTGTGATTGCACTTTCCAAAATTCATTCTAAAAATCTTTAGCATATTTACTGAATCGTTTTACTTAACAAACAATGCTAGCAAACTTTTTATTACTGCCTTTGGGTTAAATCAGAAGACTTTAAATACACAGTATAGTGTAGTCAGTTCCCATAATGTAGAACTAGGAGCCGCTGCCATTTCAGGGCGAGATTCAACAGTTGACAGGGCGGGAGGAGCCAGCAGTGAGCTGCAATATTTTTGGTCCATTTCAGGAATTTTCAGGTACCCCAATCTGGGCGTGGGTGTGAACAATTCACGCTCTGTACATTCATATACAACTCACTGATAGTTTGCTTTCTGCCCCTCCCTAGCTTAGATTTGGCACATTCGCGGCCCGCGTGTCACTGTTGTCTCTCATTCTCACCTATACGTCTTGTACTTGAATGAGACGTCGGCACACCAAGGCAAGTCTCCTCTGTTCACATCTGATTCTAACATGCGGCTAGACACAGGTCAGATAACATTAATTCATAAGTTTGCTACCTTTGTTAAGCAAATTTTAATGGGAACAGTAAATGTCGTTACAATTTAAACAAGTGACAATATTAGATCTATTGTGTTGTGTTATTGTATTTAAATATTATATGATAGAGGATATACTTCAAAGTTTTACAAATATGGTGATGTGCAGGTTAAAGAACTTCTGATGTCATTTGGTCAGCTGCGAGCTTTCAATTTGGTGAAGGATTCTTCTACAGGCCTAAGCAAGGGTTATGCCTTTGCTGAATATGTTGATATATCCATGACTGATCAGGTACATATCATAAACATACCTCAAACATATTCTATTGGGAGAATAAAAAGTAAAAATATTTATATATAATAAAATCTTGTAGGCTATTGCCGGTCTGAATGGTATGCAGCTGGGAGATAAGAAACTTATCGTTCAACGTGCAAGTATTGGAGCAAAGAACTCAACATTAGGCAAGTTCCCAATCTCTTTTACACAGTTAGATACAAGTAAAGTACTTAAATATATTTATGTAAAATGTAGTCTAGGAATATATACATATGTTTATTATATATTTATAATGAAATTTATTGTCTTGTAGTCATGTACCTTATAAATATCAAATAAAGTTATTGCTTAGAGTCGTCTTGTAATTTAAAAATGTCTTGTAAGTTTTTAGAGGATATTTACTATTGATCTACAAATCTTACAAGAATTTTCTGTAACTGTTATTGTAACGATTTAACTAAGAATAGGTAATGTGTATAAAAATTCTTTAATATAAACTTAATCTTTTTAAACCATCTTTTCAGAGATCTAAATTTAAGATTAAGATAATGATGATTAAGTTATTCTGTAAACTCTTTGTATAATGTTAACAGAATATGATTATTTCTACAAACTATCATATTTAATTAAAAATTAAGATTTTATTTATATACATATTACCTATTTTGTATGCTTTATAAGTCAATGATTGCATGAAAATGGCTAACATACACAAGGAAAATGAAATTAAGTTTATTACTGTCAGTCAATTTTTTTTTTAATTTTCACATTACTTTTAGAAATTGTGTATACCACAGGTATGAGATTATCTTTGAGTAAATAAATAATTTCATACTGCAATGTAAAACCAAAGTCAGTTATGGAGCATTCAAGGGTCTCTTTTAGTTTCAATAAAACAGAGCATACAAAAATAC
Source organism: Morpho helenor (assembly GCA_029227775.1). Taxonomy (NCBI): domain Eukaryota; kingdom Metazoa; phylum Arthropoda; class Insecta; order Lepidoptera; family Nymphalidae; genus Morpho; species Morpho helenor. The sequence goes on along the minus strand of JARGCU010000019.1, from coordinate 5,749,479 downwards.
TGTTTGGCTAAACTAAAACCTTAAATTCATTTTCCCTATCGAGTGCATGACCTAATAATTAATTTTGTTGTTTGTTCCCTGGGTTTCTTTTATTATACTTGATTGCAGTAATATAGCTAGACACAGTACTCCCCCCTCTCCATAATGTGGTGAAATCGGATTACTTTGTTTACTAATTTTATTAACATTCCTCTATTTTACATCATCCTGAGTCACACCCCTTAACATGAAAAGAGCTGCAGGGGTACACTTTACCACTAACACACCACTGCTTGATTAATATTCATTCATAATATTCATATGAATGTCAATAAGAAGAATTAATAATAAATTATATCAATCTCCATAATAAATCCAATCAATCAATCAAAATAATCTTTATATATGCTCTTACAAGCACTTTTGAATCGTCAAGGATCAATATGATTAATGAAGCTACAACTGGTTCGGAATGTTGCTTTTACCGCGAAGAACCAGAAAGAAACTCGGCGGTCATTCTTTTAATCCAGAGAGCAAACAATAATAATAGTACTTAAGTTGTAATGTTTTATTTCATTGTATTAATAACTTGCTTTGCTTTGCCAGCAGCGATGACTGGGGCAGCGCCGGTGACTCTACAGGTTGCAGGACTAACGTTGGCTGGTGCTGGACCGGCCACTGAAGTGTTGTGTCTACTGAACATGGTCACACCTGATGAGTTACGTGATGAAGAGGAGTATGAAGACATCCTCGAGGACATTAAGTAAGCGGTTAAACTAATCCAATATTAATATTTGTTCCCTTTTTCAAGTTTCACCTGGATGTATTTATTCCTTTTTTTTATACATACGAATGTATGTATAAAAAAAAGGAATGAGAATATTATTTTGCTATAATCCGCGATAAATTTTATCTCTCAATACTTTTGTATTATGGACCTCCACAAAATAACGCCTATTTCTTTGAATGTATGTATGTTTGTACGGACAGATTTCATTCAAATTTTTTACATTTATCAAAAATTTATGACATGCTCTGTAACATATTTTTGGTTATTTTACACTTTATTACAGAAAAGTGGTTTTTTTTAATTTTTGAAAACTCCATTTTAAATTTCAATTAGTATCTCCAAATGTTTTTCCCCACTTTATATTATATTTAAATTTTTTTTTGCACCACCATATTCAGTAGTATCCCCATAAGTGCCCCTAATTTAAAAAAAAAATGGAACATTAAGGTTCATTAGACTATTGAGTTAGAAGATCTAAAATTAATAAAAAAGTAAGTTAATAAGTTATAATTAAATAATTATATCATTATTTTTGTAAGGTTTCCTAATTGAAATTAAATTGAATTCCTACTTTTATAATTTATTCAGAGTTGTTATCTTTATTGATGTTTCTTTAATTCATTTTTTTCAGTCAGCCATTACAAAATTTATAAAAAAGCCACATTCTCTGAAAATTCTTACCTTGACTTAATATTGAAATAATTTTTTAATTTTAGTGATCAGTAGCTGATATTTATTTATTTTTAGTTGTAATTTAATTTAAGATATCATTTTGTGCTTTATTTTTAATCATAACTATTTTATTTTCTCATTGAATATAGATGTAAATTTTTTGTATCAGTGGAAACTTAGTTGATTTCTGTTTAAAACATAAGTTAGATATTTAAGTATTTTCATAATTGTTTGTTTCCCCTAAAAATAAAATAAATAAAAAATAAACTCTGAAAGGAGATGTTATATTAAATGAATGAAATATTAAATGAAGTGCATGAATATTGCTCTAATTTTGACTCTTTGAATAAATGTTTTAATATTTTCAGGGAGGAATGTAACAAATATGGTTGTGTGCGCAGTATAGAAATACCACGGCCAATTGAAGGTGTTGAAGTGCCTGGATGTGGAAAGGTATTTTTTTACCTCCTAATATACTTTAACTCCCCCAAGCTGAAATATCACCCTATCACTGACCACTGCGCCAACGGGCAAGTCATGAAGCCTTTAAGTTCTGTTTGTTAATTTTATACTTCACCATTCAACAGGTTAAGCTGTGTGTATGACACCTCGGTAAGAAAGAGGGTGGTCTATTCTACTTAACCGGATACCACACGGCGTGTCGACTTACCTTAGTCGCCTTTTACGACACCTCGGTAAGAAATGAGGGTGGTACTATTCTATTCAGCCGGATACCACACGGCAGGAAGGAAAACATCGTAAGGAAACCTGCATATCTCTAGAGAATTCTAGAGATATGTGTAACTTACCAATCCGCATTGGAGCAGCGTGGTAGGTCTTAGCTCCAAACCGTCTCTCCAAAAACGGAGAGTAGAGGCCTATTCTCAGCAGTGGGATAGTAACAGGCCGCTACTTACTTACTACTTACATTCAACAGGTATTCGTAGAATTCAACAGCATCGCAGATTGTCAAAAAGCGCAACAGACTCTCACAGGTCGGAAGTTCAGCAATCGCGTGGTCGTCACTTCATACTTCGATCCGGACAAATATCATCGCAGAGAGTTTTAAAATGATTCATTCATCTCAATTAATTAATTATATTTACCCACTTATTGCAGATTATAATAAAATCATTAATATGACATTTTTTTAAGAGGGAAGTATGTATAACGGCACGTCTGAATTAAAAGAATAACAATAAATATCTGTCTTTTATTTTAGTGTCAAATTCAAATTTATTTATTTTTGCATAATACACTTAAAAAAAGGTGTTACAATTTTTTTAAGTGTTAATAAAAAATAGGTATGCAAATATGATAAACTTAAAATTATAAGTTTTTAAGACTGACGAAAAAGAATTTACTTGCACATATTTTTAAGATGGACACAGATGATAAAGAATTTACTTTCATATATTTCGATGAAATTAAAAATCACACGTTCTAATACAGGTTATTTTCGTGTTTTTAGATATAAAATTTATATTTTCAGTGTAAGTTATCAACTTACACTGAAAATATAATATAAATATATAATTTTGCTTATGATAAACATGCATTGTCATTGGTACTGGACTACTATGTAAAATTTCAACTCAATCGGACACCGAGAAGTGGGTCAAATTTAATTTGCACGAACAAAAATTAATAAAAGGCAAGTTAAAAGAGCATTTATAAATAATTTAGAATATGTGGCTTTTAATTTACGAAAAAAGTCTGTCAAAAAATAATAAAAATATTCAATTTTAGAAAAAGTAATAGGGGTTAATATTAGAAAGGAGTAACGGTTTCTTGTAGTTCATTACGCAAAATGCATCGGGTATTTAGAACTTTCTACGAGTGCATGGATTACTATACCAAGTTTTGTCTTTCCACTTAATAGTTTGCAATATAACTTCAAATCAAACTAATTAACAATTTATAATTTAAATTACATTTTGAAATACATTTAATTTATTACAATTTATTTAGCTTATAGTTATTCTCTCGATACTACATTAATTTCTAATCTTAGTACTAATTATTTCCCTCTTTTGATCCTTAATAAAATAGGTTGTTTATACATTGTTGTCGTGTTGCATAGCTGGTTGGTAAGTGTTCAGTGTACCCGTCTCTGATGAAAGAACTATTTTTCTCATTATTACGTAGAGAACACCTCCAATGATTATCATACCCATTCCAGCCATCAAACTGATCGCCCACGCCGGAACCGCATTGCCCCCTGAAATTTTATAAAAGTTGATGTGAATAACGTAGCAAGTCGATGAAACTAAATGGCTTAGAAAATTTATTCTTTATCAAAGATTGATTACATTACATAGTCTTAACGCAAAAGTAAAAGAGAATATTATTTTGCCATTATCTGCGATAAAAGAAAATATATGTAATGCTAAACGTAGAGTGTACTATTCGTTCTCATACCTGATACATGCAGAATTTGTAAGAACTCATGCACCACCCGACACCGATAACACAACAACACACAAGCACTGCATATATTCAAATGTCATTTTAAAATTATTTGTATCTATATAATTGAAAAAAATATACTACTGAGCATCGAATAAATTTTCAATATTGATCGTGACTTAAAAAATTCTTATTGAAAAGAGAAAGAAAAAATATATGATGCAAGATTTAAAAATTGGTGAAAAACGTGAATTATTTTATACACTGCAATTAGAACAAATAGGTACCAACTCGACAAATAAAAATGAGGATTTGAACTTAAACCCACCACACTGTCCCAATATACAGTAGTAGGTTTCACACATGCAGATTACAACACAATTAATTTTAAATATATCGGACCCAGAATTTGGTTTTGCGAATCTTTGATGAAGCTAACGCGCTCTCGCCGCTCGGTATTCATGGCTCCACATTTAGTTATTTAACTAAATTTAAAATTAATTTTATACCTTAAATGTATTACGAAACATTTGTTAATAAAAAGATACCTATCAATTAATTATTCATCATCTTCCTGCCCTTATCCCTCTTTAAGAGGGGTCGGCACAACATGTTGTACACATAATTTGGCTACGTATTTTACGACTGGCCACCTGCCTGACATCAACTTACCATAGTCGTATTTTACGATACCTCGGTAAGAAAGAGGGTAGTCTATTCTACTTAACCGGATACCACACGATGGGTCAACTTACCTTAGTCGCCTTTTACGACACCTCGGTAAGAAATGAGGGTGGTACTATTCTATTCCGCCGGATACCACACGGCGTGATATCAATTAATTATTGCTTAAGGAATGTATTTTTCCCAAATATTAAACTTAAAATCTTTAAATATAACTATACTACTTACTATAATACGTGCGAGTCATCACCCGTCTCCCTCGTAGAATTCTTCGACGGGCTTCAACATCATGAGTAAGTGTACTCAGAATAACTGAAGTTGAAACGTTTTCACATTAAGAAGAAGGCTTATAAAAAGTTGATTCTAAATATTTTACGATATAATTAAGTAGTTTGGGTAAAAGCATTAAACAAAGTATTATCAACTTGTAAATGTCAATCAGTATTGCGTTGTTAAATTTGATAAATAGGGTGAATTAATTTTAATTAACAAGAAGGGCATATCTTCGAGCACTACCTAGGGATTCAATTAAATTTTTTAATTAATAGAACTACACATTAAAGTAAGAAATTAATATTATTGAAGCTAAATATATTCTTTTCTGCGACGGATTTACTTCTCTTTGTGCTTATCATGTGTATCTTTCAACTTTACTTACCAAATATAACTGCCAAATAGAACAAAACTGGCTTTCTTTGTACCATTTTGAAGCACAATTAAAAATTAGAACAATAAAACCCTAAAAACTCTATGCGACTCGCGGAATATAGGTGTGTAATTTAGTACAGAAACTTATCTATTCGCGATAAGATAATGTGTGATTACTAATGTATGGCCCAGTACATAGCTTAGAAGGTGGTATTTCAGTGAAGAGACTGTGAGTCACATTCTATGTACATTTATGTACTTATTGTTACGATTTTTGTTTAATATAATATATGGTATAAGGTACCATATATATAACTAGAATGTAGCGATTTAGAGTTATTCAAATCTTTTATTTAACGACTTGTATGTATGTGAAAGTAGAATCTTGCAAGTTAAATTTGACCCACTTCTCAATTGAGCTGAAACTTCACATACTATTTTAGCCCCGATGATATTTCATGTTAATGATAAACATGACTAAATGCTGCTGCCAGGAGTAGCTCCAGGCTAGGAAACTCCTCAATGGTTAACAGTAGGGAAGTAATATTTTGTTAAAAGCTTTCGTCAAAAAAAAAGTCGTAAAACGACTTGTTTTTAAGATATTATTAAAATTTTCACTCGGCTAATTCAAAAGAGGTTATACGTTTCCCAAGTAGGAATTGACCAATTGTTACGAATTTTGGTGCAAAGTAGCAATTGCGAAGCCCTAACCAATCCAATATCAACTACATTCACCGCATTATATCGCACATGTTTGATTTACCCTTCTGGCCTTCATCGCTGGTTTTGTTTCTCCAACGTTAAACTAAAAAGGACACTATTGGTAATAAAGATCTTGGCAAATCTATTACATACATAAATACAATAATATTGGCAGAGCTTGTCAGGTTCTTAAAAGTATTACTAACTTCCTCTACGATGGGGTTACTTTAATGAAATTGGTTTTGAAATAATATATGCGAAATAGTTAAGTGAAACGTATATTTTAGTCTATTTTCTACAAATAAATATTAACTATTATAATCATAAAGACAGACTGGCTATTCCTTAAAAATATTTTTTAAATCGGCTTGTGCTAGAACCTTAGCAGAAACAGATTCAGGATTTATGGGAGTTATTTTCGGGGATTCCGTTTGCCGTTCAATACCGACAGCTTCAACGGATTTCTGGATTAAATCTTCTTCTGGGACACCTTCCGATTGCAGTTGTGTGTATTTTTCAACAAGCTTCTTTATTTGCGTTTCTCCAGTTAAATTCATCATATTTACACTCAATCCTTGATTCTTTGCGTGGAATTTTCTGAAATATACAAGAAATATTTTTATTACCTTATTAACGGCCTGAAATAGAGTCCAGTTAGCTACACGTGTTCAAAGTCAACCAAATGGTGGAGGGTTTAACTCGTTACTATATAACTCTGCTTGTTTTTTAATGCTTCGCTTTGCGATTTTGTCGTGTGGTCTATCTCTTGACGATGCTTCGGTTACGGGGCGAAACAATTGTTGAGATTGTGTGCAGTGCTTGTGTATTGTTGTGCTATCGGTTGCGGGTAGTGCATGAGTTTTAGCAAATTCTGCATGTATCAGTAATAGTAGTACGAATAGTACACTCTACATTTAGCATTACCTACATATATTTTCTTTTATCGCGGATTATAGCAAAACTGATATTCTCATTAGTTTTGTAGTATGGATCTCCGCAAAGTAACGCCTAATTCTATAAATTATAGAAGGAAATTGTTTAATCTCAGCATAACTCGAGTAATTAATATAACGTACGCTCTAATAATATCTTCTTTGTAAAGAATTTGTTTAATAGGTTTAGTTTCTGGCTTCGGCCGCGCAAACTTTGGTTCCACGATAGGAGGGAAGGCTTTGTACACATCGAACCACAAGGGTCTGTCATCTGATTTCATAGCTCCACGTAACAGCAAACCTTCCGTCCTGGAAAAAAAAAATAGATAAGATGATGTTTATAAATATACTCTATTCGATTTTTATAAGCACAAGTTAGTAATAACAAATCGGATATGACCATTAAGGAAGTTTTTTATTTGTTTCAAACAATTTATATCTTATTGATAATAATCGTTAATATTATTTTGAGTTTGATTATTTTTTCACAAATCTGAAGGAACAATTGTGTTTGAGGATCCTCTGCAAGGCTTGGTGTCATCTGATAGGCTTATGACGTTTACATACATATATACATCATCATTCTCATGTCCTTATTCTACTCTAAGTGGGGTTGGTACAACATGTTTAAACATGTTACATATTTTGGTTATTTATTTTACGACCTCCTGCCTGACGTCAACTTACCTTTTTCGCTTTTAACGACTCCTTGGTAAGAAACGAGAATGGTCTATTCTACTCAGCCGGATTTTAGAAAAATATTTCTAAGATTTATTGCCTATAGCTTCTGTACTCTGCCAACCTCATTCTAAATCATATGGCTCAACTGGTCAGCAAACTGGCTTTTCCCGCGACTTCGTTCGCCTGAATTATTGTAACGTGATGTTCATAATAGATGGCGCTTTTAGTGTCATCCTATTCCTGCAGAATTAACAGGATTTCTATAGCCTATATATTATTCTGTTGTATAAGGTATAATTGTGCCAAATTTCATCGATATTGGTTCAGCGGATTCCCCGTAAAAAAGTAACAAACATACAACCATACTCACAAACTTTCGCATTTATAATATTAGTAAAAAATCTACACTTTAAGTGGGAGAGGAATATTAAAAGAACATTTCGTATTAATCAGTTTATTTACAAAAAAAACTATTAGTACATTTTTATGAATTTATTAACACTGAAGTACAAAAATAATACAAACAAATTTCGACAATATAATTTTTTTTTTTTTTAAATATATCCTCACAAGGCCGAGTTTGGTTGCTAGTGACTCGACCTGGAAATATATATAAACCTTCCAAATGGTAAAACAGACAGACACGTGTGGTTTGTAACTTTTTTTTATTATTAATTTATTGTTTAAAAAAACATTAAAAATCATTCTGCGTGTTCTCAAAGAAAAACTTTTGTAAATGCTTCCATTCACTGCGCTTTGTTTCCGATATCAATTTATGTTTCAACTTGTGAATGTCCTCTTTTATTTCCCCTCCTAATTTTTCAATTTCAGCCTTTTCTTCTATTTCCGTATCCTCACATCTGCAACGGATTAAGTTTAAAAAAATATCTTCCGAATTTTTACCACACATCCAGTAAATCTTCAATGAGCCTGAGGCCTATAAGGTAATGACCGACCCCTAATATAAATTAATAGACGAAGTCGCGGGCAACTAGTTGGAAATTAAAAAAATAATAATCTTTAGTCATTAGCTTTTACCCGCAACTTCGCGTGGACTGTCGCGTGATAGGTTCATAATAGATGGCGCTTTTCAATGTCATAATATTCTTGTAGAATTAACACTTCTATATCATATATGTTGTTCCGGTGTATAAGCAATAATTGTGCCAAATTTCATTGATATTGGTTCAGCGGATTCGCCGTGAAAGACTAACAAGCATACATCCATACTCAAAAAATTTAGCATTTATAATATTAGTAGGGTTCCTTACTCTTTCTTAAACGCTGCAAGAACGCCCTGGAATGCTTTGAATTTATCCTTATGGGCCGTGGTAGCTTGTTGATAACATTTCATAAAAAGTCCCGTTAAACGTTCCAATTCCTTGCCGTTTTCATTAAAAACATCGTTATCGGTTTCAAACTTTGTCATAACATCCGAAAAACTTTTGATTAAATTATCGTCAATTTGTTTTCTAAAATGGCGGAAAAATAATTTTATATAAAATATCACTTACACAACATTACAATTAAATTATAAACATAACTGTTACTTACCTCACTTCCAGTTGATGACACATTAAGTTTAATATTTTTTGTCGATATTTAGCGCATGCATCAATTTCATTATTATTATGCTTTTTGGCAGCAGGTGGCTTCATTTCCGAGAAGTTAGGGAAATCTTTCTCTGCATTACTACGCCGTTTGATATTTTTTTTAGTTTTTGTCATATTATTTAAAAATTGACCGTCACTATCGAGATCTTCTGGTGTAAATTTACATTTGGCAGATTTAAGGTTTTTATTAGACATTTTTAGTTTAAACCGTAACAAAAGAAAAAGTTGTAGACTGAAATGTACAATCGATTGGAAAAATTTCCCGCCAATTTTTGTTTTTTTCTTTTAATTATCAGTAACAATGCAAAGTGTGATTAACCTTAAACCGTAATCAATTAAAAAATGTAATTAAATTAAAATTACCACCTTTTTAATTATTATAAGTAAATATTTACAAAATCGAATAAATTAAATAAATTGAAATAATTTAAATTTATTTAAATTATACAAGTTGTAAATACCTAAATAAGCCGAAAAATATTTAAATTATAGATAATAGATAAAAGCATAACTATATAAATGATTAAGTGTGCTTTGTCTTCAGAATCTTTTTGACTAAATATATAATTAACGTTTTTTATTTTTCACTTTAACAGCTTAATTGTTACTAAAGGATGTTTTAGGCAATCCATCATAGGTTATTTATATTTTTAGATTAAACAGATTTACAGAGAAAATTGACCATTAAGTTCTGGCAGATTTGGGACTATAAGTTATTGTTTTCAAGATAATTGATTTATACAAAAAGTTGTTTAACAGTAATACTTTTTCGTTCATTATTAAATACTGTCTTTGGAGGGGTAATAAATAGATCACAAAAAACATAAAAAAAACGCCTTAAAAATAAAAAGTTAAAATAATTAAATATATGTTTAATGTATAGAGTTTGTATAAATGTATAGTATGAATTAAATTTGTCAGGTGAAAATTTGCTTTTTTTACACTTAGTAGGGTAAACTACCCAATTATTGGCACTTTAAGCAATAGGATACAAATAACATGATTTAAATGTCTTTTTTTCTTTTTAGAAAGTTTTGATCATGCGTTCAGATTAATTAATATATTGTATGCATTGTATAGAATATATTTCTAGCAGCATTTTTAAGCATATTAGAAAATTAAACACGTTTTTTCCAAAATAGACCCATACACCATTTATTGACACCTTTCGACATATTATTGGCACGTATTCAACCAATTATTGGCATACCGGTGCCAATAATAGAAATCAATGAAACATATTTTTGGCATTTGGTTTAATTTAACCATTAATCATATTAATTGCGTTTACACCTGAGTAACTCAGTCTTCAACTTCAACATCAGTAACACAGGGTCTTGTGAGAAGGAAATTAGAAGGCGCATAGGCATGGCCAAGACCGCAATGGCACAGTTACATAGCATATGGAGAGATCGTAACATCTCACGGAAAACTAAAGTGAGACTTGTAGAATCCTTGGTTTACTCGATTTTCACCTACGGGTCGGAAACATGGACCCTGAAGAAGGCTGATCGTGACCGAATAGACGCGTTTGAAATGTGGTGCTGGCAGAAAATGCCACGGATTTCGTAGACTGCTTACCGAACTAACATGTCTATTTTGAAGCAATTAAATATTAAGACCAGACTCTCCACCATATGCCTAAAAAAAGTGATAGAGTTTTTCGGCCATTTCGCCCGGAAGGAAGGTGGTAACCTGGAGCAACTTCTTGTCACAGGGAAGGTTGACGGCAAACGCTCTAGAGGCCTTAATCAGTTTATCAAGTACCTAACTATACTTTTATTCTTCCATTTCAGATTAAAAAAATTCAATTTCTTCCGTTGTACAAGCCTTAGAAGATCTTCTTATTGTTATTTATTTTCTGTATTTATGTTATGACCAAAAATGCTTTGACCTTTTGGCCCATCATTTCTTATATATGTTCTTGAAGTATCAATGTCTATTCTCTGTTTTGTTTCAATTCTTTTTGTATTAATAATTGTACAAGAATTCGGTTGCATCATAACAGTGCTTGGTTTTGACATGTTTCTTCAGTGTATTTTTATTTTGACATGACATTTATTTTGACATGTTTCTTAAATGTAATTGACATTCATTGTTGACAGGTGTTCACCATTTTGAATGTTTTCTTCAGAATATTGTTTTCGTCGTTGCACTTGTCCCTCAGCATTATTCTTAATTGATTTTATAGGCATTTTTACTATACAAAACCAGTTATTGGCATGTTATTACCAATTACTAGCATTCCTATTAACAGTTGTTTTTACACTACTAACATGGGGCCAACTTTTGGAAATCTTAATAGAAAACACGCTGATTTCCATAAATGTGTCCAAATAAAATACTTTATAGTAATAAAAATAAGGTTCAAAAGCAATTAAAGTAGTTGTAACTGAAACCAATTTATTGGCACAGTGCCAATCAGTTTTATTATCATACCAATTATTGTCATGGCAATAAATTAAAAACTCACAGTCTAAACTGCAAAATACTAACTAAAATACTTAGTTTTGTTTGTACTGATCTATAAACATACAAAGAACCATGGATAATCGCAATAGTTTATCATAAAAATAAGTGAAACAAGGAGCACCTACCTTAACAAAATGTTAAGAACTAGGTGGCGTAACAGAAAACTTCTTGTAACTGAAATTAGTTTGAAAGTTTAACAGCCTTTTTAAATATTTCACTATTCAGTCTTTCCAATTATTAAAGATACAAAACCAAGGATTGTTTTTTTTCTCGGCGGAATAAAGATTATTAAATAGTATTCTTAATTTTTAAAGAAAAGTTTAAAGTGCCAATAAATTGGGGGGGTGCCAGCAATAGGTCGTGTTACCCTAATTCTTTTAATTTTTATTAAACACTAAAACAATTACTAACAGTATCAGTCAAATAAAGGTAGTAAAAAGAGCAACTAAGAAACTTTTTTTTATTTGAAATTGGATCCTTGCTTTTTTGTATTTATACAGTGTTTTATTTAACGATTTACCCCATAACCTTTTAAAAGCAGATAACCCCATGCTTAATGTTAAAGGGCATTTAAGGGTATATAAGATTAAAATAAAAAATATTATTTATCAAAACTTTATAAAAGCTTATAATCAAAGTTTTAACAATTCATTTTCAATCATCATGTTACAAATTAATAGTTACTATTTTCCATTACTTCTAAAAAATATTGCTGCAAATTTTTCCATTCATCATGCTTTGCTTCAGATATTAATTTTTGTTTCAATTTATAAATTTCCTCTTCTAATACAGTTCCGAATTTATCCATTTCACCTTTTTGCTCTGCGCCTAATTCCTCAAACCTATAGGAGATTTATAGATAAATATTTATATTTGATTACCTTAAAACATTAAATCGTAACTAATCACACATACTCAGACATCTATAAGAATAATCACACCCATAGTAATTATAATTATATAACTTATACATGATTTACTTTATTTTTACATATATTATACATATATTTAACAGGTAATCCACCCATCCCTAAGATTAGATACATATATGATTAACGAAAGAAAACTAAAAATTAATAATGTTTCTATATATCACAATGTTAATACTGAAGAACTATAAATTTTAAGATAAAATTACTTTAAGACTTTAAGAGCAGTTAACAAAAAAATTTATTTAACAATATTTAACACCAAGAAATTAAAAAATTAGTTACTTTTTTTTATAAATTGCATAAATCTCTTTGAATGATTTAAGCTTTTGCTTATAAGCAGCAGTAGACTGCTGTATACATTTCAAGAACTTTCCTGTTAAGTGTTCTAATTTTTCTTCATTCTCTTTCAAAACATTATAATCAGCTTCAAAATTCATTATAGTATCTGATAAATTCTTCAGGAAATTCTCATTAATTTGCTTCCTATAAAGTAACAAGAAAATTTTATTTATGAATAAATACATTCACTGGAACAATAAGCCCTGTGGTATCTGGCTAAGTAGAATAGTACCACCCTCATTTCTTACCGAAGTGTTGTAAAAGGCAACAAAGGTAATTTGACCCCATGTGTGGTATCCCGATGAGTAGAATAGACCACACTCATTTCTTACAGAGGTGTCTTAAAAGGCGACTAAGGTAAGTTGACCCACCATGTGGTATCCAGTTTAGTAGAATAGACCACCCTCCTTCTTACCGAGGTGTCGTAAAATACGACTAAGGTAAGTTGACGTCAGGCAGGCCGGTCGTGAAAACGCAACCAAATCATATTACAGCATGTTTATAACATGTTGTGCCGACCCCACTTAGAGTGGGATAAGGGCAGGAGGATATATACATTCACTGGAACAATATTTATTTCATCAGTACTCACCGAGACTCAAGCTGCCGACTCATCATATTTAATGTCCTCTGTTGGGACTCTCCAGAAGCTTCAACACATCCAACAATTTTATTCTTCTTAACAAAGTTTGGTTTAATTTCAGAAACATACGCAGTAGCATTCTCACCTATGTCAGTTTGTTTTCGCTTTGGTTGTTTTTTATTCTTTGGAGAGTGCGAAAATTGAGAAGCGTTAAGAAATTCATTAAGATCTTCCGAAATGAAATTAGTTTTTTGAGTTGTCATTTCTCAGACTATATTTTCACTATTTTCACAAATTCTAACTTCGCTAACTAAGTTCAACGCGACATAAATGAGATTAAAAAATTTCCCTCGCTTTTTAAGCCGGTATAGATCAGGCATCTATTGTTTATTTCGAAAAAGGAATACTATTTTTTTTTGTCTTCCTTATATGCAAAGAAACAGTATATGGTTGTTACTTACCGTGTGAATATTGTGCCAATTCTTTCTAATCTACTTGTCGCCATTATTTTTTACAATGTTATCACTGTAACTGTATCAGACCACTGTTATAAATTTATTATTAATGTATAATACATAAATCAGTTAGGTTATAATTTCACATTAAAAATAATTTTGTTATCGGTATTCAGTTGTCATTGCTTGTCAAGTTGTCATATATCAATTTTGTTATGGTAATTGCATCCTAGTTTCTTAGTCTGTATTTTTACGCTTTGTATGCCTTAATAGACTTGATTCCAGACAGTTAATAAAACCAATAAAAATAAATAAAAATGTTAAAAAAATTTGATTCTAGATAATGCGTGATAATGTTAGTAATAGGAAAGTAATACATAAGCATTGGTTGCTAACCATTTCAGATTGTACCAATTTGTTTTATTTTTAATTACATCATAAATTAAATTTACTATGTTCAATATAATATTAGTAAGTGTCAGCACGTTTTCATATTCTATTTTCTTATATAATTTATGAACTCTGGTGCTCATAGAATAAAAACTCCAACAATATAATTAATATTTTATTCATACAAATTAGTATTATGGACATCACAACACAAATAGCGTAACTATTATTAGCATTCTTTACACAAATAATTGGACATTCGTATATATTTTAGTAGACAAATTTATATTTCTTTAAAATATTTATTATATTTTCTATAAAAATTTACTTAGCTCGAAGTCAATTTTTAATCATTTATAAGTCCTTTCAACTTTTACACGTCCTTTTATATAATGATTAATTCCACTCAAAAATACTGTAAATGTGAAAAAAACATTGCTTTCATATCACACAATCAAAAGTCAAGATTTTTTGTCCTTATGTTTGCTTCTTTTTTGTCGTCTATGCTATGACTGCGACCTGTGCTTCCTGAAGCACCTTTTGTCAGCCTGCCGAGTGAGAATGTCGGATACGAAGTTTCTGTGCTTGAATACGCGCAGTATATCTTCACGGGCTTCTTGTATTCCTTCACATACTATTTTACTTCTTTGTATGTTACCCTGTAAATTACAAGAGTAAGTAATCTGGAAGATATCTTTGTCAAAGGGAAAAGTTGACCTTTGTAATTTTGTAAAATAATGTTTTTATAACGTTTTTCATGGAATAAGATCAATAATACAGATTTCATATTTATTATTATTGTCGTGTTATACAACAACCGCAGATTATACCAAAATAATATTTCCATTACTTTTGTTATACAACAATCATACTTATGATATTACTGCTTACTCTGTGACTTAACTGGGAAATTGGAACTTAGAAAGGTACATATATATCCCAATAATTATCTTACGATGTGTTTCATCAAATAACAAGACATGAAAATAAGGCATATAAGTTTTGACAGAAAAAATTATTGCTGCCTTTATTATTGGGGCTTGAACCTGTGGATTTATATTACTACGAAACATCAAATGCTATACAGCGAAGATACTATCGCTCAGCTGACCATAGTACTCTTTTACTGTACAGTGCTTGATGTATGGTAATAATTTCAATTCAGTTTCCAATTTCAATTTCAATCAAGAAGGAATACATCATCGTCATCATGGTATAATCTGTGCAATCTTAGAGAATTCTTAGTATATTTATAGTCTGCCAATTATCATTAGAGCAGCTTCTCTACTTGATTATATATTATTGGAGTACCAAATTGGTGTCGTACCTTAATTAACTCCAACAGTGTATGCTGAAGCGTGTGTATCGGGGAGTGCGCGCGTGACGCTGCAGTTTCCAACGCCCTAAGTACACCGACCAGCTGCTCGCCAACGTCCGCCTCAAGTGATACCTACATATTTTAATTATGTTTGTGCAAATTACCCCATGGTGCAACATTTTAAATTAATGTAAAAAACTAACGCTGTGGTGCTAATTTAGGTATTTAAAATTTTTATGGAGACATTATAATTGAGATACAAAAACATTTTACAAACTTATAAAGTAAAAAAAAAAAACTTATAAAACATAAAGCTTTTTGATAGCTAACAAAGGGCGAAGGCTTGTAAGGCATAGATAAATTTTTCAGTGAAGGTCAATATTTTTTAAATAATAATTGAAAAGGTATATTTTATCCAATCTGGATGGATTTATTAAATATAAGTAAAAGTAAGTAAGTAACGGCCTGTTACTATCTCACTGCTGGGCATTGGCCTCCACTCTCCATTTTTGGAGAGAAGGGTTGGAGCTAAGACCTACCACGCTGCTCCAATGCGGATTGGTAGGTTACACATATCCCTAGAATTTTCTAGAGATATGCAGGTTTCCTCACGATGTTTGCCTTCACCGAAAAGCGTGTGATAAATTGCAATTATCAATTAGACACATAAGTTTTAATAGAAAAACTCATTGGTGTCTGCCCGGGTTTGAACCCATGATCGTCTCTAGAGATTCACACGGTCGCACCGCTATGCCATCACAGCTTCGTCTATATTAAATATTCGTATACTATAAATATTCGTAATTCGTATATTAAATATAATGAAAGAGAATAGAAGAAGAGACTATATAAGAAATGACTGCATTTCTCTATTTGAAGCATTAGACCAGTGTTTCCCAACTTTTTTGGCCCATGCCCCACGTTTAAAATTATTTTGCCCCCCTAAGAAACATACATAAATTTTAATATTAAAAATTGAATTGTTCACTTAAGAAATAGTATTATATAAATATTATTAAATAATAGGTTTTAGACAGAAGAAATTGCTTTTTTTTTTGCTAAATTTGGCATCGAAATCTAGCATTGCACTTAAATAGCCCAGGGCGAAAGGCTTAAACTCGTGTCGAGTTGCCCCCTCTTAACCATCAAATTGCCCCCCTGTGGGTCGTAGGCCCCACGTTGGGAAACACTGCATTAGACTCACGTAGAGATACTCCGAGCAAATCTTTTTACATCGTGGATTATTTATATTGATAATTAGCTATGAAGTTTCAGATCCATCATCAGTGTTCACATCTTTAGGGATTTTGGACGAAAATATCTCACGTTCTCGAATATATTTTATGATTCCGATATAATAAATTATATCTGGTATACATAACATAATTAATTTTCGTTAGTATTATTGCATGTTAATAATTAATTAGCATTGTAAAAAAAAAAAAAATTGGAATAATCATTTTCTAATGTTCTATTTTTGGAAGGTTGATGCTCGCGATACAGGGCGACCTAGTGCAAATATCAATAGATCTCTGCCACAATTTACGACAATGTATTAGTTTAATTTATTAAATTTAAGCAGAATTATTTGTACTTTATGGAAGGAAATGAAATAAATTATTATTATTATTTTTAAAAATTTTATTCTCAGCTTTTTAGGCTGGTTTAACCTCATTTACGGGCTGTCGCCAAGTAAATGAAGTGTGTGGTGTTTAGTTTTTAATTACGTATTTTGTTGGGTTATCGATGTGTTTTCGTTGTCATTGATTTGCATGAATTTTCTCACAATCCTGCAGGTGTTAAGAATTGCTGCCTTTTGTAGGGTGATATAAATTGAGTTCTTAAGATCTAATAATTTTAAACTATGATGTAGATGATGGGGTATAACCCCTGTGGTAGAAAGCACAATAGGTACGATAAAAACTTTGTCCTGTTTCCATATTCTTAATATTTCGTCTCTTAGTTCCGAATATTTCTTAATTTTATCAGTAATAGTTTTTTTGTAAATTATGCGTGTTGGGAATAGCAATATCAATGAGGTAGGTAATTTTATTTAATTTATCTCGTAACGTATTATTATTATTAATAGTGGCCAAACGAGTAGGATTCGGATTTTAAAAGGGTACAAACCAAATCATCCATCTGCGCAGTGAGATGGTGTACCTTCCAACCCTCGGCGCTGGTGAGCACGTGCTTCTGGCTCGCTATCGCTACGATGTCTCGAGCGCGCGGCTCGCGGCGCCTCACGTCGGAGGGCCGGGTAAAGTGTAACGCCGTGCTGCGCCAACCGCACACAAATGTGGAACTGAGTGACGGACCTGTGGAAAAAACACGAAATATATTGCACTTTTAGGATATAAAATCGTTTTGTAAATCTATACTAATCATAAAACAAAGTCCCCAAACGGTGTCTGTTTGTATGTGATCTATTTTCTCAAAATCTACTGAATGGAATTTTGTACGTTTTTTACTAAAAGATGCAATTTTTTTAGGGCATTTCAAGTTAATAGTAGATTACGGTTTGCCTTAATTGTTTTATGAGAAAGCGCCGCTGTGAAAAATACACTAAAGATACACAAAATACAACAACAACAAAAACCGCGATAGCATATCTATATCACTTATGATTAACTCACTACTAATTTATAACTACTTTTAATACTTCAAAATTTCAATTCAAAATATTACGTATCTTTAGAGACTCGATTTTTTTCTGTTCAGTATTGATAGTTCAGTATATTGATTGCGATATCGAAATAGACGCGTTCGTTAGCTTCACCATTTAATTTAGATCAAAATTATAAATTATCCTTATACCATACGAATGAAATATATACTTAAGAAAATATTATCGATTCAAATTATACACCCCCACGAAAATATCCTGCGCGAGCCAGCTCTCTTTCCATGACGTGTCATGAAATTCCATAACGTAATCCGACTCTGACAGCGAGTGGACATATAACGCACATCTACTTGCTGAATACCCAATATTGTATACAATCTATTTTTGTTTATATTCTTAGGTTTTGTCTATTTTTCCCTTTCTTCTTTTCGATTTTAGTTTTTATAAAATAAAGGATTTAAGTTAGAAAAATATTGACGCAATGATTTCCACGCGGGCGAAGCACGGCTAGTAAAATACATACGTTTTGGTAATGGGGCCACAGGAACAGCTGGTGGCGGTGATGTCACAGTATCCTCTGCGGGAAACTCGCATTGCCTCACGTCATTGATTAATCTGAAAGATATGCACGAGTAAATAATCGGGACCGTGAATATCTGTCTCTCTTTCCCATCAACCAATAGCCGTCCACTGTTGGGCATAGGTCTCTTCCATGGACACGCTACACGATCTTGTGCCTGGATCCAGCGGCTTTTTGAGGTCGTCTGGCCATCTGGTAGAGGGTCTGCCTACGCTGCGTTTTCCTTTCGTGGTCGCCACTCCACTCCACTCCACGACAGCACTTTGAGACCCCAACGTCCAGTGGTTTTTCGAACTATGTGCCCCGCCCATTGCCGCTTCAACTTCGCGACCCGTTGAGCTATGACCGTCACTTTGGTTCTTCTACGGATCTCCTCATTGCTGATTTGTTCACGTAAACATACTCCGAGCATAGCTTGTTCCATCGCCCGCTGAGCGACTCTAAGCTTTCTTATGAGGCCCATAGTTAGCTACCAAGTTTCAGAGCCATAGGTCATCATTGGCAATACACACTGTTCCAAGACTTTAGTCTTCAGGCACTGAGGAATATTGGACGAAAAGCTTTTACGTAACTTCCCGAATCCCTTCCCGTTAATATATACTAACTAATAATACATTATTGCGATTATTGAAATTATGTTCAGTTGGTTTACAGTGCATGCGATTTGTGCATTCTGCATGCATAAGGTATGAACACGAGTGGTGTTACAAATATTTTCTTTTATTTATTATTATAGAAAATAATATTATCATTACTTTTGATTGATGTATAAAGACCAATACCAGACCAATAGAGCTAAAGTTACAAAAAGAACATAGATAATGCTTAGCTTGTCTAATTATTTGATTATTTAGACGATAAAAATGCGTGGATATAGATATTGTTCGACCCTGTACAAGATAGAAACGATTCAATATAACTAGCATTAAGAGTTATATATTTTTTAAAAAAGAGCAACCGCCGAGTTTCTTGCTGGCTCTTCTCGGTAGGAACAGCTTTTCGAACCAGCAGTAGAGTTGACGATTCAAAAGCACTTGTTTACAAGTTTATTTTAATAAAGAATATTTTGAATTTGAATTTGAATAATATATATCGCCCTTAATTCTTTCAACTTACATTTGTTTCCTTGGCTTCTTCCTTGGTGAGAGATCCTGCTCTGGCGTAGGTGGGTCCGGGTCTATGTCTGGTGCTGGTGAAGAGGGTGCTGATATCGTCGTGGAGCCGGAGCCTGCGCCTCCAGGACCCGAGGGCACATCTTCCCAGCCAGTGTTCTCCGCCCGGTACACTTGGCCGATGCTCAAGTTACTACCAAGGTTGATGCTGCTGATATTTGTCCCAATGATTGTGCTGACCGCATTGGTCAGTGTGGGAGTCTTCATTGGTGACCTTTTAATCACAACACTATAAGTTAAATGTTTTCCTTCTACTGTTTAACTGACAGTTTACATTAGTGGCGTAGCTAGGGGGTGGCGAGAGGGGCGGTCGCCCCAGGGTACCACAGGCAAGGGGGGCACCAAACCTGATAATTTTTTTTAAAATGAATAATGAAATAATTTCAGAAAAAGTTGAATAAGACTCTTATTCAACTTTTTTGCACATTGATTTTGTATGATTATATTGTCTACAATAAACACAAAAAGTTTCTTAGCTGTAGAGCTCGATGAAGAAACAACAGACTTTGCCATTAAAAAAGTGAGGAAAGTTCGTTTTTAAATTCTCTAAATAAATTTTATCATAATCTAATGTAATTTTATATATAGTTATTTTAACCAATTTAAATTTATATATTAAAGTCATTGCGTTCTGATTCTGAAATCTAAAACTATTTAGACTCTTTAGAAGGGGGGGGGGGGCACCAGGTGACAATTGGCCCCGGGCCCCAAATATACTAGCTACGCCACTGGTTTACATAGTTATAGATTTTCTATAGAAAACTGCTGCGTTTAGATTCAAATGATTATTAATTCAAGTGGAGTTTTGAGTACTTTTGAATCGTCAAATGTTTTTAAAGAACCTCTGGTTCCGCGGTACTACCCACGGCGAATAGATAGTTGTTAGGTATATAAAAAGTAAAATGGATATGTAAATCATAGACGAAAATCAAGTTTTTTGTAAATTATATAATGTTCCGCTAAACTTATAAATGATTTTTTCTTTAATAAAAACCGTTTCCTGACAGTTGTTAATTGCAATAAAGCGTAGCATAACGCCTAAAACACAAATGAGCGATAAAAAGACCCATAATTTAAAAATGCTAGTTTTTTTTAAATAGTTCGTAGCGTAATATCATAGACGGCATTGAAATAAGGATTACAATGTATTTAATTCAATTAAGGCTAATTTCGAATTAGGTCTCTTTAATGCTTAGCGTGTGATTTGTGCGTGTGTCTATGATATGTATATGCTATACCATCCATATGTAAGCTGTGATGGCCTAGCGGTGCTACCGTGTGAATCTCTAGAGACGATCATGGGTTCAAACCCGGGCAGACACCAATGAGTTTTTCTATTAAAAAAAAAAACTTATGTGTCTAATTGATAATTGCAATTTATCACACTCTTTTCGGTGAAGGAAAACATCGTGAGGAAACCCGCATATCTCTAGAGAATTCTGGAGATATGTGTAATCTACCAATCCGCACTGGAGCAGCGTGGTAGGTCTTATCTCCAATTCTTCTCTCTTATAACGAAGAGAAGAGGCCTATTCCCAGCAGTGGGATAATAACAGGCCGCTACTTTACTTTTTTATACCATCCATACCCATCAACATCTCGCTTGCGTAGTATCGACGGCCTCGGTATCATGGAACTCTGGACGGATGTGGGTGACTGACGGATTTCAGATATCGGCACAGTGTTCACTACGCTCACTAGAACAAAAAAATATAAATACTAATAAATATATGGGACATTAACACACGGTTATGTCTCCAAAGTAACGATAGTTGCGAGGCGTCGCGATAGTTCGTTACGCATGCCTCAACCTGAGCCATACGACGGTACGGTTAGCAGAGTTAGCAACTCATTCGATGGTCTCGGTATTTGCTTTTACAATAAAATTCCGCAATCCATACTAGACCAGTCTACAGAACGGTTTAACACAAAAGTAATAATAAAATTATTTTGCTATAATCCGCGATGAAGTAAAATAGAAAATATATATAATGCTAAATGTAGAGTGGACAATCGGTTATCATACCTGATACATGCAGGAGTCGTAAAAAACACATGCACAAGCCTCCACCACCGCCACCACGATACACAAGCACTATATACGTTCACTATCACAAACTCAACAATCGTTTTGCCCCGCAACCGAAGCATCTTCAGGAGATAGACTCCACGACCAAAATCGCAAAGCGAAGCAATACCCAAAAAGCTTAGTTAACTAAGCTTTTTTTTTTAAGCTATTTTGTATTATGGATCTCCGCAAAGTAACGCCTAATTCTATAAATTATTTAAAGAACGGTTTAAGTTAAGTATTAGAGATGTACTTGTGCGTAAAGCATATTACAAAATTGAAGATTATTTGGATGATAAAAAAGCCTGTAAAATCCTTTCAGCTTCATACATGACTGCGGTTTCATTATGTAAAATTGAAAATGTTTAAAAGATAGACCGCCGAGTTTCTTTCTGGTTTCTCGGTAAGAGCATCATTCCGAACCAGTTGTAGCTTCATTAACCATATTGATCCTTGACGATTCAAAAGTGCTTGTAAGAACTTATTTGAATAAAGATTATTTTGATTTGATTTGTACATTTATAAATATATCCTGAATGACCCATGCTCAAGCTGAGCACACAAACAACCACGCATAGTAGAAAAATGTCATCATCAATAGAAAAATGGCTCCGACAACCAACATCATCAGTAGAAAAATGGCTCCGACAGGGCGAGCCGTGCAGATCGCATTTGCGGCCTTTATTTTATTTTATTTTTATTATTTGGAAAACAAACAGTATACTTATGCTAATAACATTATCCGAACTAATCGAAATAATCCGAACTTAAACTAACGCACAAACCAGTAAAGTTTTCACTAATAAACTAAGACAAATAAGAATAGAACAAAAACGAAAACTTATAAATAATTTTCTAAAATAATTTTCTTAAATTTTTTTAATGATTCCGAAAACAAATCAATGCGACGGAACTCTGTGTTATATTTTTTACACGCTTTTAAACAAAATGTGTTTTCTACATAGTTTGATCTAACCATGGGCAGATCAAACAATTTTTTTTGGAAATTGCGGGCCTATATAGTAATTCTTAAATATTAAAAAAAGAGAAATAGTGCTGGTGGACAAAACTATTTTTTACAATTATGAAAATGACATTGAAAAACGCCATCTATTGTCAACCTATCACACCACAACAGTCCACGCAAAGTAAGTTGCGGGTAAAAGCTAGTGATAAAAGCTAGACTGGCCCGTTGGCGCAGTGGGTAGTGATCCTGCCTTCAGCGCCGCGGGTCGCGGGTTCGATTCCCGCCGAGGGCCAACATTTTCTATAAAAGAATTTGTTGGCTCTTCGAGCCTGGGTGTATATTTGTATTTAAGTATGTATTTAAAAATTATATATGTATATTTCACCAGTTGTCTGTCACCTATAACACAAGTATTAAAATTGCTTACTTTGGGGACGGGCGACCGTGTGTGTAAGTGTCCCATATATTTATTTATTTATTTATTTATATGTATAATTGGATGTTTCGTAACTTCGTACCTTGAGCGGGTGTGGTGTGACCGTGGCCGTATGGTGTGATGGGTCGTGGTATCTGGTGCGGCAGCTGCTGGTGCTGGTACGTTTGTGGCGTGCTCGGTAACTGCTGCGGAGTGGGCCGCGGCACCTCGTAATACAGCTGCGGAGGTGCACTGTTGCCCACTCCCCGCACTCCAACACTTGCAACCCCTACCACCTTACATAATTGTTAAAATCTTTTATTCAACTTGCAATGTATGTGAAGGTGGAATCTTATAAGTTAAATTAGACCCACTTTCCGAGGTTAGATTAAATTGAAATTTTGTATACTGCTCCATTTCCGACAATGCATGTTTATGATTATTATGGTTGTGCTTATTTTATTCAACTTGCAATGTATGTGTATATATAGGTGGAATTCAATTGAAGGTGGAGTTCATTTAGACACACGTTCAGAGGTTCGATTGAACTGAAATTTTATATACTTGTCTAGTTTCTATGACAATGCATGTTTATGATAACCATGGGCGAATGCTGCTGCGAGGATTGACTCCAGACGAGATAACTCTTCAACGGTTAACAGTAGGGACATGAATTTTTTTTATGTTTATTATCTTGACCTGTATATAATAAAAAAAATGTTAAGTACGCTGTAATTGGCCCTGCGCGGATTCATAATCTATACTCTCGCCTAGGATCTTTGGAACCCATAGGATGTTAAAATCTCGATGCCAAGAAGATTCTGGAATTCTTTGAGGATACATTGGTTGAAAACTGTAGCAGTGGCGATAATAAAAGATCAACAATGGTAAAAGTGGAATTTTAGCCTCAAAACCCTGCATAGCCGCTACTCCAGAAAATGAAGAACTGCAGCTTCCTCTTATTAGAAATCTTACCTTTGTGGGCTGGTAGTTGCGCTGCAGCAACGGCAAGGGTCGAGGAGCAACTGACACTGGCGGTGTTGGCGTGGGGATACGTGGCGCAGGAACACGGGCCGTGCTCGATATCACACCACTAGCTGCAATCAAAAGTAAGGTCGAACATAATAAAATACCACAATCAATTAATAATAAATAAATATTATTATTTATTATTGGATTTTTATAATTGAATTTTCATATAAATTGAATTTAATATAGAAAGGTTAAGGTATATATTCAAATTCAAATTATTCTTTATTCAAGTGGACTGTTTACAGTACTTTTGAATCGTCAAATGTTTTAAAGAAGCTACCACTGATTCGGAAGTTTGCTTCTACCGAGAAGAATCAGCAAGAAACTCGGCGGCTAATCTTTTAAAAAATTATTACAATTTGATGGTTACAAGATAATCGTTGCAGCTGGATGCGTAGCTGACTGCAGTTAAGATAAGCTATCACTCAAATAATCCTCAATAGTATAGTAAGCTTTATGTAGCAACATCGTTTTGAGATAATTTCTAAACTTGTGTAAAGGCAAGTCTAGATAATGTTGAGGAATTTTGTTATAAAAACGTGTACCGAGACCGACAAATGATTTTCGGACCTTTTGGAGGCGTAATCTAGGCGTCATTAGTTTATGTCTGTTTCTTGTATGTCTGTCATACCTATCACTATTTTTAATATACAATTGAATATTTTGACGTACAAATAGTATATTACTGTAGATGTATTGTGTTGTATAACATACAAGTGAGTACTGTTGTTGTCGGTAGCGTGACCAGTGTGGAGTGTGGTGACTGGGAGAGCTGCGATGCAGGGATGAGAGGCTGTGGAGACTGCGCGGGCAACGGGGCACGGGGTGCGGGCGAGCGCGCGCGACATCCGTACACTAACGCGCGACCGCCGCGTCCTCCACGAGCGTTATTCGACCAGGCACCTGAACAACATAATTATTTATAGAAATCTGAAAAAATTATAAAATGAAGGATAAAATGCAAATGCTATAATATTTAACTATCAATTATAAAGTTCTCATAGATCAGCGGATATTAAGTGGACTAAAGAAGTAATAATACCCTGGATCTAGTTTATTAATTAAAAAAAAAAAATTGCAAGCAAGGCTTGGTTCACCCAATTTATTATAGTATTTATTAATGGACTATAGAATGCAAATGCTAAAATATTTAGCTGTCAATTATAAAGTTCGCATAGTTCAGCGGATATTGGGATCTCTATCGGACTAAAGAATTGATAATACTCTGGATCGAGCTCCATCTGCCTGATTAATTTTATGTTCAAGTTATTTAATTAAAAAGAAATTAGCAAGCAAGCCTCGGGTTACCCACGTACTTATATTAATGGACTATACCCATATATAATAAATTGAAAGTATTTATATATGTTCCTAATGGACACAGAAATTGTTGTTTTAAATGAAATTTCTGACAATCTTCTGATTAACGCCTTTTGGTGACTTTTGGCGACTTTTGGTGACGATCGGAATATTTTTTTAAATTTTAATTACTATATTATCTATTCTAATACATAACTACTGGACCGATTTGAAAAATTCAATTTATATGAAAAATGAAATTTATATAACATCACGTTAAAATGAATAAGATAAGCAATATATTTCGAAAAAGTCAAAAGCTAAAGCTTTCCTTGCGTCCGCTAAGTCAACGGTGAAAGTTATTTCAAAATCTCTATAATTAACTCACGATAACTACTTTAACTTTGGTTACTTTTACTTTAATAAAATTTGTGACATTGAAGTGTTTAAAATAACTCTGGCAAAGTAGGCCGAGTATGATAGTGGACTATATTAAGAATTGGTAAAGTTGTTTAGTTAAATAATGGCCTGTTACTATCCCATAGCTGGGCAAAGACATCGTCTCTCTGTATTTGGAGAGAAGGGTTGGAGCATAAACCTTAAGGAAATTACACTGCTCTAATACCAAAAAGTGTTATTCCACTGTGCATTTGGACAAGATAATTATTAAATAAATAAATAAATATATGGGACACTTACACACACGGTCATCCATCCCCAAAGTATTACTTACTTTACTTACTTAATACTTTTGTTATGGGTAACAGACAACTTGTGAATATATACTTATATATTTTTAAATGCATACTTAAATACAAATATACACCCTGGCTCAAAGACCAACAAATTCATTTTTAGAAAATGTTGGCCCTCGGCGGGAATAGAACCCGCTACCCGCGGAGCTGAAGGCAGAGTCACTACCCACTGCGCCAACGGGTCAGTCAATTAGTCAATTATTTTTATTGGACTAAGTACCAGTCACATTGGCCTTAATCACCCTTTTTTTACCATTAATCACCCTTTTTTATTCCACTACAAAAAGGCATCCTTTCTTCTTATTGGTAGAGTAGGGTTGGAGCCCAAATCTACCAAACTGCTCCAATGCAGATTGGTAGGTAACACATATCCCAGGAATTCCCAGAAATATGCAGGTTTCCCCTTGTAAATATGAATTAGTTATTTAACAGAAAAAAATCGTTGGTTTTGAACTTGTGACTAACACACACAATCTCAACACTTGGCTATCAAAATGCTTTATGTTTAAAACTTTTCATTTGTTATACTAAACTTATACTTATATTTTATAGCAGTGTGATATCCGGCTAAGTAGAATAAGCCACCATCATTTCTTAGAGGTGTCGTAAGAGGTGACTAAGGTAAGTCCGGTCCGGTGGTATCCGGCTGAGTAGAATAGACCATCCTTATTCCGTACCGAGGTGTCGTAAAAGGTGACTAAGGTACGTTGACCCACCGTGTGGTAACTGGTTGCGTTGTATAGACCACCCTCTTTCTTACCGAGGTGTCGTAAAATAAATAGCCAAATCATGTGAATGATCAGGAGAATGATGAATAAACTTATATTTTTTATCTATGTTTTATTAATAATATAATTTTTTTTGGAAGTTTTTTTCAGATTAATATTAATTATTATTTAAAAAAAGTTAGCTTAGTAATTTGTGTCACCTTGATTTGGAGCAGTCTGTGAATTAGCAACAGGTCGCACTGCGAGTGAGGCGCCAGCAGCTAGGCCACGTGGTACATGACTTGTGACACCTTTGCCCATTAAAACACCACCTGAACTGCTTACATTCATGTTTGATATAACTGTAAAAAAATTTACTTAAATTACCAATTTCTTTATTACTAGCTATTAATGCTAGTAAATTCCATGCAAACTTTTAGTTCTTATTTTTCAATTTTACCCTAAATTTTCACCAAGATTTAAATTTTAGTAAGTAACAAACTAAGACATAAAATCTCATAACCCTAACATATCCATGAAAGCATAAATGATGTTTACAATTGTTTAAGTTGCTACAACTAAAAGACTTTTAAATCTAGTTATAGCGCTACCAATATTTAACTTACTCTTTCAAATATTTACTGGAACTAATAGCTAGAAAGTTACCTACATAATAAACAACAATTTTCTTAAAACCCAAAACTACTAAAAATTATGTTGTTTCAATAATAAAATTCACATTAAAAGGAGAGAATATGGTCCTGTTTAATCTCAGTTTAAAGCTCACACTACAAACCATAAATTCAACAATATGTTGTCGAAAGAGTAATAACACAACCATTTTAATGTTACATTTTACATAAATTATACTTGTATGTCTAGTTATACACATAAAACGCAATATACAATAAAATATGAACAATTTTACAAAAATGAGTTAATCAGAATTTCACATTTTTATTCTTAAGAGTTGGCTGCATTGGAGTTTGAAAAATTATCACAGCATAAAGTACAACACCACTCGAATATTCGAAGAATGTGCACAGTTTGGCTAGTTTATGGTTGAGTGAAATAAAGTGATTTAAGAAAATTACCACTTACCAGGTCGTGTATTATTTTGTGGCATAGGTGGTAGTACTCTAACACTAGGTTGCAATGTGCGTACAGAGCTGACAACCAAGTTGCCAGCACCACTTACTAATCCACCAACATTAAGCAATTGAGGTCCATTCCCAGAAGAGTTCGGAATACTGCTTGACACAGAGTTATTTGTTGTGGACACTTGAGCAGATAATTGAGTGCCTTGACTTATAATTTGTGTTCCAGGACTTAAAAGTTGACCACTCGGAAGTAATTGAGACTGGGATATAATCTGTGAATTTTGACCGATGAGCTGCGATCCTTGGCTTACTATCTGTGAACTCTGCAATATCGGTGATCCGCTGACAATCATCTGGGGCTGGAATAGACAATATAGAGATGTAAGACACTTCTAAGAGTTTAATAAAAGTAATCTCAATCACTTTTTTAATGTTGAGGTGAATTAAAAACTAAAAGCAACTATACCACTTGTTTATCACATTATAAGCCATCTTATTCTTATTAAAAACAACATAATTTTTATTCATTGTGTTCCAAAGTTTTAATGGCATAACAATCATAAAATTATACTTCTAGGGAACACCATATATTTAATGAAGTAAATATATATCAATAATTAGTAGATCCCTTGAAAATTACTCATAAAAATACACAACTCATCTTTTGATTTATGAAATAAATGAGTAGAATTTTATTAATTAATCAATGAAATATTAATGTGGCCATATGAACTTTGTTATTTACAAAATTATAATTTTTATATTACATTTTTATAGTATATATTTAAGTAGTGTAAAAAAAGCTGTACATATAATGGAAATAAGTAAGTAGACATAATAATATGAATATATGATATACACTACACACCTGAGATGCGACGCCAGGCGAGATCATTTGAGCAGCTGTACGCATTAACCCCATAGATCCTGTCCCGCCATGATTAACTATTTGACTACTGTTGGTGGTTTTCGACTGTCCAGACATTAAATGGGCCATCTTCACCTCAGTGTTGGACATGGTTTTTACGATAGTTATTTTTTGAGGGGCTAAGTCGATTGGATACATTTTACCAGTAATTGATTTATCATTTTCTGGATTGTTACTCATCTTAGCAAAAAACGGGGGAGTTTCAATATATACGCATTATGCTTACTAACAGATAACTGTGTACCATATGTATTAGTATGAGAAGCAACAAACCAAAGTTATTCGTTCACAGAAATTCGACAATTTTACAACAATTCGAACTTTCTTTGACAGATAGTGTATTAGGTTGTCTATAGTACTAGGGCCTAGACAAATAATCGTATAATTTGTCTATAGCGAACAGGCAAATGCTCATGATTTTAGTCTAAATATGGATTTAATAAACAGTCTTTGAGATATACTTATTAGTTATAAATTTTCAAATTAAACCTAACTTTGATGATAAGTTAAATTATGGCATTTTTACATTTGTCAAATTAAAGTTAATATATGATAATATAAATATTATGCACTCAAACATAAAAAAGAGATTTAATTATGTTACCAAATTTTATCTTTAAGGAATATTAATAATTATTTGTACAAATAGGCATAAGTTTTTGTACATGTTTTTTAAATTATTTTTTTGTAATTTTGAATAAACAAAAAATATTATTTTGTCTATGAATTAAACCATGGCGGATTACGTCGGTGATGAACATTTTTGTAAAGAAAATATACAAAAATTTAACAATGAAAGACGAAGTAGTAAGCAATGGGTGAAACTTAACGTTGGTGGAACTTATTTTTTAACTACTAAGACTACTTTATCTAGGGACCCTAATTCGTTTCTCTATCGATTAATACAAGAGGACAGTGACTTAATTTCAGATAGAGTAAGTATAAATGATGTGTATTTACTGTAATTATAACCTGGAATCCTTGCACAGTGACATTAGACTCGATATGTAAATATCAAAAATTGATTTTCAGGATGAAACTGGTGCATATTTAATAGATAGAGATCCTACGTATTTTTCACCAGTGCTCAACTATCTTCGTCATGGCAAGCTTGTTATAAATAATGACATAGCAGAAGAAGGTGTATTAGAAGAAGCTGAATTTTATAATATAACAGAGCTTATAAGATTAGTAAAAGAAAGAATATGTTTGAGGGAAAGAAGGCCCCTCAAAGACTCTAAGAAACATGTGTATAGAGTTTTACAGTTTCATGAGGAAGAACTCACGCAAATGGTGTCTACGATGTCTGATGGTTGGAAGTTTGAACAGTTGATCAACATAGGTTCACAATATAATTATGGTAATGATGAACATGCAGAATTTCTTTGTGTGGTCAGCCGTGAATGTGGCAATTCCCTAAACAGTAATGACATAGAACCTACCGACCGTGCGAAAGTGTTGCAACAGAAAGGTTCAAGAATGTGAATATACCTGAAACTTTGCAAGACAAGTTTTTTGTGACATTGTGTGCATAGATTGTGTATATACACTTATACTACAATGAACTTTATCACTTTGTTCTATAATTTCAAGTTGTATGTGATTTTTAGCCACTCAATTTAAAGTTTAGTGCTGTTAGAAGGGTTACCATTGACAAGTTTTTATAGTTAATTGCTAAGTATTAATGTGGCGAATGTATGATGGTATCACACAGGCAGTGAATTAAATATGATAGTGGTATTGCTCAAGGGCAATACATATGGTTTTAAGATGATGACTCATTTTCAATGTGCCTTCCAAAACAAGATTATTGGTAACCCTGTTAGGATAATTGAATGGCAAACATTATTTTAATACCTGAAATATATTAATTAATACTCAGGTTTATATAGAAAAATGCTAGTTTTCATTTTTGTTAGGTGTTTGAAGAATCATGTTAAGAGACTAATAGTACATTTTGGTGATAGTCAAGAATTTTATAATTATATCAAGCATTGGTACAGTTATATTAAGATAAAAATAATAAATAATGAAAAATAGTAAACAATTTTAAGACTTAGATATTAAAATAATTGCAAATAATTTATGATCTAATTCACATTTTTGTACTTGTTTGCTAATTTGTTAAAAAGAAATATTTCTATAATGAATAGTAAAGTTATTAAAAAACTGAATCTTTTTGTTGTTGATGCCTTTATTTCACTGATAAGTATAGAATTGACTGAAAACAATGATTTATTTGACACACTTTCACTTAAAATAGTTATTTTCTACATTAATCAATTTCATAACTTTATAATATATAAATCTGTAACACAATGTTTTTAAAAAAATAAAGATTAGTGCTATTTTAAATTTATATTATTAAATTACACAATTTATAAAATATTGCATTTAACTGCATTAAATACAAGTTAACATGTAGTATCTACACTAGATACCATTTTGTATAGTTAGATTAATATATCAAAATAGGTTTTTTCACTCACACATGTAAGGCAATGGGGTTTCTTTTTAATATTAAGAATTATTCTACTTTTTATATAATAAGTGTATTTCATTATTATGTTTCTAGCACCAATCTGCCATGTATGTGAAATCTGTAAAAAGTTTATGATCTGCATTGCTAAGAGGGCGAGGCTCTTTTGGTGGAGTCAACATTGCTGCTTCTGAAGTAAATTCACTATCAAAGTTACTGACATCCTCTAGATTATTTATTATTGGCACAAATGGTGGCTTAACTTTACGTAATAGTAGTTGCTCCCAATCAACATTACGGAAAAATGCTTGTTTTTTTACATCTTCTGCATCTCTTTCTGAAGAGCCCAATCGGCGCTCTGGGTTTTTCCTCAGTAATCGGCGCATAAGGGCTATAGATTCTAATGATAAGGTTCGGGGATAGCGAACTTCGTCATTCACAATTGAGTCAAACACCTCACCTTCATCTTCACCAGGGAATGGAGACTCTCCTACTAACATTTCGAAAATTAAAACTCCAAGGCCCCACCAGTCAACTGCTCTAGTATATGAAGTTTCTGTCAAAACTTCTGGGGCAAGAAACTCTGGAGTGCCACAAAATGTGCCTGTGCGGTCTCCCCAGCCCATGCCTTCTTTGCAAAGACCAAAGTCAGCTATTTTCACATATCCTTCAGTGTCAAGAAGCAAGTTATCTAGTTTTAAATCTCTATAAATTATATTATTTTCATGTAAATACTGTAAACCTAATACTACACAAGCTGCATAAAATACTGCCCTGGGCTCTGTGAACACATCTGCATGAATATGCATCATAAGATCACCTCCAGCTGCATACTCCATTACGAAACAAACATGTTGATCAGTTTGAAAACATGCAAAGAGGTTTACCAAGAATGGATGTCTTATTGCATTAGCAACCTCAAATATACGCTTTTCAGATAATAATGAATCTACTTCATCCCTGGCAATTATATCACCTTTCTTTAAAGCTTTAATCGCAAAATACTCATTAGTAGGTTTATACTGAGCTAATATTACTTTTCCAAAATGTCCTCTGCCTAATACACTTAATAATCTAAAGCTTTCCATGGACATATCACCTGATTGCCTTCTGGAATCTAAATCTCTACCCAATGTTTCAATGACTGACGAAGAGCGAGATGATGAAATACGCATGTTACTTGTGACTTCTATTATTTGATCTTCACTACTTGGAAAATCGAGAACTAACTTTGGAGATGGGGATGGAGGATATTCCACAAGGGGGGTGTTGCAAGATGATGATTGATGGTCTTTTGTAATATAGGAGTCTCTGGTATATGAATCTTCTAAGAAAGCAAATGCTTCTTGTAACTCTTTTTCCATCCTGAGTGTTGAAACATTGGGAGGTGGTAGTAATGGTAAGGTTGGCTTTGGTGGTGGTGGAATAAGAGGCACTTGAGGAGTAGTAGGAGTAGATGGCAGACCCAAAGGTCGTACCCCAGCCATTCCAATAAGTGTAGCATTTGGATTTTCAACATCTTTGTTGTCAACAGGGGATTCAAATATATGCTGTTGAGGTTGTATGTGGGCATTTTGAATATTTTGTATGGAAGGTGATGATCTTTTTAGAAGTCTGCCAAGTACTACAGCAGGTATATGCATTTCTCCATATGAAGGACGTGGTATATTTTTGCCTTGCTGCTTGAAGATTTTTCGTTGACGTTGAAGTTTTGGCTTTCTTGATATAATTGGGTTTAAAAATTTGATTTCAGCAAATAATAAACCCTGTGGTTCAAGTTCAAGTGCCATACCATGTCTTATATCATCAATAAATTCTTCTAATCTCAAAAATTTTACAGCACATAAACCACGCCAATCCTTCCAATGAATGCCAATTTCTAGTTCTCTAGACTTGTCCAATTTTATGGTGAATCTGAAAGACAATCATCCAATATTTTACTGAGGTTATAACACAATTTACAGTAAAAGTAAACAAATATTTGCTATTTACAAATGAATATACTTTGAAGTATAACCTATTAATATTCTTCCGTAAGACTAATTATATTACCACCCTCACTTCTTACTGAGTTGTCGTAAAAGCAACTGAGGTAAGTGGACTCGCCATCTGGTATCTGGTCGAGTAGAATAGCCTCATTTCTTAATGAGGTGTTGCAAAAGGTAGTAAGGTAAGTTGACGTCAGACAGGCGGCCTGTCGTAAATTACCTAGTCGAATCATGTTTAAAACATGTTGTGCTGACCCCACTTAGAGTTGGGTAAGGGCAGGAGAATAATGATGAAATCTTCATATAATATAGTGATGAAATATTCCTTGTACTGTGATTTATAGACAATACATTTTACAAACTATTAACAAACAAAACAAATGTCATAAATACATTTTATAGTATATGCCATAAATATATGTCATCAAATTTTTCTAATTTATAGATCAAAAAGTGCCTTTCAGAATGATATTTTTCACATTTAGAGGTTTTCACAGTGTATAAAATTTTAGAGTACAGAGTAATGTTCTTACTCATTTAACAAATATGTGAACATGGCCTATAGATAAGATAGCATGAGTAATCACACATGAAAGAATCATAAAGATTAAATTCAAGGAAAAGATTGATGTTAGTATTTTCTGACAATTAATAACTATTATTTATGTAACATGTAAAGCAATAAAGGTTCATAAGTAAGCAAATACAACAGAGCAATAAACTTTTTGAGGTGAATTAAGGTCTTTTAAGTATGTATTTATATGACAATAGACCCTTATATATATCCTGGTATAATTTTCAGTTACTAAGGTATCTGCATATATATGCATGTCATGAAAAAACAAATTAGCAATACTCAAAAGTAATTACCTTTGATCCCAGGCCTGCTGAGAACAAGGTCTCCAACTTGTTTGGGCCACAGTATGATTGTCCAACTTCATAACTGCCATAATTTCATTGCTTGTATCTTCTTTAATGCTGTAGGTATATTTCATTGAGTTACGAATGGTGACACCTTTCACAAAGGACTTCAAATCTGAGGGACTAGCCAGTGGGTCACGGCGGCTACGTCCTGGTACATCATCTAACAGATCTTGACATCCCATTAGTCTAACTTCTAAGGTACCTGTAACTTGAACACATGGACTGATCATAGGAGCTGGGGTTAAAAATTGACTTCTAAGTCCACTTGGTCCAGATAAACTAACATAACCAGGGCTGGAACCAGTGCTACGTAACTCATGTCCTAATTCAATAAAAGCAGCACTCTCTGCAGGCAGTTCTTGACGGCGCATGTCTAAGGATCGACGTAGTAAATCTAATTTTTGAGTCGACTCAACCAAACTTGTCTGAGCTTCCTGGAGTGCCTTTTTATCTGTTACCTTTTTATCACTCTGTAAAAGTCTTATAGCATTTTTAGAACCTTCTACCACAGCTGCTTCTATACGTAAACGATTTCTCAGGTCAGCAATTCTTTCATCAAGTAAGGGTTCAACACCACTCATATCTGTTCCTCTGCCATCGCCATTTGAACCTGCATTGTCACCCTTTTGTTGCTTGCTTAATTTGGAAATACGTAGTTTTAAATACTCAATCTTGTCTTTTGAATCTGCAAGCATCTGATGTGCCTCTGCAAGAAGCTTTTTATCTCTAGATTGGTTACTGCAACTAATACTTTGTATCATATTTTCAGCTCCTTGTTTTACTTTTAGTTCAATATTTAGCTGCTTTTCCAATGAGGCTAATTTTCTATCCGTTGTGCCCTCTCCTAGTTGGCGCTGTTGTTGTGCTGCTTCTGAAGCTAATATGATCTCTTCATCGTATGATAAGTCTTCTGGAGAAGTTGGAGTCGACTGACCGCGTGACAAGAGGAGTTGCGATTCTAATTCTTGTAAATCAGACTTCAGTTCATTCAGCTTTAGATTCGCTTTTTTCACTATATTGGCTACATCTGACAATGATCTTCGATCGGTAGCGACTTCGCGTAACTTTTCCGCGCCTTCCTTTATTTTGAGTTCTTTACGTATCTCCCTACGTATGACATCCTTGAGTTCTTCCAACTTAGACGGTAGAGCTATTTCTGGAATACATTCCGTTTTAATTCCATACTTGACACCTAACTCGTAGAGGACAGGGTGTCGAATATAATCACTATGGTAATAACCTGGGTCTGCCATAATTGAGGATGCACAGTCTTAACTCTAACGTCAGTTAACCATAATTATGTGAGAAAATATCACTACAATTGCTTTTTAATCACAACTCATTGGGATCTATGCGATAGACTTTAAAACAAATACTTTTTGAAAAATTGTATGAAACCATATTGAATAAACAGAAATAAAGTTATTAATTAAATTAAATAAGAAAACAATTTATAAACAAGCTGAATGCTGATCGGTCAACGAAATCAACGAGACGACGAACACTACCATAGTCTAAATAGAATATACCTGTGTAGGTAGAATGAATCTAACTCTATGGTCTTAAATATTAACATACAGATTCTAGTTACAAAAATACGATCTTGATATAATGTTAAACAATTTAACCATCATATATTTTATTGCTATGACATTAATTATTTATCTTATCACTAATTTGCACAATTTGATTGATCCGGTAACGTGATTTAACTTGGTCATAGACCATTTGGTAGTAATTATTTTTTATATTCAAATATTATGCGCCTTGGAAAAGACATTAATTATGATTGTACACTACACTTTTTAAAATTACAATTTGTAACAACTGAAATCGTAAAGAGGTTAATAGAAATTTAATTAGATATATCGTCTGACGAAATAAAAAAAACTGTTGGTAAAAAGTAGATTTGTGAAGTACGCTGTATTTGACCATAGATTATTAACTATAAAATCTTGGATAAAGAATACACTGGATGCCGCCTTAGCTATTTTTGTGTGTCCGTTTTATGCTTGTGTGAACTTTTAGAACTGCATTAGTGTGCGTGATTAGGGAAGTACTTAGCTTATCGATAAGCTAAACTAGGCATCGATAATTATCGAAGCTTAGCTCAGGTACTGTAAAGTTAATATATAGTTGTAAAGTTGGTTTAATGTTCAGAATAGATTTAAACATTTGAATAGATTGACATAATTTCATGAGTGTACAGTCTGCAGTATAATGTCATGAATCATCCGATGCACATTAGCGATGGGCGAAATGTATCCCTGACAAGAAAAGAGTGATATATATCTTTTCGATCTGGGGATATATATCACTCTTTTACATCTTTAACTCTTTTAGCTCAGTACGTCTCGAAGAGAGTACAAGGCAACTTAGACTAAAAATATATCTCCTTTATATCTTCCGCTCTTTTAGCCCTGACTTAGAACTCAGTAAGGCGGTATTATACTTTTTTATTATTATATAAATTATGCTACATATTTTCTTTATTTTTTCTATTTATTATGTACACTATTATTTACACTTTTCTAATATGTACAGGTAAGGATGACTTCATCCCACTTAGAATGGAATGTAAATAAACAAATAATCGTTCGCGAATTAGTGATTTTTTTTTTGGTACATTTGCATCCAATTAAGCATTTTATGTCTTTAACATAAAGCGCAAAAAAGCTGAACGCCGGCGCGTGTTGTCGTTCCGAAAATCCGTAGTTAACATTTTTAATACAAATATGCAATTGAGTTTCTCTATTTATTCGTCTCTCTTTGACATGTAAATTTCTATATAAGCTCATCTCTTTCACTCTAACTCTGAACGAGTCGTAACTCGTCACGAAAATTGACTCCTAAGAATAAAGATATAGAGATATAATTGAAACAGCTGCGAAGTGATTATATCTTCTGGAGTGATATATATCTTTCTTGTCTTTAGCTCGCGAGCTACTCAACTCTAATGCACATCTTTACTGCATATCTTACTGTGATGGGTGGTTTTATCCACTGTTCTCGTATATGTGGGCATTTAGGAAACCTAAGAAAATAATCGAAAATTAGAGAATTCGCATTTACTTGGCTAGTAAATATAACTTTGACTGATATTTATCGATACATAATAATTCGTTAGTGTGTACATCACTACGTAGGTAACACAATTCAATCGAATATTTAATGATTAATTTCTATGTTTTATCAGTATCCCACACTCGTGCCGGCTAGAGAATATCAAACTGTACTGATACATTATAATCTGAAACGCTTTAACTGAATAAAATGCTTTAATTTAGCACGCAAATGAGAGTCAAAGATTTACCTATGAAATGATAATTCCGTGTTTTTAACTCCTCCTTTCGTTGTTCTTGATGAACATGATAAGGCAGCACACGACATATTCGACCTTTTTTGAAAAAATATATCTGTAACACTCGTATTTGCTTTAGATTTCAAGAAATAATCTTCAACAAACTCAATGTTATGGCCTCATTTGGTGTCACCAACTGGACACATTTTTAGCGACGTTGCCAAACTTCATCACAATCTCTTTCACTCTTATGTATAGTTTGCGATAAGAACAGAGACAAACGATGAATCGCTTACACACAGACGCAAGAGCGGCAACGTCTTTTGGCGCCGTCCAGTATATACTACGTCCATGTATAAAATAGATGGTTGAGATTCATACATTGGCGCGAGCCTATTTTCGGTGGTATGGGGGGGTGCAGAGTAGCACTATAGCTACTTACATTCTCATTCATAAAAAACTATCTGCCTCTCACCCGTTTCATTCATAAAAACGGATTTAGTCTCAGCTCTGACTCTTTCTCACATATGGAGTAGTAATATATATAACGTATGACGTAAAATCGTAGTAAAATTAGTGATGTACTTGGTGCGCTAAAACCGTAACTAGTGATGTCAAAGTTTTATCGATTCGCATTTTACTCTTACCGATTATTTGGATAACCGGTTTTCCTGTAACATATTAATAATGATTTTTAGATTTTAATAAAACAAAATATTTAAGGAAATTCTTTAATAGACTTTTACTGTAATAAAAAAATTTATATTCAACAGCCGTTTTACATTTCTATGTGCATGCTTCTTAAAAAAAAGTTTTTTCCTAAACACGCTAAAAGTGCAACTTCAAAAATGATTACTATTTTTAAATAGGAAACAGAATCGGCGATCATGTATCTTGAAAATATAGGAATTGTAATTTAAATTATTATATATTATTATTAAATATAATTAATTATAAGTATTCACTCGAAAACAAATTTACAAGATTAGTATTTGAAACAATAGATGCTTTCGTTTTTACCGTTTTAGTATTTAGGAAAAAACATTATACTTAAAAGGAGTATACTTGATGGTAAATTATAAATATTAGTCTTTTTTAGATATATTGGTAGTAGTTTTATAGAATATTAGTGGTTTTTATCTCTAAGTATAATATTTTCCATCAAACCAGTTAACACTTCGGATTTATACATATAAAGTAAGAATTAAATTGTGAAATTTTGCCATAATTAATGTGCCAATTGATACCAAGCTTTTCGATGAAAGAAAACATCATGAGGAACTATACTCCATGGGTTAAGTATTTAACTAAATGTAAACATGTCAAAACAGGTAGTTTATAGTAGGCATTATCTGCCTACTATAAAGTACCTTTTTATTACAACACATTATACTAACATTTAATATAATTTTTAATTATTTTAAAGAATTTAAAATTATTGATAGTATTCGCACCACTTTATTATGGCGTGATTGCTATCAATAATTTTTACAAACTTTGAAACAATAAATAAGAATTATAAATTTTTTAAAGAAAACGATGGATAATATTAAATACACTAAATTACTACACATTTAAGTATCACAGAGTGTAGCTCGTAGAATATTGATATTATGTTGCGTTGGTTAATCCAATTACCATTTTAGGTAGTTTACTTGGCTAATTTGTATCTGCTGAATTTTATTAAATTATATATTGCTGTTTTGCTATACTAAAGGTATAAATATTTAATTTTAGAAAATACCAATCAATTTATGAAAATTACATTTATAAATATTAGAGATATTCTTTTGACAACTGCAGTTGAATCCCAATTTTTTCATTTGTTAATAATATTATTGTTATGACATATTTGTCACTCCTGAATCACATGGTTTTGTTTGTTTACATCTTGTTATGTTTCTATACTTATGGAGTATATATAGTAAAATAATAAAAATTTTGAATCAATTTTTAAATGTTAATAATGGTAATATTAGTTAGTTACTTTTGCCTCATGTATCATAGTTCTATAACTTTACTTGCGATAAAATTTTCCATTTCCATTATCGTTTTCCAAGTATCTGCAGTACTGTGAATTCTCCTTAATTGATACACCGTTGTCTAACTCGCATTATGATTACGATTATGCAAAAAACTTTTAACAAATCATATTTATGATTAATGCAAGTTAACCAGGAATTATAGTTTTTTAAGTTATATACATTTTTGACTAATTAACACTTTACATGCCATATAATGCCATTCCAAAGATATAAGTTTTTGTGATGGATAATATAATTTTAACTAGATCAAATCTTTCAGTTTTATTAGACAATAGCGTAATTATAAAAATTCACAATTTAAATAATCCTGTTTTGAAAATATATTACTCCCAGGATTGCTCAGGTTTTTAGTTTTGCTACACAAGTAAAAACACGTGTTTTGAATAGGAATAAATGGTGTTAATGTTAAAATACACAATTTTTAGCAGCAATACAGGCAGAACTCATATTTCATTATAAGCCCGTCGTTTAAGCAAACTAACAATTAAACTAGCAACTAAGCAATTGTTATTCATTTTCCTGGGTAATGAAAATTTTAAACCCATTCATCTCAAAATATAAGTTTTTGAGTTGTACCGCTATTGCTGCACATGACCGATATATCAATATACTGAACCGGTAATATGATATGGCTTGGGTCTGGAAAATATTTCTGATGGAATACAAGGTACTATAACTATCAAACAATAATATTAACCAATCATGTTTTAAACAATGAAACCAAATTATGATCCGTTCTTTGATGATCGGATTTGAGAAAAAATCCATTGGGTCCTAGTTAAGAAGTTTCAAACTTCATAATGTTTGTCAATTATACTAATATGAATACTATTTTGAAGACACAACCTTCTCTTGAGTCTCTAGCATTGAAGCGGACTTTTACAGCCTTATTCCAAAATTCCGAATGGTTCAGGCGGCAAAATAAATTGTTAGTGAATAAAAGCATTCGCGCTGTGAAAATGTTATTACTAATGTCAATAAATGAGGCTAAATAATTATGATTCGACTGAAGCTCTTCATATATGTTCATCTGCATCATCGGGCTCGTGGACACTTCCCGGCGGAAGAGTTCGCAGCATATTTAACCTGTAATAAATAAGTTATTCTTTAATAATGTATAGATAGAACATTAGTTTGCAAAGGTAGTCTTACAGACAATCTTGGCATTGATATCCCCTGAGTAGAATAGACCACCCTCATTTCTTACCGAGGTGTCGCGAAAACCGATTAAGGTAAGTTGACGTCGGGCAGGCGACCGGTCGTAAGATACCAAATCATGTGATAACATGTTTAAAACATGTTGTGCCTACCCCATTTAGAGTGGGATAAGGGTAGGAGAATGATGCATTGACAAATAACAGAGATTTTAAATTTTAAAAATATATTTTTAGCTTCTACTGGTCTTAAATAGTGTCTGGAAAATATTATTTTCGTGTCTATAACTTTGTCTACAGTTATATTTTAAGTATAGAATAGAGACTATAATTATAAATTTTGTTTTTTAATAATAAAATATAAGGGGTATCTGTGACAATCTTTGTGTTATGTTAAATATCTTTGATTTTGTACTGTTAGCAGTACCAGGCTAAAAATATTATGCTTTCCAAATACTGTATTGTATGTGACAAAGTTCCAATGATCATCACTAATATGTCTTTTAAGCTATTCTTATATCACACACTTTTTTGCATCACTATAATAGAGGAAAAATTGTACCAAACATTTTTTGTTATATCTCAAACGGATTAGGCAGTTAGCCCATTAGACATATAAGCTTCAGTTTTAATAGAAAGTGAAATGGACAGACTGACATACTTTACATCAAATATTTACTTGCCTTCATCTAGTCAAATCATGTGCTTCATCCCATAAAGCATCAACAGCATATAGCCCTTAGACGTCATCCCAATGAGTACTCTCTTTGGCTATGACCAGGTTCATCTGAAAATTATTGCAAATACATTTTAATAAATATGGAACAAGCTATGGATAGCTCAGCGGTGAGGCCGTTCGACTCTGTAAAGACGATCATGGGTTTATACCCCGCGCAGGCACATGTCTAATTGACAATTGCAATTTATGACACGCTTTTCGGTGAAGGAAAATATGGTAAGGAAATCCGCATACTTCTAGCGAATTCTAGGGATATGCGTAACCTACCAATCCGCATTGGAGCAACGCGATGGTAGGTCTTTGCTACAATACTTCTCTCCAAAAAACGGATAGAGGAAGCTTATGGTTCCCACTGCTGGGGTGGATAACAGGCCGTTACTTTAAACATACACATGCCAATTTTTGTGTTTACAAACAAAAATGATTTATATTTGAAACATTTTAACTCACTTGAAGAATATCAGCCATTGTATCAGATATTAACGAATTCATTGCAACAACAGTAGCAGTGCCTTGACCAGACACAGTTACTCAGACAAAAAATCTAGTTGAAATGTGCATAACTAAATGGGATAGTATGTTAAAGTATCTTGAACAAATAACTTTCTGTTAAATAATTAAAGTATGTCTGTAATCCATATTGTCTGTCGCAGAAAGAATAAAAACTATTCAGAAATAACCACCTAAAACATAGAATATAACTGATATTGGGTATGACATATGATATACAACACTTCAATAAAGCATACACAATAAATATTACTATAGAAGGAAAAGTTTTATTTTTATTATTTTAGTTTTATTTTTACTTATATTTTAAAATTAAAAAATAAAAGTTCTCAATATTATTACAGTTCAATAAAAACACTAAGGATATACTATAATGCTATATGCTTCGAGGTCCCTGCTTTAATAAATGTATATATAAATTGAAAAACACTAGCTTAAATTGTACTATATATTATAAAAAAAGAATATAGCACGAAAAATACTATATTTTTATCG
This sequence comes from Morpho helenor, assembly GCA_029227775.1. Lineage (NCBI taxonomy): Eukaryota > Metazoa > Arthropoda > Insecta > Lepidoptera > Nymphalidae > Morpho > Morpho helenor. The sequence goes on along the minus strand of JARGCU010000019.1, from coordinate 5,706,596 downwards.
CTAATTGCAATTGTCGTGCTTTTTTTAATTAACTGTGAATGGAACGCACCCGCAGCCCTGCATAGGGAATGTAGGAACGAAACTCATTCATGTATTTACGGGGCTTAGTTAGTTAGTAGCTCTAACTCCGTGTCATTATCCAGCGAAAAGTAATAAAAAATAATCATGGAAAAATAAATAATGATTGAAAATAGATGTGTCCTATTTTTTTTCCTGAATTTCCTAAAAGTACTATATTTTTTTGATTAAAAAAGAAAAATAGTATTTTTCTTCAAAAAAAAGGTGGCAACCCTAATCGCGCCCTTTTTGATTAAATAGGGGCAACACTGTGCCGTTATTGTTTTCGGTGGGGACTGGAGTGGGGAGTCTTCCATTTGATAAAACGTTTCAGTGACATTCAGTCCTTGTTCGTCATTCAAGAGAAGTGCATCTCGGAACGGGAATTGTGGTATTCCTATTATATCGTGTTATTGTATATAGTGTGCGTTAACAAGAAGTTTATGGAATTGTCTAATTTTAATTAAAAATCATTTGTTGGTTTATATATTTTTGCGTAAGTAAAAAGTGATTACAGTTATATATTACGTATAACGAACGTTTCAGGTGAGTCAGTACGTTTCAATTTTCTTCGTATTAAATAGTGCAAAAGTATAGTTTATTTGTTATTAAGTTTTGGATAACTACTCACATTTTATCCGAGAATGTTTGTTGAAATTCAAACATTGGAGTTGTTGAGTTTGTGATAGTGAATGTATATAGTGCTTGTGTATGGTGGTGGCGGTGGTGGAGGTTTGTGCATGTGTTTTTTACGAATCCTGCATGTATCAGGTATGATAACCAATTGTCCACTCTACATTTAGCATTATATACATTTTCTATTTTACTTCATCGCCGATTATAGCAAAATAATTTTATTATTACTTTTGCAAAATTACTCTGTTTTAATCATAGCTTAGGTAAATATAGACATTGTAATCTTTAATATCATTTTTTTTTGTAATGGTAATGTGTTGCGGTTGGCAAAGAGCCGGTATTTGGCACCTGCAATACATGTAAAACCTTAATTCTTTTCCCAGTCGCTTTTGGCTACTGATGTTTGAGTGCACGCTTACATCTGTGGCTGAAATTACGGGAATCTAACTTAGCTTCATAAATTCAGACTTCACTTGAGTATTAGTTACCTCAAATGCATTTTCTCAAATTACAGAGGTCCTGGTGGTTGACGCTACTGTTCGGCCTGGCGCTGTTCGAGCGCTCGAGGCGACGGCGGAGCGACAGCAGCTGCGGCATAGCCGGACGGGCCGGCCTGGGGTGAGGGGCGGCGGCACGTCTCCATTGGCAGCAGCGAGGCCAGACCAGCGTAGCTCGTGGAGTCACGAGGCCAGCTGTCGGACTGCCCTCCTGTAATATTAATCCATTAATTTCATTCAATCCATTAATTTTTACATTTTTTTTTTGTAATGGTAATGTGTTGCGGTTGGCAAAGAGCCGGTATTTGGCACCTGCAATACATGTAAAACCTTAATTCTTTTCCCAGTCGCTTTTGGCTACTGATGTTTGAGTGCACGCTTACATCTGTGGCTGAAATTACGGGAATCTAACTTAGCTTCATAAATTCAGACTTCACTTGAGTATTAGTTACCTCAAATGCATTTTCTCAAATTACAGAGGTCCTGGTGGTTGACGCTACTGTTCGGCCTTGCGCTGTTCGAGCGCTCGAGGCGACGGCGGAGCGACAGCAGCTTCGGCATAGCCGGACGGGCCGGCCTGGGGTGAGGGGCGGCGGCATGTCTCCATTGGCAGCAGCGAGGCCAGACCAGCGTAGCTCGTGGAGTCACGAGGCCAGCTGTCGGACTGCCCTCCTGTAATATTAATCCATTAATTTCATTCAATCCATTAATTATTACATTTTTTTTTTGTAATGGTAATGTGTTGCGGTTGGCAAAGAGCCGGTATTTGGCACCTGCAATACATGTAAAACCTTAATTCTTTTCCCAGTCGCTTTTGGCTACTGATGTTTGAGTGCACGCTTACATCTGTGGCTGAAATTACGGGAATCTAACTTAGCTTCATAAATTCAGACTTCACTTGAGTATTAGTTACCTCAAATGCATTTTCTCAAATTACAGAGGTCCTGGTGGTTGACGCTACTGTTCGGCCTGGCGCTGTTCGAGCGCACGAGGCGACGGCGGAGCGACAGCAGCTGCGGCATAGCCGGACGGGCCGGCCTGGGGTGAGGGGCGGCGGCACGTCTCCATTGGCAGCAGCGAGGCCAGACCAGCGTAGCTCGTGGAGTCACGAGGCCAGCTGTCGGACTGCCCTCCTGTAATATTAATCCATTAATTTCATTCAATCCATTAATTTTTACATTTTTTTTTTGTAATGGTAATGTGTTGCGGTTGGCAAAGAGCCGGTATTTGGCACCTGCAATACATGTAAAACCTTAATTCTTTTCCCAGTCGCTTTTGGCTACTGATGTTTGAGTGCACGCTTACATCTGTGGCTGAAATTACGGGAATCTAACTTAGCTTCATAAATTCAGACTTCACTTGAGTATTAGTTACCTCAAATGCATTTTCTCAAATTACAGAGGTCCTGGTGGTTGACGCTACTGTTCGGCCTGGCGCTGTTCGAGCGCTCGAGGCGACGGCGGAGCGACAGCAGCTGCGGCATAGCCGGACGGGCCGGCCTGGGGTGAGGGGCGGCGGCATGTCTCCATTGGCAGCAGCGAGGCCAGACCAGCGTAGCTCGTGGAGTCACGAGGCCAGCTGTCGGACTGCCCTCCTGTAATATTAATCCATTAATTTCATTCAATCCATTAATTATTACATTTTTTTTTTGTAATGGTAATGTGTTGCGGTTGGCAAAGAGCCGGTATTTGGCACCTGCAATACATGTAAAACCTTAATTCTTTTCCCAGTCGCTTTTGGCTACTGATGTTTGAGTGCACGCTTACATCTGTGGCTGAAATTACGGGAATCTAACTTAGCTTCATAAATTCAGACTTCACTTGAGTATTAGTTACCTCAAATACATTTTCTCAAATTACAGAGGTCCTGGTGGTTGACGCTACTGTTCGGCCTGGCGCTGTTCGAGCGCACGAGGCGACGGCGGAGCGACAGCAGCTGCGGCATAGCCGGACGGGCCGGCCTGGGGTGAGGGGCGGCGGCACGTCTCCATTGGCAGCAGCGAGGCCAGACCAGCGTAGCTCGTGGAGTCACGAGGCCAGCTGTCGGACTGCCCTCCTGTAATATTAATCCATTAATTTCATTCAATCCATTAATTTTTACATTTTTTTTTTGTAATGGTAATGTGTTGCGGTTGGCAAAGAGCCGGTATTTGGCACCTGCAATACATGTAAAACCTTAATTCTTTTCCCAGTCGCTTTTGGCTACTGATGTTTGAGTGCACGCTTACATCTGTGGCTGAAATTACGGGAATCTAACTTAGCTTCATAAATTCAGACTTCACTTGAGTATTAGTTACCTCAAATGCATTTTCTCAAATTACAGAGGTCCTGGTGGTTGACGCTACTGTTCGGCCTGGCGCTGTTCGAGCGCTCGAGGCGACGGCGGAGCGACAGCAGCTGCGGCATAGCCGGACGGGCCGGCCTGGGGTGAGGGGCGGCGGCACGTCTCCATTGGCAGCAGCGAGGCCAGACCAGCGTAGCTCGTGGAGTCACGAGGCCAGCTGTCGGACTGCCCTCCTGTAATATTAATCCATTAATTTCATTCAATCCATTAATTTTTACATTTTTTTTTTGTAATGGTAATGTGTTGCGGTTGGCAAAGAGCCGGTATTTGGCACCTGCAATACATGTAAAACCTTAATTCTTTTCCCAGTCGCTTTTGGCTACTGATGTTTGAGTGCACGCTTACATCTGTGGCTGAAATTACGGGAATCTAACTTAGCTTCATAAATTCAGACTTCACTTGAGTATTAGTTACCTCAAATGCATTTTCTCAAATTACAGAGGTCCTGGTGGTTGACGCTACTGTTCGGCCTGGCGCTGTTCGAGCGCTCGAGGCGACGGCGGAGCGACAGCAGCTGCGGCATAGCCGGACGGGCCGGCCTGGGGTGAGGGGCGGCGGCACGTCTCCATTGGCAGCAGCGAGGCCAGACCAGCGTAGCTCGTGGAGTCACGAGGCCAGCTGTCGGACTGCCCTCCTGTAATATTAATCCATTAATTTCATTCAATCCATTAATTTTTACATTTTTTTTTTGTAATGGTAATGTGTTGCGGTTGGCAAAGAGCCGGTATTTGGCACCTGCAATACATGTAAAACCTTAATTCTTTTCCCAGTCGCTTTTGGCTACTGATGTTTGAGTGCACGCTTACATCTGTGGCTGAAATTACGGGAATCTAACTTAGCTTCATAAATTCAGACTTCACTTGAGTATTAGTTACCTCAAATGCATTTTCTCAAATTACAGAGGTCCTGGTGGTTGACGCTACTGTTCGGCCTTGCGCTGTTCGAGCGCTCGAGGCGACGGCGGAGCGACAGCAGCTGCGGCATAGCCGGACGGGCCGGCCTGGGGTGAGGGGCGGCGGCACGTCTCCATTGGCAGCAGCGAGGCCAGACCAGCGTAGCTCGTGGAGTCACGAGGCCAGCTGTCGGACTGCCCTCCTGTAATATTAATCCATTAATTTCATTCAATCCATTAATTATTACATTTTTTTTTTGTAATGGTAATGTGTTGCGGTTGGCAAAGAGCCGGTATTTGGCACCTGCAATACATGTAAAACCTTAATTCTTTTCCCAGTCGCTTTTGGCTACTGATGTTTGAGTGCACGCTTACATCTGTGGCTGAAATTACGGGAATCTAACTTAGCTTCATAAATTCAGACTTCACTTGAGTATTAGTTACCTCAAATGCATTTTCTCAAATTACAGAGGTCCTGGTGGTTGACGCTACTGTTCGGCCTGGCGCTGTTCGAGCGCTCGAGGCGACGGCGGAGCGACAGCAGCTGCGGCATAGCCGGACGGGCCGGCCTGGGGTGAGGGGCGGCGGCACGTCTCCATTGGCAGCAGCGAGGCCAGACCAGCGTAGCTCGTGGAGTCACGAGGCCAGCTGTCGGACTGCCCTCCTGTAATATTAATCCATTAATTTCATTCAATCCATTAATTTTTACATTTTTTTTTTGTAATGGTAATGTGTTGCGGTTGGCAAAGAGCCGGTATTTGGCACCTGCAATACATGTAAAACCTTAATTCTTTTCCCAGTCGCTTTTGGCTACTGATGTTTGAGTGCACGCTTACATCTGTGGCTGAAATTACGGGAATCTAACTTAGCTTCATAAATTCAGACTTCACTTGAGTATTAGTTACCTCAAATGCATTTTCTCAAATTACAGAGGTCCTGGTGGTTGACGCTACTGTTCGGCCTGGCGCTGTTCGAGCGCTCGAGGCGACGGCGGAGCGACAGCAGCTGCGGCATAGCCGGACGGGCCGGCCTGGGGTGAGGGGCGGCGGCACGTCTCCATTGGCAGCAGCGAGGCCAGACCAGCGTAGCTCGTGGAGTCACGAGGCCAGCTGTCGGACTGCCCTCCTGTAATATTAATCCATTAATTTCATTCAATCCATTAATTTTTACATTTTTTTTTTGTAATGGTAATGTGTTGCGGTTGGCAAAGAGCCGGTATTTGGCACCTGCAATACATGTAAAACCTTAATTCTTTTCCCAGTCGCTTTTGGCTACTGATGTTTGAGTGCACGCTTACATCTGTGGCTGAAATTACGGGAATCTAACTTAGCTTCATAAATTCAGACTTCACTTGAGTATTAGTTACCTTCCTTTAGTTGCACTTAGTCTAGTGCTATTCCATCTCTGAAAATAATTTTAAAAAATTAAAAAAATTAAAAATTGTTACTATTCAAATAGAACCTCTTATGAACAAGGTTGTATTTGAATCTATATGAATATTTGTTCTATAATATAAAAAAAATGTTGTCTGTGTCATTATGCATTGATTTGTTAAGAAAGAGTAAATGGGTTCACTTTTAGAAAAATTGCTTTTTATTATTGCATAAGTATGAAGGAGAAATATTGTTTGTTATTTAATTTCTGTTAGATATAAACAGTTGCACATTTTAAGTGATTTATAAATTACATAAATATTTACTTTCAGTTTTATTGAACAGTCTTTTAATATTGCTGTTATTCTTTCATTCATTACACATACTATTATATCTTTTATTAGCACTGTAAATGTAAAGATATCTCAAATCATAACTATAAATAACATCATGTGACAATCATATTAAAATAAAAAATTACTCTTAATCTTGGATCTGAGGATTCTTGAATCTGCAATTAATCAATCAATCGTTTAATCAATCGTAAATTTAAATTTTGCTTTTGCTTTTTAATTAAAAATCAACAATAGTGTTATATAAAGCAATATACCCTATATTGCTTTATACAGAATAAACTTGCTCTCTTTTGCTATTTACTCCCTTTTCATCGGAGTCTCATTATAAAAAACTTGACAATCATTTTTAAAGTTCTAATATAATACAATGAAGTATACAACTTCAATTAAAAAATACTTCTAAAAAAAAATATTAAGTAGACCATTTAAGTTATGTCCAAATTATTCATAACTAAGATAGATACACACTTATGATCAATTAGAACAACTTCTAAAAAACTTTCACTTTAATGTTCCATTATTAATCATTTATTGCACTACAAGACACTAGAAGCTATATAAAATCGCAAGACTTATATATCATAATTTTTATATAACGATAACTAAGTCAAATATGAAATAAAAATTATACTGCATGTTAAAGGTTTTAGGCTATCCATGCAAGGTTAGGTTATTATATTTAGATGTGAGAATGTAAATTTTAAGAAAGCTCTTACTATTATTGAGATGCACAAAATTCATTAAAACTCAACACTTACATTTATATAATGATTAAGTAAATCCTCTTCTTATTGTTTTATAACTGCACGTTTCTTCGTTGTTATATTTCTCATTTTAAGAAATATCTCAACAGCTACTGGTGAAATAAGACTTGATACATTTAATTTGCTTCTAGTGATATTTGTTTCAAGAATTTTGCTAACTAAATTAAAACAAAATTATACATTTTAGTAAAAATTAAAGTACTAGAACTTTACAACGGGAAATTTAAAAATTTAATACACCGCCTATTCATTGATAAAATCAACTTGTTATATGATAGACAGTCAAAATGAGAATGAGTGCGTAAAAATATGTATGTAGGAGTGGAGCGAGATGCAGCTGAGACTATTTTCATACGATTCATTCATAAATACGTACATGTGCAAGAGGGATGCGAGATAACATGTGTTGGCGCCTGTAGTAAAACCGCCCTGGTATTTGACTATATGGCTTAGAATCTAGGGGTTACATGGACTATGGACGGTCAATAACACAAACCAGTCTCACTAGTCCATAGATAATACACTATATAGGATACACTAGTCTGTGCAGAAAATCTATGGTGCAGACTACTTGCAAAAATCAATAGTCTATACATTTCCTACTTAAAGGCTGGGTCGTTTTTTAATGGATAATAATGCCAGTTAAAGTCGATATAACTCCTCCCCCGCCAGCGAATTCAAAACAACCTGGCGTAACGAAATCGTTGCTGTACAACGGCTCCAAATTTCAAGGGCATCAAAAATCTAAAGGAAATTCATATGAGGTAGAAGTTGTATTGCAGGTTAGTAAAAACAAAATACGCAAATAATGAAAACACATTATAACAGTGCTATTTTTAGCAAATAAAACAATTTATGTACTACCTAGGGTTCCTACGAGTTAGAGTGAAAACAAGAACATAGCAAGATTTCGATGGGATTTAAAAATGATCCCCTAGTCCTTACCTACTTGTTATATATACGAAATAAGCCATTCTTATAATATTTATTATAAATAATGTATTTTTAACTTTATTTCGTAATACATGAATGGTAAATAAATAAACATTTAAAGTTATTTTGATTAATTATTAATCATTTCGATCGCCAGTAATTAAAATATCCAATAATATGTTTATTAATTAAAAGAAATTGAATTTTTAATAAATGCGCCTTTTTTAGCATGTTGATGAAGACAATTCATACCTATGTGGATATTTAAAAATAAAAGGCTTGACAGAGGAATTTCCCACTTTGACAACATTTTTTGATGGTGAAATTATATCTGCAAAATACCCATTCTTAACGCGGAAATGGGATGCTGATGAAGATGTTGATAGGAAACACTGGGTAATACTAAATGTATATTCTTTGTAATAATTTATTTGTTCTAAGCTTATACTTTTTTCTTTAATAAGCTAATCTTGTATGTATATGTATATATATATATTTTCGGAATCTTGGAAACAGCTCCAACAATTGCCCTAAAATTCAGCATGTATGGGTTTTGGGGGAGAAAAATCGATCTAGATAAGTTTTATTTAAAAAACATATTCGGGCTCTAAATTTTTTTTTTTAAATTTATGTCGAATACAATCACAATTTTTCGCTGTCAAACATAAAGTCATGGTAGTTCATTTTGGGAACGGGCGGTCTAGAGAGGTGAAAATACCTAGGATCGACCCCCACCTCCCCTATTATTTTTTCATTTCAGAGCAAGGCTTGCTCACCCAGGTACTTTACTATGAATTAATGAAAAAACAAAATATAAAAAATATCTAACTTACTAACTGTAAGTTGCATATTTCTGTAACAAAATTTATCTGTAATACAAACTCATATTTAGACAAACCAAATTCAAAGCTAAGTGGTATGTTAACAGATAAATAAATTAATAGATCTTTTGAATATGTATTGTTTTTAAAACATGATTTATATAGTGTATTATTGTTTTAAAATCAAGCAAATAAAAAAATACAATAATTTTGTACATTGTTATCTTTACAGAGTAAGTTCGACTTGTTTGTACCATATTTGAAGACTTTCAACTCTGACTCATTTGATTATGATTCTCTTGCAAAAGCGGATTATGTTTTTATGAGGTGGAAAGAGCATTTCCTGGTCCCAGATCACACCATAAAAGACATCAATGGTGCTTCGTTTGCTGGGTTCTACTATATATGTTTCCACAAATCAGCGGCTACTATAGAAGGTTTTTACTATCACAGAAGTTCTGAATGGTGAGTAATACATGTGATTTTTACATATTTAATGTTGTGGACTCTCTGAATTAGAAAAAATAAGAGAGAAGATAAGTAAGTAAGTAAGTACATAAGTAGCGGCCTGTTACTGTCCCATTACTTGGAATAGGCCTCTTCTCTCCATTTTTTTTTGGAGAGAAGGTTTGGAGGTAAGACCTACCACCCTGCTCCAGTGCGGATTGGTAGATTACATATATCTCCAGAATTCTCTAGAGATATGCAGGTTTCCTCACAATATTTTCCTATGTCACACCGAAAAGCGTGTGATAAATTGCAATTATCAATTAGACACATAAGTTTTAACAGCAAAACTCATTGGTGCCACCCATTTTGAACCCGTGACCTCCTTGAAAGAGTCACACAGTGTTACCGCTGGGCTACCACAGCTTCAAGAGAGAGAAGATGCTTGTAGTAAATATTTTCATTGTGTCAACATGCTTAATTAACATTGCTGGTATACTTGTAGAATATAATTTCCACTTCAAAGACAGTCCTATGTTTTATAGTAGGGAAGATAATTCAAGGAAAGGAAATTCCAGATCTTAGCTTTGCATATAAAAAACTAGTATTTGCCTTTCTTAGATTACTTTATGGGAGTGAAAGCTATTTTATCACTGGTAATATTTAAATGGTGATGCAATAAATAATATCATATTAATAATACTATAGCTAAGCATAATCTTTTTATCAATGAAATAAAACAAGAAAATTCCTTATACAAGAGAGAAAGATTTATATGCTTCATAGAGGATCTGTATTGAAAAATAGTGTCCTCATTTTCAGTTGTTCTGTACTATGAGTGTAAGTTAGTCAAAGTAGCAATTATAATCGTCATTTTTTTTTGAACTTTTAAATTGTTTTACAATCTACAGAATATTACATAATGTAACATGCCCTTTTCTCTTTCAGGTTCCAATCACTGACATTAAGTCATGTTCCAGAACACAGCATCCAAATCTATGAATTTAGATGAACTTGCTGCAGTAAAATCTAAAATTGGATTGATGTTTGTTTCTGATAGTACTTATTTGCACTTTAAGTCATCATTTTATTTGACGCCCCTTGATGTGACATTGTTTTGAGTTTAATTGACATAGCTCAATAACCTCTGACAACATGCTGTGACATGCTAGATAATTAATGGACAATTAATGTATACTGTCCTTGCATATACTAACTTAATATTTCAATGTTATATACCTAATTAGTACCTATGATTGTACATATCTTTTTTTTTTCGTATTTTGTTGTAATGTACTTTCATTAGTGACCATTGCATTGGCTTAAAAAGTGTTATGATATACAATGATTTTCATTAATACTAAAGTATTCTTTTTATTGTGATATTTTGTACAAATGTCTTGTTTGTAAGTAGATTTATGTTGTTTTTATTAAATATTTTTGATGTCCTGAGTGTTCCTTTGATTATAAGTTACCCATTTCTAGTATGTTTTGTATAAAGTAAGTATGTGCAAGAACAGGGTGTCTAGTTTATTTGAACAAGTTATATATAATTTTGTCTTGATGCTTGTAGTAGGAAATATTATTTTAAACAGTGTTATTATAAAAAAAATGTTTTTTTAAATTAAACCGAAATTCAAAACTGGTGTTTCTTTTATTTTTAATGTTAATAAATTTGTGCTTCAAATCTAATAGTGTTTACTGCCAGTGTAATTGATGTTAAAATATATTTTTTAACATTTTTTATATTTATACTGTTTAGTATTTTCACATCCCTATTGAAATCTTATAAAACTAGGTAATAAAAAGTTTGAGGGTACCGAATCAACATTAACCCTTTCTTAATTATTAATTTATGAATAAATTTTTAAATTTATTGATTATATACCAATTAAAATTATATAAAGTTTACAGAGTTAGGAAATAAAATTACATTTTCTAATTTCATTTTCAATTATTTTATTATAACACATTCATATTTACATTAAAATACTGGCATTGATAATTTTCTAGATTTGCTTTCTATCAAACCGAATATTAAGCACATTTGGATATAGATATTTTTACATATATAAGTATTTAAGTATTTTGATACATAATATATATTTTTACTAGGTAAGACTTAAATCTAGTATTTGTACACTTACAGTTTTTGACACATTAGGGACATTAAATTTAATAATTGTAATACAGAAATTTCAATATTTAATGTTATATAAATTATAAACATGAACTGAAACAGACAAGAGGATAATTTTATTCTAAACAAAAATTATACCAGAATGATCAGCTCTATCTTCAAGAAATACAAGGCATAGATGATAGTTGCCAAGGAAATTTGTAATTTGGTTGGCACACTATATATAGAATTTTGTTAATCTTTTTAAAATAATTTACGCATATATGTACTATATGTATTAAATTTTCAGTGCAGTTAATATCTTAAGTACAAACAGTAACAATGGTGTCCTTAATTTAATGGTGTCCTTAAACCAAAACCCAGAATAGATAGGATAGCTATTTACGAGTAGCATAGGTGTGCAAGTGTGATAGAACGATCGTTTTGGTATATAAAGTCGTATAGAAAAAAGGTATAATTTGTATTTGTATAAAATAATATATTCTTATTGAAAATGGTACATATTATTTATACGAATTATGTAACATGATATTTTAAAATATTAAAACACTGGTTTATTTTATATGGCAAGTACATTTTATCACCATAAATTTGAATTTAACACTTTAATATAAAGTTTATAAGATACATTAGTATATCTGGTTACTATGAATTAAATGATTATCAATCTTTTATAAATTCATGGAATATGAAATTATTTTTAGTAGAGAAATTCTAATAATATAAACTTAAAAGTCTACGAAAATAGCATTCAATAATAACGCGGTTTTACATCTAAATACTTAAACTAAGCTTTGGTGGGATCAATATATGAGTAATAGTTCGGTAGTAAGTGTAAAAAATTCCAATCAATATATTTTGAGAAATGTTAAATAAAATGTTACCTATACAATTTTTAAACGATTGCCACAGTAAAGTAATAACATTTCGAGGTTTAGTGTACACATAAATTTTATTTTACAATATTTATAAGGCATATAACACCTATTATTTCGGTATAAGAATTTATATTAAATTAATCGCTAAACTTCAGACAGGATTGCAAAAATCTTTATATTTAATTGTGTGCCTAAAAATGCCTTGACTCACAAGATTTCCTTTTGTTGGTGTCTTCAATAAAAAGTACAAGTTAATGAAATTTTAAACTTTTAAATACAATTAGTTCATGCAAATACTTATTACAGTGTGTTCATTTCAATTACAATAAAAATTACAGATATTGATTAGTAAAATTTAAATATTCTAATATCATAGTATTTTAAATTGAATACAGAATTGAATTAAATTAGGCCATTATTAAATTTTATATGTCATTAATTTTTTAACAAAACTTAATACAATATTTTCGAGCAGTATAACAAACATTCATCAAAATTTGTCATGAATGCTTGAGAAAGTAGGTGGGTAACACATGTCCGAAACTAAATAATTATTTTTCGATAAATTATTATTTTTTAAATACCCCAGCTTCTAATATAATAGGTCAGCTGAACTATTTATCTATTATATAAGTACTTAATTATAACAAAGATTCACATCTATAAATGGCAAGCCAGTGCCAATTTATATTTGTACCGTATCTTAAGAAAACACGATTTCCATTACATAAGACAAATTCACGTGTCACGAAAACAAAAAATATACATCAAATAAACATAAATTAGTAATACAACAATTTACATAATACAAAACAACGATAATACTAACGATGAAACGTTAAATTTTTATTAGTAAAAATCCGTTTAGGTGTTATGTGCAAGGAATAGGTATTTACAAGAACTTAAAATAGCTAACAAAAATATTACACAACTATGACTGTAGTATTTGGCTTTAAAATAAATAGGCTAATACAGTGAAAGCTATGGTAAAGATTAGTAGCAGTAGAAAGTTTTAGTTTAATAATGACATGGACTACCAAATTAGCAGATCGAGTAATATATAAGATTTAAATTGCGCAGTTCATATTTCCCATAGCTTCCATTATATATCGTCGGGTAACATCGAATTGTTTGAGTGACTTCACAAAGAAACTATCTTTTCGTAGCCCCTTCGCTGCTGAACCAGTGCCTCAAACCGAGGAGGCTATACAGATCTTGGTCGTTGACATGAGATCTTATAGGACTAGTATTATGCCGGTCATTTTTATGTGGATATCGCTGAAGTCCGTAATAAGCCTCTTGCAAGCCAGGATTAGAATCAGAATAGCCCAAATATTGGTAGCCCCGCGGACGAAAATAATGAGGATATGAATGATGATGGCGTCTAGGATTGCCGTGCATCGTATTATAAACACCTCCAATCTGAGAACGTCCAGGCCAATAATCTTGTAAATGTCGGAAAGGATAGTTCGGAGGCTGTGAGCCAGCACTTTCACTTGGCAAAGGATATCTATAATATACAATATTTTTCGGTTTGACCATGTCATTTATATCATCTTTTTTTGGGGCATCATCAGAATTGGGAATTGGAGGTTCTTTCAATCTGTTGGGCTTTGGTTTATTGCGGCGGTACTGCAATTTTGTGCGTGTGCCTAGTATGCTATCTTCGGCAGACGAAACCTTTTTATCGTCTTTGGCAAAGTTATCATCCGTCGACACTTCGGCATATCTACTAATCAATTTAATAGCTTCTCCGATGTCAGAATAATCATTTTCAGGATTCAGTTTGGCTTCTTCGGATTTTTTCTTTGTGATTGGAGCGGTTTCAACAGATGTATTTTTCAAACTTTCTGTATTGTTCACATTCAATGCATCATTGTGTTCATCCAGATGCGGTTCGTTCGTTTTTTCTGTTTCGTAATCACCATTTATGCCTTGATTATTGTGATCATCTGTGTCGTACAATACAGGGTCAACATTAACGTGTCCGAAAACTAGTTCCTTTTGGCCTTCGTCGGTGTTATTCACTGATTCAGTCTCACTAGAATTAATCATCGGGCTGTCCCGTTTCGGTTTATCTGAATATGTCAGTAAGTTGTGTAATACGTTGTGAGACATAATGTTACTTCCGTTTTGTGTGCTGTTACGTTTAGCATTAGCTTGCTGTAATTTCAATAATTCTAATTCAGCCTCTACATCAGCTTGATTTTTTTCACCGTTTTTGTCAAACTTTACATAGTTTGGTTGCTGGTCCTGTGCCTGTAATGATCAAAATAGTGGATCGTCAATAATATTTAGATATTCATTATTAATTGGTGTTACATTAAATAAATGTTTTATGTTTTCTTGACTAAAGTTTCGGTAGGACGATTTTCTGTGTACTTTAAAATTTAATATTTTATACCTGAGCAGAGGGGTCTTGTTGCGGGTCCATTCCTATAGGTATAGACAGCTGCAAGGGTCCGGGGTCTTCATCTCCATAGTCATAGACTACATCCCCATTGTTTGGCGACGAGGTGAACAGGGCATTAAGCTGATGTAGTAATATGCGTTCGTGTTCGTCTTTGTTGACTGTCAGCACCTTAAATGAAAATGATTTAGTTCGTTAATTTAAAGAAAAATTTAAGTTCCTATAGAGTAACTAAAAATTATTATCGCTTGGACAAAAGTTATTTATTGCCATATCTACATATATCAGCAAAAAAAAACTAAAAATTTGTAATAACACTTTAAAAATTTTTACAAGCTTTCGTGTTGAAGGAAAGTTTTTACTATAAAGGTTGGTAGGATTGTAACGAAATCCAATGCCATGCTCTTCGTTTTACACACGATAATTAACAACAATTATGGGACCGAATAATACCTAATTATTTCAGAATAAAATTTCACGAAGTTTTGTATGTTTTTTTTTATATGATAAGCACATTTTTTCCGAAAAATATTTGGCATAGTAATCTTGTCACCTTCTTGGACCTATTTAAAAGTGCACGATAATGTAATTTTTTACAGTACATAATTTAAAATGAAAATAAGTACCTAATTACTTATTTAGACCACTAATATATAGAGCGCATATAAAAATTTACCAATGCAATTAACCATGCTGTTTTAACTGCACATAGTTATTAAATAACAGCAAAACATCCTACCTGGACGCAGGCCGTTCCATCGAGCCTATGTCCTTTAGGACAAACTAGCGGTGTGATGAACAGTGATTTGGTTGTTATTCGTCTGGGCGGTGCATTTTGGTTGCCATCTTCAGGGTTCTGGAACCAGTTGCGCCAAGCCAATTCTCCCGGCTGCCGGTCAAGGGTGCGCGGTGGTGCGCGGGTGGTAGCCACCGGCCCGTCCGTCACTTCCGCCACCACCAGTGCACAGGACACTAGCAACGCGATCCACGGGTACCACATCGCAGACACCTGGAACAAGAAAATTTCAAGATAGAAGATATTCTTCTTTCTTCTTCTAGCATTCCTTAGCTTCCTTCTAGTATTATATTTTTTACACCCTTTATATTAAGTTTTTATTAAGGCCAAACTTTTACTACAATATATCCTCCTGCCCTTATCCCACTCTAAGTGGGGTCGGCACAACATGTTGTAAGCATGTTGTAACATGATTTGTCTGCGTTTTTACGACCGGCCGCCTGCCTGACGTCAACGTACTTTAGTCGTATTTTACGACATCTCGGGAAGAAGTAGGGTGGTCTATTCTACTAAATCGGATACCACACGGTGGGTCAACTTTCCTTAGTCGCCTTTTACGACACCTCGGTAAGAAATGAGGGTGGTACTATTCTACTTAGCCGGATACCACACGGCGGGTCGGTTTGCTGTGACATGTCATGTGACATGTGACCTCGACATCATTGAATAAAAAATAATACAAATAAACACTATGTATTGTTAGTTATAGTTTGCGATGACGGCAAATATAAAATTATCTAATAATAGAATCTAAAAAGTTCACAAAATCATATAAAAATCATTACTTCTTTTAATTTAAACTTTCTTTTAAAATTTAGGAGTGCTTTTGTTGATTGATATAATGTATAAATAATTTCTAATATTAAAAGCAGTCAATGTATTTTAGCTATACTTATTTTCTCCAAGATTGCGTTTAAAGGGGTTACGCAAAAGTTGTGTATTTTTATATGAGAACACAAGAAGGATCGAATGATCCAGAACTCATCGAGTGAACTGGATCAAGGTTTGGCCTTATCCATTACCTTAATGGCCCGATGATAAACGAGACACGTATGTCTTTATTGAAGAGACTTTTAGATTTTTTTTAATCATTTCGTGTATATTTTGTAGGTAAAGGTTTTGCAGATATCTCAAATATATTATATCATTAAAAATCAATATTGTTACCTTGGCCCTCTACTGTAAGGCCCAGCTGTTTTACTATATCATATTAATGTTTGATTTTCATATTGTGATCCGCCAATTTACGCCGTGTGGTATCCGGCTGAATAGAATAGTACCACCCTCATTTCTTACCGAGGTGTCGTAAAAGGTGACTAAGGTAAGTCGACCCGCCGTGTGGTATCCGGCTGAGTAGAATAGACCAACCTCATTTCTTACCGAGGTGTCGTAAAAGGGGACTAAGTTAAGTTAACCCATCGTGTGTTATCTGGTTGAGTAGAATAGACCACCCTCTTTCTTACCGAGGTGTCGTAAAATACGACTGAGGTAAGTAGACGTCAGGCAGGCGGCCGGTCGTAAAAACGCAGCCAAATCATGTGACAGCATGTTTATAACATGTTGTGCCGACCCCGCTTAGAGTGGGATAAGGGCAGGAAGATGATGATTGTGATCCGCCAATTTATATGTTGGTATAGACATGTAAACAGCAATTTATTAAACACAATCTGTTAAATCCGTGATTAATTTAGCATCGAACTTAGGTATGAAAATATTTCTACTAAGGAACAAATATTTTTTGTTTTTTTTGACTACTTAAATACTGACATATATACATAGTTGTATGTAATTCCATCACGTTTTTTTTACTCAAAATGTACAAATCAACTAAATATGTAGTATTTATATCGATACATTACAACGATTTAGATAATAAAAAATCTTTCAACTTGTACTTAATTGCCCACTTTAACAACCTACTGAAATACAATAATCTCGTAGGTATTAAAAGGACATAAGAAAGTCACAGTATCAAATGGCCTTTTAAGGGCTTCACGTTGGATTGTTAAGTGCTTTGGCGGCATATACATACGTACGTATAAACAGTTGAGTTTGTATAGATAACAACTACGCACAATATGCGTTTTTATATTTCGTGCGCTTAGTATTAAACTGACAGAATTCAAAATTGGGGTTAATTTAGTTAGTTACATTGTTAGCCTTGTTTAATTGCCATCTATGAAATCACGCTACAGGCAATAAAAAAGCTTGTTCTTTTGATCTGTTAAGTTATGGGTCTCACTCACGAATTTTGAAGACGCTTCGTTTTATTGCAATTTCGCAAACAACGTTTTTAACTTCAGTCACTTGAAGTGTGCGATTTATGTTTTAGAAGGGCATTAAAATTGTTATTTATATTCTAATATTACAGACTGGCTCGCTGATACAGGGGGTAATGAGCCGCTTCAGCTCCGCGGGTCATAGATTCGATTCTCGCCGTGGGCCAATATTTTCTTATTACAATTCTACAGTTCTGGGTGTATAAATGTATTTAAATATGTATTTAAAAGCGATGTATGTATATATTTACCAGTTGTTGTGTCTGCCATAACAAGTATTAAGTTATTTTGGGGACAAAGACTGTTTGATCTAATTGTCCCTTTTTTGTTAAAATAAATTAAATTTATCATATAATTTATAGAAAGTTTATGTCGGTTTATTTGTACAAGGTGTAAGGAGCGTGACTCGTCAATAGCTTATCTCACCTGTAAATAGTGGTCCTTGGCGTAGGGCCAGAACATAATACATTCGATACGACGTGGCATGTTGCGACATGCGATTCGATGTCGTATCGGGGAGAATGATGACACGCATATTCTGTTGTTTCGTAGTTTTTGACGTTGCTCTATTAGAACTATTAATTGAAATTTGCGACGTCAACTTTAAATACGGCTACATATAGCATTGGTTTTCGAGTTATTATTTCTGCAATACAATCACACCACCGTGTGTATTGTGTATTGTGGTGGCGGTGGTGGAGGTTTGTGCATGTTCTTACGAATCCTGCATGTATCAGGTATGAAAACAGATTGTCCACTCTACATTTAGCATTATATATATTTTCTATTTTATTTCATAGTAGATTATAGCAAAATAATTTTATTATTACTTTTGAACAAGGATTTAATGTAGAAAAAGTTATTTGACGGTATTTTTAATTATTTTAACGTAGGTAGACCTTTTTCGCATAGGCTTAAATTATTTTATTTAAACATCACAACAAAATTAAAATAATAGGCTATTTTCTAATTATTGCTTTTAAATGTTGTGTTCTAGGCGTAAATGGTCCAGTCAATATGTATTAAACAGTGAGAGTATATCACAAGGTTATTTGCTGCATAACATTATATGAAATTTATTACAACATTTGAAAATAATAATGTCGTTCCCCTTGACCGCTGAGCTGTGAGAAATGGTATCTTACAGATATTTCGATATAGTGGAGATAATAATTTAGTGCGCAAAACAAGGGCAGTGGCTGTTGACCCCGTCGCGATCTATTGGCAGCATCTGGCAATGATCTCTCCAGGCGCCGTCGCTGCGTACGCGCACGCGGAAGCGCCTCGCCGGATTTGACCGTGTTTCAATTGGTGCTTGATTGGAGATTACTGCTTTCAAACACGCTCTGTTACAAAGCTTAGCTTCGTAAGGATTAAGAAACCGGTATTGGTAACTTTAGCTATAAGATTCTGTAAGTTATCTCGATCGAAATGAATTTGCAACAAATTGTATTTTCTTGTGACCCAATCTTTTCTGTTTGCATAAAGCAGACGCATGATGGGTTTACTGTTTGGGTGTATTATTATCGCGCACCAAATCCTCGATTGTTGAACCCTACCTTGACATGCATGCGAGAGCGGGACGGCGATGGTTGCGGAACAGAAGTGCGTGAGCGCAGGGTTGCACACAAATAACTTTCCAGTAAGAGCACACTTCGAGTGCTTCTGAGAACGTTCAAAGTCTACTTGTACCTTTTTAAAACCGCACCGAACATCAAAGATAAGCATACGTTTAATTGTGTCTAAGTATTCGACTCCGTTGACCGACACGCACTAACAACGGTCCGTAACGGCGTACACGTCATCCTTAACGCACTCTAACACTCCTACCTATTTAGATATGTTTACTTCCTTTAATTAATACGAGTGCGTGAATCAACGACATTCAACGTGTAGGGGGACGTGCGTAACTAACTTTCTATAGTCACGCTCGGCTTGCATCGTTACACCCTCGATGCTGACAGGTGTTACAAAATGGATGCAAAGGGACGATGGAGAGAAAGATATTTTGGTAGATAGATAAGACTTTTTTTGGGAACCTTAAAATTTAAAAATGTATATAAGGGGATTCGGTAGAAAGTTAACTTAATGAGATAGGCAATATTTTATAATAAGGCATGAATGATCTATAAGCTGTGATAACCCAGCGATAATACCGACTCTTTTGAGGAGGTCACGTTCAAACCCCGCGCAAGCACCGATGAATTTTTCTATTAAAACTTATGTGTTGATAATTGCAATTTATCACACGCTTTTCGGCGAAGGAAAACATAGTGAGGAAAACTGCATATTTATAGAGAATTCTGGGGATATGTGTAACTTACCAATCTGTATTAGAGCAACGTGGTAGGTCATAGCTCCAATCCTTTCCAAAACCGGAGAGAGGAGGCCTATGCTCATCGGTGGGATAGTAACAGGCCGTTACAATGAATGATCATATCAGATGGAGCATTAAGATAGATATGAATTTATTTCCTAAAGGTACTGTGACATTATAAATAATGGCGATATTTCGTGGTAGTAAGAGGGACACATATCACGGGGCTATCAAAGCCATTAATATCCATTGTATGATAATCGAGTGGAGAGCAAAAGCGACGACGAGAAAGTGTTGGCCGGTCACTAAATGGATAAGTACGATGTCGGACA
Organism: Morpho helenor; assembly: GCA_029227775.1. Classification (NCBI taxonomy): domain Eukaryota; kingdom Metazoa; phylum Arthropoda; class Insecta; order Lepidoptera; family Nymphalidae; genus Morpho; species Morpho helenor. The sequence goes on along the minus strand of JARGCU010000019.1, from coordinate 5,686,325 downwards.
AATATGCATATTAAGTATAGCTTGCTTCACATAAAGGATATAAATCATTAATACGGCTTGTGGATCGTGAAATGGTTTTTATAGCACATTATTACAAATCTAATTAAGAAATTTCTAGATAACATATTTTGTTGTCATTGTTGAGAATTAATTCGATCAATTGTTAGTTTGTATTGATAGCGTGATTGTCTTGTCTTATTGAACTTCAATTACATTAGACGAAAGAAATAATCATTTACAAGTTTGTTTATACTTGTAGTGTATACAAGTATTTTTTATAATTATAGAAAAGTAATGTTTGTTTTGCTATCCGTGTATAAGCAAATGGATAATATATCGCTCGTTAATGAGACCTAATTAAAAAAACTTGTTTTGTGACAAAAAAAAATTTTACAGAGACCCATAACTTGAAAAAGTAAGAAAACACTAGTTTTTAGAACATAATGCTAAGAACTATTTTTATTAGTCATATAAATATGGCATTGAAATAACTCAATTAAGCTTCATTTTGAATTAGGTCACTTTAATACTAAGCGTGCGATGCAGGATTCGTAAAAACGCATCATAAGGAGATAGAATCCACGACAAAAATGAATGTGTATATGATGTATTGAATTATTCAGCGAATGTTTTAGTCGTAAGATATCAATGGACCTAGAAAAGTAAATTAAACGGAATCGTATGTTAGAACTATGATGCTAATTAAAGCGCATATCTACTACAAACATTAATTATCTTAAATTAACTTGCACGCATACGAAGTTAGTATGTGTAGGTTTGCAGTTATAACGATATACAGACATCTTTTTACGAATGAGTTAAGATAATTTGTAAATTATTAACATAAACTGCAAAAGAATTAATAGCAGAAAAAAATTGGACAAATGCAAAAGATAAATCTTGTAATCCATAATAGTTATACTGAAAGGAACGTCTTTGCTTTACTTTTAATGTAGATAATGCCATAATTAAAATTATTTTACCAGGCATATCGCTCTATTCGAAGAACAAACTTATATGTCCCATGTATAAGCATATAGAAATATAATTTTTCGGATGGAGCGATTTGAGTGACATGAGATCGATTGAAATCTATTTATTTTTCGAATTCAAACCCTTGATTCATTCACACCTTATCCTAATTATGATTACCTTATTACTTTTTACTTCATATCGTTTAGTGATAGAAGGCAATTACTACATTCATTATACTAATACGTATGATAATAGAAGTATATAATGTGGTGGAACAAAAGATTATTTTTCTTGATGAATCACTTGAAGATGTCCTTTACTCATAGCTAGTGATAATATGTACACTCTTAAATAGAAAGCATTCATTACTGTCTCACTCCCTATGTAACGTCGATTTTATCCAAAGCTGGCAGGTTCTTTGAAACCAATTTACCAACAGCTTTATGTTTGACTTCCAAAAAAGTAATTATATTAATGTCCTACAGAGCCTGTCAAAATGACCTTAATCTCAAAATAATAAGATCTATAGAATATAGAATAGTGATATATAGAAGCAGGCGTTACTTTACTTAACAGGCATTACTGTTAATAATTCGAAATAATTCATACTTGATCTCGAGTTCTTTTCAATTTAAGGACTCTAATTTGAGTTTTATCACTTATTTCACATTCATTTATTTCATGCACGTGAAGTTAGTTTTTTTAATATTTTAATGAAAAAAATATATTATATTACTATGATAAATAAAAAAAAATCGGCGTTTCGTTATGGTAGCATGAGGAAACAATTTTACAGGTTTTAATCAGCTATTATAACGATTAACATGTGGTAAAGTAAAAGTATTTATATTCTGGGTCAGCTTATAGATAATGTGTATTTAGCATGTACATAGCGTGTAACCAGTTATGACAAGAGCCGTCGTATCGTCGTCTTCGCGACAAATATTTTTATTGATGGTAGACACTTCATTCGCGGTCTGATTAGGTTGTACTTATGATTGGGTCGGTGAGCACGAGATGTCGTCCGCTCTAGTTATTGTATTGTCAAATAATTAAATACTTTAACCTATTTTATACCTAACTTTATATAATATCTTAGTCGCCCGCTTGGAAATCATTGAATTTATTTGAAATTTTGAAAAGTTTTTATTGCAAAGTAACTATAAGATGCATGCTCAGGCTTTGTTGCATTATAATTCTAGATTTACAATTCTCTCGTACATTACTTTTGTGTATTTCTGTTGGTTTACACGTATAAAGCTCTCAGCAGGTGAGTTTTTTAACAACTGCGCAACCACTTCATCACAATCTTCATAAAAATAAATGTACTATCAACCTAAACTTTCCGGAAGACTTACACTAGCTTTTAATTAAACAGTACAAAATTCTGTTCAGTAACTTTTGAGAAAATCGATCACAAAGAGCACAACTTTTGTGGCTTGTTTAATAATAACTATAGATAGTCGTCGTCGTTCAGGTTGGTTTTATTTAGGCGGCTGTGTCAACTACAAAGTTGCTAAGAAATTTACCACTGGGTATGAGTGTTTAATACAACACGTCCAAAAAATTCAAAAGTAGACCTTGTCAATTTTTAAATCCAATTGTTATACATTTATAATATTTCTTTTTATTAGCGTACAGGTTTGCGTATGTGATAATTTTATCGAGTTAAAAGGTACACTAAGCGCTGCGCTTCGGAGATCAACCCATATAATGGTAGCTTAGATTGGAGTAATCTTTACGTTCTTTTTCTAACTGGGTTACCGAATGTTCATAAATTTGTTGGTTCAATAAATGACTGAATATTCAATACATCTGAATTGAAGTAAAATTAATTAAGCTTAAAAAGATTTTAATAAAGATAATTTTATATATTTTTTTATAATTTAAATTTAATATTTAAAATGCCAGACCGTTTTGACCAAATTGAAAGCCCCATACCTGTTGGTGCATTTGTTAGTGATCCTTCAACTTCGAGATTCGATTCCGCCAAAAGACAACATTTTCTAAAAACAATTTGTTGGTTCTTCGAGTGTGGATGTATTTGAGTATGTATTTAAAATTATATACCTGTACCCATAATACATGTATCAAGTTGCTTAAGTTGGGGACGGATGACGACAAAAAACAAACTCCGTTTAAAAACATTCACAAGTTTTTTAGGATATATTTATTTTTTATTGCACTTTAATTTTGTCGCTAGTTTAAGTGGTTGGCCTATCACTGAGAAGCATCCCATTCAACGAAAAACATGTGTGACATTTCACTATGGTTTAACCTTTAGAATGTCTCTCGCTTGTCGGTAACTTGTGACACAATGACTATTGAAGTGTAATTCGAAAAAAGTGTAGCTCACAAGCAAATTTAGTCCCCAAAAAAATACTTACTCATTTGACTTCATAAGAGTCATCGAAACGAGTCTGTGCATGAAGCGATTTCTGCTTTACCTTCACAACCCATCAGGGTTAACCAGTGGTACTAGGATAAAATAAATCACACCTAAACGATTATTACGGCTCGGCACTTTAACGTGCTTTTTTGAGGTAAGAAGGCAAGTCAAATGTCCAATTACAAACAGATAGTTTTCGGAAATTTTCTTTTGTAATATGTACTAGCTGAGCTCGCGGCCCGAATGAAAATCTGTGTGTCACAAAGTTTTTCCCGCGTAAAACTCGATCCCACGGGGATTCTAGGATAAAAAGCCTCGTCCCGGTAAAGTACTATGATCCTAAACCTTTCTAAAAAATTGCACTACATTTTAGGAAAAACCGTACAAAAATACGTTCAGTAAATTTTGAGAAAATCACATACAGACAGATAGCTTTTGAGGACTTTGTTTTATAACACGTATAGACCCATAATATGTATGTACCCATCCATTTACTAACTTGAGTCAGTGTTATAAAAACGGTAAGGAAAGTATTATATATGTAATACTTTATAACAAGGATATACCACCCTTCATAAAAATATTGTTAGAAACATTATTTGAAAGTACAATATTAATTTTAGTAAGCGCCTGTTTCACAAGTTACCAATAACCTGTCAGTTAGCCTATTCATTCAGTAGATCATTTGGCTGCTATTTTGTTTATCTGCTGGATAGCAAATACCTATTTCAAAATGGCCGCGATTTTTTTTAATTTTTCACTTTTTAAAGTCTCTCTCTAGAGACATCTGCTACTTAGTTTATTTGTCGGTTAACTATCCGACACTTTATCAGTAACTTGTGAAACGGGCCCTAAATATAAAATTGTGTCAGCTCTTGGCCTTCTATATATAGATCGTATCAGACAGTCCAAAGGCAAAAGTAAACACTCCATATAGGTGCACCATAATTTTTAACAACAAGCCTGGGACGACACTGATTTATTGCATTTCAAGGCTGACATTTGCAATTCCTATAATTATTCTACAGTCCTGCAATATCTTAAGAATCATAAATGTTTAATACGTTTATTAGTTTCCAATCGTACCGTTGATATAACATAGTACAATTATATTAATAAAATTAATTTTAAAACGTAATCATTTTTTCCAATTTAGGATTTTTTTAAATTTTTATTTAATTAAGTTTAGGTAATTAAAATAATATAAACCCAAGTTTATTTTTCAAGTTAATTTTACTATCTTCATTAATGTATGTTTAAAGTTAATTTAAATATACATTCAAGGAAAATTATGGTAAACGTTATTCTGTGAAAGTTGTTTACTTTCACTTACGTGTTAAGTTTGTTTGAAGTACAAGGATATAAATGAATTCATATACATAAAATGTATGGTTTTCTGCTAAGATTGGTACAGTCTGAGACTAACTATAACAAAGTGTAATGAGCTGTTTTAATCTGTGAGTAGAGTGACAGATGTCAAGTAGGTTTTACGGACACTATACACTGTCCATTATATTAACCATCTTTTGACAGATTGACGATAGTGATGTCCTAAAGATTCTCGTATGCGATACCATTCCGATTATAGTACCTACTATCATTAATCGAATTACGTACCTAAGTAATTCGATTAATGATAACCTACGTAAACTAGATTACTACTTGAGAAAAGAAATTCCAACTTTGAGAAAACTTATTGTTTCTTTGAAAAGAAGTGGTCTATTTCATGGTGAAAAATCTTCTTTGGTCAAAGTTTTGAACACAATTGGCTTTTCATATAAAAAGTTAAATAAAAGAAAATTATTAATGGAACGCACAGATATAGCTATAGCACGTTGTGATTTTTTAAGAGAGGCAAAGAAAATACAAGATTGGGCAAATATTGTTTTCACGGATGAAACATGGCTCAACGCTAACCACACACTATCTCGTTTCTGGACTGATGATACTGCTGATTCCACTTCCTCAGTACCAATGGGAAAAGGTGAGCGCCTAATCATTTGCCATGCAGGTACAGCAAAAGGATTTGTACAAGACGCACTGTTGGCATTTAAATCGAAGAAATCAAATGACTACCACGAAGAGATGAATGCAAATGTGTATGAAGAGTGGTTCAAAAAAATTTTCATTTCATTGGAAGAACCATCAATAATTTTTATTGATAATGCGCCCTACCACTCCCGTCAAATTGACAAAATGCCAACACAGGCTAATAAAAAGCATGAAATAATTAATTGGCTTCGGGACAATGGAGAAAATGTGGACGACTCAATGTTAAAAGTTGAATTTATATTAAAAACCAAAAAGAGAGCAAAACGCTATGTAATCAATGAAATGGCAGCAGAATATGGCCATACTGTTCTTCGGATTCCTCCATACCACTGCCAGTACAACGCAATAGAACTTATATGGGCACAAGTAAAAGGGCATGCTGCGAGATGCAATACAAGCCCCCCATTCACAGCGAATAAAATGTTGCAATTGCTAAAAAATGCTTGCACCCACGTAACGGCCGAGAACTGGGCAAGTGTGGTGGAAAGAACTAAAAGAGTAATATTCTCTGATTGGGAACGTGATATTGCGTTTGATAATATATTATCTACACAAGAGCTAATAATAACTGCTACTGAAGACTCCTCATCGGAGGAGTCTAGTGTTGATTATCATTCCGACGACTCGTGCTAATAAAATAAATTAAAATATCCTGATTGTTTTATTTGTATTCATGTATTAACTAAGAAGAAAGTAAAACTTTATATAATGTTATTAAATGTCTTTTAATACTCGTAACATCGATTTCTACCGATTATTTTTAATCTGTGGCATAATCGTAGTAACCCATTATGTGTGACATCACTAAGTGGGCGGTACCCATCCATAAAGTACAAATATTATTTGTATGATATTTGTACGTAAGCAATACAAAACTTAATGAGCGTGAGCTGTCAAAAGACTGATAATATGATGGACGCAGTATAACAAGATAAATGAGATAATTTATAAGACAAGGTGAAGTAACGTTCCTTATAACAAAGAGTGCGTAACAATTCCACGAAATACAAATAGATTTTACTGTAATTATAAGTTAAAAAATTTAGAAATTTCACGGATACTAGCCTAATAGAAGATATAATCTAAAATTTATAAAAGTTATAACCTTTTTTTATATAATATAATAAGAAATACTAATTATGAATTTATTCGTTCATAATTTAAAATAAAATTGCAGCAACGGTTTGAAAGGAAATGACTATTGTGACTGATGGACTGATGGATTGTGTATTCTATCGTAGTTTGCAGCAATGTCAGGTGCATATACTATGAATAATCGCCACCCTCCAGTAGGTGCACCAATGAAAAGGACAGATACCTTGATTAATCATATTGATACTTGATGATTGTGTTAAATTCTTGAAAACACTAATTTCAATAAAAATTATTTTGATTTGATTTGAGATGAAATCAATGAAATAGATGAAAAAGTGTACGTTGGAATTTACGATGATGCGAAGCAATTGCAAGACATTGTCTAACAAGTGTGAGATTCTACCAAATAGCTTATATAAGGATAAGTGCCAACCCTACTTTAAAATAACCTTATTGGACTAACAGCCGGTGATTTATCAAACCGAATATATCATATTATCTCTCCGTTAAAATACGAATGTGACAAATTTAGTGCCAACCACAAATACACCGTCTCAGGGCCGACACCGCACTGTCTGCGAGAGATTCCTGAATGGAGAGGATACACGTTTTTAGAATTCCATTTGTAAGCTTTTATTTTACTTTAGATACCCTTTGTATTTCATGTAATATCTAACATGCGAATTTAATAATGTCAAAGATATTAAAAAATGTATAAAAATTTGTAGATATTGCATTTATAATAGCAAGTCTAAAAGTAACGCCAATTATAAAAAAACGAGAAGTGCAAGATTAATGAGGCGGGATGAAATTCACGGGACCGAACGACCTTTAAATATGAATGGAGATGACTATGTGATTAGCGAAAGGCCGAAAAAGAGGGACTGATTGTGTGAATTATGCATATTAGTGAGAAGCGACAAAGGACGAATAATAAGAGATATTGGAAAACATGTTGTGCCGACCTTACTTACCTACAGTGTAATAAGGGCAGGAGAATGACGATTTCAGTGTGTTGGCAACACAAGTGTGTTGGTTGAAATTGTTCAACATTATCCAATGTATTTAGCGACAAAGCCGACTCGTGTTCTGCCTCATATACAAACGTTTATACAATTTTTATATATTACACGTTATTGTGCGAGTAGATTAACTTTATTAATAACATTATGATACCAGTACTTTAGTTTTGATTTTGTGGTTATTAAAAAAAATATATATATTTGAATGGTTACTTGATTATGTAAGATCTGTGTTACGAATATTCAATGGTAAGATATTTATTTTAGCAAATACTTAAAAGCAACATTTTATCGACAACAATGAGTTTAGGCACTTGGATAATATATAGATATGAAGGTACCTACAAACATTGTGTAGCATTTAAAGAATGGGAAAGGTTAATTAACAACTCTTTAAACAGTGTATACAATATTGTTTTTTTTTAACACGAGGTCTATGAATTCATGATATGATGATATATATGATTGAAGTTAGACTTTATTTACATATATATAGACATTTAAACAAAAATAGGTATTTGGTACATAATGAGCAGTAATGGCTTTAAGCTCAAAACTCAAGATTTATTTTATTCAGCTCTTAAATCTTATGCCTTTTATTTTTACATATTTTGCATTTAACATGTGCTCTATGAGAAATCACAATGTAGTGAGCAATAATTTCGGTCTGTCTGGAACTGTGTGGTGTTTCATATCATACATGTTTTTAATTTTAAACTATCGCTAAAGCAATAAATATAAATAATCAATTTTATTATTAAAGATAAATAACTCGCTGCACGTGCAGTTAAATGTACAATATGAGAAAGTTAAAACTTAAGTACCAAGAGCTAGTCGCCTCAATAACTGACATTGATATAGAAACATAATCCAGCCCTATATCCTTGAGTACTTTTACTTTTAAAGGTCGCTTTGTAACTACAGAGACCTAATGTATCGAATGTACGTATCGAGCGTTATTTAAATGCAAACTTATTTTTTTTCTCCCGTATAATATTTATCCGTCTACATTTTCTATTTATGATTGTGCGGAAGTATAACTGGTAGAGTAACTATTTCTCTGTTTGTTTAATTAGGTTCCATCCATATTAATTAAACTGTTTGAATCGGTTCAAATAATTTTTAAATAAAAATCATAGTTTCTTATCTTATTTATTTAGTTATTCTATTATGTATGTCGCTCTATATAAACTAATTTAATCACTATTTCATCCAATTCAGTATTTTTTATATCAAATTGTTTGTATAGTACCAAAGATAGCTTTGAACAACCGGTTCTGCTAGATTTATGTAGTTCATTTTTGTATAATGAACTGCGTTTTGCAGAAATTTACAAACCATATATATTATAGTTTCTCTATTTTGTTGTCGTTTCTTTGAGAGATGACAACGGCCCGGTAGACATAGTATTGCTAGACTCTCCAGTGATGCACCCTAGTACAACTGAGATGAAAATGTTAGACTAGCTTTTGCGAAGAAGAGAATTAATTAGAATAAATCTTTAAAGTCTTTCTCTTCAAAATCTAGTGTTCAAAGCGACCCTTACAATTTAAGTCTCATTTCGATAATGCTTACTCTAACAAAGGTTTTTAAAATCAATTTATTAAATCAATGGTATTTCAATTATCTAGGTACTTTTGTTTAAATAAATTGCTTCACTCTAAGCAATATGGGTTTATTGGGTCGCTTTAGATCGGATACGAGTGTTAGGATGGGTGCCGTACTCATGAAATGCCACAGGGGTATTTTGTGATTTGTCCAAATCATTTGATTGCTTTTAACATGAGACTCCGTTGCTAAAGCTTGACCATTATGGTATCAAAAACAACGCACTAGTTTCTTTTTATCTTATTTTCTCTTGTCTTTCCAGCTCAATCCAAAGAGTTTGCATTAATTAGTTCAGTCATCCGGATCGGCCATAGATATAAGTTTCTGTTAAACACAATACTTCCGAGGATATGCGGGTACCGGTTAGCTATTTAAAATTATTTTGGGAACATCGTCTCGATGTATATTAAAACAAAGTAATTAATTACTCGTTAAAAGGAGTAATAATATTCACAACAAAATGAACTAATAATATAATAAGAGATTGCTATTGTTAAGTTATATTAAAGCCGGCAACAGTTTCTTATTCATTTCCAATTCATCTGAGACACATTTCTTATAAAACTGCGCATTCAATATGAATCAACTTGGCTGTCTAAGATGGCTTTTGAATAAGCATATGGAATGTTTGCGTTGCGTTCATGCGTTCTGACTAGCATTTAAGCTATCAAAGCTTACCACAGACGATTTAATGAGTACAAAAGAAGCTTACCTTGAGGGAAGACGCGCGTCGTCTTGCGCCGCTTACATTATAGCGTAGCTGGCTCGCCTGCGGTCCTGCAACCAGGAAATGTGTCAATTAATATGCGGTCAACTCGTTAACTGTGATAAACAATGCATTGTGAGAGGCCGTGAGCTAAATCATATATAACAATGATATTGCATTTTCTCTATAATCTTCTCGCATCAGCATGGTAAAACATTACTGATAAAGAACAATACAGCTGTTAAACATGTTTTTTTGACCATGAGAGTCAAACGCTACCAAACTTAGAAAAAATATTCATTTTATGAGCCGTAGTTAGTTATAATTTATAATATATATGTATATTAATGAATTCTACATCGAGATGAAAGATAGTATATATCACATCGTGTTGTCAAAAATTAATTCGATTCTATGGTTTGACCCTGAAACAAGGACAGTCAATATTAGTACTTTCTGCTAGGTTTCTTATATAATATTAGTATAGATTAATAATAAAATGATTGTGTTTGAACGCAGTAAACTGTTTATCTATCAAAGTTTGATATGTCTTGGGAACGTGTTGATAAAGTTTTCACCAATATTCCCACTGGCTAAACAAACTCGTTAGATTGATTAGCAAACAACTAATTTCGATAGTTTCGACGTTTTCACAAAAAGTAGCTAACAGTAACCGACCGATACGAAGCATTATCAAGATACGTAGATCTCTTTGTTGTAACCTTAAACTTTGCTCGTTGTAAGACACGTCATTTAAGTATTGAATGTTCCTTGTTCAATACTATACGTACAATGGTTACTAATTATGTCATCTTAGTGAAGTAATATTTAGTACAAAATATTATTAAAACGCAAACTTGCTTTGTGGCTGCTAATTAGAATTTTGAACTATTAAAGTTGATAGATGAAGACTTGATAGATAATACTTTGCTTATTTGGAAACTCTTTAAGTAAACAAGTATAAGGAACCCTTAGACGCCGATAACTAAATAAAACGCATACTCTGCCGATTGTATTTATATAACTTTGTTGTCTCTATAAGTCTAACGATTATTTAAAATAAGACCGAACTAGATGCTGCTCTTTCTCTATTCACAAAACTCTCTTTAACCAAGGATCATATTCCCTCCGAAATTCCAAATATTCCCTTTTTTTCGATATCATCAACTAATCATACTCATCCTCCTGCCCTTATCCCACTCCAAGTGGGGTCGGCACAACATGTTGTCACATGATTTGTCTTACCTTAGTCGCCTTTTACGACACCTCGGTAAGAAAGGGGGTGGTCTATTTTATTCAGCCTGATACCACACGGCGTTTTTCGATATCGTCAACAATTTTTCATATTATTTTTATCTATTTTTAAACCGGTGTATTGATTGAAACATTATTTTTCTTCTTTTGATATCAAACCTTACACAAGTGAAGGTGGCTCACTGGAAATTTTCTCTCATGCGTTATTAAAACATAGTTAAGAGCTTCATAAGTTCCTGCTAGGTGTCCCACAGACATAATTCGTCTGGAGCGCTTTCTAGTAATATCTGTGTGATGTACGCGCCTCGCGAATGCTGTGGTACTACATTGTGGGTGTGCGATGGCATACAAACTGCGAAAGTGGTCCACTCAAGCTTGTAGTCAAGGCCGAAATTGTCAACTATTACACCTAAATAAAATTAGTGACAGTGATAGCTGTTAAAGTATTTTTTGTTTAGACGAGAGTATAATTTTATAAATTTTCCAGGGCAATGCAAAATCATGCTCATTTTTAACTGGGTTAGAGGAAAATAAGACGGAGGAAATGTCTAAAATAAGAATTGATTACATAAAGCGTATTTAATTTGTTACAGTCCAATTTATTTAGAGATAAATCGTGATGCCATTTGTTTCTCATTATAATTAAGTCATTTAAATCCAATTTAAATTGAATTGTCACAGATTGAATGAATTGTTTATTAAGTTGAAATTCGATTATATTCAAGTATCGTTGTTCTATTTTCGTACAGGAATATTATTTATGAAATCCCAAGTCCAACAGTAGATCTTTTAGGTGCGATATCTATCAAGTCTGTTTCTTCTTTTTTGTTTTCAATCAAAAGACGTCCACTGCCTTTTATGGGATTTAAACGCAACAAGAACTTGTGGCAGCGGCCTCCAGTGACTGGCCTTTATGAGGGCGGCTGTCCTCATAATGGGTGGTCTATCAATGCTGGATTTGGCTACTCCAACATTTTAGTACCCAATGCCAATCGATGCTTCGTACTATGTGCAATTCTCATTTCAAGTAGGTCGAGCAATGGCCGTAATTATGGTTTATAGATGAATCTTCTCTACCTCATTTGATAAAAGAAAGATATGATAGTCTTACCAAAATCTGTTGTAGTAACAGTATTTGAGGATAAACTATGTAATACTGGCATCAATCCCACCCTAACTTTTCCACGTTATTACGTTCCAAATTTCAATTATGTCGTGATTTATGAAGAAAGATCCTTGGCATATATACATAAATTTCCTTTGCTTGTGTTGTGCATATTTTGTATTATGTATGTGTGCTATGGTTAATTTTAAGTATTTGTACAGAAACTGGGATTATGTTGATGTAGATTTATCATCATTTCAAAAATGATTACACGAGTCTTAATATCAAGGCTATTACGGCTCTCGATATCGTATAGACAAATTTGCTTCGCGGATTTACTGAAATTGAAAACCTACGGAGTATTACCCGAGAACGCAATAAAAGTACAAAGGGATTAGCCGTCAGTTGGTTTGGTAAACAATGTCAATATTGGCCTGTACTTGTGTATGAATGGTAAACAGCCTCGGACGACCGGCTCCCGAGAATCTGTACGTACTTTTCAATAAAGCCCGCCCACTACTGTGTGCCGGTAAAGATTAATTTTTTTATGTATCCTATCGATAAAAATAAAAGTATTAATTAATTTCCTGTGTATATTTATAATATTTTATGAGGAATTATTTGTAATATTATAAAGGGAAAGTTAGTTTCTGTGTTTGTATGTGTACCATTTTAAAACTTCTTGGGTCTGATTCGCGTTACTTAAAGCTTGTAATATGTCAAAAAATTGTAACAGTACTGGTATAATGATCCAATTATAGCAATAATTCATCATCATCCTCCTGCCCTTATCCCACTCTAAGTGGGGTCGGCACAATATGTTACAAACGTGTTGTCATATGATTTGGCTGCCGGCCGCCTGCCTGACGTCAACTTACCTTAGTCGTATTTTACGACTCCTTGGTAAGAAAGAGGGTGGTCTATTTTACTCAACCGGATACCACACGGTGGGTCAACTTACCTAAGTCGCTTTTTACGACACCTCGGTAAGAAATGAGGTTGGTCTATTCTACTCAGCCGGATACCACACGGCAGGTCGAAATTATAGCAATAATTCATTATAAATATATTTTCAAAATAAATAGTGTTATTGAAATATCCCACTGTTGTTAATAGGCGCGAGACAGAAAGCAAAACAACGCGACGCATGTTTCTAAACATTGTATGTAAATCATCGATAATTCCAAATAAGCATGCAAATCGCTGATTGTCTCTTGGTTTACATAAATTGTAATCGGTCTTCGCACCTGTCTGAAATACGATTCCCATTTTGGTATTAAATTTGTATCGTTTACATAAAATTTAATACCAACTTGGTAATCGTAACGAAAAGGGGAAAACAGTTCTAACACGTTTCATTAAAATTTCTATAAAGTTTTGCAAGTATATAGATAATTTTATACAAATTAGAAAGTTATTAAAATGGTAAAAGCAAAGTCCAACGATGTGTGCTGACTGGGTTCGAAGCAAGTCGGATAAGATACTGTGATGAAAATACTATTTGACATAGGACATAATAATTAAAGAATCGTTAACATTCCTCTCTAAATAAGGTCTATATGTCCAATTTTACATATAAAATAGAATATACTTTTCTACAAAAGATAACGATAATAATTAATATATGGGTGACCGAGTCTTGCTCGGTAATTTTTTACAAAATAAAAAAAAGAAACCTTAAAAAAAAGTGTAGGTGGGGTTCGATCATAGATATTTCGCGCGACCACCCGTTTCCCGAATAAGCTACGCTGACTTGACATTTCACGGCGTAAAATTGTGTTGTATATATTCTTATTGAATTAAAAGTAAAGTGTTTTTTTTATGCCCAAAAACAGGGATAAAACGATTTTTTTAAAATAAAACCTAGCTATATCGATTTTTCTCCCCCAAAACCAACTACATGCTGACATTCAGTAAAATCGTTGGAGCCGTTTACGAGATTCCGAAAAAAAATATTATTTATTAAATATATATACATACAAGATTAACTCATTTAAATATTAAACATTTTACCTTGACTTAAATGATCGCCTAACACGTTTAAAAATATGTACATTTTCACTCAGAGCACATATTCTTGATAATGTTCGAATCCAAGTTCTGTTTATTTTTTTAAAGTACACGTAAATATACAAAACCACCGTATCTTCCATTACTTTTAGATATACTGCACAATAATCGAGTCGGCGGCGTATTTAATATCGTAGTATCTTAAATGATTTTTTCATTACGAACATATTAAACTCTTTCTTTGAAACAATTGAGTCAGATGTCAATTTGGGTGACTATGTTTAAATGACTGTACTAATGATAATTAATTGGTGATCCTTTATAAAGTCATTAGAAGAGGACAGAAAAAAATATGTATAAGGGAAATTTATGTGTGGAATACACATGGAAATACAGGTTAAGTAAAACTAGAGGGTGTCATTTAATCTTGCATTAAATTGTAAAGAAACTGACAACGATGGTTATAGTTATTTTTTAGCGAAAAAACTAACGTCACTGTGATTTCACTATATTAATAAATACATTTCGGTATACTGTCATCTACCTGAAATCAGGCAATCACTGTTCTCATATTATAGTGTTTTGTCTGTGGTCACTGATATAGCAATTAATAGTTGGTAGGCATGGATATTTAGCGAACTTATAATAAAAACTACGATATCACCAATAAAGGAAACAGCATCGTTTTAGTAAGAAACGAAGAGAGTATTATTTTGTCACCCAACATTGAGGACAATCTGATACAAATTCCACAAGAGAGCCCACGTTAAGAATAGGCTTACTTTCTATATACATTAAATCGATATTTATAGCAATTATCCTACTGCCCATATATTCCATAAACATAAATGTCCGATAGATGATAAGTTCGTGTTGTACCTATTTTATATTGTTACATAATGTAAAAGAAACTGTCAGCGAAGATATTTAATTTTTAATTGAACAGCTGCTTCTTAAATAATTCAAATCATTGTTTGTTCTTATATTAAATAGCTTAAAACAGCAATAGTAAATAGTATAAATAATTGTGTAAAGTATTTATAATTAGCCTTCCATAGGAAATTCAAGGTTTTCATAGCAATTCGTGCGACTTGATAAGCCCATATTTTCTCAGTTTTCTAACATGTCTCGCTCTTAATTTGCTTATCATAATAAGTTGTTCATATTTTAGTCAATTATATGATTATATTATTTATGAATATTGGCATTATAATAAAAAGTAAAAGAAACGGCATGTTACTATTCCACTGCTAGGCATAGGACTCCTCTGTACGTTTCTGGTGAGAAGGGTTGGAGCTGCTTGAATGCGCATTGGTAGGTTACACATATCCCCAGAATTCTCTAGACACACATTTCCTCACGATGTTTTCCTTCACCGAAAAGCCTTTGATAAATCGTAATTATTAATAAGGCACATAAGTTTTAATAGAAAACTCATTGGTGCCTGCCTAAACTTAGAACTCGTGACCCTCTCGAAAGATAAGATCTCACCGCTGAGCTATAACAGCTACATTATAGTGCTGAAGTATTTTTATGAAAACTTCATTCTTAACAAACGTCATCCGAGGCAAAACTACCAAACAAATCAAAGTGAAGCCACGCGTGATTTTGATGTTATCTCCTTGAGCATTTTCACTGCTGTAATTTAAGCTTTCTTAAGCTTTCGGATTAAGTAATCGATTAATTAATACTCATAATACATATACGTAGAGAATACGAAGAGTATTCGCTTTTGACAATAAGTTGTGATTCTAGTACATGTTTCTTTATCCTTACTATACTCACATTCACAAGTGTGTTTTTAAGAATTGTAACAATAAGAATAATGCGGTTTTTTAACCTGGACGAGAGATTATTATTATTGGTGTAATTTTATCAAAGATGAAAGAGTAGATTCACTACGGAAGATATTTTAGTTAGTATAGACACGGATCAGTATAGACAATTAATTCAGATTTCACGGTATATACTCTAAAAGAGCTCCTTATAGTTTAGGTGGCAACAAGCTCAAAATCTATGGCATCGATTCTATTGAGATATACTCACTAACCTGGCCACAAATCAATTTAAATCTTAGGTAAAATCGTGAAGTTAAACCACGTACCAGTTCTTAAATAAGCTGTATTGTCAATTTGGTAATATTTTATTGAGCAGGCCAGTTATCTATTCATGAAAGTTGCTCCTACCAGAATGCCAACTGGCGCCGGCTGCTGCGGTTGCTAGGGCTGTCACCTTCCAGACTTAACAAGCTAGAGTCATTAAATATTTACGTCTCTTATTATATAGAAAAATTCTTCGTAAATTTTATACAACAATTTTTCTTGTATATTTGGTGCCATTCATGTGCCATTTTTTAATTTTTCACACGTGCAATAAAAATCATTGACATGTATAAAAGTTATGATTTTTACATTTTTTATCTATTCCTCCTGTCCTTATCCCACTCTAAGTGGGGTCGGCACAATATGTTATAAGCATGTTGTCACATCATTTAGCTATGTATTTCACGCCCGGCCGCCTGCCTTCGCCGGACGTCAACTTACCTTAGTCATATTCGACGACACCTCGGTAAGAAAGTGGTTCGGTGGTTTATTCTATTCAACCGTATACTACACGGTGGGTCAACTTACTTTAGTCGTCTTTACCTATGCCTATAAAAGGGCGAAGAGGGCGAAATTTTATCTATTGCCGGTATCTTTCCGGTAAAATACCTATTAACGTTAACTTTAGAGATTATGAACAACCCTGTATACTCGTAAGTAGTTTAATCTAGGTTCCATAGAGATTCAGTTATTTATTACTAGAAAACAGTAAATTAACTGATCAACAAAGTCGTTTTATTTTCTAGAATATCCGATCAAAGTGACGATTATCATGTTTAAACTATATTTCTTAGTAATAACTAAATTATAAATGTAAAGTGCGAAGTTGTATAGGGCAGAAGTGATGCATTTAATAATTTATGTACATATATTTTGACACGCAATGGATTTGTATAATTCTTTTTAAAACAGTTTATTTATTTATTTTATTAATCGTGTAATACTTTCATTTAATTCTGTAATAGCATATTTGTTGTTAGTATATCTTAATATCAAAATATGATGCCATATTTTGTGTATAGTGAAATTTAATTTTTTTTTTTGAAAATTATTGAATTATAATATAATGTATCCTCGTATTTAAAGTCAACAAATATATTAATATACAACGTAAGTATCAGAATTTCTTGTATCTCAATTTTTGTTAAATCGATCTATATTAGATAATGAAAACTTATTTTGTACGGAAATTTTTGTGAATCACGAAATAATTGTTAGCTAATTCGACACGTATGCTTTTAGACGTAAGTAAAATATATATAAATATATGATATAGCAATGGATATAGTAATTAAAACGCCCCAATACCATTATATCTGTTATTCATATAATATTACATAACACGGCCACAATTTACGTACAGACGCATATTATCTATACGCATAAATATTAATGTTATTATTTTATGTCACAGTAGTCTTTGGACGGCACCTATAAAAAAATTAAGTCACGTGTTGTTGTAATTAATTCCTTAGGGTTGTCCCAAGCGTGTTTTAATATAATCAAAAAACTCCTCCTCCTTTAGTCGCGTGCTCACTGCTGAGCGTCGTGATGGTCCCGATTCCTTTTATTATGCATAAGCTGGCGCCACTTTTCCCGGTCAGCAGCACTATGTATAGCCACGCTCAGTCTGATGTCTAGGTGTTCAGACACCTGATCCGTCCATCTTTTTGGGCTCCGCCCCCTGGATCTTTTGCCGTCTACTTTCCCAGTGACCATAAGTTTCTCAAGATTATCGCTGGGTTTTCTAGCAATATGTCCAAAGTATTGGAGAATTCTCTGGAGACATAAGCTTGAGAGTCTCTGTTTCACCTTAAGCTCACTGAGAATGGAGACATTTGTTCTGAAGGCTGTCCAGGGGATGCGCAACATACGCCGCCAGCAAGACATTTCGAAAGCGTCAATTCGTTTTCTATCTGCAGCTTTAAGGGTCCAGGACTCAGCCCCATATAGAAAGATCGGGAAGACTAGGGTTCTTACAATGTAAATCTTGGTCTTCTTAAGTACATTACGATCTTTCCATATCTTGTGTAGCAGACTCATGGCGGATTTGGCCATGCCAATCCTGCGTCTGATTTCTGTTTCAGAACCTCCCTTGCTGGTAATGGTAGAGCCAAGATACACAAAACTGTTAACAGTTTCATACTGGCTCAGAGAGGTTCCTGCTTGCAGGATGCCGGATCTGTCTATTACCATGATCTTTGTTTTGGCCTGGTTGATCTTGAGCCCCAGTTCCAGACTGACCATCTCCAAACGCTGTAGAATATTCGGAATAGATTTAGCAATTTTCCATAAATTATGGACCACCACACTTGTAAAATTTGCGGATTTATCTTTATTTTACGAATTACATAATAACGGTTATTACGGTACGTATGATCTATACTTAAACTCAAAAATTTACTTGATAAAAATGAAAGAGATGGGGACAAGTTTTTCGCGACAGGGCACTTCGTACTAAAAATACCACATTTGTCATTATACTATACTATAGGCTATATAACATCACGCTAAAATGAATATGAGAGGAGCGGCAATAAAAAATATTACGATAACGGCAAGTAAAGCTTTAATTCCTTGCGTGCGCTAAGTAAACGATGAAAATTATTCAAAAATCATGTATTACAAAATTGTACCCATCTAAAAGTTCTAAATAAAAGTCCGCGACAGCATATAAATAAAATAAAATTGAGATGGTACAGAAAAAGTTTGTTCGGTTTCTCTGTTACAAAGATTATACTAATTTTGGATCGTACACTCAAGCATGTAGGCACTATCGCATAGAAACTCTCAGTCAAAGACGCCAAAGATTTGATATAAAATTGCTATTTGATATATTGTCTGGTGAAATAGACTGTCCAGAACTTTTATAAATGTTTTTGTTTAACGTGCCTCCCCGCATAAGGCGACAAATGTCATTATTTTATGTACCGTTTTCTAAAACGAACTATTAAAACGTTTTCTAAAACGAACTACCATTTTTATGGTTATCAAAATAGTATATTACGTTTTTAATGTTTCAACGCGGGCGGAGCCGCTGGCAATTGCTAGTACTTAAATAATCTGACAGCCCTGTTTCAGACAGAGAAACTGATTATAGCATATTCCATACAATGCGCTTCACTTTTACTATTTCATTGCGCCATCAACATGTAATAACATATTTTGCATATGAATACGCCCTATTGAATTGGATTGTCGCTGATTGTACACAAGGACGTCTGATTTTAGATTAAATTTTCCATTGACTGAAATCTTAGTGTTTTGTATCTTTAGGAATGTAAATTTTGCTTTAGGAGCGATTGTGTATTTGTTATTTAATTTTGGAGATACTCTTATGACTTGACTGATTTTGTCTGATATAATGATGAATTTCTTAGACATAGTTTTGTTTATTTTCTTCTTTACATCTTTAACGGAAACGCTTGTCTCAGAAGAAAGCATCAGAAGTTATGATCTCACTTATGTATTTGTCTTGTACTGATTGTGTTACAAACATGTAATAAGAATAACTTAAAATTAATGTCGAAGTTTGGCATAATTCTTTTTCTCCTCGATTTGTCTTTTTGACTGCCTCTTTAATTTTGACCAAATTTGATTCTAGATTATTGTAATAGTGTGTAAACTACCTCATTTTAGAGAGAGAGTTCATTTCTCCTTGGTAAAAAAATTATATAGCATATCGGAGCTAAGATGCTACCTACGCTTAGTTAGGTACATCCGGGTAGGCAGTTTCTTCTTTTCTTAGCCTATAAAGTGTTTGAAAATCAATGATATTCATGCTAATAATTTGATATTCATTCGTTTCTAACTGTTAGTCCATTACTAGTCTATTTATATGTGACAGTTAATAAGTCTATCATACCGAGGTGCTTTTGATTAAAGTCTTTAAGCGCAGTGTGAAGAGATTCTCTAATAAATTCTCTAGAAATATTTGTTTCCTCACGATGTTTTCCTAAGTAGATGTAGTTAATTGCATTTGTTAATTAGACACAAATTTTAGTAAAAAAATTGGTGTCTGCCCGGGGTTTGAACCCGTGACTCTCTCGAAAAAATTGCACTGACTCCCCATTGACTATCACAGCTTGATTATCAGTTGATTGCAATTAATTTTCTCCAGTCTAACAAACAAAGTTTGCTATATGAACACAATGGTGGTCAAATAAAACGAATGAGTCAACACGGCACGCCATTCATTGAGACGACAATAGCGCAGTATAGTAAGAAATAAACGCGTTCACCATTGAATCGGGCAGAAGCTGTTTTCACTATCGTAGCAATGATAAATGAGACCATTAACAATTCCGCCCGAGGCAGGACGTCACGTCGGAGCTTCCGCGTTACCGCGTCCCTTTACGAATATGGCTACTGATTACTATAGTACTAGGAATTGTTTTTAATGTGCATTGATTAACAAATCAGAATAATGATGGATTAGACCAATGTTTCTCAAACTGTGTTCCGTTGAAACCCGGGGAACACAGTTTGATCATTTCAATACCAGCCATGAATATGTTAATACGTTTTAAAAATAAAATATTCAGTGCCTTAAGTTTTATTGAGTCTATTACATTTAAGAAAGTTAAAAAAAATATAATTCTCGTTATTGTTGCATATAATCCATTTACAAAATGTAGAAACAAACACATTTCCACATCTAAAAAATATTAAGAAACGCTGGACTAGACTAATGCAGTTGAATTCGGAAATTAGCTATTATAATTTAAACTGTTTCATTACTTTCAAGGTCTATCCGTATAGATTTTGAGGAAGCCGTTATATAAAGTAAATAGGCAATTATAGACAATATTAGACATTAATTGCTACACGTGTCAAATCACAGCAACATTGAAATTTAGCAGTTACCCTCAGACCCAAGGACTTTTCGTATATTAACAGTTTTATTTAATCTGGTACAACAGTACTAATATAAAAATACTGTAGTATTATAACAATAATACTACAGTATTTTTATAGACTAGTGCTGGAATTTCGAATGATATTACAAATTAAGATATGTCGATTCACAAAGATAGATAAAAATTTTTTTGAACCGATACTAATCGATAAAACTCATCATCCTCCTGCCCTTATCTCTAAGTACATTCGGCACAACATGTTATAGACATGTTGTCACATGATTTGGCTACGGATGTTACGACCGGCATGCCTGACTTCAACTTATCTTAGTCTTATTTTACGACACAGCGGTAAGAAAAAGGGTGGTCTATTCTACTCAATTGGATACTATACGGCGGGTCAACTTACCTTAGTCGCCTTTTACAACACATCGGCAAGAAATAAGGCTGGTATATTGTACTGAGCCATATACAACACGGCTTAAACATTGGATTATACTATCATAAGTTTTATAATGTTTGCACGTAGTATGTACGCGGCTTTAGTTATTCTTTGTTAATGCGACAATGATTGCTACCGACAGCAATAGTTAACATTTTGGTGTCTCATCTGAAATTATAATTTAAGATTTCCCAAATTGCGAATAATTTGCGTAGGCGGGTTTCTCGGGCACGCTTTCACTTAATGTTTCATATATGAATTGACAACCAAAAAATATATTTTATTAATGAAATTTTGACTATAGTAATACTAAAGAATTCCAAATCACCAGAGTCATAAAGAGTAAAGTTTGTGAGTGTGTTTGTGTGTGTTTGTATTTGTTGTATTGTGTGTTGTATGTGTTTGTATTTTATTGTTATTTTTGTAAAATCAATGGTCTCAGAGAAAAAATCGTCTTTAACTAGGAATCTGTAGGTTACCATCTTACTTTTTAATCGATCTCTGAAACGAATGTCAAACCGCGAAGCACAGCTATTTGTTAATTTTAATAACATGTATGTAGTTTCCCAATCAATACGTTTTACATGTTGTTATTCGTTGTAGAACTTGCTTAGTTTGGAAATCTGTATAATTTCGAGTTTAACATTGGTGAAGGCATTAAACATTCATGACGAAAAGTGTCTTATTTACTTGTTACTATTTTAATTAAAGGTACATCTATATTGTGTATGAGTCGGTGGAATAGTCCGGAATAGGAGCTGATAACCCGCCCTGCACCGACAGGCGTCCCCGAAATTAGATATTGTCTATGATAATGTCGATATTTACAATAAAAATATGAACAACTCAAAAATACGTTTTTGATTACTTTTAATTCAGAATAAAGAGTATATTAGGAATTTTGTATTTTTTGGACATATGTTGTCTAAAATTGACGTTTTAAAAAGCGTAAAAAAACGAAGTTACTTAACTACACATAGAATCTTTTGGGTTTAAGGCAAATATTTACTCACGAGTCACAAAAATAGTTATCGGGTATAATATTGCCAGATTTAGAAAGGATGTAAAATAAAGGATGTAGAATAAATAATAAGATTATAATCATTGAATGAGAACCTTAACAATGTTTTGAGGACTGAATAATTCTCTAA
Organism: Morpho helenor; assembly: GCA_029227775.1. Lineage (NCBI taxonomy): Eukaryota > Metazoa > Arthropoda > Insecta > Lepidoptera > Nymphalidae > Morpho > Morpho helenor. The sequence goes on along the minus strand of JARGCU010000019.1, from coordinate 5,663,555 downwards.
CTTCCTTTAATCTGCACGTAACAAGTTATTTTTCCTTATATAATCGAAGAGTTAAGGAGTTATACTGATTTACAATTTTTGCGATACCGATTCTAAAGTATAATAAACATCCGTTCATTTACACATATCTACATGTTAGTTTGAATATCATTACGATTGAACGATAAACCCCGGTTAATTAATTCGTTCGGAAACATAACCAATGCATAAATTCAGATATGATTCTCTGTTACTTACTACTAAAACGATTCCAAATAACTTAATATTAATTTTAAATTACTTAGTGAAGGCCATATCAGCCAGTATTTTTAGTAGCATTAATATAGCTTGCTTGCATTTGATTACGAAATTATTGTAACATTTTGTTTAATAAAAATGTTACAACGTTTACATTATTTGGGTTGTTATAAGATAAGTTATTATTAACGACTGATATAAAACAGTTTTTTTTCATAATTTATTACGATTCTCTATATTAAATTGACGAAATGAAGATAGAGTTTAATTTGATTCTCCTGCCCTTATCCCGTCCTAAGTGGGGTCGGCACAACATGTTATAAACATGTGTCACATGATTTGGCTACGTATTTTTACTGACGCCTGCCTGACGTCAACTTCCTTTAGTCGCCTTTTGCGATACCTCGATAAGAAAGAGGGTGGTCTATTCTACTCAGCCGGATACCAAACTGTAGAAAATAGACTTTTTTAAAAACAATTGTTGCTATACTTTCAAAATATTACGAGTTAAATATTTAGAGCGTTTGACGTTATAATTACCCTTAGAACAAAGAAAGCAACATGTTTTAGTAAGATGAGAAATTAGCCGCGAGCGTTAATTTGAATCTAGCTTGTTAATAGAAATTCCTTCTTAGAACTGTTAACCACAAACTAAGAATAGAGTAGTTTATACAGAATCAAATTTCGCTAGTTAATGGTGTTCGAATAAAAGGCAGAAACGTAATGGAGTACACGATTTGAAACTTTTCTTTCTTTTCTTGATTATTTCATTTCCTTAACTTAACAACGATAATGGTTTTAACTCATACATCACGTGCTTTCTGGCTATTTGCGGTCTTCAGTAAGTTGTGTTATCACGGCATGTTCTTGTAAATTTAAGCTTGTTTTTTTTAACTGAATGTATTTTATTTAACAAGATAGAATACGAATTTGTATGTAGAAGTTCACTTTTCGAGATATAGAAAACTTAAAATTAAATAAATAATAAATATTAAATATAAATTCTAATAAATAAATATTAAATATAATTTATTATTATAAATAAAATAATTAAAATTTTATTATTTATGTGATCTAGAGTTGCGGCTATTCCTAAATAGATTACAAAATAATGCTGAGTTAAAAAAACATTTTTTCATTGTATATGTTGCCAGGCAACGTATACAATTAAAATGGGGCAACATATATAAGCTGAAGCTTATAAGCATATTAATAGCAATATAAGCAATATAGCAATATAGATAAACAATATTGATGAAATTTGGTAAAGTTGAAACTTTACCAAATTTCCTCAATATTGCTCTAGTGGGTTTTTTGTGAAAGCGTAATAAACAGACGGACATAAATACAGACTGCCATATTTATATCAGTATGGATATATTATAGTTGGAACAAAGGTCGTAGCAAGAAAAAACTTAGTATGACATTGTGCTCCACTATGTCGTCCGGTCCTAAATAGGGTAAATACTTGAGATAAACGCAGGCGTCATGTCTGAAGATATACTAATGAAGGTAGTAATAACATTAACGTTGGTTTTTACCTTCAGAAATATACACCAGGAACTATTACGACGTCACACTGGCGACATACACTATAAAAAAGGTAATATATCTAATATGAAATATAACAAAAAAAACAAATTAAAGTCTTAAGCCTCACTAATGACAGAGAGGGATTAAGATTTCAAAGCTGTGTAATCGAATAGTATTGGTTTTACATGTCCTTTGACAAGTTTTATAATTCTATTTGGTTAGAGCAATCTTAATTAAACGCCGTGTGGTATCCGGCGGAATAGAATAGTACCACCCTCATTTCTTACCGACGTGTCGTAAAAGGCGACTAAGGTAAGTCGACCTGCCGTGTGGTATCCGGTTAAGTAGAATAGACCACCCTCATTTCTTACCGAGGTGTCGTAAAAGGTGACTAAGGTAAGTTAACTCACCGTGTGGTATCCGGTTAAGTAGAATAGACCACCCTCTTTCTTACCGAGGTGTCGCAAAATACGACTATGGCAAGTTGATGTCAGGCAGGCGGCCGGTCGTAAAATACGTAGCTAAATATGTGACAACATATTTATAACATGTGCCGACCCCACTTAGAGTGGGATAAGGGTAGGAAAATGATGATGAGATCAATCTTAATTAAATGATTATGCGTACAGCTGTTACTGTGTAAAAGGAAAATCCTGAAAACTATATTAATGAGTAGCAGTGCAGTCTTAGCAGTAGATCGCAGATTCATACCCCTAGCAGGCCTAAAACTTTTTTTTAAACACCTAAATGCCTGTTTCATATTTACAAATATGATAACAGATGCTAACATAGTATGTAAATACGTTGTAGGTGCCAAATTTACTCATTTATCTCTACAGTGCAAAATAAAACAAATAAATTCACTTGACGATAAGTATGTAAGCTATTTTTCACTCTGTTGTATAAATATTTGGATTGAATTGTAGCCAACGAAATTTATATACGATTTATCTGCTCGGATAGAAACAAGTACGGGCAACGATTTTAGCAAAACAAGGACTTACAGTTTCAAGATATAATATAAGTACTTTAGGAGTTTAGTATTCAGTGAAATTTTAACATAATTTTACTAAGATACATTTATTAATTAAAACTAGAAATGTGACGAGAAGCTGCTAATAATTATGAATTAGCCCATTTGGAATGAGACTTCGTTCATCAATACTTTACGATTCTAATATAAGAAATGCGAAAATATATGATATTTGTAAGTTTCTGTCACGTTTGAACAGAAAAACGAATCAGTCTTATTTTTATTATGGAGATAGTACGAAAATCAGCAAGGGAAGAAGTTAAATTCATAAAATATAAGTTCACCTGAAAAGTTGAATTTTTTATTAATATATCAAGTAACAAAGACTCATTAATTAGTAGTCAGTTGTTGAATTAAATAAATTAAAACGTTTTGTTTAAATAATATATTAACGAAATTTCACCCAATCAAGCATATATATATAGTAATTGATTCAACCCCTACCATTTATTTTGTGATAAAAGCCTCCGACTTAACATTTTACAGCAACTTACGATTATTAAATACTAGCGGCCTGCCCCTGCTTCGCACAGGTATAAAATATACATATATCCCATGTCAGTCAGTGTAAAAAAATGATTAAAATCGATCCAGTAGTTTTGATTTATTCATTACTGCCCGTGGCCCGCAAGCGTTAAATTTGGAGAAAAACAATTTCCTCTCCCTATACCAAGACGATTTCCTGCTATCTTTGGAATATCTAAACTCATATAGTACATTTTTACTTATTTACTTTTACATTTTACCTATGTATTTTATTTTTACAATTAATTACAGAATGTCTTTAAACAAACTCTAAATGATTCGAAGTGCTATAGGGTGAAGCGCGGCGTCCTCACGGCATTTTAAATCTGTAATATCTCCGAAAATGTTCACTTAAATTGCATGCTGTAAACGGCCATATTGATCTATATTAAATCAACAATTTATTTAAGGTACTCAATTGGATAAGGATTAATGCTGTATTGTATAAAAATTGCTTTGAACATAAGGCATCATTTTTCGTAAAAAGTAAATGAAAAAAACTGCTATTGTGGGTTATCCATAAGAGATAGATATATACCATCGCGGACTTTTCTGTAGACCTTTTTAAGGTGTACAAATACTTAGTACATCATTTTGGTAAATCTCGTAGGGTTTAGCCTGCGTTTGCAATGTAAGCGGAAAAAAATGTAATTATTTACAGAAACCTCAAAAATTACAGTATTTCTCTACTTCGTATTGAATGTTATTATACGTACAAACCTTCCTCTGGAATCACTCTATCTATTAAAAAAAACCACATCAAAATCGGTTGCGTAGTTTTAAAGTTTTATGCGTACATACGGAAATATGGACTTTGTTTTATAATATTATGTAGTGATGATAACAATGGCACACTCATTAACGATCAGATAAATGTTTCTAGTTTGAGCTTGTTACACGTGTTCGAAGGCAAGATAAATGGTGGGGGTTGAACCAATTAGTATATAACTATGCTTTTTTATGTGATATGTCGCTATGCGATTTTGTCGAGGAGTCTATCTCCTGATGATGCTTCGGTTGCGGGGCGAAACGATTGTTGACTTTGTGAAAGTGTGTAGTGCTTGTGCATTGTGGTGGCGGTGGTTTGTGAATGTTTTTACAAATCCTGCATGTATCAAGTATGAAAACGAATACTCAACTCTACATTTAGCACTATATATATTTTATATATACTTTATCGCAGATTGTAGCAAAATAATGTTATTATTACTTTTGTAAGAAATTTAGTTTAATCGAACAGAAATTGACATTACGATAATTTCATATTAGTCATTTTAGAAATATCGGGCTACAAGACCACTCCATTTTATCTTGGTCATAAGCCCGATGGGTCAACTGCGATTAAACAACGCGATTAGGCCGTATCACAGATTATATAATGATCTGATTTATCATGTGGCTTGGCGACTTGACAATTTGAAAGGACATCTATTTAAGAAAATCTTAGAATCATTGGTTAACTGTAATACGCAAAGGTTATCAGATACAGTGACAGCACGCAAAGTCTGTCAAAAGTTCCGCCTATCATAAAATTGATAGACATAAACTTTGAATATTATGGATCGATCATATTATATTTATTTCTTAATTTAGTTTTATGTTAAACTTAGTGGTAAACAGTTTTTTTTAGTTTTAGAATAGTCTCTTGAATAATTGAATGTACGATTAAAAAATGAATATGAAACGCATTAGTAGTTTTAAATGGAAATCGTGATGTGCAACGGTTTCAGGACACGATAATTAAAAGTGGGTTAGGGGTTATAGTATTTTACCTGAATAACGTATTGATATTAAATAAATAAGAAACTAATAACAAAGACAAGAAAAAATTAATTAGAAGTTAATTTTGATTAATAGTTTTTGTTAAAGAATTTTTATTTCTATTATAAGGTCCTGAAAAAAAAATCATGATACATGCCAATTGGCAAATTAAATTCAAAACAAAAGGAGAAATAATTCCGTAATTGAGTATTACGGAATTAATAATAAACTGAACTGAAAAATTCGTTATAATCCGAAGTAATTTGGACTAATCAGTAAATGCTCATATTATGAATAAAAAAAAAGGAACGGCCTGTTACAATCCCACAGCTAGGCATAGGCCTCCTTTCTCCTTTCCTGGAGAGAATGGTTGGAGCTAAGTCCTAACACGCGGCTCCAATGCGGATTAGGTTACACATATCCCTAAATTTCTCTAGAGATATGCAGGTTTCCTCACGATGTTTTCTTTCACTGAAAAGCGTGTGATAAATTGCAATTATCAATTAGACACAAGTTTTAATAGAAAAACTCATTGGCGCCGGTCGGGGTTTGAACTCGTGACCCTCTAGAAAGAGCCGCACGGTCATACTGCTGGGCTATCACAGCTTTTATGAATATCTTAAACTATTAAAATAGGTGAGCTACGCATTTTAGTTTATATTTAGTTATCAAATATAAGACAATATTGTCTATTGTGCTTGGATTATAAGCATTCTCTGGATAGCCAGACATCTATCTGATCAGGTGTCGGGAAAAATGAATAAAAGGGAAAGCGGAATCGAAAAGGCATCGGGTCTATTGTTTGCTTCTGCGTCGCTCCGGCGATGTCATTATTATCGGATCGGCTCGCCCATCTCTCTCATCACATACAATGGCCGAGATTGTTTAGATTTGTACCTTTTGACGGACAATACGAAGCATGTCTAATATTCGAACGATAGAATTGATAAGCAAATACGTAAGCATTCCGTCGTTGACAAGGACGTGGGAAATAATGAGTACACCTTTTTGTTTGAGAGGAGTACAATAGAAATGTATTTATAAGACTGTTGTTGACGTAATATTCGAGGTGTCGTAAAATACGACAGAGGTAAGTTGACGTCAGGCAGGCGAACGGTCGTAAAAACGCAGCCAAACCATGTGACAGCATGTTTATAACATGTTGTGCCGACCCCACTTAGAGTGGGATAAGGGCAGGAAGATGATGATGTTGCCACGTAATGTTGTTTTCTTCTTAAAATAGTCATTATTTCTTATATTTGATAAGTATTTTCTAAGAAGATAATTAAGTGACTTTCTCTTACTCTGAGTGAGCGAATCATTATTATATTAACTATATTATCGTACTGTAATCTATAATTGTACCTCCTTCGCATATAACTTATATGAAAATGTAAAGTTTTTTCAAGTACATACATTTAAAAAAAATAGTTAATTAATATTTTTCGTAGTAACAATAACTAAGACGACGGTAAAAAGTTTTATATATCATAAAAAACGTTGGAAAAACATTATTGATAAAAAAGTGTACAAAGGTCAATTTGTACCTAAGACGGAGATCTGCCAGCTAACCTACGAAGTGAGATAATTTATAGTAAAGTAAGTTACAATATATTTTTTAAATTTATTACTTAAATTTGCGTTCAGAATGTAAAAACGTAGTTGTTATCAGGTGTGAGATGTTACAATTTTTAACGATTATTGTTTGATTTGAATATGTAAACATATTATTTACGTTGTTAAGTATATAACTTTGTTTATCAAATACATTAATTTAGGTCAGGGTCTCTTGACCTAGGTTACACTAAGTTTCAATATTATCGTATACATCAATCATTTTCAATAATATGCAACTATATTAATAACATTTTCAGCATAACTAAATCCTATTCGAACTCCAGTTTGGTATTCCAGTCTATTTTATTTCAGCATTAATGGAATATTTAATATTCACGTCCAATATGATTGAATTGTTAGCATAACTGGTATCACTGGCGCAGGATGTTTGTAATTTTAGTATTGATTGAATTATTAATTATCGTTAGTTAATGCGTGAAACTTAGTTAGTGAATGCGGACTTTATTTATGGAGGAGATATATTATAATTTTAGAATGTTAAATAGGGAATAAATATGATTCTAAAGACGTAATAGCTGTGCATGAAAAAATCATTTGGTTTTTCTGTTCCGTAAGCAGATGCAACGATTTAAAAATTATAAATTTAAGAATTGTTATCACGTTTAAGATAAATATTTCGCATCCTTCATTTAATTTTAATGTTTGAAAGGTTAGAGCGTTAATCTTTTCAATCAGTAAGACGTGATGTACTCTGAAATAAAAACGTTCAAACTAACTTTACCATATAGTTTACGGTTTCTACCTCTAACAAGATATACGTTAACTGCATACTTTTTGATTCTAGAATATACAGAAATTAATAATGATCTTATATATTTAATCATGGTTACAAATTTTTTTAACTGAAACTTTTATTTACACTCATTACAAATTTACTTTTATCCAAGTACTTATTCAAGATACTAAATTGTTCAGCTTTAAAGTATGAGCTAATAAATATGTCAAATCTTTTTATAAGTAGGCTCTATTTTAAGTGACAAGCGAAATATGCAACCTAAAAAACATTGTAGCAAAAAATAAAGTGGAATAGTTTTTCCAATCTTCTTCAACGACACGGAAAGACCGCTACAAATGAGTAAAAATAAAAGATAAGAGGCGATTTTTAACGTTTTAATCGCAGCGGGGGTTGTTCACCTTATTGTCAGAACTACACCGTCTCGCTCATGCATTAAGAGAGAAGTAAACAAACCAGGGGACTGAAATTATCCTCCAGAGAGTGCACAGGGCTGAAGTAGGTACCTATTGCATTTCTTTTATATTTCGAATGCGTGTGCTGGAACGCTTTGCGTCTATTATTTGTGATATAGTTCTATTATTGTGGATATAAATTCTATTTTGTGCGTGCATGAGTGCGTGATGGGGTCTATTACCTATATATATTTGTGATTTATGTTCAACAATTTTAGACTTTCAATATTCAGATTTTTCATTTACCCTTCATTACTTTTAAGGTTTAAATTGTTTTAGGTTCGAGAGCTAGATCGTAAGCAATTATACAAACTTGTCTAAATGCTGCACGCTTTTTATTCTTAGGCTCAATTTATTTTTTGTTTATATTTGTTACTGTCTTATAATGTAAGTGCTTATCAACATTTATCAACCAAAATTCTAATCTGAATTCCACATTAGCTGTATTACTATTTTCCATTCTGTATGAATATAATAAAATCATAGTATAGATTAAAGAAATTTACAACAATCTTCAGGCCGAATATTAGTATAATTTATGAGGCTGAAAATTTCGTTTAACTTTTCCAAAGAAATTAAAATTGTAAGAGTAACAAGAATAAGCCATTTACATGAAGCGTTACTTCTGTTACTGTTACCTGAGTTGCAACGAAGAAACAAAGTGCAAATAAGCGTTAATACGTTCATTCAAGTGCTAAGTGAGCCTTGTCTTAGACAAGTGTAGCGCTATTTCGGTTTGCCTCCCCACTTTAAATTACCCAATGCTCCTAAAGTTTCAGCCGTCTTTTTGTAACATACGAGTATAATTTAGAATCCTATACCTGTGGGGTAAAGTTGAAAATAAATTGGATAGGAATTTAAAATTCACACGTAACATTTACGAGACAATCCCAAGTTCCCTCCAAGAATATATATGGATGTTTGTGCAAATAGGGGTCGAGAAAATTTTAAGTTAAAGTATATTCTTTGATACAATGGTAAAAATAATGCTTAACTACCTTGTATTAGACTCTTAATCTTTAGTTATAAGTTTATATATTAATTACAAAATATAGCTTTTACTATTCAATAGTTTCTTAAGATCTTCCTTCGCCATTACGTCATTTATATTTCGACAACTTTCAGTTAACAAAACTGTGAAGTTATTATTTGTAGTTTTGTAAAAAATTGTTTGATCGTATTGTGATCAATATTTATTACGTGCAAAGACATATACAGGAATATCAATTAAATATTAGGTAAATAAACTTGGAACATTATAAAACAGATATAACAGAATTTAAATTTAAACATTTGGTGATTATTTATTCTATGCTTTTTTATCATTGATGTTAAGTTTTATTTACTATCTGTAATGATTCCGTGCAACCTTAATGGCTATTAGTCTTCGTTAATAATATATTAGAAAGGGGACGGAGTGTCTATACATACGCAGGAAAGGAAATTTATTTAAGCTACGTCAATTTCTTCGAGGGGAGCATGCTTGCATAGGCTACATGAAGGGATAGATTCAAAGATATTTTCAAGATCTAAGTTATTTGAAAAACTTATAATTAAACATTGTTAGGTTGTAGTTTCCGTAGTCCTAAAAATGAGATATATTATTTTAAGGATATTATATTAAACTGGTGAACGTCGAAAATCATTTCTCTTAGTGTGCCTAGAACGAGCTATGCTTGAAGTTTCTTCGAAACAAAATCCGAAGAAAAGCGGAGAACTTATTACGAAGAGCCGATGAGCGTTGGGAGTCTATGGTTTGGACTGACAACCCTTCGTCGGAAAAAGTATTTCCGAAAGATCTTGTACTAGTCGTGAGAATACAAAAATATTTTAGTGGGCCGCTTGACCACAGCGTTATATGATCGAATACCTTACCTATATGAATTCCTTAAATGACCCCAAAAATTAAGGAGACACATTTTTTTGGATGTGTATTTACATACGGATGTGCGTCGCATATGTATCCGGTAGGAGTAGAATAGACCAACCTCATTTCTTACTGAGATGTCGTAAAAGGCGACTAAGGTAAGTTGACTCACCGTGTGGTATCCGGTTTAGTAGAATAGACCACCCTCTTTCTTACCAAGGTGTCGTAAAGTACGACTGAGGTAAGTTGACGTCAGGCAGGAGGCCAGTCCTAAAAAGGCAGCCAAATCATGTGACAGCATGTTTATAACATGTTGTGCCGACCCCACTTAGAGTGGGATAAGGACAGGAAGATGATGATGTGCGTCGCCAATGGCAAGATAAAATTATTTTGATTTTCGAAAATTTGAAAATATCTGCATCGCAATTTTATTTGCGAATTATAGCAAAGCAATTTTTAAATGTACTTTAGTTAGGTTTACTTTACATAAATAATATATACAGATATAAAGTACGTACTTTTTTAAAATGATAATATGCAAGTTCCATAAATAAGACCGTAGATTTAAGTTTAATTCTTCGTACTCTTCTTAAACTAAAATATATAAAATAAGCGTTATTCGACTCAAGAAACTTTCTTATTAAGGCCAAAGTTAATATAGTAGTCTGTTATTAGTTTAACCGTTAGGAGCAAAGTTTTAAAGCTGTATATTTCCTTTAGCATCAGACACTTCTCGCCGACAGCTAAATATTTTAATAACAAAACTAACTTAAGTTATATTTAAGAACTGACATCCCGCTACGAAGTATTAAAAAAAACTAGTTTTCTTAATTTTCCAAGTTATGGGTCTCTTTAACAGTCACGAATTTTGTAGACGCTACTTTACGCTTTATTGGAACATGTCACAAGACTTTTTAAATTAGGTCACTTTAATACTAATACTTAGATTCTATAATTATTTATTATTGTTTAAGTTTCATTAACACTTATTCTTACTTTTCCGACTAAATGTGATTTTTTTAGCTTGTTTTCATTACCCTTTTTGACAACTTTTAGTGGGTTTTTTTGACTCGATTAATTTTTAATTTGAAAGAAATAAAAACGATAATTCTTTAAGTAATTTCATTTGATTAAAATACACGACAAAAATTATGTCAAAATATTTTTATCTTAGTTAATGTATAGAACCGGCTATACTCACGTCTTATTCTATCGGGTTAGCCCGACTAGTTTCGAACCCATCCATGGCACTTATTCATGAGCTCTTTAATTTCATCTTTAATTCATAAATACCCCGGATGGGTTCGAAACTAGTCGGGCTAACCCAAAAGAATAAGACGTGTGTATAGCCGGTTCTATACTTTAACTATGAATACTACTCACGATATTTAAATTTAAAAATATTTTTATCTTAATTTACATTTCGTATTCAAGGGCAGGAAATTACTTTGTGAATTATATGTTTAAGCTGTTGCTAACAAGACGTAAAAGGTAGGGTTTCGGTCGGTATAATTATTACAAACAGACATGATTTATATGTCGACGTGTTACGGCGCTTTAGTGTTAAATTGCGGTAAATGGATACCGTATTTTACGTGGCTGATGAAAATTTAAGTCCAGCGACACGGATTATTTTGAACCATGGGGATTAATTAGGCACCACAGTATTACAAAACTTGGTTCAAGTTTTCAGCAATTAGCTATATCAGGGCTTCTTAAACTTTTTTATATAGCGACCCCCTTCAAGCTTAGGAAATTTTAAACGACCCCCTCCTCCATATAATGAAATATATAATCATAAATTTAATAAAATCTATTTAATTAAATTTAATGAAAAGGGGTAATGAAGGAACTTAGGAGGAGAAATATTAATAAATCTTTGTTAGAAAAGTTCTTTAAAGGACAGCTGCAGCCATGTAGTTGTATCAATGATGATTGAAAAGTATCAGATCTTTGCGACGCCCCTTTCAGTAGTCTCGCGGCCCCCTGGGGGTCGCGACCCACAGTTTAAAAAGCCCTGAGCTATATGACAATCTTAAGTCAATGACTGCCTCATAATATGCGTAAAATAATAGAAACAAAGGAAAATTATTTGAATATATTAAACTAATTAATAAGCTGTGGTAGCCCGGCGGTATCACCGTGCGACTTTTTCGAGGAGGTTCAAACCAATGAGTTTTTCTGTTAAAACTTATGTGTCTAATAATAATTGCAATTGATCACACTTTTCGGAGAAGCTAAACATCGTGAGGAAACCTGCATATCTCTAGAGAATTCTGGAGATATGTGTAACCTACCAATCCGCACTGGAGCAGCGTGGTAGGTGTTAGCTCCAAACCCTTCTCTCCGAAAAAACGGAGAGAAGAGGCCTATTCTCAACAGTGATCCATTAACCAACCGCTACTCACTTACTTTTTAAACTAATTATATGACATTTTCGTTATTATTTTATGGTTTGTTCCATGCCAATGTATAATATAAGAAAGGTATATCACAAGAAAACGTAAAATAACTTATATGTATCTCTGTTGGTTTAAATTTTTACATAAATCATAATGTACTTAAACTTCCGGAAGAATTGTACTACCTTTTAGTAAAAACCGTTCCAAAATCCATTCAGTAAATTTTGGAAAAATCATATAAAGACAGACAGCTTTGGGGACTTTGCTTTATAATAAGTATAGATTAATGTAACACTAATAATAATTCTTCAAATACATTCGAGATAAAGAGGCATTAACATCAAAGCATTTCGGACAATCTGCTTATATTATTAGCCAACTGGTTGCCCAGCTGAATATTATTCTCGTTAACGTGCCAACACTTACTATCAAAATACTTTCTATGAAAGGAAATCGAAATTGTCTCAGTACATGACATTCCGTTTCTCTCTTGGTAGTTTTGGTAATTAAACCGTCAGTTTTTACTTTTATCTCCCGATTGCTGGAACGAACACATTGCAATCGGAATTCTTTACGTTATACGGAATGCCGCTCAGTGGTGGCACGTTGACAGTTAGGTATAAACAACATGTTTGTTTTATTATGTGTTAACAATTATGTGGGTGATAACAAGTTAGGTCTACCCTTTTTCGTAACTGTATTAAGGCTTTGGAAACATTTTGGTTACGATTCTTGTGCCTTTAATAGTGTTGTAATTTTTGTTTTTCTACTCTCGAAACATCGTATTTATTTTTATTGAAAAGGTGTTGTAAAATGAATTTTCCTAACCTAAATAAACCGCTTTCTTGACAATTTCTTTCTTTTCTACTTTGTTGTAATTGGTCTTCCGAAGTACTGAATGGTAAGGCATCGAGAAGCCATCTTTCACAGAGTCTATATTTTCGCAAGTTTTCTATGCGAAAAGGAGATAAGAATAGACGATTGTTTCCTTTTTTGTTTGCGTTTGGCTATTGTCTCGCCTATTGGTGACTCGAATTATAGTGAATTATACTGAAGAGCGCAAACCTAAATCTCTTTCAGGTTTGCGCTCTTCATCCGTTTACATATTCTAAACAGCATCGTTTGATGGTTAGACCAGTAGATTTTTAATCAGTCAACAGTGGTCTCCCAACAGACTTAGTCTAGTCTGTTGGGAGACTACCACGACAATGTGGAAAATATTAATCGTATCACATTTTGGAACTCACGCCGGCATTGAAGTAATCAAACGAAAAACCCAACACTACACTACGTAGGTCTTAATATAAATATAAATATTTCGTGCATGACAATACATAATGCCGTGTCACAATTCAATTTCCTCTTTCTATTCTATCAACAACAGATTTTATCTCTACAAATATAATAACAAGAGAGCGTGAGTTTGTTTGTTTAGTTCTATTGTGCACTAATCCTACTGAACCGGTTTTTATCAATCGAATTTAAAGCTTGTTTTTTTTACTCGTATAACCTTTTATGAGCCGTCAATTATATATATATATTTTAATTTAAATGTCATCCAGTGACGTTGTAAAAACTGTTAGGGTAAGCTGATTAAAAAAAACCTTAATACTAATGTTATAAATGCTAATGTATGTTTGTTTTTCTGTTACATTTCCACCGCTAATCTGCTCGAGCAATATTGATGTAATTTGATACAATTAAAGCTTACCTATATACCAGAATAACATGCAGATGAACATATTCCTGTTTTCCCTTCAGAAACAGGAAAAAATACGTATTACATAATTGGGAGTAGCTTAAAGCCTCAACTAATGATGCAAAAGAAATCGCGAGTACAGTTTGTACCTATGTTATATTTTAACATTTTATGGTACATATTCTTTTCTTTTATTAAGCTATCTTCGGTACATAAGTATATAGTAATACATAAACTAATTGAGCAAGGCTAAAATAGGTAAATTGAGTAGCAAAATTTCCAAAGAACTTAAATTATACTTATAAGTTTCTTAATTGATAGTTAATTGACCAGGATGGTCCAAATTAGTGGGTTATGATTTTCAACTGCTAGACAATTAAAAAAAGGTTTGTAATCTTGACAAACTAGTTAACGTTAACTTTTCGCAAATACCCTCACTCTAATATCCTACATTGCTTTATTTACAAACAAACAAAGGGCTTTAAAAATCTTGGTTCGATGACCTTGCGTAAAAAGTAAGTTGCTATGACGCGGCCGTGCAAGTAGGAACATTGACGGCTGCCATTTGAACAAAGAAAGCGAATAAAATTACTATAAGCAGATATTATTGACATGACAACTTACGTATCTAATAGTTGGTTAAGTTTTGTTATGAATTAGTTGAAATGTGACGATTTGTTGAATTGGAAAATGTAATGTCGCCTCGGAGCGTTAAACGAAAATGTTGCTAATTCCGGTTGAAATAAAACAAAATAACTTATAAAGGAAATATAAAATAAAAGGCGTAAAACCGCGATGACATATATCTTTCGTAATTAACTTGTTATAATATTCTTAATGTAACAATCTAATTAAAAGACAATGGTTACGGTCAACGCGGTATTTGGAAAACTAACTTACTTAGAGTCTAAATAGTTTTCTGTTTAAATTTTAGAAGAACACAGAATAATTTCTTCCGCTTTAATACGTTCGTTACCTTAATCATTTAAAGCTCACCATCGTAGCTTTTACAGCGTATAATTAAATGAATATCTTAGAAGTTATAAGGAAATTTAAACTAATGCGTGTTTAAATATTAGGTTAAGGGAAGCTAAAAGCACGCACAGTAATGCGTAGTCTGGACTGCTATTGTTTGTATATAGTATAGCATTTTACTAACTTTACTTGCACCTTGCTAACAAATTGACGAGCTACTAACGGTAGTATTCTTACTAGTTGACCCAAATACACTACCTTGCCTATATTTGAATACATCATTTTAATGGTCATAGAAACTTAGGTAGTTTATAATTTCATTCATTCATTGATGTTAATATATTATACTATAGGTAATCCTATTATTATTTAGATATCTTAAAAGTTTGCAAGACTATTATGCAAGACTTAAATCTGTAAAAATATTGGAAATTTTAATACATTTTGTTAAATTAAATTTTTATACTTTATTTTAAAACTTTTTCGTGAAATTTTACACCTAAGTACCTAGTTGTATTCGATTGTTATGAAAACTTAGTTAATCAACATCAGGCGCTCGGAATCAATTCTAGTTTACCATAGAAGGGTCAGATCTTCGCCCGTGGTGATATAAATAGCTAAGCGGGCTGGGTTGGGATAGAGTTGCCAGTCATCTAAAAATTTCCGGATCCTTCCAGAATTAAATTGGTCGATAAACTGTTATCATTTTATCAATGAATTGTATTTAGTTGTTTCAAATAATTCGTTTAATAAAAAAATAATAATAATTCATATTTATTTATTTATTTTTATACATATATTTAGAAAAGAGAAAGAAAAATTAAAAAGCACATGTATAAAGGTGGACTTATTCCTAAAAGGGATCTCTCTTGTCGACCTTTGAGTAATAATAGGTAATAGTAATTAATAGTAATTCATAAATCAATAAAATTAAAAATATTTTTTGTCATTAGGCGAACCATCTTGGCACCAGCAAATAAATATACCATATAAATATAAATAAAGTATTGACCGATAATATAACCGTTAATAATGTAACGAAAATTTATTTAAATAAAATTTGGCGTTAAAACTGTAGTGAAAAAAAACCCAGTCTTTTTATGGCTTTCCGGATTTATAAAAGAATTATAAATGCAGTATTAGAATGTAATAGTTTCTAATATACTTTTTATTTTCGCTAATATATCCATTTAACTATTTGATGAATACACAATTACTTGATAATTACGTTATTATATTAAAGACATACTTAACAACTTTATAAAATTACTATGGTAATTACCGATGAAACCAGTAGCAAAATGTGGAATAATCTAAATATGTCCGAAACTAAATATATATAATCTTTGCTCTTCTTACGTGTAAAAGATTTATTATAGTTTCGTGATTTTTTTTATGTACCAAAAAGGTTATTTACAAAAATACAACCTTAAATGTGTAGTAACAAATTTTATGTTCCCAAATTTTTTCTATTATGATTTGGTGACTCTAGCCACATATGTAAAGTGGACACCAGTTTTAGAAGTGCCCGTGTCTACTTCGTACAAGTGTAAATAAATCTAGATAGTCACTTTCGTCCGCGGTTGTCACTTTCATTGCTCGCTGTCGCTCGCCTTGTCCTGGTGCTAGATATTATCTGACCTTATTAAGCAACGTGATATCATTTTAATAATATACGCATACTTGTACTTATGAATCTAGACTAGAACCGCATGGCACTCTGTCTTACGTTACATTCGTGAATACCACAATTAAACTCGGTCATATATGTATTTTAGTTGTATTATTTTACACATTTAACGTGAACGTACTTCGAAGGGTATGGATAAGTATAAGGTAAATAAAATATTTAGAAACGATTTCATGAAATATTTCTGCTTCTTAATAAAAGTATAGTATACTTTTATTATTCATTAACTTGAGAGACGATAAAGAAGGTAGGTTATAATATTTGGTAAAGGAAAACATTGTGAGGAAACCAGCATATCTCTAAATAATCCTGGGGACATGTGTTAACTACTAATTGGAGCAGTGAAGTGGGTCTTGGCTACAACCATTCTTTGCAAAAAGAGACGCAGGAGGCATATGCCCACCAGTGGGATAGTAACAGGCCGTTACTTAATGACGGTTGATAAAAAAAAATGCTAACAAATTTTGTACTAACTTTTTGGGCTAACAGCATAGTGTGAATTGGACAAAAACGGAATATTAAATACAATATTATCAAGTACTTTTTTTTAAGTATACTAGCAAAATAAAAATTTTATTAAATTTAAGTTGTTACTAAAATAATATCATTCAAAATCTAAACAATTTATATACAGTGAATGGGAAGGCATCCAGTGTTGCTAGCCTCGTCACATTACAAAGTCGTGTTGGCAGATTCCTGACGCGTCGTTGTAATCGATTCTCACGATTTATTTTTTTGAGTTGCTGCTTTATACGCTGCATAGGCAGCTAATTACATGAGGTTTTAGCATGACTGGCGCCGAACAACTGCCGCTGGCGTAACAACTAACAGGGCCGTCCAGACACACTGTAGCATCTAAGTGTGCGGGGTCTGCGCAGAACCAAAACAAATGGATGCAACACCGTTACACCACTTCGCGGAATTAATAAAAAAAAATGACGACGCGCAACGGTAATCTTTGTTGGCAGCGTAAAGACGAAACTAAACGGTAAGACACCATGCGCTCGATTAAATTGGTTTATTTTATATAATATAATCTAATAATATTTATATATAAAAAAATAATTATTACTTTAAAAGGTTTAAAATGAATGCACTTGAACTATTCTTACTTCTTTATAAATGTATATTAAAATTATTTTTAAAACAATCAATATAACTTATATCAATATAAGTTACTATTATTAGTCTGTGATGTAAGGATGTCGAATTTTTTCGAATTTTTTGTTGAACAAAAGAACAACAGTGTTATTAATGGTTATAATTTTATTCTTATAAAAGATGTTTCAGATCAAATCAAGTACTTAAATATAGTACTTGATTTGGTATTTACATTTCATTTGATTTGAGTAACTTAACGTCTCATAGGTTAGATATAGACCTTTTAAGACCGTATAACCTGGGCTACAATTCATTTGTGAATAATAAAAATAATTATGAAAGCAGATATAATATTTATTTAAATAGAATAGAAAAAAAGAGTTTAGTTTTTGGCATGTTTTCTACGTGATTTTCGTTTTAATATTTTAATATCATTAAAATTTTATGATAAAGAAAAATTATCGTACCGTGAAAAAAGTTCGTGCCTAAAAGTGGCTAATAGTCAATCTTAAGACGATAATGTTGGTTTATCTATATAGATATGTTGCAAAATAGATTTTATTGATTGATAATAAAATTAAAATTTGACACGAATGAAGTGGCACTGCTGTTTATAGATAATTTTAAGTGGATGTTTTTGCACTACTACCGTCATTTCGGAATTTATAAATTAACATGCAAAATTGTTTTGAAAACATAATGACAGTAGCGTTTAGGGTCGGTGCGTTTTTAAAAGGGCAATAAATAAAGTGAACTCGGTCGGTTGTCACCTTAACTGCATCCAGATGGCACAGTTCCCAGTGAAAACCGTTTTGGCTTCTTTAAACAAGTACCGGCGACGCGTGGCGCCTGCGTCGGCGTTGATTTAATTATACAAATAGTTTTAGTCCCAGATACAGTCATAACATTTCTTGAGATCGATTAGATTTGCACTTCGCCCTTTGTCAAAGCGAAAACAAACGCGTGCAGACGATTGGCCATCCATGCCGAATTGACAATCAGCATAGCATATTACACCATAGCTGGTACCTTGTATTATAATTCGGCAAATTAAACATTGTTTCAATTTGCGTGTTGTCGTTTTAATTGCTGCTCTAAACCCAAAGATACCAACATACATGTCTATTGCTCAGAGAGTTTCGTCTCTCTTGTTATATGAAGGTAAATAATGACCATAGAACGGGTTGCTCTCTTTGAAACTCTTACTTATACTGGTAACAAAATTAATGATGTTCATATTAAACAATCGATTTAAGTGGTAATAGATCTTAGTTTTATAAAAAGTGATATTTTTTGGGAAAACAGGTAGGTAAAACATTTTTTTAGTTCATGAATCATCTCTAACTAGTTAATGGGTTTATTAATTACGTAAGTATATGACATTTAAAATATGTTAAGTATTAGAATTTTACGCTTTGGGTTTTTTGTTAAATGATAATGACAGTACAAATCCGCCGTGTGGTATCCGGTAACAACCACCCTCATTATTTACCGAGGTGTTATAAAAAGCGACTAAGGTAAGTTGACGTCAGGCAGGCGGCCGGTCGTATAAACTAGCTAAATCACATAACAACGTGTTTAGAGTGGGATAAGGACAGAAGAATGATGATGATAATGACAGTACAAATATATTTGTTTATATTTAGTTAAGTTATTTTAGTTTATGAATTCGAAAATTTATTCTAATCTCTTTGTCTATAAAATCGTGCAACAAAAACGCACATTCAACTCCGTGTCTAATGCCACGCGGAAAATCTTTATTCAAAACGTACCCAAAAACCTACACTTCAATATACGGAAATAATTATTGCGAAGACCAGAATGAAGCGACGGTTACACAGAGACGATAGCACACACTGATATCATACACTGATAAAATCAACCAGTCCAAAAGTTCAATCAAAAGATCTGTACCAGTTCAGAAATGGATCAGGTCGAGATCTGTTTGAAAGGACAGGTATCGGCGACGTAAAAGATAAAAAAAATTGTTACACGGAAGAAATCTTGATTCTATAAGAAAGATCCAAGTTTCGCTTCGGGGAATTATTGGCGAACGTTAACGACTAATATAAACAACAATGATGGAGAAAAAGTGTGCAGTAATGTTACCATTGTAAGTCCATGGTACAGACGGAAGGCGGCGTGGGAGTGTGCTGCCGACCTGCTCTGCCGCGGGAAAATCTCACTCCATATTTTGTTCACATGGCCGCGCGATAAGAAAAAAACATCGAAATCTCAATTACAAATCACAAACGCGCAAGAAGTAATAGTTTCCAATGTGAAGGAACATAATATAAAATTCCTATCATAAGGAAAACGTGATTAATTGTCTTGTATGTACAATAATAATGTGATTTAATTAATCGTTGAGTTATCAGTTGGTATTAATGTCAAAGTTCTATTAACATTACCTTCCAATAATTACATTTTACTTATTTGTGATGCAATAGGCATATTTTAATATAAAATTTAGGACAGGTCGTATCGAGTTTTATTTCAATACTAATATAAAATTTTGGTCTTTATCTAATTAAGTCATAGAGTGTTTCGTTTTTGTTGCACATTTAGACCAAAACTTGAATGATAATATAGAATTGAGACTGAGCAATCTTTTCGAAACCAGAAGTTCGGCGGTTATATGTAGATTCCCTCATTGTGTCTGATACCGTAAAATGAATGAATCATTTTGTAAAAATGTATCAACACTGGTTAGGTAATCAACATACTGGAATAACTGCCATTTACCATTGCGATTTTCCAGTGTCTGAGTAGAAACTACGACAGTTAGGTGTATTTTTGTCAGTATCATCGACCAGTTGACAATGTAAACAAAGGTATTGGATATATGGGACAAAAAAAAAGTCAAATATAAAAATTAGAATCTATTTTTATTTGGATTATTATATAATACCTGGGTGATCGAGGCGTGGTCGGTAATATTTTTTATAATAAAGCAAAAGAAACTTAAAAAAAAATAATTGGGTAGGTGGGGCTCGATACTAGATATTTTCATTTATTTACACCACTCTTTCCCTGAATAAACTAAGTTGACTTGACAATTTACGGCAAAAATATTCAATAATTATATTCAAGGTAAATTTAAGTATTTTATAATGCTCAAAATTGGGATAAAACATTTTTTTTAAATAAAACCTAGCTAGATCGTGTTTTTTTCCCCCAAAACCCCCTACATACTGAATTTTAGGAAAATCGTTCGATTCATTTCCGGGATTCCGAAAATATTTATATATACATACAAGATTAACTCATTTAAATATTAAAGATTGATTGAACATGTCTTTATTTTTAGCGATGTTTTTGTAATGTTAGGACAACTCAAAGATTGTTTTGTACTTTTGTTAATAAAATTAAAAAAAAAACAATCTTAGGACAGCTGAGACCTAACTATGCTTTCACGACTCGCTTCGATGTCTTATTGGTTAACTACGCCTTTTCAACTATTATTTATTTTATCGCTGGAAACTGCGGAAATAATTAAAGATAATAAACAACGATTTTCAGTGCGCATTTGTAACAACTTACGTTGTTTTTTAAAATTATACGGCTGGTTTTATGTATCACGTGAAGTAGGCAGCAGTGGTTTTTAAAAGATAGTCGAAAAGCGAGTGAAAGTAACCCAAAAAAAGCAAACAAATTGGTAATATTAATATAACCAGTGTAACTTTTAATTGTATTACGTGATACAGTATGATTGAATCGTTTTATTACTTCCACTGAAAACGTAACAACTTGTGTATTATTAAATTTATACTATTTATAAAAAGAATCGATATCAGATATGATTGTCAATTTTATAAGTGGAAAGGTATCTTTCGAATCGATTTCTTTTTATCGACTAGATGGTATTGAGTACATTGAGTCGACCGCCTAAATTGCTCTCATATTTCGTTAATATGTTAGTGCGTAGCGGAGAATATGGCAGATGTGATTGGTTTCAATTTCACCAGTGATAAAGAGCATTAATATCGAATTGATGTGGTTCGACAGGTTTCTCAGCCGCGGGCTCTAGTGCCAATGTTCACTGAAGACCGTATTATACTTTCCAGAAAGGAGCTTCGAAGTCCTATATACATAAAATATAATTCATCAATCATTACGATTGTATCTTTTCAATTTGCTTTCTTTATATAGTAAAAAAAATGCTAATTATTAATATAGTAAAAAGTTGTGATAGCCCAGCGGTGACACCGTGTGACTCTTTTCGAGCGGTCATGGGTTCAAACCCCGGGCAGACAGTGAGTTTTGCTATTTAATCTTATGTGTCTAATTGAAAATTGCAATTTATCACACCCTTTTCGATGAAGGAAAACATCGCGAGAAAACCTGCATATCTCTATAGAATTTAAGTGGTATGTCTAACCTACCAATCCGCATTAGAGCAGCGTGGTAGGTGTTAGCTTCGATCCTTCTTTCCAAAACCGGAGTAAAGGTCTTTGCCAGCAGTGGGATAGTCACAGGCTCTTACGTACGTACGTATTTATTTATATAGTAGGCGAATAAAAAAGTGTTGAGCTTAAGTTGCAATATTACTATGTTTTACATTTAGATGCGACGGATAGATTTAGACTTGTTTTTAAGTCTTTGGAGTGAATATTAAGTAGCTTAGTTGCACATCACTACCTGTCCATACTCTCTTTCTACTCCAATCAATCAATCAATGGTGCAGTATAATCGAATATTAATTTTTGTTATTTAAATTGAGAGCGGTAAAAAAGCGTTTCACGATATCATTGCGAATATTTTAATTTTATACTGTAATTGATATTTAAATGAATTAATCTTGTATGTATATACATATATTTTCGGAATCTAGGAAACGGCTCCAACGATTTTCCTAAAATTCAGCTTGTAGGGCGTTTTGGGGGAGAAAAATCGATCTAGATAAGTTTTATTTAAAAAAAATGTCGTTTTATTCGGGTTCTAAATTTTTTTTGAAATTTACGTTGAATACAATCACAATTTTTCGCGTGTCGTGGTAGTTCATTTGTGGAACGGGCGGTCTAGAAAAGTGAAAATACCTAGGATCGAGCCCCACCTGCCCTATTAGTTTTTCATTTCTCTTTTTTTAATTTTTAATTTTTTTACATCTTTTTAAAAACTACCGAGCAAGGCTCGGTCACCTTGATACTTTTAATTTTAAACAGCAATTGATTTATAAATAACAAAATATTGTTTCATATAAGACATTACTTGTGGAAATATTTAAATAAAAAAAGTTCGATATACCTTTTTTATATAAAGTTTATGATTAGGTAAACTGAAACTTCAATTGGTTAATTTACTTTATGAAGTTATAATCCTACCACTTAGCACACATGAATTACTTACAATAGTTACTCAGGACTATTATCTCGCTGCCTAATTTGTTTTATGTTTGAAGATATATTTTAAGCATACTAGATATTTTAGTATGGCATTTTCATACAGGGAATTTTTTTTAAAAAGAATGAGTTTTGGATTTCACCCAAACTACTAAAATACACTATCATCAAGGTGCCCAAAACTGTATAGACATAGTGTCGACAAATTAAAACAACATTATGGTAATGTTTAGTAGGGAATAAATAATATATCTATGTATATAAAAATTAATCCTGACTGAATTTGCCTTTGTAATCGCATAACGCGTGAACGGATAGAATAATTTTGCTTAATTTTTGTTGTGATAGTTATTGAAGATACAATAAAATTACTTTGCTGTAATCCGCGTTTGTTAAGATAATACATGCATGTATTCTCTTAACAAACGCGGTTTACATCAAAGTAATTTTATTGTTTCTTCTGTCCTATGCAGTTCCGCAAAGTAACAACTGCTTCTATAAATCATCAATCGTGATAGTTATTGTCCGGAGAAGGTTCTTATGAAAGACAAAAATTGAAAGATTAGCAGAACATTACAAATTTTAAAAATCTCATTTCTCTCTATAATGCACATCGCATGCTAAGTATTAAAATGACCTAATTCATAAAAGTTGTTTTGTGTGAAATTGCAATAAAGCGTAGTGTAGCGCATGCAAACCTTGTGAGTGTTAAGGAGACCTATTGGATGAGCAAGAAAATACTAGTTTTTTAATAGTTCGTAGCGTTATGTCATTGATGGTATTGAAATAAGGATGACAATGTATCTAACTCACTTAAGCCTTATTTTAGAATTAGGTTACTTTAATACTAAGCCTTCGACATATCCATCTTACTCTTTATGCTTATCTATTCGTTGCGGGGTGCAGCAACTTTTAAATAAAAAACACAAGATTTCGTTTATTTTCTTATGTATTACTGTTATAATAGAAAAACTAAAAAATTAAAGGGGTAAAGTAAATTAATAGATTACGTTTACTTTTTACATAATTATGTGTGGTATCAGGCTGCGAAGAATAGACCACTCTCATTGCTTACAGAGGTGTCGTAAAAAGCAACTAGGTTGACCCACCGTGTGTTATTCGGTTGAGTAAAATAGACCACCCCCTTTCTTACCGAGGAGTCGTAAAATACGACTAAGGTAACTTCACGTCAGGCAGGCGGCCGGTCGTAAAATACACAGCAAAATCATGTGACAACGTGGTTATAATATGTGCCGACCCCATTTAAAGTGGATAGGGCACGAGGATGATGAATAATAATAGAAGTAAATAAAATACATACATCCTACAAACATATACGAATAGTACGATTTCTGTAACGTTGAATACATTTTTCCAGTAATAAGTGGGTACGATTCTGAACACAATAGTGTGTACAGTACGCATTATGTCAACCTGAGGTTCGTGCCACCAACATTATCACGCTTAAGTCCACACGAACTAATTCAATAAAAACCCTATAAACAATGAGTATTTAAACATTGTACATCAATAAAAAACTTACAAATATTATTAATTATAGAACAAATAAACCTGTTATATTCAAATCATTCCTTATTCAAAGTACCTGGTTGACCGTTAATGTTTTACAAGATAAAAAAAAGAAACTTAAAAAAAAGGAAAATAATCCTGTCCTAGGTATTTTTATTTCTCGAGACTAGGTTCCCCGAATAAAATACGCTGACTTGACAATTTACGGCAAAGAAAATTTAAGTATAAAACCTAGCTATCTAGCTAGGTTCTATTTTTTCTCCCCCAAAACCGCTGCATGCTGAATTTCAGGAAAATCATTGGAGCCGCTTCCGACATTTCGAATATACACACACACACACACACACAGAAGAAACTCTATAATGTAACTAGTCCATTTAGCCATTGAACCAAATGAGACTGTATTTGTCTCTCTTTTTTATGTGTGATTAGATAAAGATAAGTATACGAGTTTCATCTGACGTCTAATTATTTATTGTGACACTCTCACTTACAGGTCTGCCTCTGATACCCCTATTTTAGTTTATTAACTCTATAAAAATTGTGCCACTATATCACAAGATATGTCAATAAAAAATTGAGTCTTTACCCAGTAATTAATTGGTAATAAAACACACGACAAAAAACGGACAGGCCTTAAGTCCATTCAAGAAGCACGTAAGTCGCATAGAATTTATGCCAATGCAAATCGGTTTCATTGTATCCTAATGTTGGAAGAAACGTGTATCGTACAAAGTAACGAAGTAGCGTGTAGCGGGTGCAACTCACGACCTCTGTCCTTTCAAGTTAGAAGTTTACACGGCTTGATAGTGAATGCACTGTATTGTTACTAGTTTATATTAAGCACCTGTTGAAAACGGAAGTAGGAGTTTGTCGCTTTATTTATGATGGTTACGTAGAATGAACCCACCTTCAAACAAAGAAATGGATCGATTTAAATTTTTATCAAGTACTTTTGGTATCGACATAAAGCTGCTGAATGGCATAGGCTTTTTATCTCCCTACGCAGAGGAAGTCGCGGAAAGAAACTAGTCAATATGTATCTAATGTAGATCGATCATTATATGAACTATTTGTTATTATTCTTAATAAATGGAACAGTATAAAGTAAATATTCATTCATTCAATTCATTATATAAGTATTCAATCAAATAAAATTAAATTCATGTAAAGTGAATAAACGTAATTGAAGCTAAAATATTCTAGTAATATATAGTAAAGGATATTAATAGGTGAATCAATAGTTAGAAACAGGCAAACTAAGTCTGCACGAGAAAGGGTACCGTTAATTGATTGTTACTTTGGAACTTCGGAACAGTTTATAGGCCATAGTTGTGAGTTGCGATACCTAAATTGACAGCGATAGATAAATTATAAAATTAGGTATAAACATACGACTTAAAAGGATTTCGCTAAGAAATTTTTCTGAAACAAAGCTTAAATATTTGTCGTACCTTCTCCGCTTCAAGAGTGCAGTGGTTTGAAATATTTCAAATTGACTATAAAACTATAAAATCTCATTATATTCTGTATTTATAGCATACTGTCTGTAGTGATACAATTTTTATTAGTTTCCAATCCAACGTTTTGCTCATTATCATATTACACGCAGAATATGGGGGTTGGAGTCTTGATACGAGTAGTTTCGCTGGTAACTTGTAAGATATTCCTACTAGATGGATAGATGACCTCAAAGAGGTTGTAGGGAGACGCTAAATCCATACGGCATAAGATTGTGAAGTGTCGAAATATCTTGAAAAAACAATAGATGCTCAGCGGTTAAAAATGTACATGGATAGAAGACTTTAAAAAGGCTGGAGGGAGACGCTATATCCATATGGCATAAGATTTTAAAGTGTGGAAATACCTTGAAAAAACAGTAGATACCCAGCGGTTAAAGATGTACATAGATTGACGACTTCAAAAGGCTGGAGGGAGGCGCTAAATCCATACGGCATAAGATTGTAAAGTATGGAAATACATTGAAGAAACATTAGATACCCAGTGGTTAAAGATTTACACCCGATAATTCTAATTTTACCTTTAAAATAACTAATCGACAATAGATGCGATAATTCAACACATAAATGCGATGCAACAGATAATGAACCAGATGTGACAACGTAAGAATGAATGTGACGCCACATTTTCTTGCCAACTCACAGATACAGAAGTCAACAGTTTGTTTATAATGAAACAGTAAAGATATACCTTTCACAGTAAAGCTGCAAGGGATATTTTTATATTACTCAATATGGATTAATATTAAAATTAAACTTTGCTGAAATAATATTGAAAGTTTATTAAATAAATTATTTATTTAATCTGACTTATGGGGCGTGTTGATATCTTACAATTTTATTATTGTACGTATATAACATGTATTGACTTGTCCGTTGGTGTAATTGGCAGTGACCCTGCCTTCAGTTCCACGTGTCGCGAGTTCGATTCCCTATTTCTGTAAACAATTTGTTAGTTTTCGATTTTCAGTGTATTTATATATTTAAGTGCACTTAAAATGATATATGCATATATTTACCAATTGTCTGCCCCACACAAGTATTAATTTACTTACTTTTGGGACCGACAGCCGTGTGTGTAATTGTCTCATTTATATAGGAAAAAAAAGAAAGTAAATTTGAAATGTTTAATTTTGAATTTACTTTCTTAACATCTATTTTATTAATAAATATTTTATTTACAGTTGTAAGTACATATGAGTTAATTAAATAAAACGTGCGAAGTATTAATTAAAATCAGTTTAATATATAATATCCTAAAAACTGATAACGTAAAAAATTCAATAATAAATGTTAATATTTGTGTAAATTTTTCCTGACATATTTAGTATCGCCTTAACTAAGATACCCGTTACCTATACCATGCGATTCGTAGCAAAACAATATCGGACTAACTGCTTTTGAATGTGAGATATTATTTTAGAGAGTAAGATATCAGCTGATCGTATTGTTTACCACCACTACAAGTACAATTTAATGTAGTAAACGCGTAGTTATGTAACTTCTATTCATTCGCTTTAGATTACCTTTCTAGACCAATCCGAACGTAATACTATATCATGTGTTTCGATATGTCCTATAGATGTTTTATCATTCATTCTACTACCCTTATCCCACTCTAAGTGGGGTCGGCACAGCATGTTATAAACATGTTGTGATATAATTTGGCTAGGTATTTTACGATCGACCTGTCTGACGTCAACTGAGCGTAGTCGGTAAGAAATATGGGTGAAATATTCTACTAAACCGGATACAACACGGTGGGTTAACTTACCTTAGTCGCCTTTTACGACAACTCGGTAAGAAATTAGAGTGGTATATTCTACTCAGCCGGATATAATCACATAATTATATTTTAATTATCTCTATGATTTTCCAATATCTTGAGGCAAATGTTATTCTATAAAAAAAATGTTTGAACCTTTATCTTCAGACATGACATGATCTCCAAGCCAAAGAGTAAAGGTCCCATAATTGAAATAACATTTATGTGACATCATAATACAGCGTCATAACTAAATAAAAATATGTTTGCTACGTAAAATATATTTTGTTTACAATCACTTAACAGCTATTACATAAAAAGTTGTAATTACTTATCAACGGTTTCTAACCGCGCTATAGGTCCCAGTTTTCGTTTAATCTTAATATGTTATATATTTTTTTATATATTAATGCATATTTTATCCGGTACCGTGAAATACACATTGAAGAGAAGCAGCGTATTGATATACACTCATCGTCCTCCTGCCGTTATCCTACCCTAAGTGAGGTCGGCACAACATGTTATAAACATGTTGTCATATGATTTGGCTACGTATTTTACAACTGGCCGCCTGCCTGACGTCAACTTACCTTTTACTTAATTTTACGACACCTCGGTAATACTATACTAGTTCGAAAACGTGTTACTATTTATTTTACACTTTTTAGTGTGATTGATTGTTATTTTTTTTTTCAAGTTATTTTATTGTATTGTCATGAGTTATTAACATGTTATAATGAAATCTGCCGCTTAAAGTGTATCAAAATTGATTTCAAAGAGTCTTTTACATACATAAAACGTGTAAAAACAATGACAGAAGGATACTAAAAGAGTTAAGTAACTATTTCTATTTTATCTACTAATTAAGACTAAGACTAGGAGTCAGCAATTGAGTAAACTTGATTTACTGGTTTAGAATATGAATTGCGATTACAATTAATGTACTTTTTATTGTATCGTGAAATTCTTGGATAATAATTAAGTACCTGGTTGAACGAGCCTTGCTCGGTAATTTTTTGCAAAATAAAAATAGAAACAGAAAAAAAAAGTTAGTATGTAGTTGGGGATCGATCGTAGGTTTTACATTTTTCGAGACCGCCCGTTCCCCGAATAAGCTACGCTGACTTGACAGTTTATAAATATAAATTTATATAAATTTAATTTAATTTTATTTAAGCAATATAAATTTAAGTATTTTTTAATGCCCAAAAACAGAGATAAAACTTTTTTTTTACATAAGACCTAGATCGATTTTTTTTCCTCAAAACCCCCCACATGCTTAATTTCAGGAAAATCGTTGGAGCAGTTTCCAAGATTCCGAAAATATACATATATATATATGTACATATATATATATATATACATATATATATATATATATATATATATATATATATATACATATATATATATACATATATATATACATTTATATATATATATATATATATATATATATATATATATATATATATATATATATATATATATATATATGTACAAGATTAACTCATTTAAATATTAAAGATAACGATGTAGAAAGATTGTAAAAAAGTCTTGCTTGTTTGTTTGTTTCAAGAAGTAATTAATTACTTTAGTGTCCGTCAACTCTGTTTATAATTATTCTCATATTACATGTAAATATATGACGGTTCCAAAGATAAACAATTTGTTTTTGCGATAATATATAATACGTTATTGCTTCTCTAATTGGAGGGAACATTTTGACATAACATAATATATGCTACAAACGACTTATGTATGAACTGCGTGTAGTCCAAAACATTGTCAGATATGTTGCACTATATAATTTTTTCTCCTCAAAGATTCAAATTTTATCTTTGCGTATGATGTTATTTCAAAATATCCATCTTTATAATATCCATTTTTATTATTATTGGCTCACAATACTCCAGAATTTGTATAAACTTATAATTTAAGAACTCCCTGTACCCATAAAGGATGTAAAATTTTGCAGTTCAAACATAATTTTATACTATAAAACAAATTAATGCCTGGAATGTGTGCTTAATTAAAAAACCTTACAAACATTCAATTACTCTATGGAATTCACTTTAGACGTTAGTAATTTAGATTAAGAAGGAATTTAAACATATCTCATTGATTTGTACAAAGAAAAAAATTAACGTACTGTCTACTCGTATTACGAATAGTGTTCGATACTTCAACTTTTTAATAAATCTTATGTTTCTTAATCGATACTATTAATTGGGAATTTTGTTCGACTATACGGCGTATTTTATGAATCACAATCTACTCTAAGACGTATAGATTCTTGTTACATAATTTTGACTAATTGGGACTCAAAAGGAAAATAACTATTACTAAAAAGGATCCAAAAATTACTAATTAGGTACTATTTTAATAAAAGTACGCTTATTGTTCATATTCTCATCATTAATTATTACCTACGTGTTTCGTTTTAAATTCGTTTAAACGATTTCTTAAAAGAAAGAAAAGAAAATTTCATTTGTTCTAAGAATGTATTATGTAATAAAAACGAAACCACTCGAAATCTTTGATTTGTATGAAAGTAAGATAGAAAACAAAGAGATTGTCCTAACATTTTTCAATATGTTTTTTAACTTCACGAGTGTGAAATCTCAAATAACAGCTAGCCTATGAATAAATAAGTGAATTAATTTATCACAAAATACCCGAGATAAAAGACAAATTTCACTACTTTTAAAGGACTTTTCGAAACATCGTTATATGTGGGTTAGGTTATAATATAATATTTTGGTATTTTATCAATTTTAATTTGTAAACAATCAGAAACAATAAATGTGCTCAGTTTGAAATTATTATATTTGTAAAACCTTATTCTAATATTTTAATATTTTTTGCGCTATTAGAGTTTTTATGATAAAATAGTTGAATATTTGTTATTCAAATATTTTATTATAAAAACTTCCACATTTATAGTATTGGTATGTTTTTATTTTTACCGGATTACAAGTTTATAAGAAGTAAGCGAAGGTGCGTCTAATACTTAGCTCTTATAGAACAAAAAAGTACATACCTTTGCGTAAATTAATACAGTCTTATTGTTACAAATGATTTTAGAAACCGAATTGTCTACTGATGGAATTCTTAGATAGTTACAATTCTAGTTGCACCTCAATTATATAATTAGTAAAGCTGCCTTTTCTAAAACTGTGCCGCTTATAATTAAGTGTGTTATTTACTTGTATAATTAGAACCAGTAAACTTTCATTTGCTAATATTCTAGTATATCATTAAAACTTTCAAGGTTGTTATTCTTTATATTGTTTATTTATGTATTTTTTATGGTTAGTCATTTCTTTTAGTTGTTAAAAATTTCTATGTAGCTCAGACATAACAAAGTCTTTATAGAGCCATAACTAGTATGAATAGGTTTTTTCGAAAATTTATAAGAAAACCATACCAGGCGTGACTAACTTAAGAAGTCCAAAACGCACACTTTTTACGGAAGCCATAAATAAGTTTCCGTTTAAGTGTACATTTAAGAGAGTTATTTAAATATTCACAAGTTTTCTATGTAAATTACTGAACTGGATAACTGAAGTGGATAAGTATTTTACATATTCACAATATAAATTAGGCAATATTAGTGCCTATTATGATTAAACATAAAAGGTCGTAAGTCAACTTATCAATATATTCGCGTCTGGTTACGAATTATGTCCTAGAATGTAACCAATAATGTAGCTTAGACACATCAGACTGCTCCATTGCAGAACGGTGGGTTATACAATATATTTATACAAATATGTTATAAATATTATAACAAATCAAAATTTAATATTTGCATAGATTTGTTTATTTATGTGTATGAAAAACTGTCAGACTTTTAGTATAATATATGTAAGGATATGTCGTGGCTTCCAAAAAAATATTCTTATTTAAAATATTCTGTATAAAGTCCTTTGATGAAAGATTTTTTAAATATCTCTTATATTTTGATAATTCTATTTTTATATTCTTATCAAATAAAACTAGAAATCCAGTTTATGGAACTATAAAAGTATAAATATTGAAATATTAAATATTGACCTATACAATATTTCAGGTAGAAAACGATAAAAATCGCGTTCGACAAGCTAGATTTAGCATTGATTGGATTTAATCGTTATAACAATAATAAATTTTTATTTTCAAGTTGAGAAGTTATTTAAAAGAATACTTTATATAAACTAAATTGGTCATAGAGTATGTACATCATTAAGATTAGGTTAAGTCCGTAACAAGTGCAAGAAGTAAATCTATTCATAATATTTGTTCTGCTCAAGTAATCTGTCCTCTATTGTTTGCAAACAGTGCTATCAAAAAGCAAACAGAAACGGCATTCGGTCTATAAATTATTTATTATTAGAACTGGTTTCAAAATCAACTACAATACGTTTGAAAGAAGTAAAAATAACTTTTTTTATTGACAGGGTTATAAAATACGTTGATTGAATTGATAGTTACGAATCTGAATAATATTTTAAATATCATTGTATGTATAAATAAATGTGTCAGACAAAAAACTAGGTATATATTTAGAATTAAAAAATCCTAGAAAAGAGTTCAACGCACGCCTTGGAAATATAAGAAATGTTACTGTTTCTGAGGTAACTATTGCTAAAGCTGTAATGATATTGCACTATGCAAATATTTTAAAATTATAATGCTATACTTGAGATATTAATTGGAATTATGTTGCCACGTTTATTTTGCGTATTGGAAAATAGACTGTTTTTTTGTATCTTATCTGTTGTGTACCATCGGTATTAGAATATTTGAAACAAATGCTATTTAGTGTGTCATAGTAACCGATTAGATTGCAAGGAAACGTTCGACCTTCGATCTGTAATGCAGTTCATGCCGCGATCTCTTCTTGTTCGCATAAATCAGCTGGACAACACTTCTAAATAAATATAAATTGAAATTCAACACGTACTCACCGTAAACAGACGGCCGTATTGGAAATAAACCGTACACCTCCAATTCGTAAAGTCACAGAACAAAATAAACAACACAAAAATACAAACTGTCCGAACGCAAATAAAAAAGAAAGTATTGGAGAACTCAAAACAGATCGTTCAAATACACCACTTTTACGAATTATCGAACGCAGCGAGTGAAGTTTCGCTTCTGGGAGCGTACGCGGCACGTGTAACGCACTCGGCCGAGTCGACTCGAATGGAGCCAATGGATAGCGGGCATTTGAGCGAGCTGCGCGCGAATATTCGTCGGTTCGGTCGTGTATCGCGTAGGACAGGCCTTTTCCGTACCGACGGCGACGCAACACAACGCAAAAGAAAATTAACTGCATTATACGTTAATATGCATATAATCAGAACTCTCTCGACTTAGGTCTGGCAAGCGCGTCCTGATCTTTCAGGGCATATGAACTATATAGAGCTTTAAGTTTTTGCTCGAAATGGCTAACTAGGATTTTTATTTATCCTGAAGTCTTAAACTGTCATAGCTGAATGTTGGACCTCCTTACCTCTTACTAGGGTGTCAAGGGTTCAATCCCCAGTAGCCACCAATGAGCCTTTCTATGAAAAATCATGTGCCAAATTGATATTTGCAATTCATCACACGGTTTTCGGTGATAGAAAACATTGTGTGCAACCTAAGCTGCCTCTGGAGAATCCTTGGAATGTAGCTCCAACCCTTCCCCAAAAAAAAGAAAAGAGAAACATCATATACGGCACAAATAATCGCAAATACTTTTACGATTTCGCTTATACATATATTTTCTTTAATGCTGTGGTAGCCCAGAGGTAACACCGTGCGACACTTTCGAGGAGGTCACAGGTTCAAACACGGGTAGACACCAATAAGTTTTTCTGTTACAACTTATGTATCTAATTGATGTTTGCAATTTATCACACGCTTTTCGGTGAAGGAAAACATCGTGAGGAAACCTGCATATCTCTAGAGAATTCTGGAGATATGTGTATACTACCAATCCGCATTGGAGCAGCGTGGTAGGTCTTAGCTCCAAACCTTCTGTCCAAAAACGGAGGGAAGAGGCCTATTCTCAGCAGTGGGATAGCAACAGGCCGCTACTTACTTTATATATATTTTTTTATCGCCGATTATTGCAAAAGAATCACAGATTTTTCTCTGTTGCATCAAAATGATCTCAGGGCCGAATTCTGCGAATTTATTGATTAGAGGAATTTCACCATGCAGAAGAGTACCTACAGCTTTTTAAGTTAAACAACGCAGACAAGATAGCAACGCTAATATGCCAGTATTTCAATCACCAACGTACGTGTATCATTGTTATTTTTAAGGATAATTTGATTCTTATTGTTGCCATTGAGCTTCAAGTTCTAGGCTTGACTATAACTTTTGTATTTTATTCTTAAATTTGCTTAAAGCCCGTGATAAACTGCATTTGTGTATGTTGGAATATAAAATAGTAATTAATAATTGGAAAATACTAACTTATAACCACTAACTTAAAAACATAATTTACAAATTAATAAGGAAAACGTAGGTAGCTACTGATTTATATTACCAAGCCGCGTAATAATTCCCAAAATATTTTCTCTTGTAATACGATATCAAATATTGCTTTCAGTGAACCCCGTTAAGGGTTATGGTTGCTAATAAATAGCTATGAAAATAACTTTTAATTACTACCTAAATATATAAAATGCAAAATCTCTAGCGAATCTTTTAAATATAGCCACCTGGGCGGCTATAATCATAAGAATTTATCTTTTTAACTAGCATCTTATTTTAAGGGCGTGTTGACAGTATACGACTTTGTTTATAGAAAAAACTGAGGTTAAAAATATAATTCTATCTATCGACACTATGATATGAAGAAAGTATGATATTAGTAAGTTAAGTAAGTAGTCTTTTATCGACTAGTAAGTAGTTATTTGCTTGTTATGCGAAACAAAATGTTTTTCAGAAATTGTCCAAATCAAGGTTCTAAGGTTAAACTTCCTTAGAAGAGGTATAACATTTTTTAAAAAACGTTGCGAATAACATTTGAAACATGATGTGTTAATTAGGTAAATAAATTGGTTATTTTATGTGTCTTAACACTTTTCTAAAATTACGCAAAAGTTTTTGGTTCTTTAGTTTCAGTGGTTCAGTCATCCAGCGAGGCCATGGCGTCAATTTCCCCCTAGTTTGCCAAATTCTTGTTTATCTGCTTTAGCATAGTAGAGACCTAAGCTATATCAGTGAAGTTTTTTTACGGATCGCCTCATTTATGATTTGATAATAAACATACACCCAAAACAGGTTTGAATCGCCCAGAGAGTGACACAGCTTTCTTTTGTGGTTCACACTTGGTGAGAGGTAATTATCGGATAATTTTATTAAATTTCTGCCAACATTTAGAGTTTTTTACTTGAATTTAGGGATCAGTGATAATTAAATAGTTTTTTTTATCAACAGCGAAAATTTAATTATGAATGACTTGAGTCTGACTTAGCCGTAAAGATGCTGCCACCGCGAACTAAGAGTTCAATGCTCGTATCGGTGAAATTTTAACATTACTGATAAGAGTTTTAAGAGCGTTATCATAATGATCATCATCATCATCATCATATCATTAGAGTTATCATCAACTACGACACGACAAGAGTGAACGTCTCAAGCAGATTAGAGCTATATCTGTATCAGTAGCTTAGGGTAGGCTAGGTCTGAATAAGAAACAATGAATAATAAAGCATTCATTTAACATTGCGTTAAATCTTAATCTTTCTTAATCTTAATCTTTCAATAAAGTTAGATTAAGAAAGTTGTTGATATTCCTGTTAGCTTGTCAATTTCCGTGCCAAAATCAGCGTTTTACTTGGCAAATATATCAAAGTTATGGAATTTGCTTGTTTAGATTATGTATATATTCAATAACTTATTTTTTCTTTATTCAATTTAGTTCGGTTTGTTATCGTTTGATTTAACATCGGTCTTTGCGATTTTTATACTCTGCAATAAAGAAGCTCTGAAGTCTGAACAGTGATCAAATAGTAGTTAGAATCAATAGTTTCTAGTCGTTTTGAGAACAATCTTACAGTGTAATGCTAACCGCCATGAAAATTTAGAAAGTAAAAAACAAATGTCAACATTAAATTTAAGTGTCCAAATATTCCAATTTACTAAACTAGACTCGACTAGACACGATAATAATATAAATTTTGTAACATTACATTAACTACATGTAATGCACTTAAATAAGGAATAAACACATTTTTGACGAAAATAGAAGAAAAAATAAAAAGACATAAGTAGACAAAGACAACATGAGCATTAAAATCTGCGACTTGTGAAAGATAAAGTTCAGGAAGTTTAAAAAAAAAAACAAATTAGTGTACTTCTTTATCTTTTTCAAAAACTATAAATCACGAATAAAACTTTATCGAGCGGAATAATCGACTTTTCAATGTGAAACAAATGAGGCGAGTTTTCTATCACAACATTGTATTTTATGACTTGATCGTAAATGCAAAAACCCGCACATGCGGCGCATTTCCCAAGTCGCCATGGGACGAAACGATTCTCCTTCAAGTTTACGCTTCAAATAATCATAGCATAATGGCAGCTATTGGCCTTCCTCACTATTGACCTCTGTCCACAAAGTTGTTACAAGTTTAACTCAAGACAAGTTTAACGAAAAGTCCAGTATGTAATCTGGTGGTTCAATTCAATTTTATATCCGAAATAATAACTAAATATATATAAACTTTGATTCCAAATTATTTATTATAGAAATAACTCAATTCAAAGGTTACGATTGAATTTTTTTCCATAATCCGTGTTTGTTAACAAAATCTATGTAATGCTACGTGTAAGAAGCAAAACTGTTCTCATTCACTACGGCAATCTCGGAAGATCACATTATAGGAACCATAACTTTAAAAAAAACCAATTGTCGTTTTCGTTTACTATATAACTGGTCTACCTAACCACCTATGCATCTGCTTTGCCTTTGGCAGCCAAACCCTTGCATTAGAACAAGATTGAGTCAATATAATTAATACAGTGATACAATTCCTTAACGCCACGAGAAATAAACAAACGAACTCAAATGTAAACAGATGAGCCAGTTATATGAGTTCTCCAGGCGTTAGACTTTTCGCAAAACGCAAAACTCTTCAGCATTATCATCTTTAGATCATCAAATAGTTGATAACTGAAAATTCTGTCTCTTTCTCATTTTCTCTAAAAAAATTTCTCTGTCTTAAAACGTTTACATTTGGAAAATGGTTAATACACCCAACACGCATATCGAAGACTTTGGTCTCAAGCCACAGAACGACCTGACCTACAAAACAAGAACTCGCGTCACGGAAGTCGCGTCAGAAAATTTTCAATGAGATAACTTTTGTGAAAATATTATGACTAAGGGTTATAACTTTAGAAGGCAAAGTTTGGTCTAACTTCACTTGTATATGAATATATGCTTCTGCTTTATTAGTTTTAAGAAATTCATTAGAAAACTTTCAAGCTGTTCGACTTTCTGTTGTTAATAAACAGAACTGTATGATATTTTTAATATTCCAATGTGTAAATGTGTCCGGCGAAGAAGCTTTTCATATGTATTGTTTGTGGTTTTTAATAGTTGATCGTAGGGTCATATAAAAAGCTCTAAGGGTGCCTATAATTTTGGTTAATAAAAAACTTATAATTATCACTAAAATAAAAATATTAAAAACAGGAAAAATCATCATCCTCCAGTCCTTATCCCACTCTAAGTAGGGTCGGCACAACATGTTATAAACATATCACGTGATTTGGCTACGTATTTTACGACCGGCCAAGAAAAAATAGGAAAAATATCAGAACTTATTATTTAGGGGTAAACATCGCGTTTAGATTCTTGATGCAATTGGCTTAGGGATAAAATGTGTGCAATGTGGAATGTTTACATCCCGTCATCGCAAACCCTTACTTTTTATGAATATAACAGATCGAACGGTGGAAGTTGATGACATAAGCGATTTTGGGCGCATCTCGGTTTTTTTGTATAAATGAATTTTAGATGCGGTTAAAGAGCGGTCTCTCTGACAGTGACATTACCTATTGGAAAAAACATCAACCAGCAGTCGGCGCTAACGGAGGCGCTAAGAAGGACAATATCTAACATTAAAAACCTGGCAAAACTAGAGATATGTCGCAACGAGATCCTTCATGCCATTCATATGTCAATGAATACGGTTAGATAGATTATAGCAAGACAAAAATTATCACTATTCCAAAACATAACGTATCTCAGTAAGTGACTTCGTAATCAATCTTACTTTATTGGTTACTTACTTATCAGATCATACACGATGAGATGCTACATTCTCTGGAGTATTATGGTTTCGATTATAATATAAATATTATGCCGAATTTAATACTGTTTGTTTGTTTATTGTATATACTGTTGCATATTGGGTTATCCGGAGCTACAGTGTATCTTCGGGGACTTTGCATATGTCAATTTATTCAGAGATAATCAGAATCTCGTAACATTAATAGAAAACTAAGCCCGGTCGGGGCTACTTCATAAAAGGTAGTACCTGGGTGACCGAGCTTTGCCCGATATTTTTTTAGAAAATGAAACTTGAAGAAGAAGGAAAAAATGATTAGGGTGGTAGGGCTTGATCCGGGTTATTTTCACTTTATCTAGATCGCCAATTTCCCAATCGAGCTACCATGACTTTACAAATGATACCGAAATTAATCATTATATTTCTAATAATTTTATTTACAAACAGTTTTTCAGCGCCCGAAAACAGGGAAAAATGTTACTAATAAATAATAAATGGTAATAATAAATGGGGCTATTCTACTCAGCCGGATACCGCACGGCATCATTTAATGCTAAATTTTAAGCTAATAAATAAAAAATAAGGAATGTTGACTTAGCAATAGCATTAGAATTTTTCTTATGCCATTGCTAACTAGACGTTAGTTTGTGACAGTTATCCACGTATATAATTATGTAATCAGTATAACAGTTGGCAATGTGTTACACAACCACTTCCCGTCAGTTTACTATAAGAACTGTGTTTTGTATAATTTCAGTCAGGAATTCCTAAAAGATTAATATGTAGTGAAAGCTATAAACAATGTTTGTTCTTTGTAAAATTATGCTACTACTACATATGTTTATAAAAAACTGAGTATAGTTGCAAGCTCATCGTCAGCTCTTCCACGGACTTCCAGACGAGAAATTTTTTTAACGGTTAACAGTAGCAACATGAAATTTTTTTGAAAGCTTTTATTTACTAAAGCTTTTATTATGTTGAACTTATTAATATTAAAGCGTATAAAAATAAAGAAACTACTAGGATACATACTATTCTGTTGACGAGAGGCCACATCATAGACAGAATATTCCGACACCTGACAATCATGTACTTATATAGCTGACAGGTTTCTTTGTAGTGTTTCTACCATTATTGAAAGCGCATTTAATGTATATTTATGATTAACGTTATTTTCTATAAAGAACACTAGCTGATCCTCGAAGTAATAAAAGAGGAAATCTTATTGTCGTCAGATATCAATGTTATCTCATAAAAGTTGTAAAACCAAACTATAATTAAACTTAAGGTTTACAACTTTTTTTTATAGCTTTTTGTTTAACTTGCATTGTATGTATGTGAAGGTGGAATCTTGTAAGTCAAATTTGACTACATGCCGGTGTCCCATTGAGCTGAAATTTTAAATACTGGTCAAATAAGTGGTGATAATGGTCAATTGTACCATACTTGTATGGTAGATCTATGTTAAAAACCAGAGATACGCAAGGTAAAGGAAGAGCTAAATAGGATTTTTTTTATTCTTATAAGTAAAAATAACATTGCACAAGCAAATCCTTGTGATGAGTGTTCTTATTTCAGTTCATCTTCGAACTTGTGTTGTAAGTTTTAAAAGGTTAAGAATTTTAAGATAAATTTATATGACATTCAATCATTGCGGCCCTTTTTGGCTGATGTCGATGTTATGACGAGAACTATGAATCACAAGACCGTTAAGATCTTGCGCACATCTTCAGGATTACATTGGTATTTTATAGGTATGAAAAATACAAAATTTTGACAGATCATGTCCGATTTAAAAATTACGCTCTATCTGAAGAATAAAGTTACATTTCAGATGTAACTTTATTGTTCGGATAGGGCGAAAATTTTTACTTAGGTATAGATGACAAATTTTTATTTGTGACACTTTAAAGTGACTTATCTCCATTTTATTGAACATTATATGATATTTGGTGAAATTGAACGTCTGAAGCAGAAACATACATTTGTTTCGTTCGTCACAAAATAATACACAACAATGTTCTCTGATTTTTTTGACGCCTGTTTTAAGTTTCTTTTAAATAAAACCACTTTCAGTGTTATACAAAGACAAAACATTAAATTAATTTAATATATTTTAATAAAAATAAACTATTAATATCGTGTATTTTTTGGATAACATGATTATTTTTGTGTGCGCAGATCTTTAAAGGTAAATCAATGTTAAATAAGTATTATATTGCGCCTGTTACTGTAACAACTCTGAGTTTGTCTTATCGCATTCAAAATCCATTCCGATAAAAGTTGTCAAATACACAAAATTTACATACGCTTTTTATGTTGCGAAAAAAATATATTCATTACTGAAGATCGTGGTAAACATAATACAAATGTAGTAACTTAATTACTGATTTTCTTTATACGTAAGTTAAATGGAATGAAACTATTTATGACTCAAAATAGTTAAAAACGAAGGCTTATGTTATTCTACTATGTATTTAAACAATACATATCAATACATATAACTGATACATATCATCAACATACTTCATAATTTGGTAACCAAGACGTTACGAAAGTGGAACCTTATCTTCATCGCCTAAGATGAGGTCTGTTTTTCCTGGGGTCTTATGTATGTGTTTCTGTATCCGTTAGTTATTATTTGATCGTTAGGGTCTAGGAAATTTTTGTAGATGATTTTTGGGACATTGTGGGGTTTAGTGGAATAGTGAACTATCACGTGCTGCAAACAGCACGTTAACTTACTTGTCCACCAACGTTGATTCCTATAGTATCCTTAAATAAAAATTAAAATACAGACATAGATGGCCAGTTATGACGGCTGGTGTGTTCACTCAGGTATAATTAAAAAAACCTTTTACCTTTATGACAATCGCATGACAAGTTAAATAACGAATATAAATGTCTCTTACTGCAATAATGGTAAAGTTATAAATTCACTCTACATGACATCAATCGAAATTGTAATTTAAAGTCCGTATATGTAATAGCAAAACTATAAATAAAATTATACTAATGCTGTATTTTATTTTAATTTCATTTTAGTTTTAAATTAATTTAATTGTGTTTTGTTTTAATTTTGGGATAAGTGTTCAATGATTTGTTAAAATTTTCTTATTTAATGATATTGAAATATGAAATGTTTTTTTTATTCAATTTTCAATTTCAAAATTGACAGATTCCTGTCTGGGTTTTCATTCCACGAGTTCTAGGTAAGGGTTAACCGCTCTCAACTTAAGACCATTACGTCTGGCACAATAACGATATTATAAAAAAACTGCTAATAATATATTAAATTGTAAAAAAGAATATGATAAAAAAACCGCCATCTATTTTTCACTTTTTTAACATTTTAGAAATATTTTAAAAATAAATTGAATACCATACAGTCATCGGACATTTTTTATACACCGATTAAAAAAATAAATACTGATCAAAAATTAAAGCAGGTGCTACAAACCAAAATTTATGTATGACCATATCAAGTTTGACATACGATAATAAATTTTATGTCATTTGTTATTTACGTCCTGTTAAGTTTGTCAGTGGTGTTGGTTTTAATAGAACATTTTGTCAATATATTTCTATAATGAGACACGTACGAGGACGTGCATTTGAATTTAAAATATTTGACCGATGACAGATTCTTCCTTAGCACTTATTTCCGAGCTCTGCCCTATGTCACATGCTAGTGTGGGTATAAAGAGACTAAGTTATCTTACACAAAATTTTTTTTTTTTTTAATTTGTAAGTCACCAAAATAGTTGGAAAGAGTTCTCTTTTCATTATTAAAATATTTACGATACAGTAAAAAAACTGGTTCAAGCTATCTAATAAAACTAAAGTTTTCTTACCGACTTTGTTGATGTTTACTGTAAAGTTTATTTTACTAAAATCCTTTTGAAATTATTTTATGTCTATCCTATTTAAATAATGCTATGCATAATGCAAGAAATATGCATTTTCAATTAGTCCAGTTATATTACTTTATTAAAGTTTATTATTATTAATTATATTTTTTCTTATACATTATACTATACTAATATATGTAAATTATCTAGTGGCGTCCGTTCCCACCGGTTAGGTTGGATAAAGGAGTCTGATAAATGGAATTTCAGATAATTGAATTTGATAAATGGAGCCTGGGAAAGCGGCAAACGCTGAGCAAACGTCACAAACGTAGCAAGTTCTAGAAAATAAACATGAAAAATTAATTATATTGAATTATACACTTAATAGTTCACAAAAAATAAAAATGAAAGCTACAAAAAAGGAAAGACAAATTGTTCAGGAACAAGATGGTTTTATTGTTTAATAGCCATTTCTTAATTTTATACTATCAAAGAAAGTTCCCCTTGTTAAATATTTATAGTTATTTGTCTCTGGTTGCGAGAATTCCTTATAAAGTATTTATTACTCGCAAACGCTTATGGTTTGCGCCAAGTTAGAAACGGCAGTTAAATGTCGGCGACTCCGGAAGCTCCCTAATCAGTACGCGATGCGGTTAGCATAGGGAACAGGGGATCGATGGCAATTGTTCCTCTTGTTATCGTTGTCTGGTCTACACTATCAAATAAACCGCCACGTTTTGTCTTGTACGCTTTTAGATTTGTAAATATTATCTGGATGTAGTCTTACTAACTACAATGTGGCTATCTCTATAAAAGGAGTTACAGAAAATTGATTTGCAATAGATACAGAAAACGTGAAGTGGGGTGAAGATATAGAAATATAGTTAATTATGTCTACAAGTATTGTTATGTATAAGTATATATAAAAGTATGTGTACTATGTATGTATATGTTGCTATTCAATAAACAATTTTAAAAAATTTAAATTTATGATTATATATTTGTTAAAAGGACAAAGTCTTGTTAAATAATTTTTCATTGACAGAAATGGTTTTTCTTGCCATTAACATTCAATTTGTTGTAAAGTACGAAACGTTTTATTTGGCAAAATTTTGATGAGCTAATTTGAAACTTTTCTACTGTAATTATACCAGTTAAGTTACTAAAATTATTTATTTATTTATTTTATTGGGGAAACAAACAGTACTTAAAATTATTAAAGAAAGATTAACACGCATGCCAACAAAGTTTTCACTAATTATATGACACTATTATAAGTTAACGTTATTTTTTAATCGAAAGATAATGGAAACGTGGATCAAAAGTAATCGTTTTTGCGCATATTTCATTTGAGCATGGTTATTTAATGCTGTTGTGAAATTTATATAGCTATTCTCCTTCTAAACTGTAAGTGTTCCATGTAGATTAGGAAGGTTGATAAACAATTTTCTGGGGGCTCAACTTGCAAAGGTCAGCTGTGAGTGGATGTACGGTGAAACTTTTACAATGTTATTAAACGATAACTTGACGTCATCGTCCGGAGATTCCAATTTTCCAGAATGACCAGAATGAACACCGTGGTCAATATAAGGTGCTCAAAGTTAGTGTTAGCTCCTGTATTTTATATAATTATTATGTAGGAATTTGCCTATATTATAATTAGTATTATATTGTATTGCTTATTATTGTAATTTTTAAATAATAAACCAAACGTAGGTCGGAAATTTAGCACTACAGCATTGCATATCGGGTCAAAGACAAGTAAGAAGATCCAAGACAAGTTGAATAGAAGTAGTGCTGAAGGATAAGAGTGTATGCAAAGTTACCGACGACGATGTCCATGACCGATTGACGTGGAAGAAAAGCATAAAGAAGGCTGACCCCACCACCATGTAGGGTTTATAGCTGGAGAAAGAGACAGTGAGAAAGTAGATGTGGGTCCTAGAGTAAATATATCACTGCCAACTAATACAATTCTTAGTATTTTATCTTTGTAATGAGCCCAGTATTAAATCTTTAGTGAGTCTCAATACCAAACCCCGGGTAGTCATCAAAGAGTTGTTTAATTTAACAGAAAACTTATGCGTCTAATTTATATTCGCAATTTATCACGCGAAAGGAAAACGTGTGAAGAAACCTGCATATCCATACGCGAAATCTTGGGATATAATCTTCCAATAAAATATGAGAACTTAACTTCGTCATATTCTTTTCATTTTTGCGGCACTGAAACATCAATATGGCATCACGGCTTTAGCTGACAGTTATGGGATTACACATGACATGGCTATGGCTTGGCTAGTACAAAATATAGTGAGACTTTACATTTGACATAAGGAAGACATGATTTACAAATGACGAAGTTTGATATTGTATAAAAATTAAAAATGAATGGCGGAATGATTATAAAATAAAATCTTACTGAACTGTGAAGACACTCAATGTTTTAAATCCAGGACCACTCCTCCCAGTGTGAATCAGCGGTAAGACCGAATATGGGTGACAGACCAATTTAACAATTGAGGAAGTTCCAATAAGCACTTTAGCTTAGTTCCAAACTATACACACTGTTATTGATAGCGTAAGTGTGTCAGGAGTGATGTCCTCGAAAGAGCTGGAAAGGAAAATGTTTCCTGCTTGCCAAATATTACGTTTTACGACTTTGTTCCATAAACGGGTTTATATGTTATGCTACTATAGGTCTGTTTATA
This sequence comes from Morpho helenor, assembly GCA_029227775.1. Taxonomy (NCBI): domain Eukaryota; kingdom Metazoa; phylum Arthropoda; class Insecta; order Lepidoptera; family Nymphalidae; genus Morpho; species Morpho helenor. The sequence goes on along the minus strand of JARGCU010000019.1, from coordinate 5,618,904 downwards.
CATTTTTTAGCAGCTCACAGTCGATCTTTTATGTAAACAAAACCCAATAAACGGCCTTTTAGGTATCTAATCAAATCAAATCAACATAATCTTTATTTAAGTAAGCTTTTGCAAGTGTTAATGATACTGCTTTACTCCAAAAAACGTTGTATTTATGTGAAATAATATATTATTTTGTACAACAGGTAAAAAGGGCCAGAGGAAGATGGCGGTAATGTTTCCATTACTATAAAATTATATCTTTAGCAGCAAGAACTTTAGACTCGCCAAGGATCAATTATTATAGATTTAATGAACCACTGGTTCCGTATGTTGTTCTTATCGAAAAGAACCAGCAAGAAACTCGGTGGTCAATCTTTTTCAGTTTACATTATGTAACTGCAGTCATATTGTATAGAGCTAAAGACTTTTTTAAATCCAAACACTTTAAAAAAAAATCATTAAAGACTTTTTAAAAGTGAACTAGTATAATTTTCATTAGTTATTGGTGTAAGAACGTAAACTGAGAATGTCGACGTGTTAACATTTATTTATTCTAAACATTTACTGTAGTGAATTAGCTTCCTATTAAGTTACTAAAATCCAAACTTATATGAGTATACTTAATGATAATAGTATCAAAGTAATGAAAACATTTTTTTGCTATAATCCGCGATAATATTTTTTTTTAATTTATTTATTTATTGACTTCGTATATAATATTTTCATTACTTTTGTATTATAGACCTCCGCAAAGTAACGCCTAATTCTATAAATTAGATAATGATATCACAAAATAAAATTACACATCCAAAATGCAAAAAGGAAATAAAAAAGTCTTAAAATAAGTGTGCAATAAAAGTTTTATTTTATTGTTTGAATTAAAATATTAAAATAGTTTATTATTGGTACTAAATATATAGACGTAGTTATTGAATATAAATTCAAACCATCATCCTCCTGCCCTTATCCCACTCTAAGTGGGGTCGGCACAACATATTATAAACATGCTGTCAAATGATTTGGCTGCGTTTTTACGACCGGCCGCCTGCCTGACGTCAACTTACCTCTGTCGTATTTTACGACACCTCGGTAAGAAAGAGGGTGGTCTATTCTACTAAACCGGATACCACACGGTGGGTCAACTTACCTTAGTCGCCTTTTACGACACCTCGGTAAGAAATGAGGTTGGTCTATTCTACTCAGCCGGATACCACACGGCGGGTCGACTTACCTTAGTCGCCTTTTACGACACCTCGGTAAGGAAAGAGGGTGGTACTATTCTATTCAGCCGGATACCACACGGCGCTGAATATAAATTCAAACCATACAATACTTTCTTAATTATCTAAAAATGCTATAAAATATTACATTGTTATATACTCATTGGATTTGAGAAAATTTAATGCTATCTTAAGTTATTTTAGTTAAAGCTTTAACAGATAGGTAAAAGTAGTTTGATATAAAATACTCATAGACCATGTTTGGTATAGTAAAAAACTTTTTAATGTTTGGATTCTCAACTCTGAAAATAAACTGTTCAATCGAGAAGAGGACATCAGATTGTTAACGAGTCGAGAAAGGGCAATAAATTAATTCGTGTCGCGAGGAAATGTCGTTAACATAAGCTATATCGCATTCACATGCGAGTTCGATGTGCATAAGAGTTGTAGATCAATTGAGGCTAGAAAAAGAAAAAAATGGTGCTTTGTGTGGTGTGAATAAGATCCGTGAACTACAGGGGAATATGTGCAGTACTCTAGTCAGTTCTTACTTCTTGATCACGTTTTCGTAATACAAATAAGGAACGCAATAAAGATATTTTTCTCAATACTCGAATAAGTTATTGTGTATATTGTATCCTCTGACCAATGTACTTAATAAGTTAGTTTGATCCTATAAATATATAAGAATTATCCTGTCTTCTTCGTAAGGTTAAGTTCTACGTAAACATACTTTTTTTTCATTGATCGAGCACTTTAACTTTTCGTGAACATTTAATATTTAAGGAATCTCTAGCAGACATTTCTTACAATACATTTTTAGATTCTTTTGATCTGTCAATATGTGAAGCAATCACTATATAGCAAGTGAAATGAATAGTACAAACAACTGTTGTTATACCAATTGCTTTAATGATAAATAAACTGGGTTGAGTGATTCAATGGCCACGATTCAATACCATAAATGATTTCTTGTGTACAAAGATATATTTCATAATAAAGTTTTATTACTTCATGATCAGAAGTAAGTAGAAGGATGTGCTAAACGAGTTGTAATAATAAAATATACCGGTCAAGGACAGTTATTTTATTTATTGACGGTTCCGTAATAATAAAATATGATTTTTAATAAATCAGTCGGAACTTGGACAACTTTAATAATATCTGTTCATAGTAAGAATGGGGTTTGTTTGAGTATGACAGTTGTTTTTAAAAGCATAGGTGAATAGAGTTAGTCCCATTTTCTTTGCCTGAATACCACTAATAAATCATTGTCTAGGTCATGGTTTGGTTGACTAGTCTACCAAAATTCAAATTATTGTGAATCTATATAAAAATGTCTGCATGCTCCTTATAGACTCCGGAACGGCTCGACCGATTTTAATGAAATTTTTAGTCATTCTTTAAATTGATCCAGCGGATAATCCTGTTTTAACTGTTGATTTCTGTTTCGAGAGAAGTTCCCAACCAATTAATCCGAAGTATACAAAGGTTAGAACAATATGACTTTTCAATTTTGATCGCGATGTATGTATTTGATATTATATATCCACACAATATAATTGATATTATGATCTATGATATTATGTTAAGGGTGACATGCACTAGTTGTCAACGAATCAGATAATTGAGCTGTATGAACAGTAATCCAAGTAGTAAATAAATACGTGACCGATATTTGAGGATCACATTTCAGTATTGGTTGGCTTTACCTTCTGCAGTCACAAATATCTGTTAACATTTGATGAAATTCATTCATTATATCATCTTCATTTGAGATCACGTTAGTCTGTTAATATCATCTCTTTATTTCATGATTGTTACGGAGTTTGATGGGTTCTTTGGACAACCAAGAGTTGTGTCATGTACATCCAAGTTTTTATATCTATCAGTACTGATAAATGTTATAGTTGTGTAAGTCAAAAAGGCTAGAATTGCGACTATCAGCTATACGATGCTATTGTGAGCTCCAAATCAAATCTACAAATCTATCTATCATCGCTAAAAGTTTCTTTTATGTAACACGTCGATGTTGGCAGTAGGCACTTGTATACAAAATGGATAGGTCTATCGAAAATGTCGTTGTAATGGCGTCTCTTCAGCAAATAAAATAGACATTGATATGGAGGAAAAATTAATTTATTTTAAGCTATGTTTAGTGATCTTTGGTACCATTAAAGAAAAATCTTTCTGTACTTTTGAAGGTTAGTTCTGACCAGTTATGTTAGTCGTGGTAGATGATTAATTGAATTTAACTGCTTTGGCGTACATTCGAATGCTTCTGCATCATTTTTATATATAGATATAGATATATATAGATAGATATATTGTGGAACTGTAGGATAATTATTTAGAATAAAGAAAAGCAAACAAATGCACGCAAAAATGAATTTAGAGAAATAGCTATTTTTGATAAAATATATTATGCAATAGTTGATAGAAGTGATTCAGGCTGTAAACTTTTAACTCATTATTATCTACCTGACAGTACACCTGATTAATATCAGGTATACTGTCTTGAATAATTAAAAATAATAATATTTTGTAGTAAATTACTGACGTCAATCACAAGAGGCTTAAAATAATATCTTCTACTAGCTTATCTTATCACGTGTGATTTAACGTTACACGTGCTTTCACCCGAAATAATACGCCTTTGGCAGACTTTATATAAGTTAGAATGTTTCTGACATCGGAACTTAGTAATCCTATCTCAGACAAATTTGTTATGTGTGTGTATCTTCTCTAAAGTTAGAAGTAAATATTATATTATGATTTCAGACAGCCTGTCTATTCGTTGTTTACATTATTATGTTAAAATCAAATAAACTGATTATTAGAACAAAGCATTACACCTAAACGTCTGAATAATACATTAAATTAAAAAAAAGCGCTTTGTTTTCTATAGATACTTCTTCTAAGTCTTTTTTGAAGAAGTTAGAAGAAGGAAGATAGTGCGATTCTTCCGGAAGGTTTAGGTTAATAGTACAATAAGGTTTTATGTAAATTGTGCTAAAGAGGTTGCGGTAAAAAACTCGCCTACTGGGAGATTTTCTCGCGTGCGTCGCGTAAGCTAGCAGAGTAATAGTAAAATACTATAAATTGTAAATCTACAAAAATACTTCAGTCCAGCACATCTAATCCATGTACTCGAAGGTGTGTCTTTCTCTTATTTCAAAATTTTAATTCAGGCATAGTTTTATGACACACTGATTTTCACGCGGGAGAAGCCGGCGAAGAAGCTAGTATTAACATAAAGAGAAATAAAGAGACAGATAGATAGATCCTCATTTTCTATTTGTCTCCCTATTTTATGTGTGATTAGACGAAGATGATATCTAAAGCCTCTAACAGATACTTGGAGTGATTTGGAGAAGGCCTTTACTCGAGAGAGGTCTTAAATATAACTATAATTAGAAATTACGTTTATAACAAAACATGACATTAATTTATTTTAAAATTGTATTAATAATTATTGATTGTCACTTTTTAAATTCAAAAATCTAATGTATTGTTTGATATAATTTTGTAAAAAAAAATGTATATATTGAAGAAATATATACATTTATATATATATATATATATATATATATATATATATATATATATATATATATATATATTACCTCTATAACAATAATAGACGAAGATGAAGTATAGTATCATGTATAAAAAAAATGTTTTATGTTCAAACTATTTTTCTTTTGTATATTAGGATTATGGTGTACAATAAAGTATATTTCTATTCTATTCAATATTAGTTTTATATTCCCAGTCATAATTTATTGTGACAGTCTCACTCACAGGTTGCATTCCCTACTCCAGTATAACTGTATGAGGATCACGAGCATAACCCGCGTTCTCTCTTCAAATTAGGTATTTACCTACTTCACTTTTTTCTCTTAGTCCATTATGAAATTCGTGATCGGTAATTCGGCGATGTGCACAAAATATTGTGCCGCGTGTGCTTGGTTCGCCATTCCTGTGATAGGTTTTTATAACGTTACTGCACACGAGTAGCCTAATGCACCCGTGCACGCGATATTCCAGCACGTGTAGACACGTGGACCGACAACTGTCACGTGTTGTGCAAAGGAAACAATCCACAGGTTACAATTTAGTTTTTAAGTGTATTCGCAGAAGGATATTTATAATATTTCGTTAATATTCAAGATTACTTATACGAACGACGAATACTAATGACATTTGGTACACAATAAATGTTTACATAGGCGTATATAAGTTTCCGCCGTTTTGAGAGAGATGACATGGAAGAGGTTTTCGTTTAAATACGCAGATGATAACAGGCCTGAAAATTAGGTTACTCATTTCAGAAAAATGTAACCCCATATAATTAATTTCGTATAAGCATCATAACTTTTTTCTCGAAAAAGGTCTTAATTTGAGTTAAAGAGGCGTCATTTTCGGGACCTTGTTTGATAAAAAAAGCTGTACGTGAGGTAGCGTACATAGATTTCTCATAAAAGCATAAAATATGTCTATTAGGAGTAAGAAAAAATGCCGTGAGTAGTTTCCCAAGTTTAAAAAAGGTAATCTTTCTTTAAAAGGTTTTTTTTTTTAAATGAAAGAAGGACTAGCAAAATATCTGACTTGTTCTTGAAAATAGAAGATAACTACGTCGCTCTGATGTAGACTGGCATCTGTAATTTCTGGTGTATAGACACCAGAACAAGTATGCTTGTAAATAGGAATATAATAGGAAATATTAAAGGATAGGAAAAAAGTGCACAAACCTTTTTCCTCCACCAAAACCCGCATGAATAAATATAAATATCTAATAGTAAGTTTTTTTAAGAATCAGGTCTGGACTCTCGAAATATTTTCCTATATGATTCACGTGTTTAAAATTATTAGTCACAGAGTAATAATAAGAAATAAGAATTTCAAATAAATGGTGATTGTAAGTAATTTTTTACAATTTAATGAAATATAAAATGTATATAGTTCTTGACCTAGTAAAAGTAATTATGCAATTTAGATTGCAAGTAACATAATATAATTAAGTCGATTAATAACTCGTATTTTGTTACATTTTATATACATTAAAATATATCATATATACATTAAAATATAAATGTGTCTACATATGCCAATGCGAAATTATTTAACGTTGCATTTACATAATTAAGAGTCATGGTAACTCGGCTGGAAGACCGTGCAACTCTTTTCAGTTCACGGGTTCAAAGCCCGGGCAAGCATCAATGAGTTTTTCAGTGAAAACTTATGTCTAATTATGATGATTGACATTTATCACACACTTAAACACTTAAGGAAACCTGCATATCAACAAAGAAATCTGGGGATATAAGCAACCTACCGATACGTGTGTCTTAGCTCAAACCCCATGTAAAAAAATTGAGAGAGGAGGAAAATGCCCAGTAGTAAGATTGTAACAGGTCGTTTTCACATAAATAACATTAAAGTGTCTACTAAGTGCCTTTAATATTTTCAAAGTAATTTCAAATATTAATTCTTATTCAAATTAATTTACCCAATTCTTAATTTATAAATTTAGTTTAAGACTTTCAAGGAGACTTATTTTAAGTTAACTATCAGAAGTAATAAAACTCATCACAGGCAACACTTAATTACAAGGTACCGTCTTAATTTCATAATACTGTTTTTTAATCAAAGAAACAATTGAAATGTTTTATAAAAAATAGTTATATTTTGATTTGCTTGTGGAATCAAGAGTTAATATATTTTCCAATACAATTTTAAGAAAGGAACACAGTTTTTTTGCGAAAACAAATCGATTTCGTTTATTATTATATAGAAAATTGGCGTATATAGAAAAGATATCAGTGGCGTAACAATTGAGGGCTAGGCGGGGCAGACTCATTCAAATATTAAAAATATGTCTCGCTTAACATAATATTATTACTTAACATAATATTAATATTATTACTTAATATTTAAGTAATAATAAACTTTAACTTTACTTACTTGTCTTGATCATATAGGAAGTCCCGTGAGCGTACACGCGCCATTAACAAAGGGTGTACCTCTGCTGCACTTAGGGTTACCATGTTTAAATGTAGTAGTAGAGTTGATTCAATCGATTCAAAAGCACTTGTTTACATGTTTGTTGAACAAAGAATAATTTGAATTTGAATTTCAAGTAAAGCACGGTATTGATCAAACATGCAAGTTCTCAGTTTAAATTAAGGCCTGCAAACCTACTTAGTCTACTTTCAATTCAATCAATTTTTTTTAGTGATATCTTTGAAATGCAATTAGCGATTTATGTTCAAAAGCATTTCTTAATATTTTCGATTATTCAAAAAGGAGAACATAATGCCGTTCGTACCCGTTTTTTTATAATGTTAATTCTTAGTTTTATGTGGAGAAATTGGTACAAGCTTGACAAGTTGTAGAGGCCAGATAACAATCGTTCCAATAGACAAATTTATATTTAATTAATATTCAATGCTACTAATTTAATTTTTAAAAATTCTAAATAAATTTAGAGCATTGAACTTTCCGATTTTATAAAAGAAGAGAACTCGATGAGTTCTTTTTTTATAAAAGAAGTCTAGAAAAATTAAAACTTACAGTAACTCTAGCTATATTGCATGAAATTGCATGTACAATGTTCACGTGACCATATTTACAAACTTATAATCGTGCGTGGCTTGCACGCGTGATTTTCACGGTTGCTTTGGTAAAGCTTTTTAATTGCTTTAGCATTACCTTGTTTGGATTTTATAGTAGTCTTAGGTAAGTTTTATTTGTTTTTTATCAATAAATACTTAAACTTCTTTTATTATAAAAAATAATCTAAGGATGTTATTATTGATTTATTGAAGATGAAAATTTGAAGTATAAGTCATATCAAGCAATACAGAGTCAACGGGAGGTTCTATCTTTATCTAAAGGGAGAGATGATTTTTCTTCCAGCTATGTGGTAGTAAAACTACTATAAATTTTGCAATCAGCATTATATAAATTGCAGGTTCGCTCTGTAGTTTTAGTTTATAACATATATCTTCTACATTATTCAGCTATTCGGTGCTATTGCACTTAATATGATTCTACTTAGTGTACAGGTTTACTCAGTGTCTTTAAAATTTGCACCTTTATAGTTTTTTTTTTTATTTGTTTATTTAAAAGACTTGGTGTTCATATTAAAAAATCAAATCTAAGCGGACTATTAACAGTGAGAAACAGAAAGGAAAATTCGTCTTCCTTAATTATGCCCTTTTTATATTTAACTATATTATTGATACTTGCAAAATTATATTGTTATTTTCTAAACGTTGTTATGACAAAAACAAAACTTCGTAAGGAAGCCTGCGTATCTCTGCTAAATTACATTTCCTGCTATCGAGTATCGGAGTCGGTCTAAGCACTATATCTTGAAAAATATATAATAAGGAAATAGGTATAGAAACTGATATTGAAATTGTTGATAAATGATATTGCTATTTTTTTATTAGTATTTAGGAAACAGTACAAATTGTATATTGATGTGATAGCTTTATATTATTAGTAAAAACATGAGTCCGTGTCAAATGACGAAAATTTTCACAGTAACTATAACTTATTCACAACTAATATAACAACAAGAAGATATACATTCCAGAGGTATTGAGATTAAAGCACTTTTGCATCGTTTAATTGGTCGACTCTGGATCTGAATTCATTCATCTTTTTTCGGCCATATATCCATATTCCACAATATTCCACACACATGATTTTTAGTGGTAAAGATCTATTAATTTAGATTTAAATTTATCATGCTTATATACGAAGTTAATTTGTATACATTACGTATGTAAAAGACTTCGTATATTCGTATTCAGGGGATTATATGAATTATTACCTACGAGGTTATACAAACATAATCGATGCAATAATTTATTGTTAAACTTCACTATATAGGTATGTATATATGTTTTGTTTGTGCAAAACTTTGCTTGAATATCGTGATTATTATTCTATAAGTTCTATCGTGAGAGATAACATTTGGTACAAACTCATTATGATTGATCTGCTGAATATAAATTAATTATAAACACTAAATTAATTATATCATTGGTATATAATTTTTTTTTAGGGGCGCTGCCGGGTTTCCACGGGGAATCTTTGCATACTACCTATATATTATGGCTTGTCTTCACAATCGATGATTACAAACGATTAGGCGCAAATACGATCATGTAGAGAGCATAATCAGCTGTACTCGCTAATTAATTATCGTCTATGATCGCTTATGATGTTCAACAACCCACGAATTATGGGTTTTTCGGACAAGCATTAAAAGGAAAGGAAAGCGCTGGGCGATATGTATGTTCGTATGTATTGTATGATACTACGAACGATTGTTTGGACATTTGCATGATGATCGTGCTGATTATAGACGATCACATGATCAACGATCACCGTTGGAATTATAAGGAATTGAAGGCATTATAAGAGGTGCTGTGCAATTTGTAATTAAAGTATTTAAAATCCTTAATGAAGTTTAAAAAAGGATGAGACTATTTATTTTATATAGGTATCGAATATTAGTAGTATATTTTTTGTCATTATTCATTTAAATTTTAAAGTAATCACGATATGTTACAGTGGGCGCGATTTCATAATATGTTAATAAGGATGGGGGGTGATTAGGGGAAATTTACGGCTCATTAATATATTTTATGACGCTGGTGACCAAATATTTGTTACTAATTTATTTTTCTTAATTAGCGGTGTCATATCTAATTGTATATTAGAAGTTAAGTTTGCTTCTTGAAGCATTTATTTTTTCGTGAAAGTGTTTTTTCACAACTTTTTTAAAGATACTAGAATGTTAAACTTTAAAACTATAATATTTATAATGTAAGTCCTAATGACTAATTAAGCGTCATGTGCGTCAAGCGAACGCAGAAACATTGGTGAGGGTGCAAGTAATAAATAGTATAAGTTACAAGCTTCACCGAAGTACCACAAAGCATGTAATAAATTACAAATATCAATTAGACACATAAGTTTCAATAGAAAAGCTCATTGGCGCGTACCGGATTTCGAGCTCGTGACCCCTCTCGAAAGAGTCGCTCGGTGTCATCGCTGGGCCATCACGGCTTTATATAAAATCAATATAATATGAGACTATCAATAAAATGATTTTCTCATGATCATCGTGCCCTTATCCACATCACAATGATCGGCACAACATGTTATAAACATGTTGTCATATGATTTGGCTACGTATTTTACGACCGGCAGCTTGCCTGATTCAACGTATCTTAGTCGTATTTTACGACACCTCGTTAAGAATGGGGGTGGTCTATTCTACTCAACCGGATACCAGACGGTGGGTCAACTTACCTTAGTCAGCTTTTACGACACCTCGGTAAGAAATGAGAGTGGTCTATTCTGCTTAAACCGGATACCACATGGTGGGTCAACTTACCTTAGTCGCCCTTTACGACACCTCGGTAAGAAATGAGGGTTGTCTATTCTACTCAGCCGGATACCACACTTTATATTAAATCAATATGATATAATACTATCAATAAAAAGAATTAAAAACTATCAATAGAAATAATTTCGATAAAGAGATTTCTCACAAATTTATGTGACAAATGGCTGGGTAAACATTTTCGATCGTTGAATCATCAAGGTGCAGCTGATTTTTTGCTCACACATAAACAACATAGCTTCTCGTTTCCTCTTCACGGTGTTACAGGAAAGATATCTTTCTATATCAATGAGTCACGACCATGGAGCTAACCGCAAATTGGTAATAAAACTTGTTCAACCATCCTATGATACTAGCGGCTAACTGACGTTACTGAATAAACGTTTGGTAATGTTTTTTTTTATAATTTACTAGTAATATCCCGCAGTTACACCTGCGTACATAGTGATCTCGTGGCAGTGGAGTGCGCACGCGTGACTGAATTTTATGACTAATTTTTTACACCTTATTACATTTTTTATTACGGATCCCTATTTTTTTGTCGAAAATGTAATATAAGATGCAGCTTTCTAATGGTGAAAGAATTTTTGAAATCGGTCCAGTAATTTTTGTGTGAAAACATTACAAACATACATACAAATTTTTCCTCCTTATAATATAAGTATCGATTTAATTTATAGAAGTAGGCGTTAATTTGCGGAATTCTATAGTACAAAAGTTATGATAAAGTTATTTTGCTATAGTCCGCGTTTGTTAAGAAAGCCATGTAATGCTAAGTGTAGGACTTTCTCATATCTGATACATGCAGGATTAGTTACCACACGTATCACAAGACACAACCACCAACAGCACACTACACAAGCACTACACATTCACTATCACAATATCAATGATAGTTTCGCCCCGAAATCGAAGCATCATTAGGAGCTAGGCTTCGCGACAAAATCGCAAATCACTATTAATTTGCATTTTTTTTCTTTTTATTTGTGATAGTTTGTATGTTAAGATTATTTACCGGAGATTATCACTATGAAAAATTCCTATACTTGCCTTAACATATATTTGGTTAAACATAATATTTCTGAAAATCATTAAACATGCATTGTTCGATTAACTTTATGAATGTTTCTCGTAAATATTGATCAACCATTATTTAAAAATTGTCATTTGTAATATGTTTTGGACACTTTTTTTTCGATCTTTGGTAACTTATTAAAACTTGTTTGGTAATAATAATTATTAATTAATTCATGCGAGATGTTTACGATAGTGTGATAGGATTATTAATTAAAACGATTATTCTGACCTAATGGTATGTCGCTTTGAATGTTCTGACTCATCTATGGTCATCAATATTGACCATCAAATTTATCTTTTTTTCAAATGGACCTATGCTCGTTCCTGTCAATTATATAGTTTCCATACAAAAACATTTTATTTCCGTTGCCTATTGCACCGTTTATTGTTGCCTATTGACCCGCCATGTGGTATCCGGATGAGTAGAATAGACCAAACTCATTTCTTACCGAGGTGTCGTAAAAGGCGACTAAGGTAAGTTGACCCACCGTGCTGTATCTGGTTTAGTAGAATAGACCACCCTCTTTCTTACCGAGGTGTGCTAAAATACGACAGAGGTAAGTTGACGTCAGACAGGCAGCCGGTCGTAAAAACGCAACCAAATCATTTGACAGCATGTTTATGACATGTTGTGCTGACCCTACTTAGAGTGGGATAATGGCAGGAAGATGATGACAAAAACATTTTATTTTAAAAAATATAATGAATCTGTTCTATAATTCAATTTAATGACATATCATAATGGCTGCGATATCTATACTAATATTATAAATAGGAAAGTCTGTCAGACTGTCGGTCTGTCTGTTTTTTGCGGCTAAACTACTGGACTCATGCTAATGAAATTTGGCATAATTAAAGCTTATATAGGATTAAAACTACAGTTTTCCTTTTCGGAACCATGAAAAAATACAAATGCATTATATTATATTATAGCGCAGTCGAAGTGGTGAGTAAAAGTAAACTAACGGACTGTTACTATCCCATAACTAAACATAAGCATCCTCTCTCCTTTTATGTTTTTTTTTCACCGTCCTTAATTTTGGAAAGAAGAGTTGGAGCTAAAACCAACCACGCTGCTTCAATGCGTATTGGTAGGTTACACATATCCCCGGAATTCTCAAGAGATATACAGGAATTCTCACTATATTTTACCATATACTATTACACTTTATTTTACCGTGACCGTGCGTGTGACATATCGCAATTATCAATTATTATTATTTTAATCAATTATAAGTTTTAACAGAAACACTCATTGGTGTCTGCCCGGGGTTTGAACTCGTGACCACCACGAAAGAATCGAACGTCTGTCATGAATGCTGGACTATCACAACTTTCACCGCGTTGAAGCCGCGCGTACATTAATACGTAAGTTTTTTTAATAATTATGAAATTTTCATATTTTTCTCTTCTGTTTTATATATTGTGCGTAACACCGGTGCTAGTGTAACAGGATCATTTACCAAGACGATTATTCTGAACCAATGCTGTCCCCTGGCTGGCCCTGACTCATGTTCTGTGACCGTGATTGTTGCGAATCTTAAAATATGCGTGAACTCTTCCAGCATTGTTTCGGTGTAAACAATGTTTTAGAAAGTGCGATTTATACGCAAATGATTTTACGCTTATAATAAGTGGTTTAGGCACAGTTTCGTGGGAATTCAATAACATTTGGGATAACATTTGATTGCATTATATATAAAGGCTAGTTTTATTTTTAAATTGATTAGTCGTCAGGGGTGACGTCATTAATATTCGATAGTTTCTTTGTGTGTGGTGGAAGTTTAGTTGTAACATAAGATTCACTAACAATGGTTGTTGTATTGCAAGAGATTAAATTACCTATATACAATTTTTTTTCATTTACTAATTAAGCGTCATGTGCGGCAAACTAATTTTGTAATTAATAAAAGTAATTTTCGAAATAATTCTAAATAATAATTATAATAAGTTATACAAAATACAAGTTGGTTTTCATGGTGAATAATAAAAAAACCGCCAAAGCGTATTTAATATTTTCAGTTAATATTTCAAAACGGAAGGAACAACCAATATATTCGTAATACACTATATGTTATGCAAGAGAAGCTGTGTAGATTAAATTGCATATTGTTCTATAAGTAATGCGCGTCAAAATACAAAACTACGGTACGTAAATAACTGGCAGTCATAACTGAAACGTTTTATGAGCTTTTCTACTGCCTCTTGGAAACCAATAAAACTTATTACATAGCAAAGGTTAGAATTAGAAAGGTCGGAAAGTTCGAGTTGGCCTTTAAATTTAAGAAAAAATATATAATAATGAGGCATTGTTGAATGAATTGCGTTCTCATACTAATTACGTATGACTAAGTTAGATAATAATACGCAATGAGAAATTTTCAGTTTAATCCGACAGGCGTACTCTTAAGCCCGAAATTTTAGTACATAAGAACATAAATGTATAATTTATTGTTATGTAATTTAATGTGGTAACACTAGGCTACGATGCAATCAATTGATACGCGTAAAAGAAATTAAGAAGAACAAGAAAAGAGGAAAAACATTTGCAGTACCGAGTAGTGGTATTCAATATGGCAAAATATAAAAAAAAAACTACAAAGTCAGGTCAGCGCTGTCTACCCGATCCAGACGTCGGCGTCGTTTTACGAAAGGTCTTACGAAAAATATATAATTCTATTATTAGATAATTGTATTATTATATCATTTCCTGCCATTTTTTTTAATTTTTAGCTTTAGTCCATAAAGTAATTTGTATGAAATGAATCCTTTGTCACTTTCACATTGAAATTATTAAAAATCGTTTCAAAGCACGTTTTCCAGAACGTAACAACGGCACATAAATGATACAAAATTTGAAGTACTTTGCTGTCAAAAACTCACTTAAATATACTCGAATCGAGACTTTAAATACAATTTTTATTATTTTGATTAACTTAAAGGTATTTTTGTATTTGCAGTTTATTTGTGAAAGTAAAACGAAATCTGCATAAGTGCATATGGTCTGATCTGCATAAATGCATATCTGCATATGGAAATTGATTTTTTTATTGTAGTTATAAAAATAATTGAATGACCACAATTACACAAGACCGTATATTAAATAAGTTTGATTGACTTTTACCGTGGCACTTTTAAAATATATGTTCTTTAAAAAAATAATGAAGTAAATAGTACTTAAATAATCTGTGGTGTAAAGATCTTTTGTTGACACACACGTCCATTAGTGGATGTAATCGGTTAAATAAGAAGAAGAAGATAAGCTTACGTTGTACAAAACATGAGGAAACTTGCGTACCACTAAACAATTCCTGGATTCCTTATGAAACATTCTCATAGAGTTATAATATTAATAAGTTGGGGAGCCATAGGCAGTAAGTGTGTGTTCAACATATAATATGAGAGGAAAGACCTATATTTATCTTTATCAAATCATCATCTTCCTACCCTTATCCCACTCTAAGTGGGGTCGGCACAACATGTTATAAACATGTTGTCACATGATTTGGCTACGTATTTTACGACCGGCCGCCTGCCTGACATCAACTTACCATAGTCGTATTTTACGACACCTCGGTAAGAAAGAGGGTGGTCTATTCTACTAAACCGGATACCACACGGTGGGTCAACTTACCTTAGTCGCCTTTTACGACACCTCGGTAAGAAATGAGGGTGGTACTATTCTATTCATCCGGATACCACACGACGAATTTATCTTTATCTAATAACGCATAAAAAAGAGAGACAGCCACATTTGCTTTCTCTTTATTGTGGATGGACACATTTTAGACTGGCTCCCGCACTTTAGTATAATAACTCCATGAATATTCCAGTGCATATCGGAGCAGCTTATTATCTCCGAGGAGAAAGAAGGCTTTTACTTTTTTACTATGAACTTATACGAATTCTCATAACGTAATTTTTATCTTCCTGTCCTTATCCCACTCTAAAGTGGGGTTGGCCTAACATGTTTTTCTCTTCCATTCTGTCCTATCATCGTCAACTCTGGCGCCACTCCTTTTATATGCATGTCATACTTCACACAATCCAACCATCTCTTTTGAGGCCTCCCTTTAGGCACATATCCGTAATATTGAAGCCATATTCTTGCAGTCCTCTATTTACTGAAGTAGCTAAACGGGTGAAGTAAACATTCAGCTTCCGATGATCGCGTGCTATATGAAGTATTCTGAACACGAAATAAACGAACTTTTTTCCGTCCCACCGGAGATTGGCACCGGAAACGCCGTAATTCGTAATGATCTATCGTGATTTTATTATGTAAATCGATGATTAAAGTGTTATAAAAGCGAGTTGTTTCCGCCGATTACAAGATATTTTGACACCTTGAGATGAATTGCATAATAACTATTTAGATGCGTAAAACTTTAGGTGTAGATCATTATTGACCATCTTTTACATCCGGTCATTACTTGTTTTTTCTATTGGAAATATTCTGAGATTGTTTATATACATATATTACAAAAACACATTCATTTTATGTTGGTGTTCATATTGTTATTATAAATAAATATATTGGAATTACACACGATCTTCAGCACCCAAAGTAAGTAAATTTAATACTTATGTTATGGTTGAAAGACATCTGGTAAATATACACATATATATTTTAAATAAAAAAAATTAGAGAACAAACGAATCGAACTAGACTCGAAGAACGAACAAATTGTATTTTTTATTATTCTGGCTCATGACGGAAATCGAAGCGGCGATTTTTTCCTTTTTTTAGCTAAAAGGCTTCTCGGTTGCGTGGTGATTTGCTTAAGCCTACGACAAAACTAAGAAAGCTGATTTGAAATAAATTTGATCGTTAAATATATAATTGTAAATGTAAATTTTAATTTTTTATAAGTAAGAAAAAAGTATGTGTTTAATTTTTAAAAACGAAATTGAAGAATGTGAGTTATGATGCAAAACGCAGACGGAAGACATCCAATAATAAAATAAAAACGAGATTTCCCAAATCTACATTCATGTATATATTAATATTAAAAATGCAGTAAAATACTAATAATTTTATATTTCAACAAGTGTTGCAATATACTAAACCATTTTAATTAAATAAAATACTTCCACGATACATCTTCAGCATACTGTTTCTAAATATCAAGGGATACATAAACGAATTGCACGTGCAAAATGCAAGAGGAAGTTGCATAAAGTAATTAGGTTAAGATGTGAGGAATTTTCTTTGGGGCGTAAATTAAATGGAATGGAGAGACGCCTTCCTGGCGAGGACAGAAATAAATAATTATTTTTACTCCCGTAGGTACATACAGTACACTTAAACTAACTTTATAATATGTTATTTATAATTAAGGTCTTATAAAAACATTTATATATCATATCTAAGGTACGTAAAAAAATACCCATTCCTTAAATTTCGGCCGGCAAACGGCGGAAGTATGCATCTCTCATCGAGAGTTATATATTTGTGCCGTTTGGAGTTGGGACCCTAGGGCCATGGAGTCAAAGTACATAATTTTTTATCCGTTTTAACACCTCGGTTAATTGCCTTTCAGGTGACAAGAGGGCTTGCTCCTGTTTCGCACAAAGAATCAGCTTAGCGATTCAGCGCGGAAACGCTGCCAGAATTGTTGGGACCATTCCACGTGGGCATCATTTGTGTAGCTAGGACTAAAAGTGTGTAAGTAATTGAAGATGAAATAAATTATTGTACATTTTTGCTAATTCGCTTAATTCTTAAACACTATGAACGCTTAATTCTATAAACTAGAATAGCACAATTTTAATACCAGGACGAATGATGACTAATTTGAGCATTAGACTGACTTAAGAGTCTATTACCGGTAATCGGGAAGCACCTGCATAACGATCCCATAACTAATCATTATTGCCGGTAAAACCATATTTGCGTAGAGGTTCTTTTTTAAAAGTTAATTGAATTGATTGTTGAAAGTTCGTATTTTAGAATCCACAAAAAAAATAAGTTCCTATACTTTGAGATAGATATAATATGTGATTGTTATAATATTATAGTTTAATCTTTAATATGTAAATAAGTTAATCATATATATATATATATATATATATATATATATATATATATATATATATATATATATATATATATATACATGTTCCGAATCTCGGAAACGGCTCCAACGATTTTCCTGAAATTCCTACATGCTGCTTGGGGGAGAGAAATCGATCTAGGTTTTATTTTAAAAAAATTGTACCTGTTTTTGTGCACTAAAAAAACTATGAAAATAGGAATAGACAGCAACTGATATTTGAGCAGTCAATTGCAAAGCTGTGGTAGCCTAATGGTAACGCGCGAACCAAAAAAGATCTAAACCTAGGATCGATTCCCACATGTCATCCAGCGCTTTTTTATTTTTTTTATTGCATTTTATTAAATATTTAAAAAAATTACCGAGCAAGGTTCAGTCACCTAGGTAGTATTAATTATATAGTAGAAAAACTTATAAATTGGTATTTTATTTAAGACATAAGTGATGACTCAGTAAATATGTATCATCTTTCAGGTTTTCCCAAATTACAATTATACATTAGCCTTGATAATCGTATTTTCAAACACGTAGAAATATGTTTTTGCTATTGCTCGTATAATATATAAAACTTTAATACTAGGCCCTAGCATAGAGTCATCTTCTTATATCTAAAAATAAATATTGGTTTGTATGTCCTTTATCCGAAACGGTTGGGTCGATTTTACTGAAATTTTCGGATAATTGACCCATCGGATTTTCTTGTAAAGATTGGAGTATTTTGTTAATGGTTGTATTCTGTATCGAGGGGAATTCGAAACAAGACTGAGCCACAGTAACGCGCGACCGGACAGCTAGTTTGTTTTATTATAGCATTCTCATAAAGCTTAGAAATTTTAGTTCGCTGACCTACGATTGTTTGGATGCATATTTTATTGCAATTTAACCAATTCAGTTATATTGTAGGCCACTTATATGTCAAGTACAGTGGTACCTTTATTTTATTGTAATTTCTTACAATAAAAAAGTATAATTAATATTATATGCACGCCAAGCCTTCAGCCCATTAGCGAAAGTGGTTTTTGTATGACGTGTTAACTGAACTAGTAATTGAGTCGTTCACATAAGAACCCGAAGCACAATGATGATTATATAAATGACATGACAAATGGAATGGAGTAATAGAATTTGGCATTGTGGAAAAATATATTCATACCAATATTATGATTGACGAAATTCTGTGAAAAAATCTGTCTGTCTGTTTAAGACCGTTAAAGAGTTCCCTCGTCTGGAGCCAATCCTGGCAGTAGCATCAGGTCATGCTTATCAACTCATCATCGGGACTGGACCAGTATGTAAAATTTCATCAGAATCGGACACCGGGAAATGGCTGAAATTTGATTTGCAAGATTCCACCTTTACATACCAACATTGAAAGTTTAATCAAAAAGCTTTATAAAAAATTCCCGTTTGTCCTCAGGGAAATAACCATATATCAGATAATTAACGGTATTTTAACATTTACTCGTAAGTTTGCGAACGAAATTGTGGGTGCAACTTTTTTACATATACGAGTACGTTACTAACCTAATCAATGAATACGTCAATAAAACTGTTTTTATGCATAGTAAAATAAGAACCATCTATGCTCAATATGGCCTTGTTAACTTTGTAATATAATAATTGTTTGTAACGCATCGTTTTACTTGTAGAAACCTTTTTAGTTAAGCAATAAATTTTACCTGGTAATAGAATAATCTAAATAAACTTTAATTTATTTTCATATGAAATGGATTGTTACTAAGTTTTGTCGTATCTAAGCTATTTTAGCTATAGATGTAAACAATTTTGAGGCCCTCGTAGAGTTCTCTCACTTGAGCTGTATTCTACTTTCAATTCACGAATTTACAGTCATTACTTGAGGTACTTGTATCAGAGATTTGTTAGACTTTCCTCTACAAGTGATTATCTGGAAAAGAAAGGTTTCTATTTTAATTTGCCATTATACATTTTAAAACAAGACAATCTATTAAATAATCAATTAAATTTTAGATGTTATAGCTAATCGATATAAAGGTACAACACTCAAACGGCAACATAAGAGCTCTTTTCCCTTTACCCCCCACTAAGCTTTAAGCAAGGATGCATTCGCTAACTCGCTATAGTGAAATTCGGTTTAAATTCTAAGCCCTTTTATATTTTTTTAAAGTAATCATCTTACATTATATACTCGTAACTGTATTCGCCGTGGTATACGGCTGAATAGAATAGACCATCCTCATTTCATACCGAGGTGTCGTTAAAAGCCACTATTGTAAGATGACGCCAGTCCGGTGGCCAGCCAAACCTAGCTAACAACATGTTTATAATATGTTTATAACTGTATGAGATGACAGCCAGAGACAGAATTTTTCCAGCATATCAATAATCATTACTGTAGCTAGAATCGTATGGACCTCATGGTCTACATCAGCGATAGTGGTCGCAGTACCTATCAAACTGAATTTACGCTTTCCAGCATGAAAGGAATGACTAGATGGCGCAAAATGTCACTTAATTTCGCAGAAGCGATAGAATAATTTGAAGTTCTTCTGTAAAACGTCGATTAACAAGCTTCTGCGATCATTTGCTATCACAAAAGCTATGTTACACATATAAATTTTGTTTTAAATTTATCATTTTGATACGCTATATAGAACGCATACCAGACGTATACCGCATACTATAGATGTAGACTGATAAAGGTATCGTACTATCTTCAGATTAGAATTAAAAATTGCCTAAGTATCTTCGTGTTAGCGTACACTTTCAATAATAGCATGATATAATAGAATACCACAATTCCCTCTCCGAGATACACTTCCCTTGAGTAACGAACAAAAGACTGAATGTTACTGAAACATTTTATCAATAGGAAGACTCCACTGGAAACAAAAACGGCACAGTGTTGCCGTTGACTTGTTTCATGACTGTGTTGCTATAAAATACAAAGCAGAAGTCATTAGCGACAACATTCGTTTAGAACTTCGTAACACTTTCTACTATGATTGTTGTGGTCATAACTATCTTATGTATGATGATCAATAGTAAAGTAGCCTATAATTCGAGTGTATGATGAAGCAACGCGCGACATATCGGCGGCATTCGGCATTCCGGATTGTCCGCGGCCTGTTACGGTACCCGGACACGGCGTTTGCGCAACAGAACGCATTCGCCTGAGGCTTATGTAAGTTTTGTTGCACTGCGCGACTACACTCGTGGATTTTTGAGTGGTAACACAACCACTTTAAAAAAAAACTAGACTACTACAACCTTCATTTCT
Source organism: Morpho helenor (assembly GCA_029227775.1). Classification (NCBI taxonomy): domain Eukaryota; kingdom Metazoa; phylum Arthropoda; class Insecta; order Lepidoptera; family Nymphalidae; genus Morpho; species Morpho helenor. Next base: position 5,597,880 of record JARGCU010000019.1, on the reverse strand, counting down.
TACCCAGGTGTCAAATGCAACTAAGGAAGGTTGACTCGCCGTGTGGTATCCGGTTGAGTAGAATAGACCACCCTTATTTCTTACCGAGGTGTACGTAAAAGGTAACTAAAGGTTGACGTCAGGTAGGCGGCCGTTCGTAAAATACCTAGCCAAATCACATCATAGCATGTCTATCACACGTTGTGCCGACCCCACTTAGAGTGGGATGGAGGATGGATTAGGATTAGGATGGCAGGAAAATGATTACGATGATGTGTTATTGAAAAAAAACTCTACGCTATTTAAAAAAAAATTGCAAGAAATTATTTTTTTATCGTAGCATAATAAAAATAACACAAAAAATTATCTCATGTGCTCGTACTCTTCGTTTACTTAAAATATTTGATATACATAGTGTAAGTTTAATATAAAAAATAAAAGAATACGTCCAAGTATTGACATAGGGTTTTGGAATAATGGAACAACAACGGGTCGATATCGCGATAAAGGGGGATAACTGGAATTTGGGACGAGTAAGGGAATGAGATTTTCGGAAGAAGAGAGTTTGGGAGTCGTATAAGAGTGAGAGAACTAATGTAATGGTGATATATGTAAGAACAAGACAACGCGCTTTATAGTTTGCATGAACTCATAAATAAAGGGTATATAATATAAGGGTAATAAATAACATAAGGGTATAATGTCCAGAATAATAATTTGGCGAAAGCATAGGGGATAAAGGGTAAATATCTTTGGTTGTGTTGTGGAGGGTAAACGGGGATGGAAGAATAATGTCATACTGAGCACTGCAGCCTAATTTGTTAATGATTCATTTATTACGTACCCGTTATTTGTCAGGTTGAAGATATGGTAGAAACTGTCGAGTCATAACAAATAATGATGATATTTTTGGTGTACTAATGCATCGTATTATCCTTATCGATACATAATATGATAATTTTTTTAGTCTTATATAAAATATTTAAAAAAATCATTAAAATATCACATAGTGTGGTCCTATTATGAGAGTTGTAGAGTAAAGTGAGGCATCGCTGGCGCCACGGCCTTGACAATGTCGCGGACGCATTTGACTTTCATCTCATTAAGACGAATACATTAAAAATGTTATGTAATATCATATTACTATGGGAAATTTATAAATATTCATTTACTTTAATAAGAACTTAAAACTTAATGGTAGTCTTGTTTAACACCCTTTAATATAACGAAACGCATCTTGCCTGTAACTTAGCAAGTGAAAGGAAGCATTTACATACATGAAAAATGTTATTTAGAATTTTTACGTCCGTATTCTGTAGAATGTACATCTAGGAGTTGCATTTTGCACTTATTGCGACAAATTATGAAAGTCCGGTCAATGCTAGAAAAGTATATCATAATTAGGCCATCTTTGTGTTTTATTACTTAACGTTTCTACGATGATGGAAAAGAGAGATATATATATATATATATGTGTGTGTGTATGTGTGTGTGTGTGTGTGTGTGTGTGTGTATATATATATATATATATTCCGTTTTGTATGAAATTTTAAATAATGAGCGTTTTGTTTGTTGTAGCTAATAAAAAACGTTGACTAATAATATTAAATGTTATATATTAAACAATGGGCTAAAGTTCTGAGGTTTTGGGCATTTGTTTATTTATTTATTTTTTATTTATTGTTCTTTTTACACATATATTTAGAAAAGAGAAAGAAAAAAAATAAAAATTAAAAAAAAACAATAGATGTTAATAGATGGCAACAGGTAATTACAAATTTATTTTTTATTAGCTACAACAAATAAAACGCTTATTATTTAAAATTTCATAGAAAACGGTCAACTACTAGTACATGGTCAATTAATAGTGCACTTACCTCATATTTGATGTTATTATCTTCATTTTAGATGGCAGGCAGATTTAGAGGAATAGTTTGAACTGATGATATAGGTACTTTAAATACTTTTAAAACATATTGGTTCAGCAGATTAATAACTTTGAAAGCGTAATAGGCAGACAGAGTTTCGTATTTATAATATCACACAGCAATATTAGTGTATACATATAAGTTTAGTCTAAATATGATATTTCGTTTTTCAATTCAATTTTAAATAAATGCCTTTCTGGAGGATAGTATTGCATGAATAATTTCGTTATATCGAATTAAGTAATTTTATTAATGTAATGTTGTTAATAAATCACGGAGACTCACAGTAGCTTCATTTAACAGTAAAAACATGATAGTCGTGAATAGATATCGGGGTCTAGAATTCTGTTACGAACAGAAAGTTCACGCAATGTAAATATTTGTCTTTGTTGTATTTAAATATCATTTATTAATCATCATCCTCCTGCCCTTATCCCACTCTAAGTGGGGTCGGCACAACATGTTATAAACATGCTGTCACATGATTTGGCTGCATTTTAACGACCGGCCGCCTGCCTGACGTCAACTTACCTCTGTCATATTTTACGACACCTCGGTAAGAAATGAGGTTGATCTATTGTAATCAGCCGGATACCACACGGCGGGACGACTTACCTTAGTCGCCTTTTACGACACCTCGGTAAGAAAGAGGTTGGTCTATTGTACTCAGCCGGATATCACACGGCGGGTCGACTTACCTTAGTCAACTTTTACGACACCTCGGTAAGAAAGATGTTGGTCTACTCTACTCAGCCGGATATCACACCGCGAGTCGATTTACATTAGTCACCTTTTAGGACACGTCGGTAAGAAAGAGGTTGGTCTATTATTATTACCGAGTAAGACTGGGTCACCTAGTATACTGATCATTTATGTATTCTATGGTTATGATGACTCCATGTTCCATTGTAACTAAAGATCATTTAGATGACTGAAAGTAAGTTCACAAAGCCATGGTAAACAGAATGGTTAACATATTAAATTAAATAAGAGCTAAATATTAAAAAGCTGGTCTGGGTTCCATAAATTTCGTCCGTGTTTATATGCTTTAAACTGCTTTGATTGTTTAACTGGAGGCCGGCCAAAACGCCGCGCCATTAATCTGGCTACCTCGATGATAAGCGCACGGAAGTGTATGTTTGTAAGCTCGTTATGCCTGCGGGTATAACTTCTTAGTATCATCCCTTAATACCGTTGGTATTTCCAGGCCACGTATGTAGAACATGCAACTATAATGATGAAACAAGAATACTTGAGATATTAAAGGTATTATTTAGGAGTGCGCTCGAATCTCATCCAAAACATCTGAACTGGGTCGAGCTTACAATACAAAGAAGTATTAAATGCATTTATTTTTTTGTTTAACAACAATGTGAAGAGAATTTAACGATCCACCATGAACCCTATTGGCGGATCGAGGAGAATCTATACTAATATATAGCTGGAGAGTTTGTTTGTTTTTATTTGTTTGAATGCGCTAATCTCAGGAACTACTGGACTGAGTTGAAAAATTCTTTCAGTGCAAGATGGTCCATTTATTGAGGAAGGCTATTGACTATGATGAATAGGAGAGGAGCAGCAATAAAATTACGAAAACGGCAAAAAATAAAGCTTTCCTTGCGTGCGCTGAGTAAACAGTAATAGTTATTCAAAATGCGCACATTACTTTTATACTATTTATATATAAATAAATAATAACAGCAGTTTTTAATTGTCTTTAAAATTACAAAAAGTCGAGACAGCTTAAAGCTAGCGACTAATTAATATCAGAAATTTTGCACAAGTAAAGCTTACATACGAGGGTAAAATAAAGAATGAAAAAATTCCCGTTTTCGGATTAGGGAAAAAGACGTATATTGCATTACTTAGGATACTTAAACGCTTAAGTTTGAAGCTGATTTACGGGTTAAAATTAGCGTGAATAATCCGCAAGATTAAAATTTAAACCTATATTAGTAAAATCCAGTTAAATATGTTTTAACTTCATTATTGCAATTATTTGCGATGTATAAAATGTATCATATATCTGACCGCATAAAATATTGAATGAATGAATTTATACATCTGATACTGGTAACAATTTAGTATTAAAATGTTAAAATGTAATCATTTACGAAATGCTGTGTAATAAAATATCTGTCGGTTGGTAACTCGTTCCCAGTATTTGGTACGATACGTATATGCGCATTTACTCCTGTAAATGTTATAAGAGTGCGTATAGTACGCTATCGTAAATATAAGAACCGCTACGAATCTCATAATTATTTACGATTTGTTTTTAACAAGAAGCAAGCTGTATTGTGTATGGATAGTCTTCCGAGAATTGATAACTGTAGCGTAGCGTATCGTTGGCAGATTGTGAGAATATCGGAAAGAGAAATCTTATACACCAATTGTTACTAACACATATCGCTCATGTGCACAATAGTGCCGATAGTGGCACAACTCAGGCATAGAACATGTTAAAATACACATTGTTAACAACAATAATACCAGTAGAACTTAGTTCATTTCTTATTAGTTATTTTTTTTTTTATAAACTTTTTAAATTTTCACTTTTAGCAAATATCAATTGTCGAGAGAAATGTTCCTATATCAAAGACGACTACTATAACCGGACTGATATTATCCCATTTATGTGCTAAGACGCCTTGTATCTTCCAATGAATTAGACATTGGAATATATGCCGTAGTATATAAGTGTTTATAAAAACACCTTGATACCTTAGCTTCGAAGCTGTGATAGCCCAGCGGTGAGATCGTGCGATTCTTTCGAGTGGTCACAGGTTCAAACCCCGGGCACCAATAACTTTTTTTGTTAAAACTTATGTGTCAACTGATAATTGCAATTTATTACACACTTTTCGATGAAGGAAAACATCGTGAGGAAACTTGCATATCCCTAAAGAATTTAGGTGATATTATGTATATACTGCCCGTGGTAGGACTTAGTGCCAACACTTCCCTCCAAAAACGGAGAGATGAGGCCTATCCCCAGCAGTGGAATAGTAATAGGCCGTTGATTTTTCTACTTTACTATCTTGATGCTTGGCTACTTTTGAGCCTGCGAATAATTAGGTACTTTAAACACTTGTGGATCTTGTTGTTAAATTCTAGAAAATGAACTTAATAGTAACAGTTTTCTTTTCAACAGTACCCGGTTTTCCGTCTGGAGTCTGGACTGCGTGTCGGCAGAATATTTACCAGTTGGATAACACCTACCAAAATATTAGTATTAGCAATCAACGCGGTCTCTACACATAAGGTTGATCAAAGAGAAACATTTTTATCGACCATAATACATTATTAGTACTCATTTAGTGCCAGTAGACCGTAAAACTTGGATTTTATTTTCCAAAAACATCGCAATGGGCCGTTTTTGTAAAATATTTTACAGGCGAAGTGGTTAATAAGTACGTTATGTTTACACATTTCTTGAAGAGTTCATATCTTAGATAGAATGATTATCTAAACAGTTTTTCTCTCTTGTATAAAGATTGTGAATGTATATATGAAGATTTTTATTATATTTCTAGCTTCCTCGATATTAACTAAAGTTGAGATATTCATTTTAACATAATTTATTACACTTTCTTTCTCCTATTTTAATATAATATTTTATTTTTTACTATAGTAATTGTAGATCTACATTGCATTCGTTGTGATATTTAAAAAAAAGGGTTGCGCTCCGGGAGTTCCGGCAGAAGTGAAAACTTGAATATTAACGTTGTGCATTTTTGATATTTTGGAATGATTAGGGAACAATTTTGCACGAATTGCTTTAATTATCAGTATAGAAGTACTATCATATATGTTGTAAAATACAATATTCATTTAATGCACTATTGTACATAAACATGTCAATTTATATTACATTAAAAACTTAACACTTCAGAACTACTACAATTCAATCCAATTCGCCGCTTGAACGAAACAGCAGAGTCAGACATATATTTTCGCGGCGCGGTAGAAAGAGAAGAGGATACTTTCTCTCCTATGCCGCGCCGGCGGTCTCTTCTCCCTCCGTCTTAAGATCGATCAGTGTGCTTAGTGTGAGTTTTGTTAACATTTTTGTATGTAGTTTCATAAATATTGGAGTTACGCTAACGCGATCGAGTGAGTTCAAAAATTCGTACTAAGCACACTGGTCATGTGTCTTGACGCGAATGTAATATTTTTACAGACAAATTTATTATCACAAAAAGATGATAATGCCGTTAAAGAAGTTTTTCAGTTCAAAAACACTTAAATACCAATGACTATAATATAATACAAAGTACGTTAATAAAAATGCACGTAAAGCATCATTCTTCCTCAATAACGCGTTTAAACATGCCACGGGCCACGGGTATATAAAACGCGAAGGTTCATACTCGCATCAATATCAATTTAAATCGATCATCAATTTCAATCGTTTGATGTTCCATCGATATAAATTTGACGGACGCGAAAACTTCCATTGCCGCCATCGTGGCTACTACGTCTTGAGTTAGTGATGTTTACAATCATGCTATTACAAATAGGTCGTGAATCAACAGGCCACTACAGACCTGCATGTGGCATTTGTATATTAACTGCCATACATAAGGGATGACAACTCAGCATGTATATAATATGTTTTTGTATAGTTCATAGACTCCTTTTATAGCTATGGCTAATTGCAACATACTTTTATTTTGGGTATGTGTCTCTTTTTCCTCTTGTTTTGGAGAGAAGGGTTGGATTAGCCAGATGGTCCAATTCGGATTGGTAGATTACAAATATCCCAGGAATTATCCAAAGACATACAGGTATATTTTGTATAATAAACATTTAGATTTTTTTTTTTGTAGGTTAAAGTAAAATGTAACGCCCTCTTTTATTCTCACAGCTAGGCATAGCCCTCATCTCTTGTTTTATCTCATCTCTCGCTAAAACCCACAAAGCTGCTTCAATGCGGGCGACAATTCACACATATTCTTGGAATTCTCTAGAGATATATAAGTTTTACCAAAAGGGTTTCCTTCACGGAAATGGGTGTCAAATAAAATTAAAAATATTATTAGGAATATAAGTTTTTATATAAAAGCTCATTGGTACCTGTACGGAATTTAAATACATGATGAACTAGTGTAAGAATCACAGGATTTTAGCGTTCGGCTGTTACAGATTTTCTACGGTCTTAAGTATTGAAATAAAAATAAGGTAGCCAAAAATAAGCTTGGTGGAGGTTTGTGCATATGTTTTTACGAATCCTGCATGTATCAGGTATGAAAATGGATTGTCCACTCTACATTTGGCATTAAATATATTTTCAATTTTACTTAATCGCGGATTATAACAGAATAATTTTATTATTACTTTTACTTTTGTTTCTTAGGTAGCCTTTAAAATTTGTCATCGTTGTTTGCATTTGCAATTGTTGTTATGACCTTGTAGGGGTCTTGTAGGGGTCTACCGACACTTAGTTTTGCGGTGCTGGATGTTTTTTGTCTAATCTTATCGCTCATCTTTATCATTACCTTAGCGATATCGATTTTCACGAGTTTTGAAAAACGAAAGAAAGAATGAAAGAAAAACTTTTTTTTAAAATTGAATAATGCTCTTGAATTGGATAATTGCTTTTCCAATCTATATTAAAGTTTTTATAAAAGAAAAAAAACCCTCTTTCTAATGCTGTAGCCCTATCGTAAATGACACATATACTATTAATAACCCATATAAATTGTTAATAACCTTTTGGTACAGCACTAGTATTTTATTTTACAATATACTGTTGGCAGAGTGCCGGACAACCCATCATTGTGTACCAGAGTGATTTGTTTAAATCACTACTGTGGTACGTGTATGTTACAACCGATATAACACAGAACTTAAAAGTTTACATTTATTCTACTAGGTTTTTTCGCATCTTTAATAGTATCTGCTTAATGTTTTAAACCATATCTGACAGGTGGTTGTTTGGAGCGATTGCCCTCTCGAATCTACTTCGAAATCTTTTAACATCGATTACGTTACTAAGGTTATGTGCAGCGAAATGAAACTTAAAGGTTTCTTAAGGAACATTGGTGGCGGGTAGTGCGTAGTTTTTACAAATGCATGCATTAGGTATGAGAACGGATAGTACTCTCTACATTTAGCATCATCCTCCTGCCCTTATCCCATACTAAGTGGGGTCGGCACAACATGTTATAAACATGTTGTCACATGATTTGGCTCCGTATTTTACGACTGGCTGCCTGCCTGACGTAAATTTACTTTAGTCGCATTTTACGACACCTCGGTAAGAAATGAGGGTGATCTATTCTACTCGGCCGAATACCAAACGGCTTAAATCAAAACATTACATAACATAATTAAATTTTGTGAGTACACTCTATATTTAGCATTACATAAATTTTCATTTATCGCGGATTGTACCAAAATAATATTTTAATTACTTTTGCATTATATATATTTTTGCTCATTCTTTTAGATTTTAAATAAACCTGAACAAAGGGATGTATTGTAGTAGGTCAACAAGACCAACGGCAAAGGTTCAAAAATCATTCGCCAAGGCGAACGTTTACCTTTAACTGTTCGCAAAAGCTCGCGGAGTCATTCGAGAGTTGAATTCCTAATAACTTTATGCGTTATTCGTGCCAAAGCCGATTATATTATGGAATTTAGAGAATTTCACATTCATAGAATTTATGGTGCATAAATGTTTTATTGTTTAAACAAAATATTGTATGGGCAATACGTTTTATGTGCGCCCACTTATTTTTATAGTGTAATCAAATGCAAATTAAATTTTAATCTGTTTATATTATAAATCATAGACCTTAAGGGCTACTCTCTCCATTTTTTTTTGGAGAGAAGGATTGGAGCTAAGATCTACCACACTGCTCCAATGCGGATTGGTAGATTACACATACGCCTAGAATTCTCTAGAGATATGTTTCCTCATGATGTTTTTACCGTAAAGCGTATGATAAATTGCAATTATCAATTAGACACAAGTTTTAACAGAGGAACTCATTGGTTGCCTTGCGAAGTTTGAACCCGTGACCCCCAGAAAGAGTCCCCGGTTTCACAGCTGGGCTATCACAGATTAAGGTCTTAAAGCGGTTAGACAAGATTACAGATGGACTGTACCGGATTTATTTTGAAATTTTTTAATTAATTTAAAAACGGTAAAATATGTGATTAATAATAATCGTGTTGCAAAGAAAATCTATCGTTACAAAAAATAAGATAATATTAATCATTTGTTTTGTAAAATTAATTGTGACAAGTCAATAAATTTGACGACATAATGATGATAAGTTAAATTATAATTTAAATTGTTTTTGAATTATATTTTTAATACAAATATCAAATCAAAAAGAAACTTACTCTTAAAAGAGCAAAGTTTTGCTCCTTGCAAGAATTGTTTCCAGCAGTTTTACTATCTCAAATATATGTATTTTAAATTTGCGAGTATAAAGCCGCTGGTGGTCCATTAGACTGTTGATTTGTTATTGGCTTTTGATAAATGTCAATTCTCATGAAGTGTCACTCGATTTTATAGGTAACTTACAAAATCAATACTCAATACATAAAATAAAATCGTAAAGATGCAAAATCTGTATATTTAATTTGTTTGAGACAATTTTTTTAAATCTTAAAACACTATTCCGAACCACTTAGTCTTAGACATATCGATAGCATTTATTAAATAAGGTTTTTACAAAAATATTCCTTGAGGATTTAGATACAGATTAGAAGAATATTTCTTGAGGAAGGTTTAGTTTAATAGTACATTCTCTGGAAGGGGTAACCTGATTTTGATGAGACTTTCATTGGAATATAGAGTAGATCGTGGAGCAACTTAATGTAGTTACTTTTTGTCCTAGAATTCACGCGGGTTCGGAATTTACGCGGGAAAACTCTGTGACACACCGATTTTCACTCGAGCGAAGCCGCGGGCATAAGTTAGTGCCGAATTAATATGCTGTTGCTTTAATCTTGTAGATTAATGATGGTACTAATGTTCCGATTTGTAAGAGTAATAACTGCAACATTTTCAAGGTTTTATTAAGGTAATCTACTATCATTTTCTTATGCTAAAATGTCAGAATTCTCTTTGTATTGGACATGATGAATTTGTATTTTGCCCACCGAGCTCTGTCACATGGGAAAAGCATATATATCGAAGTATTTGATGTACCTTTTAGTAAGCATTAATTGAGGTATCATTAATGTGATGAATTATTAGGGCTATATTATGAAACGCAACGGAAATTCGGCCTTAACAAAAGAACATGGTAAATCCAAATACAATAGAAATATAAGGATAAAGGAATAAGAATAGTTTTAAAAACGATATTTGTAGATTTTATATAAAGATTACTGAAAATCAAATTAAAATAATCTTTTTACAAGCACTTTTGAATTGTCAACGATCAATTAGATTTAATGAATTCTTTCAGTTTCAAAGAAGACTATGGTTAAATAATGCAAATTTAAAATGTTTAAACAGATTAACCGCCAAGTTTTTTTTCTGGTTCTTCTCGGTAAGAGCATCATTCTCAACCAGTTTTAGCTTCATTAAATCTAATGCTTGACGATTCAAAAATGCTTGTAAAAGGATTACTTGAATAAAGATTGATTGGATTTGATTTTGCTTGTCTTCGTAATTATTTTTGGTAAAATTACGCCCAGTTATGTAAAAGCGCAAATTTTCATTGTTTTATTTTTTAGAACAGTCCATTGTTAAATTCACAACAAAAGAATTGTTGCGAACCGTTACACTTCTTTTGTTAATAAACAATATTTAAAAATTCACATGTACTAAAAAATTTATTTAATCTATAAAAATAATCTGTTATTTATATTAAAAATTAATATTTCCTTATTAAATTTATCATGTCCCTAAATTATTGGAAATTTTTCTTTCCTATGTACTATAGCGGTCCGTCGTTGCTGTAACTCAGTCTGGTTTTCATTTTCCCTCAAAACAAAACATTCGTTGACAGTTCAAAAAAATTGCAAAAAAATTATTCTATTTATTATTTTTTTATAGATATAGTTAGAGAAGAAAAAAAAAGCAAAAAGCACATGTATACAGGCGGACTTATGCCTAAAAGCGATCTCTTCCAGTCAACCTTTGAGTAACAGCCTTCTGTTACTCAAAGGACAAGAATTGAAGAAGGAAGAGAATACGGGTAATATAGAGAAAAAGGACAAGTTTATATAAATTTAACTATTTAAAGACAACTTACATTCATCCTTGATAAATTTTGGACATTTTTAATGAATGCTGTAAGTTAAATAAACATTTAGTCCCTTATAATGCAAATATCTTGACTTCACAAATACTTTGATTATTACAAAGTGCTTCATTGTTCTACATGTACTAGAGATTTCGAATGCGTGTACTTTATCAGCAAACATTCGCAAACATTATTTATTGCCGGAGCTGATATTATCTTTATATGGGTATCTCCCAGCACGTGTTCAAGTGTATGCCATCGGCTATAAGTTCCTTATTTATAAATCAATTGGTACTTACTGACATTGTGCCAAGATAACATTTATAATTATATGTCTTTAGGAACCGACAGATCATCATCATCCCACTCTAAGTGGGGTCAGCACATGTTACAAACATGTTGTCATATGATTTGGTTACGTATTTTAAGACCAGCCGCCTGACGTCAACTTACCTTAGTCGACTTTTACGACACCTCGGTAAGAAATGAGGGTGGTCTATTCTACTCAATTGGATACCACACGGTGGGTGAACTTACTTTAGTCGCCTTTTACGCCACCTCGGTAAGAAATGAAGGTGGTTTATTCTACTCAGCCGGTTAGCACACGGTTATATGTCTTTACGAACCGACGGATATGTAAGAATTTACCAAAACCATTTTCCATCTTGATTCATAATATCCAGAATATCCTTCGATCTTGATTAATCATACTTTTTCTCTAGATAATGTAACAGTAATGAAATAAAAGTCTAGAAAAGTAACGACTCAGAGACGTTTACTAAAAATTATTAAAGAAAGCTGCTGTTTCTTCTTTATTTTAAAGTAGAGTTTTTTTCTTAAGCGTAATTAAAGTACAGTATATATCAATGCCGAAATATAATCTTCGATATGGTATTGTGATATTTTTTTACCTACATATATCTGTCGTTCAAATTTTAGTAACGCTTTATGCTTTGTTACAATTGACATCAACATTATCACGCGGTGCGCTTTTTTTAATAACTATGTCAAGTAAAATATGCAGTTACTTACGATTCAATGCAATTTAATATAAATAACTTAAAAATAAACTTCATGTATAATGCCTGTCATAGTGTAGATCATTTAGATCTAAAAATCCATCTGGATTTAAAAATATTTACACAGTTCCATCTAAGTTAACGCCATTAAGGATTGGGGTTTTCCAATAATCTAACTCACCCTAGCATTTAAGCTATAATCTGTTTTCCGCGTTAAGACAAAGTTGCCTTCGCGACAATGCCGCGGTAAATATATGAGTTGAACCTATAACTATGTTTGCAGCAATTTAAATGTTAAAATATACTTAAATTATGATATGTGCTTTTTCCTGTTTCTGAATAGACATGGTAATTATTTTACCCTATAAGTTAGCTCGGTAATTAGCTTTAATTGTGGCAAATTTAATTTAATGTGGTTTATCTGGGAAAGGTACCCCTTTCCAAACAGATAGAGAGAAAGGCAAATAGACAGACTCTCGCATTTATGATATTTACATAGGAAACGCGCCTCGCCAATAAGGGAGCTTATTCGGTCAGGCAACATACTCCTCGAATTTGAGTCGATTAGATATATTTTAAACCCATTTATAGCAAACACGAATATAAAGTACGAAAGTTCAAAAATGTTACAAAATGATAATATGGTTGTCAGACCATCTAAGAATGAGAGAATCTATTGAGTTAGAGCTCTTTATATATAGAACAACCGATAACCGGAACTAAATTGTTAAAGTAATACATATTTAAAAATTGAAAATAACATTTATCGTGGTGGTTTATATAGTCACCTTGTAGAATAGGCGTGGCGATCACAACGCGGCGGGGCATCTTATGCACCCTGAGAAAAAAACGCGTAAGTCACAGGCGAAAGCGGTTAATACGTAATATTTATAAAAACGTTTAATTTTTATTAAGCCCTATCTAGATAAATATTTCCTGCTGATATGGGTGTTATAAATCAATGCCTATGTAGTTTAGTACTAGTAGAATATTCAGCGGGGAGCCACTGGATCCAAGTGGCACAAGATCATATGGTGTGAAGAGCCCTTAAAGAGATATGTCCAGCAGTAGACATCCTTCGGTTGAAAAAGAAGAGAACGAAGAACGTTCAGTGTGACGTGTTTAGTAGGCAGATATCTATGTACCGCTCTTTCCTCGAATGGAAATTTTACTTACTGCTTGATCAGCATTATGTAAATATGAAAATAAATATATAAATAAATAACCAAGAATGTGTGCAATAATTTAAAAAAACAAATTAAACTTTAAACAAATAAACTTTGAGGTTACATGTATTGATACTAATAGTGAAATTTCTAAGCAACATAAAAATTATTATTAATTTTTATTAAGGTCATAAAAAGACAAAGGTAGAAAGCCGCAGAGAGGTACGAGTGAGATATCATTTACACGCAACAGACTATTTTGCCAAAGCATCACTTATTTCCATTTCTTTCTACTCTATTTTTATAAATAAAAATAAGTTCAAAATTTAAGTCGCTATAAGTTGCAATTTATACCAAAGCATTCCTAAGCAGTTCAACAATGCACGCAAGGTGAAGCAACCTGCCGAAAGGGCATATTCGTCCGATATAAAACGTGAACATCCCTGTATCTGACACTGTATTCCAACGCCAGAGTTCACAGCGTCATATACAATCTAATCGTATTCAACTAAAACATTATGTCGAAACTGGTAAGATGTTTAATATAGATATTATTAGAGACAATAAAGTCATACATTTTCCATCACTTTGCATAGTTAGAAGTCTAATTTGTAGTGTTCTTTGAACTTAGGCAACTTAGGTAATGTGTTAATCTTTATTAATATATGTGTGACCTGCTAGTTATAGAGCCTAGAACATTAATTAACAGCCTCTCATAGCTAACTTTTGCCATTATACAATTTCATAAAATTAATATTTGTTAGTAAACAAGTCTACACGTATGTTGATTATGAGTGATGTTTTGATGTTTTAGCAGACATTTAATATTCTGATTATTTTAAAGGCAAGGATCAAATGGTTCATAGAATACAGGAAAATGTATTTTGAAATGATTAGATAATGTTAGACCATTATCTGGTTGAAAAAGTAAGTTGGGAGATGTGAAATGATAAGACAATAAGACAGTGTTTATGTACAGTGAAAATGTCATTTTAGTTAAAGATTAGTTTTAAAAATATGGATTTGATATTGATTGTCTTTGCTTTAATTTGACGATGAATATTGTGTTCTTGTTTATTTTTGACTTTTCGAAAGATAATTCAAGTGGTTAACAATAGCGACCATAATAATTTTCAGTTATTTTGAACAGAAACGGAGTTTAATAAAAACAAAAAAACTAAAAATAAAACTTAACAACTTGGCTGTTCTGTTGATGGTTACATCGTTGATTTTGATTAATTACACTTTCCATAATACTTTTTTATTTCACAATTCATAATGTTAATTGTGATCATGATTATCTGAAAGCAAGTGTTAGTTAATTATGATTTTGTGTAGATAGATAAATAGATAGTCACAGTAATTCTTTATTGCACACACATTACATAACACAAGCTTCAAAAAGAAAGAAACATCACTAAAGAAGCATAAGGCGTGGAAAGGCGGTCATATTGCTAAAAGCAATCTCTACCAGACAACCTTTGGAGAAATAAGAAATCGTACCATAAAAATAAGATAGGTTCATTAACATGAACAAGTATAATAACTATAAATGTGTACTTATGACTGACCATATTTTTTATTACTTACAATGTTAAAAGCATTCATTTCATCTATTCCTTTTCTCTCTTCATCTTTTTCCTTTTTCTAGATCTTTTAAAACCTTTTTTAATGTTTTAGATCATCCTCGTTTCCGTAACAGTGGCAATTGTATCCGGCGCCCGCCTAGATCATTTAGTGCAGGGCTATAACGGAGGAGGTAATGCCGCGCCTTTCAATTTCGAAAATGTGAATAACGGCGATGGGACTTACCGCTTCAGGTAAAATATTAAATTGTAGTTCATGCATAATAGGCCAATCTCACGGGTGTGCCTAAGATGCAACCTCGAACTTTAAGATATTTACGTTCTAAAAATGATCCATAGGAGTAATAAGTTTAATATTTCTCTGACAATGATTACGAACACTTAAACGAAAAATATATAAACATTTTAAACCTTTTCGTCACAAAGTTTTCTGTCCTCTTATCAATAACATGTTTTAAGAATTTTGATGCAACTTGAAGAATTTTATATAACGATAAAGACATTGAGATATTAAAGGTTAGTTTAAATAGGACTATATTTATTACATTAAACCATTTTCATATGAACTTAAGATCAATGATGACATTAATGGCGTACATAAAATTTTAACTAACATGTATTGGTAAGCTATATCTAAAATTTTATAGTTACTGAAATTAAATTATTTGTGTTATATGATCTCAGATGATCGACTCTAGACAGCAAAATATTTCAGTTTTAGAAATACTATTAAATTTTATACTACTAAAGTTATATTTAAATCTTTCCTTTCCTAAATCCACAGTATTCTTTTAAAGAGTAAGTAAGTAATTGAATATTTTACATTTTAAATCAATTTCCGATATTTAACGCTAACCCGGTGAGTAACCCGTGAAACCCGCATTAGATATTCTTTAGGAACAAGGAGATGGTAATATTGGGAAAGAATCTTTTGTCATTTGTCTATAAGTTTTGTAGATAACGGTAAAGATATTATATTTTTGTTGTCACGATATCGATTTTACGATGCCATCTGTTACATTTCTTCGAACTAGAACAGCGCCATCTTGTAGAATGATTATCAACTGCTACGCGATTTGTTATTATAAAATATCATGTAAATAGCCTTGTCCAAATAAATCCTTATAAATGCCTTGGGCCAAAACTGGGCAATAACAGTAGGAGTCATTTACCCTGTCGAAATAAATCGTTCAAAAACCCTCTTTCGCTCTATGCTGCTAAATAGAGCTTCAAGCCTTCTATATCCGGCTCCTTTTAATAATTACTTTATTTGCTGCAGTTGCGGCAAATCAAAAACAGGCGTATTAAATTGTAAATCCCACATAGGACCCTTTTTGCAATACCTACAAAGTTTTTTCTAATATGTGCCGTATGGTATCTGGCTTAGTAGAATAGACTGCTCTCATTTCTTACCGAGGTGTCGTAAAAGGCGACTAAGTAAGTGATCTGTGGTATCGGGCGGAGTAGAAAAGTCCACCTTCATTTCCTACCGAGGTATCGTTAAAGACGACTAAGGTAAGTTAACGCTATTTATTTAACCAAAATTAATTGATAGATTAAATAGTTAAATGTATATAAACTTTTTCTCTATATTACCCGTATTCTCTTTCTTCCTCTATTCTTGTACTTTTTCTTCTGTTACTCAAAGGTTTACTGGAAGAGGTCCCTTTCAGGGATAGGTCCGCCTTTATACATGTGCTTTTATACTTTTTCTTTCGCTTTTCTAAATGTATGTACAAAAATAAATAAATAAAAACGTCAGGGAGGCGGCCGGTCGTAAAGTACCTAAACAAATCACATCACTACATCTTTACAGCATGTTGTGCCGACCCCACTTAGAGTGGGATAAGAGCAGGAGAATGGTATTGAAAGTTCTTTCTAATATACAAGTGTTTAAAATAATAACTTTATCTGGTTTCAGTTATGATACGCCAACTGGTATATCAGCACGTGAAAGTGGCGCCCCTCGAGCGGCAGGACCTGAAGGGCTTGCAGTGACAGCTGAGGGTGGCTTTTCCTACCGCGCTCCTGATGGTCAACAAGTCTCACTAACTTACACCGCAGACGAGAACGGGTTCCACCCGCAAGGCTCTCACATCCCCACACCACCACCGATCCCAGAGGCTATTCTCCGATCTCTGGAGTATAACAGGCAACATCCATCGTAAGTTTATATATTTAATAGTGATACCTATAACTATCGTCATTATCAAATTCAATTTTTTCTTTATTTAAAGAAACTTCTAAACAAGTGCTTTTGAATCGTCAATTCTACTGCTGGTTCGGAAAGCTGTTCCTACCGAGAAAAGCCAGCATGAAACTCGGCGGTCACTCTTTTTAATATAATACTTATAACTAGTTACATTCAAGTCATTACTATCTTATACGGGGAGGGACAGTAGCTATTTCCACGCATTTTTATCGTCTAAATAATTCTCAACGGTACAGTATTCTTTTTGTATCAGCTTCTCTTTAATAGTGTTTTTAAACTGCTGTAATGGCAAAACTAAAATTGATTAAGGAATTTTATTACAGAATCTTGTACCCAAACCCAGAAAGGACTTTTGTACCTTTGCCAGGCGCAAAGCAGGAGCCGCTAGCTTATGTTGGTTTCTACTTTGTCTATTATATACTTCACCTATCGTTCTATAATTCTTTATGTTTTTATGTACAAAAATTAAATTGTTAACATAATTTTGGAAAATACTCTCAACCATGTATTTCTTCCATTGCTGAAGGAAAAAGGGTTTTAAATTCTGTATGTCTAACCTATATATAAGCTTCAATTGCTCCAGTTGATTAGACGTGAAAAGGTATCCAACAGACATACGTAATTTCGCATTAACACTTCATTTGTTAATGCACGCATTTCTTAATTTATAAGGATACTTATGGACCCCTACACTTGACACTATTCTCAGAACACTATGTATAGCTATACATAGTGTTCTGAAATCGCTCAGTAGTATTACAATGACTATGAATATTTGAATTTACTTTCCTTTAATATGTATGTGCTTGGTTCGGCCTAGAAAGAAAGACAAACAGATAAGTTTTCGCATTTATAATATTAGTATGTATTGTCTTCGAGTCTTTTGATTTTGTTCTTGCAAGTTTGATATATTTCTTGAAATGAGAATGAGAAATATTTGTGATTTTAGTGCTAATAAATCAGAAATAACAAAATAAAATGAAAAGTAAAAATCTTAAATGCATTATTCAAAGAAAGCAGCTCGCTTTAATTTATAAATTAAAATTAAGTTTTACTAATTAAATTTTTGATGGATTTGTGCATTAAGTTTATATTTCTAATGCAAAGTATTCATTAATATGCGCGGGTGCAAGCGCGCCTTCTAAGAACATCTTGCCTTGACGTAACAAATAAGATTTGCATAACTGAAACGTTTCCGTGTACAAATAATAGTCGGTGCATTATGAAACGTTAGCTTGAGAGCATTACAGTACACAAAGTCTCAAACGGGGCTTTTATAAATTTTTTTCTATGCAATATATTATATATTAGTGGTACCTTTGACAACGATCACGTCGACTTTAGTATTAAAATACTCTGAATTATGTATTATTATTTTTCCTATTCCCGAAGGAAAAATGAGAATTTTTATTCCTATATTTGAATCCGGTATAATAGATTAAATTTTACTAAATTTTATCTACATTGCTCAAGTGGATGAGCTGTGAAAGCATAAAACACAGACTTTCGCCTTTTTAATATTGGTATTTATTTTAGCTGACAAAGGCTGAAAGTACCTGACTTTACTACAAAAAGATTTTAGTAGAAAATATGTAGCATTAATAAATCTATTTAGTTAAATCTAAAATGGAACCGCGATTCTTTGTTTGTTGTACAGGAAGATGATTTTTACTATACTGGAATCAAATAGAAAACTCAACTTTATATTGTTAATACAATTTCGTAATCTAACTGTTTAATGAGCATTGCTATTTATGTGGTTACGACGCTACAATTATTTTTTCAGAAACGAAGGCTCCAACAACTACCAACGCTACTATTAATATATTCGAAGGATCTCTAAACTGTGGGCTACCTGTGTACCTCACTAAAGCAAGCGCTGTGATATCGTGGCAACATAACTGTGTCAAATTGATGTAATTATTATTTATGCAATTGTAACTTGTGAATAAAGTTATTACTAAAAATAATTTCTGTTGTTTTTATCTTCTTTCCTGATTACTTAGACATGCCACTCTAATTTCTTTATTTGCTTTCTAACCACTTAACCTCTATTATGACATAGAAGGTCGATGTTACAGAATATTAATAAACATACGAACACCGGGAAGTGGGTCAAATTTAATTTGCAAGATTCCACCTTTACATACATACATTGCAAGTTGAATAAGCTTTTAAAAAGACCTCCAAGTTTCTTGATAGTGAAGACTATCTTTCCAAACCAGTACAATATTTCCAACCGTTTATTTAACTTTTGTCATCTACACGCCTATGAAGCTCCGCAATTATTACATTAAAACCCACAGTAAATAAATGCAAATCATTAAGGGCACTTTTTTTTTAATAGTGACATGGCGTGCTTATTATCTCGGATATTTATTGAGGCAAGTTAATAGAATAGAATGATTAAAATTTAACTACTATTTCGTTCAGATTGACACAAAATGTCGTTTCCTTTCTTGGCGAAGGATATTGTCTTAAGACTTATAAGGGTTAAGGATACTAATAAGACAAAAAGTAATATCAGTATGATAAATCCATAAAACTTCTAAAACTCGGACATGCAATTTGGTTATCACTACTTTAACTGTCAAAAGTTAAATAAATGATTGGTAAGACTATAGTAGGTTCATTATAATCTGTCTGTCCCTTCAGTTCCTTAGATGGGTTTGAAAAGGGCTATATATAAATTAGATCATATGTAGAAGCTGTTTTATTGGACAACAAATGCCTATCTGAAGTTTATAGTATGTTAAGAGTTGTCAAACATAATCGCTCTTGTCTGAAGAGGGCTAAAGTTTTATAAGAATAATAAAACCAAACTTTATGACATTGACAAATTTTGTATATATGTTATATGGATTCGCTTTAAGAGATTATCTCTTAAGTATATTATGAAGGAAGTCTTTAAGGTAATGTAAAAATCTTTGAAAGAGGTGTTTATTTCTGGAAATATTAAAGCTGCAATTTTATGCGACTCTTCTGTAGTTAATTTATAAATGTCTGTGACCTGTTGCTCTGGTAGGTAAAATTAACTTATAATACTTATCCTTATTAAATATACGGTTACCTAAATTATAGCTACTTACACTATACAAATATCTTGCCACGTCAAAAATTGGAGTCGCCAAGCTAATGTACGCTCCTAGAACCCTAGGTATGGCTTCAGCCTTTGAATGTTATACATTATATATATATATATATATATATATATATATATATATATATATATATATATATATATATATATATATATATATATATATACATACAAATGAAAGTTTGTCTGTATGTCCGTTTCGGAGTCTATAACTCCGAAACGGCAAGACTGACTCGTCACAGAAACGTCTGGCCGGACAGCTATAAACTATTGGAATAAAGACAAACTATAATTTTTAAAAACATTTCAAACAAACCGACCGATTAACTTTTAAAATACCAGTTGTTAATATTCTGTTATTTTATCTAATAAGGATGTACATGCTGCAAGATTTTTGGAATAACTGAAGTTGCCCATTAATTCTCCGAAATCCGTTGAACAGTAAGTACCTAATATGTTGCCATAACAAATAATAATTTTTCAAATTGACCTCCGGAACCTTGTCATAGTAATATAGCCGTGCTGTTAGCTGTACGATTTTATGTAAATATCGCAAAGTAAAGTATTCCTTTTCTAGATTTTTACATTCCCAAATCAGACTGTATCTTCAATTACAATCAGGTTAAGTTAGTATTTGGTAATCCTTTTAACCTTTTACTAATTTGTCTAAATGTGTCTGCCTCTATTTTGGACTTGCCTTTACACAAGTTCCAAAAAGCAATTAAAAAGACACTTATTTATAAAGCTTATTATACTGTTGAGGTATATGTTGATGATAAGAAAGCTTGGTTTTAAAGTGCGACCAGCCTAGATTATATTGTAATTTTTTAAATTTGTTCTTAATTAATTAACCCATTATTGTAATACTTAATTTTGAAAAGAGTGACCGCCGAGTTTCTTGCTGGTTCTTTTCGGTAAGAGCACCTTTCCGAACCAGTCGTAGCTTCATTGTAATTTGACGATTCGAAAGTGCTTGTAAAAGCCAATTTGAATAAAGAATTATTGAATTTAAATATATAATTTGTTTATCCTTCACATGGCAATCTGTGAGATATTTCACTTTTGTAATACCAACATCCAAATCAGTTCTAAAATAATAAAATATGATATTGTATTATATAAATAATTTATTCGATAACATTTAACATGTAAATGTAAGCCTTAGAAGATACCAACCTTTCCTAGGTTGGTATCTTCCTTTATATGTTATACCAAGCTCATTCCCATAGTATGGTAATACTTATCGAACAATAATTATGGATCAAACAATACTCGTATAGGTGAATCCCATTCACATTACTTCAGCTTAGTATCGTAAGTATTCGCTTTCTATTTATAAAAATAAAAAATGCTCATTTTTCGTGTCGTGTACTTCATCTTTTAATATCTGACTATAAGGGTTTGTTTTTTTTAAGACAAGCCATGGTATCAAATTAAGGTACGTGCAAGGGAAATTAAAACGTATTTTTTCATTGTTTACATTTTATTCACAAGCCTATTTACATAGGTATAATACATAAAATCTTAAAACAATATCAAGTGCTCGCCAGTTTCGTGGTATCACAGTCCAAGACCTCGCGAGGTTTTGACCTCACAATATACTTAAATAATATAGATTAAACTTGATGAGATGAAACAATTCGATGAATATTGTCTAATTACAACTAACAATAAGCATAAGTTATTGATAAAAATAGAAAGAAAAAAACAGAGCCTCAATACTACGTACAGATCATTTTTAACACTAACAAATAAATACCGAAACGTGATATAAAATTCTCTAATAACAACCTAAAAAACAACAAAACAATTTAAAGAAAATTTTCCTGTAATAAATTTTACTATAAACTACCAAAATGAAGAGAAAAAACTGCCAGTGATAATAAATAAAAACGTAAACAAAAGTTCAATCATTTAAATAAATTATCTAAATATGTCGAAGCGTATGAAGTATTTGCGGTTGTATAGAACCGTGCACTTAGATCTATATCTGAATAAATTCTACTTTGCAACTACACTTCAATAACGGTTCCAGTGCTTAATCAAATCAATAACGATATCCGCCAGAGCCACCGTTACCGGAACCTGAGCCTCCAAATGCACCTCCATTTCCGCTGCCACCACCTCCAGAACCACCAGCTGATCCGTCACTAAAAATTTAATATTGATCAGAGTTTGTAGATAAAGAACTGGGAAACTTTAACCGTAAAGTATAGATTAAAGATCTCGATATAAAATAAGAAATCATTCTAAAGTACACAATCTCCTTATATTATATTCAGTACAAAGGTGGTGTTTAGTTTTGTTTGTTTGAGACACAATTTGGGTATCCTTTACGGCAATGCATTTCATTCGCTATGAAGCTACATCAGGCTTAGCTGACCTATTTGCAATTCGATACTATGAGTCTGTTACGCGTCGGTGCTTTGGCAGCATCTTTGGTTGTAGGGTACCATCGATAAAGTGATGAAAACTATATTCGTCTACCAAGGGAATGCAGAATGCTACTGGAGCTACTTAGCATATAACGGAAAAATGCTTACAAGTCAAGTCCGAACATTAAAAACTCACTAAACTCATGAATAAGAGCCCCAGGGTAGAGAAAAGTCGGTCATACCAAAAAATATGAACTTCAACATTTCGAACGTTTCTCAAATAACAAAAAAATCGAAGAGCGAATTTTCCTTTAGACAGAAGGTGGAACTTATATCTACGAAGCTGCTCCAAAACGGATTGATACGGAAATAATATCCACATGTTTTTCTGCGTCGGAGAGGACATGATAAATTGTATTATAATTACAATTTAAGCTTTAAAATTAAGCTTTTAAGCTTTTCATACTAACCCATACGTGTTGGCGAGATTTGAACCCTTGTACCTTTTCGGTGACGGTCTCACGATCTCACCCATGATTTCAGCCATTGCCTTTTAGTTTATAAAAACATTTTAAGATTAAAGAAAAATACAAGTGTGACTTACTAAGATGGATTGCGTCTATTGAATTCCAGGGATTGCAGGATTGCGTCGGGGATGGGAGGAGGTGTGGGGAGATGGGATCCAACGGGATGGAAGCCGTTCTCATCAGCAGTGTAGGTTAGCGAAATTTGTTCGCCCTCAGGAGTGCGGTAGGAGAAGGCACCCTCTGCTGTGACTGCTGGACCTTCGGGACCTTGCGCGCGAGGGGCACCGCTTTCTTGTGCTGATATACCATTGCCAGTTTCGTAGCTGTAAATATATATAAATATTGAATTGAAGCTCATAAAAAGGAGTGTCAACCTAAAAGAGTTTTGAGATCAAGAGAATGCTCCATTGGACTAGGCTTGACTCCTTCACATAATTGTGCAAAGACATGCATATTTATTCACGAGTATTTCAATTATCATAAAGCGTATGATTATTGTTAATATAAAGCACGTCGCTGAGTGCTCTGGGTGTGAACTTGCTACACCCTGGGGTCACATACTCCGTTAACTTAACACAGCTTAGAAAAAAGCATAGATTACACCTGTATAAGAAAATAATGTTATATATCACTTTGGATAGATGACGAAAGCTGGCTGCTTTTTCACTTAAAGAATCAGCTTAATGATCCAACCTGGATACGCTGTCAGTATTCCTGGGACCTTTCAACGTGTAAATTAATAAATTACTTGGGAAATTACGGATGAGTGAAAATTAGTGAAAAGAGTTATTATTATATTGCATTATGTTTTTATAGACAAGTGAATTCATTTTTATATTCTAAGAAAGATTTACCAAAAAATCAATCAGGCAATCTCTCTTATTAGACGTTTAATTATGTTTTATGGTGCCTGTACCCGACTTTCGTTGGGCAAGAGTTATGTAATATCTTAGTTCGTGAAGTTAACACTATAATATCAAACGCATTAGGTATCCAAGCATCCTAGACGGGTCAACAGGTTAGCCTATTGGTATTTATTTATCTTTACTGGAACTTTAACCACTTTAATTGACTTTTACTATGATTGAATTTTACTTAAAAATTGAAAAGCTATACTAAGCCGACTGCTAGTCTAAGCGAAAGAGCATTCGAAGTTATTGAAATTATTTTAGCTATAAATATAAAAATGCTATGATGTTTGTTAGGTCGCTAGAACTCAGGAATTTGGCTATATATAGATTTGATTAATTTTGGATTAAATTTTTTTTTGGAAAATTCTACAAATATTTTAAGATAAGAAGTTTTAAAATACCAGAAAAAAATAGAAAATTTAATTTAATTTTGTTTTATTTGAGTAAAAAAAAATTAAATTGATTATGTATTTAAATTAGTTGTTTTCGTCGCAAAATGTTTTCGCAGATGGTAATTTAATTCATTCACTTAAATGCTTAAAGCGTGATCGCTTAACAAGCAAAGGGACAGATCGCGACATTCAACTTTCAAATGTTTGTACTAGCACAAAGCCCTATTGTAATCAAAGGAGTGGCGTAATATTCTATATCACTCTGAGAACCCTAAACAATCCACATTATGTTAAATGGAAAATGTCACATCGTGATGAGTCTTGATATTTTCGGGGGCATTTAAGACTTGTTCTTATTAAAATATGCCGTCAAAAGTTACGATTGATTCGCCGTTCGTTGAAATGGGCATCAGTGTCGTATGTATCAATAGTGCTAAAGATACATCATACATACGTCACCGATATGGTACGGTCATGATCCATACAATACTGACTACCGTGTTTGCGCACGGCGAATCTACCGTAATTTTTTACGGTGTAAAAATGCATTTTAATAAGAGGCCTTAAATTATTACATGAAACATCAATTCCAATATTATTACACTAAGACGATTAACATTAACAAAATTTTAGGTGGTATCCGGGTGCCTAAGATAGACCACCCTTATTTCTTACCGAAGTGTTGAAAAATCTAGTTCAGTAAAATAGATCACCCTCTTTCTGACGGAGCTATCTTAAAATACGACTAAAGTAAGTTGACGACAGTCAGGTGGCCGGTCATAAAATACGTAAAAAAAATACGTAGCCAAATCATGTGACAACATGTTTTGCCGGCCCCTCTTAAAGTGGGATAAGTGTAGGAGAATGACGATGATTCCTAAAATTACGTAAGATTTGTCCATGATTTGAATCATCGTGTTAGTTTGTTGTAGTGTGCAAAATTACTCCGATTCATTTGAATCGAATTTCGAATTTCTTTTGAAATTAAAGATCTTTTAGGTCTATAGTATTAATTATTATCCAAATCTAATAATTACCTGAATCGGTAAGTTCCGTCTCCATTGTTTTCGTTCTCATATCGTAAAATAGGTATGTTTGCTCCACCACCATTTCCACCGCCAAAAGGTCCTCTTCCTGCGTTTCCTCCTCCGCCACCTCCTCCAGCTCCTCCCAATCCTCCCAGTCCTCCCAGTCCTGCGTTACCACCTCCAGGCCTCGGTGGTAGATATTGTGGTTCCAGACGACCACATGATGACAGCGCTATTAACGCTGTTAATAACGTTATCTGTCAACAAAGACAATGAATATTTAAAATTCTAACATATTATTATTATAAAACAACGTCCTGAAGATGTTAGTCTATCTGTTCGCGATAAAGTTAAAGCTATCGAACAGATTTTGGTTTTCTCTAATAAACAATAATTGATAAGGAAGAAATAAGTTATAAACTTTGTAAAGTTTTGTATCAATTTTTGAAAATTTCAGAACAAATAAGCTGCACTGGTTTTCATTAAGTTTTCGAACTTTAGTCCAAAACGAACCTAATATACTATTATACTAACAATAGTACTACCTATTATTTCTCTTTCATAGCCATTCTAAGTTCTAATAAAATGGTCACTTAAAATGCGGTTATTTAAATGGTCACTAAATAAATAGAATAACAGAATAGTGGTTTTAAAGCTTCTTATTAATTTATTTTCAAGAAGGTGAACGTGTTCCTTCTATGGTAGAACAATGTACAAAAATTGATCAGCAGACGAATTAGATAGAGATAGGGGTCAGAGGTAATTCTAAATTTAAATTTAAAAACACGATTTCGTTAACATTGCCTAAAATTTCAGTGTTCCAAAATTCATTGCGAGTATGATCTAAAATTAATCAAGTTGTTAACTCAAATAACTAAAGTTCATAGACAGAATGGGAACTCCCAGGAAAATTTAATATTTAAACCTTGTTGGCAACATAAGTTTTGTGTATTGCAGTATACATATCTAATAATAATAAATATTTTTAGTTAATATTAATAATGAAAAATACAGTTTTAGCATTTTGAATTTTAATTAAAGTTTTTTTTTACATTTTCGCTAGAAATTATTATTAACACATATGTGGATTAAGGTGACCTAATAAAAGAATATGAAGTACCAACTTCAGTGTGAATTAAATATAATCGTTTAAGAGTTTCTGCAAAACGTGATATAATTTATAATGAAATAAAAGTGTGACTTTTAAAAAAACTAATGCATTTATGAATTTACCATATTATCTGACCTATGATTTTCAGAAAATTAGCATAAAACAATCCTATTACAAATGAAATGTTATATTATAAAAATTTTAAGCTAATCCTTCGATTACTTCAGAGGAAAAGCAAGGATGAACTGTCATATAACATTTCACAGATAATTTGTTCCAATATTTTTTTAGTATCCAGTAGCTTAGTCTACTGAAAGATTTCTTCTTGGTCGGGCACGAGTTTTTTATCGTTTATTTATCATGTAGTTGTTTCACATCTTTTTTAAAGCAAACTTTTTATATAAAAGTCAAATTTTCTAACAGGAATGTGTTTATCAAATCAATCAAAATTATCTTTATTCAAATAAACTTTTTCAAGCACGCAAGCTAACATGGGTTAGAAATGATATTATTATCAAGATAAAGCAGCAAGAAACTTAGCGGTCAATCTATTAAACATTTTCAATTTATTAATTAGGCTGCAGTTCTGAACGAAGCTGGAAGGATTTGTCAAGATCATAATAAAAATAAAAATCTATACTTAATTATGTAAAGCTGAAGAGTTTGTTTGAACGTACTAATCTCAGGAACTACTAGACCGATTTGAAAAATTCTTTTATTGTAAGATAGTCCATTTATCGAGGAAGGCTATAGGCTTATATATATATATATTATATAACATTACGATAAGATGAATAGGAAAGAAGCAGTAATAAAAAATATTACGAAAAGACAATTTAAATCTTTCCTTGCGTGCACTGAGTAAACTTTAATAGTTATTTAAAAATCATGTATAACAAAATTGTTCCCCTCTAAAAGTTCTAAATAAAAGCCCGCGACATAATATGTCTAGCCGTTAAGGTTAACTTCAACCATTTTTATGGCTATCAAAATACTATATTACGGTTTTAATACTCACTACGGTTTGCTAGTCAATATATAAAATAATATCAGATGAATAATAAAATCAATGTATAAAGCAACGTTTATAAAGGCGTTATCGCCTCACATTTTGAAATATCGTCATTAACAAAGTAAATCCGGGATCGTAACTTGCGAACTCTTGTGAAGAAGCGCAAGCTTTCATGGCTATTAATATTCAAGATCAATTAAGCTCGTGTACTTTACTGTGCGGGATTAAACTTTAAATTTTTTAAAGGATAATTAACATACTATGTCTATGCTGCTTTCTGTATACAAATTTATGTGTTACAATGAAATTTATAAGTCTTTACCTTAACAGAAATACATCGTATTTAAATATATTGATGCATTGGGAATAGCCGCAAATATGTAATCTAAGAAATGGAATTAACGGCTAGTGGTATGTTATTTTCTAGCAGAGAAAAATATGTTAATATTTCCTTTCCTTAATCTTTGCCCAGCTTTGGAATATTAATATGTTATTGCTTTTATGACTTACGAGTAGATATGCAGATTGAATAGAAAAGCTTTAAAGCTTAAATCGGTCTTATTTTTCTCAGGTTTTTAAAAAGAGTGTTTTTAGCCTATAAAATCTTATTAATAAAAAAATCTATGAGACTAATTACTAAACTAGCCAAATTACTGCTATTTGAACTTCCTTGTATAACTTTTTAGAAGTTTCTATAAGTTTAGCTAATTGCTCGTCACTCACCGTAATAGCAGACATGTTGGGATAGTGTAACTCTGTTATTTGCACAAAGCAGATGCTCTTCGTCCAGTTGTTTGCAGAATACAGTTAGCGAAGATGTGCCTCGTTTTATATTGCTCCGATTTGCCCTTTCGCGGTTGCCTCACCTTGTGCGTGGAGCTATATCGGTGCATCCGTGCTTTGGGTCCGCCTAAGGACCGTTTAGATCTTATTGAATTCTTCAAAATGATGTTATAAAGTTAAATTATAGTTGCCGATATATTTCAGGAATTATTAAAAAATATCACGACGTAGATTGATTTTTTTAGAATGTATTCTTAATTCGATTTATTTATTGGTCGATTGAAACAGAGCATTCATATATTGTACATAGGTACATATTATTTTGTGATTTTTGAAAGCTGTGATGGTCAAACGGTAAGAATGTGCGACTCTTTCGTGCGTGTCGCAATCTCAAACCCCTTTAGGCACCAATGAGTTTTTCTGTTAAAACTTATGTGTCTAATTGATAATTGCAATTTATCACACGCTTTTCGTTGAAGGAAAACATCGTGAAGAGACCTGCATAGCTCTAGAGAAATCTGGGGATATATGTAACCTACCAATCCGTATTGGAGCAGCGTAGTAGGTCTTAGCTCCAACCCTCCAACCAACCAGAGACAGAGAGGCCTATGCCCAGCTGTGGGATTGTAAAAGGTCGTTACTTTAATTTATTATTTTTTAAGTAAGTAAAGACCACACAAAAATCGCGGGGAGCGGCCGGTATATGGTGTGGAGATCTCATGAGGAGACCTATGACCTGCACCGCATGTCCATTGGTTGACAAAGAAGAAGGTTAATTTTTATATAACTACCTAGTTTTATTGGATACTTGTGTGTGTTGTGTACTTAGTTTTATTGGATACTTGTGTGTGTTGTGTACTTAGTTTTATTGGATACTTGTGTGTGTTGTGTACTTAGTTTTATTGGATACTTGTGTGTGTTGTGTACTTAGTTTTATTGGATACTTGTGTGTGTTGTGTACTTAGTTTTATTGGATCGTTACTTTGCTTAATTGCAATCGCAACGAAATAGTGGATAAATTTGAATAGTTCTACTCAATTAACTGAGCTCAATAAATATCTGTGATAATTAGCACGTCACGTCAGTATTTTCAAAACAAAGTGTCCGTAATGCATTGCATTTGTTAACTGTGGTTTTTAATGTAATAATTTGGGAACTTCTTAAACGTGTATAATATATCGAAGTTAAATAAATAATTGGAAATAGTATAGAACATTTTTAGCTGAGCTGATCTGAATTTAGACAGACTTTTTATGATTAATCTAAATCTAGTTATGATTTTACTGCTCATGCTCCGTAGAGTTCTTATGCCGTGAGGTATCCGGCTGAGTAGAATAGACCACCCTCTTTCTTATAGAGGTGTCGTAAAAGGCGACTAAGGTAAGTTGACCTAAGGCAGGCAGCCGGTCGTAAAAAATGCAGCAAAATCATTTAACAACATATTTAAAGCATGTTGTTCCGACCCCGCTTAGAGTGGGATATGTGCAGGAGAATGATAACTCCATAGCGTTCTCGTACATTATATAATTATTATTATATAATATATAATTAAACCATAGGTATTATTAATGGATATTATATAATCAAAGTTTTGCTTTAAACGGAAATTTAAACCTTTATTTATTTAAAAGGCATTATTATTAGACATTATATAATTTAAGTTTGTGTTTATCAGAAATTTTATGTCCATTCTTTAATTCAAACAAAACAACACAACAATCGGATCAGAAAGTTAAATTCGAAATTAAGCTTACTTGACTCATTTTTATTCGTATAAAGCAAAAAATAAATAATCATTTGGAAGAATCGCCGAGGTGCCATAACTTTTACAATAAGGTGTTCAGTAAGTAGCTTTTGTTTGGACATTATAATGGAAATGAATAAAACTCTATAATGATTTTATTGTATGCTGTATTTTGTTTATGGTCAATTTTAGCGTTGCCATTACAGCATTTAAAAAAAAACTGTTTAACGCTGATACACTAAAACCTACTATACTGTTGAGAATTACATAGATGAATGCGTGGATATACTATGCTGTTTGATCCTAGACAATTTAGTAATGACAAAATGTAGCGAGTTATAAGAATTATTTTTAAATAGCAACCACCGAGTTTCTTGCTGGCTCTTCTCGGTAGGAACAGCTTTCTGAAGATGCAAAAAAAAACAGTTCATTAAAATTAATACATATTTTGAATTTACAGCTGTAAGCT
This sequence comes from Morpho helenor, assembly GCA_029227775.1. Taxonomy (NCBI): domain Eukaryota; kingdom Metazoa; phylum Arthropoda; class Insecta; order Lepidoptera; family Nymphalidae; genus Morpho; species Morpho helenor. Next base: position 5,567,323 of record JARGCU010000019.1, on the reverse strand, counting down.
GTCCATAAAAGATAGAAATATGTTAACGCCGACTTTTTTGTAGCCTAAGAGCATTTTGTAGCATAAGAGAAGAATATCGCAATCACACAATTGTTATATTTTAAAATGATTAGGCAGCGTTTTCGATGAAAGCTTCCAGGTTACTGGAATTAAGTCTTTTTAGAAGTTGAGTTTACTTAATCTCTAGACCATGTCTGAATTACATAATATCATTTGTAATAAAGATACACATGACATGAAAGGTACAGCGGCATTCCCTCAGGTCACGGACGTTACGTTAACTTCTGCTTCGAGACATTTAAATATATACATTTGATTTACAAGAACAGTATATATTCTTGTATTATATTCAAAAATCAAGATTCTATTATAATAAGACGCGAAAATAGCAGAAATTACAGCGTCAAGTAATTTGGACTGAAAAATGTATAATTTAGAAAAGTTGGTATATGCTAATCATCATCTCCCTGCCCTTATCCCACCCTAAGTGGGGTCGGCACAACATGTTATAAACATGTTGTCACATGATTTGGCTACGTATTTTACGACCGGTCGCCTGCCTGACGACAACTTACCTTAGTCGTATTTTACGACACCTAGGTAAGAAAGAGGATGGTCTAATCTAATTAGCGGGATACCACACGATGGGTCGACTTACCTTAGTCCCCTTTTACGACACTTTGGTAAGAAATGAGGGTGGTACTATTCTATTCCGCCGTATACCACACGGCGTAGTTGGTATATGCCAATATGATTTAAAATTTCAAATATATTTTTTTGCATCTATGGTATATTATCCTTATTACATGGAGATATTTATACTAATACAAAAATTATAAAACAACATAATAAGTGTACGGGCTTATTTCGGAACCGGAATCTCTTCAAGCCAACCAGATAACATAGGCGTTAGATTTAAAAGTTCATTCATTACCTTTTATAAAACGGTCGCTCGAAGGACAAAAGTATAATAAAGATTTAATAACATCACATTTTAACATACACATACAAATTAACAACAAAACTTTAATCTATGAGGTCTTTCTCTAAAAAATTATATGCTCAATAGCAATTTGTAATTCTTCTCACGCTAAAGGAAAACATCGTCATGAAATGGACATAACCTATAGAATTTCTTTGTGATAGGAGGATTTCGCTTACCTATGGAATTTACTAGCCGATACTTATCACTGATATGTTACAAATGTAAAAAATATTTATTAGCTAAAAAAATAAATACAATAGCATCGCGGTTCATGAGTCTAAAATTGTACTGACCTTTTATCTAGAAGAACCTTTTTGTTTGGATCATTACAATGGCTTCATTAGCCTTATTTATAACTTTTCGTAACATCATCTGTGCGATCCGCCCTCTATATTAGTTATATCCATTGTACGTACATTTACGAAGTGGAAATGGCAGTACTATCTTAGCAAATAAACAAACAATATTGAGCACAGCGGGATACCGTGTGACTCTTTCAAGAGGGGTTACGGGTTCACGACAGGCAGCAGCATGTTTTGATTTGAAATTGAACCCCATATAATCATTCTCTTGCCCTTATCCCACTCTAAGTGGGATCGGCACAACATGTTATAAACACGTTGTCACATGATTTGGCTATGTATTTTACGACACCTCGGTAAGAAATAAGGGTAGTCGATTCTCCGGATACACGGCGAGGTGTCACTAATTGTCTATGGTCTATTATTTAACAATGTTCTCATTTTTACATTAGTCAAATTCTGTTTTTTATAATATGAGAAGACTATTTTTAGGCTTGACGCAATTAGGTGACTATATCTGGACGGATCTCTTGTGGGACTGAAATTAAATTTTTTTTATAATACGTAAAATAATAAAGTTCTGATATCCTGTCTTTCGATTCGTGGTATTTTTGTATAAAAATTTTATAGGTAACCACATTTTTTAAATTTAATATTAAATTTAAAATTTATATTATAATACAAGATTTAATATAACGCGACCGATGCCATAGGTATTTACTAGTTTTGTTACAGTGTGGCCTCGAACTAGCGCTATTCCGTCATGAACCTAATATTTCACGAAACACGATCACGCTTAAACTCTCTCACGATGGGCTCGGAATCTATAGAACAATGTGGGATTCCTATCAGGAAGACTGACATCCATACACCCTTAATAATGGCCTATAAGGCCAATTATATTAATTAAATACTAAAGAATGTAAAAAGTAAGGTGCTTATGCATTTATATTTATACTTCCTTCGTCACTATCTTTAAATTCCTTAATTAGAAATTGATAAAGTAGAGTACTTTATAGCTGTGATAGCATAGATGTGGGTGCAACTTTTTCTCGAAAATAACTATATTAGTATTATAATAGTAGTTATTATGCCTTAACCATAAGAGATATGCTGTCGTGGTCTTTTTTGTACTAAAGCCCTAGATCTAAAACCCCCTAGTACATTACATTGGTAAATCTCTGCTGGATTACGCGGTGCGGTGTTTAAAATAAATTTTATTTCAATTCATTTCATTTCAATTTCATTTCATTTGAGAAAATCGATCAAATTCAAAATATTTTCTTTATTCAAGTGGACTGTTTACAGTAATTTTGAATCGTCAAATCTTTTAAAGAAGCTACCATTGATTCGGAAGTTTGCTCCCACCAAGAAGAAACTCGGCGGCTAATCTTAAAAAAAAATAATTACAATTTGATTGATGTCTACAAAATAATCGTTGCAGCTGGATGCGTAGCTGACTGCAGTTAAAATAAGCTACAATCTCAATCCTCAATTCTAATCCTCAATTGCATAGTAAGCTTTATGTAGCAACATCGTTTTAAGATAATTTCTAAACTTGTGTATAGGTAAGTCTAGATGATGTTGAGGAATTTTGTTATAAACGTGTACCGAGACCGACAAATGATTTTCGGACCTTTTGGAGGCGTATCCTAGATCACATATAGACAGTTTGTGGGGACTTTGTTTTATAATAAGTATGTAGATAGATAGACTATGGATAGTCATGTCCGAATCCATCTTACGATGTGGCCGTTTGAAATTAACTTGATAATTATTATTACATTTGCCTAAGAGGTTCAATATGATGTAGTTCTATTTTATAACAATTTGGCATTTGATTTCGATATGCGAGAGTGAATAAATGCATAAGCGTGTGTGCGTGCGAACATACGTGTGTTTTTAAAAGTACATCCATTAGTAACATTATTTTCCGACCTCTCTATACGCAGTTAGCCCTAGGGTCTATTACAGGGTCACCAGGCGGGACCGATACATAAGTGATGCTAATCCTTGCATCATCTCGTCTTCCTGCCCTTATCCCACTCTAAGTGGGGTCGGCACAACATGTTAAAAACATGCTGTCACATGATTTGGCTGCGTTTTTACGACCGGCCGCCTGCCTGACGTCAACTTACGTTAGTCGTATTTTACGACACCTCGGTAAGAAAGAGGGTGGACTATTCCACTAAACCGGATACCACACGGTGGGTCAACTTACCTTAGTTGCCTTTTACGACACCTCGGTAAGAAATAAGGTTGGTCTATTCTACTCAGCCGGATACCACACGGCGGGTTGACTTACCTTAGTCGCCTTTTACGACACCTCGGTAAGGTATGAGGGTGGTCTATTCTACTCAGCCGGATACCACACGGCTAATGCTAATGCTTGCATGTAGTAATGAATATTCTCCGACGAAAAATGAACGAAATCAACCGTTAAAAAGTTACTACGATCGTTACTGTCTATTGAATAGAACTGTAGGAATAAATTTCTAGCTGGTTTTAAAAAGACGATTTGCATTTGAAAGCTTCATTATTCTATAGACCGTGGATTTTATCTGAATTTTGATATTTTACAAAGTTTAATATGAACTACAACTTTTATTAAAATAACTCAAACTGATAATTGTTGTAAATTAAATTTTAACAAAATATACTCGCATAAATAAAACTAGGATGCTGCTATTAAAACTATATATCAAAAGACTAATTGTAATAAGTAAAATAGATTTTATAAAATGGCAACTATTTAACAACTGTCACTTGTCAGAATTTTTTTCAGGGCACAACTTTGTGGTGGGTGCTGTAAATAATGTTGCTAGTATTTTATTATATTGTCACTGTTGAAAAAAATATTATGCATGAGAAATAAAAGGCGTTAAATTTATTTAAGCTCTAGATTGTATAATTAGTTTTTGTTGTTTATGATTGTATTTGAATTTCTGGTAAGTGAATGTAAATTTAAATTCAAGGGAAACAGTTTCGAGGTATTTTATTTTATTTATAGTTTTAAAAAAGGCTTCCTGGCGCTTTTGAGAAAAGGATCAAAGAAAAATATATTCACTGCTCCAATACTACGAGTATTTGGGATATGCAGATTTCATTGCGTCGGTTGTGGTGCAAGAGCCTGCCTAAGCTCTATTAGGCTGCTGACGAGGGTATGGACCTGATGCGTTCAGTATTCCTGTGCTCTTACCACCAAGCAACAAGGTGGAATACTCATTAAGGTTTTAGCCGATAAGAATCCGGCATAACTTCTTATTTATTTAATTATTATTTGATACACAAACGATATATTATAGATACATTAACAATAAATCCTTATACTAATTCTAGTTCCATTATAATTATTATTTACAGGCGTATTTAGCATTGTTTTTATTTTTTATTTTTTGTTATTTCTTAACTATTCTATTTTAATTATATCAACTTCTTCCGCCCCCATTGGGTAGCAGTACTCATGAAGGGTTTCCTCATCTAAGAAAAAGGGATACGCATATTTAATACATCATTTTTTTTCGCCATCGCGTAATGAATTATAAAATATATTAATTACGAACAATAGTTTTTTTTTAGAAAACTAATCATTTAAACCTTGCTAGACATAACGTACTATTACACTTATATATAATAACCTTATCATAATATAGATTTACGAGAATTACTAGACTTCTGATTGAGATAGAATCTTTTTTCTAAAAATGTGAAGACAAAAATCTTAAATTATGTAATAAAGAATTAGAAGCATATTGATATATTGATAGCTTTTTTTGCGAAGTAAACAACATATTGAATTGGAGGTAGAGTAGATATTCTAAAGATGGTCTTGATTTTAGTTGCATAAAATGAAGATCACAGCAGTAAACATAACAACAGTGTCAAGAACAACTTTTGTTATGTTTATAGCTATGTAATAAAGTGTTTAAAGTACACCGCTACTATCCTATTTGGTAAAAGCTCTGTATTTGCACAGAAGGATTGAAGATTTTTGCTAGCAGCTGCTTATGCAATATGCACATTTTGTGAATGATGTTAACGATAAATCATAAATATCAATAAACCTCGTAGGTGCAAATCTTGAATGGCCCGTTAGCGCAGTGGGCTATGACCCTGCCTTCAGCTCCATGGGTCGCGGGTTCAATTCCAATTTTTTTTATAAAATATGTTGGTTCTTCGAACATTAGTGTGTATTTGAAATTTAAGTATGTATTTAAAAACTATCTTGTACCATCAATTTACCCTCCTGCCCATATCCCACTGTAAGTGGGGTTCGGCACGTTGAATGGCGGCAACATGTTATAAACATGTCACATGATTTGGCTACATATTTTACGACCGGGCATCTGCCTGACGTAAACTTACCTTAGTCGCCTTTTACGACACCTCGGTAAGAAATGAGGTTGGTCTGTTCTACTCAGCCGGATACCACACGGCATTATATTAAAAACTATATATGTGTATATATTCACCAGTTGTCTGTCTACCATAAGGTAAGTCCTAAGTAGGTACTTATTTTTGGAGACGGAAGACCGTGTGTGTGTCCCATATATTTATTTATTTATTTAATCCGCCAAATGACCCGTCACACATTCAGCCTTCATGGCTATTGATCTATGAATGAAATTTTTATCGTCCATATAATACAAGATAGTTTGTTTTCAGTAAAAAGGCCATTGGAAGCTCTAGAAAGTTGTTAACTTAAAAAAATCCATTAATACCTTTATGTTTTAGATCACCTTAAAATTTTAATGTGAATTTAAAAAAAATAAAAAAGGCCATTTAAATGTCCTTAGGGTTAAATGTCGACTCTTGTTAAGTACTGAAAGTTCTAGGTCAAACCAGGCAAATTCGAACATCTTACTTTCAAAAGACTGAGCGACTTTAAATATACAGGTCAAGTAATATTAAAACGGATTTAATAAACCAAGGTCTGCTTTATTGTATCATTAAGATTTTAATACAGCTCGTAAAGGGTTATTGTATAAATATTTTAAGGTTTGTATAATAGTATCATATCGTAAAAAATATACCTCTTTAATCCAATGTCTTCAAAGTCAAAAGTGTGATTACGGAATATTAAAATTTAAGTAAATATAAAGTAAAGTTACATCTCGTCCCATCCGAAGAATAAAGTTATATGTTCTATGTATGTATGTTCTATATCTTGTTATATACAACATATAGAACAAGAACATGTAACTTTATTCATCAAATGGGGCAATCTAGCGTTCTGTAATCTATTAAAATGTAAAAACACAATGGAAGACAGATAAAGCTTAGCTTAGCTTAGCTTTGCCATTACAGCAGTTTGCCATTAAAACACTATTAATAAAAGGCTAATACAGAAAGCCTACTATACTATTGACGAATACTTGGATGATAAAAATGTGTGGACGTAGCTCTTTAACCCTGTACAAGACAGTAATAACTAATGTAACTAGTAATAAAAATTATATTTTTAAAAGAGCAACCGCTGAGTTTCTTGCTGGCTTTTCTCGGTAGAAACCGCTTTCCGAACCAGCAGTAGAGTTGACGATTCAAAAGCACTTGTTTACAATTTTATGTGAATAATGAATATTTTGAATTTTGAATTTATTTTAAAGTGAAACTATCCTACATATGAAGTAAAGGTCTAAACAGGTGTAAATTAAAACGACCATTTTTTAATATTTTAATCGTGTATTTTGGTATTTTGATGCTATTGAAATATTTTTTTTCTCAAAACATTATTTCAATTTCTATACATATAATTTATATACATTTTAAACAATTGTAATATCATTAACGCAAAGTATCAAACAAGGTATAGCTAAATATTTATGGGACTCTTGACATTTTAAAGATATGATAATTTAAAATGTACTGATGCAGCTTTGATCATTTATTTTATCGTAGTGACTTTGAGATCATCAAGTTGCCGTACTTGGAAAGCTTACTTGGGCTCGGTTTCTATGAAACCTGTCAGACAGATGATAAAAAATACCTAAGCTTTTATAAATACACTTGTGTAAAAGTTTACTCACATAAAGCTTATTATGATTTGATTTGTGCATTTTGTTCATGCAAAATTAGGTATTTGTAGCAACCCTGCGAAAACACAACATTACTGAAATATGTACTTAAATATATATAATGGAATATGTGGAATATGTACTTAAAAATAAGCTGTGATGGCCCAGCGGTGCGACCGTGTGAATCTCTAGGGACGATCATGGGTTCAAACCCGGACAGACATCAATGAGCTATTCTATTAAAACTTATGTGTCTAATTGATAATTGCATAATAAGAGGCCTATGCCCAGCAGTGGGTTAGTAACAGGCCGTTACTTAAGTAAGTAGGCAGTTACTTAAGAAGTTCTGTCTTTCTGAGCCTTTCCAGCACATTCCATATATAAGTATATATGGAATGTGCTGGAAAGACTCAGAAAGACATTCCTCATAAAGTATATGACACTAAAAATTAGGCTAAAAATATAATATGTGAAACTTAATCTAAGGTGGAACGCGCTTATTCAATTTTGATTTAAAGGTGATCTTCATTGACATAGTACAGACTCTAACCTTCACGTAACGATACTAACCTTAAATGTTAGCAAATAAATCTTAAGAAGCGCTATTTATATTCATTTAGCTTTTACTGCTCCATAAAACTCATTGCCTACAAAATCAAAAGTTTCAATTCCATAAAGGCTACTGAGGTATTGTTATTTTAACATTCAGACGTATTTATGATTAACACAAATTCTAAAGATGTAAAATATATCGGAAAAACAAATTTAAAACAAAACGTACGTTAATTTTTTTTAATCATCATCTTCATCTTCAACCGATGGACGTCCACTGCTGGACATAGGTCTCTTATGGGATCTCACCACGCGATCATGTGCCGCTAGGATCCTCGCGACCCTTTTGAGGTCGCCCGTCCACCTCGTAGACGGTCTGCCAATGCGGCGTTTTCCGGTGCGGGGTCACCATTCCAACATCTTAAGAACCCAACGTCCATTGGTTCTCCGCACTATGTGCCCTGCCCATCTCCGCTTCAGCTTCGCGACACGCTAAGCTATATCGGTAACTTTGGTTTTACTACGGCTATTTTCATTCCTGATTTGATCGCGTAGAGATACTCCAAGCATAGTTCGCTCTATTGCCCGCTGAGTGACTTACTAAATTGATCTACTACTTACTGACATTTGATCCTTGTTTTCAGGCACTGAAAAACTACTAAAATATAAATGAAGGGATAATTTGGCTGTCATCTGTAAAGTTGAATTGCTCAGTGGGGAACGGGCGGACCAAAAAAGTGAAAATATCCCAGATTGAGTCCCAAATATGCACCTGCACTTTTTTTTTTTTTTTGCATTTTTTAAGTATAAAAAAAATACCGAGAAAGGCCCGGTCACCCAGGTACTTATTTAAGCCGCATTAGTAATTTACTTGTACTTGACAGTACCTAACCATAATAATTTCAACCTCTTAACAAAGTTAATATAATAATATAGGTGTCCTAGGCATCAGTGAAACGCATATGCGCGGAAATGGTCACTTTTCCACATCAGCTGGCAATACTTTTTACTTTTCTGGTGCTGATTCATCGAGTAGTCATGGCGTCGGCATACTAGTTCCACCCACAATCAATAAATCCGTTCTTGGATACAACCCGATCTCGGACAGAATTATATCTCTAAAGCTGAGTTGCAAACCGTGTAACCTACATATTGTCCAAGTTTACGCGCCAACATCGCAAGCTACAGAAGATGAAATCGAAGGGTTTTACGGATTGCTAGAAGATACTCTCAATAAAATTCCGAATCGTGAAATCAGCCTCGTGGTTGGAGATTTCAATGCCAAGGTTGGAAATACTTCAGCTGATGATCATATTCGACAGCATGTTGGTAAATACGGTCTAGGCGAAAGAAATGAACGAGGGGATCGTCTAATAAACTTCTGTGTAGAAAGAAACCTAAGCATATTGAACACCAGCTTTCAACACCATCCCAGACGGCTTTACACATGGAAGTCTCCAGGTGACCGCTACCGCAATCAGATTGATTATATGCTCATAAATTGTCGTTGGAAATCTTCTATCAGCAATACAAAGACATTTCCTGGAGCGGAATGCGGCTCTGACCACAATCTGCTTGTATCGGAATTTTCCCTTCGTTTGAAGAAACGCAGAGGTCTACAAAAGAAATCCGTTCAACTAGACATCTCAGAACGATCAGCTTTTCAAAATTCAGTCGAAGTAAAACTATCTCGGAACCCACCCCCAATTGAAAAAGATGCAAATTCACAATGGACCCATCTGAAAAGTCACATAAATAAAGCTTTGCATGAAGTAACAGCAGTCAGAAAACCGGTGTGTAAGAAGAAAAACTACATCACTAAACTTACTTGGGATCTCATACTACAGCGAAAAGATCTGAAAATAAACGGACTACGTAACCCCGAAACTGCGCAAATGTACTCGGCGCTTTGCAAAACCATTGACGCACGGTGTAGATCTGATAAAATCAGTTACATTGAGAGCATCTGCAAAGAGATTGAGAAGCACTCGAAGAAAATGCAAACTGCAGATCTTTTCAAAAAAGTTAATTTGCTGGCAAAGCAGTTTAAACCATTAACTTGGGTCGTAGAAGACGCTAACGGCCAAGTTCTACAAGAATTAGATAAAATAGCTGCACGCTGGAGGGATTATTGTGAACAGCTCTACAAAGACCCAAACGGCATAAACTCAAATGCCATGCAAATGGACTGGACTTCTTTCAATCTCGAACCTGATATCCTTCGCACCGAAGTCAATGCTGCACTAAAAGTGCTTAAGCCTAAAAAAGCGCCCGGACTTGATATGATAACTTCTGAAGTCCTTCAATCCATGGGTGATAAAGGCATCGACGTACTGCATATGATCTGCAATAACATCTGGCGCACTGGCAAATGGCCCGAAGACTGGACTCAATCTGCTATAATACCGCTACACAAAAAAGGGTCTACGAAAAAATGCGACAATTATAGAACCCTCTCCCTAATGTCGCATGCTAGTAAAATCATGCTTCACGTCATCAATAATCGCATTAGACACTTTTTGGATTGGCAGATACCCGAGGAACAGGCAGGTTTTGTCAAGGGCCGAGGCACTCGTGAACATATTTTAAACATCAGACAGCTCATCGAGAAAGCCTACGAGTTTGATGCTCCCTTTATCATGTGCTTCGTGGATTACAGAAAAGCTTTCGACAATGTGAACTGGGTCAAACTTTGGAATATTTTGGCGGAGCTAGGCGTTCCACAACATTTAGTTGCCCTCCTTGAGGCCCTATACCTTAAAAGCCACGGGGTTGCAAAAATTAACAACAGTATTTCTGAACCCTTTAAATTCGGTAAAGGCGTGAGGCAAGGCTGTATTTTGTCTCCCATCCTATTCAACGCATATGGAGAGTACATTATTAGACAAACCATGGATGGATGGGAAGGAGGAGTTAGTGTCGGTGGGTTCAAGATTACTAACCTACGGTACGCGGACGACACTACTCTCTTTGCCGCCTCAGAAAATGACATGGTACGCCTTTTAGACCGGATTGAACAGATAAGTGGTGAACTGGGCCTGCAGATTAACAGGGACAAAACTAAACTAATGGTAGTTGACCGTACCAATAAACTGGAGCTCACTGGACTATTAAACCTTGAAAAAGTGGATAGTTTTATTTATCTGGGCTCCAGCATTTCTAACACCGGCTCATGCGAAGCGGAAATCCGGAGGAGAATTGGTATGGCCAAACGAGCCATGGGCCAGCTAAAAGGAATATGGAAGGACAGAAATATCAGGAATGCCACAAAACAAAAACTCGTGCGGACATTGATATTCTCCATATTCCTCTACGGAGTTGAAACATGGACACTCCGAGCAAGTGACCGTAGGCGCGTAGATGCCTTCGAGATGTGGTGTTGGAGGAGAATGTTGCGCATCCCCTGGACTGCCAAAAGAACCAATTTATCAATTCTCAAGGAACTCAACGTTTCAACTAGGCTTTCAACCATCTGCCTGCAACGAGTCCTTGAGTATTTTGGCCATATTGCGCGTAAAAGTGGTGATAATCTTGAAAAGATGGTCATCACCGGCAAAATCCAGGGGAAGAGACCACGAGGTCGAAGTCCAATGCGCTGGACTGATCAAATCCGCACCACTCTCGACAGCAAGATGTATGAGGCCATTCACGCTGCGAGCAACAGACCCCGTTGGCGCAACATAGTTCGCACCAAAGTGATTCGTAGTGTGGGTCACGACCCTCAGCATTGAGGAAGACGACTCGAGGAGGAGGAGGAACAAAGTTAATATTTTGTTACGATTGTGGCAGAAGTTTTCGTCTTTGGGAAGATGAATGAGAGATGAAAATGTCTCTTAGAAGTAATAAATCCAGTGTAAATAAGGTAGGACTTGTGAAATATATTGTTCTTACAATGTTTTTTCCACTCAAATCATGTAATAAAATAATCGATTAGTAACATCAATTTACTCATCTTGATAAAAATATTACTATTGTTTTTATCAACGTAATCTACGTAATGTTCCGTAAACTTGTTAATTTTGTAGTACACTCCTGGTTACATTTCTTATCTTTGTATCTTATCCAGTGTTCACATTGTAGCAATTCGGGTTATTCCAAATATTTTTGTAGTGATGTAAAGAGATGTACATTCATTCATTTCTTAATAAATGGGTATAAAGATGAAATTATTGTTTTGTTTACTGTACATTTTACAGTTATAATGACATAACCTACAGCTAAACGGCCATTACAAGTTTTTATACTTCCATTTTTGAACGAAAGTCGCGAATTTTAATATTCTTGCTCTCATACCTTCCATAAATTTATATCAGGATTAATATCTCGATTATCGTACTTTGTACCTCATTCGCAATAGCCATATCGATTAATCGATTGTAATATTCGATGATTATAAATTTGGTTGAAAAATTTAGAAATCTTTTCCTGTTTGTTTTTGAACAAATTGTGATAAGATAATGAGAGAATACAATAAGGGAAAAATAAAATCTATAAACCAAATTGGCCAAAATAAAATTAATGTATGTTTATATTTGGTATAGGTATATTAAAAATTATAATCACATTTTAATTTATCGCAATTAGATTTTAAGTTAGTTCTACTGTTTCTTTGTTGTTATTTTGTACATTTCGTTTTAACTTAATGGTACTGAGAAATCTGCAATCGCACATTTGGTATGTCAGGCTTTTGTAGTTGATAGCAATAATAGAAGATGAATAATAAGAATGAATAAGAAGAATAGAAGATAAAACGTGATAGCCAAACGATTGGAACCCATAATATTTACCAAAACTTCACGGGTTCAGACCTCTTGCATGCATCTATGAGTCTTTTGAATCCATGTGATCTATCTAATTCATTCATATTCTAAATTTTCATAAAAAGAGATTCGTTAATTATTGAACTGTTAAAATTTTTTGCGTTATCTACAAATCTTTTCCCATTTAACTGTTTAAAACAATTCTAAGGAAAACTAGATCCGATAACAATCAGTAGTTGAAACTTTTTCTGACAAAATGTAGGTTTCTAGGCAGTGCAATTCCTTGATGGTTGCTGATAAATTGTAAATTAGGCAATTAAACAATTAGAGAACCTTAACGGCTGTAACCTACAGAGCTACTTATTTAACTGTTATGTTGTTGTACACGTTACTTTTTGCTTCTCACTACCTTATTTAATGCTGTAAGGCTTAAAAGTATTAAAATTGCCGTGTTGTATCTGGCAGAATAGAATAGACCACCCTCTTTCTTACCGAGGTTTTGTAAAATACGACTAAGGTAAGTCAACGTCAGGCAGGCGGCCGGTCGTAAAATACGTAGCGAAATCACGTGACAACATGTTAACATGTGATAAAATGCTGTGCCGACCCCACTTTGAGTGGGATAAGAGGGCAGGAGAATGATGATGCTTAAAAGGATTTGATAGTATTTGATTCTTTTGGATTATAATAAACAATTTATTCAGCGAGATGGCCCTCAGAGAGGCGATCCTGCTTTTGTCTTGTATATATACCGCTCTAAAGGAACTGTTTAGACTTAAAAGTATTAGGGGATGGATTAGATAACAAGTGAAGACTTATGAAACTATCACAAGCAATATGATAGTTTGTACACCTCGGTAAAAAAAGGGTGGCCTATTCTACTCAGCCGGATACCACACTGCGGGTTGTCTTACCTTAGTCTCCTTTTACGACACCTCGGTAAGAAATGAGGGCTGTCTATTCTTCTCAGCCGGATACCACACGGCGGGTCGACTTATCTTAGTCGCCTTTTACGACACCTCGGTAAAAAGTGAGGATGGTCTATTCTATTCTGCAGGATATACCACACGGCTACTATAAGCTTTCCCAATATAAAATGAAAAAAAAGCGATACCTGATAAATAATTATTACGGTTAGCAATTCAGCATAATTTAATTTAATTCGGCTAATCGGTGTTCCGCTGCAATAAAACACTGCCCTTATTTTGAAAATGGCTTCTGGTAATTTAATGCTCTGGATTATAGAATCCAAATATTTATACATATATTAGATTTTTTACCTTTCTCAAAACTCAATATCAAGTCATTAAAATATTAAATAAATACTTTTTTCAACAAATCAGTTGTCATATATCTAGTCACTGTAATAAGAAAACTTTTAACTTTATGATCTGTTTTTAGTTGTCATGTTGTGATTATATAAAATAAATTTTGAATATATTTTAATCTACAAAATATTATAAAATGTTAATTCCGACTTGTGTTATTAAATTTATGGAACTGGTAAGATTCAAAACGTTTCTTTACCGTAAATAATGGCGCAGTTTATCTTGGCTACTTAATTTATACTTAATCATAGAGTGAAATCGTGTATTATTAATTATTTGATGCACTGCGTTGCACAGACGATGCATCAAACTGAATTTCCTTGACAAAGGGCGAAAAATTATGTAACTTTGTATTATATTACTTTTGTTTTTTTACATTTTGATGTAGGTATGTATTTTAACATTAATCTCAAGTTCATAACATGACATGAATGAAATACGAGTACCTATATTTTTTTTACTTGATGATCATATGGCCCGTTATGTTCCAGAACTTGTTCTGTGTTTTTCTTTCCCAAAATAATATCGCCTTTAAACAAATTTCATATTATGATAATTGTCAAAATCCTTGTTTCCTAAAGATTTAATTTAAAAAGTCTGCCCAATACGTTGATATAAAAAAATTAAGTTGTGACCTGTGGCCTGTGACGAATGACAAATATGAAATCATATTGTCCTGCCCTTATTCCTCTCTAAGTGGGGAGGGGACACAATGTTTTAAACACGTTGTTACATGGTTTACAGCCGTCTGCCTGACATTAACTTACTCTAGTCACCTTTTACGGCACCCCGGTAGTATTAAGGGTGGTCCATTCTTCTCAGCCGGAAACGACACGAGGGGTCAACTTACTTTAGTCACCTTTTACGACACCCCGGTAATAAATGAGGGTAGTCCATTTTACTCAACCGGATACCACACGGCATGTATGATAAATATGAAAGTGTCGAAATTAAATGTGCTAAATAAGTTGAAAATTAGTATTAAGCTCTCAGTTACATGTGTACGGGGTGTGTGGATGATTTAGGAAGTATATTACGGTGAGATCTCAGACATATTACTAAATAAATTTACCAATACATACGAGCAAAAAGCTCTGTCCATAAATTTTATGATATGACATAACGCGATTATATTTTGCAAATAATTTATCATCTATTTTCAATTTGCCGTTCGACACACTTTCACGAGTTTGCCAGCCGCCCCATAAACGACGAGTTATAAACATATCATTGATATATGGATAAATAAGTGACGTTGACACATGTAGGTACCAATTACTTAAAAATAATGATGGTACAAGCTATGTAACCGTGTGTCTTTCTCGAGAGGATCATAGGTTCAAATTCCAGGCAGGCACCAATGAGTTTTTATTAAAAACCTATGTAGCTAATTGCTATTTACACTTTATCACACTTTTAGTGAAGGAAAACATCGAGAGAAAACCAGCATATTTTATAGAAGTTTTATTTTATTATTTTGATTTTTATTTATTTATTTTATTTTATTTTTCTTTTATTATTCTCTAGCCGAACCAGTTGAAACTGTATCTCGGCACACAGCGACAAACACCAAAGACATGTGACTTAATTACTATTTGCTATAAGAAAAAGTTTATAACATTATATAAGAAACTTTAACAATAACAAAATAACACCTTCTTTTTACATTAGTAAAATCTGTCCGAACTATATGCTCTTTCTCTAGCCACCAACAAAACTTTCTTTTCCCTAAAATCCTATTTCCGTCTTCATCCAAAATTCCGATTCGCCCCCTTTTTCGGAATATCGTCCCTTGGTTTCTATTTTACTTACTATTTTTATAAAACTTCTAAATGCTTTCGCATTTAGTATTAGCTTTTAGCAGCAACTAGCAATAAATGCTAGACACGTTATTTTCTTCTTTTTATATTAACCAAAACATTTGTTCTTCCGGGTCCTAACGCAGAAATTAATAAATAGGGTTAGGTAGGTTTTGAGTATAAAGATAGTTGAAAGGCCAGGCATTGTCGTCTATTCAATTGTATGAATAATTTTATAAAGTAACTGTTTCGTATATATTGTCAACTCTGTCAACCTATAAAACAGTCGCAATTAAACATCTAAGCTGTGCACACGTTTGTTTCAATCAAAGAAATCCCTGCAGTAGAATTTGAATCTTAAATACATCAACAGTAACATAGTAAATTACTTCGTCTTTATCATGAAAATAAAAGCTGGAAAATGTTTTGATCTATACTTACTAATATATAAAGCTGATGAGTTTGTTTGTTTGATTGATTGTTTGAACGCGCTAATCTCAGGAAATACTGGACTGGGTTGAAAAATTTTTTGAGTGTAAGATAGTCCATTTATCGAGGAAGGCTATATAACATCACGCTAAGATAAATAGGAGAGGAGCAGTAATAAAGAATATTGCGAAAAGAGCAAAACCTTTCCTTGCGTGCGCTAAGTAAACGGTGAAAGTTATTCCAAAATCTCTTATAATTAAAAAAATTGTTAAACTGATTTCCATGCGGGTGAAACTGCTGGCACAGCTAGTATTTACTTGAAAAGATTATAGCTGCTGAACTGATTTAATCCACCGCAAATCAGCTACTAAAATCTTTTATGACAATATCATGATATCAAAATTATTATTGTCGCGGTGAGATTTCAATACAAATGCAGATATCATCAATGAATGTGGCTTCACAATTACTTTTATAGCATCATAATTATTATTGTTCGTAGAATTAATACGGGTTATAAAAGCAAATGTATTCATTGCATTTATTTGAAATAGGCGCAGTCATTTTAAATCAGCTGTCAGGTTGTGTCTAATTTGTTTAGTCAATATCCTTGATTGATAGAGTAATGTTAATGGACCCTTACGATAGTAGTTACAAATTTTGTGGTTGAAATTATACCTCATATGAACAGCTAGTATAAATATAGACGCACCTCGTCTCGTCTCGGCAAATCTGAGAATTTCTTTAAAATCGGTGCAACCGTTTTGGAGTCTATAAAAATAATATACCTACTTTCTCTTTAACATATGTATAAAGATTCGTAACATTACTGACACAATGGCTATCAATTCATTCGAATTAATTATTGAAATATGCACTAGGTAGAATCTTTAAATGATACTCAATAGTGCAATATATTTAGCAATAATCATCATTCTCCTGCCCTTATCCCACTCTAAGTGGTGTCGGCACATCATGCTTTAAACATTAGCTATTAGATGATTTGGCTAGTTATTTCACGACCAGCCGCCTGTCTGACGTCAACTTACCTTAGTCGCCTTTTACGACACCTCGGTAAGAAATGAGGTTAGTCTATTCTACTTTGACAAATACCACATGGCGGGTCAACTTATCTTAGTCGCCTTTTAGGATACCTCGGTAAGAAATGAGGTTGGTCTACTCTACTCAGCCTGATACTACACGGCGGGTCGACCTACCTGAGTCGCCTTCTACGACACCTCGTTAAGAAATGAGGGTAGTTTTTTTCTACTCAGCCGGATACCACACGGCGGGATATATTCAGCAATAACAATGTTCACAATGGTTGCATTAACGTACTGACAGAAGATAATACTACTTCAATGACAGTCGAAAATGAATTGTGCACTGCTAGTAATGAATCCGGTAGTATATCCATTCAACTAAGAAAACAAATTATCCCAATATTAATGTTGCCTATGACATGACCAAAGACACGATATGCTTCGTTAGAGTGATAAATGATCATATAGATATTATACTAGAGTAGAGGTGCCGGCCTAAAATCTATCCATCGCCAATAAAGAGTAAGCAAATGAAGCTTACTATCTATCTAAGCTTAAAGGAAAGCTAAACTGTAATATGCTATTTATAAATATTCTCAAAATCAAATTGAACTAAAAATTATATACTATTTAATTTAAAATTTTAATAAAAAATTAGTATACTTAAAATTAAAAAGTCTTCTATTTTAGATTAAAGTTGTGTGTAAAAACTATATAAACATTTTAAAGGTGTGCTAGAAATTGTTTAGAGTATTTAAATTAAGAACGCGCCATGAATATTACTCTGCGCATGAGTAAAAAGGTTAAGATAAGTTACTATATTATACTAGTTATATCTTACCTATCTACTCTTCCCATGCTTATAGGTTTCCTACTCTAGTATAATAACTCTGTGTAAATGATAGATAACTTTAGTATCGGCAATGGTAATGGCATTTATCTCACACACTGATTTTATATGGATTTTCCTAATACAAATAGGCACACACACATTGATTCCGATAACGAAATACATCATTAACTTCCTAGGTAATGTTTTCATTAAATATTATAGGAATTTTAACTATTAATTTGTTTTACTAATAAGATGGTCCGCGCAGAAGATAAATTTTAAAAACATAATTTAAAACTCTTGTTTATGTTCGTATTATTGTTAAATATTTGTAACATTATCTGAACCTTACAAAATGCGTCTAAACCGCACATTCTTATTAATTTATGGTTAAAGAAATATTTACATAACAATATCAATTACAATAAATTAAAGGAAACATCCATACCAATATTATAAATACGAAAGTCTGTCTATCTGTTACGCTATCACGGCTCATTCGCTGGAATAATATTGATTGAATTTATACAAAGACACTTAGGTAATATATCGGACCTAAGAATTCTCTATTTTCTTTCGGAAATAGGGAAAAACACATATTGCATTCTTCAAGGTACTTAAATGATTTAGTTGGCACGAACGAAGTTGCGGGTACCACTAGTCCTGTCCTATCCTACTTTTTTTAATATTATAAATGCGAAAGTTTGTGAGTATGGATGTATGTTTGTTACTATTTCACGGCCAATCCGGTGAACCAATATCGACGAAATTTGGCACAATTATTCCTTATACACCGGAATAACATATAGAAATACTGTTATTCTACAGGAATAGGATGACATTAAAAATCGCCGTTTATTATCGACCTATCACACGACAACTGTCCACGCAAACGAAGTTGCGGGTAAAAGCTAGTAATTTATAAAATAAAAAATATTGATTGTTGTTTCCATCGCTATATTCCGAAGGGGTTGTATGTATTGATGGTAGACCAAACAGTACTCCTAAGGTGGTTGCTTGATTTTTAGATGCTAGCAATAGCTTGCCTCACACTGCATCATTACAGCTACGACTTGACAGATATACCCACATTGATGCTCTGTTCTGGAACATACGTTGGTTATGTTGTGGTCCTCTCTGGTGAAATAGTCGGTAAGTGCCAAACTAAAAATTAATTATTGTAGTATTTTTTCTAAAAGAAGAGCTTTTATAATTATTAAAAAAAGAGCTAATTAAATGTACAATAATAAATCGTAAGCTTTAGCAAATTTTGTCGTAATAGTTTTCCTATTGTTTTAGAATAAATTAAAGTTCCAGATTAAAACTTTGATATAAATATATCCTTTTTTGAAGTTAGTATATTTCTCATCAAGAATAATATTTCGTGGTTACAATTAAATCAATAAGCGTATTTTCTATAATTTTTATACTCGATGATTTTTTTTGCATAGTGTAATAGTGTAAAAACTACGCATATTATTCTGTTTATATTGGACGCACTACCTTAAGACCCTTGCGTATAGGAGGAGGCGTATAGGAGGTTTAAGGTATCAATATATTTGTATATTTTGATTCAGTTCCCCTTTTCTTACTTGTAATCACCACTACAGCATTTCACGCTAATGGCATTCAAATGTTTTTATACCCATCGTTTTTAGGGGAATTGCTTTTTGCACCTCTGGATCTTGTTCAAGATATGTACTTTGGAATGATTGGCGTCGGTCTGTTCTCGGTTAGCGGCGGATTGGTTCTCAGTGCAAGGACAAAGAGCAGTTTATATCCAAGAACTGGAGACCATACCGCGGCCCTTATAGTTGGATCTTTGGCTGTTATCAACGCATTGGTTATGCTATTTGATCTAAGTCTTGCTTATTTGGACAGTGAGCAGTTTGATGACGAAGCCAGTGTATGAGGTGATTGTATTATTATATTTATTCCGAAGCGTGGTCACTGACTATGGGCCTCATAAAAAGGCTTAAAGTCGCTCAGCGTGCGATAGAGCGAGCTATGTTCGGAGTATCTCTATGTGATCAAATCAAAAATGAGGAGATCCGTAGAAGAACCAGAGTCACCGATATAGCTTAGCGTGTCGCGAAGCTGAAGTGCCGATGGGTGGGGCATTTCGGCTTTCACAGCTTCAGCGTACAGAGAACCGATGGGCGTTGGGGTCTTAAGGTGTTTTGAATGGCGACCTCGCACCTGAAAGCGCAGTGTCGGTAGACTTCCTACGAGATGGACTGACCTCAAAAAGATCTCAGGGAGTCGCTGTATTCAAGCGGCACAAAATCCTGTGTTGTGGAGATCCTATAAAGAGACCAGCAGTAGACGTCCATATATTAAAAAAGAAGAAGTAGATTTATTAATTTCACTTTCCATACGACGTGAAATATCTACGCAATGACAAATACTTATTTGCAAAACGTAAGCGTTTATTTAACCAGTGTATTATTGTCTTGCTCACAATTATTCTTATTTGACCAACTGGGTCGTGGCTAAAATAATTCTCGTAATCAAGTTGCAGGTTAAATAAAATCATTCGATTTCAATCACGTAAGTGCTATCAGGGCACTTTTAAAATCAATTAGCCGAAGAGTGTGTGCTGGAGTGGTGATGAAAATTGGGAAATATAGCGATGGTAGCCTACTTTTCAGGTGCAGGAACGAGGAATATACAAGTCAAGTAGCAATTAACCGCCTTTGTACATTTGCTATTTTACTTTTTCGTTCTCTATATGTATGTACTATAAAGAAAGAAATAAATAAATATACCTTTAAATAGAAGCAGTACAAAATTGTTTTTTGTTCCTTGAATGTAATACTCTATTTAAGATGTTCAACGGTGAACGTCTGTCCGTTAAATAAAAAGTACGACAAAACATATACAAAAACAGGGTATACTCGTAAAATAATGAAAGAATGCTAGATTATTTATTAAAAATTAAATTAAAGTTAAAATTAAAATATGAACAGCATACAAATAAAAACGTTATAGGAAATAATAAAATAATGTAAAATAGTTATAATTTTGTTGAAAATTTACTCCAAAACAACGTGCCTAATTGGTAACGCGGGAATCCAGATATAAACGTCCACTTTTATTAACCGTCAATCGTAACCTCAATCAATCGTCGTTACAAAATTCGAATTTGTGTATATATGTCAAATAACTCTAGGACGCGCTCAAATTAAATACATGTTTATGGTACCCAGCGATCTGAGTTTTATTCGAAGACGCAATCGTCATTGCTGATATGATATATATGAAAGTAAATAAAACAAGATATCTTCCCGTGTTCTAGTACGTAAATTTTGAAAAAAAGGTGAAAAAGATGTTTAGATCACTTATGTACGAGATGATAGCTTTTTTCTGAATAGTATCGCTCGAAAAAGTAGTTTATTCTAGGTTTTAAACGAGAGTACTCCTGATCTGATTTTTAACCCTTAAGTTGTACTTTAAAAAGTTTTTTAAAATATAAATGATTCTTGTCTTTCTCTATAAAAGGAGAGGCGGTATCAGCGGCGGCGGACGCTTACATCGACGCTTGGTGGTCGGCATCCGGCGGCGTTCTCTTCGCAGCTTGTGGTGCTCTCACGCTTAACTCGTGGAGAGACGTGCCTCATTGTCCTCGGAAGAATAACGCCCACGCTGCAGCCGTTTGCGCGCTCGCTACCGCGGCTTTGCTCATTCTGGACACGCTACTTGCGCTGTGTTCCGCTCATAAAGACGAAGAAAGTGTCCGATCTAAGTCTCCGAAACGTTGCAATCCATAACTAAGTGTATTTATCTTAATACAATAATATTTTGATTTAAAATCATTTTAATAATACTTTCCTGCGCTTATTCCACTCTAAGTAGGGTCGGCACAACATTTTATGTTGTTACATGACTTGGCTAAATTTTTACAACAAACCACCTACCTAACGTCAATTTAACTTTGGCGCCTTTTACGACACCTCAGTAAGAAATAGAGGTGGTCTATACTACTCAGCCGGATACCACACGGCGAGTCAACGTTTCTTAGTCTCGTTTTATAGGGCCTCTACAAGAAATTAGGTTGGTCTATTCTACTCCGCCGGATACTACATGTCACTTACCTTAGTAGCCTTTTACGGCACCTCGGTAAGAAATGAAGGTGGTCTATTCTACTCAGCCGAATACCACACGGCGGGTCAACGTTACTTAGTCGCGTTTTATAACACTTCGGTAAGAAATAAAGGTTGTCCTTTCTACTCAGTTAACAAAGCTTTCAAATACAACGCAGCTAGTATAAAATATAAGTATATTACATATTATCAAGTTCCTTGTCGTGCCGGTTTTTATTTGCAAAATAAAATTCCTTACAGCGCCATCTATTAAGGTGGTCTTGAACTCAATGGTTTACAATGAAACTATTACCTATTTACAGTTTGTTATATATAGTTCTAAAATATGTTACTAGACAGCGATAGTTAGTTAAAATTGAATTTATTTCGTAAATAAAGTGTAGTTCTAAATTGAAGATTTTATTAGAAAGTTTTGACAGATAAATAAAAATCCTATTATGTAAACCACGAGATCGTAATCAAACACAAATGTATGCGCAAATAAGAAAAATGTTTCTACACTATTAAAATGATAATTGGCAAAGATATTAATGTTTGGGTTCTCAGCTACCATGTTAATTACTGTAGTAACATGTTATTTGATTCAAGTGTGTTGTGCGCTATGTCACATTTACACTATGCCGGTCACTCTTCGGCACCGGAAAACTCTGACGTATGCGAGCTGCACACGTGAGATTCGTGGAATTCTTGCGCGGGGTGCGAGGGGCGAGGGGAGGTTACACAAAGAGTCACAGTCAATATACACTGTTTATTACACTCACTTCACTATAGTCTAATACACAAATAAGTCACTACTGTCTATTGTCTACTATAATTAAACTTAAACACTTACAATTTTCTTCAGGCTTTCTTCTTTATTTATTACCGCTTCTGCCGGCCGCCGAATGTAGACTGACTATTCGGGCCAAAATGGCCCGTATTTATACAACTTTCTCTCCCTATAATTTCGGGGGTCTTTATGATTCCGGTCATACCGTAGGGAGAGCCGCACCCTAACGGGTTTTTAAAACTCGGGCTATACCGTAGGGAGAGCCGCGCCGCTAACGAGTGAAAAATCTATTACAATTAAATATATGATAACTAATTGCGCGACCTCCTAAACATTTTCTATTTACTATATTCTATAACTATTAATGCTTTTCTATATAATTTACAAGCCTATTATTCCTATGATTATATATTCCTAGCCTATTATCTTATAACTATGAACTTATACAAACTATATATCTATTTAAAACTATATTGTCCGCACATAAACTATACTGTCCCGCACATCTCTCCCGCCGTTCGACCTCGTCGAATACTATGTCGGTGCGGGCTCGTCGACTGTCACGGGCAGGACCACCAGCTTCCTCACCGGCCGCCGCAGCACTCCGCCTCTGGTCTGGATGTCCACGGTGCGCACGATGCCGTCAGGTCCTGGGTACGTTGCGATGACTCTTCCTCGCAGCCACATGTTTCGGGGTAGGTTAGCGTCGACTATTTGCACGAGGTTGTTGACGTCTATTGGGGGGCCTCGTCCATGCGCCTCCCGCCGGTGTTGCAACTCCGGGAGGTACTCCTTCACCCAACGCGACCAGAAGATGTCGGCTAGCCGCTGAGCCGAGCGCCACGACGCCCTGGAGACCTCGTCCCGTTCGCTGAAGGTCCCCGGGAGTGGTACTCGTCCCGGGCCGCCGAGCAAGAAGTGGTTGGGAGTCAGCGCCTCCGGATCCTCTGGGCTAACTGAAACATGTGTCAGCGGACGATTATTAACTGTAAATTCGACCTCCGCCAGCAGAGTAGACAGCACTTCTTCAGTTGGATGCCGTTCATGCAGAGTGGCTGCCAGTGCGGTCTTGACTGATCGCACTAGCCTTTCCCATGCACCACCCATGAACGGTGCTCCTGGCGGTATATAGCGCCATGCTATCGTCTTCTTGGCTGCCTCTTCTGCTGTGGAGTCATCTATTGCTTTTCTGAGTTCTCTATCAGCCCCTTTCAGATTGGTCCCATTGTCAGACCAAATTTCCGACGGACACCCACGACGTGCTATCATTCTTCTTAGTGCCATTATCGCTGAATCGGCACTAAGTGAGCCAGCTATTTCTAAATGCACCGCTCGCATTGTGAGGCACGTAAATATGGCCACGTACCTCTTCTGCCGCGTTCTACCTACGGCCACCGAGAGCGGACCGAAGTAATCCACTCCCGTAAATGTAAATGGTCGTCTGTGGTGGCCTAGACGACACGCGGGCAGATTTCCTGTTCTGGGATGCGGTGGGGTCTGTGACTTCATCCTGCAATATAAGCACCTTCGTATAATTATTCTAGTTATCGGTCGCAGGCGAAGTATCCAATAATGCTGTCTGCACTCGTTGACTGTTGCCTCAACGCCAGCATGATGTAGCTGACGGTGTACGGCTGATATCCATAATCTAGTCGTAGGGTGTTCGCCGTCTATTACTATAGGGCTCTTTATACTGTCAGCTATATTTTCTATTGCTCCGATTCTGCTCAGAAGCCTAATGGTATCATTTACATATTCTATACTTAGCTGATGTAATCGACTCTCCCTGTTGGTACTGTTACCCTCCTTCAGGTCC
Organism: Morpho helenor; assembly: GCA_029227775.1. NCBI lineage: Eukaryota > Metazoa > Arthropoda > Insecta > Lepidoptera > Nymphalidae > Morpho > Morpho helenor. The sequence goes on along the minus strand of JARGCU010000019.1, from coordinate 5,542,591 downwards.
TGCAGCTCCCTGCCGAAGGATTCTTCTTGGGACGAGCGCATCAGGAGTTCCTCCGCTCGCCTCAACTGCTCCGCGGAGACTGCGATGAACCTCGTGCCCGGTGACGTGGTCTTCTGCTTCCTCTGTTGCGGTGACGCCACGGGATTGCTCGTCCTCTTCCAACTCGGGTCGTCTTCTTTGTTCTTTCGCGTTCTTCTGTAGTGTACCTTTTGCCTATGTAACCTGCAAAGATCTATAAACTGTAAAACGCGAGCTGTTGTATACCGGAGCCTCTCCCAATTTGAGAATCGAGAGACATCAGGTAGGGCTGTTGCGAGAGTCTGTATCTTGCTTCTGGTGACGTGGTGCACTCGTTCTTCTCCAGAAGGCTCTTGCTGTTCTATTGTTGCACCTTCGACTGGCCAATTTTCTTCGTCTTCAAGTAGGAATTCAGGTCCCCTGTACCACCGGTGATCCTTCCCGAATGTTGCCGGGACGTCACGCGTAGCGTCGTCTGCCACGTTCAACTTGGTTGGAACCCAATGCCATTCGTTCACCTTCGAAGATTCTTCTATAGCTGCCAGTCGATGTGCTACATACGGTTTATAAGAGCGTGACCCATTTCTTATCCACGTGAGCACCGTCTTGCTGTCCGTCCAGAAAAACTTGCAATCCGGTTTCCTCTCGTGTTCTTCTATAACTGTGTCGGCGAGTCTCGTTCCCATAACCGCTGCCTGTGACTCCAACCCATGTTCTAGATTGAGGTGAAACGTAAATTCGTCAGTGTTGAGGTTCCAATTGACACCTAACACCCGTTCTGTTCTGTCTTCAGTCTTGCCCAACTCCATATCTTCTACTGGTGCCTGTTCTCCTAGAGCTTCCAGTAGCGCTGTTGAGTTCGACTTCCACTGTTTTAATTCGAAGTTCGCTTTGGAGTGTACTTCTCTGACGCTTTTAGTTATTCTTACAGCATCTTCTATATTTTTGGTTTTCTGTTCCGGAGCCAACTCAGCGTATCCTTTACTGATGAGGGCTTCCGTCTGTTCTGTATACTTCTGTTTCAGCTGAGGGTCTCGATCTATTTTCTTCTCTATGTTGAAGAGCCGCTTCAATGAATTGCTGTAGTTATCTGGAAACGTGATTTCCTCCTTGCACCAGAGGAGTCCGGTTTCATAATTCCCATCTTCTAACTTCCTTGTTCTATCTTCAAGTATACGCAGTGCTTTTTCCTCAGGATCTGTTCTCGGCCTTCTTGGCTGTATGCCGAGCGTGTCCATCTCAAAGTATTGTTTCACCATTATTTCGAGGTCATCCTTTTCTCCTTCCACGACATGTGACACGAAGTCGATGCTGCGACCGATCGTCCTAGTTCGGCTTCCATGCAACACCCACCCGAGCGGCGTGAGAGAGGCTACTGGCTGTTGTCTATTTCCTCTCCTCACTTCTGTAGTCAATAGAAGGTGCCAATTGTCTTGACCTATCAATACTCTTGGTTTGACATAAGCGTATACCAGGGAATCTTTAATGTCTTCTAGGTGCTTGCATTCCTCAACTATTTCCTTAGGAACACGTTGCGACGACACCTGAAGGTTCTTCACTGTTCGGGCCTGTATTTGCTCTTCATGTCTATTGAGACCTTTCAGCTTGATGTTGACTCTTCTCGATGCTGTTTCTGAAGTCTTCATATCATTGATTGTTTCTATTCTCAGCGGGTCGATAGGTCCTGTCGCTCCTATACGGTCAGCCACACCGCTATCTATTAGAGTGACTGTTGATCCATCATCCAGCAATGCGAAGGTGTTGACTCGTCCTTTAGGTCCTTTAATCTGTACTGGTATGATCTTCAGGAACGACTGCTTCTTCTGGGCAGTCCACGCTGAGTTGATTACTTCTGTTGCTTCGTTGTCTTCCTGTTTCTTTTCCTTAACATAGTGTAACATGCGGTGGTGGACTTTCGTACAATTATCTATACCACACACCCTTGCTTCACATGTATGTGTTCTATTTCTGTGCTGAAGACACCGAAAGCACAAGTGCTTGGACTTGGCTAGTTCCCATCTTCTATTCACATCCAAGCCCTTGAACTGTTTACATTCTGTTGCGATGTGTTCTGCTGTGCATACAGAACATTTCTCTATTAACGTCTTCTGTGTATCATTTTTCTCGGCGACGTTATTTATTTTCTGTGGTGGCTTCCTATGTTGAGTGGCTGGTGGCGCTGTAGACACTTGTTCGGGCTGCGCCTATGGTCCGCAGAGTTCCGCCGTTTTCCTGAGAAACTTTTCTAGCTTCACAAGTTCTGGATCCTCCTTGGGCTGTGATTCTGTGAAGTCATAATACCTATACCGCAGCGTCGGTGTGAGCTTCTCCACGACAGTCCTTGATGCCTCAGGGTTGTATAAATAGTTCCCGCAGTTGAGAGACTTCAATGTTGCCACGATGTTGGAGACCTTCGTCGAAAATATGCACACGTCACGAGCCGCTTCTGTTAGGCGCGGCAGGGCACGCAACGAGTCCATTTCTGCTATTGCTATTGCTTCAGGCCTTCCAAATCTTGATTCCAGGGTCTTCATTATGTCTGTAGGCGATGCACTGGTAATCAACAATCTCTCCACGGCTTCCTTTGCTCTTCCCTTAAGGTTTCTTCTCAGACGGTTCGTATTCTCCACTGCCGTGAACATACCTTCCGTTTCATAGTACGCGGCACGGAAAGGTAACCACTCGTTCTGTGATCCACCGAAGTAAGGTAGCTCTATGTACTTGGGTCCTTGAGCTGCCTTGACTGCTTTCGTGATGGCCTCTGCTAGCTCCACTATTCCTGCTTGCGCTCCCGCCGGTGATCTTCTGTCTTCTGGCTGGTTCTGTTGTCCCGAGTCTTGATCCACCGGTGCTTCTATTCTATTCTGTGGTGCATCGGTGATGGCCAACAAGGGGCGTGGCTGTTGATTATCCAACCAGCTGTCGACTCGTTCATTTATTTCTGTTCTGCTATGAACGGAGTCTTGATCTTCTATTTCCTCATCTGTGAGGTCTTCTGTTTCTATGGTGGCGAGGCGCGCTGCAGCTAATTCCACTTGAAGTCGTAGCAGTTCTTCTTTTGCCTTTGCTATTCTATGAGCCTTTGACTTGCTGTACGATGATTGACTCCCCTCCCCCCTCTTGCCGGGGACGCGAGTTGTCTGTCTCGGCTCCTGTTGGTTGACGGCCTTCCTTTTTAACGTCGATGTTTCTGTATCCCGATTTCCCGATGATTCTATATCCCGATGTCCCCTTTCTATTACTGATGCGGCGAGGGGCATCGTCCGCGTCGCGTCGACTGGCAGCGTCGGCGCGGCAGAAGCGGTCACCGAGGTTCGGTCGGCTTGAGTCTTCGGCTTTACTATAGCAGGCGGTGCGGTAGCGGGCGCAGACATCTCGGAACCCCTATTATTCGCTGTTGATTCCGTGGTGGTGGTACCCGCTGCTGTAGAGTTGCTACCGCCGCTTGTTGCAGATGTAGTCGCGGCTTCTGATGTGCTTGAAGATTTCTTACTCTCTTGTCCTCGTGTAATGGGCATTCTTCTGATGCTCGAACGTCTTCGAAGAACTTAAACACCCTATTGGTGGTGTTTCACGGAGTCTCTTCCGTCTTCTATTGTTCCCGAAGCACACTATTGACCAGAAGAAAGTTCACGGGCCGTCCCAGAATCTTCCAGAGTTCCCCGATCTTCTATATACACGACGACTCTATGCTCGATGTGTTTTCTATGCCTCGACGACAACTCGCAGATCGTTCGCGAAGTTCTTCCAGGCTCGCTGAGTTTTCCAGATAATCAGGTGGTCCGGCTCGAAGGACCATCCAATGTGCGCTATGTCACATTTACACTATGCCGGTCACTCTTCGGCACCGGAAAACTCTGACGTATGCGAGCTGCACACGTGAGATTCGTGGAATTCTTGCGCGGGGTGCGAGGGGCGAGGGGAGGTTACACAAAGAGTCACAGTCAATATACACTGTTTATTACACTCACTTCACTATAGTCTAATACACAAATAAGTCACTACTGTCTATTGTCTACTATAATTAAACTTAAACACTTACAATTTTCTTCAGGCTTTCTTCTTTATTTATTACCGCTTCTGCCGGCCGCCGAATGTAGACTGACTATTCGGGCCAAAATGGCCCGTATTTATACAACTTTCTCTCCCTATAATTTCGGGGGTCTTTATGATTCCGGTCATACCGTAGGGAGAGCCGCACCCTAACGGGTTTTTAAAACTCGGGCTATACCGTAGGGAGAGCCGCGCCGCTAACGAGTGAAAAATCTATTACAATTAAATATATGATAACTAATTGCGCGACCTCCTAAACATTTTCTATTTACTATATTCTATAACTATTAATGCTTTTCTATATAATTTACAAGCCTATTATTCCTATGATTATATATTCCTAGCCTATTATCTTATAACTATGAACTTATACAAACTATATATCTATTTAAAACTATATTGTCCGCACATAAACTATACTGTCCCGCACATGTGTTCAGTTCAACGTGTGAAGGACATATTGATTATAGGATTGCGTAAGACGAATGAGTTAATTTCAGCTCAAAACAGTTGGGCGTTTGAGAATTAAATTTTATAGGCGTCATTGTAGCCTTTGTATCTAAGTGTTAAATAAACAAGTCAATACTAATAAAGGCGAAAGTTTGTACGTCTGTCTGTTTTTGTTACTGCGCAGCAAACTATCAATGCTATTTTATTTATTTGTTTGCGCTGCAACAGCGACATCAAGTGGCCGCTATTCCAGCACCATAGAAGTACCCAGTTTAGCGTTACGCTAACGCTATTGAGTAAGTTTGAAAAACTCTCACCAAGAACACAGGTTACTTTTATTCCAGCACTGAGGTCCAAGTAGACGAAGTCGCGGCAGTAGCTACTACATATATAAATTATATGGACTACTATATGTATAGAGCAAAAGCCGTGTGGTATCCGGCTGAGTAAAATAGGCCACCCTCATTACTTACCGAGGTGTCGTAAAAGGCGACTACAGTAAGTTAAAGGAAGTATGAAAACGTTTTTCATATTTTTCTATCTATACCAGATGCGCTTTAGCCCCTAGAACTTTCCGTTACGCCCAGAAAGGAGCTTCTATAAATAAAAGCTACTTTCACTACAAATCCTTTTTATAACAAACGTTTATATTGGTTAAAGGAAGTGTAATACTTAGGTGTTATCTTCCAACCCACCGCCGCCGTGATGCACACTTCTCCAAAGTCAATAGTCAGATAGTCCCCACGCCGCTTTAAGCCGAGGTTCGGTCTCGCTGGAAACACCCTTAACGACGCTCCCAGGGAGTTGCGAGTGGGTCAAAGCATTTGCTATTACTAATTTTACTCGCCGACGCTACTGCGCTCGCCCGTCCTTCCAAGCACGCTGTCAAAGTCATTAGGACTAACAGCAAAAGTCAATTCGAAAAAAAACTTCGCTAAAAAAGCGCTAAGAAATGCATCATCATACATCCAAATTCGCATGGAACTTATTGTCGACCTTTTCGTTAAATCGATGGTTCACCTAATGTAACTTAGTTATTAAAGATTAAAGTCCAGTCGCATTTTTACAAACTTTAATCTAATCTTATCGGTCCCAAAAAATCTTTTTCGTACTCAATAACTTTGTCATTATTGATTCATCGTTCCATTTAACGAGTATAACAATAAATTCTTATCAGTTTGAAGGAATCTGAATAGCCCCGTACATTCACACTAACTGATTGTGTTTATTAGTTCTCATTAGGACATGCAAACTAACAAATTGGTACAAAAGATGTTTTCAATTATTTTATATGAGTACGATAAAGTTATATAAATAAAGTTGTATATGAAAATAAATAAAGTAATGCTGTGTGGTATCCGGCTGAGTAGATTAGACTACCCTCATTTTTAGCGAGGTGTCGTAAAAGGCGACTAAGGTAAGTTGACTCGCCGTACCACCACCAGTAGAATAGATCACCAGACCTCGGTATGAAATGAGAGTAGTCTATTCAATCCAGCCAAATACCACACGGCGGGTCAACTTACGTTACTCGGCTTTTACAACACCTTGGTAAGAAATGAGGGTGATCTATTCTACTCAGCTGGATACCACACGGCGGCACTTTAGTATAGTCTACAGTGAGAGTTTAATTGACTTTCATTTGTATGTTAATTTATAAGCTTCAATTTTGTTTTTTAACGTAGGCAAGTTTTATATCAGAAAATATCAGTAATATCTATTTATAAATATGACACGATCAAGAGTACAAACTCTGTAGGTAAATGAGAATGAAATCATTCATGATGTTTCACACTTGTGATTTTACCTATTAGTTTTATTGATTATTGTCGTAAAAACAGGAAAGTATTGATAAAAACCTTTAAAAATGTCCTTTAACAATTTAGGCATTATTGCCTATATGTTATATATGTTATTATGTTTATACATAGTAAAATGTATTCTTCGTTATAGTAATAACATTTTCATACTTTCGATTTATACTTATTTACTTATCAACGTCGTGAATAATGTTGCTGAGTTGCTTTAAAGTAATATAACAAATAAATAAAGCCTACATTTTGTCTTAAAGTTGCTTATTTTAATCGAGCGGAATGTGGCTAACTACTTAATCTGTCTATTTAGAATTCATCAATGTTGTCGCAGTCTTTATAAACTAATCATTTTTCAATAAATTTTCTTTATCTATGTAAAGTTCTTTAAGCGACTTATGGGGTACCTATCCCAAAAATGAGTGAATCGCGGTAAAGTCAGTTTGTATTCTAAATATAATAAAAATTTACACACAGTTTTGATATATTAATGCACATACATTTGTCAAGGTAATACATACTTTTCCATTACTTGATTTTATTTTTTTGCGTCCGCATTTAGAATACTTGTTTTTCCTCTAGTATTTAGATATAAGTATGTGTTATTTTCTTCTTTGGAAACAGAAGTTGTAAAACTAATCGTCTATTTGTTTAAAGCTTTTATTTAACTTGACATGTATGCGTGTTTGTATGTGAAGGTGGAATCTTGTAAGTTAAATATTGATCTAGTCCCGATGATAATGCATGTTTATGATAAGCATGTCCTGATGCTGCTGCCAGGATTGGCAGACGAGGGAACTCCTCAGCAGCGAACAGTAGGGACATAACATTTGTTAAAAGCTTTTATTTTAAAGCTGATTATAACTTTTTTTAGAATATTAAACAATGTCATTGTGAAACCGAATTTTTAGCGTAGGTTGATTGTCAACATTTGAGTAAGTATTCAAAAATAGTTCCAACATACAGTTTGCTACGAAACACGTAACGTCCTTAAGATAGGCGCATTGTATTGTAATGCGCCGCCTCGTCGACCTGTTTAGCAAGTTGATGATGTCATTCTCAAGGATAGGGGGGTAATCGCTTCCCGTAGTATGTTTACCATGTGCTTATTGTCAGGACAATATCACTAGGTCAAGGTTTTGATGGCATAAGATAAAAGATAAATAAGATAGAGTTATAAATATTAGAAATTCTGTCTTTCTGTTACATTTTCGAGGCAAATCCGCTGAAATATTAAGGAAATTTGTCACAATTGAAGCTTATATACCGGAGTAACTAATATGATGAAAAATCCCCCATAAATAAATGGAAAATGTGGTATTTTCTATAATTATGGTATTTAACGTTTAAGTTGGCGCGAACGACGTTTCAGGTGCCACTAGTACACAAATAGGTAGGACTGTTGGATCCGAGCAGTCGTCGCAACAAATAACAATTTTAATTTTGGTTATAGCGCCATCTTTCTATTTCATTAAGTCGAGTATTATATCTTCCAAGTTGTATAAAACAACACAAATTTCAAAAATTAAATTTTCTGGTTTTAGCGTCGGCATAATTTTTATAAAGATGAGGATTAGGTACATTAGTATAAGAATAAAAATTATAAGCTCAAAATGACGCAATAAAATTAATAATTCAAAATATAATCGATTTTAAACTCAATTAACTTTTAACCCTATCCAATCTAATATTATATAACTATTAGCACACGATGTAATGAATAAACGTTTAAAACAATTTACTAATGAAAATTTTTATGATTGAGACTGTAATTTGTGGGGAACATGCCACGTATTTGAATTAGCCACTGAGTCTAATGAATAACGTGTATTATTTGTACTTTCACGGGAAGGCAATATATCCGTTTCCTATGACGTATTTTATGAAGTAGGCAAGTAAACCATAGCGCACGCTGCTTTCATACAATTACTTGTGTCCAGTTTATAAAAATGTATTAGTTTTGTAACAAATAAAATTATGGTTACACTAGCTATGATGTCATACTCGGCTTCGTCATTCACCGTCCTCGCTCAGTTTCGTTTCTCGTACAGCGAGTGAGGTGAACTAGCAGTCTGCCCGTCGTGTTTATACGATATCGTTCGCCGCCGATAGTGTAAACATTAAAAATCCTGTGCACAATCAAATATCAACTAAAGCAAAATGGCAATTAGCAGATTATCTATCATAAAGTTCCTAGAACTGGTGAGTCTGATTTATTACATTTATTGTAGAATGTAGAAGACATGCGTCTGGATTAAAGAAAATTTTAAACTTTATTCTGCGCACGGTAAAAAGGGTGCGCCAGTTGTGAATGTATTTTGTTTATCAATTGCGTTTATAATTTTGACAACAATAATTATATAATTAAATGTTTGAAGAATAATATTAATACATTCTATTACAGTAAAAATACTAAACACTCGAATCTTATAAAATTTACAAAATGCATCAAGGTTTTGTTTTTTTTATTAGGTACGTTGTTTATTATTGTTGTGTTTCTTAACTATTCTCAGTTTCGGTGTCAGTATTTACTCCTGCTTGAAAGAATTTCTCCTGGCGACAAAAGTGAATAAAAACTAACAACGTGGTAGAAAGAGTAGATAAAATAGGACATTAGAGCAATATCCATTTTATGGGATGCAAAATGTAGAGTTAACGAATTATAAGCACTTCCTTACAAGTTTACTACAATTAAGAACATTTCAAAATTTGTAGTTCAAAAAGAAGAAGAAATCTGTTATTGTTGCGGTAGGAACCGTAAATATATTATAAGAAGGTGGTTCACAATTACTTAACGATCGGAGATTCGAGGAAATAGTGACATGTACAAACCAACATGTTTAAGATTTGTTTATAGGTGGTGGACGTCAAATACAAGAGTTTTATATTTAATTTGTAAACCTCTTCACAAACTTTTGCTTATTAAAGCTATTCTCGAATCGATAAAATACAATTTGAATTTTTCTCGAACTCTGTCAGAGCGGGTTTGCTAATCTGCGAGCCAAAGTTACTTTTTGAATTCACTTAAATTGGATAATGAAATTAGTAAAAATTAATTTGAATTAAGTAATAAGCGATTTGAAATACAGTACCGGGGTTTGCTTGGTATTTTTTTTAGGAGATATAAAAAAGACTATTTGAAAAAAAAAATTATTTAACAATAGGTCCGGACGTTGTTCTATTTCTTCTATTTTGATGAATTTATATCATTCGCCATTATCTAAATCTAATTTCCATTAGCTTTTGTTCTAATTTTTCTATAACAAGTTTATTAAGTACGTTGGCTATTACACAAAATATAAAGGCGGCTACACAAACATCCATACAAGAAAGGAACGACAAGTAGAATAGTAGCGTAGTTCTCATAAGAAGTCTAAAGAGAAGATAGGGCAAGAAGATAGAGTTACACAATATTTTGACAATGAATGTATGAATGAATTGAAATGAATTTAAAGAGTTTAGTCCTCATTTCAAGCGCGTTGCATGTGGATTATCGTACTATCTTTATTTCGATACTTTATGAGCGAAACAAACGACGCGAAGGCCATTGCGGAAGGAACACACCCAAACATATAACTCGCGGCTTTTAATAGCCTTATTTACTTTTCAGAGACGAGTTAACATACTTAATAGACGGATATATTTTCCTTTTCCTTCCCAAGCTTACCTCATAGTCATAGTGAGTCATCTTAGACAACCCAAATATTATATTTAGGCCCAGAAAATTAGCACAAATTTTTTAATCTATGGTATTGAATTGCGTACTAAACGTCGTAGACTGCTATCTAAATATCTAAATTTACTGTTTTTTATCCAATATTATAAAAACAATCCGTACTAATAATTTAAATGCGAAAGTATGTCTGTCTGTTACGTATTCAGGGCTAATCTCTAATCCTAAATCCTAAATTCATGAAAGTTTGCACAATTATAATAACAGAGAGGCAACATATAGGATCAACACATTCCCGTATTTTTTCAGGGAACAGGGAATAAAATAAATATTGTCATATAACGGTATATAGTTAACGCTTAAGTTAACACAAATAAAATAGAATCTAATGTCGCGGCCAAAACGGAACGCCAGCGGACAGCGGTTGTGATTGGCCATCCATCTTAGGCGGATTGACAATCAGCTGTCAAACTGTCAGACGCAAAATTCAAACCTGTGAACGGCACTCCCATATATCTATCTTGTTACATTTTCTATACTTTGTAATTCGCTATATTATACGCATTCTCAAAATTCCCGTCGTTTTCATCGCTGCGCTAAACCCAAAGAGAAGATCACGCAAGCACTTCGTGTCGGCATCGACATAATTGTTCCTACGAGTCGGACCTTTAAACGAGCGACCTTAAACTCTGCGGGAATACGGTGGTTTCGACAGGAAAAACGCAAGAAATCGTCAACATACTCCCATCCGCGCCAATTCCTACGCTATTTCTACGTATTAATTGTGAGTACGTCCCCTTTTTCAAATTATCGAAATGAGCACTAACTTAAAGCCTAGGTCTAAATCGCCCTGTACCATAACGATTACAAACGATGACCAAATAGATCAGTTATTACGCGAGTTAGCTAAAAAACGCGCTATTATAAAAGGCAGGCTAACTAGGTTTTCAAATTATATTAACGGTTTTAATTCTGACGAAAGTTTATCATTTCAAACGCAAGCCGACTTGCAATTACGTACACGGGGAGCAACATCCCTTTATTCGGAGTTTAATGAGCTTCAAACTAAGATTGAAGAGTCGGTTTTGGAAGAAGATTTAGACCAACAGCTTGAACAACGCGACATATTTGAAGACATTTATTATAGTACTTTAGCTCGCGCCGAATGCATATTAAAGAAGGACGAAATAAATAATACATGTTCTAAGAGCTGCCACACACATAATGATTCAATAAAATTGCCTATAATCTCAGTTCCTACCTTTGACGGTTCATGTGAGCACTGGTTAGAGTTTAGGGATATATTTTTATCTTTAGTACATGAATCCACGCAAATAAGCAATATACAAAAATTTCATTACCTTAAATCTTCATTAAAAGGCAGTGCAGCATTAGTTATTGACTCACTAGAGTTCTCAGCACAAAACTACACAGTGGCATGGGAGCTAATATTAAATAGGTTTAATAACAGTAGATTGCTAGTTCACAAACACGTTAAGGCACTATTTACACTTCAGCCAATATTCAAAGAGTCACCAGATTTATTTAGAAACTTAATCGACACAATATTAAAGAATTTACGCGCATTAAAACTGTTAGGCGAACCAGTCGACAGCTGGGATACACTCATTATATACATTATTGTTTCCAAACTAGATAAACAAACCGAACGCGAGTGGGAACAATATAAAAACACTATTATAAATAAATCTGTTGATTCTTCTTCTAGATTAAAGGTTGATGTTCTTCTAACGTTTCTTAAGGACAGGGCAGACATGTTAGAAACATTGCAGGTATCACATAGCACAAATAAACCGATCGAACATAATAAACTTATCACATACACGCACAATAACTCAAAGGCACACTGCAATGTTTCTACAACCAAGCCGCATAACGCGAGTCGTACTTGTTTACTTTGCGGATCGGTCCATTCATTGTATGCATGTTATAAATTTCTTAGTTTCGATTTAGAAACACGGATTAAATTCGTACGCGACAAACACTTATGTAATAATTGTTTACGCCCGGGCCACTCCGCAATAGACTGTAGATTCGGTCCCTGCAGAAAATGCGATAAAAAACACAATACACTAATTCATACAGAAAGCGAATATAACAGCGGCATAACATCTCAAGCACTACCGAGTGACCCGAGCGATAATAACATTCATTTAGCGATGCACCTGCCCCCCGCGGTCGCACCTCAGCCTATTCCATCGCCGTCGCAGTCAATTAGTGACCTTTCTAATACGCATACAAACACCGCGCACATCGGTACGCCGAGTGCACAATATCCCTATCAACGAGTCTTATTATCGACTGCATTAGTGGAGGTTCGCGGTAAAGATAACAATTACCATTTAGCCCGCGCTCTTTTGGATTCGGGAAGCGACCGCTGCCTTATTACACGAAATTTATGCGAAGTAATAAATATACCTGTCATACAGTCCACTCAAGCGATACGTGGAGTTGGCAATTCAATAACACAAGCTACGCTAACTTGTGATATTGAAATAAAATCGCGCGTCAACTCTTACACGACACGATTAGGATGCATTGTATTACCGTACATTACTTCTACGTCCGCTATTTCAGAAAAAGAAATTACGCAATTCGATATCCCTAGTAACTTGCATTTAGCAGATCCGTATTTTTGCGAAAGCGAAAATATAGATTTGCTTATAGGCGCCGACAAGTTCTGGGATATATTAAGCCACGGTAAAATGCGTTTACCTTGTGGCCCCTTCATTCAAAACACGCGATTAGGCTGGATTGTTTCGGGACCCATACATATTAATACGCGCAGTACGGGCCACGTCCAGTGTAATCTTTCTCAAGTTGTTATAGACAAATCACGTCAGTTCTTGGAATTTGAGGAACCACCTAAGATATGTGGAACGCGCAATAAGGAGGAGAATACGGATGAAGACCATGTCATCATACCAATTACGCGCAAAAGTGACGACAGGTTTTACATCAATCCCCCGAAATTATTATTACATACTTTAGGCGAGACGCGTCTTCAAACCATGAATCGATTTTTCTTTGTAATAAAGCGATTTCAATATTTATTAAACCCTAATATAAATAATAATTATTTAATAGGCGATTTTAGAATTTTTAATTATAATATTGGCAGTAAAATTCGTGATAACTTACATACATTGAAGGAATCTCTTAACCCTCCTGCATTCAAGTTATTCGAAGCCGTATATTTTAACGCAATGTTTTCAAAGGGTATACCGGAGTTGTGTCAATGTCACCACAATAAAGCGGACTTCTGGACTAACTCATTTATAACATCAGGGTGGCTTAAGAGATTTGTTCACTTATTTAAATATCTCGTTCAACATAAGACATCAAAATTTTCTAAACTAATTAGGATAGTGCATTCACGCAAACAAATGAATGAGCCGATCGCTTATAATTCGGCCGACATGTCCTCACGCATTGCTTCCTTAAGTAACCTTGTTACTCCCATGCTGCAGCAGAGGTTTAGCCAGGATCTCATTTACAAATACAGTAACTTTATTTTGGATACTGGACCGCCTTTAATGCACTTAGACTCATATAAGGTAATTTATGTTGCAGTGCTAGTACATGCCGCGATGTACACATATATTTTATATATTTCAATTTACTTATACGTGACCCATCTTTACACATTGGTTATTAGTAACGCGCATAATTATAAATATTACCGCAAGAATATTACTCTCAATGCGTATGGATTGAGAGCCGTATGAAGATAGCATAATGTTGAATTAATATCAACCTACAATAAACGGAAAATACATATATCAATCGTTCTGAATTTTAATTTGTCATTTGTTGTATTTTATTAATTTATTTATAATTTATTAATCCAAATAATCGTCATAAATACAATATTAATTTAAATTCCAATGTTACTATATGATTATTGAAATACAACATTCTATAAATTGCACTATCATTGCTCACATGTAATATTAAAGAGGCTAGATACCAAATTTAATTACTACATTGCACGCATGTTTCTATTTTACTTTATAAGCGCATTAATGTCCTCAAGACATAAATATTTCTATTTTTTTTCCTATACAATATTTTAATCAATTATTGTTTTATTAAATCTATTCTTTCGACTCCTAATGCTCATTTCGTGGTTTGCGAAAGGTAGAAGTTTCACATTTACGTATTTATTCGTTGTATACCATATACCATACGCTAACATTTCGTTGAGTTCCATTCTCAAATTAAATTTTCATGCATACCCCACGCCAAATCTACCATTCCTAGTACATCCTAATGTAGTACTCCATCCCTTTTCTTACTGAGCGATCTTCAACTCAGCTATTTGATGAAGAAATGCGATACAACACCAACTTTTCATACGATATCGAATAGTACTCGACGTCACTTCTGGAAGCGCGGATATCCAAACGCACTACTATTAATGAAGAAGCAAGACACCCAAGGTCTAGCTGATAATGATCTTGATGAATTGGCTGCAGAGTATACACATCATTTCTAATATTCGTAGCAAGAATAATATTCGTCGCGCATCAAATCTTCGTATATCCACTAAGAAGATTAGAAGACGTTGACCATTTTGGAACCGGGAGCTTCCAAGGCCGGGGGTATGTCGCGGCCAAAACGGAACGCCAGCGGACAGCGGTTGTGATTGGCCATCCATCTTAGGCGGATTGACAATCAGCTGTCAAACTGTCAGACGCAAAATTCAAACCTGTGAACGGCACTCCCATATATCTATCTTGTTACATTTTCTATACTTTGTAATTCGCTATATTATACGCATTCTCAAAATTCCCGTCGTTTTCATCGCTGCGCTAAACCCAAAGAGAAGATCACGCAAGCACTTCGTGTCGGCATCGACATCTAACTAGAGCTTTTTTAAAAAACCTTGCCCTAACTATAAATTATTAACATCCAATTATTTGCTTAGTTTCTAATATTATAAAGAACTTAACTAATTATACAATTTTTTTTTATTATAAATAAAAAATGTGAAAGAGAAGGTTCTAAATAATGTAGTCGTTTATGTTTGCAAATTTACGCAACACGTTTTAAGACGCATTAATAAATTCTAAGTATTTAATAGATGATTCATTCACACAACATTGAAACTTCAGAAGTTAAGCCTATTTGAAATTTAAAGATTGACCTCTACTTTATATTAAGGCGTAGGTTTCACTGTTACTTGATTGAAATGCAAGATTCGTAATACTCGTGGGTATAAATGATTGCTTTCCAAGGCTAATCGTGACAATGAACGGAACATCACCAATCTTAATAACATAGTTTAAATTCTAGTGAGGCTTCTTTAGGGACATAAAATCTTCACCCCGCCGAACTCATCGTACGGGGACACTACTGTGTGACTCTTTCCAGGAGTTCATGGATTCTCAATACTAAATACTTAGTATATACTTCCCACCAAGTCATCTAAACTGAGGGTCACTGAGATGAATCCTCGCTCTCCTATGTTGTATAGTTTGCCAAAAATCCACAAAAACAATATCTCCATACGTCCAGTTGTCTCATACATAGGCGCCCCAGCATATAATTAGCTAAATATTTTAAATTCAATTACACCGTCAAAAGCATCCTTTCAGCCGTTAATGGGAATAAAATAAAGGGATTATACTCGCAGTTTTGACCATATGCTCACTTCTTTTTAGTCACTAATTTATTACGCATCGTGTATCAATATATTAACGGGACTTAATTTCTGTATATAAGTATAAAATAATTAGTTGTTTTATCAAAGTAAACCACAACTGCTTACATATGAGTACAATTAAAGCATTGTGTTGATGCACGTTGGTTTCATTAATTAGCAGGGCTTGTGGCTTTGATATGGTCATCTTTTATATGAAGTAAAACAACGTTATAATAAACCTTTTTATTCGGAAAACTTTTTCACACACACTTTTAGCAACTCCGGGGCATTCTGATTATTGCATCTGCTTCTAGTATTCATGTTGCGAACTTCGGGTATATTTAACGATGGCTATTATAGCTACCCGAAAGTGATATCAATTTTTTCACCGCTGTGGATATTGGCGTACAGTTTTGTCGCGGCGGCCATAAATGAGTGCAAAGGGTATTCCACTCCTTCAAAAGATATATTTTAAGTAATCAGTCATGATTACTGTAGATTTTTCGCGTAGGTGGATCTATACTGTTCAACGCATATTGCCAGAGCTTCTATACTTGTCGCCTTTGGACAAATTAAAAAAAAATCATATACTGAAATACGCGTTCAGTATAATAATGCTTTTCGGATATTAATGGGGTTACCGAGATACTGTAGCGCATCCGGTATGTTCACCAGGACCGGAGTTCCTGATTTTTATGCAATTATTAAAGCTCAAGTTGTATCTTTTTGGGACCGACTTAGAACTTCATCAAACTATTTTACAAAGAGTTAACGATGGGATGCCTAGTGCTATATTAAAATATTGGCTATCTGTTCATCGTAGTAACAATAGGAAATAATTGTTAAGACGCCTGGGAATAGTTTCTTAGTAGTTAGCAATATAAGATATTTTATTTCCATGTGTAAGTTATATAATTTTCTTGTATATTGGGTTTAAAATGCCTTTCAATAAATTACTGAGTTGATAAACTTTCGTGATAAACATCTTGACAGATATAGTAATATAGGTAACTCTAACAGTATTACAAGGTCCATCACCTTGATAACCTTGTGTGGACGCGAACTTCATATTAATTGCAAACACATAATGACATCACCCACATTTTATGTTGGCAAGTACAAATACTACTAAACACATTACGTCATCCTGGCAAAAACTTTGAGTAATTATAATAACTGTGTTTATATAAAACGAATAGTTCATAAATCTACGGAAGTATTAATTCTAAAACCTTGGGATTGAGTTTTCTTTGTAAAATTATACTAAGAATGAAGGTATCATTAATATCGTTAGCGTAAAATCTGTGTGAAAAGAGCTAAATGTTTTTGGAAAGCGATCACCATTTACATACAGAAATACGAATTCTATGTATAGAGTAGTAAGTGTCATATAACATTTAATGCTAAATACTGATCTTTAATTTTGGTCAATGAAATAGCCTAAATAGTTTTAGAGATACCTCCTTGAATCTAAAAACGTCATTTATAAGCAATCGAAATTATACAATATATCGCTCATGTGCTGCAATAGTGGCATAACTAAGAAAAAATGTTTTGAGATAAACGGGTTTACAATTTTCGTTACTAAGGAAAATGATAAATTTGCTTAAACGAACGGCCTTATATTGAATTATGAGTTCTGCTAGTATTGGTCCTGAAAATTGTGTATTTATACCTATTTCTAATACAAATGACGTGTTTTTGAGTAAGAACAAAAAATAAAACCATACAAAAAATGTCTCCTAAAAATGCGCTAAGTAAAATTTTTTTTGAATAATTTCCCATTTATCCGCTCGACATTTTTAATGCAGTTTAATTTTAATCTATACTTGCTTATGGTTGCTTACATGTAATCTTTAATATTCTTCATAAATGATTATCACAGTATCTTTGTTACGGTAGTAATTACTATAATTTACGTTACTAAGATGACAGGACCACGTTTAATTGCCAGCCAGATACAGTGCTTTAACTTAATTGGTTTCTCTAAAATATGCACGTCAACTCATTCACAAAATTAGCTTAGTATAATTTCTGAATTATTTAAATAATTTATGCAAAATAGAACAGTTGAACAATGCTGTATTGTATAATCTAAACTTAATTGACATATTATTGTAGGCACGCTTAGCATTTATGGACACAACATTTGAAAATATTACGAGGGTTACTACTCATAGAATTAGAGTAGTGAAGCCAGCCTTAAATGTGACATATTACAATAAAAAGAAGCCAAATGACGTAACCGCTACAAGATGGATTTATGACCTCAAAAAAGTCCGCAGGAAAAGGTGGACACAGGACAACTTTATATCTGGACTTATGTCCAGCAATGAACGTCCATGGGTTGACGAAGAAGAAGTCTCTGTCCTTTTACATACATGAACCTGTTACATTCCTCAGAATAACTTATTTCTCTCTTAATTTCAGGGATTGACATGCGCTTGCGTTGCACTCCACTTCCACAGCTACAATCCTGAACCTGAAATAGGAATGCTCGTCACTGGCACATACGTCGGCTTCCTTATCATATTCGCAGGAGCGGCAGCAGGTAAGCTTGTATTAAAAATTCAATTATTAAATAACTTGCAAACGAAATCGGCCACTTTTATTTACATCGACTATGTATGCTCGATGACTATTGCTCTTAAAGCAGCAATGCAATTCTAAACTAAAATAGACGATGAGATAGACGAGAAAAGACTCTTAGGGTTTCTCAGCAGTACCAGCGGCATTACTGCATTTGCCCAAAATAGGTCTATTAGAACTGATATCCGTATAAGGACTCAAAAACATATCAGCCGATCAGTTACTCCACTTATTGGGTAAAATACATCTATGCGCACAGACGTTATAGATGTCCGCAGTTCATTGATAAAAATGTATAAAAATTATACATAAAATTATTTACGTATATTTTTGTTTATTTTCTTATCAACCTATGTTGACTTCCAGACAAATATTATTTTATAAACTTTTTTAACTAACATGATCCCTTACCGTATAGAGCGACTCTCTTTTTGGCGGCATCTTTTAACCCCTTAGAAAGCGGGTAAAAATGCCAAGGGAAAGCCAATGAACACATTGCTTGCAATGAAGGTGCTCGCGGCTTCGCTTGCGTAAAAATTAGTTGTAACAAAGTTTATCCCGCATAAATCTCAACCTCACAGAAATTCTAGTATAAAATTCTATGTTGCTCAACAGTTTCCTCAGTCGTCCACTGAAAGTCATATCAAAACCTCCATCCAACTTAAGTAAAAACCTTACAAAATCAGTTCAGTAGATTTTGAGAAAATAGATCACATACAGACAGCGTTTGGAGACTTTGTTGTATAATATGTATAAATATATCACAGAATATAAATACACATGACTTTAACAATAAAAGTGAACTAAAAAAGTTACTTGTTAAGTAGGGTATCTATCGGAGAAATCGGATATGTACTATAAATCCCAACATAGAAAAGACAGAAATGCGAGTACTAACCTCGTTTGTAACCATTTTAATTGTGACTGATGAATTTTGAGTTAAACATTACAGCGTTAATGTTCTTGTAATTGATTTTTTATTGCACTCACGGGACGGCAGACGTTTTTACATTCTCGTACTTGTTCCAAATTGTAAATAACATTAATAGATTGTTTGTTCACGAATGTTGTTTTTAGAACTAAAAAAAAACACTGAAAAAGAGCAAATACTCAAAATGAATCGACTATTAAATGCAATGATTTTAATAATTATATAATGCCTTATATAATTAATATAATTATATCTTTGAAATGTCGGCGTATAAAATTATTTTGTCCTTTTTTAATATTTCTACTGAAGCGCAAAATACAATTTTAGGTGCTTGTAAAATTAGCGACACGAGTATTTTACAGAACTTTAAAATTAAGGCACACAATAGATTCCAATTTTGGATTTGTAATCAATGTTCACCTTACAAATATTTTCCTACATATAAGTCTGTCAAAATACTTTGAGGTCAAAACCAATATATTGTTTGAATACTTGATAAGTTATAATCGCTGTGTGGTATACGGCTGAATAGAATAGAACCACTCTCATTTCTTACCGAGGTGTCATAAAAGGCGACTAGTGTGAGTCAACCCGGCGTGTGGTATCCAGCTGAGTAGAATAAACCACCCTTATTTCTTACCGAGGTGACGTAAAAGGCGACTAAGGTGAGTAGACCCACCGTGTGTTATCTGGTTAAGTAAAATAGACCAAGTCAAGTAAAGTAGACATATAAGGTAAGTTGATGTCAGGCAGGTCATAAAATACGTATCCAAATCATCTGACAACATGTTTATAACATGTGCCTGACCCCACTTAGAGTGGGATAAGGGGCTGTGGATGATCATTTAATAAATAATTGCAATTAAATAATCAACTTATATTCTTCTGAAATAATGAGGGCCATTAAAAATATTGTACTTTTTCCTTCCAGGTTACATTATGCAGACCCCTTCTCACAAACGTATCGACATCTTCTATACGCTCGTTGGTGTCGCACTTTTCATTGCCAGCGGAGCAGTCTTAATTGACAGGTAAATACATATCATAAATCAATGTTATATCTTTAAGTAATGATAATAAATAATAAGAGAACATTAAACACTATAGAACAGTGTTTCCCGACCTTTTTTGGTCCATGCCCCATTTTAAAAATTATTTCGCCCCCCTAAGTAACATACATAAATTTTAATATTAAAAATTAAATTGTCCACTTAAAGAACATAAATAATAGGTTTTAGGAATAAAAATTGCTTTCTTTTGTTAAATTTAGCACCGCAATCTAGCATTGCATTTAAATGGCCCAGAGCGAAAGGCTTAAACTCGTGTCGAGTTGCTCCACCTTAACCAACAAATTGTCCCCCTGTGGGTTGTGGGCCCAACGTTGGGAAACACTGTTATAGAATGACCTGTTCTTGCAAGCAGTAAATAACCAGTAAGTTACAAGCAGAGCCTTAAGCTCCGCGGGTCACGGGTTCGATCGCCGTCGAGAACCAACATTTTGTAAAAACCCTTTGTTGGTTCTTTGAGTCTGGGTGTATATATACTATTTAAGTGTGTATTTAAAACGAACGCTTGTAAGGTGCATACACATGAGAAAAACAACCGCACCTACCGATATTCCAGCTCTCGTCGTACCTTCGCGCCCTTGTACCCCGCAGGCGAGGACTCAGTTAAACGGTTTGCTTATAGTGACCTACCGAAAAAAAAGTGGGGCAAGATATTATAAATTATGGCTGCCAACCCTACATACGGCTTAATATAAATAAAACTTAGTAACATTATATTTTAACGTCCATTTAGGATAGACTGCAGGTAAAAAATTCCAAGGCAATTATTCGACATTATCGTATAATTAATAATTTTGTTAATATTGTTTTAGCTTATAACATGGTTACCACGTTCCTTTTATGAATCTATACTAATATATAAAGCTGAAGAGTTTGTTTGTTGGTATGATTGTTTAAATGTCAGGTACTACTGGACCGATTTGAAAAATTCTTTGACTGTAAGATAGTCCATTGATCGAGGAAGGTTATAGACTATGTAACATCAAGCTAAGATGAATAGGAGAGCAGCAGCCATAAAAAAAATTGCGAAAAAAAATTGGCAAAGTAAATACACCGATTTCTACGCGGGCAAAAGCCGCGGGCAGAGCTAGTTATAAATATTTTTGTAGTGTCAGCGTTAGGTAATGTCAAAGAAGTTTTCCTTGACTTACTTGCAATGAATTAAAGTGTTTATAATAAATAGCAAATATTTTTTTTTGTTTAGTCGGAAGTCTAAAATTTGTCATATTATGAAGAGTATAACTAAATAGTATGACTAAATTGTGATACTAATAGTTTGAAAATGGATTCTCATAACATAAAATACTGTAATTGTTACTCGAATATAGTAATTATTATGTGGGTAGACCGTTGATATTGTTTTGTTAAATTGATGAATAAAAATTTTTGTCTACTCTTTTTTTTAATATATATTCAGTTGTTACAATTAAGTGATGGGAGTAATGCAATTCTTCGGGTTTTAAAAATTATACGATTTTGTTTTCTAGATTCCATCAATCATCGAAATCGGATTGGACTAATAAGAACCTGGCAAAGGCTTCGTTGTCAATTATTAACGGCGTGATTCTCCTAGTCGACGCCGTGTTGACTCAACGTGGCGGTTAGATGGCGCTATTATATCGTGCATCTTGTTATTTCTTTATATTGCAGAACTTTTTTTATAATACCTCTTTTAAAATAAAATAGTTCAAGAGACAACCGAAAAACTTTTAAATCAAAATATTATCTATGTCATTAACCCTAATCGATTTTTATATTGACATAGACAATGATTATTAAATTACTAATACAATATTACGTATCTGTGGTATCTGCATATGTATATGTATGACATATATGTATGACTTTATACAGGCTATAATAATGTAAATATATATTTTAAAAAAATCCATATGTCTGTGTTTGTCGATTGTCTCTTGGGTTAATAGGCTATGTTATTTATTATTTATAATGTAATTTAAGTTGTAACATATATCTTTTCGATGTTGCTTATAAATATTTTGGACAATGCTTTACATGTTTAGAATAAGCACAAATGTGAAATTATACTCAAATTTTTTTAAAAACATTATTTTGCTTTGTAATCATTCCAAAATTTAAAAAATAAAGCACATAAAAAAACTTCTGACTAAAAGTAATTTGTGAATAATACAATTGTTGTTCTAATTTAATTACAACAATATTTACAAAAGTAATTAGTTTTTAGTTATTCAATTTCATATTTATTAACTTCGTCCATTAATAATAATTTCTCAAAATCAAATCATGGTTATTTAAGAAAACAAAATATAAATGAATGCGAAAACAATATTTTTATATGAACTTTGTCTTGGATTACGTAAATTTCAGAAATTATAATAGTATCAGTAACAGAAGTAATACAAACTTACTTTCAGATACTTAATTTAAAAACGCGTTCTCGATTTTCAAATTTAGAATCTCCTGTGAATTAAATAATAAAAAAAAGATATTTTAGAGCAGACCGTAGACTAAGAAATTAAATGACGTTTTATATTTCGTAATGTTTGTTGAAATTATCTATAGTTATTAACTTTTGCACACTAGTCAGAAAATTGTACAATATAATTGTTGGTATATTACAATAAAACAGGAAACTGGGTATTTTATATAATATTTATATGATAATGTTAGAATATATACGATAGTAATACGCTTTTAAAAGATTCGTCTCGACATATTTGAAATTATGCGAATATATTCGTAACATATTATTTAATTTATCAGTGATGTACTACGAATCTTAATATCTTTGATAAACGCAATATACATTAAATATTATGTATGTACATTAAATGTAATAAACTTTGATATCGACATAGATGGAAATCATTTGCATTTTTGTAACTACCACCTATTTTTTGAACTGTTTTAATTAAATAATTTATTAATAATTGCTGGTTTCATTCTATACCTATAAATAAATAAGAAAATTCATTATACACTTGAAACATAGTTTGAACTATCTTAGAATTGTAATAATGTTACAGAGAAGAAAAGAAAATACAGAAAAGTGTTTAAGGAAATAGGTGTCATGCAGCTATGAATTATATTTTGATAAAAACAATCTTTTCTCACTGACTCTTCTCAGTAGAAGTTTTACGAACCAGCGGTAGTGAAAATTCAATTAAAAAGTTTGCTTGAATAAAGAATTTGGAATTTGTAAACAATCTAGGCCACTCAAGTCATAAGACAAATTTATTTATTAATTATTGATAATTTTTCGTATCAAAAATTCGTATTAAAATAAAAAAATAACATTATCTTTAGTTAACGATTTCTTTTTTTAATTGATTTAATTTTAACCACGGTTTTTTGATAAATTTTCTGAAAAACAAAAATGAAAATGTGCGGGACAGTATAGTTTATGTGCGGACAATATAGTTTTAAATAGATATATAGTTTGTATAAGTTCATAGTTATAAGATAATAGGCTAGGAATATATAATAATAGGAATAATAGGCTTGTAAATTATATAGAAAAGCATTAATAGTTATAGAATATAGTAAATAGAAAATGTTTAGGAGGTCGCGCAATTAGTTATCATAATATTTAATTGTAATAGATTTTTACTCGTTAGCGGCGCGGCTCTCCCTACGGTATAGCCCGAGTTTTAAAGACCCGTTAGGGTGCGGCTCTCCTTACGGTATGACCGGAATCATAAAGACCCCCGTAATTATATGGAGAGAAAGTTGTATAAATACGGGCCATTTTGGCCCGAATAGTCAGTCTACATTCGGCGGCCGGCAGAAGCGGTAATAAATAAAGAAGAAAAGCCTGAAGAAAATTGTAAGTGTTTAAGTTTATTTATAGTAGACAATAGACAGTAGTGACTTATTTGTGTATTAGACTATAGTGAAGTGAGTGTAATAAACAGTGTATATTGACTGTGACTCTTTGTGTAACCTCCCCTCGCCCCTCGCACCCCGTGCAAGAATTCCACGAATCTCACGTGTGCAGCTCGCATACGTCAGAGTTTTCCGGTGCCGAAGAGTGACCGGCATAGTGTAAATGTGACATAGCGCACATTGGATGGTCCTTCGAGCCGGATCACCTGATTATCTGGAAAACTCAGCGAGCCTGGAAGAACTTCGCGAACGATCTGCGAGTCGTCGTCGAGGCATAGAAAACTCATCGAGCATAGAGTCGTCGTGTATATAGAAGATCGGGGAACTCTGGAAGATTCTGGGACGGCCCGTGAACTTTCTTCTGGTCAATAGTGTGCTTCGGGAACAATAGAAGACGGAAGAGACTCCGTGAAACACCACCAATAGGGTGTTTAAGTTCTTCGAAGACGTTCGAGCATCAGAAGAATGCCCATTACACGAGGACAAGAGAGTAAGAAATCTTCAAGCACATCAGAAGCCGCGACTACATCTGCAACAAGCGGCGGCAGCAACTCTACAGCAGCGGGTACCACCACCACGGAATCAACAGCGAATAATAGGGGTTCCGAGATGTCTGCGCCCGCTACCGCGCCGCCTGCTATAGTAAAGCCGAAGACTCAAGCCGACCGAACCTCGGTGACCGCTTCTGCCGCGCAGACGCTGCCAGCCGACGCGACGCGGACGATGCCCCTCGCCGCATCAGTAATAGAAAGGGGACATCGGGATATAGAATCATCGGGAAATCGGGATACAGAAACATCGACGGTGAAAAGGAAGGCCGTCAACCAACAGGAGCCGAGACAGACAACTCGCGCCCCCGGCAAGAGGGGTGAGGGGAGTCAATCATCGTACAGCAAGTCAAAGGCTCATAGAATAGCAAAGGCAAAAGAAGAACTGCTACGACTTCAAGTGGAATTAGCTGCAGCGCGCCTCGCCACCATAGAAACAGAAGACCTCACAGATGAGGAAACAGAAGATCAAGATTCCGTTCATAGCAGAACAGAAATAAATGAACGAGTCGACAGCTGGTTGGACAATCAACAGCCACGCCCCTTGTTGGCCATCACCGATGCACCACAGAATAGAATAGAAGCACCGGTGGTACAAGACTCGGGACAACAGAACCAGCCAGAAGATAGAAGATCACTGGCGGGAGTGCAAGCAGGAATAGTGGAGCTAGCAGAGGCCATCACGAAAGCAGTCAAGGCAGCTCAAGGACCCAAGTACATAGAGCTACCTTACTTCGGTGGATCACAGAACGAGTGGTTACCTTTCCGTGCCGCGTACTATGAAACGGAAGGTATGTTCACGGCGGTGGAGAATACGAACCGTCTGAGAAGAAACCTTAAGGGAAGAGCAAAGGAAGCCGTGGAGAGATTGTTGATTACCAGTGCATCGCCTACAGAAATAATAAAGACCCTGGAATCAAGATTTGGAAGACCTGAAGCAATAGCAATAGCAGAAATGGACTCGTTGCGTGCCCTGCCGCGCCTAACAGAAGCGGCTCGTGACGTGTGCATATTTTCAACGAAGGTCTCCAACATCGTGGCAACATTGAAGTCTCTCAACTGCGGGAACTATTTATACAACCCTGAGGCATCAAGGACTGTCGTGGAGAAGCTCACACCGACGCTGCGGTACAGGTATTATGACTTCACAGAATCACAGCCCAAGGAGGATCCAGAACTCGTGAAGCTAGAGAAGTTTCTGAGGAAAACGGCGGAACTCTGCGGACCGTACGCGCAGCCCGAACAGGTATCTACAGCGCCATCAGCCACTCAACATAGGAAGCCACCACACAAGATAAATAACGTCGCCGAGAAAAATGATACAGAGAAGACGTTAACAGAGAAGTGTCCTGTATGCACAGCAGAACACATCGCAACAGAATGTAAACAGTTCAAGGGCTTGGATGTGAATAGAAGATGGGAACTAGCCAAGTCCAAGCACTTGTGCTTTCGGTGTCTTCAGCACAGAAATAGAACACATACATGTGAAGCAAGGGTGTGTGCTATAGATAGTTGTACGAAAGTCCACCACCGCATGTTACACTATGTTAAGGAAAAGAAACAGGAAGACAACGAAGCAACAGAAGTAATCAACTCAGCGTGGACTGCCCAGAAGAAGCAGTCGTTCCTGAAGATCATACCAGTACAGATTAAAGGACCTAAAGGACGAGTCAACACCTTCGCATTGCTGGATGATGGATCAACAGTCACTCTAATAGATAGCGGTGTGGCTGACCGTATAGGAGCGACAGGACCTATCGACCCGCTGAGAATAGAAACAATCAATGATATGAAGACTTCAGAAACAGCATCGAGAAGAGTCAACATCAAGCTGAAAGGTCTCAATAGACATGAAGAGCAAATACAGGCTCGAACAGTGAAGAACCTTCAGGTGTCGTCGCAACGTGTTCCTAAGGAAATAGTTGAGGAATGCAAGCACCTAGAAGACATTAGAGATTCCCTGGTATACGCTTACGTCAAACCAAGAGTATTGATAGGTCAAGACAATTGGCACCTTCTATTGACTACAGAAGTGAGGAGAGGAAATAGACAACAGCCAGTAGCCTCTCTCACGCCGCTCGGGTGGGTGTTGCATGGAAGCCGAACTAGGACGATCGGTCGCAGCATCGACTTCGTGTCACATGTCGTGGAAGGAGAAAAGGATGACCTCGAAATAATGGTGAAACAATACTTTGAGATGGACATGCTCGGCATACAGCCAAGAAGGCCGAGAACAGATCCTGAGGAGAAAGCACTGCGTATACTTGAAGATAGAACAAGGAAGTTAGAAGATGGGAATTATGAAACTGGACTCCTCTGGTGCAAGGAGGAAATCACGTTTCCAGATAACTACAGCAATTCATTGAAGCGGCTCTTCAACATAGAGAAGAAAATAGATCGAGACCCTCAGTTGAAACAGAAGTATACAGAACAGACGGAAGCCCTCATCAGTAAAGGATACGCTGAGTTGGCTCCGGAACAGAAAACTGAAAATATAGAAGATGCCGTGAGAAGTGTCAGAGAAGTACACTCCAAGGCGAACTTCGAATTGAAACAGTGGAAGTCGAACTCAACAGCGCTACTGGAAGCTCTAGAAGAACAGGCACCAGTAGAAGATATGAAGTTGGGCAAGACAGAAGATAGAACAGAACGGGTGTTAGGTGTCAATTGGAACCTCAACACTGACGAATTTACGTTTCACCTCAATCTAGAACATGGGTTGGAATTACAGGCAGCGGTTATGGGAACGAGACTCGCCGACACAGTTATAGAAGAACACGAGAGGAAACCGGATTGCAAGTTTTTCTGGACGGACAGCAAGACGGTGCTTACGTGGAAAAGAAATGGGTCACGCTCTTATAAACCGTATGTAGCACATCGACTGGCAGCTATAGAAGAATCTTCGAAGGTGAACGAATGGCATTGGGTTCCGACCAAGTTGAACGTGGCAGACGACGCTACGCGTGACGTCCCGGCAACATTCGGGAGGGATCACCGGTGGTATAGGGGACCTGAATTCCTACTTGAAGACGAAGAAAATTGGCCAGTCGAAGATGCCTCCACAGAACAGCAAAAACCTTCTGGAGAAGAACGAGTGCACCACGTCACCAGAAGCAAGATACAGACTCTCGCAACAGCCCTACCTGATGTCTCTCGATTCTCAAATTGGGAGAGGCTCCGGTATACAACAGCTCGCGTTTTACAGTTTATAGATCTTTGCAGGTTACATAGGCAAAAGGTACACTACAGAAGAACGCGAAAGAACAAAGAAGACGACCCGAGTTGGAAGAGGACGAGCAATCCCGTGGCGTCACCACAACAGAGGAAGCAGAAGACCACGTCACCGGGCACGAGGTTCATCGCAGTCTCCGCGGAGCAGTTGAGGCGAGCGGAGGAACTCCTGATGCGCTCGTCCCAAGAAGAATCCTTCGGCAGGGAGCTGCAGGACCTGAAGGAGGGTAACAGTACCAACAGGGAGAGTCGATTACATCAGCTAAGTATAGAATATGTAAATGATACCATTAGGCTTCGGAGCAGAATCGGAGCAATAGAAAATATAGCTGACAGTATAAAGAGCCCTATAGTAATAGACGGCGAACACCCTACGACTAGATTATGGATAGCAGCCGTACACCGTCAGCTACATCATGCTGGCGTTGAGGCAACAGTCAACGAGTGCAGACAGCATTATTGGATACTTCGCCTGCGACCGATAACTAGAATGATTATACGAAGATGCTTATATTGCAAGATGAAGTCACAGACCCCACCGCATCCCAGAACAGGAAATCTGCCCGCGTGTCGTCTAGGCCACCACAGACGACCATTTACATTTACGGGAGTGGATTATTTCGGTCCGCTCTCTGTGGCTGTAGGTAGAACGCGGCAGAAGAGGTACGTGGCCATATTTACGTGCCTCACAATGCGAGCGGTGCATTTAGAAATAGCTGGCTCACTTAGTGCCGATTCAGCGATAATGGCACTAAGAAGAATGATAGCACGTCGTGGGTGTCCGTCGGAAATTTGGTCTGACAATGGGACCAATCTGAAAGGGGCTGATAGAGAACTCAGAAAAGCAATAGATGACTCCACAGCAGAAGAGGCAGCCAAGAAGACAATAGCATGGCGCTATATACCGCCAGGAGCACCGTTCATGGGTGGTGCATGGGAAAGGCTCGTGCGATCAGTCAAGACCGCACTGGCAGCCACTCTGCATGAACGGCATCCAACAGAAGAAGTGCTGTCTACTCTGCTGGCGGAGGTCGAATTTACAGTTAATAATCGTCCGCTGACGCATGTTTCAGTTAGCCCAGAGGATCCGGAGGCGCTGACTCCTAACCACTTCTTGCTCGGCGGCCCGGGACGAGTACCACTCCCGGGGACCTTCAGCGAACGGGACGAGGTCTCCAGGGCGTCGTGGCGCTCGGCTCAGCGGCTGGCCGACATCTTCTGGTCGCGTTGGGTGAAGGAGTACCTCCCGGAGTTGCAACACCGGCGGGAGGCGCATGGACGAGGCCCCTCAATAGACGTCAACGACCTCGTGCAAATAGTCGACGCTAACCTACCCCGAAACATGTGGCTGCGAGGAAGAGTCATCGCAACGTACCCAGGACCTGACGGCATCGTGCGCACCGTGGACATCCAGACCAGAGGCGGAGTGCTGCGGCGGCCGGTGAGGAAGCTGGTGGTCCTGCCCGTGACAGTCGACGAGCCCGCACCGACATAGGATTCGACAAGGTCGAACGGCGGGAGAGATGTGCGGGACAGTATAGTTTATGTGCGGACAATATAGTTTTAAATAGATATATAGTTTGTATAAGTTCATAGTTATAAGATAATAGGCTAGGAATATATAATAATAGGAATAATAGGCTTGTAAATTATATAGAAAAGCATTAATAGTTATAGAATATAGTAAATAGAAAATGTTTAGGAGGTCGCGCAATTAGTTATCATAATATTTAATTGTAATAGATTTTTACTCGTTAGCGGCGCGGCTCTCCCTACGGTATAGCCCGAGTTTTAAAGACCCGTTAGGGTGCGGCTCTCCTTACGGTATGACCGGAATCATAAAGACCCCCGTAATTATATGGAGAGAAAGTTGTATAAATACGGGCCATTTTGGCCCGAATAGTCAGTCTACATTCGGCGGCCGGCAGAAGCGGTAATAAATAAAGAAGAAAAGCCTGAAGAAAATTGTAAGTGTTTAAGTTTATTTATAGTAGACAATAGACAGTAGTGACTTATTTGTGTATTAGACTATAGTGAAGTGAGTGTAATAAACAGTGTATATTGACTGTGACTCTTTGTGTAACCTCCCCTCGCCCCTCGCACCCCGTGCAAGAATTCCACGAATCTCACGTGTGCAGCTCGCATACGTCAGAGTTTTCCGGTGCCGAAGAGTGACCGGCATAGTGTAAATGTGACATAGCGCACAGAAAATGAATGTAAAATTAATCACGAAAAATTTTGCGTTGTTTCTCCATAAATAAAATTTCTAATCTAATTTGCATCGTAATATTACCACTTCGAAATTAAAAAGTACATTGAAAATATTTATTTGACACGGGACTCAAAGTGCTAATGATTAATTTGATTGATTAATTCTGAGTTATAAAAACCGATGTAACGTGGTCTACACCTATCATTTATGAAGTGTATATCGTGTAATTTGGCTAATACTTACACAGACGTTTCTATATTGTCTAGCATAAGTAGGTAAAAAGGAGTTAATGAATCTAAGAAAGCACTCTAAGAAATTAACTATTCAGTGTTATAACATTTCACAAAGGACTGCAATCAATGTGTCAGATATGATAACAGGCACTACATTCCGAATAGGTAATGTTTTATGTTTCGTTTGCTGCTGTTGTATAGATTTTTTTTAATGACATCCAAGCTGTGTTGAAGCTAGAATTTCACGGAGCAACACGAAATTATTTTAATACTGGCAATGTATTTCCATTGAGTTCAAAGTTTAAAAAAACAAAATGAAATCATTTCTAATAATATTAGTAACAGCAATTGCTTTACTGAAAGTTTCAGAATCTTCTGAAATAATTGAAATAGCAGTATCCATTGCAAACCAAGAGTATAAAAAACATTATTTAACTTCAGTGGTTTGGGGAAACTATGATCTAGAAAATGTGAAAGATTTCTTAAAGCAATTTGGAGGTACTGTTGTCACTATTTCAATAAACAACAACTTCACTAAAGATAATTCAGATTTTCATAAGAAAATTCTATACAAACAGACCATTTTCTTTGCAACATATGTAGATGAGTTCAAATATTTTCTCGACATAATAAATAGCGCAATAGTTATTCCTATTCAAGTAATAATGGTGATCGCAAATCAAAATCTGCCAACAGATTATTTTGCTGAATTCACTAACTCAGCTTGGGAAGGAGGGGTTAGTGATATAGTATTGCTGGGTTATGATGCTACCGGTAATGTGTCATTGAAATCATATATTCCTTACGAGAACGGTATATGTGATAATTTTACGCCTAAAGAATTAAACATCAAAACAAAAAACTTTTTCAAAAGAAAATTCCACAATTTTAATGGTTGCCCTATTAGAGTCACTACTCTTCCGTTTGAGCCGTACGTTAAATTAAATGTAGTAAATAATACTCTTTTGGATATTGGTGGGGTTGATGGAAAATTGTTGAAATTAATTGTTAAAAAATTGAATGCATCTATGAACATAGTATCGTTCACTGATCATGGCGCGATTAGCTCTTGCATTAACGGATCAAGAGCTGGTTCTTTTAGTGACTTGGTGTATGGTACGGCTGATATTTTGGTGCCTGCTATCATTTTAGTATCAATACGATATCCTGTATCTCAAATATCATATGTATATTATGCTGTGCAAGTTGTTTGGTGTCTGCCAGCACGCAGAGAAATATATGTGTGGGCTAAAGCTCTCCTTCCTTTTTTCAATATATCTACGCCATTGATTATATTAGCATTAATTGTTATTTATTCCATAATATGGATAGCAAGAAAAATTAATAAATTGAAAAGCAAAGACACTTTATTCGCTTTGTTTGGTATATTTTTTGGTCAAACGATAAAAATACATTATCAAAATAGGTTAATTAACACTTTGTTCATGTTCTGGATTTGGTTTTGCCTAGTTGTTCGCATATCATATCAGGGTAAACTTATAGATGGATTGCAAAAAACTATTTTAGAACCTTCTACTAATACACTATCAGAAGCAATAGAGGTCGTTGATAAAGCTGGCGGAATGCCAACATTTCTTGAATTTTATAGAAATACACCAATAGAAAATATATACGAAGCAATTAAATTGGAAGATATACCGATTTACATGAAAGAGATGGCGGCAGGTAGAAGATTTTTGCTTGCAGTTGATATGACCCAAGTATTATATTATCGACAAGTACTTCAAACCCTAGATGAGCGTGTATCAAGTGTACCAGCGTGTATACACATGCGACCTCGCTGGCCGGCTGCACCAGAAATTTCTCGCGTTATCAGTCATACTGTAGAATCAGGATTCGTGGATAAAATATGGAAAGACTTGAAACATGAACATATATTGTCACAGGGAAGTATAAATGTGGAATGTGTTGAACCATTGAAAATAAAGACAGTTATTTCATGTTTTTACGGTCTCATTATAATGCAGTTTGTGAGCTTCTTCGTTTTTTGTATAGAGATAATGCTCGGGAAACGTGGCGTGTAAGATATGTAGGAAGTTTAAAACTGCATACGTACATATAAAACTTAGCTTGTTTAATGTAATTGCGTTATGTATCAAATTGTTTTGTATTGTATAATATACCTAGGCCATAATAGGCATCCCTTTGACTACTTTACCATCGGGTGATAGATAGTCAGCGCGTTAACCTAGCTACAGTACAGTTATAACCTATTTGCTACAACAGTATACTTGTTACTATAGTAAAGAAGAAAAAATATTTTAGATATGGTAGTCCATCATTGTTAATCCTTAGTTCTAGGAAAGTGCCAGGAAATATTGAAATGCTAGGAAATATTGTCGAGAATCAAAATCGAAACTTTAAAATAATTCTTATGAGACGATTTGCTGCAGCTATATATCCTTCTGAAATGACAAAGTGAATAACCATGGTAAAAGTAGCATATATGTAAGAATTGATTATTACGTGTAATTTTATAAATCTTTAAATCTAAATGTTAGCATATATAACTCACTAATAAAAACTCAGATCTACTGTAGTACTGAAACAGTAAACTAAACAGTTAAAGTTATCCAATATCTGTTGTAGAAACAGTTTCCAGTTACATACATTTTTACCGATACATATTGCAGTAGCTGATAAGCTTTATACGAAATGAATATGTAAATTTAAATGGAATCGAGTACTATAGATATACAAACTCTACAACTTTATTGTGATAGAAATCCTCAAAAATATCCAACTCACATAATATATATAGAGTTTTAATCCTTAATGATTCGTTTTCTTGCAAAAATAAAGCATCAAGTTTTATTTTTGAAAGCTTTTATCTAACTTAAATTGTATGTATGTTTGTAGGTGAAGGTGGAATCTTGCAAGTTCAATTTGACCCACTTTCCGGTGTCCGGCTGAGCTGAAATTTTATATACTGATCCAGTCCTGATGACAATGCATGTTTATCATAAACATGACCTGATGCTGTTGTCAGGATTGGCTAGATCAGATCAAACTTTTATACATTTGTTATTTATTTGTCTGCTATTAAAACTATTTATTAAAAGTAATATTTTGCTTTATATACTTATTGGTTACTTAGTTTGATACTTTGCGATGAGTATCTTATATTTGCTATTTCTTATTTACTTAGATGGTCGAGAAATTAATTTTTGATAAAAACGTAATGATTAAAGAATTCTTAGAAGTATGACTGTAATGTCTATTATTAATGATTGCTAGTAATAAAGAAATTTTTTTTATTTATATTTGTATGTATTATTTACATTTTTTATTTAGTTTTCAATAATAAATTGATAGGATTTGACATCCCCATTACATTCACCATACAAAATACGTATAACATGTTACAGAGCGGCACATTTCTATGTAAATGAAATTTGTGGCGCGTGTTATCTAGACGACGTATCTTTAATAACCATAAATCAATAAATCGAGCCCAAACAGTATTTATTACCTAGAAAAAACCCTTGATTTCAATTTTCCTGTTTAAAGTATTAATTTTCATTTCGATGTTTGAACGTCAAATTAATATTTTTTCTGCTTTGTTGTTTATTCTAAATTTAAATAGAGTGAAGTTAGATTTTATACTTTTGACATGTTTTACAAATTTACCAGCCAGGGCGGGTTCCCCTTAACTAGCAAGTTACTTAATAAAGAACTACTACTTTTTCCATAACCTAAGATAAGAAGCAGATAATAGCTAAATCTCATTTCCTATCTGGAGTAGAGCTTAACGTATTCAACGAACCGAGAGTTAGGGTACATTTTCGATAAATAGTGGGTAATAAAAGAATAATAAAGAAGAATCTATTTTAAATATTCAATTCCAAGTTTGAAAATCACTACTTTGAAAAATAATCTAAATCAA